>JAPDNY010000004.1:26895823-28380915 GCA_029375565.1 Gekko gecko | reverse complement strand
TTGTAAAGTACTGGGTTTCGGGCCTCATGACTCGGACGACGACATAAGAGAAGACGCGTTTATTCGTACTTCACATAAGACAAGAACACACAGTAACGGCCGGAGGCCAACTATATACAGTTAGGGGGGACGGCCCTATATTCCTATTGGCGGGTTTGAATCGCCCGCCAATGCTGCCATTGGTTCACTACTGGCGAGCTCAGGAACCTAGTCCCTATTGTTCTCAGAGAGCGAAGCTTGGCTGTATTTCGCCAGCTCAGCCTTCTGATCCCAGGACACAACACCCCTCCCCCATAGTTCGTCTCCTATCAGGTGACGTAGTCCTTTAAGTATGCTGGTGGCCTCCTTTCTCTGAGCGAACGTCGGGGAGCCGGTACCGGACTGGCGGGGCCCCTATCGGTTGGTCCGCCAGCACAAGGAGCTTGGGCCTCTGGAAGTAGCCGAGGCGGTGACGGTGGCGGCTCTAACGGCGGCGGCAGCGGCGGTGGTGGTTCAGCTGTCTCCGGGGCCCCCTCCGGATTCCGTGGACTTTCTGGCGCTGGCTCCGCTGTCGGTGCTTGCGGTCGATCGGATGATGGGGCGGCGGCGGCATTTCCCGGTAACTGGATCTCTGTATCGGGGTCTTGTCGCCTCCGGAGCTGGTCGACGTGTTTACGGAGGACCCGGTCCCCATCGGTTAGGACTTCGTATGACACCGGCCCGGTGGGTTTTAGGATGCGCCCTGCCACCCACTGCGGCCCCGCCCCGTAGTTCCGGAAGTAGACAGGGTCTCCCGGTAGGAAGCTTCGGGGCGCCTCCCTGTTCTCGACCAGCTTTCTCTCGGGGGCTCGGTCCGGGTGGAGTCTGTCTAATAAAGTGGTAGGGCGGCGGCCCATTAATAGTTCTGCGGGGCAGTGCCCGGAGATGGGGTTTGGGGTGGTGCGGTATGTGAGAAGGAAGCGGGCCAGCCGGAACTCCCAGTCCCCCTCCGTTATGCGGCTCAGGGCCTCTTTGGCGGTGCGTACCGTCCTCTCCGCCTGTCCATTGGTTGCCGGGTGGAAGGGCGCTGATCGTATGTGCCTGATGAGGTTCCTTTCGAGGAACGCTTGAAACTCAGCAGATGTGAACGCTGCCCCGTTGTCCGACACGATTGTGTCGGGTAACCCGTGCGTTGCGAATATTTTCCGCAGGGCCCTTATTGCCGCTTTGGCAGAGGTGGTAGACACTGGGCTTATTTCCACCCATTTCGAGTAGGAGTCTACCGTCACCATGAACTGGAGCCCCTGAAACGGCCCCGCAAAGTCTATGTGTAGTCGTGACCACGGCTTGTGGGTAGACTCCCAGCTTTGGGTGGGCGCTCTCGGGGATTGGGGCGGACTTCCTGACACCGTGTGCACCCTCGGACCCAGGTTTCAATTTCGGCGTCCATCCCGGGCCACCACACGTAGCTCCTTGCCAGAGCTTTCATTCGTACAATACCGGGGTGGGCCTCATGTAGCGTTTCTAGAACCCCTTGTCTCATGGGCCCCGGAATGACCACCCTGTCCCCCCATAACAAGCACCCTTTTAAGGCGGATAGCTCTTCCCGCCTGGCTTTGTATGCCATGAACTCTGGCCCTGTCTGTTCCGCTGGCCATCCCCTCACCACCCAGTTTAGGACCCGGGAGAGAATGGGATCTCGTGACGTGCGGGCGGCCACGTCTGCAGCCTGAAGGGGGGGGTTAGGCAGCTCCTCCATTAACAATACTGCGGGAGCCGGGGCCGGATCTTCCCCTGTCTGCGGCAGCGGCAGGCGGCTCAAGGCATCGGCATGACCCAGCGCCTTGCCCGGCCGATGCTCCAGCTGGTACTGGTAGCCCGCCAAAAACAAGGACCAGCGCAGCACCCGGGGCGACAGTACCTGCGGCGTTTGTTTGTCCGCCGCAAACAGACCCAAGAGCGGCTTATGATCTGTTACGAGCGTGAAGGGCCGCCCGTACACAAAGTTGTGAAACTTTTTACCCCCGCCACCAGTGCCAAGCCCTCCCGGTCGATTTGAGCATAGTTCCGCTCCGCGGGGGACAGCGTGCGGGAGTAGTAAGCCACCGGGACTTCCCTCCCATCCGGTAGCTTGTGGGCCAAGACTGCCCCGACCCCGTACGGTGATGCGTCGCACGCAAGGATTACCGGGAGCTTTTCATCAAAGTGGGCGAGCACCGCGTTTGAAATCAATAGTACTTTAACCCCCGGAATGCCGCCGCCTCCCTCGCTCCCCATGCCCAAGGTGTCGCCTTATCCAGCAGCCTGTGCAGGGGTTCGGCCACGGCGGCCTTGTGGGGAAGAAAGGCGTGGTAAAAGTTCAGGAGGCCTAAGAACGCCTGGAGCTCGGCCTTGGACTTCGGGGCGGGGGCCTCCACGATGGCCTTCACCTTGTCCCTCGCCGGATGTAGGCCTGTTGCGTCTACCCGGTATCCCAAGAACTCCACCTCCGGCACTCCGAGGAGGCACTTTTCCCGCTTCACTTTCAGCCCCGCGGCTTGGAAGCGTTCCAGTACAGTTCGGAGGCGGGCGGCGAAGCTTTCCGGGGTGGTCGCGGCGATGAGGACGTCGTCGAAGAACGGCGTCACCCCAGGGATCCCTTTCAACAAATCGTCCATTAGATTTTGGAATATCCCTGGGGCCACACTGACCCCGAACTGCAGCCGCTTCACCCGGAAGGCCCCCCGGTGTGTCACTATTGTTTGCGCCTCGGCCGTGGCCTCATCTACCGGGAGTTGCTGGTACGCCTGCGCGAGATCCAGCTTCCCAAATATGCGCGCCCCCGCCAGTGTGGCTAAGACATGGCTGACCACGGGTACGGGGTATGCGTGCGCCTGAAGTGCCTGGTTAATGGTGCACTTATAATCCGCGCAGATGCGGATGTCCCCGTTTGGCTTGACGGGTGTCACAATCGGGGTCTCCCATCGGGCATTCGGGACGGGCTCTAGGACTCCCTGGCCCACTAACCGGTCCAGTTCGGCCTCTATTTTCGGGCGGAGGGCCAGGGGCACGGTGCGGAAGCGCCGACGGACGGGCGTCACGGTGGGGTCTAAGTGAAGCGACACCGGGGGCCCTTTGTAACACCCCAGTTTCCCGTCAAAGACCTCCGGGAATTCATTGCACACCGCCCCCCAGTCCCGCACCCCGCACTTATTCACTCCCCCAATCGTTATACCTAGGGCTTCGAACCACGCCCGCCCCAGGAGACTCACGAGATTTCCCTCTACCACCACCAAGTCCAAGTTCCCCTCGAAGTCTCTGTACTGCACTCGGAAAGTGCCGACTCCCCGGATGGGGACAGGGTTCTTTTGGAAGTCCACCAAACTTAGTGGCGATGGACGAAGAGGGGGTCCCCTAGTGGGCAAAGTCTTTTTAAAGTGTCTAGGGAAATGATGGACGCCGCCGATCCCGAGTCCACTTCCATGCAACAGGGGGACCCCTCGATCCGCACGGTTACTTGGATCTTCGGGGCAGAGGAGAGGTTGGGGTTAGGGAGGCGAAGTACCTGCAGCGGCTGGTCGGTGAGGTGGTACAACTCGGCGACCTCTTCCGTCGTCTCGTAGGCGGTGGACGATGCGCGGTGCGGTGGAACCGATGCTCTCGAATTCCTGTGGCCCTTGGACCGGCAGACCCGTGCGAGGTGTCCCTGCTTTCCGCACCCGTGACAAACGGCATCCCGGAACTTGCAGGATTTTCTTCCGTGGCCTTCCCCGCAGCTGGCACAGACGGTCCGGTTGCCGGAAGGTTTGGCTGGCTCCCTGTTGGCCTGCTGGAACGGCGCCGGCCGGCGTTGTTGAGGTCTGAGGGCGAAGACCTCTTCCGTATCTGCATACCCAGGGCTTGGACTCCTTCCGACCACATGGGCGGCAGCGACCGGGCGATCCCCTTCCGCGGCCTCGTGGGCTGTTGCCGCGTCTAGGGCCTCGTCTAAGGAGAGCCTCCGGTGTCCCACCAACTTGCGCCGCAGCTTGGAGTCCGCCAGGCCCCACACGAACTGCGTCAGCAGGTTGTCCTCTACCTTCGGGAATCCGCAGTCCACCGCGAGCGCCCTTAGCGCGGCCAAGAAGTTGGCAATGGATTCCCCTTGGGCCTGGACCCGCCTCTGGAAATCCATCCTCTTGGCCAAGAAGGTCGGTCGGGGGCTGAAGTAGGCATTGAGGACATCCAGGATCTCCCCAAACGAGCTCTCCAAAGCCGTGCGGGGCACCAAGAGGCTCTTGGCGAGGCGGACGGTTTGGGTGCCGCAGGCGTTCAGGAGGATCGCTCGTTTCTGGTCGGGGTGGCGGATTTCGTTGAGCTCCAAGTAGCTGATGAGCTGGTCGACCCATGCGTCCCATGTCTCTGGCTGCGACGGGTCGAAGTGCTCCAGTGTTACATGGGAAGCGGCCATGGTTCTGTCTGGAACGGCGTGCGCCGGGGCGAGCGGTGCGGTGCTGCTCTCGGGGTCAGCGATGCGATGCTCGGCGAGCGGTGCGGTGCTGCTCTCGGGGTCAGCGATGCGGCGCTCGGCGGTGTCCTTTTCGTCGCTCATGGAGTCACGGAAGGCGTTGAAATCCCACCTTCGTCGCCACTGTAAAGTACTGGGTTTCGGGCCTCATGACTCGGACGACGACATAAGAGAAGACGCGTTTATTCGTACTTCACATAAGACAAGAACACACAGTAACGGCCGGAGGCCAACTATATACAGTTAGGGGGGACGGCCCTATATTCCTATTGGCGGGTTTGAATCGCCCGCCAATGCTGCCATTGGTTCACTACTGGCGAGCTCAGGAACCTAGTCCCTATTGTTCTCAGAGAGCGAAGCTTGGCTGTATTTCGCCAGCTCTGCCTTCTGATCCCAGGACACAACAAAAGTGATTAAATTAATTGTTCCTAAAATTTTGGAATAAAAGACATACTTTAAAATGAATGGATGAAATAACCATTGGTCCAGAAGTGCAAAATATGTTATTATTTTAAGTTATCTGAAATTGCATTAAAATTAAATAAATAATATGTCTTTATACAGAAAAAGAAAAATATAAATAACACCCCCCTCCCAAAAAAAAAAAAAAAGAACAGAAGAACATTTTCAGCATGCAAGGGCATATATTTTTTGCTCAGAGACTCATCTTTTCTGAATGGATTTTTGTGACACAAGTTCCCTTCCTCCATGTTCCATCCCTCCAAGTATGCTTGGCACTGCTTGGTGTTATAGTGTGGTGAGGAAGCATCGATTACTGGACTTTGATCTGTTTTTTTTAATTCTTCTTGATTCTGGTTCTTTGATTCTTCTCATATGTTTGGTAATTACTGTTGATTCTGCTACAGCTACCTAGAAGTGGTAAAGAAAATTGTCATGGTTTTCTTCCCTCACCCCAATCCAGGAATGAGAGTTAAAAACCAAGTATTCAGTAACAATTAAACCAACCCCAGGAGAATGTCTGTACACTTTCCAGGCTTTACCAGTAGTCACTGCCACCAGGATCTCTCACAAAATGTCCCCACCAAAGATCAGGAGCAGAGATCCCAAGTCCTGCCTGGTCTATAGGACATAACAACTTTACCAGCTCTGTACCAAGGCTGCAAACAATTAATTAACACACAGTGCCACATCAGTGCCACATCAGCAAAGACAGCTTAGGCACAAGACTTAGTCTTAGAGATCAAGTTGCAACAGAGGAAACATGTCCAGATAATATTGATTATATATTATCTTTATTCAGTGCAAAAGCATGCATATAATATGAGACTAGCAAAAGGTAAGGAAACAAATGATATCTATAGCTTGTTCAGCTCTAACTACAAAATAGAGGTATTCCATAGTTACCAGGCTTTCAGAGGCATCAGATGATTCAGTGTGCAAATAGTCCAAGGTCTCACCAGGGAATCTTGAGAAGGAACCACATGGTGCTGTTGGCAGGTAAGTCCAGCTTGGCTGCCTAGCAGTAAAACTCCATGCAAGCAAGTAACCAGTCCAAAAGGAACTCTTTCTTTTCCAGAGAGGAACTAACTTTTCTCATACAGGTTATTACAATTATACCCCCTTCTTCGTCACCACCAGGTATGGCCCAATAGTGAGAGAGTGGGTGGGTGTGCCCAATCTCTGGTTACGATGCATTTCCAGGGTCTATGTGCCACATGTCATGTCAGAGAACGCCTTTGATGTGCTAATGTACTGGGCATAGCTCTTTCCATGCTTGGGAAGGCACCTGCATGTCTCTCTGCCCAAGCAAAGGTGTCAACATGTCTTGTATATGGATATGAGGCCTGGCCATTTGGTAGGCCATCTGCTCAGGTGACAAAAGTCACACTGAAGTGTCACCAGCTAAGGCCATCTGGCCCAGGCAGGGAGAATTTCAAAAAAGACTTTTTTCTGTACAGAAATAATATGCCATAGTAAGAAATATGCTGCTTTGACACTTTGCCAACTGAGTGAAAATATGCAAGAACAGAAGTAGAATCCACAGAAAGAGACCTATAGGATCTCCCGATAGCAATACAGAGTGTCTCACATGTAAGGGGGAGAAGGTCTAGTATTATGTTTGTGCATAATTTCCTAAAACCTTTGCACAGAAACAGGTACCTAAAGATCCCACAATTCATTGGTGTGTGCTAATGGGAAAAAGAGGAAAACAAAGGTCAAGTGTCAAGGTGATATCTATTACTCTGGAAAACAACAATGGCTGGTATGGTATAGAGTTGCCAACTCTGGTTTGTGAAAGTTCTGGAAATTTGGAAGTTGTGCCTGGGAAGGACATAGTTTGAAGAGGGAAGGAAACTTAGCAGAGTCTGCCCTCTAAAACTAGAGTTTCCTCCAGGGTAAGTGATCTCTGTAATCTGTAGATAACATAATTCTAGGAGAACTCAATGACCTGCCTTGATGCTGTAATCCTAAATGGTAGGCTGGATCCTGCCTTTAATTTAACTAGACAGGTGCAGGTCCTGCTGCTGATTTCCAGCAATGGACGCAGGGACGCACATCGGAACAAGCGCTTGGTGGCCGGGCAATGAAAACGAAATCTAGGTGAGCCTATGTGCAAATGTGAGTGATTGTTAAGTGAAGACACCAGAAATAGAACAAAAAACTCCCACCAGCAACGCGAGGGGGGGGGACTCCCTCTCGTCAGGAAGGAAAAGCTGAACTGATTGGCGAATTGTGAGGGGGAGGGCAGAAGACAAGCGGATGTAAACTATATTAAAGAACTTTTGAGAAATTACCAGGTGTTGATAAAGGGTCTTGAGACTTTTACAACTTTTGACAAAAAGTAAACAATTCCTCAAAAATGGCGCCTCTGAAGAGGGATGAGAAAGAAAGGCAACCGAAACTGAAGTTTCCTCCCAGAAATGCCAGCCCAGCGAGTTCTGTTGCTAGACAGGACACTACTAGAGACTTCCAAAATATGCTGACTGAGGCTTTGCGCCCTCTGCTGGAGCAAATGACATAATTGCACATGAAATTCGATGCTCAGTAAAGCCAGTTAAATGAAACTACTAAAAAGGCTGATAAAATGGAGCAAGAACTCAAAGTAGTAGATGCTGATACACAGAAGCTCAAGAAACAAATGCAGGAGATGGAAAAAAGAGAGCAGTTAACAAGGCCCAACTCTTACAGTTGCAACTGGAAAAGACAAGCTATGTCTTAAGATTTCAGGGAATTCCTGAGGCAAAAGGAGAAGACCTGAGGAGCATTATGTGTGATGCATTGGGGCTGGTGACAGATTTAAAAGCGGATCTTCTACAAAATGAAATAGATGCAATCTATATTCTGACTGTATAAGAAAAAATAATCTGCCCAGCGAGGTTGTGGTGAGATTCTCCAGAAGATATGTAAGAGAACAAGTACTGAGAGCACATGGAACCACCCTGAAAATCAAAGACAAAGAAATAAGACTTTTGAAGGACATTCCATTTGAAATAAGGAAGAAGAGAAAGAAATGTTGAGACTTGGCATTATTTTTACAAAAGAACAACGTCTCCTACAGATTACCCCAGAAGGCCTAATTTTCAAGAAAGAACTAATTGACTCTGTTACAAAGGCACATGAGTTTCTCTATCAACATGCCGTTCCGGCAGACAAAGAGGATAAAGAAGGAAACGACAGCAATAAGGGAAGTGATGAAGGAGTACTGGCATCCTCTGATGAGGACTCAGATTTGGAATGGAGAGCGGCTGCCCCCCAAATAAGAGACTGAGGAGTAAAAAGCAAAAAAAATGAGTTGTGATTCTCCCTAGACCCTGTTTAAAATGAATTTAAACCAGTTTAATTTAAGGCTCTTTATATAGTTATATTTGTTGGTGATTTTAGTATAAACAGTAACAATTGAATACTCACTTGACGTAGCAAATCTTTAATAATACTTAATTATGAGCTAATTTTACAAGCATTATGTATGACCACCATCTCTTGGTTTTTTAGTGGTTTTCTTTACTTTTTCCTGTAGTATGTAGCCACTCTACCCCTTACCCTTTATTCTTTGTCGTTTATAGAAAAAGCAATAAAAAATCCCCTACACGGGGCTATAAAAAAAACCAAAACTAGACAGGTGCAGGGTTTCAGGGAAGCAAAACCTGTAAGTGCTACAAGTTCAATTCCAGTAAGATTGAGAGGGTAAGAGAATTGAATTCGCTTCTGGAAATGCTATGGGTTGAAATAGTGGGTCCAAAAGGAAGCTTAACAGTGGGAGTTTGTTATCGCCCACCAGATCAAAAGATAGAGGAGGATTATAAAATGATGAATGAATTAAAGGTAGCGGCTAGTCGAAATAACTGTGTCATAATAGGCAACTTTAACTAACCACACATTGATTGGGTCAATATGAGTTCTAGTCGGGAAAAAGAGATTGAGTTTTTAGACACTCTCAATGACTGTGCTATGGAACAGATGGTCACAGATCCTACCAGGGGAGAGGCGATCCTGGAGCAATACGTAACTGAACGAAGCATACATGTTTTGCCCTTCCAGGTCTCTATGGCCATCTCCTTTTCAGCAAAAAGGTGTCTTAAAATGGCATCCTTAGCAGAGATATGCTCTTCTAAGCCCACTGACTGCAGTGGACTTAGAAAAGTTCGCCAAGAAGCCACGACATTTCTATGACAAGAGAGATGATATTTCAGAACATTTATGAAAATAGTCTGAGTCAGATTTATGACTTCTAGAGACCAGCTGAGGCACTGATCAAAAGGTTCATCAAGTCAATGGATAACTCTTCAAGTGGCCTCCCGGAAGGCTTTTGGATCCAATATCTTCTGGGAATGGCACATTGATCATAATTTTCCTGTTGAAGTTAGAAATGTTAGTAAAACCACACATCTCCACAGGTGATGGAAAACAATGGAAAACTTAAACTGTGCAAATGAATTACAATACCCTTTTTCTATTTCCATCTTGTCCTTTCGGGTGGCCTCCTGTGTCCTTTCGGATGAAACAGCAACTAGCTATTTTCGAAAAAGCAGCGTCTTTCCTAGTGGATCACAGCTTTGCAGAACTGATGTCAAGGCACCCACAAATATACTGCTGGAAAATGTTAACAGTTGCACTTTTCCTTTTTTCTTAAAAGAAACCCAGTAAAAACATGAGTTGAAAAAAATCACCATGTAAGATTCGCCGCTGCCCCCCGTTTGCATAAACAGTAACAAATGTTGCTGATTTGCTGGACGGATGATTCAGTTAGTAAGCTGCAGAAGACATCTGGTTCACCATGTCCTAATCACAGCCCTTTCAATAATTTTTTATTTAATTTTCCATACAGCAGGATGTCACGTTATTGGTAGAAAACAGCTATATCGTTGTTATGACTGGCACATTTTATTTTTTGCAAACCTTCCTTAAATGCTTTCTCATAAATTCCAATATCATATGATGGTATCTCATTATGCTTTATTTACAAAGCACCACCAAGTAAATGTTGGGATTATGCAGCACACACAGCATGTGGACTGAGATGGCATATTGGGGGGATGTGCTTGTCATAGATTTACAACCTCAAGTCCAGAAAAATATACGTATTCCAGAGTTACTGCCAAGAATTTCCTGGCCACTGTACTGCAATTCAAGGCAATGTCCACGTTTCACACAGAATTTAATGGGCAGCAGAAGCATTTGACAGAGAGAACCCACCCATAAAAGAGGGAATATGGAAGTCAACAGCAATAGCAGGGCTGCTGAGAGTCACCGTGGGCCCTGGGACAAAGACTCCAACTGGGCCCCCCTATACAACCCTGTTCCAAACTGAATATCACAACAAAGCAAATCATTTGGCTTGCCATTACCATGAATCTATCATGATAAAAGTATTGGCCTGTCTGTCCATCTGTTTTTTTATTTATTTACTTTATTTATATCCTGTCTTTCTCCCCAATGGGGATAAGGTTGCCAGCTTTGGGTTGGGAAATACCTGGAGATTTGAGGGGTGGTGCCTGGGGAGGGAGGGATTTGGGGAGGGGAGGAACCCCAACAGGCTATAATGCCATAGAGTCCAACCTCCAAAGCAGCCATTTTCTCCAGGGGAAACGATTTTGGTCATCTGGAGAACAATTGTAATAGCAGATGATCTCCAGCTGCTCCCTGGAGGTTGTCAACCCTAAGTCATCCCCTAAGCTGCCTACACTGATTCCTCCTGAAAGCTTCTCTGTTTTCTAAGGATTCTGCAGGCAACTTTTGAGAGATCAGTTCTGGGTGGAAATCAGTTGAATGGCTGCTGAGCTAGGCTCATTGTCTGCTGTCTGTAAAGGCTGCTCCAACGTGGGCAGGAGCACATCTGCGGTTACCCCACTGATACAGAATACACCTGTGCCTTTTGTTTTCCCTAAGTGCAAATAGCGTTCATGCCATTGCATTCTTGAATATGTACAACTTCATAGTTAAGCCGTAGGTGTTAATGGATGCTTTCCTGGAAGACTTTCATACATTTCTATAGCACAAGTGCCAATCAAGGGTGATTCTTTCTTTTCAGAAATGAATAAAAAGTACACCCGAGCCGAAACCCTGGTATGTTCTGAAGTGCCAACTTTCCTCCAAAAGAGATCAACATCTGCACTGCTTTTCTTTCGTTTTCAGAATTCATATGTGAAGGAGGACAAAGGAATCCTATACCATGTAATTTTCTACTCTCCTGCAATGGTAAATCCAAAGAGGTTGGGCTAACCAGGAAACCAATGTGATGTTGTCCTGGAGAGAATACTTGGCTAGGACCAGGAAGGCCTTGGATGATGAACTATTCTCAGGGTCAGACTAGATGAAGAGCTGGGCGTTCTGTGTCTGGAGCTTTCAGTCAATTTCTTTGTCCCCTACCCTGAATAAAGACATGAGACAACACCACAGAATGCATCACATTCTCCAACAAAAAGACCTACACATGGTTTAATTTGTTTGTTTATCAAATTTATACCTCACCCTCCCGGCCGAGGCCTGCTCAGGGAGGCTTACACAGAGTAAAACATAAATTACAATTAAAACAGTTTTAAAACCAACTAAAACCGTCTACTATAATAGAGTGCTAATAATCATATATTGTTTAACAATGGCAGTCGTTATTCAATGGTCCCTTCTCTCAGTCAGCTTGTAGGTCTTCCTTTAGGCGGCTGGCACAGGCTGCCATTGTTGGTGACTCCAGGGGGCAGCTGTTAAAGGTGGCTCCTTAACTGAAGGCCTGGTGGAAGAGCTCTGTTTTACAGGCCCCGCGGAACTGAATAAGGTCCCACAGGGCCCTGATCCCTTCTCCCTGATCAGAGATCTCTAATAGCAGATCTGCTTCTCATAAGCACATAAGAAAAAGCCCTGCTGGATCACATCATGGTCCATCTGGCCCATCATCCTGTTTCATACACTGGTCAATCAGTTATCCTGGAGGGCAAGCGATCAGGACATAGAGGCCAAGGCTGCCACCACCGCCTAGGCATTAGTGTTTGGCTGTCTTCTGCCTCTGCATATAGAAGTTCCCTTTACCCGCCATGGATAGTAGATATTATCTGACATGAATCAGTCTGACCTTCTTTTAAATCTACCTGTACTCATGGCCATCACTACACCACTGGCAATGTATTCTACCATTTA
Source organism: Gekko gecko (assembly GCA_029375565.1). NCBI lineage: Eukaryota > Metazoa > Chordata > Lepidosauria > Squamata > Gekkonidae > Gekko > Gekko gecko. Next base: position 28,368,881 of record JAPDNY010000004.1, on the reverse strand, counting down.
ATTTCTCTTTTGAGTAAAGAAGTGTTTCCTTCTGTCTGCCCTCATCCTCTTGCCTATCAACTTTATTGTATGCCCCCCAAGTCCTAGTATCTATTTTCTCCACCTTATACATAATTTTATAAGTGTCTATCATGCCTCCCATGCAATCCCTTTTCTCATCTGAAAAGTCCAACTGTTCAGCCTTTACTCATAGGAAACATCCTCCATCCCTTAATCATCTTGGGCCCCGGTCACACGGGCCAGATAACACTGGGGGGGGGGGAGAGACATGGCTATTTGTGCCGTCACAATCTGATCCACCATTAGGTGATCAGATGCGACAGTGGCACACCGTGGCTTCTGCTGTCGGCGCGCGCAGCAAAGCAGAGGACCCAGGAAATAGCTGTGTGCCAGCGCAATCACACCGCGGGAGTCCGTAGGCAACCTGTGGCAAACCATTTGCCAGTAGGTCACTCCAGGTACCTTTTAGATGCGCATCTCTGGTGGGAAGCTGCAGGTTGGCCACGGGAGTGCTACGCTTCCCAGATGTGCCGGTGTGATCGCACCTGGAAACTCTTTAGGGCTACTGTGCCTTCGGCGGGGCAAATGCTCCGTGTGACTGGGGCCCTTTTCTTCTATACCTTTCCAGCTTGCGATATCCCTTTTGAGATACAGGGAACAGAACAGTACATGGGATTCTAAGCCTCACCATAACTCTACACAAGGGTATCACATTTTATTTGCAGTCTCTTTCCTAGTAACCCATCCACTTCTCTCTTATTGACTGCACAAGACATGAGACACTTGGCCCAGTCCAGCCCTGATAAGAGCCTTGCACTCCATTTGAAATCAGGATGGGAGCAAAAATGGTCCCTGTTGCCATTACAGCAGGAAACGGACCCAATAGGAGCAGCATGGTAGCCCAACTGAGATCAGGTGTGTGTGTGCATTGTTAAGTGCCATCAAGTCACTTCTGAGTCTGACCCTATAAATTAATGACCTCCAAACTGTCCTGTTGTTAACAGCCTTGCTTCCTTGCTTGAGTCAATCCATCTCATGCGGGGTCTTCCTCTTTTCCTGCTGCCTTCCTAGCATTATTTTCCTATCATTACTATCTTTCCCAGTGACTCTTGTCTTCTCCTAATGTGACCAAAGTATGATAGCCTCAGCTTAGCCATTTCAGCTTCTAGGGAGAGTTCAGGCTTGGTTTGATCCAGGACCCACTTGTTTATTTTTTTGGAAGTCCACAGTGGCTGTAAAATTCTCCTCCAGCATCACATTTCAAATGAATCCACTTTCTTCCTGACAGCTTTCTTCATTGTTTGGTTTTCAAAACCTTACATCCTAATGGGGAGAATTACAGTATGAATTATCTTGATCTTGGTGGCCAGAGACACATCCTCACCCTTAAGAATCTTTTCTAGCTCCTTCATGACTGTCCTTCGTAGTCTCAGGTCCAGTCTACATTGGTATTTCCCACCATTGTGCCAATGACCTCACATGGTCTCACAAATTTCTGTCTGCGTTGCATGCCACATCCACTCTCCTATTGTTTCATCTCAGCACTGGCTGTCTGCATCAATTTAGTGGTGACTCTGAGGTCACTATAGTGTCTCATTGCCTGATCTGAATGTGGTTTTAAGGTGTTACAACTGCTCCTCCCCACGGTCAAGCCGCTGTGAGCAAAAAACAGACATCTGGAGCTGAATTCTCCCCCTGCCCATCTTTTCTAAGGAGATATGCAAATTTTCACAAAGGAAACAAGTTAGCTGAAAATCCAGTCATCTGTGTTTAAAAGCAGCCAGGGAACAATTTTCTGCGATCATATTTGGAAGCACGCCCACCCCTGAACCATTAGTTATTTCCTGGGCCAGTCTTCAGAATGCCCTGCCTGGCAACTGCTGGGTGTTTTGTGCTTTTTACCCAGCTCGTTCCATCTTTCCTGCCCTCCCTCCATCTCCCCCTCTGCCAGGTTACCTCCTTTTACTTTCTGGGGGTGGGTCGCAGGTGCCGTTTCCTCCCCCCAATGCAGCGCAGCACAGTGCCCTGCTGGCAACCCTGCAAGGCCGCTCCTCCCCCTCTCTTGTGTGCTCTCCCTAAACAACTTGCATCCTGATTCAGACAGAGGAGAGCTTTATACTGAGCCAAATGGGAAGCTGGCACCACAGCAGCATGGAACAGCTTTACATAGCGAATGCAGATTGGGCCTCAGTCTCTTTCTACTTTCTTGGTTGCAATCTCCCTTTGGCTTGATGATGGAGCCAAGGAATAGAACACCTTCAGCCATTTCAGTGTCGTCATTGTCAGCCTTAAAGGGGTATGGTGCAGGAACGAATTCTCAAACCTAAACAGCCTTCTGAGAACTGCCCTTTGCCCTCTTAAGGAAAATATAGAGGCAATCTGTATGTTGCCAAACAGGGTAAATAGCAGCCGTGTGGACCATTACATATCATGTAATTAGTTCAGCCTCTCTGAATTGGGCTGCTGCATGGTTGTTGCTTACTAAGAATGGGCTCCAGGGTGATTCAAGCACAAAACCTTCAGCATCTCATCAGGTTTCACTCTCAGTCACTGAGCCTGCAGAGGAGCTATGGCTCAGTGTAATCCCAGAGTCTATCTTAATCAATTCCATTGAGGAAGATCTCAGGATGCAGGTCCTGGGAAAGACCCTTCTCTGTCTCAGGAGCCCCCCATGAATCAAGTTGGGACTGTAATGACCCTCAGAGTCAAATAGCTCAGTTATTACCTTGCACGTAGAAGGTCCCCTTGCTGGTTTCTCAGTGGCTCCAATGAGAAGGATTTAATTGAACATGGATCAGAAAGACTTTTGCCTGGGGTCTTGGAGAGGCACTGCCAGTTATTATTAGGCAGTCCTCAGTCTGATATGCCCATTGTGCTTTGTGAATAGCAGGCACAAGCTAAGAGAACAGTCCTAAGCATACTTACCCCTTTCTAAGGCCATTCAAGTCAAAGAAGTGCAATCCTATAGAAAGGTTTAGCTCTTCATTCTTAGTTACTACCTCTTCACCAACTCTTGCTGGAAGATCCAGTACCAACCTTAGACCACTGTAATGAAAGACAAATCATTCATTCCCACTTGTCTCTTAGGCGGTAGTTCCTCCTGTGTCCTTCCACTCAGAAGAAGGAGGAAGAGGAGATTGGATTTATAACCTGCCCTTCACTTGGAGCCTCAGAGCTGTTTACAATCTCCTTCCCTTCCTCTCCCCACAACAGACACCCTGTGAGGTAGGTGGGGCTGAGAGAGCTCTGAGAGAACTGCTCCTGAGAGAACAGCTCTGAGAGAACTGTGATTGACCCAAGGTTACCCAGCTGGCTGCATGTGGAGGAGTGGGGAATCAAACCCAGTTCTCCAGATGAGAGTCCATGCTCCTAACCACTACACCAAACTGCCTCTATGGATGCTCCTTTGCTGGTGGTGGATGCTCCTTTGCTGAACGTTTTCAAGAGGAGACTGGACAACCATCTTTTGGGTATGTTGTAGGTATGTAGGGGTTTCGGCTGTGTTCCTGCAGAGTGCAGGGGGTTGGACTAGATGGCCTGCAAGGTCCCTTCCAACTCTAACATTCTATGATTCTATGATTCTATAAGCAGCTGGCTACCCCTGAACTCAGCGTGCCACATTGTCTTTCTGGCTCACAAGGTGCTTTTTACAGACATCGAACAATGCACTTTCAGTCCACTTTCAGCTCACTTTAGCAAGTGGTTTTTGTCATTTCATACAGTAAAATCAAGTCAAGTACCTGAGAAAGGGAGCTTTGATGCTCAGTAGCTCATAACCCCCCCCCCCAAATCTTGGTGATCTCTAAGGTTCTCCTGGGCTCTAATCTAGCTGTTCCTCAAACTTAAATGCCTCTTCCTCTAATGCAGGAGCTGCTTAAATTGGGGGGGGGCTCCTCAGGCAGAAGGAAAGCTTCCAGCTCTCCTCAGTGGACTTGTAAGTTGTGGTACAATCCACCCCACTAGAGATGCCAGTCTCTAGGTGGGGCCTGGGGATCTCCTGGAATTAGTGCTCATCATCTCCAGACTATAGAGATCAGTTTCCCCTGGAGAGAGTGGCTGCCTTGGAGGGTGGACTCTATGTCACTGTACCCCACTGAGGTCCCTGTCCTTCCCAGGCTCCATCCCCCAAATCTCCAGGAGTTTCCCAGCTTGGAGCTGGCAACCCTACCTCCCGTCCCCTCCCCAGTCCCCTGCCAATGGCCCAGGGGGACCTGGCAACCATACACCCCACTCATCCCTACCCAAACATATGGCCTGATGACAAGATCTGGGCTATCCAGGCTGCAGGTTGCTTAGGGGTGCCATTCTCCAGGAGGGACCTGGGGATCCCCCAGAGTTACAACTCTTGTGCAGACTACAGAGATCTGGAGAAAATGGATGATTTGGAGGGTGGACTCGATGGCATTGTACCCCACTGATACCCCTGTCTTCCACAGACTCCATCCCCAAATCTCCAGGAGTTTCCCAACGTGGGTCTGGCACCCCTACCCCCCCATCCCCTGCTGGTGGTCAGGGGTGGGGTCTTTTGGGCAACCCCAGGCTGACTACATCTCCCTGCTGATCACTGATCAGGCCCGTCAAGCTTTCAATGGGTCGAAGAAGCTGCCAAGCCCTTTCCCGGCTGCTGCTGACTGTTCACTTCAGACCGTTGCCAAAGCAAGGACAAAAGCTTGTGCGCTTGTTCTGTCTCCGCAGGTCATATGTCTGTCTCTCTTTTATGACTCATTTCATCATTACTGGCTGTAGCCATAACAACTTGCAGAAAGTTTTATGTCAAGATGTGGATAGATACAAGTTCGACAAACCAAACCCTTCTGTAGTTTCTTAAAATAGCTGCTATCAAGTTCCGTATATAAAACACAAACAGCAGGTAAAAGGCTGGGTATATCCGTGCCTGGTTCCCTTTATAATGGTCCCTGTCAGAACAAATTGGCTCCGTTTCAGATCAGCAAGGTGTGAGAGCACAGGGCAGGGATTCAGATGTAAATGAATGCAACAGATTTCTGACTATTGAAAAGAAAACAGAACAGTGTGGGCCTGCTTCTGAATGTTGAGCTGGGTACCCACGTCAGGCTCAGATCAGATGACATGACAAATCATGGTTGGTACAAAACATGGTTTAGAACCCAGACCATGGCAGAGGGTTCCCAATGGACAGTCCTTTTTAAAGATCTACTTCCATTTTCTATCTGCACTGCAGGGAAGAGTGGACGCTGGAGCTGGGGCAACACCCTTAATGTCCAATGTAGTTGGTTAACTCTGACATTGCCCTGACTTGGATGACCCAGATTAGCCTGATCTGATCAGACAGAAGGGGGGGGAGAAGGAGTAGATTGGATTTATACCTGTCAGGGTTCCCAGTCAAAACACTCAACAACATTCCTTCAGAAGTTTCAGTTTATTGAGAACTAGGACTCAGGACACTATGAACTCTTGTGTCAGGAATGGCAGGATAAGGTACAGAGACATTAGATATACCCCCTTCATACGTGATCCCCTGATACATTAAAGCCAATAGGCAAGCACCTGAAGATGCGGGCAAAAGCAACGGTTACATTCCCAGCGGGAACTTAGGAGCAGGCAGAGCAGAGCTTCAAGGACACTTTACAGATAACAGAACGTGGCAGAGACAGAGAGGGGGAAGGGAGGAGGGAGAGAAGAAGCAACCCACACATCCCAAACCATGGCAGCTTCAGCTGACAATACCCTGCCCTTCACCCAGAGTCTCAGAGAGGCTTACAATCTCCTTTCCCTTCCCTTCCCCACAACAGACACCCTGTGAGGCAGGTGGGTCTGAGAGAGCCCTTTTGAGAACTGTTCTTTTCAGAATAGCTCAGAGAGAACTGTGGCTTGCCCAAGGTCACCCAGCAGCTGCATATGGAGGAGTGGGGAATCAAACCCGGTTCTCCAGATTAGAGTCTGCACTCCTAACCACTACACCCAACTGGCTCTTGAAACAGGGTTGGCCCTGGTTAGTACTTGGCTGGGAGACCACGGTCACTGCACAGAGGCAATCAATGTCAAACCACCTCTGTTCATCTCTTTCCTGGAAGTCAGCTGTGATTATGGCACCTTCTACCAGTGTTCTCTCTAAGCTGAGTTAGTGTGAGCTAGCTCACAGTTTTTTAGCCTCTGGCTCACACATTTTTGTCTACGCTCAGGAAGGATGGCTCCAGAGCAAACTCATTTATGCAGTAGCCAAATCACTCACTCACAACTTTAATGCCAGTAGCTCACAAAGTAGGATTTTTGCTCACAAGACTCCACAACTTAGAGGGAACATTGCCTTCCACCACCAATTCTAAGATGATGCGCCAAACCACTGAGGTGTGTATCTACCATTTCTGCACTGAAGTCACAGAGTTTCCTTGAGTGGTTTTCTGATCCTGGGACCTCACCTGTTCCTTGGAAAGATTGTCCCAGGAGTCACAGGTTCCATGCAGAACAGCAGCTATGCACATCAGTGAACTAAAATGAGGAGGGACAAGGGGATGAAATTGAATTGTTTCCCCATTTTGAGATATGCTTTTGGAAAAGGAGTGATTTCACCTCTTTGTCCTTTCTTACTCCAGTCCTCCCAACCCATACGACTATTCCTCTATGGGGCCCTGTGACCTTGGAAATTATCTTTCCAGGGGTCAGAAGCACCTACAGGAACAGAGAAGAACCCAAGAAGCTCTACATTCCATATGCAGAGTGGTAAGATACATGCCAGCAAATGCAAATCATGGTTTGAAATCTGACTTCAAGCCATGGGGTCGTATCCAGCCATCATTTTCATTCAATCTCACCCAGTTCTCATTGTTACAATAGCCCCCATCCCATATGGCTTTTGCTCATGTAGGTCCCATGATCTCCAGGATAGCCTTTTTAGTCATCTAAGGGATCTCCTCCTTACTTGTTCATTAATGGGAAAGCTGGCTGGATCTAACCCATGATTTCTAATTTTGTGGCTGGTTGCAAATAATTATCAGTTCTAAAATTAAGCCTTATTTTGGTTACGTTACATCAAGTATGGCTTGAGCACACTGGCAGATGAGCAACTGGTCCACCTGAATGACTCTTCAGTGTGTTTGCACACAATCCAGAAATATTGGCACAGTACTCACAAAATCTGCTATACAATGGTAACCTTATAGTTTGCATTACATTTCCTGCTTCTAGTACAGGATCTCCTTGCTGTAACAATACCAGGGAGGGAAGGGGCAGAGCTATATTTCAGCTGCCAACTCTCTATACTGGCTGTAGGAGAGGGAGGTACTACTAAACCTAACCTGGTGGGGGCCCTTTTATATCCCAGTCTCACCCCCTTTCTGCCAGTGACAGGAGCAAAGTTTTTCCCCATTACCTGAGTTATTCCAAGGGAGATGCTAATGAGCAGGAGAGGAAGTCACCTGGTAGATTAAAAACTTGATTGGGCAGGTCTGTATAATGATGGATGCTCCTTAAGTGGGATGGAGAGCAAGGTTATTGTCCCACAACAGTCAGCCATTCATTTTGGCCATGGTGTCAGGAGAGGCTGTGGAGATGTCAAGCCTTTGATGAAGAGGCACAATAGTTTCTGTCTCTCATAGTAAGATGGCATTGTATTGCACTTAATTCCTATTAGGATTCTCTGGCTTGATACAAGATGGAGTTTGTCCACACCTTTGGCAGCACAGACCCTTGGATGGTCTGCTGGTAACCGGCATGGAGTTACAACAATATATTAAAGCATATGCCAGAATTTCTTGCTATACGATGATTAATACTGAGGAAGCATCTGCATCTGCCCCCTAATGGTGTCTGGAAGATGGATTTTAGGGAAGGTGACCATCAGTGCTGCAGTAGTCAAAGCCTTGGGGAGTCTCTTTGTAGATTGCTAACAAAAATGAACACAGTTCCAGCTCTCTCCTACCCACATCTTTTCTTGTGAAACAACTGGACATCCCTATAAATCCACTACCATATATGTGGTATATTCCCTCCCCGGTGTGGTCCTTTGTGGTCCATTCACTTTGGCACTTTCACACACACACATACACACCCTCAGCAACCCCCTCCCCCCAGACAGCCTGTGGAAATTAAAATCTCTCTTCTGCCATTTTGGGAAGTGTATTGTTTTCTTTGCTGATGTGCTGTAGGTATTTTAGCATTGTTTTTAACTTGCACTATTTATTGTACTTTGCTCTCTGTAAGCCGCCCTGAGCCCTGCTTGCAGGGAAGGGTGGCCTAACAAATCTAATTTAATAAAATAAATAAATAAGTTCACACGTGTAGGTCACCGTGCTGAACACAGCCATGTGTGAATGAGCCTGATGTAAGAACAAGGGTCCCTCCAGGTACAGCCATGGTGGCTTCCTCCAGGTGCTTTGTGAAGATGGAAGAACGGTGAAGAAAAAGTCTACCTGCCAGAAAGAATTTGTGGAAGAAAGCCTTAATATAGCACCACCACTGTGGCAGCCACTGCTCTGCAAAAGGATTGTGGTAATTATGCAGAGAAGGTAAATTACTCTCTTCAAACAAGAATTGTTGGGAGGTCACGATCAGCAGCCACTCACTGTTCACCAGAGGAAAAGCCAGTCATTCTTCCAGCATTTCTCTAATAGTGTTCCAATAAATAAGTAAATAACTAAAAGGATAGTTTCAGTCTCGGGGGAAATTAGCCTCTAGTCTTTAAACCCACAGAGTTAATTTAAATACACGGCACAGACCAGGGACTGTGGGTGGATAGAGAAGAATAAATTCCTCATTGTAGTAACGACTCTGCCCTCTGCTGCTTAATGAAGTTTTTTGTGTGTGGGGGGGAGGATGTTATTTTAGGAAAGAACCCCATGCATTTTCTCTGATAAGTGTGATTACTTCTGCATGAAATTGCTGTGCCTTTGTATAAACCAGGGCCTGGATCGGCTTGCAGTGGAAGGGTTCCTGTGACGTAAAAAGAGGGAAAGGTATATTTCTGAGCAGATTTGCACCTGAGGGTAGCTCACATGATTGTCCCATGAGCTCATTGGTGAGCATTAGCTTTGAATTGATGCGTGTATGGAAATGCACTAAATAGTCTCAGGTTTCAGATTTCTGCTAGAAAACCAACAATGTTAGGAACAATCTTTATAGGAAAAAACCCAACAGTGTAAATAGCAAGATTCAAGTCCAGCAGCACCTTAAAGTCCATCTGGGTTTCCATGGTATAAGCTTTCAAGAGTCAAGCTCGCTTTGTCAGATACCCAGCATGAATATTCACTTTTTAATCCTGTTCGGCACTAGCATTCCGCACACACATACACACACACACACACAGCCGGCTGCTCTTTCTTCCTTTGTGGATTAGTCACATGGCTGATCCCATCTAACCAGGGCTTGGGAACTGAATGATGTCACAGCACTATTCGGTCAATTAGATTTCACTACATGTCCACAAGACTGAGGGTAACTGAGGCCAATGGGCAAGTGAACAATTTCCAAGCACAGGAAACTATCGAAAAGGGGAGGATGATTTTGATACTATCTGAAAGGTTTACTAGAAGCAGGAAGCAAGCAGATCAACTCTGTTCCTTTATACTTCACCAGCATGCATGTAGACTTTCTTTCCTGACCACAGCCACATTTTATGTCTCTGGGATTGGGGTGGGGGGGGGCAGAGTTCTGAGGACTGAGGCATGATTTCCAAGCAAGTTTGTCACCTTCCCAGAAATGTATCCCTGGAAATTGTACGGATTGGTGAGAGAAGGTAGGAGGTGTTCTGGCTCATCAGATGTAATTAACAAGTAATTCTGGCCTCTGCCTGATGCTGGATCTTTTCAAATCAACATTTACATAGGTAATCCAGTGCATAACCCAGAGCTAGTATCTGAGCCAATGATATATCTGTGACTTCAAAGGGCTTTAAATGAGGCTGAATTAAAAATAAAATAAAAATGAAGACTCACAAGACTGAGAAACCCGTAGGAGAACATTTCAGCCTTCCAGGACATTCAGTGGGTGACCCTAAAGTAGCTGTTTTCTTGCAAAGGAACTTCAGGAACAGACTGGAAAGGGAAACTGCTGGATTACAAATTATTACAACACTCTAAACAAAAAAATCCCAGGACTTAACAGGGGTATTGGTTTTTTATCTCACTTCACATGCTAAATTCATTCAGTCCGTACATCTGTATTCTCACCAGGAAGTGCTATACATCCTCTTTATTTTAGTGCATTTCTTATTTGGAATAGTAAATTAGAATAGTGATTGTATTGCAATGTAGTGAATATTAGAATGGTATATTGGAACACATTTCTCTGGTCTGGTAACAGAGGAGACATAACACTGCACTACAAAATCATCCCAGATCAAAGAAAATTACCTCCATGATTGAGAGGAGACCGATGAAGCATACCAACAAGGTTTCAGTTAATTACTCTTAGCACTCTACAATTAAGAAGGCTATGTTTACGCAGCTATCTCCAATTTTAAAAAAAACATTTTTAAACTAGATTTTATCTGCTTCACTGTCTTTCCACAGAATTAAATCCAAACAATAGTAGTGACCTTATAAACTTAGCTTGTTATTCCTGTTTGCATCTGTTAAAACATCTTCATTATGTTGTATGCTAGTTTGCTGTTCAACCTCTGCCTTATATGTATGCCAGCAAATTTCATTTCATTGCATCTGAGGAAGTGTGCATGAACACAAAAGCTCATCCCTTGAATAAAACTTTATTGGTCTTAAAGGTGCCACTGGACTCAATTTCTGTTTTAAAACAACCACCTTAGCTAAGGAGTTTTCCGATCAGTCTGCTGAGAGGTTTTTTTGTGCTACATTAAAGCAATGGATCTGCTGGAAGTGCTCACTTTGCAATGCTCATTGTGAGCAACAAAGAACTTAAAACTTCTCATTGAAACAGCTGTGACCCTCACTGTTCCTGCCAATTGTTCCAGGAGAGGGACAGCTGAAATAGAAACACAGCCACTTGCTTCGAGCAGTTCCCCATAACAATCACTACGATAGGCAGCAAACGCGTATAAGACAATGCAATTTGGAAAGGGCGAATGGTATTCCAAGATGCTGGAACAGTTTCTCTTGGAAGTCTAGACATTCTCAAAGGCAATGAGATGCTGGAAAGAAAAAGGAAAATCTGAAAGTATGGCATATAGACCACATTTGAAATGGCAGAACTCTAATATCCATATCCCTGGTTTTGAAAGCCAACAAATTTACTTGTATTAATTTTTCATATATGTACGTTGCGTTTCCTCCAAAATACTCAATGGTGACACACATGGGGTTTCAGTCTCCAAACAACTCACAGTAGGAGTGCCAGCCTCCAGTTGGGACCTGGGTATCTCCCAGAATTACACCCAATCTCCAGATGACAGAGATAAGGTGTAGTGGTTAAGCGCCAACTCTAATCTGGGAGAACCAGGTTTGATTCCTCACTCCTCCACTTGCAGATGCTGGATGACCTTGGGCAAGCCATAGTTCTGCCAGAACTGTCCTTGAAAGGGCAGTTCTTGAAAGAGCTCTCTCAGCCCCACAAGGTGTCTGTTGTGGGGAGGGGAAGGGAAAGAAATTTGTAAACCTCTCTGACACTCTGAGTGAAGGATGGGGTATAAATCCAATCTCCTCCTCCTCCTCTTCTAAGTCCCTGTGGAGGAAATTGCTGCTTTGGAGGATGGAGTCTATGACATTATATATCCCTGAGGTCCTTCCCCTTCCCCAAGCTCCACCCTCTTCAGTGTCTACTCACAAAATCTCCAGGCATTTCTCAACTGAGAGCTGGCAACCCTAACTCACAGGCAGATTAGGCTGAATGACAGCAACTGGCCCAAGGTCAGGCTGAGATTTGTTGAACTCCATATTGCCTTTAAAAACTTTCTCTTAAAAAAACAACAAAAAACAAAGACACCAGGAAGAAAAAGTTGCCTACTGGTTCGTCATCAAAGGAACTCATTTTCTAAATTTGGGAAAAGGTTCTCTTTCTTTCCTAAGATAGCAGAAGCATTTTAATGTGTAATTCCTCTTCCTTTTCAATGTGACTAGTCTCAGTTTATAAGACTAAAGTTTACCTTCTCAGGTATTCAGGTTTTACTCAATGTTGTGCAGTGAAGAAAGAAGGGTTTTTTGTTTTTTTTTAGCCTGAGAGAGATAAATCAGGCCGGCTTTTGCTGAAAATTCCCAAGAGAGCCAATCCCTTGGGTCCGACATTAACTGTGCATTTATACAAATGCAGTTCATTCCCTAATATTGTCTCAGAATGGTTTTCTGCAGTGACAGATACATTTTTCATAGCCAAAACATTATTGTTTCACCAGTTATTAGCAGAACCTATGGGTGCTTCCTTTAAAAATATAGCTTTAGGAGGCAGCATAAAAGAGTTCAGTTTAGGAGGACCTTTGAAAGCCAACTTATCTGGGATCAATTAGGGTTGCCAGCTCCAGGTTGGGAAATAACTGGAGATTTTAGGGGTAGAGCCTGAGGAGGGCAACGCTGGGGGAGGGGAGAGACTTTCATGGGGTATCATGCCAGAGAGTCCACCCTCCAAAGCAGCCGTTTTCTCCACACAAAGGCAACGTAGATTTGAAGACAGTCTATATACCATCCAATATCTTGTCCCTAGGCACACAATTTCTAAATAGAGTCCAACAGTTTAACTCCCAAGCTGAGTGATAGAGGGCACAGCTGTATAATTAATGTTCTGTTCTGATGGGGCATGTCGACCTTCTTTCTCCCGTTTCTCAAAAGAGCTTTGTCTGAGAAGCGACTGTGACCAGTCTGTGGCAACATTTTTTCTTTCAGTTTTGAGATCAGTAGCCTGAAGCCTACAATTTTCTTTCCCAGTTCCACCTTCCAAAACAGCTCTTCTCTCCAGGAGAACTGGTCTTTTTTAGCAGGAAACCCACTGCAATTCTGGGAGATCTCCAGCCACCACCTGGAAGCTGGCAACCCTAGGGATCATGCTGGTGCTGTGGTTGTGATATTACCGGTCTGGTTTGATTTGTCTTCATTTTTCGTGTGTGGTATGTTAATATAAATTGTGTTGATCCCCCTTTGAAGGTGAGGAAGGATCCCAGCAATCAGCCCTTCTTCACTTTAGGGCGATTCCGCACTAGACTTTAAATCCTGGTTCAACCCTGTCCCCGAAAGTACATTCTACACTACACTCGAGTTCACCCCTGTAATTACGGGGTATTTTTTTTGTTTCCACATTACACTGAGGTCACGCCGATTTCACCCCACACTTGTCTTGGATAAACAGATGTTGTTATAACCAGGGAAGAATGCAAGGAATTGTGTCGTGAGTTGAACTCTGATAAAACCGGGGATGAGATCCAAGTGTGGAAAGGTATCTGATATTTCATCTGTTGAACTTTTGTGAGTCTTTGTTTGTTAACCGAAATATGTTTTCTTTATTCATCCCCCCACCCCCAGCAACTTTTCACAGTTATTGTGAACTGCTTCAAACGTATTTCATTGGAGAGTGAAGCAACATGATGAATAATGTCCCTTTAATCTAGTTTCAGGGCTGCAGTGGCTCAAAGGTTAAGTTGCTGAGCTGCAGACCAGAAGGTCTGTAGTTTGGCAGTTCAAGACCCGAGTGCCACATGACACAGTGAGCTCCTGTCTCTGGCCCCAGCTCCTGCCGGCCTAGCCATCTGAAAACAAGAAATTGCAAGTAGATAAATAGGTACCACTTTGAAGAGAAGGTATCAGCTTTCCATGTGCCTCAGCATTTAGTCATGCCGGTCACATGACCATGGAAACATCTTCGGAAAATGCTGGCTCTTCAGTTTGGAAATGGAGATGAGCATCGCCCCCTAGAGTTGGATTCGACTAGCTTTTGAGCAACAGAAACCTTTACCTTAATTTAGTTTCAGTGCAGTTTGCAACTAGATCTTACAGTGTTAAATGGCAAAATTCACTTGCAAACAATCATGAAAGTTCATTGGAAGTGGATTATTCAGTATATGTGAAAGCACTATCAGTCTACAACAGTGGGAGGCAGCATGCCATCTTGTTTGTTCTCAGTATTTGGACCTATACAGCCTCCTAAAATGAAGGTTTTACTAAATTAGCTATCATGATTAATAGCTGTTAATGCTTTTCCTCAGTGAAACCACATTCAGTGCCTGACACAACCTGCCAGCTACCTGAGCCCAATAGAACCTTTTCAGAAGAGACAGTGGAGTCCTTTACACAGGCTTATATAGCCTGGAACCAGCCTAACCTAGGGCTTTTCCACATTCTCATTTTCCTCCCTTGTACGTTCCTGTTTCTTGGGGGGGGGAGGGGTGTTCCTGTTCTGCATGTGTTTTGCTCCCTCTAATGGTCATTTCAATATTACATCAGTTTATGTCTGGCATATCTCCCTGCAGATTTAAACTGTAGGTTTTTATGCTGGACATAAACTGGTGTAATATTGAATCGACCACTAGAGGGAGCAAAACATATGCAGAACAGAAAAAAACCCAAAGAAACAGAAATTTACAAGCCAGGAAAAAGAGAATGAGGAAAAGCTCCTAGTGAGAATATGGAATGATGGTTAGGGAGAAGGCTGACTGTAGACACTGCCAAATCCAGAGGCTATGAGCTGCAACCTTTCTACCATGTCTGGGCTTCTCCCATACTATAAGATTCCCCACAAGAATTCCTGAACCCCAGTAACAATGATGATGGTGAACTCAAATGGAAGCCACCTCAGACTGAAGCACAATGCTGCCTTCTCTAAGTTCTGTTTTGATGTGGTTCCAGGATGAAGGCATCTGCTGAAGTATCAGGAAGGATGGAGCTGCCAGGCTTAATACAACTCCCCCCACCCTTGCTGCCTTGAACGTGTTGATGCAACATCTATTCCACTTATTACTTCAGCTCTACCAACCTCATAGACACCTCCTGCATTGTTTATTTTAGCAACCGGGCCCTTGAATGTCGCCCATTCCTAGGCTACCTTTCCTTGCTGGGAAGCCCCCCTTGCCATTCACTCCTGGGATCCTGTGTTGGCAAGAATGGGAGAGGCTCACTGCCATTCATTCTCTCTCGCACACACACACACATACACAGAGAGAAAGAGAGAAGGAGCAAAGTTATGAGGGAGCTGTCTGCCCCCCCCATACTTAAACCATATAGCTATAGTGTGTGTGTGACTTTCCACAACCACAACCACAAGGATGGGGCCAATTCATTGAGTCTTGCTCATCTCATCAGTCCCCCCCCCCCTTTAAATGGAGGCTGCTGCTCAGGTGGGGAAACACACACACACACACACAATTAGGCTCATTCATTTGGTTCTGGTACTCACACACATACCACAATTCCATGGCATACAGAGGAGGAACTGCTCTGCCTCTTGGGATGTGTGTATGTACACATGCACGCAAAAGAAGCCCTAGAAATAGCTTCAATGTTATCAGAGCTGCCTGGTGATCACAAATGGAGAAGGGGGGGGACCACAATGCCAAATCTTTAGCAATTCTCTAAACATCCCCTTTTTTAACATTGAAGGCCTTTTATTTTTATACTGCATCCAATAAAACTGGCTATCCTAACCACCATGCAACATCTCCAATGAAAAATGCCAAACTTATCTAATAAAGTAAATTAGTTTCTTCAGTGAAGCAAAGAACAGCACCGGCATTTTGCAGAGTTGCTACTGAAATCTTCTGTATCTTCCCCTGTGTTACCCTGGGCATTTGAGCAGCCATTTGACTTTTAAGATGGAACAGCAGAGAACATTTAGATTCAGTGACATTTGGACAACTTCATAAAATAAAGTTGGGTCCTTAGGTAGCCTTCTAATTTCTTGGTGTTTCAGTATCTGTTCGTCTCTTGCTTTGAAAATCCTATGGGGTCACCAAAAGTCATCTGCTGCCTGATTGCACTTTCCGCCACCACCAGAGTTTTCCACGGCCTTGTTCCTTTAGCTCATTTGCATTACTGACACACACAGGCTACGCTACTGATGTACACATGCTCATTGATATAATGCATGAACAGGCTATTGAATCTTCTTGTACAGTGTTTTGCTAATATGCACGTACCCTCCCAGGCATTTGATAAACCACCACAAAGAGGGTTTGAACCAGAATGCACTTTTTATGAGTGGGATGAAACTTCCACGCCTCCTTTTCTTCCCTCCTGATGCTCAGTGATCTTTACAAAATGCTGCTCCTGAGAGACAGGGAACCATGAAGAAGGACATGAGAGGAGACTGAAGCAGAAACATGGTTTTAGTGGTGAGCGGGGTCACATAAGGAACACAGGGGACAAGGAAAGATTTGTAATAATTGAAGGAACAGAAAATTGCAGTGAACATTCATGCACAGCAGGACTCTGTACAAAAACCTCAAAAATAAAATGGGGGGGGGGCAATATAGAATTGATAATTCCACCTTGGAAAAAGGACATTTGCAACTTCAAAATCCAAGTAGAATTTCCACTGAGGACGGTTTTCTAAACATCCATGATAATTGCTTACCATTAATTCCTTCAGGACTGACCATTAAGGGAATAAAGGCAATATCTATATATCTGATTCTGAATGTCATACCAGAGAGTAGATTTAATATATATATATATGCACAGTGGGGCCAGGAACAAACAGAGCACATATTTCTGCAAGCTGGGAGAACCCACAAGTCTGCAGGAAAAAAACCCACCTTCATTTAAAAAGGGGCAAAAGAAAATGAAAGAATTTCAAAATGCCAAGATCCCAGATTTCTTTATGAGTAGGGGTGTGCACTCAGTATAAATTAAGCCTCCAAAATACCTGATAAATACCTTATTTTATTTGGGATTTTTCAGGGCCACTGGCTAACTGCAGTTACAGGGAATTTAAAGGGCTCTCGGCCCCCTTTAAATGCCTTCAGAGTGAACTCTCTGGCATTTAAATTACTATGATCCCTTTATACAAGGGCGTAGACTTTGCCATTTCCCAGGGGGGGCTGGGGCTGGGCCAGAGGCATTGCTAAGTCATTAAAAGAACTGGGACCCAATGACATCATAGGGAGGAGCCAGTGACATCACAGGCCATTGTCACTATCTATGGAGGTGGAACTATGTGGCATTTAGGGAGGGGCTCCACAGAAAATTAGGGCGGCCTGGGAACCCCCTAGCAATGCCCCTGGGTTGGGCTAACCCCAGGAACAGGTGCCTTCTTAGCACACTGTTTAGAAACTCCACCTTAAAATGCAGCACAGATTCTATTGCTAGGGACTGTTTTTCCACCCTGGGAACTGTCATTAGAGTCCTAGAATAGCCTATCTAGGCCCAAAAACCTTATTGGAAAAACCATTCTGCATTTTCTTTGCAACTTTTTTTGGGCTGCAGTGTATTTCAGCAGAGCCCATGCAAGTCAATTGGTATTCCTGGTTCCCATTATCTCCAATGGGCCTTCAGGGCTTTCCCATTATTTCCAATGGGCAATCTTGTCATTCCTTTTAGTACATCCCAGTTGGTTGCCCCTTTGAAACTACCACACCATTTTAAGTAACAGCAAAATGAAGAGTATGAACATAGAGTACACATCCCTTACCAGTGTTCTGTCTGGGCTGCACACAGATCAAAAGGAAATTTTAAAAGGGCTCTGATCTGCATGCCCCCCCCCCATCTTGTTCATGCAGATGGGCTTACAATTTAAAAATGAAACAGAGATTGAAAGAAGAGCAGCCCACCCCCCACTACCATGAAAAAAACAAGAACTGTTCTCAATCAAGGATATATAGACCTAAGTAAAATACACCCCTCCCCTCCTCCACCTGGCTGTTGTGCATCCTACAAGAAGCAGGGTGATTCAGCAGATGCAAGCCAATGTCAGTGGTCTGCATCCACCATCTCACACAGAAGAACCAGAGTTTCCACTTTCAGCACTGGAGCTAGGGGTGCCAGCCTCCAGGTGGGACCTGGGGATCCCCTGGAATTACAGCTCATTTGCAGACTATAAAAATTAGTTTCCCTGAAGAAAATGGATGTTCTGGAGGGTGGACTCTATGGCATTGTACCCCACTGAGGTCCCAGTCCTCCCCAGGCTCCATCCCCAAATCTCCAGGAGTTACCCAATCTGTACTGGGCCACCCCTCCCCCCATCCCCCAGAGGTGGACAGGGGGAACCTGGCAACCCTAACTAGGAATGTTTTAAAAAGGGAGGTGAGAGGTGGAACGAAAGCAAATAGATGGGAAGAGAGGAAGGAAGGAAGGAAAGAAGGGGGAGGGAGGGGAGAAATGAAAAGAAAGAAAATAGAAATCCCTATCCATAATTTATCCAGGAGTTCAGGGGAGAGTTGGTCTTGAATGTATGCATTTAAACTCTTCAAGGTTTCACCTGCCCTCCTCCCCCCTCCCCCTGCACGGGCTGTGTGTGCAATTTCAGTGATTGTAAACTGCTGATTCCTAGCTTTCCTAATATCCTCTCTCTGTCAAGGGAAGGGGTGGAGCTCAACAAAGAACTCAGAAGAGTCTCCTCTTGGAGGAAATAAAGGGCTCTGGTTAAGTAGCGAACTCGGGAGTGGAAAAACAACAGCAGCGGCACAAGGCTGCAGGAAAGGTGCCCAGGCACCCAGCTGCCCAGAGATCCTCCATGGATGCTGGCCTCCCCCCTCCCGACCTCCCTACATGGCTCTACAAGGCAAGCCTTGTGTGTGGGGGAAACAGAAGAACAAGGGCGCAGGACGCCCAGCTGTCCCAAGGCTGGCAATCCTCCATGGATGCCGGCCTCCCCCCAACCTCCTCTCATGGCTCTCTGCAAGGCAAACCTTGCAGGGAGTGGGAGAACAACAGCAGTGGCACAAGGCTGCAGGAAAGGTGCCCAAGAGTCCAGCCGCCCCAAGGTGGGCAAACCTCCATAGATGACGGCCTCCCTCCCCATTTCCCCCACCTCCCGACCTCCCTGCATGGCTCTGAAAGGCAAGCCTTGCAGGGAGAGAGGGAAAAAAAAACTAGAACAAGAGTGCAGGGTGCCTAGCCTCCCCGAGGCCAGCAATCCTCCAAGGATACCAGCCTCTCCCCCCAACCTCCTTGCATGGCTCTCTGCAAGGCAAGCCTTGCAGGGAGTGGGAAAACAACAGCAGTGGCACAAGGCTGCAGGAAAGGTGCTCAGGCACCTAGCCACCCTGAGGCATGGGGTGGTAGTGGAAAGGCTTGTGAGCCTTGTTGCCCGGGGAGGGGGGCTCAGTCACCCCTGGAAAATTTCGGAGGTAGCCTCAGCCCTCGAGCCCCCCTGAAGTTGACACCTATGCCTTTATATGTCTTCAGAATTCACTTGCCATGGCATGGAGTCATGCCACAGCTTGGAGAAGGCGTTTAAAGGGACCACATCCCTTTAAATGCCTTTCCCCCTTCCATTGGAAACAATCTTTTCGAAACGTCGGGTTTTTTGAGGAGAGGCACCAGCAGCTATGCGGTAAATCTGGTACCTCTACCTCAAAAAAGAGCCCCCCTGAGTCCAAGATACCCCTGGATTGATTATCCATTATAGCCTATGGGGACAACTGATGTTATCCCCTTAGGGTATAATAGTCCCCTTAGGGGATAATGGAGCCAAAAAAAATTGACAATCCTGAGTATTTCCCAAATCACAATACCATACTGATATTGAGATTCAGGAATATTGGGAAATACTGATATTTTTCAGGTTCAAGATACCCAAACCCCAAAAATACTGATTCTTTTTTGTGTGTGTGCACACCCCTAT
Organism: Gekko gecko; assembly: GCA_029375565.1. NCBI lineage: Eukaryota > Metazoa > Chordata > Lepidosauria > Squamata > Gekkonidae > Gekko > Gekko gecko. The sequence goes on along the minus strand of JAPDNY010000004.1, from coordinate 28,349,237 downwards.
TTAGGAGATCTCAGCAGCCATTTTGGGTTGCTTACTCAAGTGTGTTGCCTATGTGATCCCAAATGGCTGCAGGAATATCCCTTCTAACCTGGAGGAGAGTTTGAGGAGGGAAGACAAGAAGAATGGGGGAAGGAGATAGATCAGAGGGAGAGGGGAAATAAAAAAATGGAGCCAAAGGGGAAATGGGGTTGGAGGTAGAGAAGGAAGCAAGGTAATGAAAGAAGTTGTGAAAGGGAGAGAAGGAAGGACAGGCAGACTGGAAGCAAAAGGGCAAATGGGATGAGAACAGAAGAGGGTAAGCTGGAAGGAAGCAGGGGGAGAAACTGCAAGGGCTCTGAATGGGAGGGAAAGTGATAAATAGGGAGAAAGACCAGAGGGGGACGACATCCCCCCACAAATGAATCCTCCTGGGTACCCCCTTGTTTTCTTCTGTTCCCCAGCTGCGGTTTCATGTTGCCATCTCCTTTTAAAATAATAGTATAGCAAACCCTCATTTTCTCAGAACTCCTAAAGCACATCATTTCATATTCTCTGAACATGCTTTATATTCTATAAATGTACCGTGTACACTGGCATGTTTTATATCTCCTTCTATTCTCCTCTTCCCCTTTCTGGAAGACAAATTTTATGGCTCCAGAGATTTCCAGATATAGGATGCTCTATTCTATTTCGATACAGGGCCTCTAAGTGTTTTTAGCACATCTGCACATTTTACAGCAGCCTCTTTTCATTCACTATTTACTGTAATAATAACCTTTAAAACCCAGATATAGTTAGAATGATCTATTGCTGAAGGATGTGTCGGGGCTGGTGATTGGTGGTCTCTGCCCACTGCATTACAGAGAGAAATGTCCTGGATTTGGAGGCCATTCAAGATGTAGAGGAATTCCATCTTTGGTGCATGCTGAACCGATGCAAGATAAATGACAGTTTTGTTAATTTAATTAGCCCAAGTGATGGTACATTTTCAGTGTCAATTTAATTGCTAAAAGGCTCTAATAAAGAGACATGGCTAGTTTCAGGCTTGAAAGTCTCTTGTACTGTGAATGTCTCAAATGGGGATTTCGGTTAATCTTTTAGCTATTTTCTGGCTAGGGGGTTACAACTTCTCCATATCCTGTTGTGCCAGCGATATCGTGCCGACTAATAAAACAGTGTACTGGTAAGTGACCAGTATCGGTGTCTGAGAAGTTATACCACTGTCCTGTAGCATTCACTTGTACCTCGAAGAAAAATATTCTGAGGCACGATTTAGGGATGTTTCTGAACTTCACACAAACTCTCACCCACAAAACCACTCTTTAAAAACAATGTTTAATTAAATATTTCTGTTCTGCTTTTCTCTTGCTTCTTTGCCAGGGAAGGGCACAGGGCTGCACACAAAAGCCCATACATTGACGTTGTTGGTCTTAAGGGTGTCACTGAACTCCAGCTGTGCTCTAACTAACTATAGCTAGTGAGGGATGGGTGGGGGAGGAGGGGATCTTTGGGAACGGCATCAGTTACAGGCAGGCACGTGCTCCCTTCCTCTCTCCCGCACATAGACACACACAAGAAACAGCCTGCAGTCTCTTCCTGACTCTGCCTGCTCATCTTCTCTCTCTCAGGATATGCGTGTTTGGGAAGAGAAAGAAGGACTAGCTATACAGCCCCCTCATGTACCCTTCTTCTCTGGCTAGCCGTATGTTTCCCTCTTTGTGTGGGCATCTCCTGGATTGTTTCCCTTCCTCCTGGCTTTTATTCTGTACAGAAACAAAAATGGGTTTTAAGTCTAACCATTGTTTCTGTCATTTTATAAGTGCATCATAACTTCCAGCTTAAGCTACTGTTAACTCCTGAAACAGCTGCGGATGAATTGAAAGTGGTGTTAATAAAATAAAATGCATTTTTATTTTTTTCTCATACCCGTTATTATTAGGTGGCTTGATTTAAAATCAAAACTGACTGTGGGTTATGTTTTAAGGCAACTGAGATGTATCTCTTTCCCCTCCCCCGATTTCTCTAAAAAGAAAGTAGAAATGATGATAGGAAAAACTTTCAGTGGAAGTACATCACCATTGCTAGTTTGACAACAGGCAGATTTGTGGTTCGGCGTTTTTGTTCATGTGCGTTTGACATTGCTTGCCATACATGTGTATCTGCCTACAGATGTCCAGGGAATCCCAGACTGTATCATTGCTCTAGAAAAATCATGCTGCAAACTGGCAAATGCAGGACTGATTGGATCAACTGCCTGGAATACTTAGGCCCAATCTGCATCTAGTATTTGCTCCGCTGTCTTACCAAACCCACACTGGAACAGAAATTCCCATCTACATTGCAGGCCACTTTCACTTTGATTGAGTGTTGCATTTTATGACAGTGTCCAGACTGCATGCCGCTTTCACTTTGTTTGATCTCTGGTTTAATGTTGGCTGTCTGCATAGATTTATGGCCGTTTTATGGCCATTCAGGGGTGACTCTGCAGTCAGTACAGTTTGGCCCGGGATAGATGAATGTGGTTTTGAACTGCATCTTTTTCTGTTCCAGTGTGGGTTTGGTAAAACAACTGAGCAAATGCTAAATGCAGATTGGCCCTTAGTATTCTAGATGTTTTCTAGCTGCCAGCATCACACATGATGCACAAATCATACAGTGAGTGAACTTTGCCACTTATCACTTGTGGTGTTCTATTAGATACATTATTGTTCCAGTAAGTGTCCCAAATTTGTGATTGTCAGCATTCAGTTTGAACGCTGACAATTTCAGATGGATGCTGAGAATGTCTAAAACCTCAGGTCTTCATTGGTGAACACCGGTAGCCTCCGTATTGCATTGACTTGGGAATATATCCTAAAGAGCAGATGAAATTAATCTGTTGTTGACAACTTCAACAATCCTCAGATATTAAGCATCTGTTATAAGTTATGTAAAACCTGGAAGGGTTCTCAAGAATCATTCGTGGCTACCTAGAGAGCATCATAATTTTGACAAGGAAAACAGCTCAAGTTTTTCATTTTTGTCAGCTAGGTCCTGGTCACACGTGCCAGATAATATGCGGGGGGGGGGTAGCGAGGCTATTTGCCCGGTAGTAATTTGATGTGCCACTGTGCGATCAGACACAATTCTTTGCCGTGTGTTTCTGGTGCGCTTCAACAAAGGATCACTGACGCAATGAGAGCACGCCGGTGTGATCACACGGAGATGTCCATCTGCAGCTCATTGCAAACCTGTTTTCTACTGCACTTTCGCAGGTATTTTTTAACTCCGCTTCTTCAGAGGGGCGAGACGGGTTGGCAATGGGTGCGGGATGCTTGCCAGATGTTCCCATATGATCGCGCCTGTAAAATCTGCCTGGCATTTGTCCCTCTCTTGCTGCTAATTCAGCGTGTGATCGGAGCCCTAGTTATAAAATGGAGAAATGCCAGACTGTAGCAAGTAGGCAGAAATTCTGAGCCTTGAATAGGTAAAGTAAAGGTAAAGGTTCCCTTGCTTGAAAACCAGTCGAATCCGACTCTAGGGTTGCGGTGCTCATCTCCGTTTCAAAGCCGAAGAGCCAGCGCTGTCCGAAGACGTTTCCGTGGTCATGTGGCCGGCATGACTAAACACCAAGGTGCACAGAACGCTGTTACCTTCCCACCGAAGTGGTACCTATTTATCTACTTGCAATTTCTTGCTTTCGAACTGCTAGGTTGGCAGGAGCTGGAACCAGAGATGGGAGCTCACTCCATCTTGCGGCACCCGGGTCTTGAACTGCTGAACTACTGACCTTCCACAGCCTGCAGTTCAGTGTCTTAACCACTTGAGCCACCGCAGCTCCTAGAGCCTTGAATAAGGGGGAAGGAAAAGGTGTTGCCCTGCAAGGCTTTTTAGCCTCACTATGAACTGTAATAAAATAATAAACTGGACTAGTGTGTGTAAAAGGGACTGAGACACATGGTAACCCCAACACGATTCCAGAAGAGACTGCACTTAAGCAAGAGACATCCTCCTGACTGCACTTTAGGCAAGAGACATCCTCCTGACCTTCCCCGGCAGCTCCCACGCTCAGCATAGGTTACCAGCCCGTTTTTCCTGATGGAGAATGGAAACAGCCCCACTTTACACTAAACACAGCACCATGCCTTGATGAAGCACAAGGAAAGAGGACTCCAAAACCGCCATTAAGAAGTCCTAACTCATGCAGGCAGCCTCTTTCCCTCCCCCCTCACCTGCCTGACCTCACGTAGACCAGGCAGAGACTATTCATTGTTGCCTGGCAACTAATTGCTAGCCATCAACAGCCTGGCCAAAGTCATCAAGAAGACAATGGAATCAACCCGGTGACTCATCCTAGCTGCTACCAGGTGCCGGACATGAATTAAGCTTCTAACCCTCAATATTGACCACCCCTCCATTCCATCTCCCCTACTCCTTCCAACCAATAGGGTATTTTCAGGGATGGACTTACCAGGAGGTGTTACCAGGGGTTGTGACCAGCCCCCTCCCTCCTGCATATAAGGGGATGCCTGACCACCGGTCTCTCTCTGCTCTGCTCTCTACGACCCCTATCGAACCTTTGACCCTCTTATGTCCAGCTTGCTATCCCCAACCCTTGCCTCCATCTTTAAGCTGCCTGAGTTTCCACATGTTACCTGCTGGCCCAGGCCACGTGGTCCCCATTTTCCTAGTTTCCTTCCCCTCCATTTTTCCTGAGGAACACTCTGCACGATGGGACCGGTAGATATTGCCCACCAATGATTTACCTGCTAATGCAAACGTGCTTATACTTCTCTCTCTATTTTCCTAGACTTGAGTAATTGTGTGTGAGACTGTGTATTGTTTGATTGTGTAAACCTCCAGTAAAGGACTTTATTTTAAACATCATAAAGTCTCCTGGTCTGTTACCAACACCTCCCGGAGGGGCAGGACTTCTGTATACACAGGTGTTCGCTCCCGCAGCCGATTACCTATTGATAATCAATCATCTACCCCCATTATTATTAATAATTACGTGCAATCCGGCTAACAAAGGAGCTTACATTTTCCCTGGCAACTTTTGCTTGGAGCAGTATGGATATGCAACATCTTGGTGTCAATAGCAACGCAAGGACATGTTGATTTAAAGCTGTCAAATTCTTATCAGTTTATTAGAAATCAAATCACTTTCACAATTCACTGGCTGAGTAGCAATATTTAGTCAAGTTTTTAAAGGTGCCCACATTATCTGATATTTCAACGTCAAGCCATGTTGTAACAATGGGAAGTGTTTTAAATATTCTGTGTGATATTATCAGAGCTTTATTTCTTTTAACATGTACATGATTTTAACAGGACTTACTTCCAAGCAAGCATGCTTACAAACCCCAGCCTCACTCGTACCAACTACATGTTTTGTAGTCATTCCTATAATAAATAACCCTCGGGGTTAGAGCAGTATATAAATTGAAAGAATAAATAAATAAATAAATAAATAATAGTCTAAAATCATATTAGTCTTCATCTCTTTGTTTCATAAGAGCAGTACACATATGCAGTTGGCCTACATTGATAGATGTCTTGATATAATGATTGTATCCACATTTCCTGTTTCATTGATAACATGTTCTTGTTGCTGTTTTTAAGAAAAGAAATCTATACACAGTTACAGATGGGAAAAGACAACTACTTTATATAATTCAGTAGTGTAATTAGGCAGTTTTTGTCTCTACAAAAATCTGGTCTGAATGCATACGCAAATTGCTTTCATCCACAAAGACTTACTTTCACTCTAGTACAGCTTTAAAAAAGCTCTCACTCATGCTGGTTTAAATACACCAGTAGTCTGAGTGCCTTTGGGTTTTATCAGACAAAAGCAATATTGTTCCACATGTTTTACATTGCCTATTGGCATAATATAACTTAATGAAAATTGTTTTTTTAAGAAGATCTAACTTAAAATTACACAGCTACCTAAAAACAAGTGAATTAACAATGTACAGTCAATGGAACTCCAAGATTCATTTAATGCTTACAATTACAGCAGCAAAATATTCATTATAAAACAGCAAAAAAATATTTTGGGGTTTCGGTGCAGTATGCAGTGTGCTGGGAGTGACATCATCGGAAGGGGTGGGGTTTGGGAAGTGACATCACTTGACATGACATCATAAGAGCAATGTCACATCCTTGATCCTGGCTCCACCCCCAAAGTCCTCAGACATTTCCTGAGTCAGATCTGGTAATCCTATACTAGTATGAGCAGTCCAAGGTCACTCAGTAAGCTTCTATGGCAGAGTGGAGGTTTGAAACTGGGGACCCCCAGATCCTCATCCAGCACTTTAATTGTTCCTCGAGACAATAGGACATCCAGGGTTGCCAAGTTTATGTATCTTTGGCAGGAGGTAGAAAGTGCCCAGTTGAGGTTCTCAGGGTATATCCATATAAATTTGTTCCTGTATGTGTGTGTTGGCACTTTCCTCATGATTTTGTTGAATTCTTGCTGGTATTCATGTGTGGGTCCTGAGAATAGCAATCTGTAGAAACTGGTTGTCAGGCCTTGGCTCCTCCGGGGCAATCACTCCCAGATTTGAGGTCTCCAGGGTGATTTTTAGCTGGTAGTGACAGAATGGCAGGCCTCAGCTATAGCTGGAGGGGGGGGGTTAGTTTCACCCTTATCCCTCACTCCAGCTCATGCACCCTTGGGGGCCCTCTCTCTAATCATCCTGCTTCCCCCTCAAAAGAAGTGCACTCTTCCTCCCCAGTCTGCCTGAGCCATGTGGCTTAAATCCCAATCTATCCCCTTCCCCTTTCCCGCCAATCCCCATCTTTTTTCAGAAGGGCAGGTGAGATGGTCTATAGCTGTGCACCTGGACTACTGCTCCCAGGGGACCATCCATGATTCTCTTCTCTCAGCATCAGGTGGGACAGCTGCCTCATCCTGCCCTGCCTCCTTTCCAGGCTTGGCTCCATCCCTATCTCCTGGCAGGTCTCAGTGCCGGCTCTCTAGTGTGCCCTTCAGCTCGAGCAGGAGCAGGGCCTGTCTTGCCTTCTCTTTCTATTGGGGCTGCTGTGTCACCCATGGCTCTAAACAGGCCCTGGTCACCCATGACTCCCAGGGCAATGGAGGTTACAGCCCAAGGCTGAGTTCAGACTGGCAATCTGCCCCGGTAGGGACCCAGGCCAGTGATGATTCAATTCCGGAGTAAATTGGGCGTTCACACAGGCACATCTGCCTGGCGTCCCCCACCCGTAGTCAACCCATGCTGTTGCGCTTCACCGCCGGATTAAAAAGATACCTCATAAAACTGGTAGCAAATCCGAAACCCACGTGTGTCGCACGTCTCTCCGCTTTCAGGAAGTCTGAACGTGCAGCTGAAAAGCCGGGAGCAACCCACGTTGGGCAGAAGGCAGCAGCGATATGATTGGCTGTGCTCTGTTCTACTGCCCAATGCAGTGCTGGCGCTGCGGGGTCCAATCGGCAAAATGCGCTTATGTGCTTATGCACATACACCCATACATCCACAGCCGAATTAATGGGGAAACGCCGAATACAGCGTGCCCCCCAGCACAGCAGTCTGAACACTCCTGCCTGGCTCCACCCCATATTTTTCGGCAGCGGCCTGGGCTGTGTGAACGGGAAAACCCGGAACAGTTTATTCCGGGGCTTTTTTGCCACGACTGCCTACCGGAGCAAACTGCCAATCTGAACTCAGCCCAAGTGTCAGCAGTGTCCTGGGTGGTTGACGCCAGACACTGGTGTTTGCGAGTTGTTCAGCTTCTTGTGTTTAGCTGCCCTTGTCCATTATGACAATGGCTCCTCCCTTGCCAGCTTGTTTTATTATAATATCTGGATTATTTTTCGGGCTGCTTATGGCACTCTTCTCTGAGCAGCTGAGACTGGATCTTGAGCAGTGCTTTTTGTCGATTGTTCAAGTTTCTTTCATGATGTCTCCATTCTCTCATTAAAACTGTGATCATCCTTTTCCCCAGCCATAGTAACAACACTTGATAGAACAATTAACATTAAAATGCATGCCAGTTTTTAGTGTCAGCAGGGCCAAAAAATAGCATACAAAGTAAAATGTCAAATATATAATGGAGTCCCAGATCACAAACATGGGCAGAATGGCATTTTTCTACCCACTCCAAGTCCAGCAATTGGCACCCTTCCTATCTCGCCCTGATCTAGCCACAGAGATCCATCCAATGATCACCTCCAGACTGCATTACTGTAACTTACCCTTGAGGCTGACCCAGAAACTTCAATTGGCCCAGAATGTGGCAGCTCAGGTCCTTAGAGGAACCCCTATTACAGCCCATATCCAACCAGTGCTCTACCAGCTTCATTGGCTCCAGATCAAGTTCAAGGTGTTGGTTTTAACCTTTAAAGCCCTTCATGGTCTGGGACCAAAATATCTTCAAGACCACCTCCCCTACCATATCCCCCCCTCAAGAGCACTACACTCTCAATAACAACACACTGGTGATCCTGGGACCAAGGAGTATTTGCCTGGCTTCAACTAGAGCCAGAGCTTTCTCAGCTATGGCTCCAGCTTGGTGGAAAGCACTTCCAAGAGAGATCCGGGCCTTGTGGGACTTGGTACAGTATAGCAGGGCCTGTAAAATGGAAATGTACTGACAAGCATATGGATGAGATCAGGAGAATTTCCATCTATACAGATTTCCCTGCCTTTTCCTCCCCCGGGGCAGTGTCATAGCATTATTAGGCACCATCTGATATCGTAAATGTCTGGAATTTTTAAATTGGTATGTTTTAACTATGCTGTGATTTGTTGGTTACATGTTGTGACACGCTTTGAACCCCACAATAGTGGGTGGGGTGGAGTGGGATACAATTTGAAGAAATAAATAAGTTCTCAGTGAGGTATAATGCCAAATAATCCACTCTCAAAAGCAGCCATTTTCTCCAGGGCACCTGATTTCTGTCATCTGATAATCATTTATAATTCCATGAGAGTTCCAGGACCCACATGGAGGGTAGCAGCCCTAATCTAGTCTCTTTCATAGGCTAAGCTATCTCATTGATAGGTTGGGGGGGGGCGTAAAATAGGTACCTGCAGGAATCACCAGAAACTCAATAGTAAATCCATAGAGTTTCCAACAATTCCTAGAGCTACCCAGTGTCAATACCTGGAAGTGACTTTGGCACAGAGAAAGCTGGTGTTAAAAAAATAATAATTGCTGCTGCTCAGAGCTGCCATGGGCAATGGCAATGATCAGCTGGAGGTCTTCCACCACAGGGGAAGATCCGGTAACCCGGCTCATGAGATTGTTATTGCGAGGATAACTTAAAGTAGAGGAGGATGAAGGCAGCTGTTTTGGGTACCCAATGGGGAGAAGAGCAGGGGATAAATGAAGCAAATAAATACATAAATACATTAATTTAATATTGTAACACATCACTTGTAAAGATAAAATGCATTTCTGGCTTTAATTTTTCCATACCTAATTAATATTGTCTGATTTTAATGGATCCGCTATGTTGTGAGAGTGTATTCAGTCATTTAATTAGGCCCTGTATAAAGAAGTCCTTTTGGGGGCTGTTCTGACTCTGTGTGTGGAAAGTGACATCAAGTCACAGCCGACTTATGGTGACCCTGTAGGGTTTTCAAGGCAAGAGGCTAAGAGAGGTGGTTTGTCTTCCTCTGCATAACAACCCTGGAATTCCTTAGTGGTCTCCCATACAAATACTAATGGGGGCCAGCTCTGCTTAGCTTCCAAGATCTATTGAGATCAGACTTGTCTGGGTCACTGCCAATCAATTTCATCGGATACCACCCTACCCCCAAGTTAAGAGATTGTAAGAGAAGACTCTTTCTATCCATTTTCCCCATACCATTCATAATTCCATAATTTCATCACGTTTTCCCTGTTGCTTTTTCTCTGAATTATTTCCCCCAATGTTTTAACCTTTCCTTGTAGAGCAAGCACTCTAATCCCCTCTTGTACCTTTTCTAGTTTAGTTATATCATTTTAGATACAGAACAATTTAACCTGTATACAGTAGTCCAAATATAGCCACCCTGTAGATTAGAATAACTGTTTTATGATACTTGTTTGTCTTTCAGTTCATTTCCTAATCGGTCCTGATAGGACACGAGTGGGTGGTAGATTGTTTGGAAAAGACTGCAGGAATGGAGCATGTTATTCAGATGTGCCATGGACCAGATGACTTGCTCGGATCACCTCCATTGCTTAGCTGAGTAAATACAGGTTGAGGGCTTAAGGGCACTTCTTGAGAAGAATATGACCATTGCTAGGAATGCTTCCAAATTCTTCCCTGATGAACGTTTCCCCCAGAATATGCCATTCCAGTCTGAGTAGTCCTCACAATAGGCATGGACACAGAAAATGCACAGATGTTCTTTTGATGTGTTTTCTGTTAATGTCTCTTGGGTGGTTTTGGGTCACGCATTTGGATGGCATCGGGATACGTATGTCATTACAGAACTTTTATGGGTATACTGCTTGTAACGGTATCTGAGAGTATTAAATATATTTCATTTCCATCAAAATGGCGGAGACCCTCTAGCCCAATGCTCACTACCCTTTTTGAGCCTCTGACTCAGTACAGTGGATGCAGTGACAAAATGGCTGCCGCATCTTACTTTTGGTCACACAGTGAACACCCTTGTGCCGTAGTGGCAGCTACTGCACCAACAATGTTTTTACAAATCTGTAGAGCCAATCAAGTCCCTAATGGCCAATCAGAAGCCTTGCTGGGCAAAAGCCCCACCTGGCCCTTCCCACTTTCTAAAAACACTTGGTGGGCACCAGGAAAGGTGTTGGTGGATGCCGTGGCACTCACTAACATCATATTGGGGATCCCTGCTCCAGTGGGTCACAAAGCTCATTCTGCTGGGTCATGAATCCCTATACATCTGTGATTATTTTTGCTACTTTTTGGAAGGGCTTGCTACATAGAAAGCAAGACTCCAGCATCTCTTTTTCATGTGTGTTGAGTTGCAGGACAGTTAAGTGAGATCTCTTGGAGGGGACTTCTTTGTAGCATTGACCACAGAGTGGGTGAGGTCAATGTACCTTTGCTTTGACTTTGCAAGGGCTTTGGCCTTTTTCAAGATAAAGTAGAAATCGTGTGTGTACACCATCCAGCAGCTTGATCCAATCATTTAACTCACAGAGTAAAAAACAACAACACCAAATGTGTTATTTATTTATTTAACTTTCGATTTCATATACCGCCCTAACCCCCTAGGGGGTCTCTGGGCGGTTTACATGAGGGGGTGCTAAGCACATTTCATCCTAACTTGGGCCACATTGTACTGAGGATGGGGCTGCCTACCGGCACCCAGGTAGAGGCTGGTGTTCCTTCTTTTTTTTTTGGCTCGGCTCGGCTTTCTTCCTGGTGGTTCATCAGCTAGCTGTTCCTCCTGGCGCTCGGAAGGGCCGGCACACGATACATCCTCCTCTGGCCTCGGCTACATCCTGTAGGCTCCGCCGCGCCCGCAGATGATGTCATCGCACACCTCCACTTCTGCCGACAACAGCCGCCCGATGTTACTGCTGGCCACTAGGGATTGCTCCTTCTGGCCCTGCTGCTGCTGCCTGCTGTCACCGTGTCGCCACGCCATGCCACCTCCACTGCCGGTACTCTGCTGCAGCTGATGTCCACCGCCGCCATTGCCGTTGCCACCGCCTCCTCCACACACCTCCCTGGAGGAGGGTGCCCCCTACCCTTCTAAGGGTAGGTACCCATTTGGCTATTCGCATTATAAATACATTTTTGCTTTCGAGCCGCTGGGTGGGCGGGAGCTAGGACGAGGGTTGAGAGCTCACTTCAACTGCGGTGGGTCTCGAACGGCCATAGTGGCTGCACAAGTGATATTAATGCATGTAAAAATGTAGCTGAAGAAGGGAGACGATACTGCAGTACTTCATTATTTCAACCAAAAAAAATCTATTAAAGGTTTACTGAGGCTTAAAATGTTAATTAAAAATATGCAGAATGCATTTCATCAGCATTTATTTTATCAGTGTTCAGTCTTTTTTGTACTTTGAATACAATATATGGTTTATAACAATAATATTGGGTTCCAAATAACATCACATTCATATGCAATGAAGAAGAGGATGGCGATGGAACAAATTCTCCCAGGCTCCTGCCCAGATGAGAAAAGCCCTGTGGAATGAATTTATATCGGGCCAAAAACAATTTAGAAATCAACACACCATCCTGGCCACCCAGCTCCATACTTTCCCTATGAAAGTTTTCCTAGGCTTGGCCCACTCCCTGACATAATTATATCCTGCTTCAAGAAAACAGCATTTTCTTCAGCTGCATCACACTAATTCCAAGGCTCTAAAAATGTTGGTTTTCTGTTTCCTTTCCGATAGATCAAGATGGGCAGCCGTGTTAGTCTGTCTGTAGCAGAAGAAAAGAGCAAGTGTCCAGGAGCACATTAAAGGCTAACAAAGTTTGTGGCAGGGGAGGAGCTTTCATGAGTCACGGCTCCCTTGTTCAGATAAGCTATCTAAAGAAGAGAGCAGTGACAGCTCCTACCCTGCCACAAATTTTGTTAGTTTTTAAGGTGCTGCTGGACTCTTGCTCTTTACTATTTCCTGCGACAAGCAAGTCGATATCACCCTCATTCTGAACATATCAATTTGTAAAGGAAAAAAAAATCAATTTTGTTTTTGTTGTTCAGTCACACAGTCGAGTCAGACTCTTCGCGACCCCATGGACCAGATCACGCCAGGCCCTCCTGTCTTCCGCTGTCCTCTGAAGTTTGCTCAATTTCATGTTCGTTGCATAGATGACACTATCTAACCATCTCATCCTTTGCCGTCCCTCCTTCTTTGACCTTCAATCTTTCCCATCATCAGGGTCTTCTCCAGTGAATGCTCCCTTCTCATTTGGTGGCCAGATTTTGTACCATTTGGCAAAAAAAAAAAAAAAAAATCAGAACTGAATGTGAAATGTTGGAGGTGTTGGTAATTTTCTAATGTTGCATTTTTGAAATATGAAGGTCTTTTTCAAATTTTACATGCAAGTGGCGTCCTTGAAAATATTAGAAGGGGCTGCCGATATTGGTGCATAAAGATATGATGTGTATGAACCACGGCATGTGATAGATATTTAAACATGACTTGCTGCCGCCTCGTTGCCAGCAATGAAAGTTTTGTGCATGATCTACAGAGTCATTCAGAGGCACTGTCCAATAGCAGCAGGAATGGGTGTGAACATGTGCATTGCAAAGAAATATTCAACATGCAAAAAGAATAGTGAAAAATCACATCTTGCTGATATCCTGGGTTGGATCCAACCAGGTTGTGCACTTAACCTTGTCCAGTTCCCCACTTTACAATAGCCCCTGCCACATGTGACTTTTTGTCTATGCAGGTCTCATGATCCTCAGCAGAGCCCTTTTGGTGGTCAAAAGGGACGTCCCTCTGCCTTTTTCATTCACGGAGAATCTAGTCAGGTCTGGCCAGGGCTGGTTCCAGGTTTTGAGAGGCCCCAGTGAGAGAGTTCCCAGGGCCCCTGACCCTCTTCTGTCCACCTCAAGGCCCATACACATGTCCTCCTTCCCATCTCCCTGCCTGTATGCCTCCCACTTGCCTGTGGTTCCTTCCCCTGCCCACTTGTGGGTCTTCCCACTGTCCATGCTCACCACTGCCTGTGGGCCCTTTTTCCAGTGACAATTGGCCAGTGAGCAAAGCAGGGAGGGCAGTGGAGTACTAGCAAATAAACGAGGGAGGGGTGACAGCAGTGGGACCTGCCAGAAGCCCTGGGACCTGGTAGCTGGGTCTAGGGTTGCTAACCTCCAGGTGGTGGCTGGAGATCTCCTGGAATTACAACTGATCTCCAGGTGAGAGAGACCAGTTCGCCTGGAGAAAATGGCTCCTTTGGAAGGTGGGCTCTATGGCATTATATGCTGATGAGGTCCTTCCCCTCCCCTCCCCAAACCCCACCCTCCTCAGGCTTCAAATGTTTCCCAACCTGGACCTGGCAACTTTACCTGGGTCTGAACTCATGTCTTATTCCATCAGTCCAGGAATCACAGATCTAAGTCAGCCTATGAAGGTCATGTTTGAGGGCCCTGTTCCCTTGCTCCAGGGAACATTATTTATACGATGTCATTGTTTTGACATCTGCCGCATGGAACAGGTTCTTTTAGATGGTTGCCCCAGGGCTGTAGAGTGATCTCCCTCAAGCACTTTAGTTACTCACATCTCTCTTGGATTTTAGAAAGCAGGGCAAAACCCCTCTTCTTGAGAAAGGCTTTTAGGCTAGTACCAAGCTGGATTTCTGAAAGAACCACCACTTGGTTCTTCGGAAGGCTGGAGATGCTGTCCAGTGTTCCTATAATATTTTTTTGTTGTGTTACTTTTCACTTATTCCATTTGAGCTTTTAGGGGATGATTGCTGGCTTTTAGGTTGCCTTAAGCACAGGGAGAGGAAGAGCAGTAGTTTTCCCCCAATAAATAAGTGCACCAAGAACATGTGTTTTTGTAGCAGTTTAAAGCCCCCAGTTTAGCAAGGCAGACCTGCACTGTTCCTGACACCCAGCAGATGCAAACACACATTTGGATGGGCATCTGGGGCAAAGATGTCAAGCAGGCCAGACTGAGCTGCTTGGATGTATCTTGGGATATTGGTGTTTATGGGTTACCAACCTACAGGTGGGGCCTGGAGGACTCCTGGCATTACAACTGATCTCCGAACTACAGAGATCAGTTCTCCTGTAGCTGCTTTGGATGGAATCTATGATGTTACACTCTGCTGAGGTACCTCCTGTCCCCAAACCGCACCCTCCCCAGGCTCCATCCTTCAAATCTCCAGGAATTCCTCAACCAGAAGCTGGCAACCTATTTCTCCCCCCTGTGAAGCCCCTAGCTGTTGTATCCAACTAACGTTGCAGGGCTAATACCATGGAAAGGCAGATGGCTAGAAATTTCCAGGAGTTCTTTACTTGCTGCCTCCACTATGAGAAAGCATGCACATCTAGGTGGGGAGGGGGCTTAACATACTACAGCAGGGCTGGAAGTACATGATCCATTATTACTCTATTTCAATACTCACAAAAACTTTGCAAGGTGGCAAAGTGGGCTGTAGTGTCACTGCCTCAAGGGGAAGGAAATGTCTGCCACGACTCTTCAAACAAAGACTAGGTTCCGATGATGGATCTACATTTGCTATAATTTATTTTTCTCAAACTTCTTCCATGTGACTTTCTGGTAGAGGTAATGGGAACTGTTATTTTCACAGTTTCATTAACTGGATCATAATGCTGAAGAAACGACAGCGTTCATCAGCCCCACCAATCTAAGTTTCAATAGACTCATAGAATCGCAGAGCTGGAAGGGGTCATACAGGCCATCTAGTCCAACCCCCTGCTCAATGCAGGATCAGCCTAGAGCATCTCTGGCAAGTGTTTGTCCAGCCGTTGCTTAAAGACTGCCAGTGAGGGGTCACCAACAGAGGCTTCCAGCTGGCTGCCTATGACGAAGGCCGCCAACAACACAGAATGCAAATAGTCTCAACAGAGAGCCTGCATGGTATATAGTTGGAGTGCCACACTAAGATCTAAGAGATCCAGTTTCGAATACCCACCCTGCCACGGAAGGTTGCTGGGTGACCTTGGGCTAGTCACCTAACTTCCATTACAGGGTTGTTGTTGTGAGGTTAAAATGGGGGAGGAGATAATGTTGTAAACCAGTTTGGGTCCGCGTTAGGAAGAAAAGTGCATTATGAATAAACAAAATACTGCTCATTTAGATACAATTAGTACCTTTTTATCCCACTCTGCCTCAAGGAGATTAGAGCAGCGCACATAGTTTTCCATTCCCCAGGTTATACTCAAAACCACCCTATGAGGTAGGTTAGGCTGAGAGAGAGCAGCTGGCTCAAGAGCATGCAAAGAGCTTCCTAGCAGAATGGAGATTTGAACCTGAGTCTCCCAGATCCTAATCCACTCCTCTAACCTGTATATAAAATCTGTGAAATTTGAGAGAACATGAGTTTTGGAAGTGAGGTGATTTTGTTGTACAGACACATCAGTTACAAAGATCACAGCATCACTAATTTGAACTTGATTCTCTTCAGCAAAAACCCACTGCTCTACCCACTGCACATGATTGCCATCATTCAGTTAACAGTAATATCTAATGGATGAACATAGTATTTCTAAGAGCTTGACTGTCTCAGAACATCCTCCTTATCTTGAATTGGCAAGAATTTAATGAAAACCTATAAAGGTTTATTTCTCTCTCCCCCCTTTTTTTTGTTCCATTCTCAATGGGTTCATTCTTCTTCCCCTTCACAGCAGGTTTCCTCTTACCTCCTTATGAAGTGAGCTTTACCATTTCCAAACAAAAGAAAATGTCTCCTTTCCTTTAAAATTCTCCCTTTGCTTTAACTACTGTGCAAGGAACCTAATTATATTCTCTTTAAAAAAATTATCTTTCCATTTTTTTATATATAAAAAAACATGCTTTCACTCTAGTTTTCAGTTTTGTCTTCTCCCTGTTTCTGTTTCTGTCTCTGCTCTTCCCCTTGTTTCTTTCTGGACTCTTTCTTATTGTGTGAGTCTTGCTTTCCCCTTCTCCGATGTGGGGAAAACATTTTGACTGAAGAATAAATACAGGTCTCCTGAAGAACAAGGTGGATCCTCAAAAATGAAAAAAAAAAATGCTAAGTGACCTCCATGCCTGAGAGGATAGAATGCAGAGTATGTGTTTATTTCCCACAATTAGAAAAGATACTTTTACATATTTATCTGCTATTTTAGCATATTTATTGCTTTACCACTGTTGCCCTTATAACCTTAGCTTGTTATTTAGTTTTGCCTTTGCATATCTTCATCATGTTACATGTTCATGTGCTGTTCATCCCCTGTCTATAAGTTTGAACCTTACCTACCATTCCAATGTATTTGAAAAAGTGTGCATGCATATGAAAGCTCATACCTTGAATAAAACGTTGTTGGTCTTAAAGGTGCCACTGGACTCTAAATTCATTCTACAGCTTCAGACCAATACGTCTGACCTCCTGGATCCATCTACAGGTATCCTGATCAGAGTAGCTCTTTCAAGAACATCACTGAAGATTGTTTTAGAAACTGCAACTGCCATCGCCTCTATGTTATATTTGAGGAAATCTGTTTCAATGAATCTAAAGAGTTCTCGCTTGTACCCAGAATTGACCTTTGTTTGTCTTGAAGGTGCCATTGGACTCAAAGTCATTCTCACATCTACATGTTAACATTTGTATTTGTATGCTAATCTTGCCTTAATCCAATCTCAGCTATAATCACCCAGTTCTTATGCATCTTGACCCTAACTAACTGGTCTTTCCTGACCACCAACCCCCGGCCCCCTCCCTATGTGTAATGGCTGAAGAGATTCTGTTCTCTGTATCTGAAGAAGTGTGCTCGCAAATGAAAGCTTATACCTTGAATCAAACTTTGTTGGTCTTAAAGGTGCCATTGGACTAAAACTTTGTCATCTTAATGGGCATCCTTATTTGTGAATGAGAGAATCTTTGTTGTTAAATAGGTGAAACTTTCTTTTCCTGTGAGACTGGAAATATTATATTGTGCACATTGGGGAATCACTGAACTTGCTTTCCAGAAACCATATTGATGGGACTTGGGCCTTTGCTGCAGTTTACCATTTAGACTTAATGGATCTGCTTCAACAACAGCACCCCCTCAAGTGTGAAGCAGACATGTACAATGCCATAACCTTACCATAACCTTGGGATGATTTCAGATTTCTTGTCCCTGATGTTTTGATCACAAAATCTCCATTTCCATTTTGCTGCTTCTCTCTGTGAAATGATAGCTGGCATCCGACACACTGGAATTTATTATAACTGTTTCTGGCACAATCTGATCTCCTGTCAGTTTTCTGGATTTGAGTCCAGTTGCATCTTAGAGACCAACAAGATGAGGAGGGAATAAGCTTTTGAGAATCAAAGCTCCCTTTGTCAGATAACCTTCATCAGAAGTGAGTGTTGACTCCTGAAAGTGTACACCCCCAAAATCTTGATGGTCTCTAAAGTGCTACCGGACCCAAATCTAGCTATTCCCCTGCTGACCGATACAGCTACCCTCCAAAACTGTCAGTTTTCTGTGCTCTGCAATTTAAGGGGGGCACAATCCAGCCAAAACTAAGCAGACCCACAACCAGACTAAACCACATTAATTTCAGTGATAGCACTACAAGGCAGAGGGCAATTCTGCATCTAGCATTCGTTCAACATTTTCTCAGCTGGGAGGAAAAAGTGCAGCTCAAAACCACATTCAGATACCTTGGGGCAATGCCGTACTGACTGCAAAGTCACCCTTGGAGGGCCATAACTCTATGCAGAAGGTACCATAAAATCCAATGATCAAAGGAAGTAAAAGCAGCATGGAGTGTGGAGGGTACCATAAAACCCGATGATCAAAGGAAGTGAAAGCAGCATGCAATGCAGAGGGGAATTTTTGTTCCAACGTGGGTTCCATAAAACAATGGAGGGAAAAGCCAATGCAGAATCTCCCAGAGTTACAAGACAGAGGGGGCTCTAATGGCTTTCATTTAAGACCTCTGCCTGAATGTAAACAATGACCATGCTTCTTTGCTGCTCTTCCTGGATCTGCCCGCAGCCTTTTAATGAGAGAGTTCTCTTTCCCATTTAAACCAGTGGGACTTGTAGTGCAATCACAAGCAGAACTGAACCCTTCTAAGTCCATTAAAGTCAATGTTAAATGTGCTGTTAAAGTGCTTGGCTTTGGTTGTATCACGTTTGAGGTCTTTTTTCCTTTCTCTTGGTCTAGATTCCTTTTCATAAAACAGAGTATTCAAAGGAAACCGAGGAGCTGTCCGTGTGCTTCATTATTTTGGGGTAGGCATCAGAAAAGCAAGCTTGGTCTCACTCTCCAAAGCTTTAATAGGCAAAATGGAACACTGAAAAATTGAAATTGACCTACCGATTCCAAAATGTTGTTGGCTATTATGTCCAGCTAAACACTAACCCATTCTCTCCCTCCACTCCATAAAAAAAATCAGGTTTTTTTTAAAGTCTTGTAACAATTTCATAGCCTAGGAAAGTCTTTATAGGCCCCTCTTGCTTTCTTCACAATTGAAGTGCTCGATCCCTGGAGTACTTCAAAGATCAATGTGAACAAGAGTAGTTAGCGGATATAAACACAGAGAAAGATCTATCATAACAAGCGATGACAGTCTGAGTGTATTCTACCCACTCTTATGTACACAGGTACAAGGAGGCTGCCTGACCTCCTGTCAACATCTCATCTAAGCAGTCATGCTTTTAAAGGCAGAACTCAGCACAGCTGTTGCTGAGATGGTACCATTTATCGGACATTCATCCTTCTTGTCTCCAACACCCCCTGTCAACAGTGCAGTAAAAAAAACCCAACCCAAAGAAATAAAAGCTAAAAAAAATCATTGAATGTGTTACTTGAGAAGAATGGGTGCAACCTAGGGCTCTGTTCAGATAGCCAACTGTAAACTGGTCATGGCCCACAAAGCACAACCTGTATGATGGCCTACCATAATAAATTTCCTGGGTTTTGATCATCACCACTACCACCAACCACCCCTGCTTGACTGGTAATGCAAATTTGCATGAACCACTATCTGACCATTATACATGTATCCAAGATGTGACTCAGAGAATTCCAAGACTGGTCAAAACCTCTGATTGCTACTTGCTCCTGCTGATCCATGTGGGAACAAACGATATGGCCTGAAGAAACCTTTAATGGATCTCCAAAGACTACAAGGCTCTGGGCAAGAAGGTGAAAGATCTGGGGGCACAGGTGGTGCTCTCTTCCATTTTACCTGTTGAGGGCCATGGAGCTGGAAGGGAGAACAGGATACTGGAGGTGAATGGCTGGTTACGTAGATGGTGCCATCGAGAGGGATTTGGCTTCTGGACCATGGTATGTACCTCCAACATGAAGGACTGTTGGCAATGGATGGGGTGTACGTTACAAAGAATGGGAGGAATGTCTTTGCTGGAAGACTTGCGAACCTGATCAGGAGGGCTTTAAACTGAAGACATCGGGGGTGGGAAGAAAAAGCCTGATGTTGTGTGGCATCCCCAATACTAAGTTCAAGAAAGGGAGTGACCAGAGAATAAATGAACAGGAGAGAGGTGAGTTGAGTAATTTTCAGGTAAATTCAAAGGGACCTATAGTAGGAAAGGATTGTAATCTGAGATGTCTTTATACTAATGCACAGTGTATGGGAAATAAACAGGATGAACTTGAACTTCAAAAATTGGAAAGTAAGGCTGAGTTCAGACTGGCAGTTTGAAGCAGGAGACAGTTGTGGCAAAAAAAGCCCCAGAACAAACTGTTCCGGGTTTTCCCGGTCACACTGTGCTGACTGATATGGGAGCATACCAGGAGGAGGCATGGAGGAGTGTTCAGACTGCTGGCCCGGAGGTGCAGCTGTAAATGGCTTTTCCCTGGTAATTCAGTTATATGTGCATGTGCACATCCGGCCACTTTGGGGAGGATCCCGTTGCCCCAGTGCCTCATTGGCAATAGAGCAGAGCACAGCCAATCATATTGCTGCTGCCTTATGCGCAACGCGGGTTACTCCCAACTTTTCGGGTTGGCGTTCACACTTCCTGGAAGCAGAATGAAGTGGGATAAATGAGCTCTCAGGGATTTGCTATGGCTTTTACCAGGTATCTTTTAAACGCGGGAGCGAAGCGGAACAGCACGGGTTGACTATGGGTGGGGAACACCAGGCAGATGTGCCTGTGTGAACGCCCCCTTTAATCCACTTGTAAAATGTGGCTGAAACATGGCTCTAGTGGGGCAAACTGCCAGTCTGAACTCAGCCTAAGTATGATCTGATAGGTATCACTGAGACTTGGTGGGATGTGTCTCATATATGGAGCACAGCGATTGAAGGATATACCTTGTTCAAATGGAATAGAATAAACAAAAAATGAGGCAGGGTGGCACTATATATCAAGAATGAATACACTTGCACTGAAATTCAGAATTTTGAGAGTTGCCCTGTTGAAAGTGTGTGGGTAAGGATGGGGGGGGGGGAGAAGGGTAGATTGTTGTGGGAGTATACTATAGACCTCCAAACCAACCAGAGGAACTGGATGATGCATTTGTACAACAGCTTGCTAAACTTTTACAGAGACAGGATGTTGTGGTTACGGGAGAGTTCAACTATCCAGATATTTGCTGGAAATCTAACTCTTCTAGACATGGGGCATCCTGCAGATTCTTGAATAGTCTTACAGACAACTTCATCCCTGCTATCCTGTTGGCTGGGACTGTGGAGCCTAGGCTCTATTGTCTTAGGTTTTGAGGCTCACTATCCCATCCAGCTACATGTTCCTGCAGTGTGCAGGGGGTTGGACTAGATGATCTGTAAGGTACCTTCCAACTCTAACATTGTATGATTCTATGATTCTATGATAGCTGACCGAGATCAGTTTAGTCACAGTGGTATGAATTTGTGTCTATATTTGAAATAGTTACAGACTTTCCCCCTTACATTAAACTATGTTCAGATGGTGGCAGCATCAAGAAAGCAACGTTTTGTATAGAGGCCCAAGAAAACCCAAGTGTCATGCATTAGTAGGTTGCCTTACTTCCTGGCTGAAATAACAATAAATCAGTTAAGTGATGAAAAATTGAAACAGTGCAACAGCCAGTGGCTTTATGAATGAAATGCAGAGAGGACACTTTGCTTCATGTCTACAGAATACGGTAAGCTTCTGTGCCAGCCTGAGTTTTGGGACCTTTCCCTAAGGATGCATAAAACCTGTTAATAGATGGTTCTTTGGGGATGGTGATCCCCAAACAAAAAAGACATTAATTACATGGAAGTATTCATTTTGGATAGTTTGAAATAATATCCACCAGCACTTAGAGTGCTGATTAAAACAAAGCCAGTCATTGTAAACCCCATCTGTCCCTTTTCCCCCCACATATCCAGATCTGGGTGATCCTTCTACTTTAAGATGTATGATGTTTGTGTTACAATTGTATGGCTATAGACATCTTTTTAATTGATTAAAATAAGTTTCAGTATATGAAGTGTTAAAAAAGAATCCCTTCGCTCTGACCTGGATAGCCCAGGCAAGCCTGATCTCATCAGATCTCAGAAGCTAAGCAGGGTTGACTCTGGCAAGTACTTGGATGGGAGACCTCCTTGGAATACCAGCAGTCGGGAGGCAGGGGCAGGATTTATTCAGCCACCTCTCTGTCTATCCTCCAGGTCCCCAGTAGGGGTCAGTCGCCAGAGGTCACCATGACCTCCAGGTGCACACATACTCACATGTACACGCATAGACACACACCCCAATATGAAAATACAAAAACAAAACAACAACAAAAAATATCTTCTGCTTCCCAGAGTTGGGATGACATTAATCTGTATTGTTGTAGTATATCATATTGGGGGGAAGAATGTTAATTTGTCCTTTGAAAATCAATTGGGCTTCAAAGACTCCTTCCTCTCCCCCACTCAAAGTGCTGGTGAACAATGCTCCCTCTAAGCTGTGGAGTCTTGTGAGCAAAAATTCTACTTTGTGAGCTACTGGCATTAATGTTGTGAGCGAGCGATTTGGCTGCTGCATAAATTAGTTTGCTCCGGAGCCCTCCTTCCAGAGCTAAGACAAAAATGTATGAGCTGGAGGCTAAAAAACTGTGAGCCAGCTCTCACTAACTCCGCTTAGAGGGAACACTGCTGGTGAATATTATTTCAAACTACCCAATATGAATGTTTCCATATAATTAATTTCTTTTTGGGTTTTTTTGAAATTACCCATCTTTTTAGGCACGCACCTATGATTTTAAATGGATCAGGGTTTGCAATGATTGACTTTTGTTTTTAATCAGCAATTAAAGCTGTTGCTCTTTCTACACACACACGGCTTGCACGGCGTCCTTCCATCGAGGATGGCTCACCCCACCCAGGTTCCCATGAGTAGTTAATAGAATGATCAGGGGCAATTTCTGTCACAATTTAGTGCCCACTGAGAGAATATCAGACAGCTATTCTGGACAGTTAAGCAAACAAAGCATGGTCAGCTAACAGTCATAGCTGTGCAATTCCAGATCATCATGGGACATTGGGGATGAATCCCTGAGGGAATTCGCACAACAGGGGATGCTTTGACATCCTCCATCACAAAAGAAAGCAAGACAGTGAAGGTGTGTTAAAAAACAGACAACAAGAGGAAACAGAAGAGAGAGAAGAAACAGGCAGAACAGAATTACAGTTGAAATATGCTTGCACTCAGACTTCAACAAGCAATTAAGCAAGTGTGGTTGTACTTTCTCTGTACTGGGTCAGAAAAGAAACAATTTGAAATGCTGTTGTTCAAGCTGAGTGAATGAAATCAGAATTCCTGGTTTTCATGTAGGTTTTAAAACCAAATCCCACTGACAGAACTGCAACGGTTAGGTGCTTTGCAATATAGTATCCTTTAGGAAAGGCTTACAAACATGGATAGCAGTACTGAAGTTTCCCTACTTGCTAAGACCATTTACACTCAACATTGTCATTGCATTAGACACAGATATATTTGTGTTACACGATTCTCATTTTTTTTCTGTAAGGAATGCTCTCAGAAAATAACAAATGAAATTCTGGACTTAAACCCATCTGCTGCTTTAGAACACTTAATATTCTGATTGCTAAATATTCAGATAATCAGCAGTCTCCCATAACTTTACAAAATAGCCAGCACAGACTATGGAGGGGAATTATATGGAAATAGCTCCCTCCCAATGAAAGGCATGGTCAAACCAGGTGAGGTGTAAGAGATCTGTGAGGAGAAGGGATGGGCAATGATCAAACTGCAGAGATTTTCTGATGCTCCTTTTCATGTAAATACATCTGAGCCAATTCCTTGATATGAATTGACATTCACACTCCAGCTGTCATTAGCCCTGTTAGGGTGAAGAGATAGGCCAACCCCTGTTCACATGTAAAAGGGGTGTGTGTCTGTCTCCTTTTAGACAAAACCAGCATATGCATGATGAAGAGAAGAAGAGATTGGATTTATACCCCACCCTTCACTACCTGAAGGCGTCTCAGAGCAGCTTACAATCCCTTTCTATTCCCCTCCCCATAACAGACACCCTGTGAGGTAGGTGGGGCTGAGAGACCTCTCCGAAGAACTGCCCTTGAGAGAACAGTTCTGAAAGAACTTGTGATTAACCCAATGTCACACCAGTAGTTGCATGTGGAGGAGTGGGGTATCAAACCCAGTTCTCCCAACACACACACCAGGTTTCTCTTCTTTTTCAATGTGCCTGGCAACAAGCGGAAGGAAAGGTTTCAAGGTATTTTCCAGAAAGAGACAAGTGAGTGCTAAGTTTTCCCCTTGGAGGAGCCATTTTCTCAAGCTGATTGTTCAAAGGGGAAAATGTACATCCTCAGCTACAGTATGCTAGTTTATGATCCATCTGGAGTGTCAATCTGTAAGAAGACAGCAGCACATGTGAACTGTAGAAAGCCATTATAAAAGGAGGTAACATGCAACTAGCACCCACATGCAACTCCTTACATTTTGAACTTTCTAAGATAAGAATGACTTACTTGTTTCCAACAATACTCTGTACAATGTTCAGACCTAATTTGAATCCCATGTCAAATTACAGTTGTTAAAAACACAGTTCTGATATTTCCAAAGGATCTTAGACAGGTCTTTCTCAACCATTTTTCTGTTTATCATGAAAGTCGTGTCAATTTGCAAATTTTTATATCCATTACCATCATGAATAGGTGCTTCTGAACTCCTAGCTAATATCATTACAGTTTATTTACTGTCATCTGTCCTGGTCTGTATAGCCTAGGACAGCCCAATCTTGTCAGATTTCAGACACTAAGAAGGGCTGGCTCTGGTTAGTACTTGGATGGGAGACCACTATGGATGTCCCATGTTGCTAAACAGAGCCAGGCAATGACAAACTACCTTTGTTTGTCTCTTGTCTTGAAAACCCTATGGGGTTACCATATAAGTTGGCTGCAACTTGATGGTACTCTCCATGCACAACTATCACCTACAAAGCCCTTCATAATCTAGGACCTCCTCTCCTGAGATGTCTCATTGCAACAACTCTGCTCATCTGAGCAAAGTCTGCTGAAGGTGACACCCTGTAAACAGGTAAGATCAGCAGCTGGCCATACTTGAACATTCTCTGTTTTGGCCAGGGATTGGCACAAACCAGAAAAAAGGTTGTTCACGGTTCATCAGACCCCATGAGCCATGGTTTGTCAATCTTCACGAACTTTTCGGTTTACCAAACCAGTTCATGGTTTGTTAGGTTTGTGAGTTGGGGGGAGCTCACAAATGAAGGGAGGGCATTTAAAGAGAATCCTCTTACAAACTGAACAAACTGCTGCAAAAAACATTGCAGTTCATGGGTGGTTTGCAAACAACATGATTGCACGAATCACAGTTCATGAATCTATGAACCAGCTCAGTTTGTCACAAAATTTGGTTCATAAGTCAGCTCATGCCCATCCCTAATTGTGGCTCCTGTTCAGTGGAATGGTCCACCCAAGCAGGTCAGGAAGGTTCCCTCAGTTTAACTTTTCCACAGAATGCAGAGGATGGACTGCAGAATGTGAAAGACTCCAGTGAAGTTGTCTGTACTGAACTAGGATTAAACAACACTGAGGAGGATCTCTCAGTGTCTAAAAGGATGCAGGCATATATATAAAGTTTCCATAGCAGTGTTGCTTAATTAGACAACTGATGTCACCCCCTTTCAGCCTCCTGAAATGAATTGCTCTACAGCTAATTACCTCTTGGTGGAACCGTGTTTCTTTTTACTGCATCTTCTTAAATGACTATCCAAGGGAACAGATCAGGACTGCATTCTGTGGTACAGCTTTGACAAGGAACATTAAGTTAGCTCTTAATATTTCAGACACTGCACTTATTCTTAGTCTGGATTTCTGAAGGGAGGCAAAGTATGTGTCAAGGGGTATCTTCCAAGTGAAAGCGCTCAGTTGCTGTTTTCATTATACTGCCTAATATGCTGAGGGAAAACACTAATGAGGAGTAGATTGTACTGCACAGTTCTCAAGGTCAGTTTAGGGCATGCCAAACTTGAAAGGTGCTGGATCAGTAGGCAGCAAAATGAATTAGCTTGGTGGCATCTTCAGATTTAACAAGCTAGAGACCACTTTGTTGGATATATGGTGATTTACTACATGGAGGGTGGAATGTAACTCCAAAACAGAGCCCATGTTTTGCATGCAGAAGGTCCTGAGTTCAGTTTCTGAGACCTCTAGTTAAAGAAGCTCAGATAGCAAGTGATGAGAAGACCATCTGCTTCAGACCTTGGAGTGCCACTGCCGGTCAGAATCCTATAAGTCGCATGGACCCAATGGCTTAATCTGCTCTCTGGCATCTTCATGGTACTAGGACTAGGTTAACTGCATGGTTGGCTGGATTGTTACTGGGGAGGGTTCTTTTTGTGGAGCCTTGAGTATCAGTTGGACCTTTTGTAACTCACAAGAGCACTAGGAGCTCATGCCAGATGTTGCCCTGGTCTTTGGAGACACTTGAAGCAATGGAAACCTCGCTGCTTCTTGACCTTCCCCCAACACCTATCACAATGTAACTGGTAAGCTCCAGTTGATGATAGGCCCCCTGCTTGAGGAGCTTAGTATATGCCCAGCCACAACAACTACTGACACTGGCCTAACCTAAATTTAGCCTCAGAGGGTATGTTCTTCAAACTCAGGATCCCTGAAATCCGTGACTAGAGGTGGAGTACAAAGTTGTGTGGATAAGCCTAAAAGCCAAAAGTTAAGCTAGTAGGATTTATGCTAAGGTTAGCTAACCTGAAGTCTTCAGACTGCCTGCCAATCACAGGAACCATGATGCACCTGACAGAGGAGCTCTGCATCCTGAGCATTCCCCTTTCACAGGAGCTTTCTATCACATTTTATCTTGCCCTCCCTCCACCAAGTACTGGGCAACGTATAATAAGGTTCTCCTGTCTATTGTTTTCTCCTCATGACTGCCTTGTGAGGCAGGTGAGACTGAGAGAGAGTGATTGACGCAACGTTACACAGTAAGCATCCTGGCCAGGTGGGGAGTTGAACCCAGGGCTTCCCAGTCTGACTGTTCTGAGTCAGGCTGCTGCTGGACCAGGCCTTCAGTGCCAGGTAACAGCATCCACCAAAGTGCCAATAGAAACAAGGCCAGAGGGAGTGTCAGAAGCTCAATGTTACAAACAGTTCAGGAGCCAGATTTCAGTCAAGTTCAGGAGACAGGATCAGTCAAGTCAGTGTTGGCAAGTTCAGTGTCAAACGGACATTGCATCTACGCCCACGAGCTCCCCTTGTGATTCTTTATAGCCACTGGCCAAAGCAGCACGCACGCAACTGGCTCCTCCATGAAGCTGCTGTGATGATTCATCCCCACTGTCAGTGGGCAGCTGGTGCTGAACCAAGAGACATGCACTCTGATGCCTAGCCTGTAAGTTTTTTTCTGAGCATTGTTCCAAGGGTGTGGTGACCCTGGGGAAATAGGGGGCAGGTGGCTGGCCTTTGGCTGCCAGGTCAGAGCTGGAGAGCTGAGGTGACTCCGCACCAGCTGTTGGTGGCAGGTCAGGGAATGCCTGAACCTCATTCCCCCGCTGGTCAGCTGTTGTTGGCTGTGGGCTGGTGCTACACAGGGCCCCTCCTCCTCTGAGGAGTCCTCACTCTTACCAAGCCTTGGCTGGTCCACACTGACCCTTTAACCATTACATTACACTGGCTTTAATCAGCCTCATTAGGTTGGGTCTGACCTTCAAGATATGAGTTTATTGTTGAAGAGCCTGAGTTCCTGACACCTGGGTACAGAAGGGAGAAGGCACAGTCAAGAGTACCCCAAATACAAATAAAATTGATGGTCCCAACTGAGGGAAAGGCATGATTTAAACCCTCTGCCAAGTAGGTCTCCTCCCCCCAGCTTCTGTTGCCTGTCATCACTAGAAGCAGCAGGATATTTTTTTTTTTTTGGGGGGGGGAATGGTACTGTCATGTGCTACGTCACTTTTAGTAAAAACCCTGAAAAGTACTGAGACTGATGCATGTGGGTTTCAGCTCAGACCTTTACTTAGTGATTCAGCAAGTTCGGGTGTGAGGGGCAAGTGGAGCGCTCAGCCCGGGGGCATGGCCAGGGATTACCCTCACGCCCAGGTGGCAGGGGAGACCACCTCTGGGTGTCCGCCCTTGTGGTATCCAGAAACCTGTCATCCCCAGGTGTACATTGGATTATCGACTGGCAGGAGGCCAGTCGAGGGATTGGATCCGGCACCCATGCTGTGCTAAAGCATACTACAGCTGTGATCAATAAAGTTGTGGCCTATTCTCCCACTTTTCCAAAATCTGGGGCATCTGGGTGTAAATTCAGTACTTGATGTTGGGTGCAGCTCAGGGAATTCAGTTCCGATGATGCAGAGTGTGTGGTCTTCCAGCATGGCTGGGCCCCTTTGGAGCAGCAGACCTGTGCTATATGTCCAGACTTCCCACATATCCTGCAGATCACATTGCGGAACCAGCAGGAACGTCTCTTGTGGTTGTCTCTGCAGCTGGCACAGGTGGTGGCGGCTGTCAAGCTGGTGGGGTGTTGTGTGGGTTTGGACAAGCGGTGAGCCGGAGGGTTGGCCTGGCTCAGGAGTCACAGCTGGTGGACCTCCTCGGGGTCAGAGTTTCTGGAGTCCACGATTGTGAGGGTCTGGTGTGCAGTGGTGGTCACCTGCCGATCTCATTGGGATGTCTCGAACGCCGTTGCCATCTGGAGGGCCTTCTCCAATTTACACTTATCGAGACCGACCAACTTGCACTGGAGCTTCGGCTCCTGGATTCCGCACATGAACTGGGTCAGTAGCACGTCCTCCATGTCGGGGAACTTGCAATCTATGGCCAGCCATCTGATGTTGGCCAGGAAGTCTGGAGTGGTCTCACCCTGTTTCTGGATCCGTGTGAGGAAATCAATTTGCATGGCCATGACCAATGGTTTCGTTGTGTAGTACCCATTCAGGGCCTTGATCAGATCATCATACGTGGTCTCCTCCATTTTCTTTGGTGCTATAAGGCTCCAGGCTAGTTGTATCATGGCGATGCCACATGTGCTTAGGAGCCAGGACTTCTTCAGATCTGTGTCCGTTGTCTACTGAGAGAGTTCTGAGAGAAACAGTAACTGGCCCAAGGGCACCCAGCAGGCTCCATGTGGAGGAGGAGTGGGGAATCAAACCGAGGTCTCCAGATTAGAGCCCTCAGCTCTTAACCACTACATGATACTGACTCTCCCTCCCAAGGGAGCTTCTCTTGTCCAGTTGTTTTTTGTGTTCCATAAAAGGCTCAAGATAGAACATCTTTTTTTAAATCAGGGATTTTGTACATTATACTGCTTTGTTGGGATTGGGATCAAGTCTGGATGACAGTATAAACAAATCCTACATGTGGGTGAAACTTAGTCCTGGAACTTGAGACAGCAGGCATAATTTGAGATTTAAAAAACCTTCAAGTCTTCTGAAAACATGTCACACCAGGTCAGTCTCAGCGATCCTGAGGATGGAAGCAACCAGCATCCTGAAGTTCTTAACGTTATTGCGCATGGACAGTCTTATGCTCACATTTCATAAAAAGATATTTAAACTACTACTTAAAGCAAACGATAAAATTAATCTCCTTCCCTGCCAACTTTCAGCTTTCTAAATTAATAGATATTTTGTTACGACCACTTTTTATTTCTAACGGGGTTTCCCCCCCTTGTGACAAATAATAGAAAAATGATGGGAGTTTAGATAGCATTCTTTTTTTTTTTTTACAGATATTTTAATATTGTTTTAACATTTGCAAAGGCATCCTTATGAAATAGTAATAATGTCACTCTTTTGATTGTATTATGGAAATTATAAACACTGCTACATAAAGTGGTATCAGAGATGCGGAGGAGAACCGTGAAATAAATATAGCTGGGCACATTTTGAAATACTTTCCCAGTGATGTGTAAACAGGAGATTTGTAAAACAGGATGCTAAAATGTTAATAGCATTGAGTACTAAAATGAAAAACTACCCGGACCAATCATGATAATATAGATTCATATACTCTGTGAAGAACAGCGAAAATTGGAAAATATCACTACATACACAAAGCGATAAAAATTAAATTTTAATACAGTCAACAAAGCCACATAGTTTATTTTCTCGGCATAAGTCTTTCATCTTATGTTCTGTTTGGATTGCTTTTTCTTTGCTGAAGAATGCATGAGGGGTGAGCTTTCTTCTTTTTCTCCCACTTCTTCTTTGTCTTTTTTAGTAATCATAATATTTTGTATACCAGGCAACGTTGATGACACGGACTCTACTCTCAGGCTCATAACGGAGAGAAGGAGTCATATCAGAGAAAGAGGGAAACTGTGAATTCCGTAACCAAAATCACATTTTATGGTATAGTAGTTAAATCTGAGAGAGCTGGGATTGAATCCTTACACTGCCCCAGAAGCTTGCTGAGTGACCTTGGGCCAGTCAGCTTTTCTCCACCCAACCTACCTCATTGTGAAGATAAAATGGAGGAAAGGAGAATGATCCTGTAAGCCAGTTTAGGTCCCCAGTCCCCTAAACAGCCCAGTTTAGCCCAAGCCTGTCAGAGCTTGGAAGCTAAGCAGGGTTTGTGATGGTTAGTACTTGGAAGGAAGACCACCAAGGAAGGTGGGGGTTGCTATGCGGAAAAAGGCAATGGTAAATCACCTCTGCTTGTCTCTTGCCTGAAACACCATTTGGATGGGGTTGCCATGAGTCGGTTGTGACTCAATGGCTTGTTCTTCTTCTTCTGGGGAGAAAGGCAGGGTATAAACTGCTCAGTATGTCTAAACTGTTCAATATCTAAGGTGTGCCAGAAAAACTGGCCAGAAAAACTGGAGGGGGGGAAGCGAGGCTATTTGTTCTGGAGGAATTTGACCCACAATTGCATGATCACACAGTCCACAAGCTGTGGGCACAGTCCACAACTGTGTGATCAGACGCAACCGCGGGTGAGTCAGGTTTTTTTTTTACCATTTGTTTCTGATGCGCTTAAATGAGGAATTGATGAATTGCATCTCTGCACTGAGGGCTCCCTGTTGAGTTTGCGATGATGCACATACTGAGAAGGGGGGGGGAAACAACATGGAGTTAGGATGGCCTGAGAGCACGCTGGAGTGATCAGACACAGGAAAGTCCCTCTGTGGCCCATTGCAACCCATTTACTACTGGATTTTCCCCGGTGTCTTTTTACTCCGCTTTCGTGGTGGAGCAGAATGGATTGCTGATGGCTGTGGGGCGCTTTCCAGATGTTGTGGTCTGATCGCACCCTTTAAATCCTCCTGGCATTCGCGCTTATGGCGGGTCTAATTGTGTGTATGATCGCAGCCTAAATCAATCAATAAATATATCCCATCTCTCCTATCAATATCATCAATATTATGACAGATTATAATTAACACAATTACTATGTAAACCTCGACCTAAAACCAGAAGCAAAAAAATGGGAACAGTTCCCTCAAAGCATCAACTTGCCTTCCATTTACAACAGCCAAAAGCCCTACCAATTTTTTTTAAGCTTTTAAAAATGAGAAAAGGCAACGAAAACAAGCTAGCTTTCCCAAAGCTTTCCCAAAGAGTAGGAATTGCATTACAATGAAGGGCAAAGTCCTCACTGAGGCCACCTACACCTGGAAAATGGATGGAACTACAAGGGAAAAAAATGTTGGCACACCTCAAATGTGGATATATATAGGGAGGGGCAATTCCTCAGGTATGTGGGTTCTGAAGGTCTTTTAAGGTAAGAGCCAGCATCCTGAATTGAGTTCGGAAGCATATCAGCAGCCCTTGAAGCTGTTTTAAAACCATCATCACATGCTCACACACATGTCCTATAACAAAGTAAAAAAAATGAACAAGCAAAAAACAGTGGGATGAGAATTACTGCGCTCTTGCGACTATGCCAGCCACAGTGTTTTTTGTTTCTGAATCTTTGAAGAAAATCACATGCTTGAAGTACTACATATATTGCCATGGAAACCTCGCTGGTCTGTTTCGGTACATGTTACAGCAAAAATGCTGGGGGTAGAAGTCAAGAGGCTGATGCAAATATCCATGAATGATGACACCTTTTCTAGATTTGTGGAGAAACTACAATCCAGAGAAACTGTGCTCTCTGTCAATAGATACATGCAGCAAACATTGGCTTTGATTCAAGAACCTGAGTTCAGTGGCAGAGCTCTGGTCTAGCAGCTAAAATGTCCTCTATTCAGCTTCAGTTAAAAGATCTCAAATAAAAAGACAGGGGAAACCCTGCTCTGAAGACCTTGGAGATCTGACCTCCATTTATTTATTTAGTAAATATCTATGACGCCTCTCCAGAGAAGCTTCTATGGGCAGCTTACAAAATAAAAATATAATAAAACTGTAAGAGTTAACAAATAACACCACATTAAAAACCCAGCCAGAGCATTAAAACAGCATATAACATTGATCAGCTTAAAAGAAATCATATAAAATTGTTCAGGCTAGAATCATAAAATCATAGAATCATAGAATGTTAGAGTTGGAAGGGACCTTGAAGGTCATTTAGTACAACCCCCTCCCTGCACTCTGCAGGAGCATAGCCAAAAGATAGCCCTATAACATACCTGAAAGATGGTCATCCAGCCTCCGCTTGAAAATGTCCAGCGAAGGAGCATCCACCACCTCCTGAGGCAGTCTGTTCTACTGCTCAACCACTCTTACAGTTAGGAAGTTTCTCCTGATATTTAGCCGGTAATGACTCCCTTGTAATTTCCACCCATTAGATCTAGTCTCGCAATCCGGAGCAAGAGAGAATAAATCTGCTCCATCTTCTACATGACAGCTCTTCAAATATTTGAAGACTGCAAGCATGTCCCCTCTGTCTTCTCTTTCCCAGGCTAAACATACCCAACTTTTTCAGCCTTTCCTCATAAGACTTGGATTCCAACCCTCTCACCATTCTGGTTGCCCTCTTCTAGACATGCTTGAGCTTGTCAACATCCTTCCTAAAGTGTGGTGCCCAAAACTGGACACAGTACTCCATGTGAGGCCCAACTGTAGCAGAATAGAGCAGGACTACTACCTCCCGTGATCTGGACACAATGCTTCTGTTAATGCATCCTAAGATTGCATTAGCCTTCTTTGCGGTCACATTGCACTCCTGGCTCATGTTTAGCTTGTGATCAACTAGAACTCCCAGATCCCTTTCACATGTGCTGCTGTCAAGCCACATCCCTCTCATTCTATATCTGTGCCTTTGATTTTTTGTGCCTAGATGTAGGACTTTGCACTTCTCTCTTTTGAAATTCATTTTATTTGTCTCAGCCCACTGTTCCAGCCTATCTAGATCATTTTGAATCCTGACTCTGTCTTCTTCAGAATTAGCAATCCCACCCAGCTTCGTGTCATCTGCAAATTTGATAAGCAGACTCTAAAAGCAAGGTTAAAAGATTAACCCTGAGTTAAAAGACTGGCTTAAATGGAAGTAGGCACCAAGCCCTCCTCAAGGTGAAGGGCAATCCACAAAAGGTGCCACAGCTGAAAAAGCCATCCCTGGTTGCCACTCACCTCACCTCACCTCTAAAAGTGGGGGCAGGGAGGGCAGAGCTTATGAGGAAAATCTTAGTTGGTAGGCTGGACATAGGATTGCCAGGTGCGGCTTGGCAAACAGCAGGAGATGAGGGTAGGCATGAACCTACTGAGGAGAGCTAATCATCATCCCTGTATGATGTTATAATTTACGGCATGATTTAGAAGTGACATCATTGCTACACCCCACTCAGGGAAAAACGTAGGATGTGTAGAAAACGTTGAATTTTTTTGGTCTGTTTCTTAAGAACACACCAAACATGAACTAAAATGCTTTCAGAAACAAAAGTGCTCCAGCACTAAAGTCTGCTAACTGCCATCTACATTTTCCCAGAATGCCACACAGTTCAGTCTTAAAGGGGCAGTGCCATATAGACAATCAAACATAAAACTTACATCAACTATTACTCCCTGACGCATCATCGCACCAGGGTGACACTCTAGCAATCACCCAAAATGCAATGACATCAATTCCAGGTTGCACCAGAAGCTATGTCATTTCATGAGGATGGGAAATGAACTCCATCATTTGGCAGGCCACTTTTCTCCCACTGCTCAGTTGAGATCTTCCACCATACTAGCTGGACAGTTTGGGAGGAGGCAGTATTATTAGTGAGAATTCAGAAGCATGTGTGGTATAGTTGTTAAGAACGGTGGACTCAAATCAGGAGAACTGGGTTTGATTCCCCACTTTTAATGTATTCAGTTATTATTACTGTATTGATATGAGCTTAAGGTACAGCTTCATAGAAGCACAGCATCTTTAAACGTGACACCGGGTTGGTCAATGATGCAAAATAGACCAATCCAGAGAGACATTGACTTTTGGCGGGAACAATTCCCATTAGTTCTAAGAGCTATATTTTCATTGGCCTTTACCTACTTTAGAGGTGTGGTTTCACCAGCTCAAAAAGTATAAAAGTTAGCTTGTTCTGTGTTGTTTTGTCTTGTGTTAACTTTATGAGCTGAATAAATGAAATCATTTGTTTAAGAGCTGCCTCGATCTCAGTTCATAATACCACTCTTCCTCAGGAAGCCTGCTGGGTGACCTTGGGCCAGTCACAGTTCCCTCAGAGCTCTCTCAGCCCCACTTACCTCAGTAGGTGCCTGTTGTGGGGAAAGAAAGAGAAGGTGATTGTAAGATGCTTTGAGACTCCTTTCGGTAGAGAAAATTGGGGTATAAAAAATTAACTCTTCTTCAACTTTTCTTAATGATTGATTCCAACAATTACAGCCCCTAGGAAAAGTCTAACAACTGTATCTATCCTTATATATCTGACATACTTCTGAGGAAGAGCTCTCTTCAGCTCTGTTCCAGCATCTTGCAAACCTTTTAGACTAGAGGTAATAGCAGTTTTCAGTAGTTATTTATGAGAGGGCGATGTGGATTGTCTTGGTTTAGCGGAATGTACACAAATAGAAGTAAGCAGAAAGAAGGTGACATTATGGAGAGGGTATAACAAGATTAATTAGAAGGTTAATTAACAAAATTCACCTGTGACCAGAAAGCTGCAAATTCAAGGTTATACTGCTCCTCTCTTTAGCAAGTTTTTCTCTCTCATACACCTTTCTTTAAGGGATGTCATCAAGGACTAATGGGGCATCAGAGACTGCTATGGTTGACCCTGCTGTATATAATCAGCAGATCATGTGGTAAAACTGTTCCTAGACCTCACCATGTGAGACTACATGGAGAAGTGTACTGAGGAGACCATAAGAGAACATAAGAACATAAGAGAAGCCAATGTTGAATCAGGCCAATGGCCCATCTAGTCCAACACTCTGTCATACAGCGGCCAAAATATACCAGGTGCCATCAGGAGGTCCAGCAGTGGGGCCAGGACACTAGAAGCCCCCTCCCACTGCTGCCCCCTCCAGCACCAAGAATAGAGTGCATCACCTGCCCCAGACTGAGAGTTCCCATCTATACCCTGTGGCTAATAGCCACTGATGGACTTCTGCTCCATATGTTTATCTAATTCCCTCTTGAAACTGTCCATGCATGTAACTGCCACCACCTCCTGTGGCAGTGAATTCCACATGTTAATCACTCTTTGGGTGAAGAAGTATTTCCTTTTATCCGTTCTAACCCGACTGCTCAGCAATTTCATGGAGTGCCCACGAGTTCTTGTATTGTGAGAAAGGGAGAAAAGTACTTCTTTCTCAACCTGCTCAATCCCATTCATAATCTTATAAACCTCGATCATGTCACCCCTCAGCCGTCGTTTCTCCAAGCTAAAGAGCCCCAAGCATTTTAATCTTTCTTCATAGGGAAGGTGTTCCAACCCTTTTATCATTCTAGTTGCCCTTCTCTGCACTTTTTCCAATGCTATAATATCCTTTTTGAGATGTGGTGACCAGAACTGTACACAGTATTCCAAATGAGGTCGCACCAATGATTTATACAGGGGCATGATGATATATGTGAATGCTTCCCATCAATGACTTCTCTGTAAACTGTGTGGAACAGCATGTTTCCAGAATTTTCACTTCAATTTAATCCTGGATTCTAAAGTCCAGAATTATCTGGTACTGTTTCCAAAAGAAACTGAGGCATGAGGAATCATCTGTTTGTTCATTTTCTTATTTCACATTTCACATCACTAAAACACCACACAAAACCAAGTTTTATGTAAATGTTTGTTTTCTCAAGCTACACTGATGGATCAGTAGCACAGAGAGGCATAACATGGGAGTGAGCTGAAGGAACTAAAACTCACAGCAAACTGTATGTTCCCCAGTTCCAGAAATTCTCCAAGATAAACTGAAATTAGAGAGAAATGAAAGAAAACACAGAGCAAAATCCTTGAATGACAAAGAATGAAAAAACGTGGAGACTACTTTATGCATGCCATTATGCTTGATGTGGAACTGCTACCAAAAGTGGCAGCTTCCCTTCCCTTTGTAATTAGAAGGATCATATATCACATATCCCATTCCAGGGTATCATCCTCCGGTTCTTTTCCTCGGTGATGTGAAGCAGGGGCAGGGAAATGCACAACTTGATGACATCATGGGACTGTCATGCCACGGAATACAGGCAGAGGGGGAGAGGAGTGAACACAGAGATGCTGTTTTGTGCAAGGAGCCCCAGGCTGTGCCACATATGAGATTCTATCCACACCAAATCAGCTGCCAAGAAGCGCGCAGATAAGGCGCTGCTCTAGACAAGAGCAACAAAAACAGAGTCAGATAATGGGTGAGGTTTAATTAATGGAACTCACCTGTGGGCAAGACGCCATGTCAGTGAAATTCAGTGGGTTCTGCCTCTCTTTTTTTTTTTGGTATATCTTTTGCATTTTGTATGTGTGTGAAAAGTACTGAGACTGATGAGTCCGTAGAGTGAAATCAGCCCATACTTTTATTTGAAGATCAGGAACAAGACAACTTAAGCCAGCTCGCAAGCCGGCTTATATCCCCCAAGAAACCCACATCCCCCAAGAAACAACACACACACACACTCGTGATTGGACTATATACCTTGATTGCATTATCTTCCTGGATCCTAGTCCCCCGATTGGAAGGGAGCTAGGATCCTACTGTACATTGTCTTCAGAATCAAAGCTCAGGCCCTTCGTCCAGCCATGTGTTGGACCGGCTGGAACTGGTTCAAGCACATGGCTGGCCTGGACCCATGACCCGCTCTGGGTACATTACAGTGTGTCTATGTGCCCATGCCTGGAAGTCATGACAACCTCTGACGACTCCTACTGGGGCACGGAAGACCTTCAGAGAAATGACTTGATACCCTGGCTCTGCCTCCTGATCCTGGTATTCTATGGAGGTCTCCCATCCTTGTCAGGGCTGTCCCTGCTTAGCTTCCAAGATCTGACAAGATCGGGCTTGCCTGGGCAACCAAGGTCGGGGCATATTCAGTGGATTCTCTTTAAATGTGTACAGGATAGCATGACACAATGAGGCCTGTCACACATTACATTGTACACATATTGTCTATGCACACAGTTTTTTGTTTGCTGGTCTGAGTACTCTAAAAAAATCCAAGATCCAAATTCTATGTATTGATATACAAGCATTGACTGAATAGGTGTACAGATACAAGAGTCACAGTCTCTACACATGGGAACCATATACTGAACTCATGTATTTTGTTGTTCAATTGCACAGTCAAGTCCGACTCTTCGCGACCCCATGGACCACATCACGCCAGGCCCTCCTGTCTTCCATCGTGCTCCGGAGTTTGCTTAATTTCATGTTCGTTGCATCGATGACACTGTCTAACCATCTCATCCTTTGCCGTCCCCTTCTTCTTTTGCCTTCCATCTTTCCCAGCATCAGGGTCTTCTCCAGTGAGGGCTCCCTTCTCATTTGGTAGCCAAAGTATTTGAGCTTCAGCTTCAGTATCTGGCCTTCCAGGGAACAATCAGGGTTGATTTCTTTTAGGATTGACTGATTTAGGATTGACTGATTTGATCTCCTTGCAGTCCAGTCTCAAGAGTCCTCTCCCACACTGATTGTGAATAAAGACATGAAATCGCTTTATGGAAACCCTGTGCCAATGATACTTCCATATACTGACTCACCATGCAGGGAGGGAGAGTGGGTGCAAGCGCACCGGCACTGGCCCTGCCGCCCCTTCCCTGTGATTGCTAAGTCATCTGCATGGAGCAACTGTGCAGAGGAAGTGCCCGTGCATCCGCTCCCCCTCCATGATCAGCGAGACCGCCTTCTGAATATTGCTAATTGCAAAGAAGGGATTGCGCAGGCACTTCCTCCCCATGTTCACACTGTACAGATGACTAGGCAATTGCATGGAGATGGAAAGGGGACAGTGAATGCTCTCTCCCCCTGCACGGTGAGTCAACACATTGACAGGTCGTCTGCCCACAGCTACTGAATCAGACTATTGGTCGAGATCGGTCAATACTGAGTAGCAGTGGCTCTCGGGCAGAGGTCTCTCACATCATCTACTACCTGATCCGTTTAACCAGAGATGCCAGAGACGGAACCTGAGACCTTCTGCATGCAAAGCAGATGCTCTGCCTCTGAGCCATGGTGTAGTGATTAAGAGTGGCAAACTCTAATTTGGAGAACCCAGTTTGATTCCCCACTCCTCCACATGAAGCCTGCTGGGTGGCCTTGGGCCAGTCACAGTTCTCTCAGAGCTCTCCCAGTTGTTTTTTGCAGGGAGAAGATGGGATGGAGATTGTAAAACACTTTGAGAGGAGAGGCAGGGGGGGAGGAGAAGGAGTAGGAGTTGGAGTTATACCCCACCCATCACTTGGGCTGATCTCCCACAAGCCGCTGCCCCACACTCACTCTTCCCTTTGCCCTGATGGTACATGTCAATTTCACACTAAGTGCTGCCCAGCTGTATTTTTGCCCTGCAGCTTAGCCTGATTTTCCTCTGTCTACTCTTAGTGTGAAATTGACACGTACCTTCGGGCAAAGGGAAAAGGGAAAAGCGAGTGTGGAGTAGTGGCTTGTGGGAAATCAGCCTTGGCGTCTCAGAGTACTTACAATCACCTTCCCTTCCTCTCCCCACAACAGACATCCTGAGAGGTAGATGGGGCTGAGAGAGCTCTGACAGAAACTGCTCTTGAGAGAACAGCTCTGAGAGAACTGTGATTGACCCAAGGTCACACCAGCAGCTGCATGTGGCGGAGTGAGGAATCAAACCCAGTTCTCCAGATCAGAGTCTGCCACTCTTTTTTTTTATTATTTCCCAAAACTACAAGAAAATAAGGAAGGGGTACTATAAACTACAGAAGAAAGTAAAGATAACCAGTAAAAGCCCAAGAGGTGGTAGTCATATAATGGTTACAATATAAAGCTTTAAATGGTAGAAAACCCCCAATTTGTTACATTAAAAATGATCATTAAAAACGCTCATATACTTCAAATCCAGATAATCTGATTTAGCAGAGAACAATACCAAAGAACATTCAAGTATAAAAAAGAAAATTAGGCTTCAGAGAGAGTTGGCAACTCATTTTCCTCTTCTTCCCCTTCTTTTCCTCAAACAATATGCTTCCTTGGGCAGCCAGCCCACATTCTGAGTCCGAATCTTCTCCAGTAGGTGCTCCATCATCATTTCCCTTGCTGCTCTCCTCGTCATCTTCTCCTGTTGGTCCAAGTTGTTGCTGCAAGAACTCCCGTGCTTTCATAGAGTCAATCTTTCCCCTCTTTTCATTGAATTTGAAAAGTAAGCCTTCAGGTACAATCCATTTGTAGGTTATGCTTTTCTTTTGTAAAAACAAAGCTGAGTCTTTGTATTTTTTCCTTTTTCCCCTTATCTCAAAGGGAATGTCTTTCAAAACTCTTATCTCCTTGCCATCAGTTTCAAGAACAGTTCCATTTGTTGCCTTTAAAATCTGGTACCTCACATGTCTTCTGGAGAATCTAATCACACCCCGGGCAGATTATTTTTCGTTATGTATTTGGAATATGATCTATAGATCACATCCATCTCACTTTGAGGAACCTGCTTTCAAATCTGCAACTGGTCCCAAGGCATAGCTCATAGTCTGCTTAAGATTCTCCCCTTTATTCTCAGGAACTCCTTGAAATCTCAGAATAAAGCTTGATTTTTCCATTTGAAGCTGCAAAAGCTGGGCTTCATCAGCATTTCTCTTCTTTTTCATCTCCTGCATTTGCTTTTTAAGCTTTTTAGTATCAGCATCTACTTCCTTAAGGTTCTCTGCATGTTGCTCTGTTTTTTTCATAGTCTCGTTTAACTGTAGTTGCTGTGCAGCAAAATTTTGACTGAGTGTCGTCATTTGCTCCAGCAGGGGTTGCAAAGCATCTGTTAGCATCTTGGAGAAGTCTATGGTTATGTCTGGTGTCATGACCACTTTCTGAAGGAGGCTTAGGTATTGTTTGCTTATCTTTCTCCATCTTTTTCAGCGACATCTTTGAGGATGTTTACGTTTAAAGAAAATTACCAAAAGCCTCTGAAGTCTGCAAATCGCTTGTAAGTCTCTTGGAAAGTCCTTATTAAAGTCTCATTCTGCTTTTAAATCCGTCCCCCCTCGTGCTTAAAGCCCATTTATGTTATTGTGGGGAGGGTTCCTGCCTCCGCTCACTTGCTTTACGGGGAACTTTCTGCCAAAGGTTTGTTTCAATCAACACTCACTTTCAATGTAGATCTAGTAGATCTCGCCATCAGTCGTATAGTACGCTTGACCTCCACATGCTTGTTCCGGTGTGTGTCTCTGAGTCCAGTACTGGAACACAGTGGAGAGACCGTCGGGGCATAGAACCGCCTCAATCCACCGGCAACGTGCCAGGGGAGAGGCAATCCCTAGTGCCCCATGGCTAGGGACCCATCGTATGGGTTCCCGGGGGGCGCATACAATCGCACCCCCTTTCTATCCACCTGCTCATGGATCATGTCCTTGGGAGCTTCTGAGAGATACATCCGCCATTAGATTGCCAAAACCGGAAGTTGAGTCAGCTGCTCTTAATCACTATACTACCATTACACCAAGTGAGGTATAAAAAACTTCTGTTCTTCTCCCCATAGTGTGTGAAAGGGTCACTATTTCCAATTCAAAAGAACCCCTGAATCCCATATGAACATCTGCCAGGGTCTGATTTCTGTCTTGTATTCCAACAATGCTTGTGGCAATGTATTCTCCTTCCTCAATGAAATGTCTGTGTTATATTTCCACTGTATCATATCAATTTCTTTAATTAGCAATAATATTGCAAAGGCACCAGCAATATGTGCGCGATTAAACTGCATAATGCCCCCAAACAAATTTGTCTTTTAGAAATATTGGGGTGGGGTTAATTATGAAATGCAAAGTGCTTTCTTATTCAAGCCATTTTGTTATGAAAGAATAACAACAACTATAACAAATGAGTCATTTGTTAAATTTAGCTTTCAATTACTGTCAGGGCCGCTTACTAAACTGGTAAGGAATCCTGTAGGAATTTAATAATGGATGTAAACTGGCAAGAACAGCTCCATCAAACTCCAGCATTTAGGATCGATTATGGTGGTAATGTCAGATTTTTTAAAAAAAGAAAAGAAAATGTAGCTGAGAATCTGTAGTTGCAGGTGTTACAGTGCAAACTTAAGCAGAGTTACTTCCTTCATAGAAATTAATAGATTAAGAAAGGTACTGTAATTCTGCTTTGGACTGAAGAAGAAGAGTTGGGATTTATGCCTGCTTTTCTCTGCTCTAAGAAGTCTCAAAGCAGCTTACAACCTCCTTCCCACAAGGTCACCCAGCAGGCTTTATGTGGAGGAGTGGGGAATCAGACTCAGTTCTCCAGATTAGAATCTGCTGCTGCTGACCACTACTAGGAATGGACACAAACTGGGACAATGCAGTTCAATTTGTGGTTCATGGCATGCCTGGTTCGCAAACCATGAACCATCACAGACTTTCAGGACTGAATGTTCTGGTTCCATTTGTGAGGTCCATGAATGGTAGAACAGTCCCTGGGTGTGCTAGAGACATCAAACTCACAGGGGATCCCAAAATGACTTTTATCTACCGACACACCAAGTTTGATGAGGATTGGATTTAGGGGGTCCAAAATATGCCTCCACCAAAGTTGGTGCCCCCAGGAAAGTGCTCTTGGGGGGAAAAGTCAGGTGCAGGTTCAAAAGTGTGGGCCCTCAACCAAGGCAGCCAGTAGTGAAGCCCTCACCACTCATCATGAGCAAAGAGATGGGATGGCTCAGAGATTAGTTCCTCTGTAAGAACTGGCAGCTTCGGAGGGTGGGCTCTGTGGAATAAATAATGCCACCAAACTCCCCCCACTTCCATCCTCCTCAGGGACCACCCTCAAATCTCCACAGATTTCTCAAGCTGGAGATGTCAACTCCAATTGCCATCCTATTACTCCCCATCAACCTCACTGGAGCCTGATGACATCCCAAGAGTTTGGGATTTCAGCTCTAATAAAGTGAATGCTTTGACTACATGAAATAAAACTCAGTTTGTCAAAAATGGAATTTGAAGCAAGCGGAGGAGTGGCTTTTAACACTTTGTAATGCATATTTTGTAATACGGTAGTACACTCCCACATTTATATCCCCCCCACCCCTCCTGAGTGTGAACACCTCTGTGTGCTGTGAGAGTGGAAGTGGGTGCGAAGGGTGCTTGTTGTGAGGGGAGGAATTCCTCCCCCCCCATGTACCAGGCACCAAACCTACCTTACCAGGCCACTGGAGCCTAGCCCTAGAAGGGCATTACCAGGGGTCTTGGAGTCTTCTTCCCCTGATCTGTTCCTGGGACTCTCCACAAAGGCAAAAGAGTTGTTAGCACTGCCCAGACACCAGCAGTTGCTAACACTCTTTGGAGAGAAGGACTCCAAAAGCAGTGATTCAGAGGGTGGGAGGGAAGCATCCTCCC
This sequence comes from Gekko gecko, assembly GCA_029375565.1. Taxonomy (NCBI): domain Eukaryota; kingdom Metazoa; phylum Chordata; class Lepidosauria; order Squamata; family Gekkonidae; genus Gekko; species Gekko gecko. The sequence goes on along the minus strand of JAPDNY010000004.1, from coordinate 28,306,342 downwards.
TTTCCACATTCCAACTTCCTGTTGCTGTTCCCACCTCAAGTACACCCCCCTCCATGGTCCCTCCCAGCCCAGCACCAAAAAGCAGCTGTGCCTCCCAGCGGGGCACAAACCCCTAACACTTGTCCTCCTCCATCCCACACAGGCACCTGCAAAGAGTGCACCCCACTATGTTACCACTGGAGGAAAGAGTGGCAGTGAGTGGGAGGAAGAAGAGTCCCCCAGGGAGAAAGCAGAGGGGGAGCAGGAGGCCCCTCCAAGAAAGACTCCCCACACTTTGGATGCCATGGGCAGGACATCAAGGTGGGCCACCCTCCAAGAGGTCAAAAGGGCTTGTGGAGGTCCCAGGAAGCAGTCACTTGCTTCATTGTTGGTGAGATGATCACTGTGGATGGCCAACCCTTCTCCCTCACAGAGGACACTGGCTGCAGTGGCGATGCTCAGGCCTAAGGTCTCCAGAGCTCAAGATCGTGCACTTCATGGCAAACCTTTGGAGCAGCCAGCAGGACTGTCAGACCACGGCCCAGACCCCAGGAAGGAACAGTCCTGCCACTGGGCTACAAAGTGGTTCTGGTCTATGTGCAGGGGATGGATGCAGACCACACAGCACAAAACATTGCTGATGTATGATACAGAGTAGCCTGAGGGAGTGGGTGGGAAGCTGCAACATTGTCCATGGCTACATGGTCATGGATGCCGGCACCAACTTGCCAGCAGAAATGAAGCGTGTGTGCCTCCGTGGCATTGTCTGCCTAGCAAACATGCTTCAGCTGGTGGTGAAGGATGCTCTGGGGAGCACTGTCAAAGCCACTTGGGATGCTGCTCCCCTTGAGATGTAGTCCTTGCCCGAGACTTGCTGGTGCATGGCAGCCCACTTCTTGCACAGCAGCTGCTGAACGAGAGGCAAGGGCAGGGGAATGAGGAACTCCACCTATGTTGTGATTACACGTTTGGTGGAGTAGAAGAGTGCCATGCAGGACATCATCTCCTCCATGACCATCCTGCACAGGGAAGAGGAGCTCAGCATCAACTCCAGCAACTGGCTAACCCTCTCCCAAATGGTGCATGTCCTCAAGCCCTTCAAGGACGCCACCAAAATGCTGTGTGCTCATTCTGCCAGCCTTGAGGAAGTCATCCCCCTGATTCAAGGGCTGGACCAGGTGCTGGCCTCCACACTGGAGCTGGCTGTTCTCCAACAGTTAAGCCCCGCAGTTACCCTGCTGATTTCCAAAATATTGAAGGAGTATATCATTTGGCTTTATTTCACAAGGATGGGAAGTTCAGGAAGTTAGGCTGCTGATATTCATGGTGGGTCCATGAGGCCAGAACAGTCATGATGGGGGTAAGGAAAATGTGAGTAAGCAAGCATATGGAAGTGAAGAAGAAGAAGAAGAGGAGGAGGAGGAGGAGGAGATTGGATTTATACCCCACCCTTCATTCGGAGTCTCAGAGTGGCTTACAATCCCCTTCCCCTTCCCCTCCCCACAACAGACACCCTATGAGGTAGATGGGGCTGAGAGAGCTCTCTCAAGAACTATGATTTGCCCAAGGTAATCTAGCAGCTGCAAATGGAGGATGGGGAATCAAACCCAGTTCTCCCAGATTAGAGTCCGTGCTCCTAACCACTACACCAAACTGGCCAAGATAACCAGTATCTGGGGCTAGAACAGCTAGATTCTAGTTCAGTACCACCATAGAGACCAACAAAATTTTTGAGGTATGAAGAAGAAGAGACTGGATTTATCCCCCACACTTCACTTGGAGTCTCAGAGTGGCTTACAAACTCCTTTCCCTTCCCCTTCCCAAAACAGACACCCTGTGAGGTAGGTGGGGCTGAGAGAGCCCTGACAGAAACTGCTCTTTCAGGAACAGCTGTGCCAGAGCTTGTGATTGACCCAAGGTCACATCAGCAGGTGCAAGTGGAGGAGTGTGGAATCAAACCCGGTTCTCCCAGATTAGAATCTGCAAACTTAACCACTACACCAAACTGTCTCTCCTAAGTGAAAGTTCCCTTCATCAGTTGCTGAAGATACCATATCTGATGAAGGGAGCTTTGACTCCTGAAGACTCATTTCTCTTATGTGCATGTGTGAGCACGTGTGCGCACCTGGAAGTCATGGCGACCACTGGTGACTGACCCCCTACTGGGGGCCTGGAGGATATTCAGAGAGGTGGCTGAATAAAGCCTGCCCCCCAACTGCTGGTATTCCTAGGAGGTCTCCCATCCAAGTACTTGCCAGAGCCGACCCTGCTTAGCTTCTGAGATCTGATGAGATCGAGCTTGCCTGGGCTATCCAGGTTAGGGCATACTCCAAAAATCTTGTTCTCTAAGGTGTTATTTGACTAGATTCTAGCTGTTATTTTTTAATAAGGTTTTTAGTTCTGAAAAGTAACAATCCTGGTTCTCAGAGCTTCTGACCTAAATGCTATGTTACTTACTGATAGCACATGTTATATGATCTGTTTCCAAATATAGACTTTTAATGAGCCATCATGTGGACAGAAGTTGCCATCCACTTAAGGGACTGGTTAAAGCAAATTCTACAGGAAAACAGACAATGCCAGAGCTAATGAGGAAGGTAAATGAATGGGAAGACACAATCTCTGGATCTGGTGAGAATAAGAATAAAGGCTGATATGAGAAACAGGAAAGTGGGTGAGGGACCAGTGGTATCAATAATACTCTCTTTGACAGCTAGAGCAGTGAGGGATAGTTGGAAGGAGATCTACCAGCTCCATCTATAGAGCTTTTCTGATGGCCATACAAGATGGGATGACCTGAAGCAATGGGTTTAAATTACATACAGAAATGTATCGGCTGGATATTAGGAAAAACTTTTTCAAGGTCAGAGTGGTTCAAAGGTGGAATCAGCTGCCTTGGGAGGTGGTTAGTTCCCCTTCACTGACAGCTTTCAAGAAGAGGCTGGATGAATATTTGTCAGAGATGCTTTAGGCTGGTCCTGCATTGGGCAGGGAGTTGGACTAGATGGTCTGTATGGCCCCTCTCAACTCTATGAGTCTATGATTCTATGAGGGCCATTTACTGTCATGATGATCAACACCCTGGCAACTGTTCACAGCGTCGCCCAATAGTATCTTGCAAAAGAAGATGTCTGATATGACAACCTCTAAAACTGTGAGTTCAGAGCAGGGCCCTGTTAGGCACTAATATAAAAAATACAGCCAATTACAAAATGTTCTGCAACTGTTTATATATGGAACCATGAAGGCATGCATTATGCTTTAATTCCACAGCAACTGGGTTTCTCTTTTGGACAATCTCAGATTCTGGGGATTGCTGATGTAGCCTCTTGTGAAAATCTAGCTTGTAAATCCGCTGCTTTTCAGACCCAGCATAAAACCCAGGTGCAAAACAAATACATATAAAAAACACTACAACCACAACTCTACAAAATTTAATTTTAAAAATCTCTCTTCTCCATTCTCCATTTGTTACCACACACAATCCCCTCCCTAGTGGGAACAATGATCTCTAGACCTCCACCAGAATCCAGTTCCTCTTGCTGCGTTGGGTACAGGGACACTCAGTCTTGTATCAGACCAAAGAATCATGATCATGACTACATGCAGCTAAACGCAGCTGGATTCCCATGGATAATTTGTCACCTACCTAATTAGAGCATCTAATGACTCCTTGGGACCCCACACATCCGGGCCATGATAAATGATCATGTCATCCCTTTCCTTTTACTAAATGTTCCTGGGAAGGTATGGGAAGAAATCTGGCTTTGCTGTACTCAGTGGCATTCACATCTTCCTTGTAACATCTACTTTCAATCTCTAACCAGCAACATCTGCAAATAGTTAAAGGTTGTTCACAAAAGGCTATAATCTGAATCAAACTTAAATCCAGTTGCATGGCAGAGGCATTAAAACCACGGTGAAACCCGTCGGCCTCTAAGAACCCACTAATCCACTCCACACAATGTAGATTTTGGGGTCATCTGTTTCTAAAAGGATGCACTGCAGTGCCCTTCTCCATTCTCTAAGGGCCAAACTACATGTTACACACTGTAGGACCCATAACAGGAGCTCCCAACATTGTTTTTACCATAATGAGCTGCCTTTGTGGAGGGAAAGATTCAGATCACAGCTGCGCACTGAACATGGGGCAGTTTATCCCTTGTTTATGTCTGGACCTGAGCAATCTTCCACTCTGGCTTAACTGCTGCTGAGGGCATGCCTGGACTTGATGGCAGGACACCTAGAGGTAGTGTTGGGAGGCATGTCTGGGCTTGTCTGGGCAGGGCACCTAGTTGGAGCTTGAAGCCACAGAACAAAGGCAGGCAGGATACTGGAACCTGCCTGAAGATTGGCTCCTGAGGACAGCCAGCCAATCTGGAGCCTGGAGGCCATTTGAACTCACCAATTGCAGGGAGGCTGGGAGTGGCTTAGGTGTATATAGTTAGGGCAGTTGCCCCTTGTAAAGCAGTCCTGTTGAGTGGCAATGAACTGCTGCCTGCTGAAATCACCATGCCTTTGCCTCTGCCGTGTTAAGCCCACTATTTAACATCTTTCCTTTTACATATTTCCCTTAAGTCGATTTACTCTGCCCTATTTCCAATTGGTCTTTGCAAATCAAGAAGATAAGTAAATGTCTTCACTTTTTTAACCCAAGAGAATTGGGCCATCCATGGCCCTGTTCCGAATCAGAGACCCAGCGTGGTGTAGTGGTTAGAGTTTCAAACTAGGCTTTGGGAGACCCAGGTTCAAATCCCTGCTCTGCCATGGAAGCTCACTGGGTGACCCTGGGCTCAGCCCCTCTCTCTCAGCCTAACCTACTTCACAGGGTTGTTGTTGTTGTGAGGATAAAATGGAGAACAATATTGTAAGATGGTTTGGGTCCCTGTTGGGAAGAACAGTGGGGTATAAATATCTAAATAAGTAATTGCCCCCAAATATGCAGAGGCAGGCAGTGGCCAACCACCTCTGAACATCTCTTGCCTTCAAAACCCTACGGGGGTCACCATACGTCGGCTGTGGCTTGGCAGTACTTTCCACTCCCTCCACACACACATCAGGAGACCAGATTTTGGATCGCCAGATAATATCTGGATCCTAAGGTGAAGGCTCATCACATAGTAGGACCTGGTAATGGAGCTGAAATACCTGTGATTTCAGCAGTTGTATTGAAAGGCCAAAGTCCTGTTTCCTTGGTTTCTTTCCAGTGATGGATCAAAATAGCTGTGTTGCTCAGCTGCCAGCACTGGTGGGAAATGTTTTCCTATTTGGGACAGCAGCCTTGAGTGCCTCCTGCCTCCTCGAAGACCTGTGTGACAATGTTTTGCTTTGTAATACAGTCACAGCAGGAGCATTCATACTTAATAAAGGAAGAAATGTCAGCAGCATGTTGCCCAGGATAGCGGATTTCTCCAAGTTACTTGATCTGAAATAGCCTTTCATCTGCAGAATGCTACAAGGCCTTTCTGTCTAACTAGAATGTGAGGAAGCAGAAGAGACAGAGAAAAAGGCCTTTCAAGCAGAGGAGTAGATTTCCAACTCTTGTGTTGTTACTGGTTTGGGGTTTAGGGTAGGCTTAGGAGAATATTGTATGTTCTACTTTGGATGTTCTACTTGGGTGTTATACACTGGATGGCTTTGGATGTTATACTTCAGATGGGATTGGAAAATTCACAAAAATCTACTCCTCTGTGAAAACAGCATTTTGTTTTTTTGTTTTTTTAACCATAGAGTTTTATCATAGAATGTTGGAGGGAATCCTAGAGTGTCACTCCACTGTGGTGACATCACACTATGCATGGAAGAGGCACTGCACAGATCAGTTCTTTTGCCTCGCCACCATCAAGTGAAACTCTGGGGCTAGTTTATCAAGGTCACCAAAGCTGGCATTTACCTGGCTCACGCTGCAGATTTCTTTAGTTTGTAATGCTCAGCTGTGTTACAAAATCAGGCACCATTTCCCTGGGGATGTTCTTCTCCTGCTTTGAATGCTGGTTTAATATTATATAATTGTAAACACCTGTGCTTTTGACTGAGAATACATCGTACAAAGGGTTCAAAAAAGTCATTGAATTCATACACCAATTTTCTGAGCAAGAGCATGTCTGCAGAGGGCCTTTGGGCTTGCAGCCGTTCAGGGTGTGTTACAGCGCAAGCCTCAGCCCAGTTATGTCTTCCTAATGCTATCCAAATCAATGGGCTTAGAAAGACATAGCTCTTCTTGGGATTACACTGTTAATTTTTAGCATGTCAGTTCCCCTGGAAGCTACATGTTTTATTTCTATTTTATTAGTGATTTTAAATTTGTTGTTCCTGGCACCAGGAGCCTTATGACTGAAGGGCGGGTTGCCCATAAATTCCTTAAACTCACAAACATGTCCCAAGTCACTTTATACCTTAGAATTCAGCGGTGTCAAGCTCATTTGTTATGAGGGCTGGATCTGACATAAATGTCACTTTGTCAGGCTGGGCCATGTGTGCCATAAAAGGTAATGTCAAGTACAGGAGATATAAACTTTATAAAGGACATGGGCAAACCCAATTGATGATATTATTTTTCACTCAAAATATGCTTTAAGGGAATACTGTTAAAGAGTGTTAATGTTTGAAGCATATTTTGAGTAAAAAAAAATATTGTCAATTATCTCCCCGATGCCCACTTTCCCACTTCCACTGCCCATTAAGCATTAGCACCAGGACAGTATACAGGAACATAATGCACAGACTCTGTCATCTGGCAATAAAGGTAGATGACCAGTTGCTCGCAGGCCATGTAGGAGCCCTGGATGGGCCGGTTCCAGCCCACAATATTTGAAATCCCTGCCATAGATGCTTTCGTAGGTATGTTTCATTACATCGCAGATGAAAGGAGCCCTGGGCTATGCCATTTCTGTGCTGCCAGACCTTCCTACTGAGTCTTCCAATGCCTTAGAAAACTACATGCCCCAGGGTTCCTAGCTCCTAGGTTGTTGCTTTTCCAGCATTTCAGGCACCACATTGAAATGGTGGTCTTGCAGAAAGGTCTCAGCCAGAAATCAGTGCCTGATAAGATTTAGGTGAAAGAAAGAGTGTGGCAGAGTTTGTGGGTAGTCACTTCAGAAAGTTGTAGAAATGGATTCAGGCTCTATTGTATTCCCGGTATCGTCATCAAAAGAATGATAGGGCTTTTAAATTTCAGTCTGGATGTTTTCAAAGGGGCAAGCTCAGTTCTGAATGGAACTGAGAGGAATCCAGTCATATTTATCCAATTCTGCTTGAGGAGGGCCATGAAACATTAAGAATTGAAATATTGATGCAACCGGCTGTTTTCATTTCAAAGAATATCTGATGGAACGAAGACACCCATGCATGAAAACACGGAAGAGAGACCACTTTTGTGTTTAATGTGCCAGAAAATTTCAACTACAGTCATGCATATAAATAAGTATGCAAATGTGACCCCAGTAATGCTGCCAAGGTCAGCAAGACCTAAGGCAGTTTCTGCTGAGTAAGAGGCTAATCACTCAACATGAAATGTGGCTCCACTTAGATAAGTCAACTCTGGAAAAATGCCATTTTTAAAATTTGTATCCTGGGTCATCATCTTCTATACTCCTGTGACTTCTAGTTCACGTTTGCTAATTTGGCATGCCTCCTTCCAGATCTCTCACCAACCAATTCTCTATTTCTTAAAAGCAGAAGGGATTTCTGAAATCTTATGGTAAAAGTCCATTAAGGAGACTCTTGCACCCTGATTCTTAATGCACTGGGGGATAGAAATTATGCTAAATTCTGGCCATCGAGGTACTGTCCCTGCATGTTGGGTCTAGCTTTCTGCCTCACAGGTACATATTCTCATCCTGGAATGTGTCCCAAATTGATGTCACAAATGCATTTCAAGAAAAGATTGGTAATGACAAGCAAGCTGTGAAAGATCTCTCCCCTTTGAGATCTGAGCAGCACAACATTACACTTTGTGAGTGAATTTACTCCTAGTGGTGTCCTAAGCAGAGTTATACCTTTCTAAATCCATGAAAGTCAGTGGGCTTCATGTACCTCTGGCTTGGGGGGGGGCACTGTGACAATTCAATCAGTAGGGCTGCCAACCTCCAGGTCTTAGGACTACAACTGATCTCCATTTTATCCAGGAGAAAGAAGGTGGACTTTATGCCATTATACTCCACTGAAGTCGCTCCCCTCCCCAAACCCCATCCTCCTCAGGCTCCAACCTCAAAATCTCCAAGCATTTCCCAACCTTGAGCTAGCAACCATATCACTAAGGTAGTATATCCAGTGGCATCCATTTGGTGCTACAGAATTTAAGCAATATGCCTACTGTTAAGTACATGCAACTCTTTGAAAGTTGGGGGACAGAGAGGAAGTTCCTCTCCACAGGGTGCTAGTTTCTGTGACAGAACCTTGAAGTGAAACCTTGATGGGGGTGCAACATGGGATTTAGTTCCAAAGGCACCAGCATTTGGCCCTGCATCCAAAGCAGAAGGATGCAAACTATACATACAGCTAATGAAGATATTTTTGAGTTTTAGTTCCAAATCCACAATGAATGAAAATATTACAATGTGAGGGACCTCCACATCTGGTATGAATCTACATACCATTTTTGCAGAACTCCCTTTAAGCTTAAAACTGTTAGATCTGCCATAGCCTGAACTTGGTCATTCTGGGCTATGATACCAGCCCTTTGAAAAAGCCTTCCTGTAGAGGTCAGGAGGACTTCCACCCTAACCCATGTACAGAGCCTCTGCAAAGCTGACCTGTCTATAGCAGCATCTGATAGTGGGTGATCTCTGTTATAAATAGGAAGGAGTTGTATGTAGTTCTCTGATTTGGTTGATCATTTTGTTTTAATTACTGCACAGTTGATGAATTCTGGTTTTGTACATCACCTTGAGCCTCCATTGGCAGCAGAAAAGATAAGATTTTACTTGCAGGGGTGGTTTAAAGTGATAAAGATAGTGGTTGGGGTCTCCAAGGTCAGGGGACAAGCCTAAAGCTTTTCAAACATTGTTGCCTACTTCTTGGTCACATGGCTATACTGGACTACACAACTTCGATGGCCACATCAGTAGCCTGCATTCCTGCACCCAAGGAATTAACATAGCATAACTGAATGTGATATGTTCAGGAAATCCTACCATGAATCTCATATTCATTCCATTATCTCAAGCTCTGGTGACCTGGCATCTGGTATTTTTGGCCACTGTGTGACAGAGTGTTGGACTGGATAGGCTGTTGGCATGATCCAACATTGGCTTCTTTTATGTTCTTACATTCTTAAATCAGTAGAAAGGAACCATCTTAATATGGCATGAGCCTCCCTAGCAACAGATCAGAGTCCTGGGTTACAGCATCCCTCAGCACTCCTTTTTTGCCTAGGCTTAGTTAAGCCTTAACAATGCGGGGGGGGGGATTGGCTCAGCTCTCTCTCTGCCACCCACATCTCACTGAGCATCATAGGAGCCATCTGGCCTTTTCTCCTCGGCCTTCCCTATGCTGGCCTAATAAAGGATTATCTGGGGTTAGGCTGACCCTGGACTCTCCCAATGCCCTCTCTTCAGGGGTGGACTCATGGGGAGTGAAGGGAATCTGAGCCAATGGCTGCTCCCTCCCCAATTTCCCCCCACCTTCCCCTGAGATTATAAAAGGCTGTTCAGCCTGCCTGTACAAGCCCCAGGATGCCCCAGCTGTTGCCAGTCTCCTCCTCTGGCCTATTCCCAGGTGTAGCCTGCTACCTGGGCCCTGCCTCCCTTCTGACGAGCACACAAGGCCTGCTGGGCTCTGAGGCAGTGGCTGGTTCATTTCTGGGCATGGCCTCACCCTTGCTCCTTTCTCCACAGGCCCTGGTCAGGTTATCTGCCTCAGCAATGCCTGGACAAGGCTGTCCCCTGCCAGCATCTCCTCTGAAGCAGGTGAATTGTATCCTGACTCCAATCAATAAGGGTGCTGCTTTCTCTCAGTAGTAGGGTTGCCAGGTCTGGGTTGGAAAATACCTGGAAACTTTGGGGATGGATCCAGGAGAGGGTGGGGTTTGGAGAGGGGAGGGCCTCAGCATGGTCCAATGCCATAGAGTCCATCCTTCAAGGCAGCCATTTTCTCCAGGGGAGCTGATCTCTGTCAGCTGGAGATCAGTTGTGAAAGTGGGAGATCCCCAGGCCCCACCTGGAGGCTTGCAACCTTACTCAGTGGTGAATGGTTGGGATATTCTCCAGCCCCTTGAATGAGCTGCCAGTGGTTCAGAGAGTTGTTGAGTAGCATAAGGGACTGGTTTGTGAACCAGAAAAGTTCCCTTTCATGGCTTATGTCTGAGTGTTAAGCAAGATATTATTTAGCCTCCATCTCCAATCTGCGATAAATTCTGACCAGCATTATAGCGTATGTTCCAGCTTATCCCTATTTACCAGGGGCAATCTCTAAATTCCAGTGGGGCTCATAATGTGTGCTGCAGTGTGCTTCCCAAAATATTTATACCTTGCAGGCACCTGATCAAGTTGATGGGCAGTATATTCAGGACAGGCACAAAGAAGGACTTTTTCCCCCTCAATGAGTAACTAAATTGTGAAATTCACCGCAATAGGATGTAGTAATGGCCACAAGCATATTTTTTTAAAAATTAATTTATTAAAATAACAAGGCCACAAGCATTGATGGCTTTAAAAGGCAATTAGGTTCACAGAGAAGAGGTCCATTAAGTGCTACTAGCTATAAAACTAAAGGGATTTCCGCATTCAGAGGCAGTAAACTTCTGAATATTACTGCTAGGAGGCTTGGGGAAGGCCTTGATCTCTATGGCATGCTGGCCCACCAGGGCAACTGGTTGGCTGCTGTGTAGGGTTGCCAGGTCTGGCTTGGAAAATACCTGTAGGTTTTGGGGGTGGATCCAGGAAAAGGTGGGGTTTAGGGTGGGGAGAGGCCTCACTATGGCATAATACCATAGAGTCCACCCTTCAAAGCAGCCATTTTCTCCAGGGGAGCTGATCTCTGTCAACTGGAAATCAGCTATAAAAGCTGGAGGCTGGCAACCCTACTGCTGTGAGAAACAGCCTCGGCCTCTATGCCCTGTTGTTGGCCCCACAGAGGAACTGGTTGGCCACTATGAGAAACAGGATGCTGGACTGGATGGATCACTGGTCTAATCCAGCAGGGATCGTCTTCATGTTCTTAGAGCTTTAGTTCATGTGTGTAGTTTATGGTTGCCAACCTCCAGGGAAAACCTGGAGATCCTTGGAAATCACAACTGATCTCCAGATGGCAGAGATCAGTTCACCCAGAGAAAATGGCTGGTTTGGAGCATGGAATCTATGGCATCATATTCCCCCTGAGCTCAGTTCCCAAACAACACCCACTCCAGGCTCCACATCCAAAGTCTCCAGGAATTTTGCAACCCAGAGCTGGCAACCTTAGAAGGAGTCAATTCTTTTTGTAAGCCAGCTCAGGCTCACTTTGTGGCCCGAAACACATGTCATATTCACAAAATAATATGCACTTCTCTGCCTTTGAGAGCTCAACGGCAGCAATTTGCATATAATCCCCAAAAGGAACTTTAAAGTGACATAACAAATGAAAGGAGCTCCTGAAATGATGAAACGTGCACACTTTGCATTATGGTTCACTTTTGAGGTGGGGAGGGGGATAGCAAACTCCAGAGGGGATAGTTTATAATCCATCTAGAAAGGGAAATATGGCACTTCGTTATCTTTTTTTTTTTTAATTTTGTAAATTATGCTGTTTATTTTTGCAAAAGCAGTTTTGGCAATTTTTTTTTTTGTATTTGAATATGGAAAGCAGGGCGTGAATGTCACAGCATGGAGGTATGCTGCAAGGCTAATTAATCTCTTAAATAATGAGATACTGCTAGAGCTAGAGAAACAATTATTCATCAAGCCAATAATTCAGGCTCACCTCCCTTCCTTTCACTAACAGTTGCGGTTCTTCTTTTATGAATTGAGAACAGCAACATAAAAACATAAGAGCCCTGCTGGATCAGACCAGTGGTCCATCTAGTCCAGCATCCTGTCTCACACGGTGGCCAACCAGTTCCTCTGGAGGGCCAACAACAGGGCAGAGAGGCTGAGGCCTTCCCCTGATGTTGCCTCCTGGCTCAGGGATTCAGAGAGTCCGTGCCTCTGGATGTGGAGGTTCCTCTCAGTCACCATGGCTAATAGCCATTGATAGACTTATCTTCCATGAAAACTATCTAATGCCCTTTTAAAGCTGTTTATTCTGGTGGCCATCATTATATCCTCTGGCAGCGAATTCTGCATTTTAATCACTCTCTGTGTTAGCTGAGTGCCCATCAGTTTCATTGGGTGTCCTCAAGTTCTAGTATTTTGGGAGAGGGAGAAAAATATCTCTTTGTCAGCTCTCTTCAACCCATGCATAATTTTAAAACCTCCATAATGTCCCTCCTTAGTTGTTTCTTTTCTAAACTGAAAAGTCCCAGACTCTTCTTCAGCCTTTCTTCATAGGGAAGGTGCCCCAACCCCCTAACCATCTTGGTTGTCCTCCTCTCGACTTTTTCCAGCTCTGCAATGTCCTTTTTGAGATATGGTGACCAGAACTGTACACAGTATTCCAAATGAGGCTGCATCATAGATCTATACAGGGGCATTACAGTATTGGCCATTTTATTCTCAATCCCTTTCCTAATAATCCTTAATACAGAGTTTGCTGCTTCTTTTTTCACCACTGCAGCACACTGTGTTGACACTTTCATTGAGCTATCCCCTATGACCCCAGGATCTTTCTCCCTTTCAGTCTCAGCATGCCCAGACCCCATTAGCCTATACTTGAAGCTGGGATTTTTTTGTCCCCGTGTACATCACCTTACATTTCATTTGCCATATTGTCACCCACTCACCCAGTTTGTAAAAGTCCTCGTGGAGCTCATCACAGTCATCCTTGGTTTTCACCATCCTGAATAATTTTGTGTTACCTGCAGACTTGGCCACTACCCTACTTATCTCTAGTTCTAGATCATTTATGAATAAATTAATTAATACCGGGCCCCAATGCCGATCCTTGTGGGACTCCACTCCTTACTTCCCTCCATTGTGAGAACTGTCCATTTATTCCTACTTTTTGTTTCCTGTTATTTAACCAGTTTTTAGTTAATAAGAGAACCTGTCCTCTTATCCCATGACTGCTAAATTTACTCAGGAGTCTTTGGTGAGGTAACTTGTCAAAAGCCTTTTGAAAGTCCAAGTATATAATGTCTATTGGGTCAAAAGGGGGAGGGAGGAATAATGTAAGCTGCTTTGGTCCCCATTGCAGAGAAAGACTACTTTTCCTCCTGGAAAACTATTGTTGCCATTCTCCAGGTGAGGGCTGGAGATCACTCAGAATTACAACTGCTCTCCAGATGGCAGAGATCAGTTCCCCTGGAGAAAATGGTGGACTCTGTGGCAGTCAGGGCTTCAGAGCATGGAAAATGGCGGACTCTGGCAGTCAGAGCTTCAGAGCACGGGAGAGACTGCAAGTGTGTGTGTGTGTGTGGGAAATGGAAAGCTGAAGAAAGAGGGGGAAATAATGGTACATTGATGATGATACATCCCAGGGGCTGGGAAGGAGATAGGGTTGCCAACTCCAGGTGGGACATTCCTGGAGATTTGAGGGATGGAACCCGGAGAGGGTGAAGTTTGAGGATGGGTGGGACCTCAGACAGGTACAATGTTATAGACTCCACCCTCCCAACCAGCCATTCCCTTCTGGGGAACCTCTGTTCCCAATCTCAGGAGGTGGGTGGAAATCACTCAGAATCACAACTGATCTCCAGGAGGGAGGGGGGAGGAGATGCAAAGCTGAAATCAGAAGGGCAGATAATGGCAGGTTGATGCTTGGCTGGGAAGGAGATAGGGTTGCCAACTCCAGGTTGGGAAATTCATGGAGATTTGAGGGGTGGAGCCTGGAGAGGGTGAGGTTTGAGGAGGGGTGGGGCCATAGACAGGTATAATGCCATAGACTCCACCCTCCAAACCAGCCATTTCCTCCTGAGTAACAATTGTTGCCAATCTCCAGGTGAGGGCTAGAGATCACTGAAAATTAGAACTGCTCTTCAGGTAGCAGAGATCAGTTCCTCTGGAGAAAATGGTGGATTCTGTGTCATTATACCCTGCTGAGGTTGCCACAGCTGAGTGCCCAAGGCTTTGGCACTCTCCCAGAGCCTCTTTCTAGAGCTCATTGTATCCATAACTGGCTTTATTCTCTAGTATTTTATATTCTCAGACAAATGAAAGTATTAAAGATGGGCCTCTCATTCCAATCGTGAGCAGTATCTTTACTAAATCTCTATATCTAATTACCTTGGAGTGATCTTAACTGAACCCAACGAACATTATTTCTGAGAAATCCTGCATAGGATCATGCTGTATGGTTTTTAAATGTAATTTTTCACACACGAAATGATACCCTTCTTTCACTAGCTGTGATCTCCCACTTCAGGTTTTGGCAACACAGAAAGATATTTAAATTTAATCTATCAGTAAATCAATTACAGTTTATTAACATATCTCTGTCTTTTTTTTCGTTCCTGGAATGAAGGGAAGAGACAAAAAACAAACACAAACTAAATCCTCTCAAGGGTCTGCAGGGACAGGATAAATGAACACTATGTCAATGCCACTCAGCGATAACATGGCTGTTTCACTGATGCAGCTCAAATTTAAATAAGACGATCCATCCCAGGCATCTTCTAGGAAGCGCAAGCTGCTTGTTTTTGTCTTGTGTTGGTTTTTTCCTGCTGACTTCGCAAGGCTCTAAGATGGGTGACATTTGTTCCCAAGAGGTACCTCAACTGAATATTGTGGCAGCCCCATTGATAAAACGTTATCAGGAAGTAAGATTGAACAGGCTGCCGGTTTACTGCAATTCTCTGAGGGAAATGATTTCAAGAAAATGTTCATAAACTGGAATCCATCCTTCTTCCTTTCCAGAACGCCACTGTTTATCACCTTAAAAGTAAGCAGAAGGCCCCCCCCCCCAATATGGAGTGTGTCACAAAACCACTGAGTTGTTCCTTTTAAGATCAAAAGGAAACATCTAGATTTCAAGATACATGGGAAGATTTACCTCAGGGAGGGGGGGGTTCCTCAATTTTTTTTACAAAATAAGTCACCCCAGGTTAATTAACATTTACTTTGAGCACAAAGATCAATAGGGAAGAAAAGGAAGATGAAACGTCATAGTCTGTTCTGAAGACCAGCCTCCTGAAGAAGGGGAAGAAAGCTATCGAAGACAGATGATAGCTGCCTTCCCCCTTGTACTACTATTCCAAACAAGTCAGGAGTGAATAAAAGTTGGGGGTGAGCCCTTAGGGGTGCCAACAGGGCTGGATAAAAATGTCCTGTCCTTTTCAAAGAACATCTCATCCATGTTCTGTTAAAGGGGCAGGATACTTTGTTCTCTAGCCCTGCTGGTTAATCTATGCATAGATATTATTACAATTCCGCAGGGCCTGCAAGACAGAACTCTTTCACCAGGCATTCAACTGAGAAGCCACATGTAACATCTTAATATAAAGTTAGGGCCTTACCCTGGAATTCAACCATCGGCTATTGCTATTACTGACTGGATACCTGTTATGGATAATACCTGAAAACTATGTTTTGTCATCTTACATGCAATATTTATGTATAGCTCCTTAGAACTGTTTTATGATTTTAATCTGTTTTTAATTTTTTTATGTAAGCTGCCCTGAGACTGCCTTGGTGGGGAGGGCCCCAATCCCATCAACAACAATATTATCAACAACAATAATATCACTAGCATCAATATTATATTGACTGAATAACCTGCGTGTCGCTGATAAGACCCAGGCCCTGCACTTAACTAAGTGTCAGATTCCCACCATTTCATAATGCCATTGCTAGCACTATATGTATTGTTTTAGATTTAACTTATTGTAATTTTACTTAAGAGATTGTTTTATTTGCTATAATCTGTTGTGAGCTGCCCTGAGCCTGCTGCAGCAGGGAGCATGGGATAAAAGCTATAATAATAATAATAATAATAATAATAATAATAATAATAATAATAATAATAATAATAATAATAATAATAATAATAATAATAATATCACAAAAGCTATAAAGAAAATCTGGACCCCATCCCTGAGCTTATCAGAGGGTCGTTCTCCCCCTTTAACCAGTACTACAAATGTGACCAGTACTACGCAAGTCCCATCAAGTCACAGCAGACTTATAGCAACCCCAGCAAGGGGCTTTCAAGGCAAGTGAAAAGCAGAGGGGGTTTGCCATTCCCTTCCTCTGCAGAGTCTTCCTTGGTGGTTTCCCATCCAAGTACTACTGGCCCTGCTTAGCTTCTGAGATCTGATGAAACTGGGCTCTGCCATGCTGCCTTCCCTCCAAAATGGCCTTACACTAGGGGAAAGAAGAAACACATGGGAGACATGTATTTATCTATTCAAAACATTTTGAGCCTGAACTCTGACCCAAAAGTTCATGTGGTGGTTTCCGACACCAAACAAAAAAAGCTTGCAGCACAAAACCAGCAGCACAAATCTAAAGCCACTATATGAGAACAACAATTATGCTGTGAAATCGGCAATAAAACTCCAATAGCAGAAGAAAAAAAGCAATAAAGATCAAAACAGTAGACGAGAAACTGAAAGCAGAGTAAAAGCAGAGGCAAGCAAAATGGTAGCCAAGTTTTTTAAAAGTGCGGAGCTAACCACCAGCCAATGTCTGGGGGAAATCAAAGCTTCTCCTCCACTTGACACCTAAAATGCAACAAGATAATCAACAGTCTAGAGAGCCTGCATGGTTGTAGGGGTTAGAGTGGCAAACTAGGAGCAGAGAGACCCAGGTTCAAATCTCCAAAATGGCAGCACAAAACTTGCTGGGTGACCCTGGGCCAGTCACTCTCAGTGTAACCCACCTCAAGGGGTTATTGTTGTGAGGATAAAATGGTGGAGGTGAGAACTGATGCGCTTTGGGCCCCCATTGGGTAGAAATACAGAGAATAAATTTAAAAAAGAAATTAAATTATTCTGGCCAGGGATTTCCAAAGATAAGACACCACAAAGGAAAGAGGCCAGATGCTGAGTACACAGTAGGCCTGCCAAGCTGACGTCTGCTGCCACTCTCATGATACAGTAAAAAGAGGAAGTGACATAGGATAGCTCTAGGAATCACTGGAAAACCATAGATTTTTAAAGCTACCTGTGTCACTTTGGGTTCCCCCTGGAAGTGTTGTGATGCCACAACCAGCATTGCACCCACACCCACCTCCCCATCCAGTTGCCAGGCACTGGTTGTGAACCCCTGTACACAGATTAGGCCACTGAGGAAAAGTCCCCAGTGCTAGAATTCTTTCAGACCTTTAAAGGTTTGAACCCACACTTTAAATTGTGTTTGGAAGCCAAACTGAAAGCAAGTGTCACTCTTTCAACTCAGTTGCCCATTGTCTCTATCAGCCAACCCAGGTCTCTGGTTACTCCATGTTAAGCCCGCTGAAGCTGCCAGACAAAGGCAGTCCCATAAAGGGTTCATTGCAGCAATTAGCTTCCATGTGATCAGCATGCTGAGCCTGGTCTTACTTTTCAAGGCAGAGCTATCAGCAGCATGCTCACCGAAGCTGCTTAAAAGCGCTACGTGCCACAGGTAACACCTGAGCTTCCTTTGAAAGACCCAGATTTACTAGCAACCTCCAGGTGTGGGGAACTGGTACTTGAAGGGAGATGCAACCAATGCTCCCTCTAAGCTGTGGAATCTTGTAAGCAAAAATTGTACTTTGTGAGCTACTGGCATTAAATTTGTGAGCAAGCAATTTGGCTACTGCATAAATTAGTTTGCTCTGGAGCCATCCTTCCTGAGCGAAGACAAAAATGTGTGAGCTGGAGGCTAAAAAACTGTGAGCTAACTCACACTAACTCAACTTGGAGGAAACACTGGATGCAACCCCATTCCGAACAAGCTGACTCCTAACTTCCTGACTGGCTAAGTTATCAATCAGCAGCATGGCAGGTTTTGTCTAGACTGAGCCTCGGTTTATTAGCTTTCATCCAGACCATTACTGGCTCCAGACTCCTGATCAGAACATTCACCATCTCATCCGATTCTGCAGAAAAAGACAAGCAGAGCTGCATGTTATCAGCAAACCCTGCCATTTGCAGCTAAAGCAAAAGTAAAGATTTTTTTCCCCTTTACCTCAGACTACAGGGAGCCGCTGCCATACAAAAGAGACGATACTGAACTAGAATCCAGCCACCTTTTCAGCCCAACTGCTGGGGGGAAAGTATCATCTACCGATGAAGATGGTGGTGTGTCAGCAAACAAAATGGTGGGGGCGGGGAGAGAAGGGTTGGACTTGGAGACACGCTTGGAGCCAGCCAAGTCTCAGTTGCACAGCCAGTGGCTCAGAGATGGCCTTGAAGCTGGTTGGTTGCTTTGCAGGTCTGGGAGGTGATGACAGACACAAGTCATGTTGGCTGACTTCTTCTGCACCATTGATCCCAGCAGTGTTGCCAATATTCAGTTGCCTGGGCGAAGATCTGGTCCTTGGCCCCAAGCAAAATGGTTTGGTTTGTCACCGTCAACACATGTGCTGGAGGCTGCCTACCCCTGAACTAGATGGACCAATGGTCCAACTGGGTAAAAGACAGTTTCGTTGTTTTTTTTATATGTGCCTGTGGGTGAGTGCACCTGGAAGTCATGGTGACCTCTGGTGACTGACCCTGTACAGGTTTCTTGAACCCTCTCACCCCCAGTCCAGGGAATAAGAAAGGTCCAATTCCTGTTACTCTGCCAGCATGTGCAAGATCTTACTCCTCTCTCACGCCAGTCCAGGAATGAGAGATACCAAGATCCCGCATGTTCCAGGAACACTTAAATCAGTATTCTGCCACCAGGACCTCTTTAAGGACGTTCCCAACTCAGACAAAAGAAGAGGTCCCACCTCCTGCCTGGTTTCTGGGCCAGAGCTGCAAATGACTATTAGTAATCACAGTGGTAGCCACATCAGCTGAGTAGCCCCAGGCAACAGGATTTTAGCCTTAGACCCCAGTTGCAATACAGGACTCAGACTCAGATAATATTAATCTATATTTTATCTTTATTCAGCAAAGCATGCATATAATCAGACTTGCAAAGATTAGAAAACAATGAACAAGGCCTATAGCTTATCCAGCTCTGACTACACATAGAGGTATTTCATAGTTACCAGTCCTTCAGTGTGCTTTGTGGAAACAGGGAATCTTCAGGATGAAACACATGTTTGCTGTGGGCAATTAAGTCCAGCTTCACTGCCCACTAGTCAAATTCCATTTGCAGGTAGGTAATCCAAACAGAGACTAACTCTTAGAAACGGTCCCTCTTCCCAAGAGAGCTCTGTCTCTCATCCCATAGGGTGATCACAATCCCCTCCTTCTCCTATCCTAATTGAATATGGCCATTTACCCAATCAGGAAGGATGGAGAGGCGTGTCCAAGCAGGCATTGCTGACATGGCTAAAGGCATGTCTGCTTAGCTTTGGTGTGTTGATATCTTAGGCCTAGCTCTTCCCATGTGTGAGAAAGTGCCTGAATGTCTCCTGCTCTAGCAAAAGGTGTCAATATGGGTATGAAGCTTGGCCATCTGTGCAGGCCATTTGCTCAGGTGACAGAAATCACATGGATATGTTAGCAGCTAGACCATTTGGGGCCTAGTAGGAATGAAACAGGAAAGTCTTTTCCTATACAGACCCCTACTGGGGGCCTGACCTGGAGGATATTCAGAGAAGTGGTTGAATAAAGCCTGCCCCTGCCTCCCACCTCTGGTATTCCAAGGAGGTCTCCCATCCAAGTTCTTGCAAGAACCGACCCTGCTTAGCTTCCGAGATCTGATGAGATCAGGCTTGCCTAGGCTTGAGAATTTATTGAGGAATTAGGTACCCCTCTCTTTTTTTTGAGGGGGGCATAAGCTTTCAGGAGTCAAAGCTCCGTTCATCCCTTTTGTATCTGACAAATGGAATTTTGACTCTTGAAATGTATGCCCTGGAAATCTCCCTTGAAAGCTTATACCCCAAAAATCTTGTTGGTGTCTAAGGTGCTACTGGAATCTACCTGGAAATCTGGTTGGTCTTCAAGGTGCTGCTGGACCTTCCTCTTGTACTGCAAAGCCCCACAACTGCTCACCTGAAACTCTCTGTTTTGACGTATTGATGCTCTTTGTCAGTTCTGTACAGAACATGGAAAGAGCATTCCGCCCCAAAACTACATGGTCTTCCTCATTTCAGCAAAGAGACATCTTACAATGCTATCCTTTGCAGAGTTACACCCTCCTAAGCCCATTGTCTTCCATGGTTTTAGAATGGCATAACTTTGCTCAGGATGACAATGTCACAAAGCTCATAAGGGTTTGTCTGAGCCACTTTACATATTTAGCGTAATTTACAGATCTGCTCAACTGTGGTTGAAATACCCACCAATCTGCAGTTTGGATCCCAGCAGACTTCTTCTCCTTCCTCTTCCTCTTCTTCTTCTTATTATTATTAATTCTTTGCCATCCAGGAATTTTCAGTAAAACATCAGAAGGTTTTGTCCCCCCCTTTAGTCTGACTTCAAGATGGTACAGGCTTGCTTAAATGGTAGAGGGGAAGAAATGCAAATGGATGATGATGATGATGATGATGATGATGATGATGATGATAATTACTATTAAGTCAGAATCAATTTTTGACAGCCCCTCATCTCCAGGCTGGATTATAATTCGCTGGATTATGGAGAAAGCAAGAGAGTACCAGAAAAACATCTACTTCTGCTTCATTGACTATGCTAAAGCCTTTGATTGTGTGGATCACAATAAATTATGGCAGGTTCTTAAAGAGATGGGAGTACCGGACCACCTCACATGTCTCCTGAGAAACCTGTATAAGGGTCAAGAAGCAACAGTTAGAACCGGATATGGAACAACTGATTGGTTTAGCATAGGAAAAGGAGTATGACAAGGATGTATATTGTCACCTTGCTTATTTAATTTATATGCAGAGTACATCGTGCGAAATGCTGGCCTGGATGAATCACAAGCTGGAGTTAAGATTGCTGGGGAAAAGATCAATAACCTTAGATATGCAGACAATACCACTCTGATGGCAGAAAGTGAAGAGGACCTAAAGAATCTCTTGCTCAGGATGAAAGAGGAGAACGCAAAAGTGGGCTTGAAGCTCAACATCAAAAAAAACTAAGATTATGGCATCTGGGCCCATCACTCCTTGGCAAATAGAAGGGGAAGTCGTAGAAGTAGTGACAGACTTCACGTTCCTAGGATCCCAGATCACTGCAGATGGTGACTGCAGCCATGAAATTAAAAGACGCCTGCTCCTTGGGAGGAAAGCAATGGCAAACCTAAACAGCATGATAAAAAGCAGAGGCATCACCTTGCCAACAAAAGTCCGCATGGTCAAAGCAATGGTATTCCCCGTAGTAATGTATGGCTGCGAGAGTTGGACTATAAGGAAGGCTGAGCGCCGAAGAATAGATTCTTTTGAACTATGGTGCTGGAGAAGACTCTTGAGAGTCCCTTGGACTGCCGGGAGATCAAATCAGTCAATCCTAAAAGAAATCAACCCTGATTGTTCCCTGGAAGGCCAGATCCTGAAGCTGAAGCTCAAATACTTTGGCCACC
Source organism: Gekko gecko (assembly GCA_029375565.1). Classification (NCBI taxonomy): domain Eukaryota; kingdom Metazoa; phylum Chordata; class Lepidosauria; order Squamata; family Gekkonidae; genus Gekko; species Gekko gecko. The sequence goes on along the minus strand of JAPDNY010000004.1, from coordinate 28,284,749 downwards.
AAATGAGAAGGGAGCATTCACTGGAGAAGACCTTGATGCTGGGAAAGATTGAAGGTCAAAGAAGAAGGGGACGGCAAAGGATGAGATGGTTAGACAGTGTCATCAATGCAACGAACATGAAATTGAGCAAACTTCAGCGGACAGCGGAAGACAGGAGGGCCTGGCGTAATCTGGTCCATGGGGTCGCGAAGAGTCGGACTCGACTGTGCGACTGAACAACAACCACATCTCCAGGCAAGAGATTGGCAGAAGTGGTTTGCCATTGCCTTCGTCTGCAGAGCAACCCTGGAGTTCTTCGTGGCCTCCCATCCAAGTACTAACCAGGGCCAGCCCCATTTAGCTTCCAAGCTCTGACAAGCTCCAGTCAGTCTGGCCTATTTGAGTGAATCTAGGAAAGGGTTGAAACTTAAGGGGGCTACCAACCAAGCCTATAGATTTTTTTTTAAGTCTATCATACATGTATATGCGTGAAAGGCATTATATCAGAAGCTCCGCATTTGTCAAGCATCTTGAGATCTTACTGCATCTCTGTTAAGCAACATGGTCTCTTGTTCAGTCAAAAATCCGGTCGAAATAACATGTTGGCTTTTTAAAAACCCTATCAAATGCCCTCATCCCAAGCTTTCCGACCATTCATTTATTTCAGGAAAGTGAAGATTATCAAAAGTACCATTAAACACGTCTTTAATCCTTTTAGCACCCATTTGGCACTATGGGAAATGCAGCTTTAATAAAATCTCTAAGCTTTTAATTTTAGCTTGCCTAATGCCCTGTGCTGATTTGTGTGCAGCGCCAAAAAGTCCTCTTGTAATGGCCACCCTGAGCCTTATGGAACAGTTTGGCAGGGTGTAAATTTAATAATTAAATGAAGAGCAGGGAAAAAAGGCTTAAAAACAAGACACAGAAATTAATTTCTCAAGTAATAGGACAGTTTATGTTGAGACAGTAAATGTACAGTGGTGTCTCTCAATGGTACAGCAAATAACTATGGCAATTTACTCTTTGATATTATGCAGTTGTGTGTGCGAGCATAATTTCAAGGAATTAATTTTGTCTTTCAGCTTAACTCTCTGGTAGCACAGATGCTTGACTGAGTCAAGTCAAGGGGTTCAGAGCAGGCCTGAGCTGGTATGGCTGTTCTCATTTATTAGTGAAACCCTATCCCTGGTTTATCACAGATTTCATTGCTCTTGCTGATTATTTTTAGCAGTATTTTTACACTGTTTTATGCCATTTTTATGTCTTATGCTACATATAACTTAAGACGATGGACACATGTAGCTGCCTTGGTCTCTAAAGGCTAATATGGTCTATTCTGACCAGCAACAACTCTCCAGGGTCTCAGGTAGAGGTTTTCCACATCATCTGCCACCTGTTACCAGTGACTGAACCTAGAATCTTTTTCATCCAAAGGTGTTCTACCACTGAGCCATGGTCCCATTGTTGTTTTATTATGTACTGACACTGGGCCCCTCAAAGAGTCAGTTTGGTGTAGTGGTTAGGAGCGCAGACTCTAATCTGGGAGAACCGGGTTTGATTCCCCACTCCTCCACATGCAGCTGCTGGTGTGACCTTGGGTCAGTCACAAGTTCTCTCAGAGCTGTTCTCTTAAGAGCAGTCCTCAAAAGAGCTCTCTCAGCCCCACCTACCTCACAGGGTGTCTGTTGTGGTGAGGGGAAGCGAAAGGAGATTTTAAGTTGCTCTGAGACTCTGAATGAAGGGCGGGGTATAAATCCAATCTCCTCCTCCTCCTCCTACCTTACAGGTTGTTAAGAGGATAAGAAGAGGAAAAGAACCATGCACGATGCCCTAAGATTCTTGAAATAAGGGTGAGATATAAGTAACAAGTAAATTAATAGAAGTTGAAAATTTGCGGACAGCTGCAGTGTGGGAATTATTTTTTAAAAAATCTGTCTAAAACGGAATTTAAGGATGAACTGAATACTGAGCAAAATTCTGAGGCAATGAGGGAATGGAGTTGCAGAAATCTGCTCCCCTCCCTACTTTGTGCCTCAACTTTTCACATAATAATGGGTTTTTCAGTTGTCTCCTCTGCGCCTGCTCCATTCTGTCCACATCCTTTTTGAAGTGAGGCCTCCAGAACTGCATACAATGCTCCAGGTGTAGCCTGACCAATGCAGTGTACAGTGGGACTATGACATCTTGTGATTTGGATGTTATGCCTTTGTTGATACACTCCAAGATCGTGTTAGCCTTTTTTGCATCTTACATAGGTAAGATCCTTGGGTTTTACATTTGTTGGGTTTCACAATAGGTTAAAATTCTTAGTTCTTACATAGGTTAAGATTCTTGGGTTTTGCATTGCTTGAGATGAGCAATTGCTTGCAATAGCTTTCTTATAGGGAGATTCTTGGGTTTTACATTTTTTTAAAAAATTCCTCTATAGGAAACACTGGAGGAAGGCTGGGGGCACATTGTTCAGGGGCCCATAGAATTGCCCCCCTTGGTCCAATTGACTTGAAATCTCAGGGTTATTTAAAGGACAGCAGCTCCTCTGCTATTTTGGTGCCAATACCTTTAAAAAGAACCCTCCCCCAAAAAAGATGCCCCACAGGGAATAATGGAGCTGAAAAATATTGGAAACCTGGGCAGGGATGGGGGTGTTGGGGAGCTCTGAATCCCATACTGGTATTTGGGAACTGGGGACACTGATAATTTTTGGCTCCAATATATCCAGATCTGAAAAATGCCCACGCACCCCCTTTTTGCAGCACACCCCTACCATTGGAAGCACAAAAGGACTTTTGTCTTTCATCACTCGCCAAAAGCAAGCTAGCAGTATGAAAAAGTCAGGAATCCTTCTTCTATCTAAACTATGCACAATACCTTTGTAGCTTAGGAAAACACACTGATAAAATTGCTAGGGAAATTTTAATTGAAACCTGAACATGTCTTACAAAGAATTTGAAATATGGACAAAAATAACATACTGTGCTTATGAAATATGGCAGGCAGCTCCAGAAATCACAGCTGGAACTCTTTCTTTCATAATTTTTTTTTTTTAGCCCATCATTACAAATAATGAATCTGAATAAGAATAATGACTACTATAACACTCTAGTATAACACTTCAAATGCAAAATGTTTGATCTGAACTTGCTCTCCTCCCCCTTTGGGGTATGTTGAAATGGTCCTATTATTCATTCTTTGAGACCATGAGCTGTAACGGCATTGAATTAGCCCTGAGCTGTCAGCTCACCAGGCATTATAACCCAGCAGACAGCATTCAGAGAGGCTGTGTGGTGCAGTGGTTAGCACTGTGCTAGGACTGGGGACACCTGCAGGTAAGAACATAAGAACGTAAGAGAAGCCAATGCTGGATCAGGCCAATGACCTGTCCAGTCCAACACTCTGTCACACAGTGGCCAAAAATACCAGGCGCCATCAGGAGGTCCACCAAGGGGGCCAGGACACTAGAAGCCCTCCACCTGTTGCCCCCTCTAAGCACCAAGAATACAGAGCATCACTTGCCCTAGAGTTCCTATCTATACCTTGTGGCTAATAACCACCGATGGACCTCTGCTCCATATGCTCATCTAATTTCCTCTTGAAGCCATCCATGCTTGTAGCCGCCACCACCTCCTGTGGCTGTGAATTCCATGTGTTAATAACTCTTTGGGTGAAGAAGTACTTCCTTTTATCCATTCTAATCAAACCACTCAGCAACTTCATTGAGTGCCCACAAGTTCTTGTGTAGTGAGAAAGGGAGAAAACTACCTCTTTCTCTACCTGCTCTATCCCATGTCATCCCTCAGCTGTCATTTCTCCAAGCTAAATCCCCACTCTCCCACGAAGCTGCCTGGGTAACTTTGAGCTCATCATCCTTCCTCAGCCCAACCTCCCTCACAGGGTTGTTGTGAGAACAAAATGGAGGAAGGCTGAGATGTGCTGCCCTGAGTTCCTTAACAGAGGAAGAAGTCGAATAGAAGATGGGCAATGATAGTTGTCCATACATAATTAGCATTTTATTTAACAGGGGCTAAATTTTGTATCGGCAAGGACTGGGGGAGTTGGCAATAATATATTTTTTAATATGCTGTCAAAGGCTTTCATGGCCAGAGTTCATTAGCTGCTGTAGATTTTCTGGGTTGTCTGGCCATGGTCTTGGCATTGTAGGACCTGACGTTTCACCAGTAGCTGGGACTGGCATCCTCAGGGGTATAACACAGAAAGATGGAGTACTCTCTGTGTCAAGGTGAGCAGAAAAATGGTAGGCAGGTAATTTGCCAGTTCTGGGTTGGGAAATTCCCAGAGATTTGGGGGGAGGGACCTGGGGAGGGTGGGACTTGGGGAGGAAAGGGACCTCAGCAGTGCATAATACCACCTTCCAAAGCAGCTATTTTCAACTGGGAAATAGATCTGTCATCTGGGGATGATTTGTAACTCTGGGAGAGAGCTCCAGACCCCACTTGGAAGCTGGTAACACTAGGCCTTACCTCTGTGTGGTCACCATCTCATGAACACCCATGTGTGGAGGAAGTGTCTGCACACACACTCCTCCTCCCAGTGACTGGCAAAGTTTGGAGTGCAGTGCCCCTGATCATGGGGAGAGAGCGTACAGGCAGACACTTCCTCTATACATTTGCACTGTGCATGTGACCTGGTGATCGTTCATGGGCAGAGGGTGGTACAGCATGCTCATGGCCACTGTCCCTCCCCATGTGTTCAGTCACCAGACAGAGGGGATCATATGTTGAGGACTATGGGAAACCTGTGTCTAGTCCACACTACTGCCATTTGGAATTCATATGATTGAATACTTTTCCACCCAAAAATGTTTGGGACATGGAAAACTGGTTTGTCAGGGAGAAGACAAGTCTAGGACCCTTCCCTTTGACACCCAGCTTCTACAAGAAGGAAATTGCTTTGAAGAAGGATGCACAAAACATAGTCCATAACTGAACACTTATTATGACTTGCCCTGACCTGGGTGGCCCAGGCTAGCCTGATCTCGTCAGATCTCAGAAGTTAAACAGGGTCAGCCCTGGTTAGATGTGGATGGGGGACCACCAAGGAACTGCAGGGTCACTATGCAGAGCCGAGCAACGGCAAATCCACCTCTGTTCATCTCTTGCCTTGAAAACCCTATGAGGTTGCCATAAATCAACTGTAACTTGAGCGCACTCTACACTCTACTTCAGGTAGTGTTGAACCAGGGCTTGGAAGACCTTGCCAAGAAGCCCACTGTGTGACCTTGGTGAATGACCCTCTTTCAGCCTAACCCCCCTCACAGAACCATAGTGACATTGAGATGGGGGCAGTGGGACTTTGTGTGCCACTCTGAGATCATGAAAGGAAGAAGAGTATGAAAATTACGGAGAACTGAACTGGGAAAAGGAGACCATAGAAGATCCCCCTTCCACACACATGGAGTTGCCGGGGGCTGAAGAGTTAAAAACACCATAGTGAGGAGGGAAGGCACAAAATATCCCCCCCCTATCTTCTTTTTCTTCTATGGCCCACACATACCCTTCCTGACCTGCCGTGCAGGAGAGCAGTGTAACCAGCAAAGGAGGGCTACTTTATTGCCATCTTGATTGGTTTTAACTTTTTGTTATATTGTCAGTAATTCTGGTTATATAGTACTTGTATTTTTAATTTCCATAATGTTGTAAATCGCCCAGAGCCTGCTCGCAGGGTGGGCGATTCATAAGTTTAATAAAATAAATAAGTAAATTAAATAAATGAACAAATGGGTTACTTTCCCTCCAAGTATTCCCGATATTTTTGTAACAGCCTATGAAGGGCAAATAAAGAACTGGTCTTGCCTGTCAAAACTGGTTATTTTCTTTTAATTCAGCTACAAAATTAGTAGAGAGGAAGTTGGTAAATATAATTTACTGGGCCATTATTTGTGCATTACTTAGAGTGTCTCCTGAAGTGCTGCCTGCAGCATTAATTCAAATGGCCATCAATGGGGAGTGTGCCATGGATCCTGAAAATTGACTGAAAGGAGTAAACAGACATTAATGAATATTGATGAACCTCAAGTGCATTGCTCAGACTGCTCCAGTGGCATACTGTGAGGGTCACTCTGGTGTCCAGCCCCTTCTTGGAACATCTCTATTTGAGTACTTGAAGACGGAATGTGCAGCTCACCAGGGAACAGAGAAAACAAAAACAGAGAGGGGATATGCCTCAATGGCAGGGCACACTGCGCATGAGGAACGTTCCAGGTTCACTTCCTGGCATCTCCAATCAAATTATCTTAGGCTATGGGTGATAGGAAAGATCTTTCCTTGCCTGCAGTCCTGTTAGTTAGGCACAGATGATAACTGAGGGCCAATTCATACGTTACAAAGTCCTCCTGTCTCCCATGTGGCTGCTCTTTTTTTTTGGTATCTCAGTTTTTTTATTGGATATATCACATGTTCATACAATTTAAACAAATCACTACATATCCATTTTTCTTACTCCCTCTCCCCCCCAAACAAGGCTTCCTGCACTGCTCCAACCCCATTAATGTCTCTCTTATTCTATTACAATTACTTCTAAACTTATATTCTCTTACTAACGGTAACAATTCAAAAAACTAACTCTCTTTCATTTTCTTCTTAATAACTATCAAAACAAATCAAACCACGTTTAATATCCCAATTTTTCAACAGATATTCTCGAAAGTCTTTCCAGTCTTCAAAAAAAGTTTCATCTTCATCGTTGTTTAACTTTCTTGTTAGTTTGTCCATTTCTGCCATAAACAACGTCTTTTTAATTCATTCCCATGTTTCAGGTACTTTATCTTGTTTCCAACATTGAGCAAAAGTCAGTCTAGCTGCTGTAATCAAGTACCATAATAGTGTTCTCTTGGCTACATTTATTTCTTCCATTTTAAGACCTAGCAATAACATCTGTGGGTCTTTCTTAAAAGTACATTTCAGAATTTTTTGTATCTCATTGTGGATCTTAGTCCAATAACATACTGCTTTATCGCATGTCCACCACATATGGTAAAAAGACCCTTCATGTTTCTTACATTTCCAACATTTGTTAGACATACTTTCATTTATAATAGCAATTTTTTTAGGCATCATATACCATCTATACATCATTTTATAGCAATTCTCTTTAACATTTACACATGTTGAAATTTTCATTGACCTTTTCCACAAATATTCCCAAGATGTCATTAATATCTCGTTATTAACATTTACCGCCCATTTTATCATTTGCTCTTTTACAATTTCATCCTCAGTATACCATTTCAATAAAACCTTGTACAGTTTAGAAATCATTTTTTCCCCTTTTCAAGTCATACAGTTTCAATTTCCATATTATTTTCTCTAAAACCATGTTCTCTTTTATCAGTCTTAAATAAGTCATGAATCTGTCTATACTTCAACCAATCATATTCAAATTCCACATCAAATCTATCTTTTAACACAAAATTTTTCCCTTCTAATTTTAAAAGACTTTTATAAGGTAGCCAATCTAACCCTTGATTTCTTGAATATGGATTAATCACTTCTGCTGGTACTATCCAAAGTGGTCTTTCTTCTGAGAAGAATTTTCTATATCTCATCCAAGTCTCGAACAGTGATTGTCTTATAAAGTGGTGTTTGAAGAATTTGTCCATTTTTACTTTTCCATACCATAAGTATGCGTGCCATCCAAACTTGTTGTCATGCCCTTCTAAAGCCAATAACTTCTTATCCTCAAGATTAATCCACTGTTCCAACCATGTTAAACAGACGGCATCATAATACAGTCTTAGATTTGGTAATTGTAGACCTCCTCTTTCTTTTGCATCACATAAGATTTTCATTTTAATCCTTGGTTTTCTTCCTGCCCATACAAATTTGGATAATTCTTTCTGCCACGTATCCAATATTTTCCTTTGTTTTAATATTGGAATAGTCTGAAATAAGAACATCAAACGCGGTAAGACATTCATTTTTACAGTTGCGATTCTTCCCAATAGTGATAAATTCAACGTGTCCCATTTCTTCATGTCTTGCTGAATCTTGTACCACACCTTTTCATAATTATTTTTAAACAGATCAATATTTTTCATGGTTAATTCAATTCCTAAATATTTAGTCTTTGTAACTACTTCACATTGAATTTTCTCTTGTAGTTCTGTTTGCCTTTGCTTCGTCATATTTTTGCACATCACCTTGGTTTTACTTTTATTAACATAGAATCCCACAACTGAACCAAATTCTTCAATTTTATCCATCAATTGTGGTATTTTCTCAATTGGATCCTGAATCATAAACATTACGTCGTCTGCAAATGCCCTGTATTTATATGCAAAACCTTTCACTGTAAGTCCTTCAATGCTGTCCCATGTGGCTGCTCTGAATCCTGTTCATCAGAACAGTGGTAGCGGGTTCATGCTAGAAATCAAATGCAGGCGAGATTCAGATCAGAACCACTGTTGAATAGTGGCTTAACCTTTTCCCCTACCCCGTTTTCCTGAGCTAGAATGGTCCCCATTTGCAAAATTTCCCAAATGTTCAGGGATTCTACACATCCTTCTTGAACCAAAAATGTAGATTATAATATGATACCTGTGAGTTTGTAGCAGAATGTAGGGATTCCTACTTTTCCCCATTTATGACGCACTGAATATTTTTATTTACAATATTTACAAACTCACAGGTATCACACGCACACACAGACACACACTGCGTTGTAGAAGAAAGCCATGAGCTGGCCCAAGAGACTCCCTTCCTCTAAGTTAGATCAAATGACTCTCTTTTGCTAAGTCATTTTCTGAGGGAGAAAGATTTCCTCCATCAGATGAAGTCTTCCTCCACTGGAAAAAGGCATCGACTCAGTGGGTCATCGGCTCAAACTTAGTGGAAGGGAGCCATTAAATCCAACCCAATCAGTTGGACCCTGCCAGGTTTCCCAAAGGTGCAAAAAGAAGAGAACTCCATTCAGTCACCAAAAAGTCTTTGGTCTGGACCAGCACTGTTCCTAGGGGGATGGATCCTAGGGGGTCCCCTCTGCTCCTCTGTCCACCAGCAGGCACTCATGCCCCCTCCTTCCCTCCCACCCACCTGCATGCCTCCCACCTGCTTGTGTATTCTTCATCTGCTCACAACCACTCACATTGCCCATGCTCACAGCTGCGTATAGCCCTTTCCTCAGTGACACCTGGATCATGGGTGGTGGAGCAGTAGCAAGTAAATGGGCCAGAGGTGCTGACATCCTCAGCAGCTGCCCAACCCAGTCTGTGCTGACGCCAGCCCTGGTGCGGATCATGGGATCTGCAAGAACAAACACAGTGTGATGAGGCTGGGAATGAAGAGGGGAACTGGGTCACATTTAGCAAGAATGCTCACTGGGTCTAACCCAGTGTCTTTTGGACAAGGCATGTCTGCAGTTGAGGAAACTTGCTGTGCTTAAAGCTGTTTGGTGCAGGAGAGTTTCAGCGATCAGAGTGCAAATGCTGTCACGAGACGGCAAACGTGCTAATTTTGAAAGACGAGATATTTCGACTTCAGAGTCTTTTTTTTTTTTAATGAAAGTTGAAGCTTGCCATCATCCTTTGCTCGACATTAAGAGCAAATGGGTTTTGATTCAGTGAGAATTAATTTTAAATCAATATATTCTGCCAAAGGAGGTGAGCTGCTTCAGCAGTGCAATGATTTTCAGATCTGTAGCTCAGTCTAGCTTTCAGCGAGTTTTAATCACAAGAGAGAGCTTTGCTGCAAAATACCAGCCCGGGATGGAAGATGTCACAAGCATAAGTCCAACTGACTGCAAATGAAGAATTCAATTTTTTTCTTTATACATGAAAGTTGTAATTCAGTGCCAATCATGTGAGCTTCTAGTAGATGCTCATCAATTAGATTATGGCATTAGGATTCTAAGGAAAGCTGCACTGTACAGGGGAAGGAGAATTATTACTGTTATCTGAAACAGCAGAGAGCAATGGTGATGTGTGATGATTTTTTTTTGGGGGGGAGAGGCCAACTGTATCTTCTGCCCACCATGATAAAAGACACAGCACTCCCCCGCACATAATCTCATTAGTGTTCACACATGTACATGCTTCCCCCAAACACAGGAGAGGGAATCGTGGGAAGTTGGTTGCCAGCTTGGACATCCTTGGTGAGTGTTTCTCTTTGTCCTGCTGCAGGTATTTAAAGCCTGGGCATGGTCAGGGGCACAAATTCTTGAGCTGTTGACACCAGACTCTTAGCCTGTGACTAAGTTGCAGCACTGGCTTGGGAAATTCCTAGAGATGGGGGAAAACATGGGGAAGGCAGAATTTGGGGAGGGGAGGGAACTCCGTGGGAATGTTATGCCCTAGAATTACCCTCCACAGCTGACGTTTCCTCCAGGGCAACCGATCTCTGTTGCCTGGAGATTGGTTGTAATTCCAGGAGCTCTCCAGCCACAAAATGGCTGACATATGGTGGAGCCAATCACAAAATGGCTGCCACGGGGAGCATGATCAGCTTATTTATTTGAGAAAGAGATGGTGTCTTGTTTCAGATTCCAAAGAAAGAGGAGGGTTTACTACCTGTGCAAACACAGGGACAGGCTGTCAAATTCAGATACACACAGACGTCTGTAGCCAGGTCAAAGGGCACAGGGCTGTTCTGCACATGCCTACGATTAGCCCAATGCTTTGCTCATGGTCACCTGGAAGGGAGTGGCCCAAAGCTCCCTGTGTTGTTGTCATTTTCTGTTCCATTCAGGTCTTTCTCAAGACTAAAGAAGCAAACAGGAACTAGGCAACACATTGGCACTTGTAGATTCCACATTGGGCGTCACTGGTGGAGAATGTCTCTATCTTGAAAAGGCAAGGCCTGCTGGTAGACAGATGTTTGGATTAAATGTTAAATCCAATCTTCTGTAATTTAAGAACATAAGAGAAGCCATGTTGGATCTGGCCCATCCAGTCCAACACAGAGGCCAAAACCCAGGTACCATCCAGAGGTCCACAAGCATGGAAAGAACTCCAGAAGCCCTCCCACCCTTGACCCCCAAGAACCAAGAATATAGAGCATAATTGCCCCAGACATAGTGTTCCATCTATACCTTGTGGCTTATAGCCACTTGTGGACCTCTGCTCTGTATGTTTATCCAATCCCCTCTTGAAGCTGTCTATGCTTGTAGCCGCCACCACTTCCTATGGCAGTGAATTCCATGTGTTAAGTACTTTTTGGGTGAAGAAGTACTTCCTTTTAACTGTTCTAAACCCACTGCTCATTAATTTCATTGCGTGCCCATGAGTTTTTTGGATTGTGAGAAAGGAAGAAAAGTACTTCTTTCTCTACTTTCTCTATCCCATGGATAATTTTGTAAACCTCAGTCATGTCACCCCTCAATTGTCATTTCCCCAAGCTAAAGAGCCTTAACCTCTTCAACCTTTCTTCATAGGAAAGGTGTTCCATCCCCTTAATCATTTTAGTTGCCCTTTTCAGCAGCTATTCCAATGCTGTATCTTTCTTGAGGTGTGGTGATCAGAACTGTACACAATATTCCAAATGAGGCCACCCCATAGGTTTATGCAGGGGCATCATGATACTAACTTATTTGTTTTCAACTTAGAAGAGGCTCTGAGATTCTATTCAAAAGCATACAGCATGAATGAGGAACTTATTTTTCTTTATTTTTTTCCTCCCATAGGTTTATTCATCACCAAATGCTGACAAGACAGAGTAATATACAAAAGGAAGGAGCCATTTGAAGGATAATTCCCTCCTCCAATATTGAATGATTTGTTTAAAGTTTTTTGTCGCAGTGCTCAGATGGCCTGAGCTACTCTGAAACCTTTTTCAAAGAGCATTATCCCTCTCCCATTTTGTCATAGAAAAAACTCAATGCTAGTGAATTAAACATTGGGAAAGGTGATGTTGGACCCATCCAATCTCTTGAAAAAACCTCAGGACCCAAGCAGCTGGGAGAGCAATAACTACATTGATTGTTCAGTTATCTGTTTATAAAGACAGCCAGTTTGGTGTAGTGGTTAAGTGTGCGGACTCTAATCTGGGAGAACCGGGTTTGATTCCCAACTCCTCCACTTGCAGCTACTGGATGACCTTGGGCAAGCCATAGTTCTGTCAGAGCTGTTCTGTCAAGGACAGTTCTTGTGTGAGCTCTCTCAGTGCCACCTACTTCACAGGGTGTCTGTTGTGGGGAGGGGAAGGGAAAGGAGATTGTAAACCGCTCTGAGACTCCTTCAGGTAGTAAAGGGCAGGGTATAAATCCAATCTCCTCCTCCTCTTCTTCTAAAGCATCTTTTTTTTTTTACTTCAAAAAAGCTGCTCAAATTTTCCCTTTTCCTAACCTTAGCTCCCCATGGTTTAGAAGCTCTGGTATTTCCTATCTTCAGTACTGGGACTGAGCAGAGCTAGGAGAAAAACAGTGACTATATCTACAAGAGAAACTGATAATGCAAGATGAGGAGATTCATTTTCTCTCATCCACATTCTGTATTTTATAGCAGAATAACACCTTCCCCCTGGCTGCCTGTATAGGTCAGATGTATGAATAAACCAATATTGTTGTTGAGTGATACTACTGAAAATAGTTGGAAGGATCTTCATATCCAATATGATGCTTGCAACATCCATCTGTATTTCTAATCCTGAATCTGGCCCCGGAGTGTTGATTAATAAATCCCCACAATGGAACCAAGGTCATATGGGGAACATCCAGGTTTGCAGAAAAATCCCAACATATTAAACAATTAGCAAACAGATATGCTAATGAGATATCATAAGAGCACAGCCTTGTAGGGTTGGCTAGCATCTGGGAGTCTGAATTAAAAAAAAAAATGTTTGGCTGAAGACACGAGAGGGAAGAGTAGTGACAAAAGGTTTGTTGGAGAGAAAGTAGCTATAAGAGAGGGTGTAGAAACAGGAAGAACTGGCAATGGTAGGGGATCAGGTAGAGAAAGCAATGATGGGGAAATGGTTACAGGAGGGGTGGAAAAAGTGGTGATAGGGGAGCAAGTACTGGAAGCAACAAATGGGGCGAGAAAAAAGAAAAAAGTAATGTGTGTGTATGCAAGATATAAATAAATATGGTGTCTTACTGTTTCTTTTTCTAAGTCTTACCATAAGACATGGAATATGGACTCCATGTCCAAGACTTGTTGTTGATAGATTGTTTTTCATTAAATGCCTATCTGTCTGTTTCTATGTCTGCAAGGCAAAGAAAAACAGTTAACCTGCAACTGCAGCTGTGTCTGAACTATTTCATGGATTCTGCAGCTTTAACATTGTTAATTTTTAAGCTTGTTTAGTAGGGTTGTCAGGCCCAGACTGGCAACTAGTGGGAGACCAGGGGTCAGGGACAAGGGGGTTGGCCATTATTGTGATGTCACTTGCTGGAGGGGGCAGCAGTGGGAGGGCTTCTGGTGCCCTGGCCCCACTGCTGGACCTCCTGATGGCACCTGGTATATTTTGGCCGCTGTGTGACAGAGTGTTGGACTAGATGGGCCATTGGCCTGATTCAACATTGGCTTCTCTTATGTTCTTATGTTCACTTCCAGGAAAACCCAGAAGTGAAAGTCTATGGTAAGTCCATGGTAAAGTTTATGGTAAAACCACAGAGTTTTCAGAGATTCCTCAAGAGGGCTGATGTCGCTGCTGGGAAAAATTGGTTTTGCCAATTCCTAGAGAGGAATTGGTGGCAGGAAATGCAAATTAGAAGATGGCGACCCTGTTGTTTAGACTTGGAAAATGCTTGTAAACTCACATGGGAAATATTTGTGAAAGGTGCTGTAAGCTGAAGGTCAAGGATCCCACCTCTGTCCATACAAGAGCTTGCTCCACTCGAGAAAGACACATGTGAAATATTTGAACTTCTCTGTAATAGTTAGCCTCTACCTTCTCCCTCCAGCCAGCACAGCAATATTAAGAGAAGCAACCCTGAAACAGTCAGGGACAGTCAGAGCCAATGAGCCTTGCAAAGGGTCAGAAAAGATGTCAACAAGGAACTTCTGGTACCAAGAAAGAACTCTCCCCATTTGGAGAGTAAGGAAGAAGGGCAAAAGAGCTGAAGAAGGAGCTGTGATGTGTTCAGCCCTACAAAGGATGGAGCAAATATGGCCAGGGCAGATTTCTACTTTTCATCTTCAGTGGAGCCCTTCTGCTCAAGTAGAGTGTGCATGCAACTAAATCTGGCCAACCTAAGGGTGAGTGAAGTGTGAATGAAGTTAGCTTAGGATGCCTAAATGTTTTCAATAAAGCAATACTTCGTTTGAAGTATCCTTGCCCAGGACTCACCATTTATTCTCTGCTAGATAGAAAGCCCACAGGCCAAGAGCCCTGCCCTATGGTCTGATCAGCCCTGCTTTATGAAGTCAAGGGGCCACAGGTACACTTTTGTACCTGGTGTTACCACTTGGCATTTGTCAGATATGCAGTGATGAACACATGAAACTGCCATATGCTGAACCAAACCATAGATCCATCAAGGTCAGTATTGTCTACTCAGGCTGGCAGCAGCTCTCCGGGATCTCAGGCTGATGTCTTTCATATCATGGGGAGGAACCATGACTCAGTGGAAGAGCCTCTGCTTTGCATGCAGAAGGTCCCAGGTTCAATCCCCAGCATTTCCAGTTGAAGGATCTGGCAGTAGGGAAAGATGGGAAAGACCTCTGCCTGAGATCCTGGAGAGCTGCTGCTTGTCAGAGTAGGCAATACTGACTTTGATGGACTGATAGTCTGATTCAGTATAAGGCAGTTTCATGTGTTCATGTGTGTTCACCTACCACATGGTCTTCTTTGTAACTGGTGATGCCAGGGATTGAACCTGGGACTTTCTGCATGCCAAGCAGGTGCTCTACTATTGGGCTACAGCCCCTCCCCAATCAATACTCATGGCTGCTGATCTGTCTGGATTTGCAGCAGTCTCCCCACTGTAACACAACCCAATGAATGTCATTGTTTTTCACTCCTCTGGTCTCATTACTTGAGCCAAACCATGACTCTGGGGGAAATTCAGTTTCATTTTAGGGGATTCATCATGGCTCAGTGCTTTGCATAAAGAAGGTCCCAGGTTCAATTTGAGTCTTAAAAGTTCGGGTAGAAGGTCATGAGAAAGACTATTGGAGACCTTAGACAGCAACTCCTATTTAGGGTTAGAAAATATTTTTTAAAATCGAAAAATGAAAACTGGGATTTTCAGAAAGCAGAATTCTAAATCCAGTACTACATTCAACCCCCCACACACAAGACATCCATTTAGCTCTTGAAATTACTTACAGTTTAATAAAAAAAACCCAAAACCTGACATTCATTGTTGGACGAAGACAGTCATTAACATAGCTTTTGTATTTCTACTGCACTAACAGGCCAGATGCAAAACACATTTTAAAATAAACAAGGATGCCTTTGAATCTTAGCCCTATTTATGTTTCTCTCTTCCTGTGGAAAATTCACATGAGTATAGCAGGCATATATAGCAATGGACAGCTTCATGTAGCTTGGCCATTTCTTGGGCTGTCCTTAATGGAAATAAGACCAAATTTCAATAGATCTGGCTGAATCCTCAATCTGAGTATCTCCATTTTGATCTTGTTTTTTTCCCTTGTGAGAAATGTGAGTCTTTTATTTCTGCACTTACTTGTCATTCCTCATGCTGATTTTGTGCTCTTAGAATTAATGCATTTTTAACATGTTTGGGTCAAATGCATATAAGGGAACGGTAACATACAAATGGACAGAATAATGAAAATAGCAACGGTAAACATTATGTACTTGTCAAAAGTAACAGTGAGTATGCAGAAGTGGCAAAAATATGTAATACTATGTAGTAATGGTGAATTTAGCTGCAAAATGGATTAGTTATGAAATCTGAAATGTAAAATATTGAATATAAATGTATCCCAACAGAAGTAAGTATCAATTTATTTTATACACAGTGTCCCAAAAACTTTTCAGTATAATGAAGGGGGTGTTGGGGAGAAATATTTTCTGACTCTTAAACTTTGTTTTATTATGTTATTTGTCATATATGATTATCTTTGATATATACAATTATGTTATGTAAGCCTTTTTCCCCCTTTCTATATTTCCTTTCTATTATTTCTTTAACTTCTAAAATAAAAACATGTATATTGAAAAAATAGCAATGCTAATAGTTAGTGAGCCAGTGAGAGACCCAGGTGACTACAGAGCCAGTGTAACAAATTTAGAGTCCAGTGGTGCCCTTAAGACCACCAAAGGTTTATTCAAGGTATAAGCTTTCATGTGCATGCCCACTTTTTCAAATATATTGGAATGGAGCCAGAGTAAGTTAGTGGTTAGAACGTTGGTCCAGAACCTGAGAGGTCTTGGTTCTTACCCCCACTCTCCCATGCATACTCTCTGGATGACTGTGAGCCAGTCACTCTTTCTCCTCTTAACCCGTCTCAGAGTTAAGGATAAAATGGAAGAGAGGAGTGTTGTATGTTGCCCCGAGTTCCTTGGATGATGAGCAGGATAACAATGAGATGGAGGATGAAGCAAACTGAAATGGGTAACAATAATAACAAAAGAAATCAAAAAGCAAATCGACTTATCCTAAATTTACCTGCCCTGCTTAATTACGACAACTCCAGTTTAATCAATGAAAGACTTTATTGATTAATGCAGGATTAAGCCAATTTAAGCTTGTAACTCCGTTACATTTGCCACATACTGTGTGTGTATGTAAAGTTGCTGTCAAGTTGCAACCGACGTGTGATTAAGCAGACGTGGTTTGCCATTGCCTTCCTCTGCAAAGTCTTCTTCGGTGGTCTCCCAGTGGCAGATTAACCATTAAGCAGACTAAGCACCAGGGCCAAAGGGGGCACCACTCTCTCTGGGTCATTGTGGAAAGGAGGGGGGCACCAAGATGGGTCAGTGCTTAGGGCACCAGTGAGCCTTAATACGCCTCGGTGGTCTCCCATCCAAGTACCAACCCAGGTTAGCTTCCCAGATCTGACAAGATTGGGCCATTCTACGTCCCCATCTTCAGCTTACTAACCAATTAAAAAAACGCTCTTCAACCTTAAAATAAATAAAAAAAATTGTTTACAGTTCATTTTTAAAAACACTTTAAAAAAAATCAGCATGTGGAAACACAGCATAATCACAGCTCTGGGAGCAACTGGCAGACAACACACTTTCCAGCACAGTTCTTTTCCTATCGTTATGGCCAGGCATTATCCAAATGTAGAAATGGGTATATCACAACTTGAGAGGGTTTTCTTTATGCCTTTGCAGGTGTTACTTACAATCATGTTTATGGGAAGCGTATCATCTATGCCTAATGGGAACACATTGTAGCTGTGATCCTCCTGACATGGTTGGTCACCATGTTGCCTGAAGAGGGGCAATGTGTGTATTTACCATATGTGTACAGTCTTGGTACGGGTGAGCATGAACCCTGAAACTCCATAAGTCAAGCTAGTGTGTACTAATGCTGCTTGAGTGTGGTAAATACACACATTGCCCCTGTTTGCACCATGTGGTGAGCATTGGGAGAATCCTCGACAGCATGCATTCCTGTATTGAGAACATAAGAACGTAAGAGAAACCAACGTTGGATCAGGCCAACAGCCCATCCAGTCCAACACTCTGTCACAAGTGGCCAAAAATACCAGGTGCCATCAGGAGGTCCACCAGTGGAGCCAGGACACTAGAAGCCCTCGCACTGTTGCCCCCCCAAGCACCTAGAATACAGGGCATCACTTGCCCCAGAGTTCCTGTCTATACCTTGTGGCTATTCTGAGGTCACCAGGTCCTGGTATGCATGACAGTGATGTTTGAAAAGGTCTTTTGTCGTAGTGTTTCCCCCATTCCTCCAATTTCTATTCTAGTAAAGTGACTGTTGATAGGTCACAGGCCTTGACCAGAGAATTCTCTCCCGCCTAAAATACTCTCCTTCTTTCCACTTTCCGTAGCCCCATCCCCCTCTGAATGAAGTGATGATTGATGTTTTCTTGCAGAAGTATTCTGAGTTATCTTCCAGAGTAATTTATTTTCTTAATAAAAGTTAAGCGTTAATGTTTTCCCTGCACTGCTTTATAGGTGAAACTAATCGTCTTGACAAATAGTCTGTCAAAAACTGTATCTGGCAAAGAAAAAATAAAAATTGTGTGTATCTTCTCCCCCTCCCCCACCACACACATGCACTGCTACCATCAAGAGAAAGCAGAGCTTTTGTAAAACAATGAATACCTTTTCTATCGATTGTGCATACATCGCTTAAGGCAGCAGTACCAAATCAAGGAAGATGCTATAGGTACAAAGCAGTCTCTTGTCTATATATCACACGCGCCTGAAGTGATCTTTGAAATCGCATTGTGCCGCTCAATATGACCTCTGTCTTGGGCTCCAAACGACCAGGAAGTTATAGACTAGCTGAAGGGAACTTAGGCAAAGGTGACAGAAATGATCAAGGGGAAGGGGAAGTGGGATCTGAAGTACAAAACCAAAGTTGAAGCACTTTATTTTTTAGCTTATCCATTTCAGGGTGAATCCAGGGGACGCTCAGTTAGAAAACCTAGACTTAAAATTCCATTTCGCCATATATCGCTCAAGCAGCAATTTCCCAGCTGTGCAGTTGAAAGAGAAACCTTAGAATAGGGATCAACAGCTTGAGGCGCAAGGGCCAAATGAGCCCCCTCCCCAGTATCAGCTGCTGTCCAGGGGACCAAATCACACACACACATACCTGATCAGCAACAGCTATCTTCCAGTCGTCATCCCAGTAGTGAGGAGGGTATGGCATCAGGGCAATGCAATTATACCTGGTGGCCTTCTATTGAAGGACTGAAGGAATTCTAGGCTGCCATAAAGCAGCTTCCTAGGCTGCCACAGAGCACAGCCAGTTTGGTGTAGTGGTTAGGAGCACGGACTCTAATCTGGGAGAACCGGGTTTGATTCCCCACTCCTCCACATGCAGCTGCTGGTGTGACTTTGGGTCAGTTACAAGTTCTTCCAGAGCTGCTCTAGAAAAAGCAGTCCTTGAAAGAGCCCTCTCAGCCCCATGTACCTCATGGGGTATCTGTTGTGGGGAGGGGAGGGGAAAGGGATTGTAAACCACTCTGAGACTCCTTCGGGTAGTGAAGGGCAAGGTATAAATCCAATCTCTTGTCCTCTTCTCTTATAAAAGAATTGTTTACCACAGTCTTTTTAAGGATCACTGTAAGCAGCTTTGTTCACTAATTAGTGCTCCAGGCACAGTTGGGGTCTGACCCTCCCCAACTTAGGAGGTTAGCTATGAGCCCACCAGTGTTCCCTCTAAGCTGAGTTAGTGTGAGCTAGCTCACAGTTTTTTAGCCTCCAGCTCACACATGTTTGTCTTAGCTCCAGAAAGATGGCTCCAGAGCAAACTAATTTGTGCAGTCACCAAATCACTCACTCACAACTTTAAGGCCAGTAGCTCACAACGTAGAATTTTTGCTCACAAGACTCTACAGCTTACAGGGAGCATTGGATTTGGAACCCACCTCCATCTTTACCAGGAGCCCCCTCTGGCTCCACCTACCTCCTCAGCTCAAGAGGAAGAAAGGGTTAACTGCACCCATCATTTCTTCTTCCTCTTCATCGTTTCTTCCAGAAAGCCGAGAGAGTGGCATATTGCCAGGCGGGGACTTGAACAGCCATTGATGCCCACATTCCTTGGAAGGTAAGATGAAACAGTGCATGTGGGTCGTGTGGGTCAGTGTTCACCACAGCCTCTAGAAACACCCCCCCCAATCACTAAGTTACCATTTTAGTTCAGGGCCTTGGCATGTCTTAATCTGGCTCTGCTTTCCCCCAAGGAGCATTTTGGGCAGCGGTGAGAGAGGAAAGGCAGGGAAGCTCCACTCTGGATGCCTAAATCCCTTCCATCTGCAGAAATTAATAGTGCATCCTAGTGCATGGTCTATCAATCCCCCAAAGATGATATCAGGCTGTTAATAAAATGGATTCCAAATCTGTATATTTCCTTCATAATTTGTGGGATTTCTGATAAATTTCTAGGGGAAAAAACCCCAAACCCATATCAGATAATTAAGGGGGTGGACAGCAAATCCTCTTCTGGCATCCCATATTTATGCAACCCTGACTTCAGCAGGATGCTCTGTTTTATCTATTTCAGCACATATCTGCATCAAGAACTGTAACGTGTGGTTTAATAAACTCTGGAATAGGACATGCTTTGGATAGCTTTAGCCTCTGAGAGCCAGTTTGGTGCAGTGGTAAGGAGCGGACAGTCTAATCTGGGAGAACCAGGTTTGATTCCTCACTCCTTCACATGCAGCTGCTGGTGTGACCTTGGGTCAGTTGCAGTTTTCCCTGAGCTGTTCTGGAAAGAGCGGTTCTCAAAATAGCTCTCACTCTCAGCCCCACCTCACAGGGTGTCTGTTGTGGGGAGGGGAAAGGAGATTGTGAGCCACTCTGAGAAACCTTTGGGTAGTGAAGGGCAGGGCTATAAAGCCAATCTCTTCTTCTTCTGTTAGTTAACAAGGCATGTCTTCTCATATAATTGTATAAAATGTGTATAGTTTTTGCTGTTAACAGCTGCTGGGTGATCATGCTTTGTTAAGCAGATTTACATGCTAATCTGAATGACTGGCTTGGGGTCTTTGTCCCCAAATGAGAGCTAATGACTGGGGATTCCCCCCCCCCCAAATCGCTAATGTATCTGCAGGGTGGAGTTCCTGGAAAGATGGTGGGGGACAGTGAGGCAATATATATAAATATATATATATAAAAAGCTTTCTGTGTGGACAGCGATTGAGGCAAAGAGCAGAGTTTTAAAACCAGCGATGATGGTGAAATCATCTGATGAGAGATTAACAGCTGAGGTCCCTGCTGAGACTTTGCCTCCACTATGCACCATGGCATGTTTCTTTGTAAAGAAATCAGATCTTGCAAAGGCACTGGGGGATTCCTGTGTGCTTCAAAGAGAAATAAGCCTTAAACCAGTGATCCCGGATTCTTGGCTGCTTAGGGAAGTGGGAAAGGCGTAGCAATACCAAATGACCCATATATCTAGTAAAGCACAAACACAGGACCTGGGGCTGTAGGTGTGTAGCCCTTTAAATTAAGCCAGAGTCATTTCAGTCTGGGGTGGTGGAAGTTTAACCCCATCTGCCACTCCCCCACCAGATCAGATGATCAGGGAGCTTCCAGCTGCCTCTAGAAGACTGTGCTGTTACACTGGGCTAGAGAATGGCCACTAGAGCACAGATTTGTACTTGTGGTCCCTCTGATCCAGTGCAGTATAGTAGGTAGAATGTCAGGGAAGCCTGAGTTTGTATCTGCTGCCACTGGTTAACCATGGGCCTGTTGCCATCACTGTGACCATCTCTTGGGGAGGAGCCATGGCTTAGTGGTAGAGCATCTGCTTGGCATGCAGAAGGTCACAGGTTCAATCCCTGGCATCCCCAGCTATGAACATCGGGTAGCAGGTGATGTGAAAGACCTCTGCCTGACACCCGGTATAGTGACTGCCAATCTGAGCAGACAGTACTGAATGCTGATGGACCAATGGTCTGATTCAGTATACGGCAGCTTCATGTGTTCATGTGTTCAGATATGAAATACTTCAAAGAGTTTATAGATACGGTTAAATGGAGAGAGGACCGTGCACAGGTTAAAATGGGGAGAGGGCAAAACATGTATGGTGCCCTGAAACCTTGGACGAAGGATAAAAATGTAATAGAGCATATGAAGTGTACTACAGACCACTAATCCAAGGTTACAGATGGTGCTTTCCTATAATAACTGATACATATTTCAAGGAATCAAGATGATGAGGGATTTTCAGCTACAAACCCTGTTACGTTCTTGACCCACCTTATTGGCAACTTCATCTTTCAGAAGGAGGAGGTATACCTAGCTTGACAGTAGCATCAATAGCACAAGTGGAAAAGATCTTGGGTTGCGTTTGATCACTAGATGAACTGGGTCAACAGTGTCCTACAACTATTTTAAAAAAATTAAATGGCAAATGCAGTTCTAGGCTACTTTGATAGAAGTATAGTATCCAAGTCATGAGACATAATAGTTCCACTTTATTCTGTGCTTGTCAGACCTTTATTTGGAGTACTGTGTCCACTTTTCAGTGCCAGACTAGAAGGAGGAGGAGGAGATTGGATTTATACCCCACCCTTCACTACCTGAAGGAGTCTCAGAGCAGTTTACAATCCATTTCTCTTCCCCTTCCCACAACAGACACCCTGTGAGGTAGTTGGGGCTGAGAGAGCTCTCTTGAGAACTGCCCTTGAGAGAACAGCTCTGAAAAAACTTATGACTGACCCAAGATCACACCAGAAGCTGCATGTGGAGGTGTGGAGGATCAAACCCAGTTCTCCCAGATTAAGAGTTTGCACTTTTAACTACTACACCAGACTGGCTCTCATGTAGGATATGGGCTAACTGGAAAGGGTCCAGAGGAGGACAACAAAGATAATGGGGAGCCATGTATAGTTTTGCTTGAAGAAGATGTGGAGGTGGAGATGATCACAATCTTCAAACACTTGGTGGGCTGTGATATGAAAGAGAACAAAGACTTGTTCTCTGTAGTTCCACAAAGGAAAACTAGATCTGATGGGCTTCAATAATAGGAAGGTAGATTTCAGTTGAACCTGTAGGAGAAACTTGCTAATGATAAAAGCATTTTGGCAATGGAACCAGTTATCTAAGAGTGGATTCTCCCTTACTGGAGGCAGATGATAGGCAGCCATCTATAAGGCATTTTCTAGATTTTAACTTTCTGCATTGAGCAAGGGCCTGGACTAGATAACCCCTCCCAGCTTTATGATTCTTGCCTCTGATAAACTGAGCTCTGATTCATAAAGGCTTATGCCAGAATAGATTTTGGGTGATTCTGCATTGGCTTTTCCCTCCATTGTTTTACGAAATCCACGTTGGAACAGAAATTCCCCTCTGCATTCCATGCTGCTTTCACTTTCTTTGGTCATCAGATTTTATGGTACCCTCTACACAGCATGCCGCTTTCACTTTCTTTGATCATCAGGTTTTATGGTACCTTCTGCATAGATTTATGGCTGTTCAGAGGTGACTTTGCAGTCAGTACCCCGTTGTCCCGAGGTATCTGAATGTGGTTTTGAGCTAAACCTTTTCCTAAGTGTTGAGAAAATGTGGAGAGAGTGCTAGATGCAGAATCACCATTTGTCAGTCTTTAAGATGCTATTGGATTACTAGGGGTTTTTTTAATGCAACAAACAAACACCCCACTGAAATATAAACGTTTGTTATATGAACGGTGCTTAGATTTGTAACAGGGTTTGTCTCCCAACAGGGTTTGTCTCCCAACAGACCATATTTCCCTTCTGCCTTATATTTGTGTACTCTTCTTTTCTTTTCTTCTCCCTAACTCCCCCCGCCCCCGGTGTTCTCTGGGTTTGTTAATACACTACATGAGAGCCATCATCACTTATTAATAAAGCTGTATGAACTATAATCATTATTTCCAGAATCTGGAGTTTGTGTCATGAATGCTAGCAAATTTTCAAACTGTACCTAAGGAGATATCACTCCTTATCAAACACAGTGAGGGAGTTAAGAAATCAATCACACTTTTTTTGCTTCGGTGAAGTTAACTCTTTTCCTTTTGGGGTTATGTAAAAGAGGTCTGCCTAGCAGAACACTTTGTACATTTGGAGTCGTGAAAGGATAGCCTGGGCATAATGAAGCTCCCCAGACAGCTGGGCCCTCTTTAGCTTGCAACAAAGATGATGGAAAGGAGGTCACGAGAGTGGATTATAAAATCATACATGATGTCGGGAGCATGAATAGGAAGATGGTATTCATTCTTTTGCCATACAAGATGTTAGGGTCAGATACTGAAATTAAAAATTCAGATGGCTGAAGACACAAAGTTAAAGACTTCTTCCCATAGGCATAATTAATCTATATACCTCACTGTATCAGGTTGTTGCCATGGCCACAGGAATAAAGAGCTTCCCCCACCCCAAGATTGCATGGCTACGTAGAGAATACCCCCCCTCCGGCTTAGATTGTGATCTTGTTTGACATCAGTCCTGTTGAGCTGGTATTGTCACATTGGCAATGGGTTCTGCTGGGCACTCTGTGATTGCACTGGTACTTCTGGGTACTCTGTACATTGTACTGGTTCTGCTGGGCTTGCAAAAATGCCCTCCACCTTCAGTTTCTGCTGCAGAGATTCTCTGGTTTGACCTTAGTCCTGTTGGGTTTGCACTGCCGCAGTGGCACTGGTTTCGCTGGGCACATAGTACTAGTTCTGCTGGGCTTCCAAAAGTGCCCCCCTACCATCAGTTTCTACTGCAGAGATTCTCTGGCATTTTGATTCTGCTCGGCTTGCTCTTTTTGCTGTTTTTCTTTCCTCCATTGGAAACATTGGATGATGGCTCTCCTGGAAACAATGGGGGATAGGGACGCCTTCTTTGGTGGAGACGTAACTTGGACCCCGTAAATCCAATCCTCATCAAACTTGGAGGACAGATGGAGGAGAGTCAGCCAGAGATCCTTGGCAAGTTTGGTGTCTCTAGCTTGTACAGGATCTGTTCTATACACTCCTGAACCTGCGCCTGTCATTTCCCCAGAAAGCATTTCCTTGGGCACCATTGGGGGGGGGCGTAACTCGGGCCCCATTAATGTAATACTCACCAATCTTGGAGGGCAGGTAGAGGAGAGTTATCTAGAGATCTCCTGCAAGTTTGGTATCTCGAGCATACTGGAGGGACATTCTATCGCATCATGAAACTTAAACACCATACTGGTTCATTTAGCTCCTAAAAGCTTGTGATGGTTTGTGGTTCATGAACTGCAAACACCATGAACCACAAACTGAACCAAACTTCCTGGCTTGTGCCCATCTCTAATGACATTTGTTATAAATCTAATTTTGACTACAGTTTACAAGAACAGATCATCTCTTTTGCTCTTGCTTCATTGGGTACTGCGGCAACACTTTTGGCAGGAGACTAGTCTACTAATTCAGTATCCAAACTACCATTAAATATTGTGATCATAGTGAGCTATGGGGTTGGCAAGCCAAGCAAGCAGGGGTGGAGACCCTCATGATAGGTAATGGGCAGAAGCCTATTGATTTTCAGTGGCAAAGATTTTTAGCACACGTTTAACTTCCTTGTTGAAATCAATAGGCTTTACAAGCAGTCGTGGGATTCTCTCCTTTGTTGGATAGGGGTAGTTTATTTATTTTATACTTATTTATAATTTCGATTTATAGATCACTCAGTTCTTGAGTACTCATGGCTCTGAGTGAAGAACAATGATGATAAAAACATATATTCAAACAATACCAACAAATTAAAAGCTGATTAAAACAATTCATAGTTTACGGTATTCAGATGGCGTTAGTATCTTCAGTACAACTTGCATCCCTGCCTCGTAGGGGGATGAGTGAGAGCAGGGGGAGTAGGAAGGACGGAATGCCAGCCAAAATGGTGCCCGTCACTGTCCTCAACCAAAGGCCTGGCAGAACATCTCTGCTTTACAAACCTTGCTGAACTGCATGAGGTCCCATAGGGTGTGGATGTCATTTGGCAGAGAGTTCCACCAGGCCAGGGCCAGGGCGGAAAAAGCCCAGGCCCTGTTTGAGATCAGCTGGATGTCTTTTGAGCCAGGGATCACCCATAAGTTGTTCTCAATAGAGTGTAATGCTCTTTTGCGGGGGGGGGCATACAGGAAGTAAGGATAATAAGGATAGTAAGGAAGTAAAGGTAGGAGTGCAGTGGGATGGTTTGAGGAAGGACCTCCTTGCCTCCCTTTCTGTGAAAGTGTCCCCATGTACTTTTTAAATCAAAATACTGTTACACATAATAATAGTAATAGTAATAGTAATAGTAATAATAATAATAATAATAATAATAGTAATAATAATAATAGTAATAGTAATAATAGTAATAGTAATAATAATAATAATAATAATATGGCATTGTGTGTAGTATAGCCTGGAGATACTAAGATTGTCTGGCAGCCAGAAGTTCTAGCTCTTTTAGCATTATGCATCACTAGGTGGTGAGCTAGTCTGGTTTTTTTTAGACAAAAGACATTTCAGAGGTGGTTTGCCTTTTGCCTGCCTCTGCATCACAGCCCTGTTATTCCTTGGAGGTTGCCCTTCCAAGTACTAGCCACACAGCAACACATGAAGCTGCCTTATACTGACTCAGACCATTGGTCCATCAAGGTCAGTATAGTCCACTCACAGTGGCAGTGGCTCTCCAGGGTCTCAGGTGGAGGTCTTTCACACCACCTCCTACATGGTCCTTTTAACTGGAGATGCCACAGATTGACCTTCTGCATGTCAAGCAGATGCTCTATCACTGAACCACGGCTGACCCTGTTTATCTTCCAAGATCTGAGATCGGGCTAGACTGCACTATCCAGGTCAGGATAATGAAAAGGAAAGTATATAATGAAAAGGGAGAAGGGTAGGATCAAAATATACAGAGTGCAAGCTTTTCCCCTAACAATTATTTATACATACCTTGCTTTTCTCCACAAAGCAGTTTACAATACTGTGCTCCTCTCCTCTAATGTATATGCGCAATCCCGTGAGGCATGTTTAGGCTAAGAGAGAACGGCTGGCCCAGGGTCACCCTGTGAGCATCCATGGCAAAGTGGGGATTTGAACCTGGGTGATTCTAAAAACAAAAACATTGTCTATGTGCTGAAAGACTGATTTCAGTTTTTAAAACCACAACGGATCCCTGTGTCCCTAATGCCTATGGGTGCTCCTCTTTCTCTTTGTCGGTGCATGCCATTATAGCCTCAGGGAAAGCTTTGCAATGCTTCTCAGCAGCAGGAAAAGAGGAAGACCCAACATGAGGTGGATTGCCTCAGTCAAGGAAGTTTGCAAGACCTGAGCAAGGCTGTTAACATTAGGACATCTTGGAGGTCATGAATTCATAGGGTCACCAGAAGCCAGAAGCAACTTGATGGCACTTCACACGCCCACTCCCAATTCCTAGCCCAGCACTCTTAGCTACACTCCAACAAAGACTGTTCAGCTCTTATTTCAGTTCCTTCGACAATCGACCTTCCGATACATAATTGACAGGAAAGCAGGGTTGGATGTTTGACCAATGAACGATGAAAGGGTCCATCGACTGGTCAAACC
The DNA here is from genome assembly GCA_029375565.1 of Gekko gecko. Classification (NCBI taxonomy): domain Eukaryota; kingdom Metazoa; phylum Chordata; class Lepidosauria; order Squamata; family Gekkonidae; genus Gekko; species Gekko gecko. The sequence goes on along the minus strand of JAPDNY010000004.1, from coordinate 28,257,707 downwards.
ATGGTCAAGTATTTTGAATTTCATTCGAGAAAGGAAGGTTAGTGGCAGGTTTGGTATTTATGCTAATTCTAAAAACATATGCCTCCTGCATTGTGCAGAAACAATCATGTTAACTTTTAAAACCACAATGGATGTGACCTTTGCCCTTGATGCTTGACGATGCTCCTCTTTCTCTTTGGAGATGCAGGCCATTATAGCCGACGGAAAAGCTTTGCAATTCTTTTCAGTTTGCTCTGCAGGGCTAAAGGGCAACAAGCATTTACTCCAGCCCTTGCTAACAACTGACACAACAACAACGGAATAAAAATAAGCTGCCCATCCGCAGGCTGGCATTCTTGGCCTCATGGAACATTGGACTATACTTGATTATAGTTTCATAGAATCACTCTTTGGACTGGTCAGTAGACCAGCTTGTCAGCCTTAATCATTTTCCTTTGTCCCGGTTGCAGCAGTCACTTCTGTAGTGGTTTTCTGCAGGAGTATGAGCTTCTGCTGCTGACTAGAGGATGGGAAGGAGGTTATCCAGGGCCCTTACCAGAAGGCATCAGGAGACTGCAACCAGCAGCAGCAGAAGCTGGGAGACCTCTAGAAGATTCCTGCAAGAACCTCCATTGCCTGATTGCATTATTTGTGCTTTCTAGCAGTGGATCTTTTCTGAGCTGTAAGAAGGAGGTAGGGGCCATGGCTCAGTGGTAGAGTAACTGCTGGTTATTTTAAAAGTCCCCAGTTCAATCACTGGCACCTCCAGTTAAAGTGTCTGGCAGCCGGTGATGTGAACAGATCTCTGCCTGAGACCCTGGAGAGCTGCTGCCAGTGTAAGTTGGGGCAGCCGAATCTAGTTTGGGAAATTCCTGGAGATTCTGGGGGTGGAGTCTGGGGCGGGCAGGGTTTAGGGAGGGGAGGGACTTCAGCAGAGTATAACGCCATAGAGTCCATCCTTCAAAGCAGCCATTTTCTCCAAAGGAATTGATCTTCATTGTAAAGTACTGGGTTTCGGGCCTCATGACTCGGACGACGACATAAGAGAAGACGCGTTTATTCGTACTTCACATAAGACAAGAACACACAGTAACGGCCGGAGGCCAACTATATACAGTTAGGGGGGACGGCCCTATATTCCTATTGGCGGGTTTGAATCGCCCGCCAATGCTGCCATTGGTTCACTTCTGGCGAGCTCAGGAACCTAGTCCCTATTGTTCTCAGAGAGCGAAGCTTGGCTGTATTTCGCCAGCTCAGCCCTCTGATCCCAGGACACAACACCCCTCCCCCCATAGTTCGTCTCCTATCAGGTGACGTAGTCCTTTAAGTATGCGGGTGGCCTCCTTTCTCTTAGCGAACGTCGGGGGGCCGGTACCGGACTGGCGGGGCCCCTGTCTGTTGGTCCGCCCGCCCGAGGAGCTGGGGCCTCTGGAAGTAGCCGAGGCGGTGACGGTGGTGGCTGTAACGGTGGCGGCAGCGGCGGCGGCGGTTCGGCTGCTACCGGGGCCAACGGTGGCGGCAGCGGCGGCGGCGGTTCAGCGGCTGCTGGGGCCCCCTCCGGATTCCGTGGACTCCCTGGCGCTGGTTCCGCTGTCGGTTCTTGCGGTCGATCGGATGATGGGGCCGGGGCGGCATTTCCCGGTAACTCGATCTCTCTATCGGGGTCTTGTCGCCTCCGGAGCTGGTCGATGTGTTTGCGGAGGACCCGGTCCCCATCGGTTAGGACCTCGTATGACACCGGCCCGGTGGGTTTTAGGATGCGCCCTGCCACCCACTGCGGCCCTGCTCCGTAGTTCCGGAAGTAGACAGGGTCTCCCGGTAGGAAGCTTCGGGGCGCCTCCCTGTTCTCGACCAGCTTTCTCTCGGGGGCTCGGTCTGGGTGGAGTCTGTCTAATAAAGTGGTAGGGGCGGCGGCCCATTAATAGTTCGGCGGGGCAGTGGCCGGAGATGGGGTTTGGGGTGGTGCGGTATGTGAGAAGGAAGCGGGCCAGCCGGAACTCCCAGTCCCCCTCCGTTATGCGGCTCAGGGCCTCTTTGGCGGTGCGTACTGTCCTCTCCGCCTGTCCATTAGTTGCTGGGTGGAAAGGCGCGGATCGTATGTGCCTGATGAGGTTCCTTCCGAGGAACGCTTGAAACTCCGCAGATGTGAATGCTGCCCCGTTGTCCGACACGATTGTGTCGGGTAACCCGTGCGTTGCGAATATTTTCCGCAGGGCCCTTATTGCCGCCTTGGTAGAGGTGGTGGACACTGGGCTTATTTCCACCCATTTTGAATAAGAGTCTACCGTTACCATGAACTGGAGCCCCTGGAACGGCCCCGCAAAGTCTATGTGCAGGCGTGACCACGGCTTGTGGGTAGACTCCCAGCTTTGGGTTGGCGCTCTCGGTGGATTGGGGCGGACCTCCTGACATCGTGTGCACCCTCGGACCCAGGATTCGATTTCTGCGTCCACCCCGGGCCACCATACGTAGCTCCTTGCTAGAGCTTTCATTCGTACGATGCCCGGGTGGGCCTCGTGCAGCGTTTCTAACACCCCTTGTCTCATGGGCCCCGGAATGATCACCCTGTCTCCCCATAGTAAACACCCTTTCAATGCGGACAGCTCTTCCCGCCTGGCCTTGTATGCTGCGAACTCTGGCCCTGTCTGTTCCGCTGGCCACCCCCTCACCACCCAGTTTAGGACCCGGGAGAGAATGGGATCTCGGGACGTGCGGGCGGCCACGTCTGCAGCCTGAAGGGGGGGGTTTGGCAGTTCCTCCATCAGCAAGACAGCGGGGGCTGGGGCCGGATCTTCCCCTGTCTGCGGCAGCGGTAGGCGGCTCAAGGCGTCGGCATGACCCAGCGCCTTGCCCGGCCGATGCTCCAGTCGGTATTGGTAACCCGCTAAAAATAAGGACCAGCGCAACACCCGGGGCGACAAAACTTGCGGCGTTTGTTTGTCCGCCGCGAACAGTCCCAGGAGCGGCTTATGGTCGGTTACGAGCGTGAAGGGCCGCCCGTACACAAAATTGTGGAATTTTTTTACCCCCGCCACCAGTGCCAAGCCCTCCCTGTCGATTTGGGCGTAGTTCCGCTCCGCGGGGGACAGCGTGCGGGAGTAGTAAGCCACCGGGACCTCCCTCCCATCCGGTAGCTTGTGGGCCAAGACTGCCCCGACCCCATATGGTGATGCGTCGCACGCAAGGATGACCGGGAGCTTTTCATCGAAGTGCGCGAGTACCGCGTTTGAAATCAAGAGGACTTTCACCCCCCGAAACGCCGCCGCCTCCCTCGCTCCCCAGGCCCAAGGTGTCGCCTTATCTAGCAGCCTGTGTAGGGGTTCGGCCACGGCGGCTTTGTGGGGGAGAAATGAGTGATAAAAGTTCAGGAGGCCTAAGAACGCCTGGAGCTCGGCCTTGGACTTCGGGGCGGGGGGCCTCCACGATGGCCTTCACCTTGTCCCTCGCCGGATGCAGGCCTGAAGCGTCTACCCGGTATCCCAAGAATTCCACCTCCGGCACCCCGAGGAGACACTTCTCCCGCTTCACTTTCAGCCCCGCGGCTTGGAAGCGTTCCAGTACAGTTCTGAGGCGGGCGGCGAAGCTTTCCGGGGTGGTCGCGGCGATGAGGACGTCGTCGAAGAACGGCGTCACTCCAGGGATCCCTTTTAACAGATCGTCCATTAGATTTTGGAAGATCCCTGGGGCCACACTGACCCCGAACTGCAGCCTCTTCACCCGGAAGGCTCCCCGGTGGGTCACTATTGTCTGTGCCTCGGCCGTGGCCTCATCTACTGGGAGTTGCTGGTACGCCTGCGCGAGATCCAGCTTTCCAAATATGCGCGCCCCCGCCAGTGTTGCTAGGACATGGCTGACCACGGGTACGGGGTATGCGTGCGCCTGAAGTGCCTGGTTAATAGTGCACTTATAGTCCGCGCAGATGCGGATCTCCCCGTTTGGCTTGACTGGTGTCACAATCGGGGTTTCCCATCTCGCGTTCGGAACGGGCTCTAAGACTCCCTGGGCCACCAGCCGGTCTAGTTCGGTCTCTATTTTAGGGCGTAGGGCCAGGGGCACGGTGCGGAAGCGCCGGCGGATGGGCGTCACTTCATATTCTGGAGATCAGTAGTAATTCCTGGAGATGTGAAAGTCCCACTTGGAGACTAGCAACTTTAGTAAGTAGACAGTACCGACCTTGATGGACCAATGATCTGGTTCAGTATAAGGCAGCTTCACGTATTCATGTGTTCGAGAAACACATTCCATTCCATTCCATTCCATTCCATTGACCATTCAGGGGACACTGGCTGCTGTGAAATAGAATTAGGAAACAATGAGCCCTTTGTGCATTTGTGACCCCAGATAGATGGCTGCCGTGGGGATGTAGTGTTGGCAGATTTCTCAGCACCGGTTGATGTGACAGCTTGGGTTCTACCTGTTCTACATGTGTGCTTGCAAGTGAACATACATTACTGGGCCGGAAAAGGCACAGGGGATGTCACAGTGACCTGATACAAAACACAAACCTGCCTTGCTTATCGGGTTTGTAAGGCGCTGAACTTTATTTCCCTGAGACACTCAAAATGGGCTCACAATTTCAAATGAGATCAGCTGCTCAGAAGGGCCTCCAGCAGCTGCTGCTGCCACCTGTCTCGACCAGGGTTCCCAGCGCAGGTCCCAGGAGTGAGTGGCCCCGCCCTTCTTTCATCTGGCACCTGGCTGTGGGACCTATAAAGGGAGGCACTTGCTGTGGCCCAGCCTTTCCTCCTACCACAACTCCGCATGGATTTTGAAAAGCCCTCTTGCTGTGATGGCCAGTAGTATGAGCTGGGACTTGAGATCTGCCCCCATTGCTGCCGCCCAAGAAGACCTGCTGCCTGTCCCTACCCCACCACTTCAGGTGAGTGGTCCTTGCCTTGACCCTCTCTGGCAGGGAAGGAGGTGGGAGGGGCAGGCCACGCATTTGCCTCCCCTCATTGAGGGACTTTTAGCTTGAACATGGTGAGGGGCTCTATGGGCCTCTCACCACCAGCACCATGAGGGTGGGCTGCAGGGGATTCCCTTGGCCAAGGAGGGAGTTCCAGAAGAGCCTCCAGGCCATGCATTTACCTGCCTTTTCCCCCATGGGCTTTTAACTTCAATGCGGCGAGGGGCTCTTCATGGGCCTCTCATCACCATGGGGGTGGGCTATGGGAATCCCATCTGCAAGGCATTTGCCTCCCCCCCATGGGCTTTTGAGCTGAATGCAGTGTGGGGCAGTGACTGAGGGAGCTGTGTATGAGAGAGAGAGGGAAGGGAAAGAAGGCTTGGCTTTGAATCTCATGGGGGAAGCAGGAAGAAGTGATTGAGAAGTTCTCTCTCTCTCTCTCTCTCTCTCTCTCTCTCTCTCTCTCTCTCTCTCTCTCTCTCTCTCTCTCTCTCTCTCTCTCTCTCTCTGAAGGAAGGGAAGGGACTGTCATCTCTATACAGAAGGATTTGTATTAATTTTTTGAGCAGTGCTACATCCCATAGCTCTCCTTCTAGAAGGATCGTTCCCACGACCGCCATGCCTTCTCTTCCTCTTCCTAGCTTTCCAGCTTTCTTTTCTGTCTATTTTGCAGTAGGTGGTTTTTTTGGGGGAGGGTGAAGGTGGGGGAGTATTTTACCCTTTCTTCGCTTGCTTACTCGCCTCTTTATTAAATGAAATGGCAGGTCCAGAGGGACAGTTAAAGATTGCTTTGCTGGTTAGCTGAAAGACCTACAGAAATCAATAAAATAACATCATAAAAACCTTATATAAATTTGTTGTAACTCCATGTAGAATAATTATGAAGAGGTGCATTTTTTAAATATTTTTTAATTTTTATTTTAATGTTTAATATTCACTGCTGCTCTTTCAATCATGATAATCTGACAGTATGTGCAGAAACCGTGTGTATGTGTGTGTGTGAGAGAGAGAGAGAAAGAGAGAGATGCATAGAACAGCACACATCTGGTAGTCAAAAAAGCTTCCAACATTAAAATCCTTCATAAAATAATTTTTTTAAGTTAATGTGCTAAATGGTTCTTATCCTTTCTAATATCTTTGCATCCTCCACTGGCCAGAACACTGAATACTAGGAATCCGTTTATTTCTTTTTAGAGAAGCCTTTTTAGGTAATAATGGGTTTTGTAGAAGAGTAACACAGTAGTGCAGCATTACATAATCTGTATGCAGATACAGGGATAGATGGATTGATTAATAAATATAATAAACATTTTTTGTTCTCACTTGTATTACACAAGTAAAAAAAAATTTTGTGACGGGGCTGTCAGCCAGTTTTGTAGATCTCAACAGTGCCATTAACAGCATCAACAGAAAAAAAATGTCTATACTGCTATTTGTTGTTGTTATTAATAGGTTTTCATGAAGGGAAGCAAATCTCTGCCATTTGTAAAATTTTAAGAATTCGGTTATACCTCCAGATGTTCTATAGTTCAGAAATATGGGGAAAATATGGGGTGTTTGATTTGAAACACATTTTGAACAAAATTTTGAGAATGATCTCTGATAGTCCTCCTAGCTAGAAATCTGTTCTTTTAGGAGAGCTGAGATCAGAATGTTGCCAGCAGAAATTAGGCTACATTTGTGTCATTGTAATTAGTGAACAAAAGTAATGTGTATGCCTGAGTCCAGATGCCTGGAATTTGTCTAAATAAATAAATAAATTCAAACTACAGCGGCAAATCAAAGTAACTACTTCCAGAAGCTGCTGTAACAGATATGACTTCTTAGTTAATTCTTTTTTATGAAATTAGGATAGATGCTGCAAAGCTTGTTATGGTTATATTTTATGTTTGTATGTTTTGTATGTTTGTAAACTGAAGTTTAAAAAATTCAAAAAATGCAGGCTCGCTCACAACTACAATGCTTTGGCTCATGATGTCAAATTTCTGCTTCACAGCTTAGAGGGAACACTGACTGCCATCCAGAGCATTGAGGGAAATTGGGGAGAAGAGGAATGGGTTCAACTGGAAGGAGAAGGTTGAGTTGCAAATTTTTTATCTCAGGATGGTGGATTGTGGAAGGTTTATTCCCCCCCCCCCCATATTGTACTGAAAAGTCCTGACACCCACCAATCCAGACAGCTCACAACACCAAGATATGTTCTGGTGGGCCTGGCGTTAAGGCAACACCAATAGAGCTCCTTTACAGCCTTCTTCACAGCCTTGATCATCTGCAGCTTTAGCACCATTCCCCCCCCCCGCCCTTATAAATCAGCCTTCTAGCCAGGGGTCAGATGGGGGCGGAGCTCACCGGAGCGGCGCTCCAGGAGTGAGGTGCCAGGGGGGCAGGCACATGATGAAGCCCCACCCCCTACTTCTGGCCACCCTCTGCCTCCAGCCCTCATTCGGGCCCAAGAGGAGGCAGAAGATGGACATAAGTAGACTTCTTTCCTCTGCTTCCCCTGCCTGGCCCCTGCAACCCCCCATCCCTGCCTTAAGCCACTACATGTGGCCTAGGCAACCCTCTCTCTACCTGGAGTTGCACAGATCTGTGTGCTCTGGGATGATTTCCCCCTGCCCCTTCCTTAGGCCGCTACATGCAGCCTAGGCAACCCCCCCGACCTCTCTCTACCCAGAGTTGCGCAAATCTGCACACTCCGGGATGATTCCCCACCCCACCCCTGCCTTAGGCTGCTACATGCAGCCTAGGCAACCCCTGACCTATCTCTACCCAGAGTTGCACAGATCCACATGCTCTGGGATGATTCCCCCCGGCCCCTGCCTTAGGCTGCTACATGCAGCCTAGGCAACCCCCCCCCGACCTCTCTCCGGAGTCATGTGGATCTGTGCACTCCAGGAGGATTCCCCCCCGCCCCTGCCTTAGGCCACTACATGTGGCCTAGGCAACCCCCGACCTAGGAAGAGGGGGAGCTGGACCGTAACCAACAGACCAAAAGGGCCAAAGACAAGAAACAAAAAACAGTCATCAAGAGGTTTATTTTACTGATAAATGAACCAACAGTTGGCACCCTGGAGGATTCATCTGTGCTGCTGAGTGACGTCACCCTACCATCCTGCTCTTCACAACTCTAGATCATTGGGTTTTGTTTAGGCAAAAATTAGTGGATGTGATTTTATTGTTGTTCTGGATCCAGACTTGTCAACATTATTTTTCCTTCCTGAAAGTGACCTTGTTGTGGCTGACAAAAATAACACTAAATGGCAGTGATATAAAACCCACAGTCAACTATACCAGGGAGGAAGGCTGCCAGTCAAACAGAAAAGGAACACTAAAAGCACCTCAGCTATCAATGCTGAGGAAAATAAAAATATATTGACCTGGTATCCTGGTATCCCCCCTATTTACCTGACATGGGTGGTTTGCTTGTTTTCCCCCATGTGTGCCATCAGATAGGCTGGCCAGCTCTGAGTTGGGAATACCTTGGAGATTTTTGGGATGGAGCCTGAGTGGTGGGTGTTGCCTTCTGACACATTTCCGATGATGTCAGGGGGTGGGGCCTTCTGACACACTTCTGGTGATGTCAGGGGGTGTGGCCTTCTGACACACTTCCGGTGATGTCAGGGTGTGTGGCATATGCTAATGAGTTATGCTAATGAGCTCTTGCAGCTCTTTTTAAATGAAAAGACCCATGCTTCTAGCAATGCTGATTGGAAACCCCCTTGGTGAAGCTGAAAAGTTTAGAGTTTGGTTAGAGTCTGGCTGGAGGAATTCTGGGACTGCTACAACACTTTGAGTTCCTCATTGGACAAAAGGAGGGATATAAAAAGCCAACCTGCTTTGGCTTTGTTATGATGTCACGAGATATACAAAGCTAATTTAGAGGAAGGGTAGCACTTTCTGAATAAGTAGTGCCCTCATTTTGAATTGTCTTGATTTTTTCTTGATATTGTTTATGAAATATCCTAATGTGATGGGCTACAGAGCCAGTAAAAAGAGGGCTAAATTCTTTTAAAAATGGTCCAAAGTTGTATCTCAAAATAACATAGCAGAACTGGAAAAAGTACAGAATAAGGCAATGAAAATGATCAAGCGCCATTCCTATGAGGAAAGGCTGCAGGGTCTGGGGATTTTTACTTTAGAAGAAAGAAAGCTAAGGGGTCGTGCTAGAGGTTTATAGAATTATGCATGGGGTGCAGAGAGTGGATAGATACTAGATACCATAATACTACCATACTACTATAGATACCATAATACTAGAACCTGAGGACACCCAATGGAGTTGATGTGCAATAGGTCTAGGACAGACAAAATTTATTTATTTATTCATTCAATTTATACCTCACCTCCCTCCCACTCAAAGCAGGTTCAGGATGGCTTACACAAAATATAAAACACATAAATAACAATGATAAACAATTAGAAACAATTATAAAACCTTCTAACAACAATCCAATATCATCAAGTGCTAGTAAACAATAGATCTATACTAATAGTATTATTCAGAGATGGTGGTACAATCCTGTTGGTATATTCAGAGGTCTTTCTTAGTGATCAGCTCATTGGTCTATTTATTTATGCAGTAAGCACAGACTGTTGATGGTAAAACCAAGGGGCAGGGCTCTATACATTGGAGGCAGCTCCATGATTGAAGGCCTGGTGGAAGAGCTCCACCTTGCAGGTCCTAGGAGCTCATTCCACCAGAATGGAGCCACCACCAAAAAGGCCCTGACTTTGATTATGGCCAGTCTAGAACATAAGAACATAAGAGAAGCCAATGTTGAATCAGGCCAATGGCCTATCTAGTCCAACACTCTGTCACACAATGGCCAAAAATACCAGGTGCCATCAGGAGGTCCATCAGTGGGGCAAGGACACTAGAAGCCCTCCCACTGCTGCCTCCACCCCCAACACCAGGAATAGAGTGCATCACCTTCCCCAGACTGAGAGTTCTTATCTATACCTTGTGGCTAATAGCCACTGATGGACTTCTGCTCCATATGTTTATCTAATTCCCTGCTGAAGCCGTCCATGCTTGTAGCCGCCACCACCTCCTGTGGCAGTGAATTCCATGTGTTAATCACTCATTGGGTTAAGAAGTACTTCCTTTTATCTGTTCTAACCCGACTGCTCAGCAATTTCATTGAGTGCCCACGAGTTCTTGTATTGTGAGAAAGGGAGAAAAGTACTTCTTTCTCAACCTGGCTTTTTCAGGAGAGAACAGACCACTGCTTCTTTAAGTGCTGTAGGAAACAGTCACTCCAAGAGGGACTTGCTGATGATCTCCCTTAGGGCACCTCAAAACCCATCAAGGTGAGCTTTAATTAGTCATGAAGGGCACAGGTCAAGGCAACGCGTGGTGCGGCCTATAGTCAAGAGCAATTTGCCAACTTTCTCTAGGCTGAGCAGAGTAAAATAATCCATAACCTGACTAGAAGACGTGAATGGAGCCTCGAGTTCACTCACTGTCTCAACCGTGGTGGGGAGGTCACGGCAGAGTGACAGTTTATCTGCAAAGTAGCTTAAAAAAGCCTCACAGCCAATGTCCAATTCCCCAATGTTTGGTCTGCCTTGTGGCAGAGCAGTCATGGAGTGAATAATTCTAAATAGTTGGGCTGGGCGTGAGCTCGCAGATGGATACATAGCTACATAATACTCTCTCTTCACAGCTTTGACCACCATCTTGTAGGATCTCATAAATGTCCTATAAGATGTTCTTGTAGCTTCATTGCGGGTGCACCACCACTGTCTCTCTAGCCATCTTAGCCTTCACTTCATAAGCCGCAACTCCTAGGTGAACCAGGGAGCAAGCCTAGAGCAAGGGCACAGAGGACATCGGGGAATCACTTCTTTGCTCAGTAAATAATTAAATTGTGGAATTCACTGCCAGCGAAAGTAGTGAATCCTTTAAAAGAATATTAGACAAATTCATGGAGAATAGGTCCATCAATGTCAGGGGAAGGTCTTGGCCTCTGTGCCCTGTTAGTTGGTCTTCCAGGCAACTGACTGAGCATTGTGTGAAACAGGACATGGGACTGGATGGACCACTGCTCTGACCCAGCTGGGTTCTTCTTACATTCTTAGGTTCTTTAACTGCAGTTGTTCAGGCTGGTGAATACCAGTGACTTGCTATAAGAAGGTACAATTTGAATGGAGCATTCTGGGTCCTTCTTTTTGCATTGAAAATATTTGCTGAAGAACGTCCAGTTTAGCCCTGGATCCAAGCCGAGTGGGATTTAATTACACACTTCAGTCATCCGGAAGGCAATACGAGTCAGCAGTAAGAGCATCTGGGAATTGCCCTCTGGGGGTTCACCATTTGTGCACCGAGTTATACAATCAAGCCAGGAAGCGAAGTATTATAGAAGGCAAGCTGCAGTTGTGAATCCCTTTCCCCAGAGATTTGCTGAAGCCCAAGCAACTTTTGGAAGCATTATGAGATATAAAAAAACCCTGTACAGGCCATTGGTGTTCATGGCTAAGCTCCCAAAAAGGACTTTCAAACATGTTTGCTGTCTTTGTGACATTTCTCACTTAGTATTGCATGCTCCCCGTTTTATCAAGTTGAGCCCACGAAGTGGCCTTATATTGAGTCAGAGCCTTGTTTCTATCAAGGTCAGTATCATCTTAGGTCTCAGGTAGAAGTCTTTCACATCAACTACTACCAGATATATGCACGAACATAAGAACCTGCTTTATACCAAGTCAGAACAGTGGTCTGCCTGGCTCAGTAATCTCACTGGCAGCAGCTCTTCCTAATAGGCAGGAAGGAAGGAAGGAAGGAAGGAAGGAAGGAAGGAAGGAAGGAAGGAAGGAAGGAAGGAAGGAAGGAAGGAAGGAAGGAAGGAAGGAAGGAAGGAAGGAAGGAAGGAAGGAAGGAAGGAAATAAAAGTATTTCCCAACATTAGCATCTTTTGACTGGAGATGCCAGGGACTGAACCTGGGACATTCTGCATGCAAAGCAGATGTTCTACCACTGAGCCATAGGTCCATCCCTAATATCTAGGACACAACAATGCAATCATATGCAATCATATGCAGTTACTCTGGTCAAGGAGTTTAGACTGGAGAAACTCTGTAAATGGTTGGCCCTTTCTGCAGCCAGTTTCAATGTGCAGGGAAGTGTGGGAGACTTTGGGCAATTTTTGTGATGCTGAATTTGTTAAGCAGAGCAAAGAAGAAGCAGGCAGTATGCTATCAGCAGCCAGTGCAATGCCTTCACCGCAGGCTGCATGTGCCCCTGCCTAGAGAGCCCCATCAAGAGCCTGGCCACGGCATTTTGCACCAGCTGCAGCTTCCAGATTTGAGACAAGGGCAGTAAAATGGAGATGTCTTTGGTCTAACACAAACATGAAGGGGTGTGGCTCAGGGACCTGCAGAAGGCCTCTGGTTCCTCTCCCAGACTGCTAGTTAAAGGATTGCAGCGAATAACAGGGAAGATCTTTGTTGGCCTGAGATCATAGGGACCTGCTGCCAGTTAGAGCAGAGAATACTGAGTCAGATGAACCAAATGTTCTGACTCAACCGAAGGCCATTTTCATGTGCTCATCGAAAGCATTCACAGCTGGACTACTGATACAATGAGCAGATTGATGGCTTGTCCCAGATAAGGCTATAATAAATCATAACGCCGGCTTGTATAATTAAAGATTAGGTTTGCAGTGCTGGTTTATACGTCCAGAACATATGTGTTGGAGGTAGGCTAGAAGTTTTATTGAAGGAAATCTCACCCATTTGCTCAGCTTTGTCCATACCAGATGCAACAGAGTTGAAGTGGTCTTTTGACAATAAAGCCCAGCTATAGCAATCATATCCATCCAATGAAAAATATACCAGGGAAATGGTTTTGTTTTAAAGTTGTTGTTTTTTTGCCTCTGCAGTGTTCTGAGCCAGTGCTTCGTGGTTCGCAAATCCCTCCTCATAAATGACTGGTAAATAATTAATCTGAAAATCTGTTCTGCTCTACAAGCACACAAGAAAGAAATGCACCTCATTTTTGAAGGCAAAACATTTCCTTGCTTTCTATAAAAAGCTGGACCTGGAAATGGTGTAACTATAAAAACTATTAGTCCGAGGTGCAAAAAAAGAGAGAGAAATTAAAAGCATTGCACAAAAAGAAGTGGATTATTACATTGTAGCCTTCCTCACCCACAAATGTGAAAACATTAAATGGTCAAGTGCACAAGCAGCACTTAGCTAAAAAAAAATAATAATAAAGCCCAGTCAGCAGTTTTTGTTTTGCGGTCTGCCAACGAGGCATTCCTTGGTTGCCATCCACTTAGCATTTACTTAGCTGTCTCAAAGCATGACTGAAGTGATGAAAAAATTCACGCTAAGCATTCATATTTTCATACATATTTTCATATTCATACATAGCCTAACCCAAACAGGACACAGCATTTTGTTCCAAAACACTGAAAGACTGGACAACACTTCCAATTACCATGTCAGATTACATAGGGAAGCCATTAAAATTCATAAACATAAACACAATTTCAACAGGAAAGAAGAGAGTTTAAAAATAAATAGGGCATAGTTTCCTGTCCTGAAAAACACAAAATGCTCTACAGCTGACAATAGCACTACAGATAAGATTAGAGTTTCAATCACCATCCCACACACAAAAGAACCTCCTTAGGAAACAGGAAACCTCCTCAGGAAACAATCCATAGACAAAAGAACCTCCTCCGGAAAGCTCCTCCATTAGCATGTTCATAGCCTGGAAATACTTTGGCCACCAAATGAGAAGGGAGCATTCACTGGAGAAGACCCTGATGCTGGGAAAGATTGAAGGTCAAAGAAGAAGGGGAAGGCAAAGGATGAGATGGTTAGACAGTGTCATCGATGCAACGAACATGAAATTGAGCAAACTTCAGTGGACAGTGGAAGACAGGAGGGCCTGGCGTAATCTGGTCCATGGGGACGTGAACAACAATAAGCCTGGAAAAGTACTACAAGATAATGACTCTGCCCTACCCCACCTTCCAGGGTAGATATAAATTACCTGCCTACCATTTTTCTGCTCACCTTGACACAGAGAGTACTCCATCTTCCTGTGTTATACCTCTGAGGATGCCAGTCACAGCTACCGGCGAAACGTCAGGACCTACAATGCCAAGACCACAGCCACACAACCCAGAAAATCTACAGCAACTAATTCATATTTTTTCTTAGGGCATTTTCACACTAAGGTAATGTCCCATTTTGAATCAGATTCAGTCCCAAATGTAAACACGAGGCAGGGTCAGTTCAAAGTTGGCACCTTTGGCTAGTCTCTTTAAACTATATGAACAGAGCATTTGGATCAGATTCTGAGTTTCCCATCTTCCCACTGTGCCCACCATTTATTCTGTTTGTTTGTTTTCTCTCTAAGCTTTGTGCTATATTGATATATTGTTAAATGGCTATATTGAAAAACTGCTTCAGTTTTTTAAAAAAGCACAGAAATGGATGGAAATAAAAGCCCTCACTATGAAGCATGGCGAACACTTCAGAAAACATCTCCCACAAACCAGAAGCACAACCACACAACAAAGCCTGCAGGAAAGTGGTTTCACAGAAAGGTAGATCAGATCTCCCTAAAAACTGGACAACAACACTTGTCCTTGAAGATGTCCAAATGGGAAAAAAATAAACCATTTGTCATCAGAGTCGGCAATGATTTTAAAAACCTTCATGTCTGAAATGCACAAAAAAACCCCAAAACCATTCTCCATCAGATACCACAATGGATCTAAAAACGATGTCAGACAGCAATATTACAAATGCCCCACTTCATATCACAAATCCATAAATATTAATTGTTGCAGATGCCAAGTGATTACAAAAGGTAGGAAATACAAACACTGTAATAAATACATAGATAAGTGCCATTAACTAGCACCAGGATTAAGACTGCTGATAGCACTAACAACAATTGGTGAATGGCTGAATTAGGCCAGTCTTGGACAAAAATAAACACGCAGTGAAGAACAAGATTCAGGTTGATGTTTTATTGTTTAGAGAGACCTCTTTTAAAAAGCTGCAAACTTAAGCCTCTCAGTATTAATGCAAAGTTCAACAGTGAGTCTGGCCCACATAATACTGCTCACTGCACTGTTGAATGGTGGGCACAACGGGCAATTTAAGGTACTGTGGATACTTTTATTTATTTACTTTATTTATATCCTACCTTTGTCTCCCAGTGGGGACCCATAGCAGCTTATATGGTTCTCCTCTTCTCCATCCAAGGTCACCCAGCAAGCTTCCATGGCAGAGCGGGGTTTTGGACCTGGGTTTCCCAGATCCTAGCCCAAGACTTTAACCACTACACCATGCTGGCTCTGAATGCATAAAACCCACGAGATTTCCAGCAATGATTTGAATCTGAAAACCACATTTCTGCTGTTGCACATAAATATCCCAAACAGGTAATGAGGGTCTCTAAATAACCCCCTGAGTTCAAAAATCACTTCTGCACAGTTGGAGCATGTGAGACAATTTCCTTTACTGAACCAGTTTGTTTTGAAAATAATGGGAAATTAGATTTCTAACGACACTTTTGTGTGACCCACTTGATTTTGAAAAGGTTCAGGAACACACACACAGAACTTCCCCAAAGTCCTGCCCCCCACTGCAGTTCAGTTCCGAATGGTTTGGGACTGAGCATGACAGCTGTACTGAAAATGCATTGACATTGTTAGGGCTCACTGAAGTGTGTGCCATCTCACTTGCTTTATGGATCCAGATTGATCTGATTTCAGGGATTACTAAGTAACCCGCATGTATTTGTGAGTTTTTTTTAAAAAAAGTTGCTGGTATGCCTTACATGGGCTGAATTCAGACTGGCAGTTTGGCCCGATATAGGCACATTTTAGAAACGTTTCACAAACAGGTTAAGGGGCCGGTTCACACGGGCACAGCTGTCAGGCGTTCCCCAGCCATACTCAACCCGTCTTGTAATGCTTCCCTCCTGAGTTTAAAAGATACCAGGTGAAAGTGGTAGCAAACCCTGGAGAGTGCATTCACCCCACGTTCATCCCACTTCCCAGAAGCATAAACGCAAACAAGCTGATCTGGTAGGGATGTTCTTATGCACATGAGTGCTTATGCGCATGAGCGCATAAGCGCATATCATCAGATTACATTACAAAAAGTCGCTTACAGCCGTGCCTCCGCCAGGGGTGGGCCAACAGTGCAAAACTCCCCGGTATGCTCCCACATCAGTCAGTGCAGTGTGACCGGGAAAACCCGGAACAAACCTGTTCCAGGTCTTTTTGCCACGACCCCCTTGCGCTTCAAACTGCCAGTCTGACCTCAGCCATGGAATTTACATCATGTTGTATTAAAAGGACCTTAGTCAGACCATTGATCCATTTAACTTGGAATGATCCTTTCTAATTTAAAGCATATCTTGACAGATAAAGACCTTTTCCACTTGACAGCCTTAGAGTGGAAATGCTGGGGATTAAACACAACATGGATGTCACATTTTGCTGTAAGATCCATTATCTGTGTAAACCTTGACCAAAATGATTCTCCTCCTGACGTGTCTCTACTTTGCTGGTTGGCCACTAGTTTCACTAAGTTAGTCCCTCTTACTTGCATCAACCAGTCATGAATTTGGGGGCTTTTTTTTTTTTTTTTTGCTTCTAGTTCCTAGCCAAGACAAACCTGACTGTGGTGATCATACGTAAAGCTATTGCTTGAAGATTTTTAGGCATATGCCCCCGAAAGAGCATTATGCTCAGGTACCAAAAATCTCCTGGTGGTCCCCAGCCCAAGAGAGATCTGGCTGCCCCATCTGGTGGAACTCTCTGCTGGAGAACATTTGTGCCCCTGTGGGATTTATTACCTTTCTGTAGGGCTTCTATGCCAGAGACATTCTGCCAGGCATTTGGCTGAGGACAGTGATGGGACAGCAAGTAGTATGGCACTCTTGGGTCTCCCATTTCCCCTCCCCTGCCTGCCCCCCCTTTGGGAGGCTATGGGAAGTTGCAATTTTCTGCCGAAATTCGTCGCCATCTTGAAATAGCCCATTCTATTTATTGATCCTGTACTATATCTTATGACTGTTTTTTTTTTACTTCTTTATTGTCTCATTCTGTAAGCCGCCCTGACCCCCTGCTTGCAGGGAAGGGCAGCCTAAAAGTCCAAATAATGAATAAATCAACTACACAATTTAAACATTAAAATCTCTAGCTTTTAGGGATCTGTCTCGCAAAAGAATAGCAATGAATTTGCTTTTCTGTGGAACCACCCCTTCCTATAGCAGGCAATGAGAAGCATGGGAAATTCTCAGCTATACCTTAACTATGTTGTAGGGTTTCCAGCATCTGGGGTGAAAAATTCCTGGAGATTTAGAGGTGGAGCCTGGGGAGGATGGGGGTTGGGGAGTGGATGGACCTCAGCAGGGTATAGTGCCAGAGCCTACCCTCTGAACCTGACATTTTCTCCATGGGAATAGTTCTGTGTGGTCTGGAGGTCACTTGTAACTCCAGGAGATCTCCAGGACCCACCTGGATGTTGGCAAGAATGGTGGCTCCAAATACTCTGATATACAGTTGTCTTAGTAAATTCCTAGATTTCGGGTTTGTTTTTTTTGTTTTTTTGTTTTAAAAAAGCTTTATCCTTTAGTTTTAGTTATGTCTTTACTTTCAGTAAAGAAACTCTTCATATCTCCCACACTCTGGCAGCCAACATAGCTCAGCAGTCGGGAAGGGGGATGAATTCTTTCAAAGCCCACAACTATGTTATCACATAATTTACTAGGAGGAGGAAGAAAAGGAAGAGATTCCTTGTAAAACCCAGCATTGCAGAGTCTTCCTCAAGAATGTGCTTGTGTGTAAGATCAAGCGCTTGCAAGCCGCTATCATTGTTCTGAGGTTTGTTGCGAACTGTGTTAATCTCCTTATAATTTTGAAAGATATAATGGAATGACGGGCTAATCAGGGCTTCACAGCAGCTGAGGTTGCAAAACAGGACTTCATGACTTTAAAAGAGGAAGAGGAGCAGTCTCAGACTGAGAGGGGTGAGGGAAAGTTCATAAGAGAATAGAAGGACTGTTGGCCTTGCTGAAGAAATCATATGGAATAGGATAAGAGGTATGTGGGGGGGCAGCGTGGGGGTAGCCAGTGGTATGTGGGGGGGCAGCGTGGGGGAAATGAAATTGCATGACATCACCTCCCTCCAGTTTTGCTCCCTCTGCTATACTGAGTGAGGCTGAGGGATGGAGCAGTGAAGGCAGGAGATTACCCACCATGGTGGGCAACCTGGTAAGCCTAGATAGGAAAATGAAAGTATGTTAGCCCTTGGCTCAAATCCTCCTTGAGATATAAAAGCTTCTGCACAACTTGGGACTAATAAATCATAGAATCATAGAGCTGGAAGGGATCTCCAGGGTCATCAAGTCCAACACACTGCACAATGCAGGAAATTCACAAATACCTTCTCTGCACACACACCCAGTGACCCCTGTTCCATGCCCAGAAGATGACAAAAAAAACCATCCAGGACCTCCAGCCAAACTGGCCTGGAGAAAATTGCTTCCTGACCCCAAAGTGGCGATCGACATTTCCCCGGGCATGTAAGAAAGGGCCATGAGAAGTAAGCACTGAGGCAACCCTTCCCGCCCTCCCTCTCATGAAACGCCTAAGTTCACAGAAGCAGCATTGCTGTTGGATGGCCATCTAGCCTCTACTTAAAAACCTCCAAAGAAGGAGAGCCCACCCCCTCCCGAGGAAGCCTGTTCCACTGAGGGACCACTCTCACTGTCAGGAAGTTCTTCCTAATTGGGCCTGGGAATTCCCCACTGGGTCTGAGCAATTACGAAGCTTACCTATGAAGCCTCAAAAGATAGCAGGCCGAGATAATGGTGAGAGCAGGAAGGCCATTTTGCCTGGGCCTCAAGCTCAGGGGGGGATCTTTTTTTCAGACACTGGTTAATACTGTGGCATTCGATATGTTTCGCAACATGTTTATGTGGATCATTTTTTGAAAAAAAATTACGACGAGTGTCCTCAGAAGCTGGAAGTTCCTCTGAAAGGGCCTGGCACCAGAAGAGGAGAAACCTGTGCCAGGGAGCGAGTGCCATCAACTCCTGAGGTCACAAGCAATTCCTACAGCTAATTGTTTTGTGTTCTCAGATTTTACATTGTAATGTGCCTCGTATTTCCTTGACGGAGAGGCAGCTAGACTACCTCCCTACAGGGATACTGTGAGAATAAGGGCAGGAAGCAGTGATTGTGATTAATAAGAGATACATCAGGTCCAGTTCACAGGACTTTTTGATTGTTAACAGACTCCTATCCGCATAGCAGCGAACACATAGTAACAGATTGTCTGTGGTGAGCCAAGTCTGAAAGCGTGCTCTCTCATAATCACAATCTGACCAGAGACCTAGGTGTGTAGCGAAGCAGTCAAAGAGGGAGAGAGAGCTGTTTCATCACACACTCTGCCTTCCGACTCATGCAAATACCTCTTCTTTCTGGCTCACTGTTGTGTGGATTTTTCTCTCTTTCTCAAGCGGATCCCACCTGCTCATCAAATGCCATGAAACTGAAGAGGTGGTAGGTGGAAGCAACATTTCAGAAGGGGGGGCGGGTAGAGTCTCTGCAAGGCTTAAAGCTCACGTGGATATATTCAGGTTGAAGCTATTAACAAGTGGAGTGTTTGAAGAGCATCTGCTGTTACTTTTTGTGCTTTGTTACTAACAACACTACTGCAACATTGCCAAGAAAAGTCACCGAGGGGACAGCGCTGCTAGTTTGTTAAGAGTGAAACCAAGAAGGAGTTCTGTGCTGGTAGCAGGTGAAAGACCCACCCAATGAAGTGACGGAACAGATTAACAAGATCAGACGAGTATCCACGAGGGATGCGGAAACCTGTCAGTTTCCAGTACTTTCAGGCCTTGCTTCTGCTTGAGGACTGCAAATTCTTTTTGCCTGTTAAATCCATTCTTGGATTACAATCTCGGTCAGCTTCTTCTGGTTTTTAAATGTCTTTTACACCCTGTTTCACTGTTTTTAATGCCATTTTCATTCCTGAAATGTGTCATGGCCACTTTTCCAATGGACTGTAGTGAACGGTATCCAATCCAAGGCTGGAGGAACTTTCGGGATCCTTCCCTTAACCGAAATGGCTCTTCCGTTGGTGGGAGAGCCACTTAAACTGGAGGAAGGCTTCAAACATTGCTTAGGGGAGCAGTAAGATAAAGGCCAATCTCTCCTTGTGCATAAATCACATCAGCTGCACAATGAATAATTAAACCCTTAAAAATGTTCCTGTGGAAATGTACATTACATTATCACACCTAGTACTTCTTAAACTTCATGGTCGTTTGATCCTGCTATTTATATGTGTGTGTCTCCCCCCCCCTTGTTAAGATTGCCAACTTCTGATTGGGAAATTCCTGGAGATTTGGGGATAGAGCATGGGGAGGGTGGGGTTTGGGGTGTGGAGAGAGCCCGCAGGGTATAACTGCATACAGTCCACCTTCCAAAGCAGCCATTTTCTCCATGGGAATGGATCTCTATAGTCTGAAGATCAGTTGTAATTCCAGGACATCTCCAGACCCCACCTGGGTGTCCCCAAGCACTTGTGCCGCAATAAATGCCCTTGTCTTTTAAGACTCCATACTCCTATTTGTTGCAACACAAGCCAGTAAAGCAAGGTTTTATTTATGTGTACCTCACCCAAGACCTTAAGACAAGATACATAATTCCTCCTTATTTTATCAACACTAGCCTGTTTTAGCCTGAGAGGAAGAGACTGGATCGAGGTAATCTACTGCACTTTTCTTATAAAGTAGGTGTTTGAACTCAGGCCGCATAGTCCTACACTCTATCCTCTACATTATAGCAGTTTTCTAATAGCTCTCACCATTACACTACAATATAATGGGTCACTTATGTGTGTTCAGTACATAATCCCATTTGGTTATTTAGCGAAATAGCAACCCTTTGTATGAAGCCACTTTAACTGAGGAGAGAATTTCCTGAAAAATATTCACAGGTCTCTGTAGAGTTGCTTGGTCCTCCCTGGCTATTGGTGGGGGTGGGTTTGTACGATTGCCAGGGTGGGTTTGTAGAGTTGAGAGTCAGTTTGGTGTAATGGTCAGGAGTGTGGACTCTAATCTGGGAGTACCGGGTTTGATTCTCCACTCCTCTACATGCAGCAGCTGGAGTGAGCTTGGGTTAGTCATATGTTCCTTCACAGCTATTCTCTCAGGAGCAGATCTCAAAAGAGCTCTCTCAGGCCTACCTTCCTCACAGGGTGTCTGTTGTGGGGAGGGGAAGGGAAAGCAGATTGTAAGCCACTCTGAGATCTTTCGGGTAGTGAAGGGTAGGGTATAAATCCAATCTCCTCCTCCTCACTCTCCTCCTCCTCCTCCTCATCCAGGTTGCGAAATTCCCAGAGATTTGGGGGTGGAGGCTGGGGAGGACAGAGGCATCAGTGGGGTACAATGACATTAAGTCCACCCTCCAAAGCATCCATTTTCTCCAGGGGAACTGATCTCTGTAGTCTGAGATGAGTTGTAATTCTGGAGGATCCCCAGGCCTCACCTGGAGGCTGGCATCCCTAACTAGCAGTATTCTCATTTTAAGATTGTGTTTTTCTTAGAGAAATGTAAACAACTCAGGGTAGGGCAAGATAGACAAAGAGAGGAAATCCCAACTTCACCTCATCCATTGAGTGGTCCTGTTGTCTGAGCTAGTATCTGCTCCTTAGCCCCCTGTTTGCAGGGATGGTTATTTTAAGGTCTCTGCAGAAAAGGGCCAACTGTGGCTTCCACTGCAATATCTATAGCCTGCGGGAAAGCTTATTGCTCCATCTGGTGCTCTGAAAGCAATGTCCCTAACTTGTATTGGTAGCAAAAGCACATGTGCATGAAGTATGCCAGTCATTTTTCAGAGCCACTAATCGAAGAAGAGACTATTTTACTTCTCAGATAAGGAAGCATATGGCGCTCCCGGGACCAACTCAGCCTGCCTCTCTCCTGCAAATGAATGCCCCAGAAGGTTTTATTCTGTAAACATTGTACAGAAATCACCATACATCATATACCATTCTTCTTTCTCTTCAGTGTAGGTGAAAGAGGTATTTGGAAGTCTTCTTTTACTATGTCTGTTTCCCTGAAACCGTGACTGTTGGCATAACACAGTCAACTTCAACTGGTTTTCAGCTAATTTACCTTTTCCCACAGACATCATTTTGTAGACTGTCCTTCAGCAGTCCTTTCAGCAGATATGCTGTTTTGGTGTATTTACTGAACCATTTGCGACAGCCATTGGAATAAAATAAGAGACGTCTGGGGTAAATAAATCCATACAATTTTAAGATATGCAGATTTTGCCAGAGTTGCAACCATAGGCCCCTGGATAAAGATGCCCTTTGTGATTCAGGGATAATTTAGGGAGCGGGGACTGGTGCACTGGTATCATGCCAGTATGCTGATGTCTTTTATTTTTATTTATTTATTTATTGAATATATTAACCCTCCCCAATAGGACCAGGCTCAGGGCAGTGTACAACACAATCAGATAAAACTTCACATAAAACAATTTAAGATCAGGCCACAATAGTAAAATATCATAACCAGTCTGATCATTCCAATAGTCTAATTAGCTATAGATGGCGCCAAAATCCTACAGTGCTGCTGGCTCATGGAGGAAGGGTCAGGGGGGAGGAGGATGGGAGTGCCAAGAGGGACTGTCGCTGTCCTCAACCAAATGCCTGGCAGAACATCTCTGCCCTGCACACCCTGCAGAACTGTAGTATATCCTGCAGGGCGTGGGTGTTACTTGGCAGAGAGTTCCACCAGGTTGGAGCCAGGGCAATGAAAGCCCTGGCTGTGGTTGAGGACAGCGGGACGTCTCTCGGGCCGGGGACCACCAATAAATTCTGATCTCCTGAGCGTAACACTCTTCTGGGGGTACAGCAGGAGAGGTGGTCCTGAAGGTACATAGGTTCCTGGCCATTAAGGGCCTTAAAAGTCAACACCATAACCTTGAATCTGATCTGGTGCACCCCATACACCTGAATCTCCCTGACCCAACCACAGAAACTCCATCTGAGAAGGATTCAGACTCAGCCGGCTCTAACCATCGCACCTTGGCCTCCAACCCCTCTGCCAGACTGTCTCTTCTGGTTTTCCCTGGAAGTGATGTCCCAGGATGCTCTAGGGTTATGGTAAAACCATAGAGGATTTTTTTTTTTTTGGTGTGCAAATCATGGAGTGTCCTGTCATGCCACTTTAAATCAGAAGTCATGTCAGTGTGTTAGTGCACCCCAATTACTTCCACATTTCCTCCTGCCGGCACTGTCAAGCAAGTTCTTGTAGGAGACCTAGCAACCCTATCTCTGTCACTCCACTATATTTTTAAAAATATTTACAGAAATAAACAATTAAAGAAAGGAACAGAAAGAAGCAATTAATGCACCAGTCTTGAACATTTAGATTTTATTATTTGATTGAATTCCTTCCTGGAAGCCATTTCGAAGATATGGTGTGGGGGAGCAGTTAGAGTGCCACACTAGGATCTGGGATGAATGCATCTGAATCCTTCACTCCACACCGGAAGCCTGCCTTGAGTCTATCACAATCTCTCAGCCTAACCTATCCTCACAAGGTTGTTGTTATGAAGATTAAGTGGAGGAGATGGGAATGATACAAAAAGCTACTTTAGGTCCCCGGTGAGGGAGAATTGCAGGATATAAATAAAAACGAGCAAATGAGAGACAGGTAGAACAAATTTAACAGGCAGTAGTTCTCATATATCCCTGCAGCCCACATATAATTAATGTTTCCATATGAGTGGTGTTGTGTATTAATACAAACTAAAATGGCCACGCCAGTGCTAGTGAGACCATGCGGTCTAGCGCACCTTCGGGGGTTCAAACAATAGCCACTGTGGATCCAAAGGTGGGCCAATAGGGTCACCTGGATCCTAGAGTTAACCTGTGGGGAACTCTTATGCTGTAAATAGCCAATCATGGTGAGTGGGGGTATGTTGGGTGTTGTGTGCTGCATGGATAAAAGCCAGCTTGGGGACCAGCTAGTTTGTCTTGAGTTCTGAGTTGAAAATAAACTATGAGCTGAAATCATGTGTCTGAACCCAGTACTTTACAAGTGGAAAGATCTCAGTGTAATATTCTTACTTTTAAAGACTATAAGAAAATAATGGTCTTTAAAACAGATCTGAAATCGGTTCCCTGTTAAGTAATATGTTTAAATTTTGATATCAATATTTTCAATTACAAAGCTATATAACAAAAGTGCTTGAAGTCTGGCAGCATGAGAGCTATTTTTAAAGCATTTGAAACGCTGACCTGTGGTGTAAAAAATGGGAAAAGTTTTTATCCAAAATATTTCAGCTATTATGTTAAAACTCTTGTGAGTGATATTGCAAGGGATGTACTTGCTCCAATATGACAGTTTATTTTAACTAAGGGACCAGCACAATCACTTTGCATGGCTATAAAAGGAAAAGAATCATTGCACAGTTCTTTATCGTTGGTACTTGATTCCATGATGATTGAAAAAGATTTATGGACATTAAATAAGTAATTGCTGCTACAGGTATTCCAATTCTAAGGCTAGTTTGTGTATATTTGGTAGCATTAGCTTAAGGTTATGGTATCTGGTGGGGGGGATCTTTATATAGAGCAGCCAAGATACTAAATGCATCTAAATGGTGAGAGCAGAATGCCTCATCCCCTGAAGCATGGTTTATTAGACCTTGAAAAATGACAACAATTTGAAAATTCAATATATACGTCAGAGAAATGAAGGGAGAAATTTACTGATTTTTTTTGTATGTTGTACATCTCTACTGGTTTTACATCTTCAAGATATAATTCGAGTTTAAAAATGTATCTGATATTATGTGAGACAAGTGGCAACCTGCAAGGACCTTCAGGAGGCATCTCATTTCCCTTTCCCCGACTATTTCCTCTTTTCCTTCTCGGAAAGCCCCCATAGCCTCTCCTCTTTCCCTGCCTCCTTTTCACCAACTAGTGAACCTACCTCCGTTTTCCCCATCTCATCAGTTTTCAGTTTTCCCTCCTTCTCTACCCCTGGCAGAGGAGAACCTGCAAGGACTTCCAAGTATCCCCACATTTCCCCCTGTATCACCTTCCCCACAGTATTTCCTCTTTCCCTTTCCCTGGCAACCTTTCCCTTCTTCCTTAATATAAGAACATAAGAGAAGCAAATGTTGGATCAGGCCAATGGCCCATCCACTCCAACACTCTTGTCACACAGTAGCCAAAAGTACCAGGTGCCATCAAAAGGTCCAGCAGTGGGGCCAGGGCACTAGAAGCCCTCCCACTGTTGCCCCCTCAAGCACCAAGAATGCAATGCATCACCTGCCCCAGACTGAGAGTTTCTATCTATACCCTGTGGCTAATATTCACTGATAGACCTCTGCTCCATATTTTTATCCAATTCCCTCTTGAAGCCATCCATGCTTGTAGCTGCCACCGCCTCCTGTTGCAGTGGATTCCATGTGTTAATCACTCTTTGGGTGAAGAAGTACTTCCTTTTCTAACCCGACTGCTCAGCAATTTCAATGGGTGCCCATGAGTTCTCTCCTTTCCCCCACCATCCAACCTAACCTTTATCTGCCCCCCTTCAGCTGCATTTATTATTTATTTAATTCATTTATATCCCGCCTGTCTGTCCAATGGAGACAGCTTATATCATTTACCTCTCCTCCCTTCTAACCTCAAAATAACCCAGTGAGAAAGTGCAGGCTGGCACTGAAAAACCCTGGAATTGGGTCCATCCTCCAATTCTCAGCTTTCAAAGGGTGGAGGGTGGGAGGGAGGAAGAGGTGAAGTAGCCTTCTAACCAATTGGCTGGGTGCTGCTTTGCTCACCTTGCATGGGGCTCAGGTGGGCCAGAGAACTGCTTCCTTGGTTTTGTTTGGGCCTCAAGCAGGCTGTGAGCTGCCTTGGCTGGGGGTTACACAGACCAAGCCTGGTGCTACCCCCTCTCTTGCCTCACCTCACATGGGGCTTGGGCAAATCAGGTGCCACCTCAGGTGGGTCTTAACAGCTGCCACCATTTCCCTTGCCTTGGGCAAGGCCAGGTGCTGCCTTCTTCCTTGCCTCTCAAGGGACTCAGAAAGGCTGGGTACCACCACCTTCCTTGCCTTGTGTGGGGCTCTGGTGGGGTGGGTGCTGCCACCTGCCTTGCCTTGTGTGGGGTTCAGCCAGGCTGGGTGCAGCCAACATACATGTGTGGGGCTCAGGGTGTGCCAGGCACCACCACCTTCTCCACCGTGTGCACTTCCCTTCCTAGGCCAATCAGAATTTAGGCTTCAGATTCAAAATTCCCTCTGAACAGCCTTTTGACCAATCCAATTCAAAAGTCTAGAGGATTTTTTCACATCCTTCAAAATGAGTGTAATGGACAAAACAAGAGTGCTATATGCAGACAGGTGAATATCCGAAATATTCTAGCAGAGACAATGACAGGCTGACCAAGTGGGGGGAACTGATGTGTTGACTCTATTTCTCCTCTCCCCTGTCCACCAGAGCAAAAGAGTTATCCCTCCCTCAGGGAATGTAGCTTGGGATAGTATGTCTGACTTCTAACAGACAAGCCTGTGGTTTCCTAATCTGTCCATAATAACTGTTATGATGACTTTTGTTTTACAATCATTTCAAGTAGTTTTTTAAAAAAATGAATTCTGAGACTCTTCACAAAACTACAATACCTAGGGCTCCTTAGGACCAATGACAGCCAGTAGATTTAGGTCTGTAGTATAAACATATCCTAAGTAAACACTGATGGGGAGATGTTTTATTGCTCTAATATTTCCTACTCATTTCCCAGGAGGAAGTGCCTGTGAGAAGAAGGATGGTTCCTTTGGAGGGAAGGGGAGTGGAGCTTCTATTGCTTCTATGGCCACATTTAAGCTCTGCAACAAAGACAAATGGTGATAACTTAACTTTGAACTGCAGCTTTAGAGCAGTAGTTTATACAATCCATTAGAATTAAGACCCAGGCTATGATCAGAAGGCACACAACCCAGCAACCACGCTGAAGCCAGGCAGGTCTGAACCTAGTCATTTCTTCATCACAAGACTGCTCAGGAAGGCCCATATATGTTGCCATGGCTACCATGAAATATAGACAAAATAGAAAGGAAATAAATAAATATAGGGAATCCATTAAAATTCAGGTTTGAGAAAATATGTTCTCCAAGTCCTATTCGTCCTAATCATAGCCAGTGATAAGTCCCCTCACTGTTTAATCTGGGAAGTTCAGAGAACCAGCTACAGAGGAAGAGATTCTTTGAAACCCAGTTCCCCTTTTGCCCATGATCCTTTGAGGGGCAGTGAAGCAGGATTATCCATCACAGCCAAAAGGATTCTTGCTCCAGCTATGCTCCATGGGTATTTTTTGCTACTAGGGATATTCCTTGGCAGCATGGATGAGCAGCTCTCATCATCTGCCAACGTGTTTGTGGAGTCAGCTGGAAAGTGACTCTGACCTCCAGCTATTTTTCTGCACTGATAGGGAAACTGTATTAGGGTTGCCAGCTCCAGATTGGGAAATACCTGGAGATTTTGGGGGTGGGGCCTGAGGAGGGTGGGGTTTGGCAAAAGGAGTGAGGGTCTTCAGTGCGGTATAGAGTCCACCCTCCAATGCAGCTGTTTTCTCCAGGTGAACTGATCTCTGTCACCTGAAGATCAGTTGTAATAGCGAGAGATCTCCAGCCAGCACCTGCAAGTTGGCAGCCCTAAGTATAGACCCTCTTTTATCCTGCACTCCACCTGTTTAGGTTTCTAGGATGTCTGCTGAGAAAAACTCTATCACTTTAGGGAATAATATCATGCAGGATAGTTCTGCTATACAGAGCAATGGAGTTTCACTGTAATTCTGGAGTCAGAAAATGGTCATAGAAGCAATTCAAGGTGATTATCTGGACACTTGTAGAAAGTAAGGCATCCTTGAAACTGGGATGTGAGAATTGCCCAAGATGCACACACCAGGTTGTGGGAGGGGAAGGCCTGGAAGGAATTGATTTTCCTCATTTTAGTACCTGAGACCAAGAAGATCCTGAACAGACTAAAGCCCACCCAGCAGAAGGCCTTTGTCTTCCCCCCTCTTTGTTGCAGAGCAACAAGGGAAAGGGCAAGAAAGCTGGTGAGAGCCAGCCATGGTCTTCAGTTTCTTGTCCCTGTTGCTCTGACCCAAATTCATCCTTTGGTTTTGCATCTACTTTGTGTGAATTGAATTAAAATATCAAATCACTTAGTTAAAAGCCTGGGTCAAAAGAAATGTTTTGGCCGAATACCTAAAATGATAGTAGGATAGACACCATTGTGAGCCTCAAAGTGAAAGGAATTCCATAGGTGAGGTGCTACCACTGAAAAAGCCCTGTTCCTAGTCTCCATCTGCCTCTCCTCTGCAGGTGGAGGTGCAGAGAGTAGGGACTGTGAGGAAGATATCAACTGGCAGGCTGGATGGTATGGGAGGCCATGGTGCTTCAAGTGCACTGGCCTGACCCCTTTGGGGCTTTAAAGGAAAACAAAACCAAAAAACAAACAGTACTATCCCAGTCTAAGAGCTGGAGACAAGGGACAGAGGGAGAATTCTTGTATCTCGAGAAGTTCTAGTCAGTAATGAGAGAGAGAGAGAGCAGATAAATGGGAAATGAGTGAAATGAGCAGAAGGAAAGAAAGAGACCATTCAGCTTGTCAATGAAAAATGGTCTTGGCACATCAGGTGTTTACTAATTAATTTTAACTCATTTCAAGGTGACAGTGTGCTTTAATTTATAAGTTTTACATCCTGCATGCACGCACAAAGGTCTGTTGCTACAAATGAGCACACCTGACAGCTAAAGTACAGCTTTCAGTACTCATTGATCCATCTCATCCCGGACTGTAACGTTATTTGACAAGACAACATAGTCTCCATCAGCCCCTCTGGAAGTCCCCGGGGGTATTTTTTTCAGAGCGCTACCCAAAACAACTGCACATCAGGATATGAAAGGGTAAATCATATCAGATCACTGCCAATTGGGACAGTCAATATAGTTGCCCAGAATGTCGTTCCCAGGGCTCTTTTTGTAGCAGAAACTCCTTTGCATATTAGGCGACACACCCCTAATGTAGCCAAATCCTCCAAGAGCTTACAGAGCTCTTCTTACAGGGGCTACTGTAAGCTCTTGGAGGATTGGCTACATTAGGGGTGTGTTGCCTAATATGCAAAGGAGTTCCTGCTACAAAAAGAGCCCTGATTGTTCCTATACAATGCAATAAACAGAGTCCTGGGAAAGACTAAGCCAGAGATAATTAAAAGCACTGAAGTATGTGTATAGGATTATTCAGGGAAGATTCCTCCTCCCCCCATTCTGTTACCAAGAAACAAAAGTCTCCGTAAAAAGAGTGCAAATTTGTAACCAGGAGGGGGTGGGAGTACACCCATAAATCACAGTATAAAAAAGCAAAATTATGCTTTTTTTAAAAAAAAAATAATATTCAGATTTTTTAAAACAGGGGACAGAACTTTGTACTCATCTTTAAACCACACAGTCAACTGACATTTGAATGGAAGAGGTAAACTTTAATTGATAGATAACTGTGTGTGCATCAGGGAACAGCTGGACTGCTATTATGTCATTGGATAGATGAACCAAAAATGAAACTATATGGCAACAATTAATATATTGATACAGTTTGGTTCTGTGAGAGTCTAGGGGCAGGAAGAACAATGTTTCTTGGCTCCATATGGATTTGTTGTAATAATTGTATTAACAAATTGATTAAGTAAGATCTGAAGGCACATTCCCAGTGATTGGGAGGTTGCTGCACAGTCCCTATAAGGAAACGCTGAAGTGTTTGGGCCTTTTTAGTTTAGAAAACATGACAACTAACAAGAGGCATGATGAAGGTATATAAAATTACATGTGGCATGGAGATAGGACTTCTTCCTCTCCCGTATTAATATACTTGGGGTGATCTGAGAAAGCTGAACAGTAGCAGATTCAAAATGGACAAAAACATAAGTACACACAATGCATACTTGATGTATAGAATTCATTGCCCCAAGTCATGACAACAGCCACTAGCTCTTGTGGCTTTGAATACGGTTTAGACAAATTCAGAGGATATAGCCTAACAACAGGCATTATCCATGATTGCTACATGGAGTGCAGCAGGGACTGTGGTTCAGCAGCAGAGGATCAGATTTTTATGCAGAAAGTCTCAGGTCTGATCCCCAACATCTCCAATTACAAGGATCAGATAGTGGGTGATATGAAAGACCTGAGAACCTGGAGAGCTACTGCCAGACACATTAAACAATACTGAGCTTGGCAGACCAATAATGTGACTCATTTAAGGTGGCTATGTGTGTTCATGTTCAGCTTCCATGTTCAGAGCTGGTGATGGCTGCTGTTTTCATGTGCTGCTTATAAGCTTCTAGTAATCATCTGGTTGGCCTGCTCCAGAGAAGTAGGATACTGGACTATTAGGAAGACATTTGGCCTGCTCCATCAGGACTCTTCTTGTGTTCTTGTGGTATGTATGCATGTGCCATCAAGTTGCAGCCAACTTATGGTGGTGTGACCACAGCAAGAGGCTTTCAAGGAAAGTGAGAAACAGAGGTGGTTGCCCTTGCCTTCCTCAGCAGAGTCTTCTTTGGTGGTCTCCCATCAGAGATCCAACAGAGATCCTGTTCTTTTGGTGTGTCTGTATGTAGTGCCATCAAGACGCAGCTGAAATATGGTGATCCCTTTGGGCTGGGGTGTCAAACATAAGGCCCATCCAGGGCTCTTGCCCAGCCCAAAAGGAAATGGTATGTATGGAGATATAAGGTGGTCCCCCTTTTATGGCATGCCTTGGAAAAAAACCTAGTTTAAAATGTAATTAAATACATTTATTGGGGCTTTTGGGGGCTCCCCATTAAATCAATTGCTTTCACTTCCAGGAATCAATTGCTTTCATTTGTATTTTGAGTAAAAAAATAATATTGTTACTTGGGTTTGCCTGTGTACTTTATAAAGTTTATATCTCTGATACTTGGCATTACATTTTATGGCACACATGGCCCAGCTCAGCAAAGTGACATTTATGTCATATCTGGCCCTCATAACAAATGAGTTTGACACCTCTGCTTACGGTTTTCTTTTTATATATATACATAATTTTTATTTGCTTTTCTACATACAACCTACAATACTACACACTAACTAAAATTACAGCTATACAATGACCTTATATGCTAATATTTACTGTCTTAAGTCAAGGCTTTTCTCTTATTCAGATTAAAAATAAAAATTCTATTCTATTATTTCATAATGCAAAGAAAATTAAAGTTGTTAACAATGCAAGCTTATATAATATAGTAAAGATGTTTCTTCTAAAGTTTAAGCTATTTTCTGCCTTTTTCCCCTGTCTTTTCGCTTTTCTCATCTGGGGGTGGTTTGGGTGCTGCTGCTCCCAATTCTGAGTCAGATTCTTCTTCAGAGCTGCCATCTACAGATGTTTCATGACTTTCCAAGCCATGCGAACTGTCAAGTTCTCCTTCTTCTTCTTCCTCTGTGTTCCTTGTATCCTTTTTGAGTTCCTGGTGCTTTTCTAAAAACTGCTTTGCTTTAGTAAAAGAGTCAATCTTTCTTTTTTGCCTTTGTAGTTGAACATCATGACTTCAGGTAGTATCCATCGGTATGTAGTGTCATTTTCCTGTAGATAGGTGGTTAAATCCTTATATTGTTTTCTCTTCTTCCTTATCCCAAATGGAATATCCTTAAATATTCTGATGTCTTCTTCTTTGGTTTTCAATATAGTCCCAGATGTTGCTTTCAATATTGCATCTCTTATAGATCTCTTTGAGAATCTGACATAGATTTCACCAGGCAGGTTTTTTTTCTTAATAAATTCTGAATATGTCCTGTAGATCATATCCATTTTGCTTTGTAATACTTCTGCCTTAATACCTGTCACTGATGCAAGTGCATCACTGAGAATTTCTTTCAGATTCTCAGATTTGTCTTCTGGTACTCCTTGAAATCTCAGCACATATGAAGATGTTTCCATTTATAGCTGCAAAAGTTGAGTTTTATTTGAAGATCTTTCTTTTTCCACCACTCCCAGTCTTTGATCAACTGCTTTGGTCTTGTTTTCAACTGTCTCTGTTCTTTTGTTAGATTCTTTTAGTTCTTTTTGTACAGATGCCAAGGTCTTGCTGATGTTAGTCATCTGAACCACCAGAGGTCACAATGCAGTATCCAGTATGCCTGCAAAGTCAAAGTTCACTTCTAGTTTGGAAACTGAATGTGAGAGCCAGTTTGGTGTAGTGGTTAAGGGTGCAGACTCTAATCTGGGAGAACCAGGTTTGATTCCCCACTCCTCCACTTGCACCTGCTGATGTGACCTTGGGTCAGTTACAAGCTCTGGCACTGCTGTTCTTGAAAGAGCAGTTTGTGTCAGAGCTCTCTCAGCCCCACCTACCTCACAGGGTGTCTGTTGTGGGGAGGGGAAGGGAAAGGAGTTTGTAAGCCGTTCTGAGACTCCAAGTGAAGGGTGGGGTATATATCCAATCTCTTCTCTCTCTCTTCTCTTCTCTTCTCTTCTCTTCTCTTCTCTTCTCTTCTCTTCTTGATCTGGCAGTTCCTTGCTGTAGTTTCGCTTTCGCTGCCATCTTTTTAGGCCGATAAGACATTGTTTATGTTTTATAAAAGTTCACTTAAATCTTTGGCAGTTTGTTTGCTCTAACGTTTTAACAGTCTGGCATTGTACTGATTAAATTCAGCTATCCGCTCAGGCACCGCCGCTTTCTGCCCCCTCTAATGCTTTTAAAACTTTGCCATTTTCAAAGGGTGGGTAGCTTTCCCCCCCCTCCACTTTTTTGGGGGGGCATCTGGGCTGGCATCTTACTCACACTCTGCTTCTTCAGGTAAGGGAAAGTCTTTTTATTTTCACTGGGTCAGTTGCTTGCTGGTCTGGTATGCTCGTTTCATGCCCACAATGGTTCCACAGCGACAGGGACCTATAGGGACAGGGAAGAGCCTCGAGGCCAAGGGAGAGGCACTTCCAGCGCCCCAGGCTGGGGGGCCCCCTTCAAGATTCCTGGGCAGTCCAGAACCAGCCAGACCCCCTCCCCACCGCCGGGTCATGGGTTGCTCTCTCTGGAGCTTCGGGGGACCATGCCCACCATCAATGCATTGAAACGAGAAGTCACCTCTACTTAGGGTTTTCAAGGTAAAAGACATTCAGAGGTGGTTTGCTATTACCATTCCCTGCATAGTGTCCCTGGCCTTCCTTGGTAGTCCCTTCCAAGTACTGACCTGGGCTGACCCTGCTTAGCTTCTGAGATCTGGCAAGATCAGGCTAGCCTGGGTCATCCAGGTCAGGGCATTCTTTAAATACCTATTTAAAAAAAAAAAACACCAAAAACTACTTTCACTACAATCCCCAGTAAACTTCTACTGACTTTATTTGGGCTAAGATTTCTGTTTATTTGTTCCAGTTGAATCCTTTGTTTAGATGATCTACAACCTGTCATCTACACGCTATATTCTCTGGATATAGCCCCAGTCAACATCAAATGGAATGCGAGAGAAACAAATTAATAGGCACTTAGGCGTCCCCTGCTTGAGAAACCAGTTTCACTAAAATCTTTAATCTTTGTGGACGGAAAGGGCAATTATTTAATCACACAGCTTAACCCCCCTCACAAGAAGAGAGCTGCCTGTTTGAAGGCAGAAACGTCAAAGAAGTCCATTGAGTAAATGAACAACGCACAATGGATGTTTACTCAAGAAGGTACCTAAGCAACGCTGCAGTAAATTGCTCCCTTGTCCGGCAAATATTGGCTACAAACTGAAGTCTAGCACGTGACACTTTTAACTTAATTGCTTTATTCACGAGCAAAAACTCCAAGGGTGTTATCCTGCTTCCCGAGCATGCATATGCATGCACAGGGCTCCTGAGAGGAGTGGACTTGGTGGTAGAAAGTGGGGTCAAGTTGAAGCTCACTGTAGCCATTCTGTAGGGTTTTCAAGGCAAGAGATAACAGAGGTCGTTTGCCATTGCCTGCCTCTGAATCATGACCTTGGACTTCCTTGGTGATCTACCATCCAAGTTCTAACCTTGGCTGACCTTGCTTAGTTTCTGAGATCTGATGAGATCAGGTAAGCCTGCGCCATCCAGTCAGGAGCGGTGGACTTGGAGGTACAGAATTCCAGTGGCCTGGGCTGCTCCTGAATCTGAAGAGAAGGGCGAAGGGGAGGAGAGGAAGAGTATACCTGTCAGAGTCAAGAATTGTGTGTGTTTTCTTCTGAATGAAACGAAGAACCGAATGTGGTGTGAGGGGAGGGGGCGGAGGCAGTCTTTACCTTGAGCCTCTAGTGGCTCATGGAAGCCCTGTATATGTTGAGAATCCAGAGCAGCTTCAGATAGGAGCCAAGCAGAACACCTTCACCACCCGTTCCTGCTGTCATGAGTAAGCTGCTGTTATGCTTCCAAGCACACATGGGCAGTGTTGCCAGAGGCACTGCTTGACTCTCAGGTAGCCCCAATAGCAGGTGCTCCCTACATCTAACTTGACCCAGAGACCCACAAAACTCAGGCCAAGAAAGACACTCCTGATACTGAAACACAGAGCTAGCCACAGCTCTGAAAAAGGGCCTCCATATTCAGGTGGCAACATGACAGCCCTCAGAGCAAACCTCCAGTCTTCCCCCCACCCTCCACCCCGAAGAGGTATGCATATGAAACTGTGTGTTCCACCAGGTAGGTATCTGCATTTCTGAAGGCTATTCAGAGGCCATCTGGTGAACCTCACCATTCTAGAACCTCACCCGGCCCTTTTGTCTGATCCCATGTCTATGTGTGAATTCTTTGTCTCAATACTTGTTTTTCCTTGCTCCATCCCTCAGGATACTGAGATAAACCAATCAGATATTCAAATTATTAACAATCCTTCCTGCCGCTAATCAGGGACCCATCTCCCATCTTTGTCTGTATCTGGGAACCTCTTCAACTGCCTTGGCAGAACTATCAGTGGACATAAAATCGATTCAGCTAGCCCCAGTACAGTCATCCAACACCTGGCTTCTATTGTTAAATCAGACTCTGCCCCTCTGAGGGCTCATTGGTCACATCTAGGCTTTGCCCATTCTGATGCCATGCAGCCTTGGGACTCATCATTGGCCCAGGTAATCTATTGATCTCAGCTGAGACCAGCCCCCAAGGCCTTCTATTGGTATGCATTGTTTTCCAGTGTCTATATCTGTCCAGGCACATGGCCTCAGACTGTGTGCCTCTGCCCTGATGCCAACCAGCAGTCCACCTTTGGGTTTAGACCATAATCCCTTCTTCATGGACGTCTGCATGTCTGAACAGGTAGTATCACCCCATAACTGACCCCTTTATTAGCTATCAATCACCTCTGCTTTCTTAGTTCTGTATTTTATGTTTGTATGTTTAAGAATCCTTCAGTAAAGAAATCACTGCTTTAGTAATCTAGCCTCTGTGTCTATTTCTGGGACTGGGAAATCAGACTCCCATGTACACAGGTTCTGATCCTATATTTAATGCCTTCATCATTTAATAGTCATAATTCCACACATTTATCAATAAATTAAGGCAATTTGTCTAACAGCACACAAGACAGGGCCTTTTCAGTGGCATCCCCACAGTTATGGAGCAACCTCCCCAGGGAACTGTGCCTGGCTCCCTCACTGTCGATTTTCAGGAGGCAGTTGAAGACAAATTTTATTTAGGACTGCATTTGACTGATTTTCTTTTTTATTTATTGGCAGCCCTAATGGGAGTTTTTTAAATTTGTGACATTTTAGCTGTTGCTCTATTTATATTGTTTTTATTGTGTTTTTACAACTGCTTTATTTACACTGTAAACCCCTTAGAGTTCCACAAGGGAGAAAGGAAGCTAATAAATGTTATATATAAATAAATAAATAAGCTCCCCTGCAGTCAGGCATATTACCTCAACAACAAGGCCTCTTTCATGCTTTGCATAGGGAGTGGTGGTGCAGGCAACTAATGCCTGCTGGTAACATCTACGAACAGCCATTATGGCTGTTCGAATCCCGCCACGGCCAGGGTGAGCACCTGGCCCAAGTCCCAGCTCCCGTCTACCCAGCGGTTTGAAAGCTGTCAAATAACAACAAAAAAGCAAGTAGATAAAATGGGTACCTGTCTTAGATGGCAGGGAGCACCCTTCTCCCCTTGTGGGGGTAGTGGAGCACCGGCAGCAGCGAGGCGGGCGGCAAGATGGCAAGAACTCTGGATGGCAGAAGGCGGAACCGGGACGACAGCACGAGGAGAGCGTGGAGGCGCAGACGCGGCGGAGTCGGAAGACAGAGCCGGAGCCGCGCTGACGCAGGAACCACGCACAGGAGGGACCTGCGGATGCCAAGCTGACCCAGGATGAAACTGACAAGAACATCTCTCCATGGGGTGCTGGTAGGGCAGTCCCTTCCCAATCATCTATGTGGCCTTAGATAGGACTTCAGAGTAACTGTAAGCTGCTCAGAGACCCCCTCGGGGGTTCGAGCGGGATATAAGTCGAAGATATAAATAAATAAATATCCCAGCAATCTGCCCCCTCCTTCATCTTTTTTTGCATAAACTGGTTTCTGGAGAAGCTGAATCTAGATTGATGTAAGAGATGGTGAGTGGCCTTCAGGATCCACCAATGGCCCTGGTGGACCACCCTGATGGCACCTGGGTTTTGGCCACTTAGTGACACAGATGGGTCAATGGCCTGATTCCAACATGGCTTCTCTTATGTTCTTAAATACAGGAGATTCACTGCTGAGGTAATTGTGTACACAGGCATGGAAGTGGTTTAGTGATGCAGTTGTAAGGGGAAAGACTGTGGTTAGTAGGATTGCCAGCTTAGGGTTGGAAATTCCTGGAGATTCTGTGGCTAAAGCCTGAGGAGGGGAGGGTTTGGGGAAGGGAGGGACCTCAGCAGAGTATAATGCCATAGAGACTAACTTCCAAAGCAGCCATTTTCTCCAGAGGAACTGATCTTTGTCATCTGGAGACTGGTTGTACTTCTGGAAGATCTCCAGCCACCTGGAGACTGGCAACCCTAGTGGTTAGGAACGCTTGAAAGCCTCAGAAGAGAGCTCATCTTCTCAGTAGTGATCTAAGGGCAGCTCTCTGGTTGAACATGCTCCTTGGCTCATGGCTCCAGACTCAGCAGCAGAGTGTTAGCATCAGCTATTGATCAGTGTTATTACCAGAGACAGACATTGCTCCATCTGAGACCGTGATGCCGAAAAAGGCACTTGCAGATAGTTTCCGAGTATACTAGACTGTTGTCTTTATGTAGAGATGTTAGACTCTTGAGTTATTGTGGGGAAAGATTAATCAGTCTAGAAGGAAACACAGATTGATCTCCTAGGAGTACATCACATCTGGAAAGTGAAGGATGAGCTCAATGCTGGGAAACTCAGTTACTGTAACAAATTCAAAAGCATGATGTCCTGGGACCAGATCGCGGTTGAGAAGGGATTTCAGATCGCTCAACATGGCTGTAATTTGCAAGCCCTGCAGTTCTTCCTGTCTGAAATGGCCATGTGGTTTGGAGGCAGAATGAAGGCAAGAAGGACCAACTCCAAGAACACAAACATTTGTGTTTCCCACATTTGTTTTCAGTATTCCATGACTTCAGACCACAAACTGAGATCTTAATGAATGGGTGGGGGTGTGGCAGGATAGAATCAACAACTTTTTTGCCAGTCGGGGTTTTCTTTCTTTCTTGACAAGACAAAAATGTGATACAAAGACCTGCCTTTGGCTTTTCTCTATCTCCTCCCCTTCTTAGAGTCATATCAACACGGTAGCAGAGACTTGATTTCCAGATTAACTGTTGTCATGGTATGGCTACTGTGGTAGGACTTTCCCTTGTCATTTCTATATGGTGAACTTTACTTGTGAACATGCCCCTGCTGGCAATTGATTGGGTCCACTGTGAGCGAAACATCTTTAAAACATGCTAAACCCTGATCACACCAAAAGGGAGTACATTCAAAAGAAAAGCCCATGTGGAAATGATGTGTTGAACTTCCATTGCGATGACTTCACTCTCTCAGAAAAGAGCATGAAAACTGGGCTTCTGGAGAGGTACTTCCCATGTTTCAGAGCAGCCACATCTGTAGAAACGAGTCGCTGTTTGCAGCAAGAAAAGGAGAGACAAAATGTCTCAATAAATAAATAAAAATAGCATTGCATTAGGCTCTGTGCAGCACATATTCACACTGCCACAATTGTCTCCTAGAAGCCAATGTGTGATGTCTCCAGGATAATGCCTGCAGCTCTGTTTCAGATTTCTACCGTTCCTAGTTTTGTTGCATTAAATGTTTCATCCTATTGACTGCAGTAATTTACATTGTGCAATCCACTTTGCGTTTCAGTGAGAAAAGGTGAAGTATAAATAACGTAAATCAAATTTTAAAAAATACTGCTACATAAGTCTGTTTTGTCTATTTGAAACCTTAAAAATGAAATCAGGGACACACAGGAAGGGGAGAGGGGATTTAACCCTTGAAGCCCTGCTCAGTTTCAGTAATCAAAACTGGGATGCTCACCTTAGTCTTTTAAAGAACAAAAGAGGGGTGGTTTGAAGGACATATTTCCCCCCCCTTGAAAATGTGAACAACAGGAAGAGGAGCCAAGTTTTGATTAGAGAAACTGATGGGGTGTTGAAGAGATAACCTTTCCCCCCACACATGGTCTTAATCTGTGCTGAAACTCCAGGTGTACACCATTTATTTTCAGTAGACATCTGTAATCTTTGTTATGTTTGTTTCACCCTTCATTGAACACTAGGATGTTGAGGCAGGAGTGGCTGTTGGTTTCCTCAGCCTGGACAAAAAAGTGGGCAAATGGTGGTGAAATTTCAGCTTTATGAATCACATCAGAAATCACAGAAGAAGGTTTATGGCCTTTCCAGATGATATCTGCATGGACTGCAGCTTCCTGTTTCAAGACCTGCCTTCATCTATTCTTCTTTCCTCTTTTGTCTCCAGAACGTATCATGTGATCTTCTCTTCCGTGCTGTTTCTCTGACCAAGTGGAACAGAGCCACATTCTCGGTGTGTGCATGTGCAAGCACTCTTCCGTCTCCACAGAATTCTGACTTCTGAAATAAGTTACATAGGTATATTTCAGATCCATGGCTTCAACCCAAGCAAATAATTTTATCAACTTTTTTTTTTTTTACTGCGTTGTGAACAGGCAGAAGGTAGTCCCGCCCAGGGCACAAAAAAACCTTGGGCCGGCCCTGGGTATAACTCAAGGAACCTTCTACTGACTCCATCAGTGGTAGCATCTCTTGCTTTGAGCAGAAGAGTTTTTATTCAGTAGCATAGAACCAGTATTAGGAGAATGGATCTGTGGGATCCAACCCTATGTGATTATATTGAAAAGGAGAATATTGTCCTTTCAAAACATACGCTTCAAAAATACCCTCAAATAACTCCTATATAAACTAGAAAACTGGTATGCTCATGGACCAAAACACCATAGATCCTAGAAAAATCTAAACGGGGGACATATTAATATCTAACAGTCAATATCTAGGATGTAACCTTCAGTCTCATAATAAAGGCCAGGACACAAGGTAAAAAGATGACCCAAGGGGACTTTTGTTGTGTCTTCACACATTTGAATAATCCTTGAGGGGATTTCCAGTAGCAGCTAGGAACTGGGGAGGCCAGCAGGTTGATTTTCCACTGACATGTTTTCCCCTCTCCCTGACAGCTTTTAAAAACTGAAATCAGATTTGTTACTGATTTTTTATTTTAAAAGCTTTCCCAGACTTAATGGTTAGGGAGGTCCAGTGATGATCTGCCTGATCATATGCTTCTTAACTCAGAAGTAAATCCTACTAAGTTTAATGGCAGTAATGTGCTAAAAGGGCTACACCCTTGAACCTGGGTCAGCAGTACTATCTTAGCCAATGTTGGGAGATTTTGAGAGCAGTGACTGGGGAGGGCAGGATTTGGGGATGGTGTGATGTCACTTCCAGGTGCTGTTCTAGGAATTTCCCCTAATCTATAAGGTAAAGACCATAGATATATTAGAAAATTACTAGAACATCAGTGCTTTCCAGCCATTTTATCTCATACTCCTCAATTTCTCAAGGTGGATCATGGTCAAGGGCAAGGGTTTGTTCACTGCTAGCAGACAAATGGCAAGCCTACCATGAACATGTGAAGTTCCCTCAATCAGATCACTGGTTCATCTCATCCTGCACCATCTACTTGGACTGGCACTCATTTTCAGGGTCTCAATTACTGATTGTTCCCAGCCCCCACTAATACATTTACTTGATGATGTCAGCATTTTAACTTGGGGACCTTCTATATGCTATGCATGCTCTACCACTAACAGTACCACCTAAAAACCCTTTCCTGGGAGTGAGACCCATTTAATAGACTTGAATAGGATTCTGAACAGACCTGTTCAGGATTGCTCTGTAAACTATTTCCTGCACCTTAATCTGGGAAAACTCTCTGAAAAAGTGGACCCTACTCTACAAACCCTTGCCACCGAACATTTGTTAGTCTGTAAGGTACCACAGAACACCTAATCCTTGGGAAACTAGTCCAGTCATTCTCACTTTGTAATAAATTCTTTGGGGCAGGTATTCCGAGCAAGAGTTTAAGCAGGTGACCAAACTGTACTGTACACATTTACTCACAGGCAGGTGTAGTACATCAAGAAATTATAAGGAGTTTAGCATTCCGAACATATTTTAGAAATGAATTCAACTGTATCATTTAGTGGGACTTGTAAACTCATAGAACAGCTGTGCACTTTAGATGACTAGGTATTTCTGAATCATTCCCAGTGGTGTGAACCATTTCAAGTAAGTAGGAACATGTGGGAGATACCATCTGGAGAAATTTCACTCGTCTTACCAAAAGCTGTCTTAAGGTAAGGGACAGGTGAGCTATAAATATTTTAAGAAAATAAATAAAAGTGTTTGGGGTGCCTCAAAATTCCACACAATTTTTGCTGGAGGAAGAATAAGTCCCTTTGAATTTTTGAGGCAACTCTAGTACTAAACTTCAAGCTGTGATTGGTCCTGAATTCTCCCAACACAATGGTGGTGAAAAGGGTTGTCAGGTCACAGCTGTCTTATGGTGACCCGCAGAGTTTTCAAGGCCAGCCTATATGCGACAATACTGGACTTCCTTGAAGGTTTCCCATCCAACCACTAGCCAGGCCTGACCCTGCTTCGCTTCCAAGATATGATGAGATCAGGTTAGCCTGGGCCATCCAGGTCAGGTCCCCAACACAATAGCAAAACACATTATAATAATAAAGTTAAGATTGTATGGTTAAATAACACCAAAAATAATCAAAATGGCCTTGAAATCATAGGAGGAAAAATAAACCAGTATTAAAAATTGGAAAAAGCAAGGGGGGGGGAACCAAACAACTATTCCACTGTGACAATTTGAGGACTTAAAACAAGGACAGTAATTTTAAAAAGTAAAAAGAGCAGAAATAAAAGCATACTTGAAATAATGTTCAGTGTTCTTTTAGAGGATTTGTTCAGATGATCTAGATTCCTTTTGAGAAGAAAATCGTGCAAAATTTAAATGCTTTTATCTTTTGGAGGGGTGATTCAATCGAGGTTTTCTTCTTGACTGATGAAACTCACTTTCTCACCCGGCACGCTAACAATCTTGTATCTTTCTTTTCTGGGAATACACTGCTGAGTTAAGTCAGAGAGAATGGAAGCTGCTTCTGTGTCTCCCAGGATTTGGCTGAAATACACAAGGATTTAATAAGACCTAGCTGACAGTGTGAGCCAGTACCAGAATAAATCAATTTACAAAAAGAAATAATTATTTGGGAACATG
The DNA here is from genome assembly GCA_029375565.1 of Gekko gecko. Lineage (NCBI taxonomy): Eukaryota > Metazoa > Chordata > Lepidosauria > Squamata > Gekkonidae > Gekko > Gekko gecko. The sequence continues at coordinate 28,215,974 of JAPDNY010000004.1, read as the reverse complement.
GAAATCTATGGCAATTCAGTTAGCTGCCTTGTGTTTACTTCGAAACCCCTTGTATAAACTTCCATTTTGTTACACATAATCTCACTCAGTATCCATCCAGTTACACTAGTAAAATCCAGTATGCCTCTACACCCCCACAAACAAGCATTTATTTGTCTATAGTCTCTGCTGCTTTCTTAAAAGTGGTAAAAGCACTTCAGTAAATGTTCCATTAAAAGAGAATACATTTCCGGAACCAATATGGGATTGGGTTTATCCTTGTAGGATCAACCTGGTTCTGGCCTCTCTCTTCCCAACCTTTAGCTTTGCCAAAAGCCTATTGGGATATTTGGTTAATACAGCATAGTTTCGCACAGTCATAGAAGTGTGATACTGAGTGCAGGAAAAAAATCTCCCAGAAGTATTTTGCAAAAAAAGGTAAACTTATATTTATTCAAGTAGATCTAGTTCACATTCATATTGCAGTCAAAAGGAGAGAGAGAGGCCTAATCTAAAGGCTACTTTCCCTATCACAAATGGCCAGCTTGTCTGGCATCATGTGTGTGGCAGTATGAGGGCGTTGTATCTACAGGAGAGACCTGCAAAGACATGCATCTCTATAGAAGGCCATGTAAAGCTAGTGAGGGGACACAGGGAGAGGAGGAGTCAGAGGGCAGCTACCAGAGTAAGACAAAGTGAGGCATCCCATTCAAGGAGATAACATCTGTGCACTCTTAGTGCCCCCCAATGTACAGGCATGCCGAGTCACTCACTCCAACAAGGCCCCTGACAGCCAGTGTGGTAGTGGTCAGAGTATCAGATAGGATCTGGGAGACCTTGGTTTAAGTCCCCACTCTGCCATGCTGGGTGACCTTGGGACAGTCACGCACTATAAGCATATAAATAAGGCACATACATAAACAAATCTGAGTCTTGGCAAACCTGTGGAGGAGGCGGAGGAGATTGGATTTATACCCCACCTTTCACTTGGAGTCTCAGAGCGGCTTACAAACTCCTTTCCCTTCCCCTCCCCACAACAGACACCCTGTGAGGTAGGTGGGGCCGAGAGAACTCTAACACAAACTGCTCTTTCAGGAACAGCTGTGCCAGAGCTTGTGACTGACCCAAGGTCACATCAGCAGGTGCAAGTGGAGGAGTGGGGAATCAAACCCAGTTCTCCCAGATTAGAGTCTGAGCACTTAACCACTACACCAAACTGGCTCTCTGTGACATACATAGGGTTGCCAGCGACACTCTAGAAATTTCCCCAGTCTCTATGTATAATATACTGGGTCTGAGGCATGAAGCAGTGAATCAGCTCTTAGTTTATTTGGGCCGGCTTATAACCCCAAGGCAACCCCCCCACCCACACACACCCAACACACATGATAGGTCTATTTACAGTGTCAGTCCTTCATAGGTCTAGTCTTGGATCTTAGCCTTCCAATTGGATTGGGCTAGGATCCGATCATCTATTGTCTGTCTGTGCAAAGCTCAGGCTCTTTGCTTGAGCACATATGGACCCGCCCTCGCACATGGTCGGCTCAGTACACAACACTGTGGTAAATGACAAGCAATTCCTAGAACATCATAAAGGATGTAACATCACTTCAAAGTAGAAGGTCAGAGAATGTGATTTCACTTCCCGTTAAAGGGACCCAAAGCAGCTTACATCATTCTCCTCTCCTCCATTTTATCCTCAAAACAAACTGTGAGGTAGGTTAAGCTCAGAGTGTGTGACTGGACAAAGCTCACACAGCAAGCATCCATGGCAGAGTGGGGATTCGAACTTGGATTTACTCAGATCCTAGTCTGACACTTTAACCACTACACCATGCTGGCTCTCTAGCCCTTGTTGTCCATATAACTGTTTCAGTCTGTAACAGGCAGAGGTAGATACGCTATTCCAGGCGGAGATGATTGTGCACGTACAGCACCATGAGCTGATGGCCTTGGACTAACTTTTACCTTAAATAAATTCAGGACTGTAAGGTTACTAGCACCCGGTGGGGAAAAATTAAGCCGCTTTAATTCACATGGATTGGGGTTATCAGCCACATGAATCTTGCTGCTTTATAGTCCAGCCCATGCAAACTTGATACATCCTGCCTATGAAGTATTAAAGAAGGAACTAATTGAGAAACACTATCTTGTTTTAATATTCATATTGTGCTGAATAAGAAAGCCTGTCTATTAAAAGATCAAAGTGTAGCGTTTCTCTGCATTTTTTATTTCCTCTCTATATTTTTCTTAACACATCCCTCACTTACCATCTTCTGCGGTTAACATTTGTGATAGTCGTTCTCCCTACATCTTAGTGACAATCCCCCTGTGTTTCACTCCCTGAAATACATTTGGAAAACAGGAATCATAACACTGACCTACCTTTCAACACTGAGAAAGGATTGCTGAAATAATGTATATCAAATGCTATTATTACAGAGAACTTGAAAATTTGGTTTGTAAACTGAGAAAACCTCAGGAGAATGTAGAGTATGTCATGAACATGTTCTAGAAGAAACAAAATACGTTCCTACGTGTCCTCCTGCTGAAGTAGAAGTAGATTGTGGGGTAGCAATTTTTAGAAGGAAAATTATGTGATGAGAGACAAGAAGTCCCTCTAACACACACTGGGTGCATTCAGACAGCGTGCTGAGAGTGGTGTAAATTGTTCCAGTCCCAATGCATGTTTTTTTTTTAACCCGATCACACTCACCTCCTTGTTCTGAATTGCTTTGCAGCCACATCGCTCCCCACCATCCACACGAGGAAGCATGCATCGGTGTGTTTTTTTCTTCTCCCAGTTTGAGCATGCGCACAGGCAGCCATCTGTAGAACTAAAATTTCCGTGCGTGCACAGAACAGTGATTTCCACACTTCCCTTTAAACTTTAAATGAACACTTCCCTTTAAACTTTTACCCTGAAACTGGCCTCTGTGAGATCCCGAACTCGTCTAATGCTAAAACTAGGCACCATTTAAACTTTGCTTTTATTAACTTAGGAGTAGAACTCCGCCCATGCGCACACCGCAAAGGCATAAAAAAATGGCAGATGAAAAGCGGAAGCCTGAGGCTTCCGTGGAAGCTTTTCAGAGGGGAGGGGGTTGAAGCACCCAGAAGTGGCTCGACACCGCAGGAGCGATCAGTCGTCAGAAAAGTGTGGCTAGAACTGGAGAACTAGGAAAACACCACTTGGGTAGGTGGTATCAAAATACTCCATTTTAAAGGGGGGTTGATCTGGAAAGCGACAGCAGGGGACGGTGCACAGATGTTGGATGTGTGAATGTGCACATTAAATCTGTTTCTGAAGCGTGCTGAAAGCAGTCCAAATGGAGCATCGGAATGCACCCACTGAGTGTTGGACTGAATGACTCAGGATGTTGGCACATTGGGGAGACACTACTGGGTATAAGTGTTATCTCCTTGAAGGGGGTGTATCTCTCTTTGTTTTAACCTGAGAGCTGCCCTCTGACCCCTTCTCTCTCTCTGTGACTTTGTTCTCCCCCGTTCTTCATGTGGCTCTTCATGGAGTCACACATCTCTGCAGGTCTCACCTATAGAAACAATGCCTTCACGCTTCCACATACATGATGCCAGATTTAGCTGACCACTTGTGATAGGGAAAGGACTCTTTAGATTAGGCTCCTCTGTCTCTTCTTTCAACTGCAACCTGAGCATGGATGGAATCTACTTGAATAATTGTAAGCTCTACTTTGCAATACACTTCTCGAGAGAGATTTATTGACTGCACACAGTATCATGCCTCTATGACTGGGCAAGCTCTGCTATAGTAATCAAATATCCCAATACTGAGCGCCAAGCTAGTTGATTTGAGTGACAGACATCGTCTAGTTTGGCCCTGATCTTCCCTTTAAATTGCAGCCTTGCCAACTGCATTTTATTGAATTAGAAGATCTGTAAGAAAGAATCACACAAATGCCCATAACGTGTAGTTTCTCTATTTGTATTACATTGCTAGAAATGTAAAATCCGGGCTCCAAAGGGAGTGACACGTTAGCACATATGTGGCAGGTATATCCAGTGATATTTTTAAAAAATAATACTAAGTAGCAATCCTAAGCAGGTCTACTCAGAATCCTATTCAGAATCCTACTCAGGTTTGCTCAGTGAGCTTCGTGGTGGAAAGTGCCATCAGGTCACACCACATGATGACCCTGGCGTTCCTCGGTGGTCTCCCATCCAAATCCTAGCCAAGGCTGACCCTGCTTAGCTTCCGAGATATGACGAGATCAGGCTTGCCTCGGCTATCCAGGAAAAAAAAAGCCATGCTTGTGGTTACTGTTGTATACCAAGTAACGACCACACACGTAGTCAGGGAGAAACGTAGTCTAGAGAAAGACTCGAGCATCACTGTCAGGAACAATAGCCAAAACGAATCTTAGCCCACACCTATTGAACAGGTAATAGGTGCACTGTAAATAACCTATCACGTGTGTGTGTGTGTGGTGGGGAGTGGGGAACACGGGAATATAAACCGGCCTGCGAGCCGGGCAGCCATCTCAAGTCTGGAATGTAACTAATAAAGTATGAGCTGCTATCATGCTTCTTCTTCTTTTTTTCTAAATTATTTTTATTAGTTTCCAAACAAAAACAAATATGGTGGATAACAACCACTAAATATTCTATACAACAAAAAAAGAAAAAGAAAAAGAAAAAGAAAACATACTCCTCCTCTCTCTTAACAATATAATTATAGCACTTATAACCACGTTCAATTATACATGTATTTCATTTCTAACAAGCTTTTAACCATTAATTTTGTAACTTGTTCATTGTTGCTTTTACAAATAGGAATTCACAGTTAACTTTGCTTTTTACAGTTTTAAAGCTATCATAACCTTCCAGTTATTTCAAATAGTTTATTTACTGTTAGCCAAGTTAGCACCCAGGAAACCTGCCTAATTGTCTAGTCTGTCTTAAAAATTACCTAGCCCATATTAGCTCTTATACCTAACAGATCACCTTTACCATTGTTATCTCTAAGAGAGCCAGTTTGGTGTAGTGGTTAAGTGCGCGGACTCTTATCTGGGAGAACCGAGTTTGATTCCCCACTCCTCCACTTGCACCTGCTGATGTGACCTTGGGTCAGTCACAAGCTCTGACACAGCTGTTCCCTCAAGGACAGTTTGTGTTATTCTCTCAGCCTCACCTACCTCACAGGGTGTCTGTTGTGGGGAGGGGAAGGGAGTTTGTAAGCCGCTCTGAGACGCCTTTGGGCAGTGAAGGGCGGGGTATAAATCCAAACTCTTCTCTTCTAAGCAAGGTTTTTGCCATGCTTGAAAAATATACCATGACCTTCAAATCAATTATTTATAAACATGTTAACACAAATGAAGCCCATTTTCTTGTCTATCCCATCTTAGACAATGTTTAGCCAATAAAATTTCCGTTACAATACTATCTACTTCAGCATCCAACTTACTTCTATATAATCACCCATACTTTATACTATTTTACATTTTCCTATCCATACGCCTTGTTTTTTATTTTATTTTTTTACAAGCCACATGGTCAAATTAGACCACACTTCTCCTACAGGCTAGCCTATTTCTTACATTCCACTTGATGAAAATAACATTTTTGGTAGCTTACAAAAAATAAAATATAAATATACACGAAAGGGAACAAGAGAGAAAAAAACACAAGTAATTCATTTATCATTACCTTGTTATAACAACAGTCCAGAGTTGGAATTTCTCACTCAAAGATACATCAAAAAAGAAAAAACACTACATTACCCCAGTCTTATTTCTTGATTTTTTGTCAAGGGAATCTATATTTGTCTTTTCTTTACAACCATAGCCAAATGTCTATTTTCTTTATATGAATGGAATTTTGTTTTAATGCGTCCCTTTCCATTTAGCAATGCCTTAGTATAACAACAGTCCAGAGTCTAATTTTCTTACTTACAAATACATCAAAAAGAAAAGAAAAGACACTACATGACCCCAATCACATATCTTATTTTTTTCCTGGAAATCTGTAATTTTCTTTTCTTTGCAACCATAGCCAAATGCCTGTTCTCTTTATATGAATGGAATTTTATTTTAATGCGACCCCTCCCAGATCTCAACCAGATTATTTTCACATACTTGTTGTCACTGTTAAATTTCCATCACCTGTTTCTTATTTTCTTTCTTGCTGATGATCTCATTTCTTTAGTCAAAAGTTTTTGAGAAACCCTTTTTGCCAGTCCTATCTTTAAATAGTCAAGTCTCATTGGCTCCTTTTGGCTTGTTCTCTTTTTTGCCATTTTTCTCATTTCTTTAGTAGAACATTTTTGAGAATCTCTTTTTGTAGGGTCTGTCTTTAATTAATAAGATCTTTTTGGCTCCTTTTGGCTACTCCTTTGCATATTAACATTTTCCACACTTGTTGTAACTACATGTTGTACATCAACACGCACCTTCTCTTGATCATGGTCCTGGTCCTCTCCATTCTGCCTGCTCTGTATTAAATCTTACTCCTTTCCCAAAGTTAAATACGCAGAATGTTTTTTTTCCAGAAATGTTCCCAAAAGCTTCCACAATACTTTTTTGGATTTTTTCCATCAGTAATCTCCAAAATTGTTCTATAGACAGTTCTCCAATGACTGCATTTTCACTAATCTCCTCCTCCTCAGATTCCACTTGGAGCGCCATTTCTGTTTTGCTACACATTATCTTTCCACCTCGTTAATTCAAATTAGAGCGTCCGTTTCACACACAAATCTTGCTCCATTCTATCAGTCACAAATCCTTGCCAACAGCGTAATTTTACCCCAAGAGAAAAGAAACACTCAGTCAATTACTTTCCCTCTTCTCTTTCTGGCCGCTTTTCTCCATTTTGGATATATTCAGCCTGGGATACTTTTTGCCGATAATTTTTTCCATTCCCCCCAAGTTACAAATAAGGATACACATACTCACATTGTCTTCTCCTCCTTTTTTGTGCTGCTGTATAATAAATTATAAATCCAAACATGGCTAAAACAGATGGTTGCGGCTAAGTAAAACATGGCAACCATGCCTTACTCCACCAGTCGCTCCTGTTTCAGGGCACTAATGCACACACCACCACATTTTCCATATGTGGGAATGGCTGAAACAAAGCCCCCGCTATCCGCCCTTTCTCCAGGAGGTCAGGTGGAGCCCACCCAGTTGTCTGGGAGGCTCCAAAAAGAGCCAAAAGGGATTGGGCAATTTGGGAGTGTCCCAAAATGACCACTCACTGTGCTGTACTGAAAGTTCCCAGCTGCTATCATGCATCAACACATCAGCCTCAGTACTTTATAGTGGCAACAAAGGTGGGATTCGAATGATTCGGAACCCGAGCAGAACACCGCACTGTGCACCGACCTTAAAAGATGCAGCCTCTTGCATTGCTGTCCCTGGAGCCAGCACCACACCGTGCTCTGAGTCTTCAGTCATTGCACCCCGCATCGCTCCCAGCAACTCCATACCACGTGTTGTACCCAGCATGGCGGCTGCCCAAGGAAGCATCCCCAAGTTTGATGTGGCCCACCAGGAAAAGTGGGAAACATGGCTCAAACATCTGGAATATTATGTAGACTACCATGATATCACAGAGGAAGGTAAGAAAACATCCCTGTTGCTCAGTTCCTGTGGGATTGATACCCTACGGCTCCTGAAATATTTGCTGGCCCTGAAGAAGCCGAAAGAGGACTGTAGCTTAAGCAGGCTGCCCGATGCCGAGGACACAGGCCTCCCTGTTATACCCCGAACCCAAGACACGGACGACATGGCTGGGGCGGAAGAGCAACCAGTCGAGGTGCCGCTGGCCCCAACTCCAGCCCCGGTGCCTTCCCCAGCACCAGCAGGGGTGACAACAGAAGGATCAACCCCCACTGCCAACTTGAGACACTCCACAAGAAAGTGGGGAAAGCCCGCTTACCTAAAGGACTATGTTAGTTAGGGCAATCTGGACTAAGGGGGGGAGGGGTGTTGTATACCAAGTAAAGATTGCACACGTGGTCAGGGAGAAACGTAGTCTAGAGAAAGACTCCAGCATCACTGTCAGGAACAGTAGCCAAAACGAATCCTAGCCCGTGCCTATCAAATGGCTAGGATCCTAGTAGGAACCAATGGGTAATAGGTGCACTGCAAATAACCTATCATGTGTGTGTGTGTGTTGGGGGAGTGGGGAATACGGGAATGTAAACCGGCCTGTGAGCTGGGCAGCCTTCTCAAGTCTGGAATGTAACTAATAAAATATGAGCTGCTATCACGCTTCAACGCATCAGTCTCAGTACTTTATAATTACACTGTAAATACCAAGAATTCTTCAATAGTGTATCTAAACAATTTATCGATATAATTGAAACTGCCAGTGTGGGAGGAAGTCAGCACTTCCAAATGATTCTTTGGGAAAGAAGCGAGCACATAAAATTGAACAGACAGGTTCTACCAAACCTCAGCAGATTTGACACGTGCATTACAAACCTAGGATATGCCTGGAAAGCATACAGAGGAGAGAGTTAGGAAAACAATCTATTTTCTGCTTTGGTCCTTGAGATTTGTTCTTGGCATGACTGGATTTTTTTAAAAGCCTTGAAGCTTAATTAGAAGAGCCATATACTACCAGTGAGGTACCATTAAGCGAATAAAGTGAACACAAAGAATAGCAATAAAAATCAGACCACATGTGTGTCCTGGCTAAGAAGCCAATTAGTTTGTTATTTTGTTCTGCACCAGATCTCTGTGCCATTAAATTTCCTTTGCAATTAAAGCACAATGAAGAGGTTTTGTGCGGACAGAGTGACACAGCCACACTCTTGTCGAGTTTCTAGACTCCAACAGGTCATGTACATTATACTTCTTTTAAACTCAAAGAATAAGATGAAATTTCTGTCAGCTCACCCTGAGAGATAAGGTTCAGCTTCTGGAACCACACAGAACAAGCTTTGGGTGGTGGGAAGAGTCCCAGCTGCAACTATTTTCTCTGTGCAATCCTCAACAGAGTTACACCCTTCCGAGTCCATTGATTTCAATGGTGTAATTCCCATGAGTATTGTGCTGCTAGTCTGCAAACAGCTTTGCAAAAAGACATCTTTTAATAAGCTGGTCGACAGGTCACTCTTAGGACCCAGCTACATGTTATTCTAATTTGACAAACTTGGTCTGGAGTTCCCTTGTGGTCAAATAGCAATTGGGGGGAAAGGCATTTTTTAATCCCCAGGAGCCTGACTGAGCTCAGGACAATGGCACAAGGGGGGGGGACTCCTTCCTTTCCCTCATGCCATTTTCCTGAGCCAAAATAGCCAGGGGGGAGTAATTTGCTCATCCATTATTCCCCCAGCCCTTTCAGCTTGGGAAAATGGCACCAGAGGTAAAGGCAGGAGCCAGTTTGGTATAGTGGTCAGGAGCACGGACTCTGATCTGGGAGAACCGGGTTTGATCCCCCTACTCCTCCACATGCAACTGCTGGTGTGACCGTGGTTCAGTTACTAGTTCTTTCAGAGCTGTTCTTTCAAGGGCAGTTCTCGAAAGAGCTCTCTCAGCCCCACCTACCTTACAGGGCATCTGTCGTGGGGAGGGAAAGGGAAAAGAGATTGTAAACTGCTCTGAGACTCCTTTGGGTAGTGAAGGGTGGGGTATAAATCCATTCTCTCCTCCTCCACTCCATTCCACCCCTCCTCCTCCACTCCATCATCCCAAGCCCAGCTGGGATCCTGCAGACCTTAAAATGCCTTTTCCTGCAGCTGCTGTGTGACTGCAGGGAAACAAAATGGGTTATAGAATGTGATATATTGTTAGGCCCTTAGACTATGGTTGTGAAGGAAAGTGGTTGCCCACTTGTCCCTTTGTCTTTGGAATGATGATTTCGTATATCAGCAATGCATACAGCACTTATATACAGCACAGTAAAACCAAGAAAGCAGTAGATGGCATGATAAGCAATGAGAACAAATCCCATGCCTCATATCAGGCGAATATAGGTACCCCAAAGAACTCCAGTGCCCAGTAGTATTATCTAAAACAGCAAGGCACTGAGGAAGGGGCCATAAACAGTGGAGGCCAGATTGGCTGAATGTCCTCCGCCTCAACCAGAAACCTGGTGGAACAGCTCCATTTAATAGTAGTCAAGGAGGGAGAAAGATGCAGAATTGGGTCTGCAAGAGACAAGAGCTGTACACTGTAGACTGTAGCGCTGTCTAATGCCTGCAGCAGCAGCAGCACACACGGTTTAATTGTGAAACAAATAAAAACTCCAAATTTGTCAAGCAGTAAAACATGCCATTGTCAGGCCATGGGCTACGTATCTTCTCAGGAAGCAAAAGCAAATTGACTTTCCCATCACATGCCCTGGGTCTCTTTGGCACTGGGAGGAAGGAGCTCCTGATCTGAGTGCTGATGCTTTGCCAGCAGAATGCCTGGCCACACATTCCCAAAGGCGTCACTCGAAGGAAAAGCTGTGGGAGGCTGCTGCTGTGGCTGAGGGAAAATGCACAGCTCCCATTACATCTACATACACCTGTGTCGGCCTTGGTACCTATGGTAGCCTTTTACTGAGATCTAGGGCTACCAGCTCCAGGTTGGGGGAAAACTTGAAAATTTGGGGGTGGAGCCTGAGGATGGCAGGGTTGGGGGAGGGGAGGGACTTCAACAGGGCATCATGTCATGGAGTCCACCTTCCCAAGTGGTCATTTTCTCCAAGGGAACTGATCTCTATTGCTTGGAAATCAGTTGTAATAGAAGGGGATCTCCAGCTACCACCTGGAAGCTGGCAACCCTATTGAAATCCAGTATAATGTTATGCCTACACTGCTGAATTAGGATCTGGGAGTCCTGCATTCAAACCTCCAGTCTGTCATGTGGTTTGAAGAGATGGCAGAAGACAACTTTTTACATCCTACTTTTCTCTACCCTGAGGAGTCTCAAAGTGGCTGACAATCTCCTTCATTTCCCCTCCCCACAACAGACACCTTGTGAGGTAGGTGGGGCTGAGAGAGCTCTGAGGGATTGGTGACTGGACCAAGGTCACCCACCCAGCAGGCTTCACATGGAGGAGTGGGGAATCAAACCTGGTTCTCCAAATTGCAGTCCACCACTCTTAACCACTACACCATGCTGGGTCTCTGCACAGCATGACTTTGAGCCAGTGACACACTCTCAGCTGAATGTACTTCACAGGACTGTTGTGAGGCTAAAACAGGGATGGGAGACTTATGTACACTGTTCTGACCTCCTAGGATTGACAAGCACCAGACAGAAAGAAAGAATAAGCTATTACATGAACAGAAGTCTTTGTTTGCTTGTAGTGGTTACCAGTTCAGGCAAACTACAAAGGCACATGATGCAGAGAAAGCTCCTTTCAACCACCTTGTCTGAGAGTGCCAGATTCCTGGCACACAACTGCCTGCAGCTCCAAGCCCTGACAGGTGCCACAGTGCCTGGGAGACATGTGTCAGCAGGGCAGCAGTGACTAAGGGGGCGCCCATAACTGGCTGTGCCATATTTAAGAAAGGCTGGGTGGTGGCAGCTTGAGAGCAGAGTGGAGAAGGAAAAACAATAAGGTTGTGTGGAAAGGGGCCATGGAAGCTTCTCATGGCACAGAGGTAAATAAAATCACCTGGTAAAGAACATCCCACTTAACCTCTATTAAAGAGACAGGACCCTTTCCTCTAGGGCATTTAGCAACATAAACCACTAAACATTTAGAACATCCTCCAAGCTTGGGGTCATGGGAATTGGGGGACATAACTGTGTAACAAGGAGGAAGCTTCTTATTTTGACACAATAAGTAGGGATAAGAAAGGCTAGCCCATTGACGTCAGATCTCAGAAACTAAACAGGGTCAGTCCTGGTTTGTATTTGGATGGGAGATCGCCAAGGAAGTCCAGGGTTACTATGCAGAGGCAGGCAATGGCAAACCACCTCTGAACATCCCTTGTCTTGAAAACTCTACAGGGTCACCATAAGTTAGTTGTGACTTGACAGCAAAAAAAAAGTAGGGATGCAAGTAACCCACTTTGTGCAGGTCCTAGGGCAGGCAGATCCCCACAGCTTGCCAGTGGGGGGATTTGGGGGGATATTCCAGTGGTGGGCAGGGACATCGTGCAACATCCCCAAAGTGGTGACATCATGTGAAAACCATAGAGTTTTGCCCCAAAAGCAAAGTGTTACCATGTGATGTCCCAGTGTGATGATGTCACTTTCACATGACATCATCACATCAGGGACGTCGCCACACAATGTCACTTTTTGGGGGCAGGGCTTCCCTGCCGGCCAGCTGGCAGAAGCCCAAAAAATTAGGGGAACCCCCACCTGAACCGTTGGTCTGGCAAGCCTAGCTGGTCCTCAGGCCCACTTCTTTCACTTTAAAATACCTGGTGTTGGTCCCCTATGTGCAAATGAAACCCGCCTTTTTCTTGTGCCCCATGTTGAATTTTCTTGCTACTTTTATGCATTTTTAATCTTATTACTGTGAAAGTTGTGCCTGAATGGTGCATAATATAACAGTGGTGCAAAAAAATAATGGTGCACGGATGGCATCAAATGGCATACCAAAATGAATTGGGCATACCAGCAATGAAATGAAAAATAAATGGAAAGGGCATAGTTGGATATCCTCCTAACATGCATCGGTTTGTTTAGCTCATCTCCCCCCCCTCCATTTCAGTGAAAACCTCCACATTGTAGTTTTGCTGCACTTCTAGCATACATTCCTGAACCCCCAAGAATCCCCTTGAACACCTGGCCTCAGTCTGTCCTCCCTCTCATGCGACAAGCTCCCACTGTCAGTCCACAAAGCTTCACACATGTTTTTCCCCTTCAGCACTCTCCATGGAAGCTGTCTGCTGACTTCATAGGTCTGACTCTTCTTCCCAGCTGTTCAGATACTTTTGAACATCACATGATAACACAGAACTTAAGCAAATGGCTACATGATGCCTACAGTGAAACAACACCCATATTTAGCCTATTGTAAGTAAGGAAAGTATGGGCAGCTAAGCAAGGTCCCAAACTCTGTCTGTAAGCAATGGAGTGCAAGAGTATGCAGTGTATGTCTAGAGAGGGAGAGCAGCCTGTCGGGATCAACCAAGGAACCGCAAAGCTGCTCTTAACTGGGGATTAGTAGATTTCTTGGATTCCTTTATTCTTTTAGAAGTTGCGATTGGGTGGGTATTTTTAATGAGTTTGGGCTTTGATTGACTTTGAATTGGTCTCCAACTATGGTTTTGCCTTGAGCCTTGGCTATGAAAATTGGCAGCCAGGGTGGGTAAGGATTGACCGTGGCCACAGGACGCTGCCTTCCACAAGCCCTGTTCACATGTTACAGTGAACACACATAGATCCTGCATACACATACATCTGTAAGAAGGAGCTAGTGTGTGGACATTTTGCAATCATTCCCTGAATAAATGTGGAATTTGCATCACATGATTTATTTATTTATTTATCAGATTTATACCCTGAGCGCCGAAGAATAGATGCTTTTGAATTATGGTGCTGGAGAAGACTCTTGAGAGTCCCTTGGACTGCAAAGAGGTCAAATCAGTCAATCCTAAAAGAAATCAACCCTGATTGTTCCCTGGAAGGCCAGATCCTGAAGTTGAAGCTCAAATACTTTGGCCACCAAATGAGAAGAGAGCACTCACTGGAGAAGACCCTGATGCTGGGAAGGATTGAAAGAAAAAGAAGGGGACAGCAAAGGATACGTTGGTTAGACAGTGTTATCGATGCAACAAACATGAAACTAAGCAAACTCCAGAGCACAATGGAAGACAGGAGGGCCTGGCATGATGGGGTCCATAGGGTCGCGAAGAGTCAGACTCATCTGTGCGACTAAACAACAACTCCCAGCCAAGTCCAGCTCAGTATGTGTCTTGAATATGAGAATTATTCTGCACACATCTGAATAGAAATCAAGTGTATGCTGTACATAGATTGCATGTGTGTTCACTGTGTGTAACCTGTGACCTGGGCTACATAGTCAGACCATTGGTCTGTCAGCATTGACTATTCAGATCGGCAGCAGGTCTCCAGGGTCTCAGACTGAGGTCTTTCACATCTCTTAGCACCTGATCCTTTTGACGGCATATGTCAGGGACTGAACCCAGGACCTTCCACTATAAAAATAATAACAATCACATTATTACCATGACAGCAATAAAATAAAAACATGAAATAGCTTTAAAGACAATAATAGCTGCGTTAAAAAGGAACCCAGCAAATAAGTACCAACAAGCAGAAATTTACCCACCACTCTGGTCAAATTCATAATAAAGCAATGATGCTTTCCCCTGTCACAGGATGTGAACAGAGAAGGAATGTGATGAACTTCCTGAGGCAAGGAGTTCCAGAGCCACTAGGATTCATCACTGGGAAGGTTTTGTTCTGCCACACTGGCCAACCACACCGCAGACAGAAGTGGGACAGAGAGCAGTGCCCCAGACAGATTGACTAAGTTTCTATGAGCAGCCTAAAATTATATTGTGACAACTGTCCTCAGGCCAGAAGCAGATTATTAAAAAGAAAAACACCTTAATTAAAAGCCTGGGTGAAAAGGCAGCTGAAGGAAATTAAGGTGGACACCAGGCAAGCTTTAAGGAGGACAGCATTCCAAAGGTATCAAGGCCTCAAACCCTTTAGGACTTTAAGGTCATAACCAGCACTTTGAATTGGCTCTGAAAGAAGCCAGGAGCCACTGAACTAAAGATGATAAATGATAGGAGCTACAGCCAATACCCTTCCAGTTTGGTGTAGTGGTTAAGTGCGTGAACTCTAATCTGAGAGAACCAGATTTGATTCCTCACTCCTCCACTTGCACCTGCTGATGTGGCCTTAGGTCAGTCACAAGCTCTGGCACAGCTGTCCTTGGAAAAGAGCAGTTTTTGTCAGAAGTTCTCTCAGCCCCACCTACCTCACAGGGTGTCTGTTGTGGGGAGGGGAAGGGAAAGGAGTTTGTAAGCCGCTCTGAGACTCCAAGTGAAGGGCGGGCTATAAATCCAATCTCTTCTTCTTCATCATCATCATCATCACACTTGAACTGAGCTCCAACTGAGACTCCTCTCCTTCTCCCAGCTACCAACTCCCATTCACCAAGCAAGGGGAAGAAGAAGCTGCAGGGGTGCTTCTCTCTAGCATCTGTGGAATCATCTCCAGCTGAGAGTTCCTCTCTTCCTAGCAGCCAACTATGTTGTGAACAGAAAGAGATAAGCCAGGCAGATATACTTCATCCCTTGTCCTAGCCCATCACTCAAGCTGTACTTTTTAAAGCTGATACTGGTAATGGTTTCTAATTGCTGTATCCCCCTTTGGGATCCCACATCTTTTAGCTGAAATGTAGAGTAAAATTACAATACATAACCGTACCATAAAACTTTCAATACATTGTTAAGAGTTCGTTATGAAGGGACCTTAATAGGATTGCTAGTTCTGGGTTGAGAAGTACCTGGAGATTTAAGGGGTGGAGCCTGGGGAGAGCAGGGTTTGAGAAGGGGAGGGACCTCAGTGGGGTACAATGCCACAGAGCCCACCTTCCAAAGCAGCCATTTTCTCCAGGAGGACTGATCTGAGTTGTCTGGAGATCAATTAAAATAGCAGGAGATCTCCAGCCACGACCTGGAGAATGGCAGCCCTAGACCTTGAAAAGTATACGGTATCCTAAATGCAAGCTCTTGTGGGGGGGGGGTGTTCCATCTAACTTTCCCCTGCTTAGGGATGCTCATCATGTGACTGCCCCAACATGATATTCATTTGATAAATAGGGATGGTTGTAAATACATTAGTATGGGGGGAGGGGGGCGTGAATGAAGCTTTCTCTTTGTTTTTCCAATAGCGGATCCACACAGTGAGCCTCCTGATTAGTTCCGGATCATTTCCCACCCCTGTTACGTGCTTTGTCTTGATTCACAAAAATGTATCTTTCCAAATGCTTTGTCAAATTCCGAGTGGACAGAAAACCAGCGTACGGCTAATTTATTCAGGGCACATTCTGTTCCACCTCATGCTCCGGTGATGAAGAAACTGACATGCACATTAGAGGTTGCAGAATGAGGCCCATTAGTCAGGGGTTTTTTTCCTGCAGCACCAAAGGTATACGGAGATACTTAGCTATGATTGATGTCAGGATTTTTTTTTTTTTGGTCCAGTAAGTGCCCTTGTGAGTGAATGAACATGGTAGTCAGGTAGGAAGGTATTGATCAAGCAGAATGAATAAACAGCACTGCTAATCCCTGGGACAGCCGTGTCAGATATTTGACTTACACCAAGTGCCAATCAGACATCCTTATTGTAGCTTACAGTAAATGTTATATTAATGGCCTGCTCTTCAGATGTGGACGAGCCTTCCGAACGGCATCGGAATGAGAGCCATCGTGGCACGCCAAGCACACTTTAATGGTGCTCCACTCTTGATGGAAGCACGTGGCAGGAATGTTGATGCCCGGCGAAGGAGGCACTGACATCTGCAGTATTCATTTCAGAGCTACAGGCTTCAAAGGCAATTGCCATGCCAAGCATTATGCACGCCCCCAGCGACGAAGAACAATTCCGGCAATGCTTCCGTGACGCGATACACTGACTTATGCAGCTGAGGGGGGAAAAAAGAGGTTAAAGGATTCATTCCTCTGTGGGGACCCCACCAAAAAAATAAAGAATTGCTGGGGAGGAATGAACAGCTGCTTGCGAAGACTTGTGTCGTCCCCATGCAAACTTATTTGTTCTGCATTCAGAAGAGGAACAGGAGGGAATTGTCAGACACTAAGCCCTCTTCTTGTAAAGTGTATACAACATATTCAGATTGTCAACCAGCTGAGGCCGCAGCGGAGGGATGTGCTGTCAGGGAATGCAAGAGGTGTAATAGGCCCACAAAGAGAGAAGCAGTGAATTCCTGGCATTCTGATGGGGTGTGCTTCATCTAGCAGGCAGCGATGGGGGAAGGATTTCCTTTCCTTTTTGCCAGTTTGCATTTGCTGTGTTAGTGCATCTCTTAAAGTACAGGCGGAAAGCACTGTGGGACTTGGTGCCCATAAAATGATTATTGGAAAAGTATAGTAATTTAAAAAAAATGTTCAGAGGCGTATTTTAAATTGATGCCCTTTTACAATGTATTTTAAATTGATGCAATTTTGTAATGTGTTTTAATGCCAATATAAAGGTAAAGGTAAAGGTTCCCTTGCTCGAAAGCCAGTCGAATCCGACTCTAGGGTTGCGGTGCTCATCTCCGTTTCAAAGCCGAAGAGCCAGCGCTGTCCGAAGACGTTTCCGTGGTCATGTGGCCGGCATGACTAAACACCAAGGTGCACAGAACGCTGTTACCTTCCCACCGAAGTGGTACCTATTTATCTACTTGCAATTTCTAGCTTTCGAACTGCTAGGTTGGCAGGAGCTGGAACTAGAGACAGGAGCTCACCCTGTCATGCGGCACCCGGGTCTCAAACTGCTGAACTACTGACCTTCCACAGCCTGCAGTTCAGCGTCTTAACCACTTGAGCCACCGCAGTTCCCCAATGCCAATATAGCTGGGTTTTTCTTCTCTCTTTTGAAATATGTTTCTCAGAAGGCCTTGCTTATGGGAGAAAAAACGCTCAAATGGTCCCAAGATTCATAGCATGTACAGGGGTGTTGTACTATTGTAATCACATTTGGGAGGGGAATGATTAAAATGATACAGTGATGTGTGGACAACCCCACCCCCCTTGAAGCACAGATGGCTTCAAAAGGAGATTGGGTTCATGGAGAAAAGCTCCACTGATGGATATTGGCAATGTGAGCAGATGGAACATCCATATTCAGAGGTAGCAAACCTCTGAATACCACGGCTATGGGGCAAAAACCGGAGAAGGACTTGGCCTCTGTGCCCTGCTGTTGGCTCTCCAGAGGAACTGATTGGCCACTACGTGAGACAAGTCGAATCACTGTTCTGATCCAACAGGGCTCTTGTTGTGTTTTTATGCCAGGGCACATCTGGGTGGTGGGTTAGAACAGATAAAAGGAAGTACTTCTTCACCCAAAGAGTGATTAACACATGGAATTCACTGCCACAGGAGGTGGTGGCAGCTACAAGCATGGGCAGTTTCAAGAGGGAATTAGATAAACATATGGAGCAGAGGTCCATCAGTGGCTATTAGCCACAAGGTATAGGCAGGAACTCTCAGTCTGGGACAAGTGATGCTCTGTATTCTTGGTGCCTGGAGAGGGGCAGCAGTGGGAGGGCTTCTAGTGTCCTGGCCCCACTGCTGGACCTCCTGATGGCACCTGGTATTTTTGACCACTGTATGACAGAGTATTGGACTAGATGGGCCATTGGCCTGATTCAACATTGTCTTCTCTTAAGTTCTTGTGTTCTTATGTTCTCCTTTGAAGGATTTTAAGCAGAGGCTAGATGGCCATCTGACAGCAATGCTGATTCGGTGACTCATTATGAATTTAGGCAGATTGTTAGAGAGAGAGGGGGCGGAAGTGGTGAGCCAGTACTCTGCTCTTGTGGCCCTTTCTTATATGCCCAGGGTAATGCCTATTGCCACTTTAGGGTCAGGAAGGAATTTCCATCCGGGCCAGACTGGCCCCAGGGATCCTGGAGATTTGATGCCCTCGAGTTTTTGTATTTTAGGAGAGGGAGATAAATTTATCATTGTCAACTCTCTCCACTCCATGCATAATGTTTATAAATGTCTAATGCCTCTTCCCCCCACCACCACTTAGTTGTCTCTTTATTAAACTGAAAAGTTCCAGACTCTTCAGCCTTTCCTCATAGAGAAGGTACTCCAGCCTCCTAATCATCTTAGTTGCCCTCTCCTGTACTTTTTCCAGCTCTGCAATGTCCTTTTTGAGATATGGTATTCCAAATGAGACTGCATTATAGATCTATACCGGGGCATTATAATATCACTCATTTTATTTCCAATCCCTTTCCTAACAATCCCTAACATAGAGTTTGTTTTTTTTCACTGCTGTAACACGCTGGGTTGACTCTTTCATTGACATCATGACCCCCAAGATCTTTTCCCCTCTCTGTCTCAGCAAGTTCAGACCCCATTAGCCTATACTTGAAGCTGGGATTTTTTTTGTCTTTTGTAAAATGTCATTCCCTCCCCACCCCAGATTTCCTGAGCTACAGTGCTATAGTGTTCTTTCTGAAACACACAAAACAACCATTTAATGTTGTGTGGCCTGCCACCCCCAATGCAGACACCCCAATATCATCTTCTGATTCCAGATGTGCAGGAAAAATACACCACAAGATCTTTAGGCCTTCAGATGTCTTAAATGAGGGGGGAGATTCTGGGGAAATATCAGCAAGGATTATTTGAACTTCTCACCCCATTTTTGCCATAAGTAACAATTCATGTTTGCAGGACAATAAGCAAAGCTCTTGAAATTTCCTCCACAAACACAGTTCCTGGATGATGCATGCATAAATCCAGAAAGGACCATTTGCCATTAGGGCAGGGGCTGTGGCTTAGGAGTAGAACATCTACTGAACATGCAGAAGGTCCCAGGTTCAGTCCCTAGTATCTCCAGATAAAAGGATCAGGTGGTAGGTGAGACCCTGGAGAGCCACAGACTGTTCAAATAGATAGTACTGACCCTGATGGACCAGTGGTCTGATTCAGTATAAGGCAGCTTCACGTGTCCATTTTTGTCTGCTTTCAGTAATGCCATTTTGTCTAAATCAATCACCCTCTATTAGAGCCATTTTAGGTATGCTCATCTTGGTGCTACCTGGTACCATGGGAAGGCTGTACCATCCTATTACAGTCTTGTTAAATACTGGGTTCCATGGATGATCAGACCACAAGCCTAGTGATCAGTTCTACTTTGTGATTTCAGCAAGCACAAGACAAGACTCCAGAGCCTCAGCTCTGTTAAATAGCATGCAATTGCCACACCCAAACACACCCCACTCCCAGTGATAGGCTATTTACATAACTTTACTACTAGATTGGTTACTTTCAGGATCCTGGCAAGCCATTGTCCTTCTGCTCCAAGCTCAGCCAGTCTCTGGAGTGATTCAATCAGGAA
Source organism: Gekko gecko (assembly GCA_029375565.1). Classification (NCBI taxonomy): domain Eukaryota; kingdom Metazoa; phylum Chordata; class Lepidosauria; order Squamata; family Gekkonidae; genus Gekko; species Gekko gecko. Next base: position 28,196,004 of record JAPDNY010000004.1, on the reverse strand, counting down.
TGATTCAGTCCCAATACATAACAGTCCAGATCCTGGACTTGCATTCATGGGATAACAGATCCCAAAAAGGCACCAATTAGAAACCAAAGGTCCACAAATGGGCAGCTGGGGTCCAAAGATTTGTCCAAATGCAAGCATGGATTCTAGTTCTGCACCAAAACACTTCAATAGCAGACTTCCTCCATTGACACTGAGATATATCCAGGTTCATAAGAAGAGCATCCCAAACCCTCCATCATTGTAGTTGGTTCACCTCCAGAGCCATCTTCCATCACCATGAATATGAAGTCACTGGACTCTTGTTGAGACAGATGGAGTATGATTTCTGTTCTTCCACTCTGCCTTCATCCCCAGAATTAGCCCCTTACATCCTTTAATCTGTTTACATTCTCTTGGGTTCTTCATTCCCCATTAAGTGACTGACAGAATTAAGATTAAGATCCTTACTTTTTATTACCAGTCAGCCCTTCCCCATCCCCACTGTACTATGATTAGTGACTCCATTTTTTCTACTCAAAGTTCCATTCTCATGTATCTTTCCTTACCTCCTGGACCCATTTTGGGAAACCCAACACCTTTCCCCCCTCTTCAGGTTGGTTTGCTCTGGAACAGCCAAGTGGGAGGAATATAAATGGGAGTAAAAAGCAACTTTAATTGGATATCTAGCTCAAAATAATACAACAGTATGTTAGGACTGTGCAAAGTAAATCGTTTTTATTGTTTCCTGTCTTAATTTTTAATACTGGCTTCTTATTTTCTGCACTGTATCTTGGCTAGGGTAAGGATGGCATTCTTATGAAGGGATCAACTATGGATTAGATCAGGATGTTGCTTCTATAAGGGACAGTTCTATAATATATTGTATATACTGCCACCACCATGTTTTTACTGCAGTTCAATATCTTCTGCCTTCACAACCTTCTCTTCAGTATGGGACGTCAGACAACCTTGTTTCCTTAGATAGTTCTTTGCCTACAATGACTGTTCAGTTGTCTTAGACAGTTTTCTGCCTTTGGGCTTTTCCACATGGGTTTTTTCATTGGTTCTGGCCCCATTCTCTTTTGGTTTATCCCTTGATTTCCACATGCATTTTTGTGCCTGTAGGTTTTGCTTGATTTTTCATTTGTTTGTTTATATTCCATGGGGTTCTTTCCAGTTCTTTTGATACCACTTTTCTGTAAGCCGATTTTGAGTCACCCTTTCCCTTGTACATAGTGTTTCTGTCAGTTTACTTTGTCCCACACACCTACAGCCCTGTGATGATATGAGGGATGGGGGAGGTGAAAGATGCCTTGACACTTATGGTGATGGAAAGTGGTCCAGGTGTCTCTGTGGCTAGGGAGAAGGGGAGAAGATGCTCTTTGCCAAATACTGAGCATCCTTTTCCAAATGGAAGGGATGACACACTAGTCTTTTGATTTGTTAACACCTCTTGATTGGAGGATCCAGGTTTGACAGACTTGAGCCCCAAAGCTTGCACCCAGATTGGCAGAAGACCTCACAGCACATATGGGACGGGGTCAGAAACAAAGTCTGTTCCTTTGTTTTGGGATTCTTTGTTTGGAAAGTTTTGGAGCATGTGTTTTACCATGAGGAGAATGATGCTAAAGAGGTTGCCCTGACCTGGATAGCCCAGGCTAGCCCAGTCTCATCAGATACTGGAAGCTAAGCAGGGTCGGCCTTGGCTAGTATTTGGATGGGGGATCTCCAAGGAATACCAGGGTCATAATGCAGAGGTAGGCAATGGCAAACCACCTCTGAAATGTCTCTTGCCTTAAAAAGAAGTCTAGCTCACCACCTGGTGATGCAAAACACTAAAAGAACTAGAACTGCTGGCTGCCGGACAATCTTAAAATCTCCTGGCTATACTACACACACTGCCAAATGACAATGATGGCAGTGATGGGTTGCAGATGCACCAGGGACAAGGGCATCTTGCAACGAACAAATAAGTAAGTACTTCAGGTACACAAAAATCCAGAGATGATCCACATGAACACATGAGCTGCCTTATCCTGAATCAAACTAGTGGTCTGTCAGGGTCAGTATTGTTTACTCTGCCTGGCAGTCACTCTCCCCATTCTCTGGGTTTTTCAGACCACCTGCTATCTCATCCTTTCAACAAGAGATGCCAGAGATTGAACCTGGGGCCTTCTGCATTCAGAGCAGATGCTCTACCACCGAGCCACTCTCTCTTCCTCTTCCAGGGCACTTGCTACAGGCCATCCTGGACCACAGGCTTTGTCAGATGCCTTCCAAGCACTGATTCCAAAGCAGCATGTGGGACTAATACTTCCCACAGTACCTCTGTGCTGGATTGACTATCAGCCTGGGTTAACGCAGGCACTGTGTATCTCCCCACCCCCGCTTACCTCAGAACTCTGGTAGTCCCAAGCCAAGTAAACACCATCAGACTCCATTCATTTCCTCTATGCGCGCTAATGCTAATTGCAGCTTCCCAAAGCATTTTTTCCCACATTGTTTGCACAAAATAGCAGTGCTCTGCCTTCAAACGGGGAGTTCGATGACAGCTGGGAAGAGTTTATCTTGCCCTGCTTAGTGTCAGGTGTGTTCTCCGAGCTTCCCTGTCTCTCTTTGGAAGGCTAATTAAAGAACCCTTCTTCCTTGTTTAATATTTACATTGAAACAGCTGCATCTCATTTGGGCCGCATGCAAAGAGAGCACCTGGTGCTCTTTCCCCAGAGTTAATTTTCCTCTCGGCCCCTCTCTCCCGCCCACCCATCCACTCCTGCCATTAAGAGATATTTTTCTCACTGTGGTCGGGACCAGGGTAAACAGAGAGGAGAGCTGCGATGCCAGGGACCTTGCCCAGAGTTCTTAACGCACAACCAAATGTAGCTAATACAGAGGGGTAGCCGGATGAGTTTGCTGCAGCAACATTAAACGGGCATCAGGTGGCACATTAAAGACTAACCAGATGTGTTCCAGAATAAGCTCTCTCCTGAGTCAGAGTTCACTTAACCGGACAAATTAAATACACATCCATAGTAGGTACATTTATACTTAAGGTGACAAGTGACAGAACTGTGGGAACATGGAGATGCTACAAAGAGAGGTCAGTTTGAAACACGTATCTCCTCACCCCTGCCTTTCTTTTGCTTGAAACTAGGTAGAAATATATCTGCTCTGGGTGTATACCTCATGTGCCTGGTGAAGTGAGCCCTGCCTCACAAAAGGTTATGCTGGAATACATTGTGTTGCGCTTTAAGGTACCACAAGACTCCTGGCTATTTTTGAGGAAAGGAGTGCTCCCCCCCCCCATCTAACTCTAAAAGAACAGCAAAATTAGACAGGCATTTGGTGGCACTTTAGAAATTAATTGAATTTTATTCAAGCATAAGCTTTTGTGAGTCAGAGCTTAATAAAGAAAACCAGCTAAAACACCCCAATAAGGAAAGGGAAGTTACAGTCACGGAACACCTCATGTAGACGGTCTGTACATTTTTTTCAAAGTGCATAAAGAATATTTGTGTGAGGATTCTTGAGAGTGCAAAAAGACATGCATGCCCATCAGCTGCTAACAGTGAAACATTTAATTAATATTTATTATTTATAAATTTGAGTATTTATTTATCGTCTAGGTCAAAGTTGCTGTATGAGCCTGCTCAACAGCCAGTTCTCTGTTCTAGTCTGAGGAGTCTGGATCTCTGGTGCCATCTTGCTCTTCTTCAGGTAAATTAGACCATGGTGAGATAGTGCCCATAGTGTGATCTTGGGGCATATCAATAGAGGGATAACATCCAAATCACAATATGTCATAGTCCTGCTGTACACTGCATTGGTCAGGTCGCACCTGGAGTATTGTGTGCAGCTGAGAGCCAGTTTGGTGTAGCTGAGAGCCAGTTTGGTGTAGTGGTTAAGTGTGTGGATTCCCCACTCCTCCACTTGCACCTGCTGGACAACCTTGGGCAAGCCATAGTTCTGGCACAGCTGTTCTTGAAAAACAGCAGTTTCTGTCCAAGCTCTCTCAGCCCCACCTACCTCCCAGAGTGTTTGTTGTGGGAAGGGGAAGGGGAAGGATTTTGTAAGCTGCTCCGAGACTCTCCTGGGTAGTGAAGAATGGAGTATAAATCCAATCTCCTCTTCTTCATTTCTGGAGGTTTCACTTCAAAAAGGATGTAGACAGAATGGTGCAGGTGCAGAGGAGAGCAACGAGGAGGATCGGGGGCCTGGAGACCAAGACCTAGGACAGTGGTTCTCAACCTTCCTAATGCCACGACCCTTTAATACAGTTCCTCATGTTGTGGTGACCCCCAACCATAAAATTATTTCCGTTGCTACTTCATAACTGTAATTTTGCTACTGTTATGAATCGTAATGTAGATATCTGATATATAGGATCTATTTTCATTGTTACAAATTGAACATAATTAAAGCATAGTGATTAATTACAAAAACAGTATGTAATTACATATTGTGAAATATTTATTTCTAATTACAAATAAATGTGAGCGTATCTGCATGTGGGTGGACCCGCCTGGAGACGGATAGAGGAGTGGTGTCTCGGTTCCTAAAACCATTGAAAATATGTGTTTTCTGATGGTCTTAGGTGACCCATGTGAAAGGGTCATTCGACCCCCAAAGGGGTCGCAACCCACAGGTTGAGAACCGCTGCCCTAGGAGGAAAGGCTGAGGAACTTGGAAATGTTTAGTCCGGAGAAGAGACTGAGGGGGGACAAGATTGCTCTCTTTAAGTATTTGAAGGGCTGTCACTTAAAGGAGGGCAGGGAGATGTTCTTGTTGGCAGCCAAGAATAGGACTACCAATCATGGGTTTAAATTAAGGGAGGGAAGGTACCAGCTGGATATTGGGGGGGGGATTATACTAAGAATTGTGCCACAGTAGAATCAGCTGCCTCGGGAGGTGGTGAGCTCCCCCTCACTGGCAGTCTTTCAGCAGCAGCTGGACAAACCCTTGTCAGGGATGCTCTACGCTGATCCGGCATTGAACAGGGGGTTTGGCTAGATGGCCTGTATGGCCCCTTCCAACTCTGTGATTCTAGATTATTTCTGTTGCTTGGCTCTCCAATCTCCCCCTTCCTGTCTGCCCCACCTCTCTCTCTCTTTCCCCTTATGCTCTACCCACGAGCACAGAATCCTTGAGTCCTTCTACCCACCTATTTCATACTTCCATATGGACTGAATGAATCTGGACACTACTGCCTAGCCCTTGTTTGGTGTAGTGGTTAAGTGCGCGAACTCTAATCTGGGAGAACTGGGTTTGATTCCCCGCTCCTCCACTTGCACCTGGCTGGATGACCTTGGGCAAGTCATAGTTCTGGCACAGCTGTTCTTGAAAAAGGGCAGTTTCTGTCAGAGCTCTCTCAGCCCCACCTACCTCACAGGGTGTCTGTTGTGAGGAGGGGAAGGGAAGGGAGTTTGTAAGCCACCCTGAGACACCTTTGGGTAGTGAAGTGCAGGGTATAAATCCAATCTCTTCTTCTTCTTCTTCTTCTTCTTCCTTGTGAGGTTGTCACCTCTGAGTGAAGAGTGGCTTCCGGGACATCATTACCAGGCTGCCATGTGGGGTTAACATCCTCCAGGTTGTTCCTGAAGATCTCCTGGAATTACAACTGATCCCCAGATGACAGAGATCATTGCCCTGGAGAAAACAGCTGCTTTGGAGGGTGGCTTCTATGGCATTATACCCCGCTGAGGTCCCTCCCCTTCTTAAACCCTGTCCTCTCTAGGCTCCACTCCTCAAATCCCCAGGAATTTCCCAACCCAGAGTTGGCATCCCTACTGCCATGGCATGGTTCCCAGTGAGCTGGTGAAGACAGGCCCTTACTGGGGCTGGCAGGGTCCCCGCCTCTGCTACAACATGATATTGTGAAATCTGAGAACCCGAGAGAACAAGAATGGAAGGCCATCTGTTGCTTAAAAGAATACACTAGCAAGGAAATTTGGCTCATGGGGAGGGCAGGGACAGACTGCTAATACAGAAGAGTAACCATTCAATCATATGGAAAATGGGAAGAACTTTGTGTAGAGCAGCACTCTAAAAACCTGATAGATAAATAATAAATATAAGCATTGCCACTTGGTAAATTTCCTGTCTTTGAACAGAAGTCCAGTGGCACCTTAAAGACTGACAAAATGTATTCCAGCATAAGTGTTCATGAGTCAGAACTGATTTCATCTATATCTGTTATGGATGTACATTCCATACATCTGATGAGGAGGCTCTGACTCAAGAAAGTTTACACAAGAAGAAATTATGTTAGTTTTTAAGATGCCACTGGACCTCTGTTTGATGGAATGCATCAATTCTCCAATAGTCTGAAGTCTGGCAAAGATGTTCCCAGAGGCCTGAGGCACAGCCTCTGAGAATTAATCCAGCTGTATGGAAACCAAAACAATGCAGACCAATAGGAGGGCTTGAGGGGAGTGTCTCAGGTGAAGACAAAAGATAGTCTGAGCCATTGATGAGTCCCAGGGGTGTGTGGCATCTGGATGGCCTAGGCCTAAATGTGACCAATGAGATCTCAGAGGGGCAGAGTCTGGATTAACAATAGAAGCCAGGTGTTGGATGACTGTACTGGGATTAGCTGAATGGATTTTATGTCTATCGATGGTTCTGCCAAGGCAGTTGAATAGGTTCTGAGCAATATTCCCTCTAAGCTGTGGAGTCTTGTGAGCAAAAATTCTACTTTGTGAGCTACTGGCATTAAAGTTGTGAGCAAGCAGTTTGGCTACTGCATAAATCAGTTTGCTTTGGAACCGTCCTTCCTGAGCTAAGACAAAAATGTGTGAGCTGGAGGCTAAAAAACTGTGAGCTAGCTCACACTAGCTCAGCTTAAAGGGAACATTGGTTCCGAGATACAGATAAAAGATGGGAGATGGGTCCCTGATTAGCAGCAGGAAGGTTCGTTAATAATTTGTATGTTTGATTGGTTTATTTTGTTATCCTAAGGGATGGAACAAGGAAGGACAAGTATTGAGACAAAGAATTCATATATAGACATGGGATCACACAAAAGGGCTGAGTTTCTGGAGACAGGAGGGTATTCACTAGGTGGCCTCTGAATAGCCTTTAAAAATGTAGATGTTTTACGTGGTGGAACTGCCATTGTTTCATATGCATGTCTTCCTGGGTAGGGGAGAAGACTGAAGGTTTGCCACCTGAAAATGGAGACCCTGTTTCCAGAGCTATAGCTTGTTCTGTGTTTCAGAACCAGGAGTGTCTTCCTTGGTCTGAATTTTGTGGGTCTCTGGTTCAGGTTAGAAAGTGGGGTGCCCCTGCTATTGGAGCTACCCGAGAGTACAGGCAGTGCCTCTGGGCAACACTCCCCAACTCAAGCTGTCAGCTAGGGCTGCAGAGAAGAGGAGAGAAACGAGCTCTTTCTCCTCTCCCTTTTGCAGTGCAAAATTAAAAGCATCGCTTCAGTGCCCACCTAGCTTAGAGGGGAGGGAAGAGCTCCCTTTTGCAACTGGACTGTATAGCAATTTTGCTATTGTGCAGGTGGATGAGAACCTGCATCTCAGCCCATCAGCTATAATTCGCCTTCTGACCAACCGTCAGCTGCCAACTTATTCACCAGCTATCTGAGTTGTTCGATGCAGTCTAATCCTGACAGGCTCACAGTGTGATCATTAGTGTCAAACAAGGTAAGTCCATCTGCTGAACTGGCTCACTGAGAAATTTGCCACATCCCTAGTATATCTTTCTACAAATAATATATAATGCTGTTGTATTCAATGGGCTCAGTGTTTTGCACTCTGTTTCCCAGAAATGAAGTATGCTTTTTCTACTGTACACACTATAGTCTGCTGATGGAATTTTGACTATAGAGGAATCTCAAGCATTGTGCTGTGACTTCATCTAAAGGGAATCTTTCTCAGAATATAATTCCAGCCTTCATTGTTTATAATAGCTTAATTCCTTTTCTTTCCATTAAAAACATTCTCATTATCTTAGAGCTCGAATGCGTTAACAAATGTGCATGTTATCGAAGGACAGATGCTGCTTGATGTATGTTTACATTCCCCCAGCTCTCTTACAATAATCACATTTGCATTTTCACCCACACGTATTAGTGCTGTAATCAAACACAAGCAATAGTCCTCGCAGTGGTTAATATTCAGATGCATCTTATTAAAATAATGCACATAATGGAAAGTTCCTGGAAGTAGCACATTCATTCGCCAGAAGCAATTTTGTTTTAACTTGAGCTAGAAATGCAACAAATGAGATTTCCACCCAAAAGACAACACTCCACTTGTAGGAATCCCTAAGAAATTATTTGGTCGTGTTGTAGAGAAGAATACATCTATAATGGTGCAATCCTAATAATACTTTCTTGAGAGTAAGCCCCATTGTACAGACCTGCAAGAGGGCACCCTAAATGATTTTCTTAAAAATAATGAGCAATATTCCAGATTAAAGGTGAGCCCAGAGGGCCTTCTTTCCATTTCATTTCCATATCTGATATTGAGAAGCAGCAGCAACACTATATGGGTTGTGCTCCTATCTTTCCTGAAATTATGTTTATTTTTCATCCACATCTTAAAACAAAACATGCAAATAACTCCAGGGACTGGCTTTTAAGTTTTCAGGGTTAGGGATGCCAGCTTCTTGGTGGGAACTGGGGATCCCCTGGAATTGCAACTCATTTCCAAGCTACAGAGATCAGTTTCCCTTGAGAAAATGGGTGCTTTGGAGGGTGGGCTCTGGGGCATTGTACCCCACCGAGGTTCCTGTCCTCCTCAAGCACCATCCCCAAATCTTCAGGAGTTTCCCAACCTAGATCTGGCAATCCTACTCCCCCATTCCCTACTGGTGGCCAGGGGGGACTTGGCAACCCTTAGTCTCCTTGAACAAAGGCACATTGCCCAGGTCAGAAAAGCTCCCAACTAGCGTGGTGTAGTATTTAGACCTAGGCTTGAATCCCCTCTTTGCCATGGAAACACACTGGCTGATTTTGGGCTCATCTCTCTCTCTCCCTAACCTACCTCAAAGGACTGTTGTTGGGAGGATGAACCCACTAGATTGGCTCATTTCCTGTTTACTATTTGTGAACAGGGAGCAGATTTTTCAATAGATTGGCACAACTGCTCATCGACCAAGGGCCATAAGGAGAGGCCATGGCTCAGTGGCAGAGCAGAAATTCCCAGGTTCAATCCCCAGCAACTCCATTTAAAAGGACCAGGTAACAGATGATATGAAAGACCTCTGCCTGAGACCCTGGAGAGCTGCCACCAGTCTGAGTAGATAATACTGACCTTGATGGAGAAATGGCAAACCACCACTTCTCATCTCTTGTCTCAAAACTCTCATGGTCCTGGGGCCACCATGAATATGGTGAGACTTGACAGCACACATTTGTTATTATTAGTGTTGCTAATGGTTGCTGATTGGTTTGAATCAATCCTCAATTTTGCAAAAAAAGAAAAGAAAAAGAAACCTGTTTAACAAGTATTCACATCTGTTTGGGCATGACCCAAACAGGCTATGTGACATGCTCATGTCCGATCAACACCTGTGAACACCGCACTTTCAACTTTCAAAATGTTCCATGGTGAAATTTGCACCATCCTTAGACCTAATTCCAATTATGTTCAGAAGTATCCAACAGGCCCTTAATCGCCACAGCTATAGTTCCATTCTTCAGGAAAACAGATTTTGTTGCCAGAGAACTCTACCAGAAGCAAGAAATTAATTATTCTTTTTGTTAATCTTCCAGCTCTGACCTTAACTGGTTAATCTCATGTTGGCAGTGTTGCACTTGAGAGGCTTCTACCAAAGTCTTTTTCCTATTAAGCTAATAATACAAATATCCCTTTCTCTCTGTTTGGTAATTAATGTATTCATTGATCTCTAATTGCTCAGCAATTTGTCTCTCTGTGTCATTAATCCATTGGGAATTAATATTCATTTTTTCTGCCTGGAGGCATTCTTTTAGCCACTAACGCAGTGAGATTATTCTCCAAATAAATGGCCTGAAGTCAGTGTGGAGGCTATGTTGTTTATAAAGAATGGACGTTTCGCAGGGCTGATAAGGGATCACGCTGGCTAGGTCACAGACATTTAAGTCTACTTCACAATTATAGCTGTGGTATTTAGTTGATTCATCACTTCTATTAATTTTCTAAATACCTTCAGATCAACTGAAGAAGGTGTTGACATTCAATTAGGCAACACAGTTTTATAAAGAGTCTCTCCCCATAGCTTGCCATACACCAATTACAATCTTTCTAGTTGTTTCCCCCACTTAAGGTGGCCTGCTTGTCTTCTGCTGGTTTCCATTCCTTCTCTATAGTGCCTCCTACCTTGTGGAACAAGATTCCTGAGGAGATAAGAACATAAGAGAAGCCATGTTGGATCAGGCCAGTGGCCCATCCAGTCCAACATTCTGTGTCAAACAGTGGCCAAAACCCAGGTGTCATCAGGAGGTCCACCAGCAGGGCTGGAACTCCAAAAGCCCTCCCACTGATGTCCCCCAAGCACCAAAAATACAGAGCATCATTGCTCAAGACATAGTGTTCCATCTATACCTTGTGGCTAATAGCCACCGATGGAGCTCTTAATAGTTAAAGAGCATCCTTTAACAGATGTGAGGGCATCTGTTTCAATTACAAAGCATTCCAGGGAAAGATGATGTAACTGGATTCAGGTCTTCAATTTTCAGTGGAACCCTGCAATCCATGTGATGTTTAGTTCCACTCTTAAACAAGGAAATGATAACCTCTGAAAAATGGGAAAGGGTGCTTATACAGCATGATAACTTCTTTATGCTTTCACTAGTGGACTACTTTGAAGCTGTCAGGCTTGGATCTCACTTCCAGCTGAGTTAAATAAGGACATTTGACAATGTCCCTGCTGTTCTGTGACTTGATAAAGTTGAAATGTAGCTAGTAGCAACTCCTTGGAAGAGTTTGCTTCTAGCCATAATTCTTTACAGCTTGTGCTCTCTCTCATGCTCCTGAAATAGCAACCAGACATTAGCATTTGCTCAAAAGCAATCTTAACAATCAGCTTAGAAAGGAACTCACTGGAGAGAAGTGTGGGGTGGTGGATCTTGATAAAATTAACATAATCAGGTTGCAAAAAATAATAAAAGCGAGACACTGATAAAGACACCTATCAATCCCTTTGGGTGGGATAGCATGCCCTGCCAAAGAATTTGAAGGCACTTTATTCAGTTTTAACTGTTCTGACCTGGTGTGGCACAGTGGTTAGCGTTGGATTTTGATCTGTGAGACCCAAGGTTGAGATCCCCTCTCTGACATCAAAGCTCACCAGGTGAACTGGGGAGGATAAAATAGAGGAGAGAGAATGTTATAAGCTGCTTTGGGTCCCAACTGGGAAAAAGCAGGGTATAAATGTCTCAGTAAAATATTAGGTAATAAAAAAAACAGAATAGAATAAATTTATCAATATCCCAAAGTTTAAAGTGCTTTCTACATGCTAAGTCTGCATCTGTTTTATACTGCTGTAACTTTAAGCATTATATCCATCATAGCTTCCACCAAGGAATCCTGGAAACTGTAGTTTGTTGATATATTAAGCCCCCAGAGCTAAAAATCCCCAGAGTTGCTGGGGTGTGTGAAGCATAAATCAGTGCAGTGAATATTCTTCAAGACAAATCCAACCTTTTCCATTGTTCTCAGCTTCTCAGAGATTTTGGGGGTGCAGCCTGGGGAGGATGAAGTTTGACAGGGAGGAAGGATCTCAGCAGGGAATAATGCCATACAGTCCACCCTACAAAGCTGCCATTTCCTCCAGGGACCTTTGTCATCTGTGATTCTGGGAGATCTCCAGGCCCAACCTGAAGTCTGGCAACCATATAATCTGGCAGAGTTTGGCATTACTTTAATCACGTGTGGGTTATTATGCCATGAAGCAGCTGTCCAGGGGATTGCCATTGGGCCTGTTGGATAAACCCATGTGTATCCCAGGGAATGCATGGATTGCCCCAGATAATGCCCCTTCCCCAACTATGAGAGCCCAGTATAGTATAGTGGTTAAAGTGTTGGACTAGGATCTGGGCAAGCCAGGCTCAAATCCCTCCTCTGCCATGGAAGCAGTCACACCCTCTCAGACTAACCTACCTCACAGGGTTGTTGTGAGGATAAAATGGAGGAGAGGAGAATGATGTCAGGTGCTTCGGGTACCCATTGGGGAGAAAGGTGGGAGGTAAATGAACTAAATAAATATTTCAGGTTGTGGAAATGGTGCATGAAGGAAGACTGAAGCATGTTTTCCATGTGGTGGTCCTCATCCTAACTGGAGGAATGGTGGAAAACCCAACTCAAGTGTGATGGTATTATGACTGACACCAGGTGGGAATCCCGGACCAATGATCTGGCTTGGGTCCAGGGGTGGGTCTTCCTTCTCCATTTGCTGTCTGCCCCTATCCCACTGCTGATACCCTCAGATGATCATGCATGGGTGTAATGCAAGGGGACGTGAATTAAGCAATCAATATCTCTGGTAAAAAGGATCACGTGATTACATGCATTGGCCTGTTGAAATTTTATGCCCACCCTTGGACAGCTGGGACATCAGAGATGGGACAGGACCACTGCAGGAAATTAGAGGGAAGACATCACCATGTAACTTGCTGATCATGTTGTTTAAATCTGGCCCTTGGGGCTGGAGGAAATTAGGAATGATTGGTGTGAGAGAAATTCCATATTCATTCACTTTGCAAACAGATGAATGATGGTAGACAGGAGAGCATTCCTTATGAATCCAGTATAGTGGGGTCCAGAATATCATTTCAGTGTAAGTGCTTTCTATATTTCAGCCAGTTACTATCCAGAAATTACATCTGGAGCTTTGAAACACCAGCCAAATCTCTTGAGAGGGTCCAGAAATCCTTTCAAAACAATGCCTGCAGACTTTAAAAAAAAACCTCAGTCCAGGATAACCTGGGGTGGAACCGCATTTTAAAAGAAACAGTGGGCTGCTGCAAGGGAGGATTGGCCAGTATGACCACTGGGAAAGGTCCTGGTGGGCCAATGTTCTAGGTGGTCATAGAATCCTAGAATGTTAGAGTTGGAAGGGTCCTTGCAGGTCATCTAGTCCAACCCCCTGCACTCTGCTCTCCTGAGCCATCATGGGGCCTGGGGGCAAGGAGGTCAGTGTGTCTAAGCATGAACCACCACCAAGTGCAGGGAGGCGACAATGCCCAGGTTGGCCATGACACTGATGCTGTGCTGGATGGGAAACCGAGTGGTCTACCACCTCTGAGTCCTAGGTAGAGTTGATTCTGTGGCTTCTCCCTGCTCACCCAGACTGATTGGGGCCTGCAAGGAGGGGTGTAGTGAGTAGCTTGGCTTCCTATTTGGCTTCCAGGGCCAGCTTGGCTTCCCACTGCATTACAGGCTGCTGCCAAAAATAGCAGTACTGAACAAATGTCTTCCTTCCTCATTGTATAGGGTTGCCAGGTCTGGGTTGGAAAATACCTGGAGACTTCGGGAGTGGGTCTGGGAGATGGTGGGGTTTGAGGAGGGGAGGGCCCTCAGCATGGTCAATGCCATAGAGTCCACCCTTCAAAGCAGCCCTTTTCTCCAGGAGAACTGATCTCTGTCAGATGGAGATCAGCTGTAAAAGTGGGAGATCTCCAGGCCCCACCTGGAGGCTGACAACCCTCTCTTTGTAACATATAGTTTAACTTATCCCAGGGCCTGATGACATGATGTATCCTTTGGGAGCCAATGATATGAAGAGGCACCTGGAAAACACACATTACAATGATTCCAGGCACAGAAGAAAGCTGAACTAAATGTGAGGGGGGAGAAGGAACAAATGCAACTCAGGGTTGCCATTTCTACCACAGCTGCACATTCAATGTAAGGATTAGGCCCACTCCTTGTTGTTAGAACACTCTCTACTCTTCTTTTATCCACTGCCTGGGAACTCGAGGTATTGCCTCCAGAGATTTACCTCAGTCCCAGGGGAATATATTATCATTAAATACTTTACATCCTGTTACACTGGAAAGATCTCAGCAGATGTTCTTTGCTTACATGGGGATCATCCGCTTACGTTCTCCAATCCTCTCTGAATTGTCCCTTTAGTCCAAAAGAGCACAAATCTTGTATCATCTGTTTTCCATTTTGACCAAGGGACTTAAGTAACTCCATGTTTACATATTATTTGTTACTTCCAGAACGTTTTTCTTCTTGTTATTGTTTTTCAGCATCTATCTCCCCCCTTGAAAAGGTGAGTCAGCCACAGCAGCCTATTTGAATGCCTTAAGGGATGTGTATTTTAATGGGTACACAGCTGATAGTTAAGTATACTTTTGCACCAGCAAAGTATCTAAATCATATGTTTCTAAGGGAGAAGAGTAACAGCTGCCTTATTTAAAAAATAGCCATTTGCCTCCAAGCTGTTTCTTATCCTGCAAAGCCAACACGTAGTAATTTCTTTGAATATGAACCAAGCCTGGAGGACTGATTATTCTTCTTCCTAGTATTTTATTATTCAAAATTGTCCAACGAGTTGTGTTGAGGTTTGGTTTTGTTTCCTTATACAGGCAAGGCAAACAGGTCAACTCACATTTCTCTTTGCTAATTTCTCACAATGAGCAAAGTCGCATTCTGGGTAATGTGGTATATGGTGAAGCAGTCATGTGACCACTTCAGCACATGCCGGACTCAGTCCAGATTCACCTCATTCTACCAGTGTGAACACGTGATGTTTTTCCTCTGTGAAAATCCTGAACTAGAAGACATTTGATCATCATGTCCTAAAATCACTTTCAGAAACACTGTGAGAATTAACTGAGCGAGGCTTTGCTTTCAAAGGCCGTTTTATACCTTTAGCCAGCTGTTCATTCTATCGTACCCCAAGTCTCTCTCCTTGGGGAGGATGGTTTGGGTCTTAGAATCTTACACACTCAACAGTTCAAGGAATCTCCATGTTTCAATTTAAACAAGAAGCATGTGATCAACTTATATGCAATAAAATGTAGTGGCAAAGAGAACAATTGTGATCCCCATGGGAATGCTCTCAGACCCCAAGCAAGGCTCTTTCTGTGACTGTCTGAGGCCCCTCATACCCAGTCCATAACAAACAACTGATGTTTGCAGGACAACAACTCAGCATTCCACTACACTTATCCTTCACAAGTAAGACCTAGCTGGAAACCTACTCATTGCAGGACACAGGGTGGGATGTAAGATAATTAAGAAAATAATAGAAAACCCCATTTTTCTGGTATTTTTGGGATTGGATAAAGAAGATGCTTTTTATGGCAGAAATAGACAAACTGACAAAGAAGCTTAACGGTAGAGAAGATGAAGAATTTTTTATAGAATGGAAAGAGTTTAAAGACTATCTCAAAACGAACTGGGATGTAAGAAATAAGTTACTCTGCTTTGATAACTATTAAGAATAGAAAAAAGAAAGTAATGATTGACAATTAGTTAAGGTGTTCCCTAAGGGTTAGACTATATGTATCAATATGTTTTAAAGCAAGAATTGAATATGGGATAACTTTTTATTGTTGCTGAATATTGAATGAAACAATAAGCGGGGCGGAGCATCGCTGGAAGCCGGGGGTGGGGGTGGGGAAGGGGATAAATGAAATGGATGTATCCAAAAGTACTTTGAGATATGGAGCATGTTAATATATCCTGTTAATAAAAGTTTTATTTTTTTAAAAAAGAAAATAATAGAAAACCCATAGGGGACCCTAGCCAGTGGCACTGGGCATCCAACGTACCCCACAAAGGGTTAGTTACTTTTCTATTGCAATCACTTGGCAGTAAGCAAATAGAAAGGTATAAAATCTTCCCCTTTTGGAATTAGTTCTGCTACACAGATCTTCCATCCATGATTCTATCTCTTTCCAGAGGATCCCTGTGCCGATGATCTTGGGCACTGAAGGCATGGGCCTTGTGTGGGGTGCCAGGGAGAGAGTGGGTGTTGTGTTGGTATACTGTCTGTCTAGCACCCCAGCAGACACCCTGCTGAGGTTGGCTGAGGCGATCCTTTCAACAGGGTTTGCAAGGCCACGAACCATGAATTGGTTCAGTTCACAAACAAACCTCCTAGTTCATTTCGCTTCATGGTTCGGTTTGTGGTTGAGCCACGAACCACAAACTGACATGAACCACTTATTTCTGTTTTGTGCCCATCCCTGTGCAATACTGCAGGGACAGGCAAGAGGAGAACAGCTAGGGTTGTCAACTCTAGGTTGCGGAATTCCTGGAAATTTGGGGGGGGGGTTGAGGAGAGATTATAATGCCAGGTTATAATGCCATAGATTCTGCTCTCCAAAGATCCACTGATCTCTGTAGTCTGGAGATGAGTTCAAGTGTGGCTTGATTCTTCATTCTCCATGGACAAACATGTGTCCTAAGTGACAAAGACTGGGTTTTACCACCTACAGAAGTCCCACCAACTGGCTCCCTATCTATTTCAAGTGGACCTTGCCACGGTAAATCACACAACAGTAATCTCAAGACTGGACTACTGTAACAAGCTCTATGCAGAGCTACATTTGAAGATGCTTTGGTGTCTCAGCCATGCCCAACCCTGACAGCGTGGCAGAAAGACTGTGCTTTGAAGCACATGTTCCGCCTTCCAGCCAGTTTGGTGTAATGCTTAAGAGAAGTGGACCCTAATCTGGAGATCCAGCTTTGATTCCCCACTCTTCCACATGGAGCCAGCTCGGTGACCTTGGGTCAGTCACAGTTCTCTCAGAGCTGTTCTCTCATGAGCTGTTCTCTCAGAACTCTGATGCCCCACCTACATAAAAGGGTGTCTGTTGTGGGGAGAAGACAGGAAGGAGATAGTAAGCCACTCTAAGTCTCAGAGTGAAGGGTGGAGTATAAATCCAACTCTCCTTCTTCTTCTTCTTTTTCCTCTTTTTCTTCCTCTTCCTCCCTCTTAATTCTTTGAAGTCCATATAACAGTGCTTAGATTTATGGGAAGTAGTTAAAATGTGCTTGTGTATTACTAATATGACACATTTTCAAAAGTCCTTTTCTGCAAGATGTATAACATACGCTAAATAAATGACAGTGAGAAATAGTGTGAAATTTTCTGGCATATAGCATTCTATCACGCCACGCTTCCGTGAATTCCCTGTGCAGCCATAATGGGAAAGTGTGCAATAGGAATGCGATTTTTATTTTATCGCTCCACTTTTCAAAATAGGTCTGTGCATCATTTTGATCACTTTTATATTTAGGGGAAAATGTTAACTTTCAGCCTTCTCTCCGATTCCCTTTATAACATCTTTAAAAGACTCAGGGATAGCATTGAGTACAATAGATTTTTTAAAAAATAAAAGAAACAGGGATTTAAATCTTCGTATAACTCGAACAGCTAAACCGTCGTAATGTTGTGCTAGCACAGGGCAAATCACACCATGAAGTGAAGCAGGAACACTTGATGTGGTAAGCTTGCTTCCATTATCATTACCCATTATCATCTACTGCATTTATATGGTACCACAGCCTGATTCTATCTGCTGTCCTCCAGCAGACACATGCAAATAGCGGCTCATTCAGATTGTGGAAGCCTGATGATTGTCAGGGGTTAGCCAATGAGAATACAGCTTGCCTAGCTGAGAACGGCCATGTTAGCTGCCACTTTGCATCTGAGTTTGTGATAGTTCCACCCTTTAAAACTCATCACAGCCTAGAACCCTAAAATCTATTATATACTTGCTTATTTATAGACCACCTGATGGAACTCTCTGCCAAAAGACATTCATGCCCTGTGGGAGTTATTACCCTTCTGCAGGGCATGCAAGGGAGAGATGTTCCTCCAGGCATTCAGCTGAGGACAGCAACGGGGACAGTATAACATCTGGCACTCTCATCTATTTCCCCATCCCTCATAACCCTTCCCCTAGGGAGGCTGTGGAGCTGAATTTCCCCCCCATCATCTAGTATATGTATATTGTTTTGATCTATTGCTCTTTTTTTAGGTGGCTTTAATCTTGATTTTAACTTATAGAATTTCTGTGTATTACTTTGTTGTAAGCCTCCCTGAGCCCTTCTTATTGGGAAGGGTGGCCTAGTATATCTAATTTAATAAATATAGAATACTTCATTTATTTACCCACTTTTCTCAGTGAGACTCAAGGCAGATCACAAAATATATAAAAAGAAACTATTCATTTTACAGTGCAGGGCATCCAATAAACTATGCAAAAGATGATACCAAAAACCCCACAAAACATTGCTATATACGGCAATTCTATACTCTTATAAAAGAAGAAGAAGAAGAAGAAGAAGAAGAAGAAGAAGAAGAAGAAGAAGAAGAAGAAGAAGAAGAAGAAGAAGAAGAAGAAGAAGAAGAAGAAGAGGAGGAGGAGGAGGAGGAGGAGGAGGAGGAGGAGGAGGAGGAGATTGGACTCGTACCCCGCCCTTCACTACCCAAAGGTTTCTCAGAGCAGCTTACAAACTCCTTTCCCTTCCCCTCCCCACAACAGACACCCTGTGAGGTAGGTGGGATTGAGAGAGCTCTTGACAGAAACTGCTCTTTTTTCAAGAACAGCTCTGACAGAACTATGGCCTGCCCAAGGTCATCCAGCCAGGTGCAAGTGGAGGAGTGGTGGAAATCAAACCCGGTTCTACCAGATTAGAGTCCGCACACTTAACCACTATACCAAACCACTACACACTTAACCACTACACCAAAAGTGCCCACGTGGAACTATTCCCTTCCATGGCAGTTTTAATCACTTTACAAAAATGCCTCCTGAACATTTCTGTTCTGCACATTCTGTGGAATGATAGAAACATGGGACACCCCCCCGGACCACCTTCGGCAGTCTGTGCCACAGGGTGGGAGCCAACATGGAATGTGCCAATGGGCAGTTGTTATTTGCAGCAGGCCTGTAGCTATGCTGGGGCTTTGGGGGGCTTAAAGGCACAGCCCCACAAGAATTTCTCCTGTAAATGCTTTTTTTCAATCTTATTAAAACATTTTTTAAAAGGCATCCACTCCTTTAAGTAGAGTGGGTTGCTGCAGTTGACAAATTCCCACGCTGAGGAAGGGGTTTGGAGTAGATGACCTCTAGGATCCCTTCTAAGAACATAAGAACATAAGAACATAAGAGAAGCCAATGTTGAATCAGGCCAATGGCCCATCCAGTCCAACACTCTGTCACACAGCGGCCAAAATATACCAGGTGCCATCAGGAGGTCCAGCAGTGGGGCCAGGGCACCAGAAGCCCTCCCACTGCTGCCCCCTCCAGCACCAAGAATAGAGTGCATCACCTGCCCCAGACTGAGAGTTCCCATCTATACCCTGTGGCTAATAGCCACTGGTAGACTTCTGCTCCATATGTTTATCTAATTTCCTCTTGAAACTGTCCATGCTTGCAGCTGCCACGACCTCCTGTGGCAGTGAATTCCATATGTTAATCACTCTTTGGGTGAAGAAGTATTTCCTTTTATCTGTTCTAACCCGACTGCTCAGCAATTTCATAGAGTGCCCACGAGTTCTTGTATTGTGAGAAAGGGAGAAAAGTACTTCTTTCTCAACCTGCTCAACCCCATTCATAATCTTATAAACCTCGATCATGTCACCTCTCAGCCGTCATTTCTCCAAGCTAAAGAGCCCCAAGCATTTTAACCTTTCTTCATAGGGAAGGTGTTCCAACCCTTTTATCATTCTAGTTGCCCTTCTCTGCACTTTTTCCAATGCTATAATATCCTTTTTGAGATGTGGTGACCAGAACTAAGTCTATGTCTGGAAATTGGTCTCCTTTAAGAGAGTTTTTCTGCCTAACTGTTAGCTTTCTTGACTATAGAAGTCATCACCTCCACCTGCTGGCTTGTTATCAGAATTGTTGCTTAGGCTGGCAGAAGTGATTAACTTGCAGCAGCTGAGAACTGCCATCTAAAGTGGTTGACAGCTTGCATTTTAGAGATCTATCATGGTAACAGCTTTCTCTTGGCTGGATGTGTAACAATGAAAGGATCTGTCAGTGTGTTCATTGGTGGCAGGCATAACTCAACAGTAAATGAAGCTAGGAGTCTTGAAACTGACCTTCAGCACCAGGATGATTGTGGGAGTTGCAGCGCCAGGCATTAAGAGAAGCAGAACATCCTGGCCCATGTTATCTTGAGAAAACCTCCACCCACGCACCTACCCTGCAGTTTGCCATGGAAGATAAGGTTCTTTGTTCGTGGTAGGCATAGCACATTAGAAAATAAAGGCAGGCATTTGAAAACTGATCACCAGCTTCAGAAAATGATGACAGGAGTTTCAGAGCCAAAGAGAAAGGGAACTGGAACATCCTACTCCAATTTCCATACCCCCCCCATCCCATTCTATTTGCAATGGAAGCAAAGTTTCTTTTTGACAGGCATAGCTCATCACAAAATGAAGCTAGGAGTCCTAAAATCAGCCACTGGCTTCAGGGTGATAATGGGGCTTACAGTACCGAAAATGAAGGGAATCAGAACATCTCCTGGCACAAATTAGCTCCTGAAAATCCCTCTGCTATTTGCAACAGAAGCAAAAGTTTACTCACGAGAAGCCAGGAAAGGGAGGAAGGACAGATGGGGATGGTGGACAATATCCTCCATGTTACAGAACAAAAACAGGTTAACAGTTTCCCGTACCTATCCGATTCTGTTTGCTACAGTGATTAGGATGTCTGACTAGGATCTAAGAGACCCAGGTTCAAATGCCACTCTGCCAAGGAAACTTGCTGGGTGACCTCAGGCCAGTCACACCCTCTTGGCCTAATGTACCTCATTATATAATAATAATAATATATAATAATAATAATAATAATAATAATAATAATAATAATAATAATAATTATTATTATTATTATTATTATTATTATTATTATTATTATTATTTGGAACGAGGATAAAAAGGAGGACAGGAGAATGATGTGACATGCTTTGGGGAGAAAGGGCCAGGACACTAGAAGCGTTCCCACTGTTGCCCCCTCTAAGCACCAAGAATACAGAGCATCATTTGCCCCAGACCAAGAGTTCCTATCTATACGTTGTGGCTAATAGCCACTGATGGACTTCTGCTCCATACATTTATCCAATTCCCTCTTGAAGCTGTTCATGCTTGTAGCTGCCGCCACCACCTGTCACAGTAAATTCCATGTGTTAATCACTCTTTGGGGGAAGAAGTACTTCCTTTTATCTGTTCTAACCTGACTGCTCAGCAATTTCATTGAGTGTCCACAAGTTCTTGTATTGTGGGAGTTTTATTCAGTTTGTTGGTCTTAAAAGGTGCTTGTCTCAAACTCTGTTGGTCACCAGGTTTGCAGGGATCTGGATAAGATAACTACCTGTGGGTTTGCTGGACCCTCATATTAATAGAAAAAGCAGTGATACACCACATATGTGAAACCGTCTAAAGAAGAGGAGACTTCAATAGGTCAAAGTAATAATTTCATTTGTGTAGGGACCGTGAATCAAAGTCCATTGAATCAAAAGCACCCCCAGATCTTTTTGAAATCAACCTTTCTTGGGGTTTTGGGGTGTTTTTTTTTTAATCAGATGCATACATGCAGAGCTGGGAAGCAAATCAGCTGCATCCATTAATCAGGAGACAACTCTGGAATTAAAGACCTAAGGTGGTTTCTGCCAGACTATACAGATTAGGACTCTGGCTCAGGAGCATGCTGCTGGCGCTCTGCTCTTACTTTCTGAGAACAATGACTGCATAAAGTGTAGATGTACCTCCCCACCCTGCATGTTGCCCCTTTTGAATGTGTCATGTCAGGGTTATACGAGGAAGGCACACAGATGGAAAGAAGGGGGGGGGCGGAATCCCTTGAATAATTAGAACCAAAACACAGCCCCGGCTCTTAAGGCTAGCTACTCATGCAGAGCAACAACAACAACAACAACAACAACAACAACAACAATAATAATAATAATAATAATAATAATAATAATTGTGGATTTAGTTGGTAAAAAGTGAGCGTTGCAATCAAATGATTCCTTCTATAACAATATTCTTACAAGTTTTTTTTTTTTTTTTAAAATCAACATTACATTCGAAATGGCTCAGTGAGAGCAGCAGCATTCGGAGCTCTTCAAATATACTATAGCCAGCCCTGTTGAGTCATTCTCAACAGGATCACACCCGCTGTTCCTATCCCACACATCCATGCTTGCAAACGAACATCCGTATTTTCATTGTACAAGTCTATGATGCAATTGTGCAAGTGTAGACTTTGCACACCTGATCGGGACCCTGATTTTTGCAGCATCCTTGCTGTGCTATCCTATGCAGAGTTACTCCACTCTAAGCCCCTTGATTCCACTCTAAGGATAAGAAGGAATCAGTAAATATAACGGACTAGGAGATGCCCTGCTCCCGAATACTTCAGTCTTGCATGTGTGGGCCTAGATTTCCCCCTCCCTTCCCTTTCTTTCTGCAGAATCACAGAGGGAGGGAGGGAGGGGTTGGTAGCCATTTAGCTCAAAAATGTGGGTTTTGCTTGTAGATGCAGAATGTATACAGAATACACAAATAAATAAACTGGGGGGGTACAGTGCAGAGAGAATGTGTGCTACTGCAAAGGCAACCCTTAAGGCTTAACCCCTCAGATTCTCCAAAGCAAGCTGTCAGTGCAGAAAGGGCCACAGTGCAACTGCAGTGAGCTACAGGGTTGGTGAGGGGAGCGAGCAAGGATGGAGCTGTGGTTGCCAACCTCCAAGTGGTGGCTGGAGATCCCCTGGGTTTACAACTGATCTCCAGGTGACAGATGTCAGTTCACCTGGAGAAAATGGCCATTGTGGAAGGTGGACTCTATGGCATTATACCCGCCCCAAACCCTGCTCTCTCCAGGTTCCACCTCTGAAGTCTCCAGGTATTTCCCAACTCAGAGCTGGCAACTCTAGGTGGAGCCCCTGATAAACTAAATAAACTAATTGTTTAACTAAATAAAATTTGGCATTACCTAATGGATAGGGTGAGTTTCATAGTTTATACTTTTTCTGCTTTGCCGTGCCCATCAAAGCACCTGGACACATCTGCACTGGAACTCCTCTGTGTCACAGAAGACTCTGGAACTTATACTGTGGGGCCAGGACACTTGGAGCCCTGTTGTGACC
This sequence comes from Gekko gecko, assembly GCA_029375565.1. Taxonomy (NCBI): domain Eukaryota; kingdom Metazoa; phylum Chordata; class Lepidosauria; order Squamata; family Gekkonidae; genus Gekko; species Gekko gecko. The sequence goes on along the minus strand of JAPDNY010000004.1, from coordinate 28,172,968 downwards.
TTGTAAGCATTCCATGTGTGACCTGGAACATTCCACAGGGAAATGTGTAATCCGTCTTTGGGGGAATTTTGTCAACCATGTCTGGATTCTTATACAAATTCCATCCCAAAGGAGGCTACAACTCATCAGCCTTGAGCAATAAGGAACTAGATATGCAATGCCAGGTCATAGGTCAGTGGAAAGAGTCTGAGCAGCTACCCAAGTAAATACAGCAGCATCTTAGATACCTGGATTGTTCAAGCAAAGACTTTGCTTTTTCTTGAACAATTAGTAGTAGGGTTTCCGTTTACCCACCTATGGTGGGAGACCTTCAGGCAATTGCAGTCCTTGCCGGCTGATGATCAGCAGGTGAAATCTGGAGCCAAGGAGGGGATACCATAGAGTTTCTGACAATTGCTAGAGTTACCCTTGTCACTTTCACGTAGCTCTAGAAATCACCAGGAACTCTGCAGTCAGAACTTCTGGTAAGTAGCCGAGGCCTTATTTTATTTTTCTCTTTAATTTTTCTCCTTCATGCTGCCCCCACCGCCACCCTCTCCTTCAGGCAATTATTAAAACACATCTTCTCACTGATGAACCCCTCACAGGATTACAAAGGAATTCTGAGGATTTCCCAAACATTTCTGGACTAGGGCATTGCTTGTGAAAGAAGAGTGCAGATGGACAGTCTAACCTGTATATCTAGGCTCCCCCACCCCCAAGATTGTCCCTGAGTGGATGCTCCTTGCTCTGGATTGCAAGACTAGTTCTAATGGGTGGAAATTACAAGGGAGTTGATACCGGCTAAATATCAGGAGAAACTTCCTAACTGTAAGAGTGGTTGAGCAGTGGAACTGACTGCCTCAGGAGGTGTTGGATGCTCCTTCTCTGGATGTTTTCAAGCGGAGGCTGGATGACCATCTTTTGGGGTATGTTGTAGAGCTATCTTTCGTTTATGCTCCTGCAGAGTGCAGGGGGTTGGGCAAGATGACCTGCAAGGTCCCTTCCAGCTCTAAGATTCTATGATTCTATGATTCCTTGCTTTATTGGGTTCTCTGGTCTGAATTGCAGAGGCTATCCTTCCTCCAAAGTACATTGTCCTAAAGCTTTATATCCTTTCCTTTTTCGCTTTAATGCACTCCAATTTTTTATAGTGGTCCTTAGCACGGGAGGAAATTGAATTATACAGAAAGCACTGGCTTGCAAAATGTGGCACTCAGCAGTTAATGTGCGAACAATGTAACTGGTTTTAGCACACCGGGATAAAAAATGCTAAAAAGCTCATTTGGCCTTTGTGATTCAAAAGACAATGCCATTGCTTAGCACCATCTTTCTATGATCACTTGTAGTAGACCTTGTCATTGCTCAATGGATGTTGAAAATATATTGATTCTTCTTTAAAAATGGAGGGCCTACAGCTTCATCCTGAAAACGTTTACTTGGAGGTTCCATTAACTTTTCTGAAATGCAACTCTATGCACTGAATCACTGTTTTGTTTTTCTAAATGTGTATAGAATCGATCCATCCAACATCATACAAGTGGCTGTCTGTAGATTGTTAGATAAATATATGAAACCATCTTAGACTGAGCAAGACCACAGGCTCATCTAGTATTGTCTACTCTGAATGGCAGAAGATCTCCTAACTCTCTCTTTCTCTCAGTATTAGCTATTTGGCGTCCATTAACGCTGAGGAACAATCCTGAGATTTTATGCATACAAAACATGTATTCCAGGGCTCTTTTGGGGCAGGAACGTACAGGAACGGAGTTCTGTCTGGCTCCCAAGTTGGCCATGCCCAGCAGGAACTTATTAGCATAATAGGCCACACCCAACAGCAGAAACTCATTAGGATTGGCTACATTAGGGGTCTGTGGCCTAACATGCAAAGGAGTTCCTGCTACCAAAAAAGCCCTGGGTTTTGACAACAAACAAGGTAAAGGGAATAAGAAGCAAAAGATGGGTGTGGCTGGATGACCACACTTCTGGTAACATGGGGGTGTGGCCTAATATGCTAATGAGTTGCTGCTGTTAGGGTGTGGCCTATTACGCTAATGAGTTCCTGCTGGGCTTTTTCTACAAAAAGAGCCCTGATGTATTCCATTGCTGAGTCACAGCTGTACCCTGTGCATAATTATACAGACAGCCATGATTCTTTGGCAACATCAAGGTCACCCGCAACCAGTGTTCCCTCTAAGCTGAGTTAGTGTGAGCTAGCTCAGTTTTTTAGTCTCTGGCTCACACGTTTTTGTCTTAGCTCAGGAAGGATGGCTCCAGAGCAAACTAATTTATGTAGCAGCCAAATCATTCGCTCACAACTTTAATGCCAGTAGCTCACAAAGTAGAATTTTTACTCACAAAACTCTACAGCTTAGAGGGAGCATTGCCCTCAACCATGGTTTCCTGCAGGTTTCTCTTCCCAGTAACTTTCATCTCCTTGTAGAAGTGGGTGGACTAGCCTCCTTCCTACCCTTTGCAATGTGTTCTAGAAATCAATCACAGTAAACTGATCAGCAGTGCAATCCTAAACCGGATGACATCCTTTGAAGTCAATGAATTAAGAAAGCATAATTATGTTTAGGGTTGTACTGTTAATTCTTCATTCTCTAGACAAGGCGCGTGAGGATAAATGCAACAGAAAGAAATGGTTGTAGTATTTGAAGCTGGGAAGGAATCAGAATTTAGTCCTTTACAATCGTTTCAGGTATCTGATGAAGAGAGCTTTGATTCTTTAAAGCTTACATCCCCCCAAATATTGTTGGTCTCTAAGGTGGTACTGGACTCAAATCTAGCTAGTCCATTACTAGTAGACCTCATGATAAAGAGGCAGGCATTTTAACTTAAGAATCACATCAATGCTGCTTGCAAGAATCTTGCAACTATCATATGATAGTTTCACTGTATGCAAGGACTATCACAGGAGGAACTTACTTATCCCATGAACCTTCAATATGTTCTATAGCGTACATGAATACCCTTCAGTATGAGTATGAGGTAAGCTGAGATAATAGTCTTCTCTTCATCTAAACCAGTGGTTGTCAATCTATGTGCTCTTGGACTCTGTTCTGCCATGAGAGGAGCTGAAGCATGCCTTGAATAACCAGGCTAACATGCTAGATGCAATCTCACCATTCTGTGCCAACAAAGTGTGGGAGTCTCTGTAACATACTGGTCCCTCACCTAATTTCTATTAATACATGGGTTTTGATGTCATCCCATGGGAGATATAGCATAGGATTCCCATGCTATATTGACAGGTGCATAGGAATCCCAGAAGCTTGACCATTGATCAGAAAGGTCAGTTGTATACCTGAGCCTTGATAGAATAGGCAAATGGAAGGGTGAGGAGATGGGAGACAGTTTTAATAGGGATATCCTATAGTAAGAAAGGTAGCCCCCATTCATTGCTTTAGGAAGTGATAGGGGGGTAATAGGTATCTTTCTGAAGATAAGAGTTTCCCCAAATCTAGTGTGTGTCTGTTGGGCAAAGCCCAACATAAAAAAGGTCTTACAATAGTTGTGCAAATTGTTAGGTTTTAACAAGACCACAGGGGGTGGGATCCCAAGATTCTGAGGCATGTTCATCTTTAGGCTGTTGCAGATCCATGGGTGGAATTATCAAGATGGCATTCTCAGTTTAAGGAGAGGAATTATAATAGGATGATAGGAAAGAGATTCATATTCTACATAGAGAGGGGAGATTGCACCTCAGCACGGTTTTTTCATGGTGATACTCGCTGGTACTGTGGTGATACTCACTGGTACAGTCCCAAGGGGGCAATTGGTAGAAATCAGTGCAACTTTATATATGAGTCCTGGCACTTTTTTTTTTGTTTGTTTGTGTTTGTTTTTATTGTTTTTTTACCACCCCCCACCCAGCACTTGGTCTGAAAGAAGACACTATATTTCCATTGGCAAAGAGTCTATTTTGGAGCCACTACCAAACACAAGTTACTTTCAAAACCCACCTATATGTAGGGAACAGATTGAGGTGGTGATGCTCTAACTGGGGTGCGATGGATGTGATGAAAGCATGACTTGGCCTACCACCAGTGACTGGCAGCAAAGCAGCAGAAAGACAGCCTTGCTGTTTGTGGAGAAGATCACTCGATGGCAGCAGAGACACAGGCCGGATGGGGCTGTTTGGGACAGCTCTACAGTGCAGCTATGGCCGAGGGAAACCTGCCCTGTTTCTTGCCAACCCTTTTGCCAAGCAGTGTGCACCAGAAACGGCAGGGTTCCTTTTCCTAATGACTACTCAGTGACTGAATATCAGTAGTTTAATACCACTAGTAAGGATACTTCCAAAATGCTCCTCAGGATTCCTGGTTGGAGTTTGGAGGCCTTAATGGCTCAGTAGGGAGACCTCCGGTGACCTGTTTTTGTTGCAGACCTCAGTGGACTGGAGAGAGGGGGAAATCGTGCATCTTGGATTTATATGAATTTTACTGCTGTATTGAATTTTTTATTGTATGCAATATTGTTATTGTTTTTAGTTCTGAAACTCGGCTTGGCCGCTTGTTAGCCGCCCTGAGCTACCAGATAGGGTGGGGTATAAATCCCAAAATAAATAAATAAATAAATAAATAATAAAATGGTGCCATGCCAACAGCATTTTGTCATTTCTGCTGAATACCTGGATGTGACATGATGTCACCAATGCGACAGTCTAGGATTTGGGCAACATTCTATGGTTTTGCCCACATCCTACAGTGTCGCCTCAACCCGCCCTTCCCTGCACAGCAAGGCTCAGAAAATACCAGAAGTGATTTCATATCATTTGTATTATTGTATTACTGACTGCCATCTTATTGTCTAATGGCCGATTGATGCATATATAGTATTTTATAGCTTAGTTTTATATTTAGGTTAATTGTTGCTGTTTATATTTTTGTATCAGCATTGTGGCACTGGCAGTGTAGCGTTATTCACTCCTGTTCCCGCCCCTCTTGCTGTGACTCAGCCTTGTTTCCAAACTACAGTTGCTGCATTGCACGCTCTCCATTGTTTTCTTCTCTGTTTCCAAATTACATACAGAGTGCTGTGCATCTGCAGTTTGCTACCAGTTTCTAGTTCACTCACATTGCAGCCCTCTGCATTTCGATGCACATAGATAAAACACAGCAAAAACACCAAAGAATTCTTGATGTCATTGTCTCACACAACTGCATCAAGACTCCTTTTGGGTCATTTTCTCCCAAAGCGCAGGAAGATGTGCACACAACAGTAAAATATTGCACACTTTCACACTAACACACACACACACAAAGAGTCTCAATGCAATCAAATGGGAGGGTTGCAGTATTTAATCAGTGTCCCACACTGGTAACATTTTTTTTTTTTTGGCGGGGGGGAATATTGAAATTATTGGAAACCTGTGGCAAATTGTGCATGGTCTAATTCTAGAATTAAGTTTAGGAATTCTCCTAGTTAAACCAAGAAGAAAGGTAGGCACAGTAGAGTGAACCCATCAAACATGAAAGGGATAGAATGGGGTAAAATTGAGTGATTCCTAGTTTTGATCTCCCCTCTGTACGGTCTACTGCCAGTTTGAGAGTTTGTTGCGGGTATCGGCTATTGAACATCAGTGTGGTGTAATGATCAGCGGATTTGACTGGGTTCTGGCCAGGGAAGGTTATTAGGTGACCTTGGGCCAGTCACGCTCTCTCAACCTGACCTCACAGGGTTGTTGTGGGAATACAGTGGAGCAGAGAGGAATGTTGTTGTCAGCCACTTTGGGTCCCTACCGGGGAGAAAAATGGGGTGTAAATATCTAAATAAATAAATGGTCTGATACATTGTGATGTATTCATTCAATCTGCCATGTATAAATCTCTTTCTGTTTTATGTACTCAGTTGAAACCGTAGAGATGCAGCTTGCTTATATGAGATTTCTTTGTACTTCCACCTTGGAAGTCAGATCTTTTCAAAGCAGCCTGGCTTAACCTGTCAGATTCAGGCAAATCCATCATCTCTAGCAAAATCATGCATTTTCAGAAGCATGACCCAGCAGAGACCAAATTATGTTGCAAGCTTGGGAACGAAACCGTGTGGCTGATGCCTCTGGACATGCTACGTCACGAGACGCAGCGCGACAGTGGAGAAACTTGAAAAGAAACATAAATAATACAGAGGCCCTGGGATTTAGAGGCAGTCCTTAAATAACCCCTTAGGTAGTGCTTTTCTCAGCCTGGCTCCCCCCCACCCCGTTCAGAGCTGACAAATGCAAGAAAACATCTCTCATATGTACTTCACTTCAATTCCCTTTTCACACATGCAGTGTTCATTGACCCAGAACAGCAGGGTTATGAATAATAATATCTGAATAATTTATTCATCCAATTGCACAATTATTTACCATATAAATAATGTAATCATTTTTCTCCCCCATTATTTGTTTTGCCCACTTTATAGAGCATGAAGAGGGGGGGGAGAGCCCAAATGAATTAACTGAGTAATTTGCTCAACAGATTCTGTGAACATCTTTAATAATCTTAAAGAGTACACAATCATATAAGGTTCTCTGAGCAGAGTGAAGCTAATTACCTTGAAAATGATTTTGTCCACCTCTTCCTTCAGTTGTCCTTGGATTCAAATGGTGGTTTGGCTGAGGTGCTAAAGGCATTAAGTAAATAGTGGAAGACACTTTTAACATGTCACAGACAGAGGGTAACATCAGAGACCAGAAGAAACTATGTATTTACTTGATGGTGGAAAGTGCCATCTATTCACAACCAAACCAGTTCGGTATAGTAATTAAGAGTGTGGACTTTAATCTGGGAGAACCAGGTTTAGCATAAGAACATAAGAGAAGCCAATGTTGGATCAGGCCAATGGCCCATCCAGTCCAACACTCTGTCACACAGTGGCCAGGACACTAGAAGCCCTCCACATGCAGCTGCAACATAATTTGGTCTCTGCTGGGTCATGCTTCTGAAAATGCATGATTTCACTAGAGATGATGGATTTGGCTGAATTCCCCACTCCTCCACATGCAGCTGTTGGTGTGACCTTGGGTCTGTCATAAATTCTTTCAGAGCTGTTCTCTCAAGGGCAGTTCTTGAGAGAGCTCTCTCAGCCCCACCTACCTCACAGGGTGTCTGTTGTGGGGAGGGGGAGGGAAAGGAGATTATAAGCCACTCTGAGACTCCTTCGGGAGGTAAAAGGTGGGGTATAAATCCAATCTTTCCTCCTCCTGGTGACCCCATAAGGTTTGCAAAAGTAAAACACAAAGGTGGTTTGCCATTGCCTTTCTCTGTGTAGCAACTCTGTACTTCCTTGGTGGTCTCTCATCCAAGTACTAACTATGGCCAACCCTGCTTAACTTCCAAGACCTGACAAGACTGGGCCAAATAGGAGGATTTATTTACTTTCTGTTTTCTTATTATCCCACCCTTTCTCCAAGAAATGCACTGCAGCTTACATAGGGAAACACCTGGCACAACTGTGAGGACTTCCCCCCTCCATCTGAGATCTCCTTGGATAGTAGGGTCCCCCTCTTAATAGGCACCCCCTTTTATAGCTTAAGTGCCAAGGGGATCTGAAACTTGGGGAGTCTCATAAGGGCACCTGGGTACAGCCATGACATTAGAAAATCCCAGGAAAGAAGAGGAAGGGTGTGTTGGATGTAGAAATTGATTAAATGCAATCTTCCCCAGCTCAGTTGCATATTGTTTACAATAACAAACATTTTTTCAGCGCTGGAGACATGACCCAATATCCTCACATAGAGTTGTCTGCCCAGCCCAAGGAACTTGCTACTTCATTAACCAATGCTCGGTTCCTATTTTTCCTTTTTTTACTCAATCAAGAAGGATATTCAAGTGATTAATTTACCCTCCATCCTGTTTCAGGAGCTATTTTGACTCACCCAACCTTTTGTGTCGATGCAGATCTGGCTTGCTTCAACCTAATTAAAGTGCCATTCCAATGTATTTGGGAAAGTGTGCCTTGCACACGAAAGCTAATACCTTGAATAAACTTTTGTTGGTCTTAAAGGTGCCACTGGGCTCTAAATTTGTTCTGATTAAAGTATGTTAATTGTATTGCCACAGCCAAACTCTTTGTGCCAATGCAGATCTGGTTCACAATAGCCTAATCAAGGTATTTTCCCCACCAAAGCAGTTAACTTTAAACCAGTCAGTGAGATTAAAACTTTTTACCTTGACCCAATCCAAAGCCAGGACACCCAGACCCCAACTACCCTGGGGAGCTTCTGTCCATAAAAAAGGGCCTCTGGCACTAGCAAATTGTTCCTCAGATCCCTGGTCCAGATCTCTGCAGGTCAGAGCCCTGGTCTGCAGGGTTTCCCCCCTTGTTCAGCCACCTCCTTGCTCTGCTCCTTGAACCTCAGCTGTATTTGCCCCAGGACCTCTCCAGACTTCAAGCCCAGAATTTAAGATTGTATGTCCCTTCTCTAAAACTTCCCAAATTCCTCCCTCCTATCTTTTATAAGTGTGCCCTCTTGTTGGTGTGTGTTTGTGCATATGTGATTACTCAGGGAATCAGTTCTCAGGTGCTCAGTGTAAGTTCTTCATATTTTTATTCTTTTTTATTTTATTTTGTATACAACGAAGTTATTCGTGTTCACAATCACTCTCTCACAACCCCTTTCTTCATCATTTTTATTGCGAGGTACCCCCACTGAGATCCACCCTAGTATACACAGACTACAAGGTCTCATGTTATTCCTTTCTGAAACCCTTTCTAAATCTAATTTCCCCTTCTCTGGCTAACATAACTAGTCCTGTAACAGCTTCAGTCTGGTTATATTTATACATTTAATGTCCTATTTTTCTTCCCAATGGAGACCCTAAATGGCTGTCAAACAGTGTTCTCTCCTCCTCTGTTTTATCTTCACAGCAACAACTCTGTGAGGGAGGTTGGGCTGAAAGAGCAAGTGGCTGTTCCGAGATCGCCCAGTGAACTTCCATGGCAGAGTGGGGATTTAAACCTTTATCTCCCACATCCTGGTCTGGGACTCTAACCACTACGCCAGGCAGGCTTTTCTTCCAGAGGAGTCTCTTATCAGGAAACAGGAGAATATAAGGCCACAGAGTCCTCTGGGATTCTCTCTTGTTTCTTGATAGGAGAGATGCCAGGAGGCAGTCAGTGTGTAAGAGGGCAAAATTCACATAAGACAGCCACACTCCACTGCCTCCCTCAAGAACCTCTCCCAGGAGGAAATGGGAGTCTGCCTAAAGGCTCCTATGACACTACAGAGGACTCTGAGGCAATTTATTTCCTTCATTTATACCCCGTCTTTCTCCACAATGAGGACCCACAATGGCTTATATGGTTCTCCTCTCATCTGTTTTATCCTCACAACAACAGAGTTGCCAGCTTTGGGTTGGGAAATACATGGAGATTTAGGGGGTGGTGCCTGTGGAGGGCAGGGTTGGGGGAGGGGGCGTCATCAGGGTATAATGCCATAGAGTCCACCCTCCAAAGCCGCCATTTTCTTTAAGGGAACTGATCTCCGCAGTCTGGAGATCAATTGTAATACGATATCAATTGCAATACCCACCTCCCGGATGGCAACTCTATGAGGTGGGTTAGGCTGAGAGTGTGACTGGTCTAGGATCGCCAGTGGTTGGCACCTGGTGGGAGACTAGGGGGCAGTGACACAAGCAGCCACCAACCCTAGATCTGTGGCCCTGGACTTCCACCCCCAAGCTCCATCTTAGCAGTGTCACAGCCACCAACCCCCAAGATGTATTTAGAAAATATGAGAAGAAGAGATTGGATTTATACCCTGCCATTAACTTGGAGTCTCAGAGCAGATTACAAACTTCTTTCCCTTCCCCTCCCCACAACAGACACCCTGTGACGTAGGCAGGGCTGAGAGAGCTCTTTCCAGAACTGTCCTTGAGAGAACAGCCTGACAGAACTATGACTTGCCCAAGGTCATCCAGCAGCCGCAAGTGGAGGAGTGGGGCATCAAACCCAGTTCTCCCAGATTAGAGTCCATGCACTTAACCACTACATCAAACTGTCTCTCTTCACTTCATTCACTTCATTTTTTTACCCCACTTTTCTTCCCAATGGGAACCCAAAGTGGCTTGCAACACTCTCCATTTTATCCTAATGACAATCCTGTGAGGTAGGACAGGATGAGCATATATGACTGGCCCAAGGTCACCCACCAAGCTGCCATGGCAAAGTGGCGATTTGAACCTGGGCCTCCCAGATCCTTGTACAGAACTCCAATCATGATGCCATTCTGGATCCCATAGAGGTCACTAACTAGAGTGTATAGATATGCCTGCGTGTGGATGACTGGACAGATGGCGGGGGGCGGGATAAGGAGATCCAAGGGAAGACACTATGCTGAACACACACACACACCCAAGCTGGCCCTGATTGAAGCCAGCGGGCATGTTGTTGGTATGCTGACATAAAGGGGGGAAATAGCATTCAGGTAAATAATGACTATGCTGCATGTAAATAGCAGTTAAAGCTTAATGTTACAATACAGAGCATGAAGCCTGGCAGCATATGAGCTTCCGATTGTGTTCCGTGTGTAATATAATTATGTAAAGCAAGTGTGGAGAAGAGGGATGGAGCAGGAACCTCACTGCAGATGCCAAATTCATTGAATCTTATTTGTGCAAAGCTATCCTCCCAAGCAATTGGCTGAGCTGTGGGAAAGCCTGCCGAGCGCCCTGATAAATGGGCTCCGAAATGTGTTATTTGGTCCCTCAGCTAGCAGACATGCAATAGGAAAATTTCACAGTTGGGGTTATAAATATTGGATCGTGAAAGTGCCCCGATTCATACAAAGAAGTCCTTTGCATCATTCATGGGAGAACATCTACAGGAGAATGGGGAAAGTGCTTATCTAAATAGTATACATGCTCTTCAGTTCAGTAGCCTGCCCCCAACCCCAGTTTATAAAAGTCTGTTTGCCATTGCGTACCCAGAAGCTGAGAGCATTACCAAAAAAAAAAAGAATGCAAAGTCAGCTTAAAAACATTATCAGGTCAAACAGACGAAATTTACTTATTCATAAATGCAAGTACTTTCCAAAGAAGCTTATGCACATCTACTGACAAAAGCCAGGGCTTTCCAGCTCATTTCCTTGTGGTGTTGCCTTGCAGAGAAAACGCAGCAGACTTAGAAAGTTGCCAGAATGTCCTGAAATCAATGGGACAATTAAGTCATGACTAACATACCCAATGGATTTCAGTGAAACTCCTTTTCTCGTAATCAGGGCCCCTTAGTTTCTGGTAACCGGGAGCAAGAGCAAATTCTGATGAAGCACGGCAAAAGTCAGGATTCTTTAGCTGATGCTCTGACATTGCTAATGTTGAGTTTGCTCCCCCCCCCTTCTTAAAAAAAATATAGTTCTCCCATAATCTTTTACTCAGAGAGACAGGAAGGGGAGAGGATAATACCGAAGGACACTCTGTCAATGCTATACTCCCACAGAGTGGGAAGAAATAGTTGACCACCTGCGTTATTATGAAAAGCTATATTGCAAGGAAAATCAAAAGAAGGAATCACCAATGTTTCAATGCTTCGTGTGCTTTTTAAGAAGTATATGCTACCTTTCTGCCACACTTGCAGAATACTTCAAGGCAGATTGTAACATATTTTATTTATTTATTTATTTATTTATTTATTTATTTATTTATTTATTTTAGCATATTTATACCCCACCCTCCCTGAGAATGGGCTCAGGGCAGCCTACAAAGTGGGTACGACGTACCTGGTCTGTATAAAACAATTAAAACATCTTAGGAGTTTAAAAACAGTTAAACAATCATACATTTAAAATGCTCGCAGTACTGATCTCCATTTATTAAGCTTTGAATGGTGCAGTCTAAACGACAATCCCAGTTCCCCCCGTTTCCCCATTCAGCGGCCTTCTGGCCACCTGTGGAGACATAGCTCTATCTCTGTCCCTATCCCCAAGGCTGACCTTATCCACACCGATGGTCAGGTGGTATTAATTGGTGAAAGTGGTAGTGGTGGCTCCGAGTTGAAAGCCTGGTGGAAGAGCTCCATCTTGCAGGCCCTGTGGAACTGTAAAAGCTCCCACTGGGCCCTGATCTCTTCCAGGAGTTCATTCCACCAGTGAGGCCCTGGTGCCACAAGCCTGGCATCCTTGGGGCCTGGAATAATTAGCCGATGTTGCGACCCCGACCGTAGTGCCCTCTGGGATCTATATGGGGAAAGGCGGTCCCTCAGATATGCCAGACCCTGGCCATAGAGGGCTTTAAAGGTGAGTACCAGCACCTTGAAGTGAATTCGGTATGCTATTGACAGCCAGTGCAGTGCCTTCAGGACAGGCTGAATGTGCTCCCATCTAGGAAGGTGCAACAAAAGCCTGGCCGCTGCATTCTGCTCCAGCTGCAGCTTCCAAATTTGTGACAAGGGCAGCCCCACGTAGAGAGTGTTACAGTAGTCTAACCTCGAGGTGACCGTCGCATGGATCACTGTAGCCAGGTCATCGCAGTCGAGGAAGGGAACCAACTACCGGATCAGGCACAGGACCTCTGTCTTTGCCAGGTTTAGCTTACAAGTGGCAGAATTATGTGCATGTATTATGCCTAATATGCACAGAAGAGCCTAATATGCCCACGGTCACAGTCCCACCCCTCTCATACATATGTTAACTGTACCCAAATTTGACATGTGCTGTCCTCGTGAGAAAGTGTAAAGGAATAAAGGACTTGTCATGAAAATAATTGCTTCATTTTCTGCTACAAGTTGTTTTCTATGCGCCTGATTTACTACAAGCAGATAACGCAGAGATTTAACTATGGAGTGATAGGAGTGTATTGCACCCCATTGTTCATTCCCCATCAGGTGTTTAGTGCACTCCTTGCTTTCACATTAAAAGGTCAGTGGTGAAATCCTGCATTAACCACATGAATAATTTCCCCTACCATTGAAGGCTCCGGCCTCTCCAAAAGTTATTTTCTTTTAGTATACTGGGGCTATTCAATGTGACCAGTGAAAAGTTTTACGCATTCATCTGCAAAATGCCTGAAATTGATTTTCTACTTGAATTCCCAAGGTTGCTTAGTGGTCATAAACGACTGTAGAAATATAATTTCCAGTAGACTTCCAGGCATCTTGGCAAAGAGGGAGGGTGTCCTTTGATTTCCCCATATTCTTTGCCTCATTTTTGTCATAGAGGTTACAGGCAGATGTCATTAACTGACTTTCCTAGGGTTGTCAGTCCCTGGTGGGGGTGGGGTATTCCCAACCCCAGCGGGCAGCTGCAGCGAGAGAAAAATAACACTAAAAAAAAAAAACCATTGAGTTTTTGGCAATTCCTAAAGTGGTGTATCATTTCTGAGTTTTCCTGGAAGTGACATCACACCATTAGCCAATGGCTGCCTCCCAATGTCCTCTCTTCCAATCACTCACTGGTTGGGAGTGGCCAGACCTAGCAACCCTACCTGCGGTCATCTGAAATTTCTTGTTTTGTGAACCTGCAGTACATCTGGTGTACATAGTATGCTCAGCATTGTTGGTGTTGCTGCTTTCCAGTTCCATATTGCACTGGATAATGTAGAAGGGCATGGTGGACCACCATGCTGCAGAGCCAGTTGAAGATTTTTTCCCTCTTAGGCAAGGTGACTCCATGCCACTGCTGGCCAGGTTCAGAATGCCTATCACCTCATGTGCTGCTGAAGACCAAGACTGAGGTGAGACCCTGTGATGTGTTGGACCCTCTCCTCATTTGCAACCTCATGTTCATGAACACATAAAACAGCCTTATACTGAGTCAACCCATTGGTCTGTTAAGGCTGGTATTGTCTCCTCTGAGAAGCAGGAACTCTCTAGGGTCTCAAGCCTTGACCTGGGTAGCCCAGGCTAGCCAGATCTCATCAGAGTGGTGGTGCAGGCAGTAAAGGAATGCCTGCCTTAACATCTGTTCAAACAGCTTCGGCTGTTCAAATCCCGCCGCGGTCAGGGTGAGCTCCTGGCCCTTGTCCCAGCTCCCGCCCACCCAGCGGTTCGAAAGCCTGTTAAAGGGTGATTAGATAAAAGGGGTACCTGCTACCAGAGCAGGGGGGCACCCGCCCCTGTAGCAGCGACGGCAGAGAGCGACGGACAGCAGAGGCGATGGACGGTGGAGGAGACATGGCGGCTGGCGAGGCGAGGAGGCGTAGGAAGGAGGCCGGACCGACGAGGCACAGAGGCAGAGCAACGCAGCAGGCCGGAGCCTGATGTGGACAGAGGCTGCTGCGAAGCATGCACAAAAGTGTGGAGTGGATCTGGCCTGGAGGTGGAATCGTGAGGGCCAGGAAGGTGGAACTTCATAACAAGACCAGCGCCGGAGAGAGGTCGCCGCCGGACTCTCAAAACCTCATAACCTGGAAATCTTTTTGGTCTCTCAGGTGCTACTGGACTCGATGACAGAGTCCAGTAGCACCTGAGAGACCAAAAAGATTTCCAGGTTATGAGGTTTTGAGAGTCCAAGTTTTTTTCATCAGAAAGTGTCTGACAAAGGGAGATTTGACTCTTGGAAGCTCGTGTCCTCTCCCCCCCACAATTTTATTGGTCTCTAAGATGCCAGGGGACTCAAATCTGCTGCAGACCCACATGGCTGCCCTCTGAAACTACCCTTTAGCCTTGGCCCCTCCCTCAATTGCTTGAGTGGCTTGGCTGAAGAGCAGGCTCTGCCAGGCTAATGATGCCCACCTTGGCCTTTCTCACAAGGTAACATTTCTCTATGCATATCCAGGTGTTGTTGCAGCTGCCAACACATTGCAGTGGCAACAGGGCTTCCAGAGCTTTTCCTGTATTTTCCCTGCCCCAGCCTCCTTGGTGGCTATTTCCCCACCTGTGCTCCAGTGGGGGGGCTTTTAAAAAAAACAAAACCATATAACTAGTCATGAGCATTATAATCTATATGTCAATTACCAATTTTTTTAAAAAACCTCAACAACAGCAACCCCCCCGGTGGCATGAAGTGTGTGTGTGTGGGGGGGGGATGGTTGCCATGGGATGGGGCAGTAAAAATGGCTGCTTGTGTAGATTGAGAAAATCCAGACTTTCCTACGTGTAGAGCAACTAGTCTGGATATGCTCTGATCCTTCTCGAAACAATGAAACAAAGCAGGTTTGGGAAAGACTGTAGAAAAGTGAAGGGACAGCAGAGTGGTGCCCAGAAATCCCACAATACTAGGGGGAAGCAGGAAAAAGACCCATTTCAGGATTGAACCTGGACCGAATCGCCTGCGTGGAAATTGCCCTTGTTGGAGGGTGTGTGGTCGGTATAATGCATATCTATAAAATCCACACATAACCGTCTGAACACAGAACTATGACAGTGCAGGATCAGAGGTGCAGTGAAAAACGCAAGATCAAAGATAATGCATCACTAGGATGGATTGTTTGAAATAACGAAGTCCAGTGAAGAACTGCTGGCTGAGGAGTTGGTGAGGATGCACTAAGGGGAGGGTGCACTGAATTTTGTTTTGTTTTTTAAGCATATGGCAGAATATAATGAATTGAGTTGAAACCAAACAAATAAATCAATGGGAGATCTGTTTTCTTCATTGAAACAGTTGTTGCCTAGTTGTGAATCAAATTTTAAACATTGTTTCCGGGGGACAGATGGATTTTCAACACATAAATCTTCATATGACAAGTGATGTTGGCTGCCTTGATTAATTGCCAGTCATCACAGAAATGATGGCTTTGACTTTCTCTTTAAACCACGGAGAGTTAGGCTCAATTCTGATGGAGTGGAGACATGAGAGCTGCTTCCGAGTGGTTGGGCTGGGCGCCATGCTGCTTTTGGTTTTAGCTCAGAGCCCACATCATCTTGAAAAAGCGATGTATGCCTTTCTAGCCCATTCATACATTGCCTTCCCTAATTTGAATGACTCTCAGTGATCAGGTCCTGTCACCAAATTCAGAACAGGTGAATGCCAGGATGGCTTGAGTGCTACCTTTCAACAGTCACCTGTGGGGTTTCTGCCAATGGATCCTGTCCAAGAAAGCTGGAAATGGCCAAAGCATAAAAATTTAGAGCCAAGCTTGGCTTTAGAAGCAACAAACCGTGTGGTGTAGTGGTTGGAATATTGGTCTGGGATTGAAGAGCCCCCATTCAAGTTCTCTCTCAGCCAGGAAAATGTCGTTCAGTTCGTGGTTTGTGGTGTGCCTGGTTCCTGAGCCACGAACCGTCATGAACCAGTTTAATTCGTGATGTGGCAGACTGCCTTCCCACCATGCTAGAAACAACAGACTGGCTGACTCTCCTCTACCTGCTCTCCAAGTTTGGTGAGGATTGGATTTATGGGGTCCAAGCTATGCCCCCCCCAAAAAAAGCAGGTGCCCCCAGTAAAGTGCTTTCTGGGGAAATGACAGGCACAGTATAAAATGGATCATGTGCAAGCTAGAGACATCAAATGCACAGGGGCCCTCCTCCTGATGCTCCTCTGCATGCCCTCCAAGTTCCACCCCCCCACACTTTAGTAAACATTTTGACTGAGCGGAGACAGTCTGTTTGGAAATGTATCCATTCATGAACTGCCATGAACTGCTTGAAAGTTCTTGGAAAGTTTGTGCCACTTGACCTGCCACTAACTTGAGTTCATGAACCATGAACTGCCCAAATTTGTCATGAACTTTAGTATATGAGTTGGTTCATGCCCATCCCTAGCCCCCCCCCCATAAATAGATACCTCTGTCGTCATTACCTCTGTCTTGTAGTCCACATCTAAGTATAAATTTGATCCTTGGCATGATATCCATGTCCCTTTTGGTCTTTGGTTTTAAAAAGGTGAATATTTTATAGGCTTATAGACTCACTTTTCAATGAAACAGAAATTGGCTCACAGCAATAAAATATGAGTACAAATATCAATTAAATATCATTTTTATGTGGTCTTGGTGGTAGGCTGCTGTCTCTTCTCTGTCTGGCCTCAGTTATGGCAGGTGGTAGCTGGAAGAAGAGGAATTCTGTTCTGGATCCAGGTCTGATGGAGAGGAACCTGGCCTTTTTGTCCTTTTGGATGGCAAGCCTAGACTACTCACACAGCAGAATTAGGTGGTAGAGAGAACAGCATCACTTGGAGAAGGTAAATTATACCATTGTGGAATGCCACTGTGTTAAACAAACAAACAAACAAACCCAGCCAGTCAAGGAATCAAAAGCATACCTGGAGAAAAGTTGTGACCTGGCCAAATGGCTGTTGTTATTGTTGCCAAACTACAGGTGGAGCCAGGAGATCCCCCAGAATTACAGCTGATCTCCAGGAAACAGGGATCAGTTCTCCTGGAGGAAATGATAACTTTGGAGAGTGGACTCTGTGGTAAGAACATCAGAGAAGCCAATGTAGGATCAGGCCAATGGCCCATCCAGTACAACACTCTGTCACACAGGGGCCAAAATACCAGGTGCCATCAGGAGATGCACCAGTGGGGCCAGGACACTAGAAGCCCTGCCACTGTTGCCCCCCCCCCCAAGCACCAAGAACACAGGGCATCACTTGCCCCAGATTGAGAGTTCCTATCTATACTTTGTGGATAATAGCCACTGATGGACCTCTGCTCCGTATGTTTATCCAATTCCTTCTTGAAGCTTTCCATGCTTGTAGCTGCCACCACCTCCTGTGGCAGTGAATTCCATGTGTTAATCACTCCTTGGGTGAAGAAGTACTTCCTTTTATTCGTTCTACCCCGACTGCTCAGCAATTTCATTGAGTGCCCACGAGTTCTTGTATTGTGAGAAAGGGAGAAAAGTACTTTTTAAAAGTTGTCTATCAGTCATAGGGCTTTCATCACCCCTCCCAAAATCAGTGGTTCTGGAGTGGGCAAGCACTTCCCATCTTCCACAATGAAGAGGCAAAAAATGCATTCAGCTTCTCAGCCATTTCCCTATCATCCTTCAGTAATCCTTTTCCCCTTGGTCATCCAAGGGCCCCACCTGTTATACCCTGTTAAGATACCTCCCCTCCCTGCATTCCACCGTCCCCCGGCTCCACCCCCAAATCTCCAGGAATTTCAAAGTGTGATCCTCCATCTGCACTTTAAAGAGGTACACTTTGGGGTGCCACTTAACAGCTGGCCACCAGAGACCTGCCACCCCCCAGATGGCGCTGCCTGCTGCAGCTCACCTGGATGGTGGGAGAAACATAGCCAGTGAAATGATGGGGGCATGCCCAGAATGATGATGCCGCTTCCAGGTTGCATCAGGTGATGCTCAAGCATTCACTTCCAACTCTATGGTTAAACCACAGAGTTGGGGGCAAATGCTAGTGTCACCCCCAGAGAGGGGCAGCATGCCAAGGATGCCAATCACACACCCCAGGTTAGTCTCCACATCCCCCATCTCCTTCCAGTTACCAGGCATACCTCAATACAGTGCAGTGCAGTCTACCACCCCAGCTTTAAAACAGCACTGCTGGGCAAGAAGAGCTTAGTTTGCCAAAACTTCATATGTACAGTGTCTCATGGAAATTCTGGCCTCAATTACTATGTGTGAAATGTTCCCATGCCAGAATTCTGTAGCCCAGATGGGCAATGAGCGGGTGTGATAATGTTGCAAATGTAGGGGATGTTGCATAAGTAATCTCCAAGTATAAGCTTTTTCAGTCCAGAAGACACAGCATCACACTCCCCAGTGCGAAGTGATGACTTGGTGAGTACTTTTTTTTTTTTAACCCATTAAATGAAAGAAAATGCTCATTAGGTGTAGGAACACGCTGGCAGTGAAAAGAAAATGGAAGTCAAATCAAAATTGCTTTCCAAGGGTTTGGGATCAATGTGAAATTGTTATAAATATCACATACTTTTCACTGAAGACGTCAACTGCCATTGATAGGCAATTTAGAAAATGCCAAGAGTAGCTCTAAAAGTGGTTTTAAGGGTCAGTGTTGTACTAAAAAAAAAAAAAAAAAAGTTTGGGAACTAATCCACTGCTGAGCTCCAGGAGTCAAAGTAAGGGGGCAGAGAACTCCACTGCTGTTTCCTGACCCCAAAATTTGGTTAACATTCAAGAGAAGTTGAGCTGTACTTTGCAGTGTAAGGGATTGGTGGGGGGCAGCCCAGTGAGGCCTAAGGACAGTTTAAAGGGCCTTGTTAGCCTTGTAATTTATAGTCATATACAACTGGGGTGGGTAGGGTTGCCAGTCTCCAGGTGGTGGCTGGAGATCTCTCAGAAATACAACTGGTCTCCAGGTAACAGAGATCAGTTCCCCAGGAGAAAATGGCTGCTTTGGAAGGTGAACTCTCTGGCATCATGCCCCGCTCAGGTCCCTCCTTCCCTAAACTCCGCCCTCTACAGGCTCCAACCTCAAAATCTCCAGGTATTTCCCAGGCCAAAGCTGGTAACCCTAAGAGCAGGGCAGGATGAAAGAGAGACCACTAAATCAGAATTCCTTGATCCACATTAAGTGCCAAGAGAAAGGTGGAAAATAAATAATGTTAATAAAAATAAGATAAAATCATGTATAGTCCTGTTCAGATACAGCCTACATGTACATGCATATGTTTGTAAGAAAGAGCCAACATGTGTTCATTTTGCAATTGAAACCCAGATAACTGTGGGGTTTGTGCAACATGTTCAGCTACGCATGCATTGAATGCAACATGAGAATTACTCAATGTACAATTTTTTTAAATATCAACTGTACATTTGTCCACCATAATGTGTGAACAGGGCTAACTGAATCAGACCATTGGTCTATCAAGGTAAATATTATCTACTCAGACTGGCAACAGCTCTCCAGGCACTGGAGATGCCAGATATTGAACCCAGGACCTTCAGCATGCCGAGGAGATGCTCTGCCACTGACCCACAGCCCCTCCCTGCGGATTTTCAAAGGAAGTGTTGGTGTGATGTCAAAGTAGTTTTACTTAATTAAAAAAACTTGACGGCTGAGCTGACCACTTGTAGACTCTCCAAGGGTGAAATTCTTCCAAGTTATCGCATTGATTAAATTTGCTTTGCAATGGCTCAGGATTTTGGCAAAGTCTCCTCTGATGGTTAGTTGCTGTAGATTTTCCGGGTTGTATGGCCGTGGTCTTGGCCATGTTGAATGATTTGCTATCAAGAGAAGAACGAGTGACTGACACATTCAAGTCCCAGTGCAGAACAGAATTTTAAAGCCTTTAGTAACCGAAGAGAATCAAACTCATATTCCAGTTTAAAGAAGAAAGCAAAAAGGGGGGGGGTCAATCTGAAAATGGAATGGAAGCAGATTATATAAAAATTAATATCACACGAAAGTGTTATCCTTGCAACCTTGTGCTATGTGACTAATTGTGCTTTGCATGCAAATTGCTGTTATCCTCTTTGTGAGCACAAATTAAAAGGAATTTCATTTCTTGATAAATGAAATGTAACCTTGAAAGATTTATCACTTACACAATGCAAAAAACAAGTCTGGAAATTAGGCATGTCTAAATGATGTAATGATTATTTAAACAGATCATTAGAAGGAATAGTTAACATATTATTAGGGGAATTTCCCCATTTTCTAAAACACTTAATTTTCCCAATAGGGGGGAAAAAAATAAATGATCATTTTTAATTCAGAACAGCCTCTGTGAGGCCGCTCCAGCTGAAGAGAATTCTATATTATAAAAGAAGTCTATCTCAGGTGAGTCAAGGTTGTATGTGGCTGCACCTGAACCCATATCTGAAGCGAGTCCCTTGCATCAAAGCATTGTGGAGCCAAAGCTCTAGATTCTAGCAGGACAGCCAAGTGAAAGCAGGAATCAGCAGAATCTGGAGGATCTTCCTTTCTCCCTCTGTCTTCCAGCTCATAGTTGCTCACTTCCCACACTGTGAAAGTCTTGAGCATATGTCTAGGGGTCAACTCATCTAAAGGGAAACATATACATTTCCCCTGCCCCCCCCCCCAGCTAGGTCCTTTCACCTCATGCTTCTTTCTTTGTTTAAAACATCTATATGCTGCATCTTGACAGTTCTGCTTGATGTGACTTACAAAGCAAAACAAGATAAAATCATAAAACATAAATCATTAACGTTCACGACCATTAAAAACCCATCACCATAAAACAGCACAACAAACCAACAGCATAAAAAGCAGCATAAAAATTAAAAAGCAGCATGTGGACACAATACACAGAGAGGCAGTTTGGTGTAATGGTTAGTAGTGCAGACTCTAATCTGGGAGAACTGGGTTTGAATCCAATCTCCTCCTCTTCCTCCTCCTCCTCCTCCTATATGCATAAACAGTACATCCACATGATGTACCACATGATTTGTCCCTGTGAAAAGAGAGGCACTCATGCTCAGAGGGTGATAGCATTCTCCTCTCCTTCAATGCTTACTGGCCATTGACACATGTATACCATGTGGAAAGGATTTAAATAGTGTTTGTTAGGGATGTCACAGGCATTCATATAGAATACAGACTGAAGTGACTTTTTTGTTGCTGTGTTTCTACTTTAAGGAATTGTGGGAGAGAGAATCCTGGAGAACCTTTGTTCCACCAGAAAGAGACAACTGGAGCTAGAATGGGACAAAAATGGTAAAAGAAGTGCCCACTAAGAAGACTTTTGTGCTGGATGAACTATCCAATTTTGGTGGGGATGACGATGACAAAAAGAACAGAAACTTGGCCAGGCTGAGTGGATCACAATTTAAAAAAATAAAAATAAACTAAAACTAAAATTAAATTGCCCATTTTCACTTTTCAGAATTTTAGGCCATCTTTAGTCACAGAACTCGCCTTAATAGAATGTGACAAGTCTAGTCATAGTGACTCAAGTTAGTGAGTTGGAAGGGCATCGTAAGCATCAGGAAAGCGAGGGAGGTGAACTTTTCAGTCTATGCAGGATGAAATACGATCGATTTTAGGCCCCTCTTACTCAAAATGTAAACAGGGGCCCTTTATGTATTTGCTTGTGTAAGGAGGATTCTCTGTCAACTTGTTTTTTGTATAGATCATTACTACGCCAAGAGGAAAACACTAAAAGAATCTTATATTCAGTTTTGACCTGCTCAAGACACTAGAGAGCTTGATTTTTTTGTTATCATTTCCGCATGCAGACGTTTCTTCAGAATGGGTCTCAGCTGGTGAAAACCGAGATCTGCCACATTCTGCAGGACCTCGGCATAATAACTTCCAGAACAATACATTCTCAAATATTCTATTAAAAATAAGGATGTGGATAAATATCAAGGGATTTGCAAAATTCGTATCTTCGCCCTGGTATGATTACTTCTTCCATTACCCCAGAATCGGATGGTGTGAAGGGAGATGGTGCATATTGATTTGTGGCGTTTCTAAGCTCAAGACAAGCTGACAAACAACCTTGTTTGTAGAAAATATGGTGGCAGTACAAATGTAACACAAATAGGGTTGTCAGCCTCCAGGCTGTGGCTGGAGATCTCCCGCTTTTACAACTGATATTCAGGCTACAAATATCGGCAGTTTGGCAGCTGTGCAGCAGCAATGGTGGTGGTGTTTTGTTTCCTTACAGTGCTGGTAAAGCTTTGTTTTTTTACCTTGTGGGATCTTTTGCACCTGTGCAGTGGGTTGAGAGGGTTCTCCCCAGGATCATGGATGGCTTAGGCTTACCAGATTCCTGGCAGGGATCCACCACTTTTATAGGCTCCAGCCTACCACCAGCCAATTGGCAGGTGGGGAAAACTCCGCCCCCAAAGAGACATCCCCATGTCATTTCCTGCTGAAGCGCCCTGGAGTGGTGCTCTGGAAGAAAGGAGCCCAGGCCCTGCCTCCCACCCACAGAGACACACAGGGAGGGGGGATTTAAAAGCCTGGGTTCCATGCCCGATCTTCTCCAGGTGCCCCACTTCTCCAGATGCTCCATAGCTGGAAAAGATTGGGCAGGGAAGCCAGGCATGACTGCCTCAATGTCCTCCCCATCTCCAGCCAGCTCACCATGGTGGGCTGGCTGGAGACATGGAGGACATGGAGGCAGACATGCCTGCCTTCCCCTCTGAGCCGGGAGATTTAAAACCATGGTTTCCCTGTCCGACCTTCTCTAGGCACCCTGCAGCCATGGGGCACATGGAGAAGATTGTGCAGGAAAGCCAGGCATGACTGCCTTCCCCCTGAGTCTCTCCGCTTTTGCGGAGAGACTGGAGGGGGGGTTAAAACCCTGGCTTCCCTGCCTGACCTTCTCCCGGCACCCCTGGAGAAGATTGGGCAGGGAAGCCAGGCATGACTGCTTTCCCCCCTGAGCCTCTCTGTTTTTGTGGAGAGACTCGGGGGGGGTTAAACTCATTTGCATAACTCATTGCCTAACTTTGTCAGGGTGTGTGGCATATGCAAATGAGTTGTGCAAATGAGCTCCTGCACCTCTTTTTATAGGAAATGACTCCTGGATGTCAGTGGTACACTGACATTGCTCCAGAAGTGACATCATTGTGTTGGCAATGTTGGAGGTGACGCTCTCCTTTTTGGGCAAAAATCTATGGTTTGTAGCCATTTTTACCATAGAGTTTTGCCCAAAAAGGAGAGCATCACCCTGACATCACCAATGTGATGAATTCACTTCCAGAAGTGATATCAGTGCATCCCTAACATTCCCCTGTTGGCAGGAGAAAGGCACCTGGCAACCCTAGGATGGCTGGATCAGGTAATTTATTATTATTTATTTATTTATTATTTTCAATTTATATCCTGCCTTGCTGGAAACCGGCTCAAGGCAGCGAACAACATTAAAACAATAAAACAATCAATGCAATAAAATACAGTAAAATATGCATAAACAGATCCCTAACATCATAAAAATCTAACAAAGCAGTGCAAATGATGACGGCATCAGTATACAATCCCCTCACGAGAAGCAGTAACTGATATTTATGTAAGCTATAGCATGTTCTGATGGCACATTGGTCAGTGGCGGCTCCTAATCGAAAGCCTGGTGGAAGAGCTCCATTTTACAGGCTCTGTGGAACTGTAAAAGGTCCTGCAGGGCCCTGATGTTATCCGGGAGCTCATTCCACCAGTATGGAGCTGCCACTGAAAAGGCCCTGGCTCTAGTAGCAGCCAACCTGGCATCTCTCTGGCCAGGGAGAGCTGGATGATTCTGAGTCCTTGACCTCAGTGCTCTCTGGGGCACATATGGGGAAAGGTGGTCTCTCAAGTAGGCAGGCCCCTGACCATATAGGGCTTTAAAGGTCAAAACCAGCACCTTGAAATGAATCCAGTAAGCTATTGGTAGCCAGTGCAGTGCCTTCAGCACAGGCTGGATATGGTCTCGTATAGAGAGACCCATCAACAGCCTGGCCACCGCATTCTGCACTAGCTGCAGCTTCTGGATCTGAGACAAGGGCAGCCCCATGTAGAGAGCATTGCAGTAGTCTAATATCGAGGTGACCATAGCATGAATCACTGTTGCCAGGTCATTGCTTTCGAGGAAGGGAACCAACTGCTTAATCAGCTGCAGATGGTAAAAGGCCGCCTTGGCAGTGGCTGCTACCTGGGCCTCCATTATTAAGGCGGCATCCAGGAGCACTCCCAAGCTCCTAACCCCTAGCGCTGGCACCAATGGTGCCCCATCGAAGATCGGGAATGGGATCCCTATCGCCGATCTGCTCTGACTCAGGCACAGGACCTCTGTCTTTGTTGGATTCAGTTTCAATCGACTCAGCCTAAGCCAACCCACAACGTCGCAAAGCACCCACTCCAGGTCATCTGGGGTAGAGTCGGACCAGCTGCCCAACAACAGATATAGCTGGGTGTCATCTGCATATTGATGACACCCTAGCCTGTGCCTCCAGGCAATCTGGGTGAGGGGGCACATGTAGATGTTAAATAACATCAGGGACAGTACCATCCCTTGAGGAACCCCGCAGACCAGCGGGTACCTCTGGGACGTCTGCTCCCCTAATGCCACCCTCAGTCCCCGGCCTTGAAGAAAGGAGACAAGCCATTGCAAGGCAAGCCCCTGAATCCCAGTGTCGACGAGGTGGTGGCTCAGTAACTGATGGTCAACGGTATCAAACGCTGCCGACAGATCTAACAACAACAGTACTGCCATGCCATCTCAATCCAGATGCCTCTGGAGGTCATCCATGAGGGTGACCAGTGCCGTCTCAGTCTCATGGCCCGGTCAGAAGCCGGACTGAAATGGGTCAATCATGGAAGTGTCATCCATAAAGCTCTGCAACTGAATCACCGCCGCTCTCTCAAGTAATTTGCCCAAATAGGGCAAATTAGAGACTGGCCGGTAGTTAGCCAACTCGGCCAGGTCCGAAGATGGTTTTTGCAAGAGGGGGCAGACCATCGCTTTCTTGAGTGCCCCCGGGAACAGTCCCTTGATGAAGGACTGGTTGATAATATCCCTGAGGGCACCTCATAGCCCCTCACGACCAGCTTTTATGAGCCATGAAGGGCACGGATCAAGGCTGCGTGTGGTTGGGCATACCGTTGAGAGCAATTTGTTGACTTCCTCAATTAAAGGATGTACACATGGAGCTGTGCCTGCATTAAGGCTGTGTGATAATATGCATGCACAAAACAACATCAGTAAGATGGACTTGAGATAACCAAATAAAATGAAGTGTTCATAATCACTATGTACCTGATTCATCTGCTTACTGCTTATGTGACAGTTTGGCATACAGTGTATAATGACAACTGGTCTCTGAGGGAGGGAGAAAGTGGGACTCCCATTTTGCTATGTAAGAGCGCACATGCATGAAGCTTTGCAGACTGCACTGTACCATAATATTTGCATTTGTGAAACGTAAGGAGATTGTAAGCTGCTCTAAGACACTTAGTGAAGGGTGGGGTATAAATCCAACTACTCTCCTCCTCCTCCTCCTCCTCCTCCTCCTCCTCCTCCCAGAGCTCTCTCAGCCCCACCTACCTCACAAGGTCTCTGCTGCAGAGAGGGGAAGGGAATGTGATTGTGAGTTGCTTTGCGGCTCCTTAAAGTAGAGAAAAGGGGGCTATAAAAACTGACTCTTCTTTTTCTTCATCTTTCACAGGACCTACTACTTGATCCTTTTAGCTGGAGATGCTGGGGGATTGTTCCTAGGAGTATCAGTACACAAGGCAGTGTTTCTCCCCCCTCCCATGTTCCTCATGAACATATGAAGGTGCTTTATGTAGCCATGTTCACATTGCACCTGGTAAATGTGCATGTACGTCCTGCATGTATGCATGCACACCTATTTGTAAGACAGAGACAACACACATTTATTTTTCAATTGGAGCATGGGACCAGTACCTGAGCATGTTGAATGTAAGATGAGAAATACGCCACAGACATAGAAAGACAAGTCAAATAGGTGCTGTCTTACACCCTCATACTTTTGACTGCAGATGATGGGCTTCAAACGTGGGATCTTCTGTATCCAAAGCAAATGCTCTACCACTGTGCCACAGTCCTTCTCTGGATTTTTTTGCATGGAAAATTATTTTAAAATCCAATCTTTTCCCTTGCCCATGGCTTCCAGGCATATTTCATATGCTGGCATTATTAAATTTAACCATGTTATCTTTTTATATTTAGTAGTATAGCAGCAGCCAGAATAAAACAATTACTAGAATATGACAAATGGTTTTAATATACCTTGTATAAGCATTTTGGCTAACTTGGCTCTCAAGGCTTCCCTTTGCCCCATTGTAATATACATATCCTCTCTGTGTCTGTCTCTTTCCCACACATACACCCAGAGGTGCATTTATATCTGCTGGTGGATTAACAGGAACAAAATAGAACTGATCCCCCCACCCCCTGGTTAATGTTCAGAATAATCTGCTTCATCAGTAGTTGTAGAAAAACAAAATGAATGTTCTACTTTATGCTGCATGACCGAATCAGATTTCAACCTTCCTGGATTATTATTGTCAGCCTAGTTCCCACAGGTACAGGTAGAGATTTAATGAAAGTGTGGGGTTACCAACTCCAGGTTGGGAAATTCCTGGGGATTTGGGGGTGAGCTTGGAGATGGTGAGGTTTGGGGAGGGGAGAAATTAGAAGGGCTGTGAGACCATAGAGTCCACCAACAAAGCTGCCCCTTTTTTGCTGGGAAATTACTCTCTAGGGCCTGGTGATCAATCACTTTTCCAAGAGGACTTCAGGCTCCACCTGGAGGCTGGCAACCCTATGACAGGGACATCTTTTATCCACTTACACAGAGGAATAAATCAATTGCAGATTTTTTTTCTAAAGAGCCACCCCCTCCAAATCAAAATATGCGCAAGGCAATACATGGCAGCAGATGATTTTGGAAACAAGTTGTTACACGGGCTGGCTCTGTAGCGCATACTCTGTGGGTTGGGAGGGCCCAAAGACAAGAAGCTGAGTCAAGAGTTCAGTGTCAGAGTCAGGAGCTGAGAAAGTCATACCGAGGAGTCATTCAAGAGACATAGGCAGTCCAGAGGTTGCTCATGAGCAAGAGTCCTAGAGACGAAAGACAAGAGGTGAGGTTGAGAGCCGGTCTGGAATCACATGAGTGAGACAGGGTTCAATGCAGTGGTTGCAGAGTCAGTGGCAGAATGACTTGTTGCGATCTGTTGTCCACTTCTCCATTCATGCTAGGTGCATTGGGCTGATGTTTGAGCCATCGCCCTGGCTTGTTAGCCTCAGGTGTCTCCAGGCAGCCAGATGCACCTCCTCTCGAGGAGCTCTTGCTGCGCCCTCCTCTGCCTGCGATCCAGCGGCTCCAGGGACAATGGGGGTGAGGTGGCTTGTCCAGGCCGGGGTCAAGGACTTGGGCCACTGGAGTGCTGTCCCCCAATGACAGCCCCTCAGTTGCTGGCAGGACTGTAGCATCCAGTGCCCTGCTGTCAGTAGCTGACTGCGCACTCTTATCTACAATTGGTTCCAGCTGTTCAGCCTTCCTGGAAGCAGCCAGTTCAGACTTAACCACAATACAAGGTTATGTGGGACATCAGTTTGATATAGCTTGAAATGATACTTACAAAAACCTGATTCATGGCTAATGTAGTTCAGACATGTCCTTTTATGAGCACATTCACTGGTGCTGTGGAACATAGCTTTGAAGTGTCCTTGTAGCACTTTGTTTCTATTGTCTGTTCATGTAATAACCCTTGAAATGAAGGCTCTGTTGCTCCTTTGTGCACTGAAGATTGTGGTGAAGGATGTGTTCAAACTCTGCTCTTGCAGTCTGGCTCACTGGACGCCCCACCCCCCACCCCCAATTCTTCCAAGTGATGCCCTTAAAAACGGCTACAGAAGCCATTTTGAATTAGTCACAAGGGCAAAATTTTGGAAAGAAAAAAGAGACTGGGGAGGAGCATAGTGGAGTAATGTTACCTTCTACCTAATGGAACGGTGATTTTTAAGATTATTGCAATCCATGCTGATTAAAAAAAAAAACAGAAATAAAGTTCTGATTTCTAGTCAGAATCTATTGCTAAAGGAGTATTAGTCTTCAGGAGAAAAGACGTGAAGCTTTGCTGGGTTGGTTTTCTGGAATGCGGAAGATTATATTGTCTTCAAGATTCTCAGATCCAGCTTTAATCCCAATGTGCAATGTAGGCCCAACTTTTAATTGTCTGTCTGTCTGTCTGTCTGTCTGTCTGTCTGTCTGTCTGTCTTCCTTCCTCCCACTCAGGTGACAGCTCCTATACCCTTAATGATGTATAGATGAAGGAACTCAAGTGATTTGTCATTCAGGTGTAAGAAAACTGGCATTTGACAAAAAAAATCCTCTTCTGTATCACACTCAAAGGTGCAGAAGTTTTGTCCTCTCTTACATCTGACTCCATGTTCTCCATTTTTTCTTCTTGTATAAATGCCTAAGCAAAAATGGTAATCAGGGCAAATTACACAATAGGGTTGTTTTTTTCCTTAACTTCTGGCTCTGCTGCCTGTCCATTCCTTTGTTGTGTTGATAGCTCAGGATGGTTCACTGATGGGAAGAATCTGACGGTGTGAAAATGTTGATTTAAATAATAATAATAATAATAATAATAATAATAATAATAATAATAATAATAATAATAATAATAATAATAATAATAATAATATACTTTATTGTCATTGTACATAATACAACGAAATTAAGCTGCAATCCTCTCGGTGATCTACAACAATAATCATATGCACTCACTTTGCAGTCAGTTTGGGATTTTCAATCCTCCTAAATAATTTGGTGCCACCTGCACACTTTGCTATGCCACTGTTTCACCTCTCTCCAGGTTATCTCTGAAACAAAACTAGCACTGCAATGCTTGGGGGGTCTCCTCTATTTATTTCCCTCCACTGTGAAAACTACCAATTTATTTTTTCCCACAGCTTTCCGATTTTTAACCAACTTCCATTGTTTATCCTTTGATCTCCCAATTATTAAGTTCTCCTTCTATTTCTTTTTGAGTTTTCTTCCTTTTGATAAAGAGAATTTTGGCTTCACTATCCATTTAAAATTCTTTGAGCAGTCTGCAAGCATGTAGCATTCTTGTTCAGGATTTGGGGAATTAAGAAAACTTCTTTCTAACCTGCAACTCTCCTGGTTTATCATTTCTTTGTTACACTGATGACTCAGAATGACAGCTGAAATTTCCTCAGTAAGTTTTACTTGTTAGGAGATAGCCTCCTAGTAACACATCCTTCCTCCTAAGAACATAGGGAGGGAAGACAGTTTACACATCAAGAAATATTAGTCAGCTGGAAAAGCACTAAAGACTAAAAAAAATGGCAGATTTATAGTGCAATCCTAAACAGAGCTATATCCTTCTAGTCCCACTGACTTCAGTAAATTTAGAGGAGTATAACTCTTAGGGTGGCACTGTTGTTATAATTCGGAAACTTCGGGAAACTTCTAGATTTGGATTTTTAAAAAATCATTTCGGAAGAATGTGGACTGCATAAGGATGAAGACTGAGACCTGGGTTTAAATCCCCGCTCGGTACTGAGTGTTAGGGTTGCCAGCCCCCAGGTGGGAATGGGGAATCCCCCAATTTCACAGGCTCCTGCCTGCCCCCAACTGCCATGATGCAGCACAACGTCCCCAGCATGATGACATCACACTGGGGACATCGTGCGGTGATGCTTTGGGTAGCTGTGCGGCGTCTCTGGCATGATGATGTCACTTCCACCTGATGTCATCATGTCAAGGACATCACATGTGGCAACATGCCCCCCCCACTCCTGGAAATCTCCCTTCCACCCATCACTGGTGAGAGCGCAGGTCCTGACAACCCTAGTGTGCACTGGGAGACTTTAAGGTGGCCAGCCTGTCTATTCCGACTCATAGCACCACTAAAAAGTAAGTATCACATCTAGAACTATTTGAAGGAAGGGCAAATACAAATCTTCACTGGCAGCTAAATCTGTGGATTAATTTTTGGATACATATCATGTTTGTTTTACGAATCCCACAGATAAATACAATCTTGGTCAGAATTATCATTTGCCAGCTGGCCAATATGGATGCAGAGTTCTCAGCTGATGAATCCACAATGGTTGTATTAGTTATCTTTCCATTATCTCTTCATCTATTTGAAATGACATTTTAAATAGTTTTTCATTTCATTCATATATATATATATATATATATATATAAAGTCTAGCTTAGGCAACAAACTTTTAATCTTTGGAACTTCATTCCCCCCCCTTCTTTCTACAGCTTTAAAAACTTGCATCAGATGGGCTTGTGTTTGAAGACAGTTTGAAGACAGCAATAACTGAATAGAGCTGGAGCTTTGCAGGCAATTATTTTCAGACATCAATGAGCATCCCAGTAAAATATAGCAAGACGTACCTACTGGATTGTACTAAAAAAGAATTGTTAGCAGATGCTTTATTCCAAGCAGCTAGTTAGAGACTCCCCCCCCCCCGTTCTGTTGTTATTGAATATTTTTTTACATTAAGCTAAGGCAGAGGCTTGCTGGAAGGTGGCAATGTTATTCAAAATAAAGTCCTCAAGTAAACTTCTCTTACAAAGTTGAGTGAGCCTGTCTGGGGCCCCGCTTAAGGCTGACCCCGGAAACTCGCTGCAGCTCAGCCACAGCACCAACAAGACAAGAAGCCATGCCCATGGCGCAGTCATGACAGCACTAACATTGTGCAGTGGTTAGTGTGCTGGATTAGGACTGGGAAGACCTGGGTTCAAGTCTCCACTTATCATGGACCTTACTAGGTGATCTTGACACTGCAGAACCCCACAGGTCAACAGCCATGGGGCAGAGCAGGAATCCCCAGCACCACCCTTTGAGATCAGCCTCCCAGATAGGACTCATATCACGATAACATGATCCCCCCTGTCCCAGTGATGAGAGATGGCTCAGTAAGATACTACAGTCAATAGCACTGAAGGCCGCTGAAGGATAAGCAGAACAAGGAGGGCCACATTCCCCCATCTAGTTCTCAATAGAGGTCATCAGCCAAGGTGACCAGAGTCATCTCTGTTCCAAACCCCAGCATGCAGCTGGATTGAAATGGGTCCAAAACATCAGTCTCTTCCAGGAGCCCCTGGAGTGAAGACGCAACCACATGCTCAAGCACCGTGCCCAAGAATGGAAGACTGGAGACAGGCCAGAAGTTCTCCAACACAGAAGGATTTAGGCAGTCTAATCATTGCCTCCTTGCACATGGTTGGTACAACCCCTCCCCTCAAAGAAACAATTACCACTCCCCTTACTCACAGCCAACCCCCCTCTGGCAGCTTTTATCAGCCAGGAAGGGCAAGGCTTGAGAACATAGGTGGTACCTCTCACCTCTCTTAAGGATCTTGTCTTGAGCTCCACGAGCTCAAAAGTACCATATAAATCGGACAAGCAGGTGGCAAAGGTACATCATCTGGACATACATCCTGGCCAGCATCTAACCCAGAGCAAATCTGGGTGATCTTGTGTGCAAAGTAAGTACCAAATTGATCACAGTAGGCTGTCATGAGGTCAGAATCCAGTTCCCTGGGGCTATGATGGAAAAGCCCCCGGACCATGTGAAACAGATCAGCTGGATGATTATGTGCAGGTGCAGTGGTGGCAGAGAAATGTTGCCTTTTTGCTGCCATCACTGCTGTGGAATAGGCTCTCATATGGGATCAGTGTTGCTCCGACTTTTCCGCCAGCAGCATTCTAGCCATCGTCCCTCTTCATAGTTTCATCACTATTAGCTCCTCCCTGAACTAGGAAGACTGTTTGGCTCTGTGTGTGTGTGGGGGGTGTGCTTAAGGGTGATTGTGTCAACAGCTTAGGCCATCTCTCTATTCCATAGAGTGGTCAGTTTTGACAGAACTGACAGCACTTGAGGTGCGGAAGTCCCCAAGCACTGACAGGAACCCTGGGATGAACCGTCCTAGCAGATCTACCACCCCTGCTGAGGAAGGAGGAAGCAGTAAGTGTAAACTTGATTATAACTTCGGTTTCATTCTTCCCCTGGGGAACTAGGGTGGCCAAAGATTTATTCCTTTTTAATCCTTACAACAAACCTGTGAAGTAGAGTTGCCAACTTTGGGTTGTGAAATATGTGGAGATTTGGGGTTGGAGTCTATGAAGGGTGGAGTTTGGAGGGAGGCAGGAAATCAACAGGGATGTGAGGCCATAGAGCCCACCCTCTAAAGGAGCCATTTTGTCTAGAGGGTCTGATCCTTGTGGTCTGGAGACCAATTGTAATTCCAGGAGAACTCCAGGTCCCATATGGAGGTTGGCATGCAACCACACTGTGAAGCAGTTTAAGCTAAGTGGTAATAATGACTGGTTCCAGGTAAGCCAGTGAACTGCATAACTGAAACTGCATCTCTAACTGTACTGTAGTGGTTCTTCAAAAAGAAGAAGATATTGGATTTATATCCTGCTCTTCACTTGGAGTCTCAGAGCAGTTTACAATCTCCTTTCCCTCCCCCCCCCACAACAGACACCCTGTGAGGTAGGTGGAGCTGAGATAGCGCTGACCGAGGACTGCTCTTGAGAGAACAGCTCTGAGAGAACTGTGATTTGCCCAAGGTCAGCCAAAGGACTGGGGAATCAAACTCAGTTCTCCCAGATTAGAGTCTGAGCTCTTAACAACTATACCAGACTGGCTCTCAAGAAATGCAATCTGCCAGGAATCATGCCAGAAGCTGGCACAAATGTGCCTCTGTTGAGGCCTACCACCTCACAAAGAGTCCAGCCACCTCCAACCAGAAATGATTTCCCACCAGGAAATGTGAGACTGCCCTGAAGTCCCTATGAAGTTGCTGAAGCCTCTTCCCTTTTCCTGGTTGGAAAGATGCTATAGGGAGGGGTCCCCAACCTTTTTAAGGCTGGGCACCTTTGGAATTTTGAGAAAGTGTGGTGAGTGCCACCCCAAAATAACTTCTGCAGGTGGTAAGGCAAAACCTGAATTGGCTGCCTCAGGAGGTGGAGCCAAATGGAATACTTCTAGGGCTGCCAAACTCTAGGTTGGAGATCTCCTGGGATTACAACTAATATCCAGGTGACAGAGATCAGTTCACCTGCAGAAAATAAACACTTCAGTAGGTGGACTCTGTGGCATTATACCCCACACTGAAGTCCCTCCCTTACCCCACCTTCTTCAGGCTCCACCTCTAAAATCTCCAAGTGTTTTACAAGCTGGAGCTGGCAATTCTAAATACTCCCCTCCTCATGCCTCATGGGAAGAAGGAAATTCTGAAGGGAGAATGGGACCACACTCTGACTAAGGAAAGCCCAATTGTGTTCCAGTTCTCTTCACCTTCTAGTAGAAATTCTTTCATCTGAATGGGGGAAGCCAATAACAAGCACTGCTTTACCATGGCCCCACCCACTTTCAGAAAACAGTGGTGGGCATCAAGGAAACTACTGTCAGGCCCCATGTCACCCATGGGCATCTGTGATGGACTGTACTTTTTAAAGGCTTAGAAGTGCTGTACAAACAGCTGAAGGATTGTGAAGGGTTAATTCTTCACAGAAACAGAGAGCCTTAAGTGGCAGGCTCCTCCAAGCAATCTGATTGGTTAGCCTAAGCTGAGCAGAGAAAGACTTGAGAGCTGCATGCTGAGAAGAGAGTCAGTCAGATTTCTGCCTTGACTGAGCTGAGTCTGATTTCAGCCTTAGCTGAGAACAGTTTTACACCAACGGGGTACTGGGGGAAAGTTGGCAAGAAAGTTTGGGAAGTTAGGCAAAAACTCCCATTTGGGCAAAAGAAAGGGGATAGATCTTCAAGTGAGAGGACAGTTTCCCTACCCAGTCAAACAGTGAATTAGCTCTGAAGAGTGGAGAGATCCCTGGTCTGGTGTGATTAGAAACTGCCTGGAGAAACCTTAAGAGTCATTTAAAAACTCAAGATGAGTACTGGTGTTTCAAGAGAAGGGATTTGGGTACTAGAAAGAGTGTCCCAGCCTTCTGGAAACTAAAAGAGTCAGTGAAGTATACTCAAAGGAAGTATACTGGAGTGTTTGGGGAGAAAGCCTGTCAACATAAATATTTTAAGTAACTGAATAGCTTAAGAAACTCTCATTAGCCTGAAATATAAGAACTAAAGTCTGTGCTTGTATTGGTTTTACCTCAGAGTCATCTATATTGAGTTACCTCAGAACTTTCAACCCTGATTTCACCTGCCCTTTCCCCTCTGTTTTGAATAAAATATTTTGTTAATTTTGAATTTCAAAATGTCCCAAGTGGCATTTTCAGTGGTTTAAGTTACAGGGAAATACCTACCTTTCCCTCAGGTTCCTGGGCTGAGCCAGCAGGAAAATATCATCCTGAGACAGGGTGGGACAGCCGGAGTCCTTCAAGAAAGAAGAAAACAGACCACAAGGGCTGCTCAGTCAGACAGGGAAAGGAAAATGGAGGGAAAATCTTGCCTTTGAGGGAGGGAAGTAGATGGGGCCGTCTTAGCATCATGGTGGGAAACCCTGCTGTAGGGTATAATAAGCCCAGGACTCTCTGATCCTTTTAGTTGTACTAGTCTTACTCTCTGTGTGGAAGATGGAATGGTGCTGGTGGAAGTGATGGTAGAAAGAGGTGTGGTGGATGGAACCTTTGTCCTACTTCCCAAAAAAACTGGATCTGGCCCTGCAGCCTCCTGTATGTTGGATGTTACTGCTCCTCCTATAGTGGCAAGCTAGTGATGTGTATATTATGAAGACCTTCATATCTGCTGAAATATTTTGGAATCCATTGCAGGCAGATATTATCTGGCATGAAAGATCTTTGCGCCAGTGAGTTCGGACAGGTAGGACTAACTGGATGAGTCAAATCTGTTGTTAAAACGGGGCTTACGATAAAAAGGAGGCGATTTATACTGAAATGGAAGCTTACAGGAGGAGAGCTGTTTAATTTACTTGGCAGAGCGATAAGCAAAAAAATATTTGCAAAAAGCAGGGCAATAGATTTGACTTACTGCTTAATATCTTGCTGATCTTTTTCAGGCACAAGATAATCAATCTCCGCGCTACTGAGTGGAAGGAAAAGCAAATCAGAGATGGGGAACCACCTAACCACAAATGTATAAGTGATGCTGTAATAGATGTGATTAACGGTAGTTGGAAGAGTCGATCCCACCCACCCCCACCAATGAAATCCTATGCGTTTGTCATAAAACGTTAATTAAACAGTGCAGTCAATGCTGCTTTCCAGTCCAAACACATCACGATCAGCCGTCATTGTGTCTCCATCAGTTCCATACAGAAATCATATTTCTTCAGCTCCATCTGCACTTTTCTTTTCAGGGGGACATTTCATCACCAACATCAAAAGGTAGCATCCATTTATCAACCCCAGTTTACTTTATTCCTGGTGCCATGGAAAACAGATCTATAATTTTAAAAGATCATCTGGACCCAAACATCCCCTGGCAGAAAGAATAACTGGAAATAAATTTAACAAGCTCACAAGATCAAATTTAAAAGAAAGCAACTTTTCAAGGGCTTGTCAAAAAGAGCTTGGTGTTCATGCCATAACTGCCCATATTGTAACCATTCTTTATATATAAAAAACATTATAAAACACAGTAACTTAGGCTCAAGCTAAATGCATGGGTGCAAAGAAACCCAATGTGTGTGGGGTGGGTGAAAGCAGAAATGGGACTATTTCCCCATTCCAATGTGAACCTCCTGATGCCAGAAAGGGAAGGGCCTTTCTACTCTCCTGCAGCTTGTTATATGACAGAAGCATTGGACAGCCTTACTGTGACATCAGAGAAAATCAGCCACTCACTGCTAGTAATTACTTAGACCTTGTTGACTATGAACATGCTGGTTGTTTTAAACTGTTACACTAGGCAGTTCAGAGAGCCAAGTGTAGTGGTTAAGAGCAGCGGACTTTAATCTGGAGAACTGTGTTTGAACTCCTCCACATGCAGCTGCTGGGTCAAAGTTCTCTGAGAGCTGTTCTATCAAGAGCAGTTCTCTCAGAGTTCTCTCAGCCCCATCTACCTCACAGAGTGTCTGTTGTGGGGAAGGGAAGGGGAAAGGATTGTAAGCTGCTCTGAGACACTCAGTGAGGGGCAGGGCATAAATCCAATCTCCTCTTCCTCCTCCTCTTCGCACTCCACAGAGAGGTTCATTCACAAGGGCACTAATTATTCAGCAACATATATCAGAGCGCTTGTTTTTAAATTGGATTCCAGAGAACCCTGACATTCCTTGGAGGTATATTAATAATATACCTCAATAATAACATTAGCAATGGAGGAGAAAATCCTCCCCCCAAAAAAGATGTCCCACAGGTACCAGTCTTCCCCTCATGTTTCATGGTTGCTACGTGACAAAGAGCAACAAATGACTTCACAGGTTACTAAATATTTGATACTGGTGATAGATTGTTGGACCTCCAAACCCCATGAGTATTTTAGTTGTGTTTCCTGTTGGTCGAATGAACAGTAACGGAAGTAAGTGATCTTCCCCTCAGATGCATAGCCAAGATGGATCTGCTCTAGGATGCACTTTTTGTTAATGCCAAATGACTGTGATGCCTAGGAGGCTGGTCAACATCTTGCATTTTGTTTGTTTCTTTAAAGACTTAGGACATTTGTATGCAGAGGACTTGGAGCAGCATACGCATTTCCTCATTTTATCGTCACTACAACCCTGTGAGGCAGGGTAAGCTGAGAGACCAACTGGCCCAAGGTCACCAAGTGAATTTACAGTTAAGTAAGGAGTCATCTCCTAGATCCTAGTCCAACACTTCCCCGCCGCACCCCGTTGAAAGTGCATGAGTTCTAGGCTTAAGACCAAATTTCAAAAACGGACTGATTTTTAGTTTTTGTTCTGTGGGAAAGAGACCTGTGAATTTTCAGCCCAGTTTCTGTTTCTGGTTTTTCCAGTTGAAATTAATGCATGTTTCAGTGTTATTTTGGTGCCCACAGAGTATAAATGACATAAAAATGGATAATGTAAAAGAGACAAAAGAACCGCCAATTACAGTCACAAAAATTAGGCAAACCAAAAATGGATGACAAAAAAAGAAAGAAAGAAAGAAAGAAAGAAAGAAAGAGAGAGAGAGAGAGAGAGAGAGAGAGAGAGAGAGAGAGAGAGAGAGAGAGAGAGAAAGAAAGAAAGAAAGAAAGAAAGAAAGAAAGAAAGAAAGAAAGAAAGAAAGAAAGAAAGAAAGAAAGAAAGAAAGAAAGAAAGAAAGAAAGAAAGAAAGAGAAGGAAGGAGGGAAGGAAGGAAGGAAGGAAGGAAGGAAGGAAGGAAGGAAGGAAGGAAGGAAGGAAGGAAGGCAGGACGGAAGGCCACATCTGGTTCAGCCCTGATCATGCACCTGAGAATACTTCCCAGAATCCTTTGCAACACATAGGAAGGCCTTTGTAGATGTGCAGAGCTTCCTGGGCAGACAGTTCGATGTGGAAATGGTTCCCTGAAAGTGAAAAGTTTGAAAAAAACACTGTATCAGAGCAATCCAGAAATCAAATAAATCCTGTTAAGTTTTCCTTGACTGCTTCAGACATCTGTCAGTGACATCACTATGTTCTCAGCAATGATGACATTGTACAAGGGATTGGCTGGAAAGCTTCTGGAGCCAAATCTAACTGCACTTTCCTCTTGGTACTCACAAAACCTATGCAAAGGGTGGGGTGACTTCTCACAGGAACAGAGAAACATGAGTTGTCTCTTCAAGTGACAGCTGAACAATGAGGTAATGATTTCCAGCTATATTAGCTGAGACACAACAATATTAGGTTGTCTTGTAGCTAGAGAGAGAGAGAGAGAGAGAGAGAGAGAGAGAGAGAGAGAGAGAGAGAGAGAGAGAGAGAGAGAGAGAGAGAGAGAGGACAGTCCAGGCAATAACAAAGAATCACAACAATT
Organism: Gekko gecko; assembly: GCA_029375565.1. NCBI lineage: Eukaryota > Metazoa > Chordata > Lepidosauria > Squamata > Gekkonidae > Gekko > Gekko gecko. The sequence goes on along the minus strand of JAPDNY010000004.1, from coordinate 28,134,867 downwards.
ATACAGATATTTTTATTCTATCTGATAGTTCTTTAGTTCTCTAAATATCTGATAGTTCTTCAAATTCTTTTCCCCGTGGGGGATTGTAGACTGATGGATTGTCCAGGACAGGGCTGTCAAGCACTGGAGTAATTTTACAAATCTGACACACGAACCCATGCTATTGAGTGGGTTTAAGTACATGTGAAGCTGCCTCATACTGAACCTGACCACTGGTCCCTTAAGGTCAATATTGTCTACTCAGGCTGGCAAGAGCTCTCCAGAGTCTTAGAAAGAGGTAAACACCAGGGATTGAACCTGGTACCTTCAGTGTGCCAAGCAGATGCTCTCCTACTGAGCCACAGCCCCTCCCCTCAAGGGAGGATGATTGACAGAACACTGCAACACTGGTTCAAAACATATAAGTCAAAATGTTGGTCTCTCTGGCTCGGTAATGTCTCCTCTCAGTCCTTCCCCAAACTGTTATGAGAATCAGACCATCAAACTCAGCACTATAGTAAGATTCATATACCGTATAATATGAAGTCCTTGACATCTGAAGCTGGCATGAACATGAAAACATTCTGCAGCCATGTCAACTAGCAAAGCAAAAGTAAGGGAAATAGCATGATTGCGAATGGTTTCTGCACTTTTCATTTTACATATTTACATATTTTTCTGGATTTCATTGCCCTTTGACGCTGCTGTTTACCTTTCTCCCACCTTTATAGCGTCCTACATGTTTGCTTAATGGGAAACCATCAACAGTCCAGGAGTTGAATCCTAAACAGGGTTGTACCATTCTAAGCCAACAGGTTTAGAAGGGCATAACTCTGCCTAGGATTGCACTGTAAAACTAACAGACTAACAGTGTAATCCTATACAGAGTTCCAAAATTAACTTTAATGGACACAGAAGGATGTAACTCTATCTAAGATTGTACTGTAACATTCTGGAAACAATCTGCTTAGATTGTTGGTCCATCCTGCTCAAGTACTAGGCCTCATGAGCCCCTGCAAGTTCAGCTCATATTAAGAACATAAGAGAAGCCAATGTTGGATCAGGCCAATGGCCCACCTAGTCCAACACTCTATCACACAGTAACCAAAAATATCAGGTGCCATCAGGAGGTCCAGCAGTGGGGTCAGGACACTAGGAGCCCTCCCACTGTTGCCCCCTCCCAAGCACCAAGAGTACAGAGCATCCCTTGCCCCAGCCTGAGAGTTCCTATCTATACCTTGTGGCTAATAGCCACTGATAGACTTCTGCTCCATATGCTTATCTAATTCCCTCTTGAAGCTGTCCATGCTTGTAGCTGCCGCCACCTCCTGTGGCAGTGAATTCCATGTGTTAATCACTCTTTGGGTGAAGAAGTCCTTCCTTTCCTCCGTTCTAACCCGACTGCTCAGCAGTTTCATTGAGTGCCCATGAGTTCTTGTATTGTGAGAAAGGGAGAAAAGTACTTCTTTCTCAACCTGCTCTATCCCATGCATAATCTTATAAAGTTCGATCATGTCACCCCTTAGCCGTCGTTTCTCCACGCTAAAGAGCTCCAAGCGTTTTAACCTTTCTTCATAGGGAAAGTGTTCCAACCCTTTTCTGCTCTGAGATCATGAACAGGAAGGTGAGTTTTTCATTGGGCACTTTGGTTGTTCATGAGCAGTTCCAGCTTGTTTGACAGGTTACTTTCCTCATAGTCCGATAGTATAGTGGAGTAGAATCAGCAGCATTTCCTGTATGCAGGTACTCATGTAATTAAATGGGACCTCTAGTTTTTCTCACACACAGCCCTCTTGTTGCAGTGCACTACTCCATAGCCAACTATTCAAACAAAGAGTGAACAAACCAGTTATTTATAAATCAACATTGTGCCCTTTTTTTTTAAAGGTCCTACTGGTTTGTATTCAACTCACCAGTGGATTGGCAGAATTTTACACATACATGCTTTTGTGCAGCCTTATGGGAGTTGTAGTCCCTGCCCCCATGTGATTTAATCACCTGACCCAACCATCTATGATCCTGTTACAGAATTAATTTCCATTTCAGAAACGGCTGTGAGACAGAAGGAGATGAAACTCCACCATCACAGCCTATTGTGCAGCTACAAAGTTGTTTAGCAGGATGCTCAAGATCTGAGACTCAGCTGTCTGAAATATGTTTGTCACAAAGTTCTCAGCATTCCTACTCAATCAGTACAATGTACACTGACTAGAAGTGGTTCTTAGGTACAGAAAACTTTTTCCTAGCACCTTGAAACCTGAGATATTTTAACTGGAGATGCCATCATCTGAACCTGAGACCTTCTGCATGCAAAACCAGAGCCTTACCACTGAGCTAAAGCCCCCTCCCCATGTTGGGAACCTTTATTTTAAAGTATGCCTCTCTTGGAGCCATCCCCATTTACTGTGCATTTCCAAAAGCTGTAAAAACAACATTCACATTGCACCAAAATTACATGTCAGAGACATTTTTAAACCTGAGAAAACCCCTTTTGGGAAATCTTCACTGTACCGTTACAGGATTATAACTCATCCTGCCAAACAGACTCCATTTACTTATGCACATTGACAGCCAGACTCTTAGATTTTACTTTATTTTTGTAAACTTCATAATACTTGAGTGTTCAGGGCTGCTCTAGCAACACAGAAATGTGAGTCGTTTCTTGAGTTTGCCTGATATATTAGGTAATGGAGCTCAGGTTGGAAATCCGACCATAGATCTAAGTGTCAAGTTCCTAACTATTGCTAATGGTCAGCTGGCTATCATGTTCTTTTTTATATTACGTTTTAGGATTGAGGATATAATACACATGCACTGCAAACCAGACTAATCTAAACATATACATATATTATATTTGTATTATTTAGTATATCTATCATGAGAGCAAAAGGCCAGAAAAAAAGAGGAAAAAGAGTAAAGTTTGATGAAAAAGAATACAGACCAACATCCCACCCCGCCCCGGTAATGTTATTTCATTGAGAAAGTCTAAGCAGTGATCTTCAACATGGCACCCATGATCACCTGCTAATAAGGTTCCTGAAATCTGCTTGCTTCTTAAGTTTTAGGGGATAAAACCCCAAACAGGAATGGGGGGAAATTGAAGGGGTGTATGTGGGAAAGTAGCTTCAGGTCAGTCTGTACCCACTCAGCCCTTGGCAGAATGATAAAAGGGTTGGAACACCTTCCCTATGAAGAAAGGTTAAAACACTTGGGGCTCTTTAGCTTGGAGAAATGATGGCTGAGGGGTGACATGATTGAAGTTTATAAGATTATGAATGGGATTGAGCAGGTTGAGAAAGAAGTATTTTTCTCCCTTTCTCACAATACAAGAACTCGTGGGCACTCCATGAAATTGCTGAGCAGTCAGGTTAGAACAGATAAAAGGAAATACTTCTTCACCCAAAGAGTGATTAACATATGGAATTCACTGCCACAGGAGGTGGTGGCAGCTACAAGCATGGACAGTTTCAAGAGGGAATTAGATAAACATATGGAGCAGAAGTCCATCAGTGGCTATTAGCCACAGGGTATAGATGGGAACTCTCAGTCTGGGGCAGGTGGTGCACTCTATTCTTGGTGCTGGAGGGGGCAGCAGTGGGAGGGCTTCTAGTGTCCTGGACCCACTGCTGGACCTCCTGATGGCACTTGGTATTTTTGGCCGCTGTGTGACAGAGTGTTGGACTAGATGGGTCATTGGCCTGATTCAAAATTGGCTTCTCTTATGTTCTTATGTTCAGACACAGCATGGCCATGTGCTCTTGACTTGACCATAGACAAGGACTTCCTTGTGTCTCTGGACTTGGGGGTATCTCTCATGCAGAGAGCCAGCCCTCCCTGTGAACCAGCTTCCCCAAAGCAAAGCACTGATCCAAACTTTCCTCCACCTTCATACAGGTGCTCCAGAAGAACCCAGGGAGCCTCACTTTTGAATCTGCAGTCAATGTCCATTCACAAAAGGGCTTGGCTTGGAACCTTCCAAAGTTATATTGTTGGCCCCACCACCCATGGCAGCAGGGGATCAGCCAGGAATTTCTGGGTGGTGGGGCAGGGGAGCAGCGGCGGCAGGTCACATTGACCCCTGAGCTTCACCAGGGGCCTGTGGCTGTGGGGAAGCAGGTGTGGCTGGCCAACTAGCCAGTGGGAGGCGCCTCCCTCCAGCCCACTGGCTGCCCTTTGGATGGTGTGCCTGGCCCTGCAGGCGGCCATACCAGGAGCACTACAGAGGATGGGCAGGTGGGTGGCAGGGGGTGGGTGAGGTGGGTGGCACGATCTATGAGGTGCTGGAATGGCTGGTGGTGGGGGGGCATGGCTATTGAATGAAGGGGGAGTGGCCCCCAAATGCCCAACCATAGCTACGGGCCTGCATGGCAGCCATTTTTGGTAATTACCATTTCTCAAAATTCCCAAAGTGTTTCCAAGCTCCCTGCTGTAATTATTGGTATCTGCTCACACCAATTCGAGAATTCTACCTGAGGTCCTGTTGCCAGTGTGAGTAGACAATACTGACCACAATAGACCAATGATGTGACTTCATTTTAGGCAGTTTTGTGTGTGGATGTCTTCATGCATGTCTCCAGATGTAGGATTGTTTTGCAAGATCTAGAAATGGTTCCCAACATTTCTTGTTAAGCCACCATTAACTTCTTTCTTCGTATTTATTTAAAAGCTTTAATGGCTTTCATTAGCGTTAGACACCAAACTTTCTCCATCCATTCCTTCTTTGAAGGTTTTTCTTTACTCCTCCGGTTCTTTGCCACAGCCTTTCTTGCTGCATTTAATGAACAGATTGGAGAATTCATTACTAACTGCACCGCTACAAACACTTTAATGAGACACACAGTTTCTTTCTTCAGTGTTTTTCATACTTGGTGTTTCCATCAAATATGAATCAAACCGTGTTTATAAAGAAACAGCATCTTGTTTGATTACATAAGTATAAGTTGTTGTGTCTAAAACAAGTCAAGATGATTAGAAAATGGATACCTTTGGGGCATTGTAATTCCCAAATAACAGAGAAACAGCTGAAAACTTGGACCCCTTCAAACTCTCTTCCCACTGCATGGGAGCATTTTGTGAACCTATGTGGCGGGGAACGCAGATGAATAATGCAACCACAAGGCCTGGGATGAACACATGGGGCTTTTTTGTGTAGTTCGGTGTAGTGGTTAGGAGCACAGACTCTAATCTGGGAGAATCGGGTTTGATTCCCCACTCCTCCACATGCAGCTGCTGGTGTGGCCTTGGGTCAGTCATGAAGTTATTTCAGAGCTGTTCTCTCAAGGGCAGTTCTCAAGAGACCTCTCTCAGCCCCACCTGTTGTGACTGCTGTGGGGAGGAGAAGGGAAAGGGATTGTAAGTTGATCTGAGACTCCTTTGGGTAGTGAAGGGTGGGGTATAAATCCAGTCTCCTCCTCCTCTTCTTCCTCTCCTGACTGGCTCATTCCCTGTGATGGGGAGCTGAATTTGGAGGAAAGAACCATGCAATTGACTCACCCATGTGGTTAGATTGGTATGATCCAAACCACAAGGTTTCTGCAGTGGAATGGCACTCATGCTGTTCCTGAGCATCCATTGACCTCATGGGAAAAAAACAATTAGGGAGCTCACTGGGCTGGAACATGAAAGGGAAGCTGGAAAGTCCCAGTCCATAAAGTCCACAAGTGGTTGAATACAAGCCAGGATTTACATCTGTGCAGCAGAAATTTTGGGTCACATCATGTAGAAGTAGTTCCCACCCTGCTGGGAGCACATATGAAAGTGTCCTGAAGGAGAAAAAATATAGCAAAGTGTTTGAACATTTTAATTTTCATCTCTTATTTATACCATGCCATTCCTTTTGGCTCAAGGCCACTTATTTGAAAGGGCAGAATACACTCTCTACTTGCTGCAAGCATGAAAAGTGATGATGGGGTGTTAGAATTTGTGGAAGAGAAATGAAGGGCAGGAGGGGAGGCATTTAATCTGCGCAATCCCTCCCAACAGCTGCTTTTCTCCACTTGAGCAGCAAAGGAATCATGGAACCCATGTTACTTTTTGGGGGGGGGACAACTGTAGAGAATGGCAGAAGAAGAAAGTGGAAGGGTGATTTTTCAGCTAAAGATCGCATACAGTTCCCACCTTTCCTACAATGAGTTCAAAGGGTACATGGTTCCCTGTTTTATCATCAAAATAACTCCGTGAGTAGGTTAGAGGGTGACTAGCCCAAGTTCATCCAGTTAGCTGTTGTGGCTGGGTCTGAACCCATGTCTCCCAGATCCTAGTCTGACAGACTGTTACACCACACCAGTATTTGATGACTCACAGCTGGATGCACAATGGATTGAGCTTGAGAGGGAAACTGCATTTAAACGACTATTAAAATTTTAAAGATTTACCAGTGTGGTTGTATTTTGTGAAGATTCATTCATATATAAGAGCATAATAAGAATCCTTCTGGTCAACCGTCCACATAGTCGAGTATCATGTATTCCATAGTGGCCAACCAGATGTCCCAAAATCCTCAAGAGGAGGAGGAGGAGGAGGAGGAGGAGGAGGAGGAGGGAGGAGGAGGAGAGGAGGAGGAGGAGGAGGAGGAGGAGATTGGATTTATACCCCGCCCTTCACTACCCAAAGGAGTCTCAGAGCAGCTTACAAACTCCTTTCCCTTTCCCTCCCCACAACAGACACCCTGTGAGGTAGGTGGGGCTGAGAGAGCTCTGACAGAAGCTGCTCTTTTTCAAGGACAGCTGTGGCAGAACTATGGCTTGCCCAAGGTCATCCAGCAGATGCAAGTGGAGGAGTGGGGAATCAAACCTGGTTCTCCCAGATTAGAGTCCACACACTACACCACTACAACAAAGCAGGGGCACAGATGCCAAAGTCTCCCCCCCCCAGCAACTGGTATTCAGAAGCAAACTAGCTGTGGACATAGAGGTTCAATTCAGCCATCATGGCTAAATAAACACTCATGGAGCTGTCTTCTATATCTTTCTCTGTTATCAGGAGATGAATGATTGTATGTGAACCAGCCCAACGTCTCAAAATTGAAACTGGAGAAGTGTTCCTTCTGCTTTGAAGAACTTCTTTTGACTCCTATCATCACAGAGATTTTTGAAGACACTCAAAATCGCATTTATGAGGCTTGGCTGAATCATCTGCCAGGATTCAGGCAGATGGCCCAGGTATTCTCTTGAGGAGCATTTCTATCCAGATGATCAGCTGTTGTTTATATTTGCAGAAGAATTCTGATGAAAATAAAAAACTGTTCAGCCCATCAATTATCAACCTGTTCAGTTGCGCTGTTCTCGTGCAGGTGGCAGCTATGACATAGGTGAACACTAATGTGGGGTGATGTGCAAACTAATAAATGCCAGTATGCTCAAGATGTGAGATGCTCACAGTGCAATCCTAAGCAGAGTTACACCTTTCTAACTCCATGGAAGTCAACAGACTTAGAAGGTGTAACTGTGTCTAGAATGGCACTAGTAACCTACCAGTGGAAACAGTACTTCATCGAAGGATGGAGCAGGTGGTATTATTTTGGTAGGATGTTATGCACCAGGAAGTACAATTTTGTATGACATGTTGCTACAAAAGGGGGGGGGAGTCACAAATTTATGGACGTTTTCATCCTGCCAAAAGAAATCTCATACTGATTTTGGCACTTACAAGAGCAATGTCAAAAGTCTGAGTAGTGACCGCAAACATCATTTCGTAATTGGTGAAAGGAGATGGATCACATGATTCCCATGGGTTCAATCCATTTGGAGTTCAAGTTCCCCAATGTACTGGGGGTGGTGGGGGGGTGCGGCTCTCTTGTGACTGCTATATGCCAAGTTCAGCATAAGAACACGCTATCAGAACCCAAGGTAACTGCATAGTGAACATGTTGAGGTCATGGTCACCTTTTTGACAAGACAAGAAGGTGGGAGTTGTTTCCCAGCCATTCCTCATGGCTCAAAGCAGCTTGGTGGAAGTTGCCTTCTGTGGACTCCCACCATCGGCACATCTAGTTCAGCAGTCTGTTCTGATTGGCAGCCATTCTCTTGAGTATCACACAAGGGAGATCTTCTCCAGAAGCTACTACCCGAGATCCTTCTTATATAGAGGATGGTCTACTGGGGCCTCTTCACATGCAAAGTAAATACTGTACCACTGAGCCATGGCATCTCTGCTGGTATTTTCTTTCTAATTGTTCATCTAAGTAACCCCTGAACATCTGCCACTACCAGAATGTTGTGAATGTAACGAAGAAAATTTTTAGAATTTTTTTTTAGTATTTTGTGTGTGTCTATGTGTTTGCAAACCTGAAAGTCATGGTGACTTTTGGTGACCCCTAGTGGGGCTAGGATGTTTTCAGAGAGGTGACTTGATAGCCTGCCTCTGTATCCCGGGCCCTGGTATTCCTTGCAGGTCACCCTTCCAAATAGTTGCCAGGTCCTGCTTAGCTTCTGAAGTCTGACAAGATCGGGCTTGCCTAGGCTATCCAGGTCAGGTCAATTTTTGGAAATTTTTGAATGGGAAGTCACAAAACAATAATAAAATGTACGTGTTGAAATTGAAGGTATTAACTCAAACTGTGAATATTTGATGTGATCTGAAGAGAAATATGGGCTCACAAAGTGCGGCATGTCGTGTTGACAAATAAGATCACAGCTTATAAGAAGATCTGTGAAGGGGAAAGTAAGGTCCACAAGGCATTTGTGGAAAAAATGGTTCTCATTTATTTTGTATTGGAATAGAAATAAAGCAACAGAGCGGGTAAAAGAAAATATTTTAAGATATATCTGAGCAAAAGACTATAAGGAAAGTAAATTGGACAGCAACAAGCACAAATTTATGAGTATATTATTAGGAGCAGTAAGTGTAACAGATTGTAAGAGTATGGGTCCTTTTTCTCTTTTTTGTCTTAAAAAACTGAATTGGATGTATGATAATTGATATATAGAATATTCTGTCTATGTTTTGTTCATTGGTGTATGGAAAATAAGTATAATGAAAATAAAATTATTTTTAGAAACGTGAATGTTTTAGACTTACTTCAAACCACCCTGCAAATAAAACAAGAATCAGCACATCAGAGAGATGGGTTGTAGCCTAGCCCTTCTCACGCACGCTGTGCTATTTTTCTGTGGAGAATTATTAATGTACAGGAGTTTTGGAAAAGATGTAATCCCTTACAGAGCTAAGTTGCTTCAGCTCAACTTCTGCATCATCTTCAAGGGATACTTTACACAGAACACAATACATTGGGGTGGATCCAGGAAACTTCTTTTGCTATATCTTGCCCAGTTCCCTTCTTTATTACAGTACTTGTCACACATGACTTTTGTTCACCCAGATCTCCCAATCCATGAAACAGGATGGGTTTTGTTTTGGTTTTTTGTGGCCAAAGAATAATTCTTCTTCCTTTTCCACCAGTGGGAAAGCTGGCTGGATCCAATCTATTATCTGCCTTCTAGCTCATGCATATGCATATGGTTTTTATGCAGCTCACACACCACTTTTAAATTAATACTGCTGCCCATGGATTCAAAGAGGAATGTTGAGATCGAAGGCACAGGCTCAAACAGGTGGTTTCAATGCCTCATAACCACACAAGGGTTGGGCCACAGCTTTCACAAATGGATTTCAATCAGAGGCCAACTCAACCATCTCCGGATACTACCATCTGCCTATCTCCCTCATTGTTTTCATTCTTCCATACAATTTGTTCTTGGATTAAGCTGGTGTTATGTCTGGATTCTGGCACTCGAAGCTTCAGTTATTTTTATACTTTCCCATTACTTTTGTATTTGAGATATCGCAGATGTTCTCTTTCTTTACATCCCAAAATGGAATGGGGATACAGCAAATTGTAGTCAAAGGAAACAGAAAATATTCAGAAACAGATGCAGGATAGACTATGTGGAATGGGGGGTGGGGAGAACACATCTTCCAGTCGTGCCAATTTCAAGGTGTCCAGCAGCTATTTGCTTACATTCCAAGACATCTGAGGTGTACTACACTAAAAAGACTAAAACATTCTCACTGATCGCTGCTAGCTCCAAGATTTACTTTTGAGGTCCCTCAGGAAAGTAAGCCTTCTGAACTTTCAGAAAGATAAGGTTGTACAATACTTGGATTTGGGGAGGCTGCACAGCTAAGTGTTACAACATCTGCTTAGCATGTGGAAGGTCACAGTTTCAATCCTCGCTACCTCCAGTTAGAGGGATCAGGTAACAGGTGATGTGAAAGATTTCTGCCTGAGACCCTGGAAAGCTGCTTCCAGTCTGAGTAGACAATACCAGCCCTGATGGACCCAGCTTCACGTGTTCTGGGTGCCCCATCTAATGCACAATGTTATTCAGGCAAAAGAACTTTTGCTAGGCTTGTGACTGACTCTGGCAAATGGGTTACATCACCACTGCCAACTGTATCTATTTTGGCTATTTCTGGTGCTTTATTAGCAAACTAAAGAACAATGTTTGGGAAATTAGATTTACCAATATTACAAAAACTTGGCAGATTTGCAGCTTATTTAAAAGTTCTTTACTTTTAAGTGAGTGTCAAGCACCAAGAATACAGTGCATCACTTGCCCCAGAGTTCCTATCTATACCTTATGGCTAATAGTCACTGATGGACCTCAGCTCCATATGTTTATCAATACGTTTATCCATTTGGGGGTGCGGCCTGTGGAGGGAGTTCAACAGGGCTGTGGTGCCATAGAACCCCCACTTGGAAGCTGCCATTTTTTCCAGAGGAACTAATTTCTGTATTCTGGAGGAGGACAACCCTACATATACCTAAAAATGTAAAAATTAAAAAAGACCCGGCATGTTTGCTAGTACTGAAATCAGAGCCAGTGTGGGTTGCTAGAGATGTGTTGCCCCTCTTGATGATTGGTGCAAGCAGAGCTATTTTGGGGCAGGGTTGCACAGGAACAGAGTTCCAGCTGGCTCCTGAGTTGGCCACACCCAACAGGAACTCATTAGCATAATAGGCCACACCCAATAGCAGAAATGCATTAGGATTGGCTACATTAGGGCTGTGTGGCCTAACATGCAAAGGAGTTCCTGCTACAAAAAAAGCCCTGGGTTTTGACAACAAAGAAGGTAAACAGAATAAGAAGCAAAAGGTGGGTGTGGCTGGATGACCACACCTCTGGTAACATGGGGGTGTGGCCTAATATGCTAATGAGTTGTGCTGTCAGGGGTGTGGCATAATATGTTAATGAGTTTCTGCTGTTGGGTGTGGCCTATTATGCTAATGAGTTCCTGCTGTCAGCCCTGAGCCTGCTTCCATGACATGAAAAGAATTGTCACCTACCTCCCAGAATTGTTGGAAGGAACTCCCATAGTCAGCTTGGATGAGCAGCCAGCACATCAGTTCTGCAGATAACTGTAGTCTACACGTGTGAGCTGCGTAGTGTCACAGCTGCAGACTTGCAGGAGACAGCAACACCTTTTCCATGAACTCCAGGAATAACTGCTCACAAGTTTCAAGCCTACAGAAGAAAAGGTTGATCATAACAAAGCCCTGTTCAGAAATTACAGTAAGCACACATACAATCAGTGTACAGCGTACATTTGATTTTTCTTTATATGAGTGCTGAGTCATTTCCACATTACATTCAATGCATGCAGAGCTGAATGCATGATTGAAACCCCCCATTTATCCAGGTACTGGTCCCTGGTTGCATTTGTAAATTGCATTTGTATTGGCTCATTCTTACAAACAGAGGTATACATATACAGGCAGGATGTATATGTGTTCACTGTAACATGTGGATAGGGCTATGGAGTCAGACTGTTGGCCTATCAAGGTCACTATTGTCTACTCTGCCCAGCAGTGACTCTCCAGGGTCACAGGGGTCTTTCAGTTCACCCCCTACCTGATCCTTTTAACTAGAGATGCCAAGAACTAAATTTGACACCTTCTGCGTGCAAAGCAAATGCTCTACCACTGAGCCACAGCCTCCCCCCAAAACCCCCATCATAAAATTTTGTAGCTCTCGTGTTCCATTGCAGATGGTGCTGCCTTTGTCATCACAGTCCATTCCCCAAATATCCTTGAATTTTAAAAAAGCCAGTTTGCTTTCTCCAGTGGCTAAGGCTAGATAAATAATAATGCAACCTAATTCTGATTAGCACTCTTCCATGGGCAAAAAAAAGTATTTGATACACAGCAAAGAAATTTGCAGCGCTCGTTGATGCTAATCATACTGAGCATGCATTTCTAATGCTGTTACAGGTGTCTTGCTGACAGAGAAAGATGACTCATGGTTTTCCAGGCAGGAGAGAGACAGCCAGGTCATCGCATCCAAGGCAATAATCAATTTACCACCAAACCAGTACTGTGTTGAATGATGCCACAATAAATGATGGGGAACAAACCAAGCCAACGATGGGCTTGACAAATAAAATATGTCACATGGACAAGGAGAGCTTATAAATCAATTTGATTGTGGCACAAAGGTCAAGCATTGCACTAATAACACATGCCTGATGGCTAGTGGGCAAATGATTTTTATTTTCTGGGACAGTGTTTTTATTACATTGAATCATAACATCACATTATCAGCTAATAATAATGCTTCCCATTGGTACAGTGCATCTAGAATGTTCAGAGTGCTTCAGAGTTACCACACTGCTCTCAGCTTTATAACAATCCAATAAGGTAGGTCAGTCTTATCCTCTGTAATGTAGGTGGCAGTCTCAGGCTAAGAAATTCTGGTTAAAATTAGTTCATGGCAGAAGCAAGATTCAGGCTGGGAATCTCATTTTAGACTCACTTCTGATTTGCAAAAAAACCCCACCAACCCTTAAAAGCAAGGAAATACCAAGGAACTATGGTTAAATAGTCATAGAAAATCAGTATATCGCTCCTGTGACACACTCAGTTATTTTTGGGCTTTCTTCTGCAACCCCTTTAAACAGGGAGTGTTTAAAGGGACTGCATTAGACACCCCACAAAACTGCCAGGGGGCACTCTCTTCACCGGTTCAGCTGGGGCTCTTTTGGGCTGTTCGACTGAACTGCCAAAGAGAGCCCCAGCCAAGCCTGCAGGGAGAGTTGTCCCCACAGGATCAGCTGATATGCAGGCTCTGTTGGGCAGCCTGGTTTCAAGGGACTGCTCAAAAGAGCCCCAGCTGAGCTGCCTCTCAGCTGTTTTTTGAGGCTTTACCACTGCTTTTTTCTCTCTGTATTTTTCAGTTCGGGTCTATTGGGCCTGAAAAAAATTGGGATTTCCAAAAAGATCCCAGACCTGAATACTTTACTGGTATTGGGATCTGTTTTTTGGGGGGGAGGCGGGGGAGGAATCCTGAAATTTTGTGGGGTCCAATAGGCCCGAACCAAAAAAATGCTGAGAAAAAAAATTACATACCCCTAACCAGGACTTCTCCATTATTACAATTGTTTTATTTATCTGTGGTGTTGCCTACAACTTTTATTCTTTTGTGTCTTGCTCTCCTCTAACTAATAAACTTAATATCACCCCAACCTAGAGCAGTTTGATAAAACACTGCAAAAAAATTCAATCATACATACAATCACATCCAAATTTGCTTCCTTGTAGTGTTTTATCAATTAAAAAATGCAGAAAAATGCAAAAAAAAATCAATCATACACACAACACATCTGGATTTGCTTCCTTCCAGTGTTTATCAGTTACACATGAAAACTGTGCAAACATGTAATTCATGCAGTTATCTACATGATCACATCTGGATACTTCTCCGTAGCATTTTTATTAATGCACATGTAAACAGCACAGAAGTGTATTTAATGTAATCACATACACAATCACCTCTGGTTTGCTTTCTTGCAGTGTTTTATCAGTGCACACATGAGCACCAGTAATGTTGATGCAGAAAATGAGGCCAGTGATCTGAAAGACCTATACCAAGTGCATATGCACCACTTCTGGATCCCCCCCCACCCCAGTTAAATCAAGAGTGCAAGAAGATCATCCAGAATAACATGGGACATATTCATGGAAATCCAGTCACTCCTAATTTGTACCAGTTTAAGAGCATTCAGACAGAGGAAAGGGAAGAGTCACCTAATTTCCACAGTTGTCTCACCTGCAGACCAGGGATGCCAACCTCCAGATAGGGCTTGGAATTCTCCCAGAATTACAGCTGATCTCCAGATGATAATGTCAGTTCCCCTGGAACTTCAGAAAGTGGATGCTGTGGCATCATACCCCCACTAAGCTCCACCATTCACAGGCACAATCCCTAAATCTCCAGGAATTTCCCAAGCAGGAGTTGGCAACCCTGAAATTAGCAGTCAGACACTTCCTAAAGCATTTTTTTCCTTAGGGCAAAGCACACAAATGTTGTGTAGACAGGTTTGGGACCCAGGAATGATAGCACAAATGAGCCAAGCAGTTCCAGAGACTTTAACAATATTGAGCCCAAAGCAGATAGTTGCAGCTTACATGGAGGATACAATTTAATGCAGGAAAATACCCGAATTATTGCAGTTGTGTAGCGCCGTCTGGGAGGAAAAGCTGAATGCTAAAAACTGTGTACCTTCAAATGAGCCACTGATATGCAGCAAATGTCTCCAGAGTTACCAGCACATTTGGAGAGGTCACTAGAGAAAATGTTTCTCAGAAAGTAAGCAGGACTTCTTGTACGGCACATACACTCAGACTTCTCTCAGAGTAATTTCCTTTCCTAGTCAGCATAAGCAAAGGACAGCAGCAGCTAGGGAGCCTCAGATGCTCTCTAAGCTCTGGGAAAGAGAGACATTAAACAGAAGCATTACTCAGATTTCAGTGGATGAAAACACCCTCCATAATGCCAGTTGGGAAAAAGTGATTTGCGAAGGACTGCCATCCAAATAGCTACATTCGTTTGCTGTCACAACACATCCCAGATTGGGCCATTAACCATTCCAGCATTGACATTTTTATGTCCCAGGCCTGAGATGTTTCCATCGAATGTCTTTATTAAATGAAATTAATCTCCTGGAGAAATTTGTTTTTAAGCTACGAGCAACGCAAATGGGCAAATAATTTTTGATCATGTGATACCTCTGTCGGAGGCCAAGACCCTGTAGGCCTGCCCTAACACCCTAAAAGGATGGTTCACACATGCATATTCATTAATTAAGATGTCTGAATGAATATCAGTGATACAAAAGATCAAGAGCAATGCCTTCTGGTGGAGACAGCGCGTGCATTTAGCAGCCCTTCCACCAAGTGTCATCAGATGTGAAGAGGTTAATAGGCCCTCCCAGACAAAGTTATGCCCTTCTAAGCATATTGACTTAGGATGGTGCTGTAAGTGATCTGTATCACTTCCAGCACTTTTAAGTCACTGTTCTGAGAGAGAGAAACCTAGCAAGAGGATTGTCCAAGAATCAGATCTGACCATTGAGCATTTTCACTATTGCTATGGAACAGAGTAGCCACACTTCCTCTGTTTGGAAGCTTAGGCCAAAGGAAACGGTGCCATCAAGTTGCAACTGACTTATGGTGATCCCGTAGGGTTTTCAAGGCAAGAGGCATTCAGAAGTGGCTTGCCATTGCCTGTCTCTGCCTCATGACCCTGGACTTTCTTGGTGATCTCCCATCCAAAGGCTAACCAGAGATGCAATGATACTGAGCTATCCAGGTCAAGGCAGGAAACTGTAGGGCTATGGAAAGGGAGGTCTGAAGCAATTGAAGGCCAACAGACCATCAGTAAATCCATTGAAATGTCTTCCTCTAATCTGGATTCTAGATGTCTTGACTCTGCCAATGAATGTATTGGTATTTGATGGATGTGGGCAACCCACAATATCGTAGACAAATGGCCTACTTCATGTTATTTCATCAATGTGTTATTTCATCATTGGGTTCAATCCAAAGCTGCTTACCCTTATGCTAGTGGAATGGCACTGTCATTGGTAGACACGTGGATGAGGTTTGCCATTTCTCCCACAGCAGACCCGTCTCCTCTGTTGGTGCTGAGTCCATCCGAGCAGACAGAACTCCTAACTGAGGTCTGGAGGACGTGGCCATTGCCATGTGCTGGCCTGGACAACTGAAGGATGCTGCAAGGTAATGAAATCTATGTAGAGATCTATAGCTTTCTAAGCTAAGGAGCCTGCCCTATATTTAACAACTGATAGGGCATGTATATAGAGAGGCACAGAGGAATTGCATTTTACTCATTTCTTTTGAATCCCTTGCTCAATCTGGTGCTGAGAATATCCTTGTGAACATTTTCTTTTTAATAAATACTTTATAACTTTTGATACTGGTGGTGGTTCTTTGTACCACATAGACCCCCATAGTCTTGGACACACTATTTTAAAGGAAGCACCAGGGCGAAGGCAGTCAGTTGGCAAGCAGCTATTCCCCCAGGGGCACACAAGGCAGTAAACTGTTCCTCTCATGACCAGGCACTGGGCAGTGGGAGACACAGAGGCAAGGCTTCAGAACTAGGAAGGGAAGCTGGGAGTCCTGACCCTCCCAGAGGGCAATTCCTTGTAAAGGTCAGGTGGTGCTGGTGGATTACTGGAGAGAGAGAAAGCATCTCCAGGTGTTAGGAAAACCTTAGAGGGCAGGGTGGATCAGGGCCTGCAGGTAGGTAGATGCAAAAGCAGGTGGTGAGGCAGAAGGAAATGAAACTCCTACACCAAATCTACCATGAAGCTGTAAAGTTGATCAGTGCCTGGTTGAGTTGGATGGTGGTGAAGCATGGCGATCTGAGGCTATAGTTGCCAGCTTCCAGCTGGGCAAAGCAAATAAGACAAAACCATGGTAATTTACTAAGTCTAATTTTACTATGCCATTATCTAAACAAAGGATCATAATCATATATGCAAAAACCCAGATACCATGTTACTAAACCATCACAGTCCTCCAGACAAGAAAATATAGTTGCATTCATATGCTTGCTGAGTCTGACTGTATCCACTCAGCCATACAAATTGGTCACCGTTGCTATCTTGATGAAAAAGTCCACGCAGTGTGCATGATGTCCAGATGTACTAGATGTATTCAAAATCCTCATGGAGTTGTATCACAGATACAAGACAATAAAGGTGTGTTCAAAATCTTCAAGAAGTCATAATAGTTATTCCCAAATTGCGAGATCTGACTAAGTCATAAGATCTGACTAATAGGCCATCGTGGTGCCCATTTCAGCGTGCCCCTTTCTAGGGTTACCAGACCTCCTGATGGAGGCAGGGGGGTCTTCCACTGCCAGGTCCTAGCCACAGCTGCCAATCAGCAGGCCAGTGGGGGAGGAATTTACAAGGAGAAAGTAGGAGGCCTAGGTCTCATTGTCAGTGTTGCACTGGAAGTGATGTCATCACGCCAGCAACATCTGGGTGATGCTCTGGTGTTTGGGCAAAAACTCTATGGTAAAAGCCAACTTTGCCATAGGGTTTTTGACCAAATACAAGACCATCACCCAGACGTTGCTGGCATGATGACATCACTTCCTGTGCAACACGGACAATGAGGCCTAGGCCTTCTCCTTTTTCCTTGTAAGCCCCCCGCCCCATCTCCCAACAGTTGCCAGGAGGGACCTGGCAACCGTAGGCTTGTTAGCCCTACCAGGTCACACCTAATTTTTCACCTTGTCAACAGGCAGACTCAGGCCTTTGCTATGATAATCCCAAACCATGTTGACAGCCTTCGTCTACACCGTTGTCCCTTCTTCACCTGCCTGGTCCATATCTTCCAACTGTGCTGCAAAGGCCAGTTTTCTGAGCCCTATCCCAGGCAAGCCATACCCTCAAAACATCCTGACTCTAAAACAACAGTCCTGCTGCTTTCTTTTTGCACTGTTTGTTCCTAGAGCAGCGAAAGTTGAAGTTCAGAGGATGATGCGCACAGCAGCCAACTCCCAAAGCGGTAGCTAGTCCTCTGGAGTTTGATGCCCTAGAACTTATGAGAGCTGTCAAAACACTATCATTATTGATTGCGTAACTATATGGAGTTCTTACTGAGGCATGCAAAGAAACTGGCACAAAATCTATTCTTTTAAATGAATTTGCTGAATTGCTCCCCTTCAATATTTCTTCTCTCTCCAAAGCCTCAGTGTTAAATACAAATTAGATGGTTTTACTATCGGCTGGTTCCAGCCCACTCAGACTGCAAAAGGCAGTGCAGGTGGTGGGGGGGGGGAGAATGAAGGAAAGGAAATTTTTCAGCCCCATGCACTCTCAAATGCCTTAATTTATTGATAAAGCATCAAAATGAACATTAAGATGACAAGTGCCTTCTACGAGTCTGCTGGAAGCCACTGTAAAAGCAAAAAGCTATCACTGGTACTGGAAAGAGGGGGAAAGGAGGAAAAGAAAAGCAGAAGGTTTTTTGGGGGAGTAGATTCATCCTTTTTGGCGAAGACTTACACCTGCATATCCTACCTATGCCTGGGTTTGGAGGCAACCTGCTCCTGGATTCGAAGTGTGTGGAGAGACAGGTAAATGTGGTTATTCTGGGGTGAGGGGAAGGCACCTCTGCACATGCTCTGATGTAATTTTCTGCCCATACTCCAGAACTCAGTCCTGATATCAAAAGCAGATTTATGGGCTTGGCCTGGGCTCAAATTGTTCCACAGGAGGAAAAGAAAACAGCCAAAGAGAACATGCCTATAAGCTGTACTTGGGGGAGAAAATTATGGGAAGGAGAAACTGTGTTTGTTAAGTAATGCCAAGAGATGGAGGAAAACAAGATTGGATTGGATAGTGATATGGAAGAGAAGTGATTGTACATGTCTTTTACAAGCATTCTGTGCAATACCCTTCCCAACTTCTGAGTAAGATAAAAGGACTCAGACCTACATTTCTACTCTACTGTGTCTGACGAAGGGAACTTTGACTCTCAACAGATTACACCTTAAACCTTGTTTGTCTCTAAGGTGCTACTGGACTCAAATCTAAGTGTTCTGCTGCAGACCAACATGGCTACCCTCTGATACTGTGTGTATTTTGTGTGGTTTGACAGTCATGGATGCTTGACCACCTGCTAATTCAGCTCATGGACTGTTCGCTGGTCACGAACAGGGAGCCTATTTTTCGTCAGTTGGTTCAGCTGTTTGCGAACAGTTTAAGCCTGTTTGCTGGGTGAGTTTTGACATAGTCAGACAATACAGTACAGAACAATCAGCAGTAGTTTATGCAAACACATTTCTCACACAGCCTGCTGGAACACTTACTTTCAACCTTCCTCCACCGATGTGTTGTTGCCACATGCTGCTTGGCAGTCCATCGTAAAAATGTACAGTGAACCAGCCAGCAATGATAAATAGAGCATTTTTTAAACAAAAGTCTTAACATTTGGTTTTGTTGAAGTAATATCTATGTTGTTTTGAATATGCACATTTCGGCACAGCCTTATGGGAGGCATAGTTCTTCTCCCACACACACACACACATATCACTCAGTTACCTGACCTGACCATCTCACCTACAATTCATGTAAAAGCTTCTGCAAGGGAAGAAAATAATCTCCACCACCACAAGGAAACAAAGCTCTGCTGCCATAGCTACAGAGCAGCTGTAAAGCTACTTGATCACCACTTGAGGAGGGTCGCAAACTGATGGATATATCACAGATAGTGTTCGAGGGTGATCATGGCTGTTGAAACTAGCATGTTCACCTATCAAACAGGTATGCTCTGAAGTTTGTGATATCCTTTAGTAGGGTCAGGGAATAAAGAGGACTAGGGGTTTTCATCTGTTCAGGACACATGACAGTATGCCATAAATCCTGCTTCTTAATCCTAACTGTGTATGCTGTGGGAGTGGTAACTGTATATTCTCACTTATTTTGTCATCTGGATCCATGAAGTTTTAGTTCCTGCTTTCTGCTTATGGAAGATTCTAATCTGGTTGGATTTTGTTGATCCCACCACTGGCCACCAAACCATGCTGAGCCTCAATTGAGCATGCACAGGAACAATTCCAGTTTTCATCTGTGAAATGATGAGGGATCTTCTGCTTCTCTCCTGAATTTCTTGTTCTCTTGTTTTCCTGCTGCCTACCAGCATCAGGCTCTACTTCAGATGAACTTCTTGATCCAGAGGAACTTACAACTGATTGCATCATTAGATTGACTTTAATGTAGATCTGCCCCAGTGCTCATTCTGACATGGCCCCAATCTTGGCTTGGGAGCCTGCCCACCACCACATCATGACCCAAAGCTAACAGCATCACTTTGATCTGGCCAGAATGAACGACCAACTCAAGGACCAAATTGACCTTCCCCATAAGATACTGATTCCTTTTGAAATATTCCTCAGACTTACAAGCATCCACTGTACATCATACACAGCACCATTTAGAAAAGCCCAAACTAGCCATGACATAGATCTATGATCACCAACTTCTATTGTTTGTTCAAAGCAGACAGGGGCTACAGCAATTAGGAGGTTATTTAATCAATTAATTGTTTTTAATTTCCAACATCTGTCTTTTTACACTGAATTGTCTAATGTTCTCTAACACACTTCCCCCCCCCAGCTAAAATCAGTGGCCAAATTTCCTATTAGCTTACTAGGGGAATATATGTGTCTGTGTGTGTGCACGTGCATGCATGCTTGGGGTGGAGGCAAAATTGGGAGAAACAAGTGTGGGTGAACTAAAAAATATACAAAATTACTATTCAAGAAATACTGCTGACAGCTTTCCTGCATCAAGTCTAGCCGGCCTTTAAGTACTGGCAAGCTGACCAAGAATCTTCCAATTTCTGCATGTTTATCGGGATGAAGGATGCGTCATGGCTTCACATTATGATGCTGTTGTCATTAATTGCAGGAGGAACTGCCCAGCCAGCCTATTTAATACTTGGACAGCCTCATCCATTTCATTGCCCAGTTCCCTGATTACCTTATTTGGAAGGCTGAATATGATCTTGTCCTATTTAGCTCTCCGAGCTTCTTGTGTCACTTTCTGTACACAGGCTTTTAATGGTATGGAAATGGCTTTAACACCCTGCATCCTGGAAAGCAAAAATCAACAAATTGCTGCTTGGATATCACAATTATTGGCTCCTTTCAAAATGTAGGGAAATTGAGCACTATGTGACATCCTTTGCTTGATTGCCTGTACTTGGTGGTATAATGAAATGGTTATACAATCCTGCACGTTACTTTTCTCAGCATTATAATGAAGGTCTAATTTTGACTTTGTGTGACAGGCTTTTCATGCCTATTGAGGGGACTCACACAGCCTCCTATGATTTTGGGAAACCAGGTTTTTTTTAAACGACAAAACTTCTCCTCAGTTACCAGGTGATCTTAAGGTAGCAAGTGTATAGGAATGGGTTTGCTGTCGTGAGGTAAGTTTTGTGGTGCGTGAGTAGAATACAGAGATCACTGAGGCAGGATTTTTATATAAACAACACAGAAGATTTATTATTTATAGGCTGGTTTCAAAGAACAGATCAGTAGCACAAGTCTCCAGATAGTCAGAGGTGAAACCTGGCTGAGGCACAGAAGTTTAAGCTAGTTATGGCTTCAGACAGTCGTTTGGATTTTCTTTAATGCTTTCAGGGACAAACAGGCTTTTACTGACTAGCCACTAGGTTGGATCCTCTCACACAAACACAGGATTCCACCCACACCAGCCTGCCCTTTCCCAAGAGTCAGACTAAATGGTACAAGGTCTGCTCATTACCACAGACAGACCTAACAATCAGGTACTCTGCTCTCTCACAGAGGTAGAGATAAAACACTATGCCACACTACCAGGCAGAGCTGCCCTTCAATCTTTCTGCTCTTTTACTTAGGCAGACCCAGACTATCACTGCCCTCCCCCTGAGGCAGGCCTAAACTGAACATACTCCTCCTGTGTGCCCCTCCAACACTCCATCCTCCTTCTGAAAAGTGATTGGATACTGGAGCAGCACTTCCATAGGGTCAGCTGAGTGGCTGTTTTCCTCTTTATGGGCAGGATGGTCTCCTGTCTGTCATACTCCCCCTTTACCATGATGTCCCAGGCTAGCCTGATCTTGTCAGATCTTGAAAGCTAAGCAGAGTCAGTTAATACTTGGACAGGAGACCACCAAGGAAGTCCAGAGTTGCTAGGGATGCCAGTCTCCAGGTGGGACCTGGGGATCCCCTGAAATTACAGCTCATCTCCAGACTATAGAAATCAGTTCCCCTGGAGAAAATGGATGCTTTGGAGAGTGGACTCTATGGCACTGTACCCCACTGAAGTCCCTGTCCTCCCCAGGCTCCATCCCCAAATCTCCAGGAGTATCCCAGCCTGGATTTGGTAACCCTATCCCCCTCATCCCCTGCTGGTGACCAGGGGGGACCTGGCAACCCTATGCTACACAGAGGCAGGGCAATGGCAAACCACCTCTGTTTGTCTCTTGCTTTGAAATCCCCGTGGGGTCACCATAAGTTGGTTGCAACTTGAAGGCACGTTCCATCACCAATTTCGACTTCCACATTGGTTTTAAAGGGGGATATGTCTCCACGGTTTGCCATATTCTTGAGCCCCTGCCTTCAGCTCTCACAGTATAATTATTGTATTGCTTAAGAGAATGGACAGTTCTGAGAACCACTTAGCAGACCTCTTCTGAGCACAGGTTGACTAGTTTCTCCTGCCTCTTGGGGAAATGAACAAATGTCTCGTCCCCAACATGACAAGCACAGTAGATCTTGCAGCTGTGCTGCCAGCAGTCCTTGCTCTGCTCCTCTCCTCCCCCACTCTGGATAAGAGGGCAGAGGGAAAATCCAGTGGAGCAAGCGAAGTTGCCATTCATTATAACCAGGGAGATGTGACTAATGCAAACATGTTCTAGATCATAGGGAGTGTCACAAGGCAGAGACTGCCCTGGTTGACTCACACGCATCCCTCTCTCTTAGAGGCATTCCAAGCCTCTAATGCTGCATTTCCAGTGAAATTCAGTATTTATGTTGGACCTTCTCATCACATTTCACCTTTTTTTTAATGTTAGAGAGGATGAGGGACAGAGTGGTGCTAGGTCTCCCCGGCACTAGCCCAAATCTCTATTTGTCATCAAACCTATTGCGTGACTTTGGGCCAAACTAGACTCTCTCAGGGACAAAATATAGGCACTTTTTAAAAGATGTGGATCCAGGTTCACCACTGGTGATGGTGGACTCTCCTTCTTTGGAGGTTTTTTTGTTTTGTTTTTTTAAATAGAGGCTAGATGGCCATCTGACAGCAATGCTGATTCTGTGAACTTAGGCAAATCATGAGATGGAAGGCAGGAAGGGTTGCATCAGAGCTTAGTTCTTGTGGCCCTTTCTTACACATCCAGGAAAATACCGATTGCCACTTTGGGGTCAGGAAACAATTGTTCTCCAGACCAGTTTGGCTGGGGATCCTGGAGGTTTTTTGTCATCTTCTGGGCATGGAGCAGGGGTCACTGGATGTGGAGGGGGAGGTATTTGTGAATCTCCTGCCTTGCACAGGGGGTTGGACTAGATGAGCCTGGAGGTCCCTTCCAACTCTATGATTCTATGTCTGTTAAAAGGAGAGCCCATTTCAGCTTGGAATGCCACCATGGAGGCAGGAAGGAATGGCTCGTCCCCCCCTGCCATTATGATGTCATTTAAAGTATGGTAAGTCATCGCGAGATGAGAGGTAACACTGAAAAATCAAATAAATATATTCCAATTTATTGCTCTGTTTTGGACAAAGGATCTGCAGATGCTGCTTACCATAGTTTTCAGGTGCATGTGCATCTCTCCCATCCCATTACAAATCTGTGTGAATGATGAATAAAACACTTCAAAAATGTTCTCTTGATGTGATTATATGCCATTATATTATATGGTATGATGTTTCAGCAATGAGGAGGACTCGGGTATGCGCCTCAGCACATCCACCTATGAGTCTCGTTGCAGCTTTATGCAAAGCACAATCAAATTGCTCAGAGCATTTTGCAGCGTTTCCCCCCCTACTGCTCACATGTGCATTGGAAATGTACAAGGGAGAAGGAGATGCAAATAAACTGAAGCTGCAGCTAATTGCAGATTATTCAATGCTGGAATTAATTTTAGAAATTCTCCTAATTGAATGGGAATTGACGAGGGACAGAGTGCAGCACGGAGAGAAAATCCACAGCTGTAAATGAAAGGAAGAGGAGAAATCTGTTCATCACTCCTTGGAATGCAACTGGTTTGTTGTGCAGGGCTGGCAAATTGATGAGCAGTTTATTTTGCTGCAGCAGCCTTATTCAGGCATTCGTTTGGGCACAGACTGAGGCATGAAGCGGGCTGATTGAGGACATGCCGGCTGGCACCATCCCCAGCCTTCAGGCATACAAGAGCCAGAGCAGACGTTACTTCTTTCAAGAGTTCGCTCGCACTGAATGCTTGCACTTTGCAGCTTCTCAGCAGGGCAAGTAATACAGTTCCCGAGTCCTTTTGGTTACCAAAAACAGTGCAGGAGAAAGGCAGGAGTCCTTCTTCCCCCCATGCTGCTGTCCTGATCAAAATCCAGCCTGCCTGTGCTTTTTTACAGAAGAGCTGTGTCATGTATTGGGACTGGAACATTCCAGGACTGTTTCTACCAGAGACTGGCTGAGCTTGCAGCTCTAGAGCAATAGCCCACCGGGACTCTGGAGGTGGCCAATGAGGAATTAATGGTTTTGACAACGGCCTATCGTTGGCAGTTGTTTGGGGAAGTGGGTGGAGTTGCATGCTATTTAAACTGGGCAGCTGCCCTGGCTTTTCACTTTTTGTTTGTGGTGTATCCACAGGGAGACCTGGATACAGGGCTACCATGTGCTTAGACTGGTTCTAACTGGTCTACCATGTGGCCAGGCGAAGGGCCTGAGCTTCGCCCAGAAAGACAATGGACTAGAGGATCCTGGCTCCCCTCCAATTGAGG
Organism: Gekko gecko; assembly: GCA_029375565.1. Classification (NCBI taxonomy): domain Eukaryota; kingdom Metazoa; phylum Chordata; class Lepidosauria; order Squamata; family Gekkonidae; genus Gekko; species Gekko gecko. Next base: position 28,110,105 of record JAPDNY010000004.1, on the reverse strand, counting down.
AGCAGGAGTTAATCCAATCAATGTAAATAGCGAATCACTGGGTGTAGTGTGTTTTGGGGTGTGGGCTCACTGGGGATAAAAAGCCGGCCTGCGAGCCGGCTTAGTTGTCTTGTTCCCGATCTAAATAAAGTATCTGAGAGCTGAAATCACTCGTCAGTCTCAGTACTTTTCATTGTTCTTGCTGAATCACTAATAAAGAAGAGCTGATCACTGGGCTTGGGGTCGGACCATCCATGGAACCCAGTATTTAACAAGCTGCCTCCAGGACTTGCAGTTGTTGCATGGCTGCAAGTCCCTATGGCAGACTCGGGCAAGGAATAATGTCTCACTTGGCTCTACGCATGTTTTGCACAGATTCAACATCCAAGCATCAGCTCCACTTGAAATGCATTGGCTCCATTTCACACATGGACGTCAGAAGGGGAGGCCGACAGATGCAGCCCCTTCCAGCTCTCTCCGCTGCCTAAATTGGGGTTGACTGGTATGAAAGCTCATTTGAGTGCTGATTTATGCATGATGGGAAAGGTAACCGGAGCAGTGTCTTGTCGAGACAGGGGGGAAAGTGGGGTATCGGTATTTTAATAAGTAAGTAAAATAAATATACTGCAAGTTGCCAGGGAGGTCAGACCAGTTCCTACGCTCCTGGGTCTCAAGAGCCTTACCACCTCTTTTTTTTTTTTTTTTTACCTGCCAAGCCTTATCTGATTAGTGGTGAGCCCATAGGCTTTTCACATTCAGAGGACGTTTGCTCCTGTCTGCCTCTGTGTCAGAACCCTGGTATTCCTTGGAGGTCTCCCATCCAAATACTAGCCAGGGCCGACCCTGCTTAGATTCTGAGATCTGATGAGATCAGACTAGCCTGGGCTATCCAAGTCAGGGTTCCACTTCTATGGCTGGTAAACAGAAAAGATTGCTGGCTTGACCTCTACTGCACTGAAGGGCCATTGCTGCCAATGGCCAGAGGGTGGCACTGCAGCAGTTTGTTGCTTAGTTCTCACCCGGCTGTTCAGGGATTGTTCCTTCTGTCTCCCCAGCCACCTGCCCCAACTTCCATAGAACTAGACAATGTTTAATTTGATTTTGAGATGCCAGGAGAGGCAGTAAGAGGCCACCCTTCCCGGAAGATCCAAATATACAGAGGAATCTGCTCCCTGCTCCCATTTTTGCCAACAAGGAGTTCATTAGAGGCTTAGTAGTTCATGTATTTCAGTAGGTAAACACAACTGTGGGCTAACAAGATCACATCTTTGGGAGAAAGGTCACAATAATCCCCCCCTCCAAGGGATAGGTGGTAAAGGATCAGAGTCAGTGGCCCCAATCCAGCACACAGAAACAATAGGAACGCTGAACATCTGGAAATCCTGCAAAGAATTCCACAAAGCGGATCTACCTTCTATGGCCTGGTCCGACTTGAAAGACATGTTAGCATCAGCTGGTTATATTTTTAAACCGAGCAGCAGAGTTTCATTCCCCCCCTCCCACTCTCCTGTTAATTTGTTCATAAACTGTGTCCCCTCCTGGCATGTCTGTCCCAAGGATGCTTTCATCTCCAGGGATTTGGGCATCTGTGGTACTGTGACAGATGCATTGTGCATAAATACTGCTTTGATCTCGTAAATGTCTCTGGAAAATGTGCTGTTTGGTGGGTGGATTCATCTTATGGAGAGGATATCCAGACATTTCTAGTTGTAAGAAAATATTCACACCGCACTTGAGCATTTTTCTCGGTTCTCAAGTTAAAGGGAAACAGGAGACCAGGGTCCGAGTGGATGGGAAAGCTTTCTGAATGCTTCCATTCTGGTTTTCACTCATACAGTCATTGTTTTTCATCTAAAGGCAGAGTTGAGTGTATACTTAAGTTCAGCTGATTTCTTCTTCTTCTTCTTCTTCTTTCTTCTTCTTCTTCTCCTCTCTTCTTCTCCTTCAGCTGATATTAAGGAGTCTTGTATTGTGATTCTAAACAGAAACACACCCTTCTAAATTAATTGGGCCCTGCCCTAGATGGACTGGGCTAGACTGATTAGCTTTGGGAAGCTAGGCAGGGTCAGCCCTGGTTAGTACTTGAATGGGAAACCACCAAGAAAGTCCAGAATTGCTACACAGAGGCAGGCAACAGCAAACCACTTTTGAACTCCTCTTCCCTTGAAAACCCTGTGGGTTCACCATAAGTCGGCTATGTTTTGACAACACTTTCTTCCACCACCACCGAGCTAATTGGACTTGGAAGTAAATGGACTTAACAAGCGTAACCTCTCTGTATATTTAACGATGAGAGTCAGCTACAATGGGCTTGACAGTAATTCCTCCCCTTCTATTGCACTACATACAATTTTGTCATTGCTAACAGACTGAAAATAAATGTACAGTGCCACCCTAAGCAGAATTACACTCATCTAAGGCTGCCGGCTTCAATGGACTTAGAAAGGTATATCTGCTTAGGATGGCTTTGTAAGTTCCTGTATTTTCCCTGTTGTGATCTTTCAGAAGCCCGAACTGCCTAACGGAAGGATCCGATGGTCTTATTTTCCAAAAAATATTAAATTCCCCTTTATTTCACCCTTTCTCCAAGGAAATCAAGGCAGCATGTGAGGTCACACACACCCTTTTATTCTGACAACGACTCTATGAGGTGAGCTAGGCTGAAAGTTAATGACTACTCCCAACGGCAGTCAGTAAAGAGTTGTGGCTGAGCAGTAACCCCCCTGAGGCATCTTTATAGCTTTAAAGATGTTCCCCAAACATTTATCTTAGGACAATGTGACAGCATATGTACAAAAATGACCGATCGTAGGCTGTGTACTGACTTACAATTAAACACTCACAGACTGAATGTAGAATCAGTGAAGGGGGAGGGGGATCTCAAGCAATACACACCAATGTGAGGTCACCTTACATGCATTGTGGCCTGAAAATGGCTGCCATTGTCGAACATCTGAGGTAATTCTGAATGGCTAACAGTGTGGAACAATCCTAAGCAGTAGGGTTGCCTGCTCTGAGTTGAGAAATACCTGAAGATTTTTGGGGAGGAGCCTGGGGAAGGGAGGGCAGGGCTTGGGTGGGGAAGGACCTCAGCAGGATATAATGCTGTAGAGTCCACCCTCCAAAGCAGCCATGTTCTCCAGGGGAATTGATCCTGGTCATCTGGAGATCAACTATAATTGCAGGTCAACTCAGAATGCTACTTGTTAAGTATGAGACTCAACAACGAAGTAAGCTCAACAAGTGATTCAGCTTTATTCAACAGCAAACTCCAACTCAGGAACACACAACACAACAGTGGAGCACAGCTCCTTTTTAAACTCTCCCGGCTGTCAAAGCCACACCCAGAAATAGTTAACGGACCAATGGCAGTGCAGAGTTAAGGTCCAATCACAACTGTTCCCGCTTTGCAACATTATCACACAGTGATTGGCTATTTACACACTGGTTTCGCAGAAACCGACCAATACGAATGCGACAGCTTAGAATCCACATTCCAGAATCAAGCTTAACATAAGAAAGGATAGGCTTGATTCACCTTTCAATACACAACAAATTCCTCCCCCTAAGATGGAGCATTTCCCTTCCAAACATAATCTTTCAGGTAGGGAGGGGCACCTCGGCTTCGGTTTGACCGGCGCAGCGGTCTCTGCTCCGATGGCGGTGGAGCGGCACACTCTTCGGGGACTCCGATGGTCTCTCTCGCAGGAGAGTCAGGGGACACTAACACAGGGGTCTCAGGCACTGGAGTTGGGGGCTCCCCAGACTCCGAATCTCGATCCGCAGTACTCACCTCCTCGCCGGGAGGCCCTTCCTGGACGGGGACCAGCTCAGGCTCGGGCACTGACTCGACGCTTGAGTCTGCCCAGCGCTCTCTGAGCTGGTCAATGTGGCGGCGTATCTCCCGTCCGCTGGGAAGCCGGACCACATACAACCTGGACCCTGCCACTTTTGTGACCACGGCTGGTAGCCATCTGTGACCTTCCGCATAATTGCGGGCAAACACCTTGTCCCCAACCAAGAACACTCTCCCCTGCTCTGGGGTCTCTGACCGCTGCTTGGACCTGTCAAGGTCAGGGTGCAGTCGGTCCAGTAGGGTAGCCAACTTACGGCCCATTAAAAGTTCAGCTGGGCTCCTCCCCGTTGTTGAACAGGGGGTGATGTGTTGCCTCAGGAGGAAAGAGGCAATCTTCTGGCTCCAGTCCCCACACGTCAGGCGCCCAAGTGACTCCTTCGCCGTCCGTACCATCCGTTCGGCCTGACCGTTGGAGGCCGGATGGAACGGCGCAGAAGTCACATGGCGGATGAGGTTGTCTTTAAGAAACTTTTCAAATTCCGCTGACACGAACTGTGGCCCGTTGTCCGAGACCAAACAGTCCGGCAGCCCGTGGGTCGAAAACAACCTCCGGAGGGCGTTGATGACTGCCCCGGACCCTGTTGACCTCATGGGTACCACCTCTAACCATTTAGAGTAGCTGTCAACACAGATAAAAAACATTTGCCCATGGTATGGTCCCGCAAAATCAATATGGAGGCGTGACCAGGGCCTCCTCGTTTTCTCCCAGGGCTGAATGGGAGCCTGTGGTGGTTCTGGACGGGACTGTTGACACTCCATACACTGCCTTACCCAGGCCTCAATGTCCTCATCCAGCTTCGGCCACCACACGTACCCTCTAGCGAGGGCTTTCATGTGAACCATGCCAGGGTGGCCCACATGTAACGCCTCCAAAACATCCTCCCTCAGCTTGGCGGGAATCACCACCCGACTCCCCCAAAGCAAACAGCCCTTTGTCACCGATAGTTCGTTCTGGCGCGAAACGAACGGTTTGAACTCAGGCGCCATTTTCCCTGCCGGCCACCCCCTCCATGCCCAATTAAGGACACGGGCAAGCACAGGGTCCTTAGCCGTCGCAGCGGCAATGTCTGAGGAGGTTACTGGTGCCTCCGGGAGCTCTTCGAGCGCCAAAATGTCCAACTCCGGCTCGAGTTCTTTGTTGTCCAGTGGTGCGGGGCAACAGCTCAGGGCGTCGGCATGCCCGATAGCCTTCCCCGGGCGGTGCTCAAGTTCAAAGTCATATGCCGACATGAAGACTGCCCATCTCAACATCCTGGGGGACAGTATGTTCGGCGTCTGCCGGTCCGGGGAGAAGATGCCCAGAAGCGGTTTGTGATCTGTGACAAGGAGGAACCTCCGCCCATAAACAAAGTCATGGAATTTTTTAATTCCGGCGATTAAGGCGAGGCCCTCCTTGTCGATCTGGGCATAGTTCTTCTCCGCCGCTGTAAGCGATCGCGAGTAGAATGCGATCGGTGCTTCTGACCCATCCGGCATGAGGTGGCTGAGAACGGCACCCACCCCGTAAGGTGACGCGTCAGCCGCAAGTACCAAGAGTTTGTTCTCGTCAAAGTGGGTCAGCACCGCACTAGACGAGAGGAGTTCTTTCACGCCCGTGAATGCTCGTTCCTGCCGCTCTCCCCACTCCCACTTTGCATTCTTGTGGAGCAGCGCATGCAGGGGTTCTGCAACCGATGCCTTGTGGGGCAGGAAGGCATGATAGAAATTTAGGATCCCCAGGAACGACTGGAGATCCTTCTTTGACCGTGGCGGGGGCGCGTTCTTGATGGCGGATACCTTGTCTGGTGTAGGATGGACTCCATCCGCGTCAATCAGGAATCCCAAGAACTCCACTCTGTCTGCTCCAACCACACATTTGGAGCGTTTGACCCTTAGTCCGGCTTCTTTAAACCGGCCTAGTACTGCTCTGAGCCGAGCCATGAGTTCGCACTCATCAGAGCCTGCCACCAGAACGTCGTCAAAATAAGGCACGACTCCAGGTAGCCCACGCAGAAGCCCCTCCATCAAGCCCTGGAAAATGCCCGGGGCTACGTTAAGCCCAAATTGTAGTCTTTTGACCCGAAATGCCCCCTTATGGGTCACTATGGTCTGGGCGTCAGCAGTTGCATCGTCTACGGGCAACTGCTGATAGGCTTGGGCTAAGTCAAGTTTAGCAAAAACCTTTCCTCCTCCCAGTGAAGCCAACACATGGCTGATGACCGGCACTGGGTAGGAGTGCTGCTGGAGCGCTTTGTTCACGGTGCACTTATAATCAGCGCATATGCGTATCGACCCGTCTGCCTTTACGGGCGTTACTATGGGAGTCTCCCACCGACCATAGGGCACCGGCTCGAGGATACCCTGATCCACTAGCTTGTCCAGCTCTGCCTCGATCTTCGCTTTAAGAGCGAGGGGTACCTTCCTGTACTTCAGCCGTATGGGACGCACTGAAGGGTCTAAATCAAAAGAAACCGGGGGCCCAGTATATAACCCAAGCCCTTCCCCAAAAACTTCAGGGAACTCTTGATACAAAGACTCCCTTTTATTGTCGCAAATGCTGTTAATACCAGAGATGGCAATACCCAGAGCCTCGAACCAATCAAGGCCCAACAAACTGACCCTCTCACCCTCTGCAACCAGGAGGGACAGCTCAGCCTTCCGCTCCTTGAACTCCACCTGGAAGGTAGCTCGTCCCGCCAACGGAATGCGTCGTCCCTGGAAATCGGTGAGACGCGTTGTTACTGGAGACAGGCGACGTCGGCTCCTCCTCGGAAATAAGCGCTGCCATGTTTCGGTGGAGATGACGGTGACGGATGAGCCGGAGTCCACCTCCATCGTACACGGAACGCCATCCAGCCGAAGCGTGACGTGAATTTTCCGAGTGGCCTTGTCACCGGTCGCCAGGACGGTCGAAGGGCAGGTGTCAGTCTGGTGGCAATCGGACGTTCTGCTGTCATCTGAAGGCCGAACCTTGGGGTCTGCTCGTCGCGAAGACGGTGGCGATTTCCTCGCAGCCCGGCAAACTCGAGCCAGATGACCTCGCTTCCCGCAGGAGTGGCAGATGAGCTCTCTAGCCCGACAGAGGTCTCTGTCGTGGTTACCGCCGCAGCCTGCGCAGGGACGGGTCATCGAAGTTCTCGGTCTGGTCCGCGGTGGGCGTGTCTCCCGAGTTCGGCACACGCCGTCGGCATCGCTGTCAGACTCGCAGGCGGACTGCCGGTGAACTGCAGGCTCCTTGCTGACCTGGGTCTGCCGCTGTCGAACCTCTCGCGTCGACTTGTCCGCGGCCTCTGCTGCGATAGCCTCGGCGTAGGCAACCACATACGTCAGTTGGGTGCGGGCGAAAAGACGCTGTTGAAGGCGCTCGTCTCGAAGGCCGCACACCAAACGGTCGAGGAGGGCGTCTTCCAGATCTGTGAACTCACATGGCCTTGCCGCCTTCCGCAAGGCAGTGACGAACTCAGCGATGGACTCGGAAGGCCCTTGGCACCGCTTGTAAAAGGCGTGCCGGCACGCGATCCGAGACGGTTGTGGCGAGAAATGGCCTTTGAGCTTGGCCGTGATCTCAGCCCACGTTGCTGCACTCAGCTCAGTCGGAGCGACCAGGGACCGGGCGATGTCGAAGGCGGCCTTGCCGCACGAGCTCAGGAGCGTCGCCTTCTTTCTCGCCTCATCTGTTATCAGATTCGCCTGGAGGTGGAACTCGAACCGTGCCAGGTAAGAGTCCCAGTCCTCCGTCGCCGGGTCGAACGCTTCGAACGCCGGGTTGACGGCCATTGGGGCTGTCGGTGCTGCCACTTCTACTCGTGGAGCCTCAGCCGGCTCGGCCGGGTGTGTGTCCTCGTCTGCCGTTGCGATCTCGGTTCAGCGGGGCTGCCTACCCGCTCTAGCATCCCACCTTCGTCGCCAATTGTTAAGTATGAGACTCAACAACGAAGTAAGCTCAACAAGTGATTCAGCTTTATTCAACAGCAAACTCCAACTCAGGAACACACAACACAACAGTGGAGCACAGCTCCTTTTTAAACTCTCCCGGCTGTCAAAGCCACACCCAGAAATAGTTAACGGACCAATGGCAGTGCAGAGTTAAGGTCCAATCACAACTGTTCCCGCTTTGCAACATTATCACACAGTGATTGGCTATTTACACACTGGTTTCGCAGAAACCGACCAATACGAATGCGACAGCTTAGAATCCACATTCCAGAATCAAGCTTAACATAAGAAAGGATAGGCTTGATTCACCTTTCAATACACAACACTACTCAAATGTATTCTCTGGGGCTTACTGCTCTGCACGTTTCAACAAGGATTACAAAAACACCAAAAGTCTCCAGGGGACTTCAGTCCAAAGGAAAATCAGGTGGTAGGGCTCTCACCAGAACTTCCCAGTACTTGAGGAAGTGGGGAGAATTTAACTGTATAATAGTGAGTGACTCACTACACAGGATTGTTGGGACAAGAGCTCAGACTGCACACTTTTGAGGCGGAGGAGCAGCCCTGTTATTCTGTTGTAGCAAAAATAAACGAGTCCTGTAGCACTTTAAAGACCAACAAGTTTTTATTCCAGAATAAGGTTCTGTAGAGTAGAGCTAGTGTGGTCAACCTCCAGGTGGGCGCTGGAGATCTCCAAGGATTAGCACTGATCTCCAGAGTGCAGCTACCCTGGAGAAAATGGCTGCTTTGGAGGGTGGACTCTATGGCATTATACCCCGTTGAGGTACCTCCCCTCTCCAAACCCCGCCCTCCCCAGACTCAGTCCCCAAATCTCCAGGTATTTCCCAAGCATGAGCTGGCAACCCTAACTAAAGCCCACAAAAGCTTAGGCTAGAACAACACCTCGTCCATCTTTAAGGTGCCACAAGACTCTCAACAGCCACTATCGACTTTGTTGTGAGCTTTTTCTGTTATGGTAGCCATCCTCCCCACCCCACCCCCCAAAAAAATCACTAGATCCTTCCCCTCAAAACATCACTAGATCCAACAATGGCTATGTGGGTTTTAACCCACCTACTGTCCTTTCAAGATGTTTTCCCCAACACCTGATGGCAAACCTTGTGGGTTTTTTAAAGACCCTGCTATTAATACGTCGTGGTGGCAAGCCGATGCCTATACAGGAAGCTGTTTCTCTGCCTCGCAGGCATTTATTCTCTCCATCTGGCATTCCCCAGCAAAGGCAGGATGTGATTCCGGTAAGGTCATACTTTCTAACAAGGGACGCCTGCCTTTTCTTCTTCCTGCCTGGGCTGGTTATTGCTGTTCCATCCTCATAATCAAGCCATTCATTCCCCAAACTTTTTCAGCGTGTGGGCACCTTTGGAATGCTGCCACAGGCAGGTGGTGGGTGCAACCACAAGATGCCTGCTGAGGGAGGCAGAGCCAACCACAGAGTGGCCCCACAGAAGGCAGAGCCATGCACACACAGAAGCCAAAGTGCAAAGGAGGTGTGATTTAAAAAAAACAAACCCACTGAGAAAAAGGAGAGAAAATAAAACCAAAACATTGGTGGTAGCTGCCACCAAAATGTTATTTTAACCTGCACAGCTGCAAAGAGCCTCACCCGGCCCCACCCACTTTCTAAAACACCTGGGCTGTGATCACAGACACTAAATAATCTAATTTCAAACCATTTTCAATGCACTTTCCAACTGGATTTTGCCAGTTCACACAGTAAAATCCAGTTGGAAAGTGCATTGACAGTGGATTGAAAGTGGACTGTTTAGTGTGTGTGATCGCAGCCCTAGTGGGCACTAGGAAAGGTGCTGGTGGGTATCATGGTGCCCGTGGTCACCACACTGGGAATCCCTGGCCTAGGGCAGCATTATTCTGTTTCCGCCACAATGGTAAAGATGCCCTAAGAGGAAAAAGTTCTGGTGTCACTTTTCTCCACATTCTGCTGAAAACAGAGCACAACCCGAATAGGAAATACAACCCAAGGGCATTTCTGGAACAGAATTTGCTTTCATCAATACTGCCCACTGAGTCGACATATTCAGCATGTTAACCACAAGCCCAAGGACTATTTACTTATACCCTTCTTTCCTTCTCAGTGGGGACCCAGAGTGGCTTACAACACTATTTTCTTCTTTCCTCCATTTGATCCTCATGGCAGCAACTCTGCGAGATAGGTTAGCCTGAGAGATAGCAAGCTTCCATGGCAGAGTGCAGGTCTGAACCTGGGTGTCCCAGATAATATTCGAATACTCTCATCACTATACCACGCTGACTCTCTCTTGATCTGTTACTGCCAGTTCAGCCCCCCATCAGTATTATATGTATGGAAATCTGAAACAACTTCTTCAGGAGTTACAGAGGGCCAATCATATGTCAGGAACTTACACTGAATTTCATATGCCATTTCATTGCCCTTTCAGCAAGTTACAGCTGTTTGCAATTCACCCACATTTCCACCATCCTGAACAATTATCATCTGCAAATTCACTACCTCACCGTTCACTTTCATTTCCAAGTCATTGATGGCCCCGGTCACACTGGGGGAAAAGGCGCGGCTGAAGTGCGGCTTTTTAGAGCCACATCAAAAGAGAAGCGCGGCGGCGGGATCAGACAGATCCCCCGAGCTGCCACATAGTTGCTCCCTGGCATGATCAGATGCTGGGGGGGAAGCCACAGACAGGAGAATGAGGTGAGCCTGCTGCGCATGTGCAGGCATGCGCAGTTCAACAGGGCCTCAGAAGCTGTGCAGAGACAGGCGCAGCGGTGATCAGATGCCCGCCCATGCTGCGTGTCAACCGGCTGGTAGCACTGTTTTGGTGCAACCTTTTTGATGTGCGGTTTTGCCCAGAAGGGACAGATTGAGGGCAGGTGCGCTCCACTTCCCAGATGTTGCGGTATGATCGCGCCCGCTTGATGCACCCCCGATCTGTCCCTCTCGCGTGGCAAATCCTCCTGTGTGACCGGGGCCTATGAATACATTACATATCCCTTGTCCCCTGAGGGTAAGCTTCTGGATACCACTGTGAGGAAACAACAGTGGAAGGAAGTCTGTCCTATATGAACTGTTTATTGGCTCTCCAGGGCCACTGGTGGCTGCTGGTTGAAATAGGATGCTGGACCACTGATCTGATCCAGCAAGGTGTTTCTTATGTTCTTATGGTCCCAACACAGATCCCTGCGGCATGCCACTGCTCGGCTCTCTTCACTGTAAAAACTGCCCATTAATTCCCACAGTCTGCTTTTTTCTTTTTAAAACACTAGAAATAAGAAGTGACTGTGGTCAAATTGCATGTAAGCAACTTGGCCAGCCCTCATTGGGTTTTCAAGACAAGAGATGAGCAGAGGTGGTTTGCCACGGCCTTCCTCTGCATAGCAACCCTTGTCTTTCTTGGTGGTCTCCCATCCAAATACTAACCACGGCAGACTCTGCATAGCTTCCAAGCTCCAATGAGCTCTGCCTAATCTGGGCTATTCTTTCCCAAACCATTAAAAGACATAAACTTATTAAAAATCAAAGCCTTTGCTGAGCCACCTTGTCAAATACTTTTTGGAAGTCTATACAGAATCTACAGGGTCATCAGTTTCTACATGCTGGTTGATACAAAAAATTCTAAAAAGTTGATGTCAAGACTTTTTTTGCAGAAGCCATGCTGATTCCTCTTCAGCAAGGCTTCTTCTCCTGTGTGTTCAACAATTCAGTCTTTCATAACACTTTCTACCAATGTATCGGAGACGGATCTTAAACTAACCAGGCTACAGTTTCCCAAGTCTCCTCCACTAGATCCCTTTAAAAAATCAGGATGTTAATAGCTACTTTCCAATCTTCCACCACAGAATTACATATTTTTCAGAAGATGAACAACTTCATTTAGGAATTCTTTAAGAACTGGTTGGACCTGGTGATTTGATAAATTTTCATGAAAACAGGATTCTTTTTCTATCTAGCTACTAAGGCTACTTTCTGACATGTATTTATCACATCAAAACACATGTACCTCTGGGCCTGGTGTTCATGCTAATAAAAAATGCACATAAGAACATGGTTTCTGAAATAGTAAATACACAGTCAAAATTAGGAGTGAATGGGTATCCCTAGTTCTTGTTGTTCATTGTTCTGAAATTTCACCCTGCACTGATTTCGACTCTCTCATAATTTGTTTAAACTGGAGAATTTCTAAAATTAATTTGAAAATTGGAATATGCAGGGCTATTTTCCGGCTGGCTCCTGAGTTGTCCACACCCAGCAGGAACTCATTAGCATAACAGGCCACACCCAGCAGCAGAAACTCATTAGGACTGGCTACATTTGGGGTGTATGGCCTAACATGCAAAACTACTGTTTTGTAACATACTGCTACAAAAAAAAAAAAGTCCGGGGTTTTGACAACAAACAAGGTAAACAGAATAAGAAGCAAAAGGTGGGTGTGGCTGGATGACCACACTTCTGGTAACATGGGGGTGTGGCCTAACATGCTAATGAGTTTCTGCTGTTGGGTGTGGCCTATTGTGCTAATGAGTTCCTGCCAAAAAAGCCCTGGTTTATATTAACTATGGTTAATTTGTGAAGCCATAATGCAATTTACAAACAGCCAATAATTCAAACCCTGGTATATGTGGTGGGAAGAGAAACCAGCCCTGGTTTCCTGACCAGCAGTGCCTTCTCTCTGGTTACTTGTTGAATGTGGGCCCTAGAAGTGTCTGACAAAATCCCATGCTTCAGGTATGCACGAATTTCTATTAAATCTCTCCTTTCTGTCACGTTAAAGCACAAGCATGCTTTAATCTATTGATCCTGTCTCTGTTTTCATCTCTTTTTATTGCTCTTCTGTTGACGTTGTGATGTAATGTTAGTTTTGGCTCTATGATAATCATACATCGATAGGTCTCCCAAACACAGGTTGGATTTGTCAAGGGATGGATTCAATCAAGTTTAACCTCACCCGGCTTCCCTCCGCCTCTCTGTTTTTGTCTCTGAACGGTAGAGTTCTATTGAGTAATTGTAATGCTTTGGAGGTACTGCTTGTCAGAGAGTCTATGTGAAATAAAATGAGATTGATGCTTCTTGGTTTTCTTTTTGGGTTTAAATTAAGATTAATGGTGCGGGAGGAAGAATACAGTGGGATTCTGTTTTTCAGATTTGTTTTCTCAGTCAGATCTGGGGGAGGGGACTTCCTGGAGAAGGTTTTTACACTCAAATTATGTGTGTATCCATAAGTGTACAAACACACAGGGGACCCACAGGGGGAAGGGGGCATCTCATTGCCCCTAACCCCACTAATTCATTTTCCCTTCCCTTTTATTCAGCACAGGCCGGATGTGCTCTCTCCTAGAGAGACCCATCAACAGCCTGGCTGCAGCATTCTGCACTAGCTGCAGCTTCCGGACTTGTGACAAAGGCAGCCCCATGTAGAGAGCACTACAGTAGTCTAACCTTGAGGTGACCATCACATGGATTATATAGTACCCATCACTGACTTAGTTACAACAATAACAAACTAGCACTTACTGTGTTGTTTAAATGTTTTAATTGTTTTAATTGCATATATATATATATATATATATATGCTGATTTTATGTAAGTCGCCCTGAGCCGACCTCGGCTGGGAGGGCAGGGTAAAAATCTGAGAAAATAAATAAATCGGATTTCTTGATATTTGCTGTCTTTCAGTCCTAAAGTGCTAGAGGAATGAGGATGAATTTGCACCTTCAGTTTTATCTCGCTGGGCATCCACACATCTCAGCTGACCCAAGTTGGATGTTTACTCATCATCGGCAAAACAGATTAGCTAGTGTGTCTTGTTTTTTTTCTAGATTAAAGGCTGTCCTGCCAGACACGATTAAATTCTTTTATAGCCCACACGTTACATTCATATTGGAGGGACCCTTTCCCCTAGGCTACCAGAGCACTTCTAAGATTCTCTAAAGTGTACATTGGGGAGGGGACACCATATCTCCAGCAGCGAAGCAGCACTTCAGGTCTAGCCAAGTCAATATCCAGAATGGCTAGTGTTTTGTCAGAGGTGTGGTCCTTTTAAGGGATTTAGATGGTCAAAAAAGCTCACAGATGTAAGATATCATTGTAAAGTGAATGGGGTTTAATTAAGGAGGGGGGAAATCCACAATATGAACAAAATACAACAGTTTCTTACATCTCTCTTAGTCACTAGAGGCTTTCCACAGCACCTCCTGGTCTCTGAAGCCCACTTGCAACCTCTTTTTTCTTTATACTTTCCTCTGCTTGTTATGTGCAGCCTCCCAGGACATTCAGCCATCAGCTGGGTCATGCTGAAGCTAATACCTGCACTTGGGGCTCTTGACCTTTTACTAGGAAGTCTGAATGGCTAAAAGAAGGAAGTAATCCTGTAGCTGTTTACACCTATGGAAACCAGCTGCCAACGTGCTAAAAGCCAAAGTCAGAGTCACCTGACCACACCATCCCAAATCCTCCTAGTGGGTTCTTCCACCTTGGCACAACAGCTGGCTAAGTCATGGAATGAAGGTGTAGCCAAACACAGCTCACCTGCTGACACATTGTTCGGTTTAGTCCCACAAATGGACAGGTCAGGGTGCACAGCCTCAGTTAGCTAAGGAGGCTACAGAAGATTCAGAATGAAAGGAGGATGTAAAAAAATGTGTAGCTGGCTTCAATGATTTAATTTAGTTCTTTCCCAGCAAGAATTTTCGAGCATCACAGTAAAAACCAAAACAATGGTGGGGGAAAAAAGAGCGGATAAACAATCAAACCAATGTCATATTTAATCTGTGCATTTTAACAATCTGACTAATTGGACTGTTGTGCTTTGTGTCCTCGCAACCTGGTGTCGCCTTGCTAGCCCCCTTGAGGGGATATAAATCTTAGAATTAATTAATGAAAGTATTGCAGTGAATGATCTTAACTGGTCTCCTAAAAGCCGCATTGTACAAAAGCAGTAAGAACTTCCCCCAAAGCAATAATGACAAAGAAGTACCGGAGTGAGGATTTTATCTAAAAGCTCAGGAAATTTTTTTTAAAAAACAAAACACTTTGCCTGGCACCTTAATGATTGTAAACTCAGCCTTTGTGAAGATGGAATTCAATAAACTGTGAGCCACAACTGAGAAAGCCCACCTGTCCCTGGTTTTCACCCCCAGTGGGGGTACACAAGATGGAGCCAGGTTTTTAATGTTTCTAGTTGGCTGTCAGGGTCCTATTAGCAAAGGTATCCTGGCCTCCAACTGTATAGGACTTAGAGGTAACCTCCAGCACTTCAAATTGTCCCTCGAATGCCACCCAGGGGCAAGAAGCAGTGCATACAGATGATAGCTTATACCCAGACTTAAACTTTGTTGGTCTTAAAGGACTCAAACTTTGTATTATAGTTTCCGGTAACTGGTAGCAGCCTTGATTCTGCATTTTGACCAGCTGAAATTTTCAAATAGCTTTCAGAGGCAGCCCCACTTAAAATAGATTGTAGTAGTCCATGCTACCAACCCACTTGGCATGTCAGTCCTCTCTCCAGGTTCTCTAGGTTTGTTTCTTTACTGATTGGGGGGATCAGCCCTGCCATCCAGTTAAAAACAACCTGTAAGAGCACTGAAAACAAGCACAAGTAAAATGAGAAAGCATTCATCAATAAAAACAAGCCAGCAATAAAATAGTCAAAATACCAGAAGCACAAGAAAGCAGTCAATAATAAAAACCTAAACCAGCAATAATACAGTCAAAATATCAGAAGCACAAGAAAGCAGTCAATAATAAAAACCTAAGCCAACAATAACGCAGTCAAAATATCAGAAGCATCACCAGGCTTAGTAGTTAAGAGCTCCAGTGACCCCCCAATAGATTACTGCTTAAATGCTAAGAGTTCAGTTGCCAGGAGAACTTGAGAGGGACGAAATTTCCAGTTGTGGGGTGCCACCACAGAAAAGTTCATTTGCCTAATAACTACCTGCATAATCTTTGATAGCAGGGACACATGGGAAAGGACCTCAAATGAACATCTTAATGCTGATGAACATCGTAATGCATGTGATGTTTTCACAGGGCTTGGACTTATAAACCTTGACTTCTGGTGGCACTGCATAGTCATTTTCTGGATTCTGTGTATCTTAACAAGCTACCGCCAATGTGTGGCTGTCCAGTGAACTGAGTGCAGGAGAGCTACACCAAGCATGGGAAGATATTAGGCTGATTTCCCACTACAGCTGCCTCGGAGTTGCGCCGCCGTTTGCCCCGATACTATTTGTCAATTTCACACCCGAAGCCGCAGGGCTGCATTTTGACCCACGGCTTTGCCCGATTTCCCCCACAGTTTCCTGATCCTGTTTTTTGAGGATTACGAAACTGCAGGGGAAATCGGGCGAAGCTGTGGGTCAAAATGCAGCCCCGCGGCTTCGGGTGTGAAATTGACAAATAGTATCGGGGCAAACGGCGGTGCAACCCCGAGGCAGCTGTAGTGGGAAATCAGCCATTAATCTTACCCCCAGGAGTATCCTATGCCTATAAGAGACTTATCTGAACTAAATGTGCAGGAAGGCCGGGGTACATTTGTAGTGTTAGCAAAGACCTTTCTCTATCTGAGATTTGTCCTCTGTGTGATCCAGTTAATGTCTTCATTATAACTATATCATCAAAACAAATCTGGGGGAAAACACATACCCTTTTTGCAGCTCTCTCTCTCTCTCTCTCTCTCTCTCTCTCTCTCTCTCTCTCTCTCTCTCTCTCTCTCTCTCTCTGACACACACACACACTCACACGAATCTGTCATCTACAGAGGCAGATCTTTTGTCTACCAAGGTCCGCATCATCTATTCAGACAGTCAGGGGCTCTCCAGTGTCACAGGTCAAGGTCGTTCACATCACCTACTACCAATGCTCCCTGTAAGCTGTGGAGTCTTGTGAGCAAAAATTCTACTTTGTGAACTACTGGCATTAAAGTTATGAGTGAGCAATTTGGCTACTGCATAAATTAGTTTGCTCTGGAGCCTTCCTTCCTGAGTGAAGACCAAAATGCATGGCCTGGAGGCTAAAAAAACCTGTGAGCTAGCTCACACTAACTCAGCTTAGAGGGAACACTGCCTACCACCTAATCCTTTTGATTGGAGATGCCAGGGAACTAAACCCGGGGCCTTCTGCATACAAAACATCTGTCCTACCACTGACCCACAGCTCTTCCCCAGCCAGCTTGGATGGGTATTTATTAAGTAGCGGCCCACCTCAGCATGTTTATTACTCACCGAAGTTCTGCACTTGAAGATCTTCAGTAGTGATTACAGATGTATCGATTTGGTTCATAGACAATTTGTCTCCGTTCAGGAATAATTATGGCCCTGCCGCTGTGGTAACCAAAGGCCAGCTTTCTGTGAACAGATTTGGAATGTGAAATCGCAAAACATAAATCTTTTTTTTTTTGGGGGGGGGGGAGAAGCCTCCCTGGGGTGTTGACATTATGTCTTTTCTGTTTAAGGGGAGAAGAAAGAACGAGTGGTAAGAAATGTCGCTGATGGAAATGAAGAAGGATAGCAGGAACAATCTGTGACTGAACTGCAGTCCCTCAAGAGCAGTAATCCAGGAGCTATTTTTATGAAAAGTGATCTGATAGCAAAGGGACGATGGCAAATCATTCCATTTTTCAAATCCTGCAGCACAGCAGGTTTATTATTTTATTACATTACCCACCTATCATGTCTTTCTTCCATCATGAGACAAAGCACAGCTTACGTAGGGTTCCCAGGACATTTCCCAGCCAGGCACTGAGCAGATCCAGATCTGCTTAGTTTCTTCAGGGCTGCTTCATCATGTACCCCCAACCATTCCCTGAATGGGGTATATAGGATTCACAGTAAGACATGGAACAGGCTTACCAGTAGGGCCAATGATGAATGGGTTTGCATCCAGATCAGAGAAGACTTCCTAATGTAGGGTGGTGATTATGCACAATCCCAAGGTCAGCTTCCATTTGATCCAGAAGATGGCTTCCATACTCTGTTATAAAGGTAGAAGGAGGAGGAGGAGGACATTGGATTTATACCCCACCCTTTACTCAGGGTGGCTTACAAACTCCTTTCCCTTCCCCACAACAGACACCCTGTGAGGTAGGTGGAGCTGAGAGAGCTCTGAGAGAACTGCTCGTGAAAGAACAGCTCTGACAGAACTATGGCTTCCCCAAGGTCGTCCAGCAGTTGCAAGCGGAGGGGTGGGGAATCAAACCTGGTTCTCCCAGATCAGAGCCCGTGCACTTAATCACTACACCAAACTGGCTCTCAAAGGATGGTGCATTGAAATCACCTGAACTCTTTTTGTGCCTTTCCTTGGCAATTAACCCCAATTTTCATAGCAGAAACATCCAGGGTAATAAATAAAGCAACATTTTATGGTTATGCAAAAGAAAACAAATCTTCATACATTTTCCCTTCTCTGGGACAGCTGAGGATGAGAGATATGACTTAGCAATGACCAGTGAGCTAAGCAAATCTCTCTGGTCTAAGACCAACAATCCATCCATTACAGCTCAGTATTATGTTCCCAGCCCCTTCATTTCCCAAAGGGGAAGAACAGCATAGAGTAGCACAGCAATGAACTCCGGGAAGAAATTAAACAGCCAGGTTCATCCCCTTTTATCCATGATCAGTCTTCCTGCGAGAGTCCCATCGCTGGCAAGAGCTGAATCCATCTCCCCAGTGTCAACCAACACCCTGATCAAGGCATGCTGTTTACCTTCTTCAGGGAGGCATTCTCCCACCAGCTGGGCCTTCCCTCCAGCCCTTGCCTCCAGGCTGGTGGGAGAAACAGTGGAAGGCAGAAATAACATTGCATGATCCATCAATGTCACATCTATGTGAGAACCCGGGTGTGACATCAACGTGTCAGCTGATGGTCCGGAACCTCTACTGTAATGCCATAGTTTCCAGAGCATCTCCTGGCCATTTTCTCCCATGATTCTCTGAGCTTTGCCTCCCCCCCCCAACAATGAGTTCATGCTTTAAAAGTGACTTGCTTTCTGAAAGAAGTATATTCCAGAAATTTTCCATGCTTGCGTACAACAGTTTGCAAGTCACGTACACCAGCAGGGCAACTATTTTTGAGAAGAGTGCCCATCAAACAGACTGGTACTCGCATATTATAAAATTCTTCCCTGCCCCCCAGTTAATTAAGGCACAAGCATAAGGGATGAAAGCGCAGGATGCAAGGAGTCCGAATGCCAAATATCCTAGCACCAGAAGAGCAAAGGGATAAAGTGAACTCAGAGGATGACAGCCGCTGGATGAAAGCCAGTCATATAAAGATACCGGCCCCCAAATACCAGAAGCGACTGGCATACATCCCAAATCAATTAAGGAAGATTACTGCAGCAAAGGCAATAGGCTTGTCTCCCACGGCAGCCGAAAAATGTAGATAGCAAACATAAAAAAGGAAATAAAGAGAAACGTTAACTAATGAAATCAAGACTAGAAAAAGGATGGACACTGGAATTGTAAAATGAGGGATTTCTTAAGATTTTAATTACTTGGGTCCCTGTGATTTTGCAAATTACATGTGACAAAACATGAAGCAATCAGAAGCTCTAGAAATACGAGTGACCGAGAGATGGGCCACAGTGCAAGCGTTTGAATGCTTAACTCAGATAAGACAGTCAGATCCACAGCTCCCTTGCAAACTGACAGGATAACCTAATCTCTCAAGAGAGACACCCCACTCTGAAAAGCTTATTTATTTATTTAAGCCATGAAGACTTCTTCACCACCCTGTGTGTCTGAACATCTGAAGGCATATTTTAAAAATGAATAAGGAAAAGGATCCTCTTTTTTAAAAAGCACAGGGGAAATAGCCTTGTTGCAAAAAAGAGGAGAAACGGCTTTGGTTCTTTCTGTATGCCTCACCTCCTTCGGTATGCTGTTGCTCTCAAAACTGGCCTACCCTCCAAAATGAGGTTGGGACAGCCAGACTTTCCAGTAGCTGTTGTAGGCTCTCTTTGCACTTTGGGTGTATCCACTTATTGTTGGATATTGTGTCACCACTATGCTAGAATAGTCATCCATTTCCTGGACGGACTTATCCCCAGGGGATAATTCAAAGGGAAACGATTGCTGTGGTGTAACAATAGTATCCCATCCCATCCCATCCCATCCCATGATGGGAGGATGCAGCACAAGATGGGCAGAAAGGTTTATTGGCTGGCTTAGTTGCTGCAAGACTGTTTCTCACCATATGAAGTTGATTTTTCCAGCCAACCAACCACCTGTTCCTTCAACGCCATATGCCTGGTAATGTCTTTCCAGCTTTTAGATATGGCTTTGTGGGTGGCCTGAATTTGGATCAACTCAGAATCCATGCTAAAAACATGAAAATGCATTTGAGAAAACCCTCTGCTGGTCTAACACCATGTAACTGAGTCTCCTGTATCAGTTTCTTGTTCTCCACAGCCATTTCCCACACTTTTTAAAAAGAAATGTAATTATACATTATCTGCTCAAACAGACTCCATCTGAGGTAACTTTGCACTCATCTTATGCAACCCTAGGGATCATTTTTGCAATCATACTTTGCATTTATGCAGAACTTTTTAGGGTATTTAAAGTGATGCACACACATTATCTTGTAGCAATTTACTGGATCATTTAGATCTTCCTTGGAGGCTCTTCCCGGGTTCTCCCCAGCTGCTAAAGTAAGGTTGTGTGTGATAAGTTGCAGGATATTTTTGATCTCTTCCTGGGCTCTCTCCACCTGTTAAGGTAAGGGGGCATGTGATAAGGATCTTGTTGCTGGTGGTGTCACATCTTTGGAATGTCCTCTTTTGGAAAGTCTTCTAAATGCCACCATCGCTCGTATTTTGAGTCCCAGCAAAATCGTTACTATTCCTACATGGTTTGGGCTGACTCTTTCTTGGTTTCTGCAGTGCTGTGATATAATGCGTTTACTGCTGTTAATCATTCTTACATTCACTTGTTAATCTTCATGTATTTTTCTTATATTCGTTCAGCTAATAATGTTCATGTATTGAAATGTTTGTGTATTTTCATGTATTTATCTTACATTCAGTTGTTTACTTTTCATACATCAATTTTAGTCTCCTTCCGGGAACTGCTCTGCACCAAAAGTTTGTAGTCTGGAAAAAGCAAGATGTGGCTTTCCTTAGAATAACGTGCCAAAATAATCGAACCTTTCGCATTCGTGTCCAACTGACCCTGAAAGTTGGGGTAGGGGGATTCCCTGCTTGTCAACTGGCGCTCTTAGCCACTGTACCAACCTTTCAGAGAGTCAATTGTCAGATTTAATCTCAATCACAAAGGTGTCCTTTTATAATTGAAATTAAAATTTATTTTGCACTGGGATTTGTTAATTAAAAAAAAAAACATTGACCAAACAAATAGGGGGGGACCCTTCCATGACCGTTGTGAGGAAAAACTTTTCACTTACATGATTTAGGACCAAACTACAAATGATGGCAGCCACAGCTCCATCTGGTGGCCCCTGACACCACTTTAGAAACATTTGTAGCTCTTCAAAAATTGCTTCAAGGCCCTGGTCTGGATTGGGAGCACAGTGTGGCAGCCAAAGCTCCCTCTAAGCTGTGGAGTCTTGTGAGCAAAAATTCTACTTTGTGAGCTACTTTGTGAGCCTTAAAGTTATGAGCGAGTGATTTGGCTACTGCATAAATCAGTTTGCTTTGGAGCCCTCCTTCCTGAGCTAAGACAAAAATGTGTGAACTGGAGGCTAAAAAACTATGAGCTAGCTCACACTAACTCAGCTTAGAGGGAACACTGGTGGTGGCCCAAGGAGCTCTTGCCCTCCCCCGGTGCCTTTTCATGCATAGAAACAGCCATGGGAGACCTGTTTATGCACTTGAAATTGTGTGGGGGTGAGCGAGAGTTCACCACGCTACACACCTGATCTGGATCAAGGCCTCAAAGAACTACAAATGCTTCCAAAATGGCATCAGCAGCCATGGGGGTGGACCCGTGAGTGCTGTCACTTATAGCTCGGCCTTTGGCATTTTAGCCCCTCCCTCTTCCTTAGTATGTAGAATTCAGAAATGGAGTGACCAAAGGGATTTCTTAGTACTGTTTTGTTAAGATGCCCAGAATCACAGAACCCCTCTGTTCAGGCTAGAAGGTCCATTTCAAATAACAGTGAAGGAGCCAAAGGAACTGGGGAGAGGATGTATGATTTACAGCATAGGCCAAAGGGCAGCTCCCAGACTCAAAAAATCACTGGCAAAAAGTCTTTTATTTTAAGAACATTCGTGTATCTCTGGAAGGACACCCCCATAATATTATCACCACATTTGCATTCTTCCAAAATGGTGGGGTCCGTGGGCTTTCTCTGTGTCCCCATCCTTTTGGCCAAGAAGCTGAAGGTGGCATGCAGCCTTCTCCCCTTTCCTATTTTAACCTCACAACAACCCTGTGGGGTAGGTTAGACTGACAGAATGCCAGGGCTATGATCACCCAGAGAGCTACATGGAAGAACGGCTATTTGAATCCAGACCTCCTGCCTTACAGTCATACTGTCCCTCAATGCAGGGACTGATCATAAGTGTGGATAGACAGGAAGAAAAACACAAGCAGGCAGGCTGGTGATACGCAAAGCAGGGGTGGAGCACTTTCTATCCAATCCTGAAACTGGTTCTGACCTCAGCGTCCTTTTTTGTAAAGCAGAGGGATTTGTGCTTTTGGCATGCGTGCATACAGCATAGCTTCATTCATTGGCCAGATATATGGATATCTCTAAACAATATTCATATACGGCTTGAAACAGTTGGAAGGGTATGTCCTCCCTCTACAGCCCCGCTTAAAGAAAAATTCCCCTACAAATAAATCTACTTAAAGAAGTAGTGTTGGATTTATACCCCACCCTTCACTCAGAGTCTCAGAGCAGTTTACAATCTCCTTTCCTCCCTCTCCCCACAACAGACACCCTGTAAGGTAGGTGGGGCTGAGAGAGCTCTGAGAGAACAGCTCTGAGAGAACTGTGACTGACCGAAGGTCACCCAGCTGGCTGCATGTGGAGCGGGGGAATCAAACCCGGTTTGAGAGCTCCAGTTTGGCATAGTGGTTAATAGTGCCGACTCTAATCTCAGAGAACCAGATTTGATTCTGCACTTTTCCACATACAGCTGCTGATGTGACCTTGGGTCAATCATAAATTCTTTCAGAGCTGTTCTCTCAAGGGCAGTTCTCAATTGAGCTCTCTCAGCCCCACCTACTTTACAGGGGGGTCTGATGTGGAGAGAGGAAGGGAAGGAGATTGTAAACTCCTCTGATACTCCAAGTGAAAGGTGGGATATAAATCCAACACTTCTTCTTTAAGCAGATTTATTTGTAGAGGAATTGAGCTCTCCCAGCAGCATCTACCTTTCAGGGGGTCTGTTGTGGGGAGGAGAAGGGAAAGTGATCATAAAGTGCTCTGAGACTCCTTCGGGTAGCGAAGGGCGAGGTATAAATCCAATCTCTTCTTCTCATCCTCTTCTCCAGATTAGGGTCTGCTGCCCTTAACCACTACACCAAACTGATGTGGGGGCAATATAGTCAGGGAGCAGAAACAGACTGCAGGCCATGAAGACTGGAATAGCTGAAAATGAATCAAGCAAGTCGGCCAGGAGACACAGGACTCTCAGAAGAGCCCAGAAAGTAACAAGACCCACTAGCTGCTGTGATGTGTTAGACTGTGCCTGAAGAGATGGAGGCGGAGATCACCATTTACCACAAAAATAACAAACAGCCCTCACTGGGTGACCTCGGACCAGCCATTCTTTCTCAGCCTAACCTACCTCACTTGGGTTCTCATAAGAAAACAATGCAAGAGGCCACCCCAGATTCCTCTGAGGAAGGGTGGAGGGAAAATGAAATCAGTAACCAGCCTAACCAACCTCCTTCTAGAAACCCCAATTGGGCATAATTGTAAACACAAATATATCAGGGACCTAGTGTTGCTGAAGAAAATGGCTGTTTTGGAAGATGGATTGTATGGAATTATACCCCACTTGAGGGCTCTCCCCTCTTCAGACTCTACCTTCCCCAGCCTCCACCCCCCAAATCTCCAGGAATTTCATAATACAGAACTGGCAACCCTAGGTTAGAGGGTTGGACAAGTGAAACCCAGATTAAAATCCAGTCAGTCAGGAAGCATTCTGGGTGACATTGGGCAAGTATAACTGCCTTCACAGGGATGTCATGAGGATACTGTGGGAATCGGGATGTATGCTGCCCTAAGTTCCTTGCAGGAGGATGGGATAAAAGTCTATTAGCAATGCTAATTCTAAACAATATTTATGCTGCTGCAGCTAGTACTATTACTACAGGCATAGCCAGCTTTAAAAGGGGATTGGATAGATTCATGGAGGATAAGTCTACCAGTGGCTGCTAGCCATGGTGACCAAAGGGAAACTCCATGTTCAGAGGCAGTAAACATCAGGAGAAGGCCTCAGCCTCTATGCCCTGTTGTTGGACCTACAGATGAACTTTGTGGCCACTATGTGAGACAGGATGCTGGACTAGATGGACCACTGGTCTGATCCAGCAGGACACTTCTTAAGTTCTTACTATTACAACTACTAATAATAGTAATCTAAAATCAGGCCTGTCAGAAAACTACACTGGAGAAAAGAGGTCCTTCAGCCAGCCATCCTCATTGTTATGCCTATTTCAAGCCACTTTGTTTGAAATATGGTTTAGTGTGGCTTACTCAGCTTTAGCTACCCTTGTTGCTATTTTGGCTGTGTCTGCATTTTGCACATCACTCTCTCCTCTCATCCTCATGTCCTTTATACCCTCCAAGTCTCCCTTTCTTCCTATGTGCCCCTTCCAAATGGATGTTTTGGCATACTGTACTTGGTAGTTTTATGACAGTGGTTGGTTTTAATGTTGGCTGGTGGTTTGTAGAAGCTGAAGGGTACAGATCAATAAATAAACAGGGTGATTTGTGCCAGTCACAGAGCAACAATGCTAGCCACCAACAGACAAGGTAGGGGATTTCTACATCCTCTGGGGATTTCCCAGGCAAAAAAGAAAGAAGACACCGAACTGCATCATGAGGACTGCGTATTCTCTAGTAGGTATGGGGACGGGGGGGGGGAGAGAATTCCCTAAACATTCCAGTTTGCCATCATCAGATGGTGTCAGGGGGGAGCTCCATGCAAAAACCATGAGGCTACCTGCTTCGGATCTATGCTTTTCACTCAGCAGTCCCATAGTATGCTGGTACCATTAACATATATAATTCTCAACATTACCCCATCTGTGACTATTTAAATCTAGAGACTGAGGCCATGGATAGTTCTTTCTACAAACTTCAAAAAAGTTCTATGTTTGCTGAAAAATCTGAAAAAGGGGGTTAACTCCACAAATGATAAAAGGAGTGCCTGTAGCTTTAGGAAATGGATGCTGCCAATGGTCATTGCTAGGCAACCACAACAGCATTGCCAGCCTTCAAGCCTTGCCCTCTGTCAGGAAAAAACCAGGTCGGGCCTTTTCCAGGTCTCTCTTGGCTTTCAAAGGAGGACTTATCACGGTCAGGCCTACCAGCAATCACTGGCAGCCCCAGCTGCTCACTGTTCTTCAACAGCACCCATTGCATGAAAGCTTGTGGTGTAATGATTAGAATTTCTTACTAGGATCTTTGGGAGACCCAGTTGAAATCTCCATTCTGCCATGGTGCTCACTGGGTGAAGCTGAGCCAGCCAGACCCTCTCAGAATAATCTACCTCATAGGTTTGTTGTGAGGATAAAATGGAAGACAGATGAAAGATATAAACTGCTTTAGGTGCCCATTATGGAGAAAGGCAGGATATAAATGAAGCAAATAAATAATAAATATAGCTGAAGATGGCGGGACAGAGAAAAGGTAGGTTGAACAGTGGGTGTGAACAAGAGAAGTAATCAGGGGGCTGACAGGAGAAGTGAAAGAGGAAATAGAGTGGGGAGAGGATAAAGGGAAAAACTGAGGTATCCTCCCAGAGAACCTTGCAGGTCTCCCACTGTGCAAATGAGCCCAACTCAACTAGCACTATACAATTTGGCCAGAGTTCTCCTAGGGAGAGCCTGCCAGGGGAAGGGAAAGGGGAAAGATAAAGGTAGGTTGGCTGGTGCATGAGAAGGAGAAAATGAAGCAGGAAAAGCAGAAGGGCTATGTGGGCTGTCAAGGAAGGGAAAGAGGAAATAGTGGGGAAAGGGAAATGAGATGCCCCTTACAAGTTCTTGCAACTCCTTGGGACTTTTTATATTACAGGCCCTGGAGACAGAGGTATGCTACAATGCAATGGGGGTATCTGGAGATGGGCCCTATAAAACTCATAAAAATTCATTGCCCCTGAATCCATGATTTTACCCCAGGTTAATTTACCTACTTAATGTTTATCCTACCCTTCCTTCAAGTATCCCAAAGCAGCATCCATGGCTCATCTAGAGTTGCCAACTTCAGAAACATCCTGAGTTCTTTCACTGCAACATGCCTCCTGCCTTCTGACTGAGATACAAGGACTTAAGAGATCTGCATCCCAACTCGTATCTGACAAAGAGAGCTTTGAGTCTTGAAAACTCATAACCCAAAAAAATCTTGTTGGCATCTAAGGTGCCACTCCACTTGAACCCAGCTGTTCTACTGCAGACCAACACCTCTACCTTCTGAAAGTATTTTCTCCAGGGGAACTGATCCCTGTCATCCATAGATCTGTTGTAACTTTGGGAGGTCTCCAGACTCCATCTGAAAGGTGGCCCCTCTAGCCTCATCATTTTCCATCCTCATAACAATCCCGTGTGAGGTAAGTTTGGCTGAAAGACCTGCTTGGCCCAAGGTCCTCCTGGGGGAGTGTGAACATGAGTCTCTATAGCCAAAGTACTCTTACCACTGTACCATACTGACCAGGAGACAGTGGACTCATCATTTTTATGAGGTGTTTCCAGGACACAAATGCAGGCCATGATTTGAAGGGGGGGGGTGATTCCCACTCCTACACATGCAGCCAGCTGGGTGACCTGTGGTCAGTCACACAGTCTTTCAGAACTGTTCTCCCAAGAGTAGCTCTCTGTAGGCTTGCCAGCCTCCAGGTCTGGGTGGGGGACCCCCAATTTCAGGGGCTTCTCAGTCACCACAGACCAGCTGGCTGGTGGGGGAAACCCCGCCCCTAAATAGGTGATATCACCATGATCACCGGGAAGCGGGGTCATCTTGTCAGGGATGTCCTGCGGGGACACTCTAGTATTTCAGCAAACTCTATGGTTTGAGGGCGAAAAAGCCATAGAGTTTCACCCAAATCCCAGAGCATCCCCGTCCACCCCAGAACGCCCCCCAAATCCCCCTGCGGGAGCTCCCAGGGAACCTGGCAACCCTAGTTCTCTCAGAGCTGGCTCAGCCCCACCTACCTCACAGGGTGTCTGTTGTGTGGGGAGAGGAAGGGAAGGAGATTGTAAGCCGCTCTGAGACTCCTTCGAAGTTCGGGTAGTAAAAAGTGGGGTATTAAAAAAATTCTTCTATTAAAAAAGGATCTCTGCAGAACCGACTTTCGCTCTAAAACACGTGTGTGGAAGCAAAAAGTACAAAAATCGCTTCTCCGGGGATCCTTCCGTTCAACAAGCACGTGTTTCCACTGGGGGAGCGTCATGCCGGCCCCCCCATTCCCTCGCTGGGGTTCCGTCCTGCAGTGCAGCCGGGTTGCCCCCTTTCCTCCCCTGCCCCCGCGGCCAGAGGCGCCTGTGCCGCCGCCGCCGCCTTTCCTCCGCGCGGAGCCGTCGCCGGTTTGTTTTCCTGCCGAAAGACACCCGGCGGCTCGTCGCAGCCCTCCACGCCGCCGAGCGCCGCCCGCCCGCCGCGGCTATCAAGCCCGGGCGGAGAGAGCCCCCCGCCGGAGCGCACCCCGGCCGAGGCAGGCGCCTCGACGAAAGTCTTGGCGAAAGTCTGCGCGGCGCTGCAGAGCGAGGAGCGGCGTCGGGGACAACGCAGCTCGCCAAGAGTACCGGCGGCGGCAGCGGCGGCGGGGGTGGGGGGTGGGAAGGCGTTGCAGGCTGCCGCTGGTGAAGCCAACCCCCTGCAGGAGGTTGGGATCTGGCTCCCCAGTGGGAGAAACACTTTTCTCTCTGGATGTGGAGCGGCCAGTAGAAAGCGAGAGAGAGGGAGGGAGGAGGCACGTGGGGGTGCAACCTGTCTCCAGTTCTTGCTACAACTTGGCAAAGAATATTTCCCCCTCCCTCCCTGCATCCTTGCAGCCAGCCAATAAAAAAAGTTATTGGGGATTCGCTTGGAGAGTAGATCGAGAGAGAGCGCAAAGAGGCGAAATTATCCGCTCGCTTTAAGCAAAAGTATACCGAGAACGAAGATCTCTCCTTTGGAAGAGGGGAGTCGCGTTTGATCTGTATTTCTTGGAGCCGCTGTGTGCCGAGCGCCGAGGGGTCCCAATGCAACTGCCGGCGCCCTTCCTCCTTTACGTCGTGGCCTGGGCCAACTTTTGCCACCGGCACGGCTCCGCCGCCCAGAGCGGATCTATCCGAGCGCTGCGAGCCTCGAACCTGCGGAGAGACGGTGAGTGATAACTTCTTTCTCTGGCTACAGCTTGGGACGTGGGCTGGAGGACCAGGCGGACGCCAAAGCCTGGAGGTTGTGGAAAGGCGCCCCCTGCAAGTTCTCTTGAGAGGTGCGCTTGAATGAAGAGAGAACAGGTGACAAGGTGAATTATGTGTGTTGGGGGGGGGTCTGTCAGTGTACCCCCCCACACACTTCAGCAATGACTTTTTAAGGAATGCTTTGCACACTAACCATTTGGTACATCTGAAGAAGTGAGCAGTGACTCATGAAAACTCATACCCTCACATATCTTGTTAGTCTTCAAGGTGCCACTGGTCTCTTCCTCTTTTCTACTGCATTTGGTACATGACACTCACATCTAGGACTCACAAAGCTATTGTTAAGCCTGGTCCAGCTACAGCTCATTCTTGGATAGGCATCATCAGTCCATAGATAGGTGTTGAGTTTCTTCCCACGGAAAATGCTTTCCGTCTAAGAAATTCAGAACTTTGGGAGGAAATCGAGCACCTCAGTCGATCATCACCTGTGGCACTGGCCCATGCTGGTTTATCACTCTGGGATACAAACCTGTGCAGGGTGACTGGAAAGTAAACCCCATCGAATCCAGTAGGGTTCGCTTTGAGTTAAAAATGCATTGTCACACATCTCTAGAGGTCTAGGAAGATGTTCTAGAAAAGGTAGGTGTTATTGCCAGGACATCCCAGAGAAGACAACAGGAACTAGGTGTGCTGCAACACTTTCAGGTTTCATTTCATAATCACATCCTTTGACTTTGTGGACAGATTGAGGTGCGCCAAGAGCTGAAATGTGCACATTCTTTGGGGACTGGATGGATTGCATGGCTTTGATCTTTCCCCCCCAGTCACATATGGAGTCACGTAGCACACTATCAATTCCCAACATGGAAGATACATGATAACTCAATATCATCCAGTATGTGGGACATTCATGAGTGTGTGAAATATATCTACATGTAATGTGCATGCCCTGGAAAGCATTGTATACAGAGTATTATGCAAAGGATCATCACAAATGCTGAACTACATTTTATCAGTATTGAAGTGGTTTCCATGTTATGATGGGAAGTCTGTGAAGGTATGACCCTTGCAAAGTACGCAGTATAGATTCACCAAGGGGTGGGAACCCAATGGATAGACATCTGAAAGAGACCACTGAGTGCTCATTCTAAAAAGACAGGGGCTGTGTTCAAATTTATCTGAAAGTTGCACCCTCTGATCCAGGAGATGTGCCCCAATATGTGAGTGGCCAATGACTCTTAGGTCAGTGGTAGTGTATACTGTGTATGCTTGATGTCCCAGAGGCCATTCTCTAGCATCTACAGCTTCAAGGCCACAATAGCAAGCATGGGAGTGAGACTACTTTGTCTGGGACCTTCAAGAGGCATGATCATTTAGAACAAAAGGCCAGTGGTATGGCAGCTTCATCCAGATGTGCAGAGATTGCTGGTGGTTTCAGATCCAGACAGCCCTGGATCAGGTCCAGCTTTCTTACATTTCTACTAGAATGTTTGAAAGTGTAGCTATTGGAACTTGTTTGGTTGTGGGATGGCTACGATGGTTACTGTATATTGCTGTTCTTCAGATGACTTCATTCTGTTGGGTGATTGTACACAAAACAAAAGGTTATTTGCTAGCTGGAGAGGGGAAGTGGACGGTTGTCTGAAGTCATCCTGTGAGCTTTAGGGGAAGCATGGTTTTCCAGATGAGTAGAGCTTGTTCTCCACAGGCTGGAAATTGTGATTGCATTTTGAAATAGCCTGTTCCGAGCACATGAGAGGTGGTCTTTAATTTTTCTTTCATTTTCTGCAGTCTCATATTTTTAATACTTTCCAGATGAAGAAGGAATCACTGCTGGCTGCAAACCTCAGAGTGCAATGTATGGAATATTTCCATGGGACTGTAAGGAATGAATGAGTCCTGACCATTGCCAGTATCTAAAATGAGAGGTGCTGGAGCCCAGGTGTGCCTAGGACATCTTCTGACCCCCCCAAAAAAACACCTGCCTTTTTAATTTTAGGGAGAGGGTTGGCAGGCAGGATGGTCAGGTGTAACCATGAAAGGAAATTCGTTCTGCATAGATTGTAAGTTACCACTTTCTTCTTACTATATCTGTTTCTTGAACTTGTATCTCCCATTCTAACATAGAGTTGCTTAGAACATGTGGACCCCTAATGGCCAAACCAGCAGCAGATATCTGGCCATGTTTGTAGATTCTAGCATGCAAGGGAGCATATGCCACTTACTGCAGAATTCAAGAGTCGGTGAACTGCAAGTCTGACTTAGACTTCTCAAAAATGGAGCAGGGCAATATCTCCAAGCCCCTTAAACAAGAGAAAGCAACAGCTCTTCTGCAGCTCCTTTGGGGCCGGGAGGGGTGCATAAATCCATCCATAAATCCAGTGTGGATGAATGAGAGTACTCTTCCCAGCATTGTCACTGGTGATGGAGGGAAGGATCCTCTCCTTCTTGGAACATCACTTCTTCCCCAGGATATCATCTCTTCCTCAGATAACCTGTTCCATAGGTTGATGATCTAGAGAAGTTCTAGGCTGTCTCCTCTACAAGCTTGGGAGCAGAAAATGAGTTCCATCACTCAGCATGCAGTAGCTTTGCCAAAAGTACTTAGTGGAGTTCTTACCTCTAGGATGACTGTCTGACTGTCTGAATGGAGTGTGTCTTTTTTGTCAGTTTGTAAAGCATCTACCAACGAAGAAAACAGCATGAGCTTATCCTGGAGCGGTGTCTTTTGATGCCAGTTGTTTTATGATGGCTGAAGGACACAATGCTGATCCATAGTAATGTGGAGGCACTGTTCCTCTGCTCTTCTACCTCATATTGGTGATCTCCACAAATGTTGACAAGCCAAGATTTCAGTCACACAGCTTGTGGGATCCTCTCCCTAACCCTGCTCTTTGTCTGCACATGGTGTTGAAACTCTTGCAGCGGCACTCATGGGGTGTTGTAAGACTCACAGTGATTCAGGCAGAACCAAAAGTTTGAGATATTTCTGGGCTTTTTGTTTTCTTTCGCAGGGAGTGGAGTGAAAGAAGGAATGCAGGCAGGGGAACAGGCAGCGGTGAATGAATCCTGCCCCCCACTGTGTAGATTTTAGACATGCAAGTATTTACAGCTGCAAACAGCTGGAATTCAGTACTTCTCTATAGCAAATATTTATGAAAGAAAGCCCCTGTAGGAAAAGTAGCAAACAGGTCTCAAACAAGTCTGAAGGCTTGGAATAGGGGCATTATCTCTCAGACAGACTAGTTTTCCTTGGTCAATGAGCTTCTGTTTCATTTGTTTGCATTGCAAGACTTCTCAGAGTGTAACTGAATGGGGTTTCCCTCCCTTCTTGCTTCAGTCAAATTAGACATCCTGGAGAAATTCCCTGGGGGAAAAAAGTATACAATAGTGCAGGCTATGATGCCATACTAATAACTTGGCCTTGTGGCCTTTGCAACCTGTTCTGGTTCCACAGCGATCCCCGTCTGCTTTGTCAATGGGAGGCATGATTTGGATTGACCTCCGACTCCTTACTGAGTAGGCTCATATGCTCTTTTTTCCCATCCCTGATCATTGTGCAGTGATGTTTGGAAACACTGCCTGGTATTCACTAGGTGAAACCCTGAGCCACTAAACTAGAAGAGGCCAGATCCTGACCAGATGGAACTCCATGGCCACTGTGCTGGTGGAAAGTGCCACTGAGTCACAGCTGACTTACGGAGACCCTGCAGAGTTTTCAAGGCAAGAGACATTCGGAGATGGTTTGCCATTGCCTGCCTCTTCAGGTGGTCTCCCATCCAAGTACTAACCAGGGCTGACTCTGCTTAGCTCCCAAGATCCGATGAGATCAGGCTAGCCTGGTCCATCCAGGTCAGGGCCATGGACACTATATTTGAGACGAATCTCAAGATGCTAACATGTCAAAGGGTGCTTGTCTATAGGATACACTCTGTACACTGGACCAGACAACGTAGCAAGATGCCACCATAGAACTATCACAACCACTAAAAAGTGCTTCTGCAAACAGGACAAAATAATAGCTCTTTTCTAGTATTCCTTAAATTTAATCACCTTATAGAACTCCTGTGTAGCTTCGAAGCTTGAACTTAATAAGGGGGGAAGTGCTGGGACCAGATTGTACTGGTTTAATATCCTCCTGCTTTGTTTTTTGGGGGGAGGGACTGGTTTGGCCATCATCCCTCTTGTTTCTCCCTTAGAAATGAATAGTCATTGCTGGGGAAACACTCTGTGGCTGAGGGCTTGAGAACAGTCTTTGCATTCAGGCAGCAGGTGTGGGGAAAAGGCCTTTGTCTCAGACCCTGGACAGCTGCCACAAGCCAGAGTAGACAATACTGAGCTACTGGAGCCAAGGGCCCAACTTGGTATAACCCCTTTTCATGTCTCGATATTCATTCACTCCTACCTTTGATAGCCCAGCCCTCCACACCTGGGATCTTACAAGTGTGTGTGCGCATACTATGTCATGATGCACTATACTCCATCAGGATTGTGCACCAGACCACTGATATCTAAACCCCAGCCATTATAATCCACGTTGTGCTAGTTATTACTTAGTCTGAAGAACTCCCTGTTTGCACATGGCAGTGTGGACAAAGGTGAGATTGCTGTGGATGTATGTGAAGCTGCCTTGTACCGAATCAGACCGCCGGTCCATCGGAGTCTGTATTGTCTGCTCAGAATGGCAGGAGCTCTCCAGGGTCTCAGGCAGAGGTTTTTCACATCACCTACTGCCAGTCTGGTGTAGTGGTTAAGTGCATGGACTCTAATCTGGGAGAACTGGGTTTGATTCCCCACTCCTCCACTTGCACCTGCTGGATGACCTTGGGCGAGCCATAGTTCTGGCACAGCTGTTCTTGAAAAAGGGCAGTTTCTGTCAGAGCTCTCTCAGCCCTGCCTACCTCACAGGGTATCTGTTGTGGGGAGGGAAGAGGAAAGGAGTTTGTTAGCCGCTCTGAGACGCCTTTGGGTAATGAAGGGCGGGGTATAAATCCAATCTCTTCTCTTCTTTTCTTCTTTTAATGGGGGATGCCCTGGATTGAACCTGGGACCTTTGGCATGCCAAGGAGATGCTCTGCCACTGAGCTACGGCCCCTCCCAATGTGATGTGCGCTGTTCCTTTCTGGCTCTCCACTCTTACCCAGTAGGGCTGCATTCACACATCACTGGGGATTGTACTGTCATGGCCCCATAGCAGTCATTTGTACCTGGATTGTTTTGTCTGCACAGGTAAATCTAGTTGTGAACAATTGTTATAGTGCAGCAATAGTGCAATATCCAGTGATGTGTGGCTGGAGCCTGGGTGTCCTCAGAAAGCACTATTTTCCGGGGACCCTTTTTGTACTTACATTTGTGTGCCATACTCTGCCTGTATTTATCTAAATACTGCCAAACTGGCTCTAGCTAGTGCAGTTTCTGTGATGTTCGGTGGTGTCCTAACCTCCTAGCTGGGAATTGCTGACACAAAGTAGACGAGCTTCAAAAGGTCTGTCCTGAACATGTTCCAATATTGCTACTTTAATTACAATGCAAGGACAGAACCTAATTCAGTAAAATACTCTGGGCTCATGTCCAGGTTCCGGCAACCTTAACGTGCAGATTTGCAAAGACATCTCTAGGGTATCCAGGTCTTTTGGCTGCTGCAGAATACAAGGATTAGAGGTCGGGAGCCCGATGGCCCCAAAAAAAGTTCTTGCAGAAAATTGAGAAAAAAAAACCCTTTTGGCTTACTATTGCCAGTAGCCTTGAGGAAGGACACATTTGTTTTGAGCAGCTTAAATATGGTGATTCCGTGTATCCATTTCTCCAGATAAAGGCCCCTTGTGGGTGGAGGAGGAGGAGGAGGAGGAGGAGAGACTGGATTTATACCCCGCCCTTCACTACGCAAAGGAGTCTCAGAGCAGCTTACAAACTCCTTTCCCTTTCCTTCCCCACAACAGACGCCCTGTGAGGTAGGTGGGGCTAAGAGAAACTGCTCTTTTTTCAAGAACAACTCTTATCAGAACTATGGCTTGCCCAAGGTCATCCAGCAGGTGCAAGTGGAGGAGTGGGGAATCAAACCCAGTTCTCCCAGATTATTCTGTGCACTTAACCACTGCACCAAACTGGCTCTCAAATGTTCAGACACCCAGGGAGTTAAGTTGGCTCGTGGGGCTAGAGCTTCCAGAAGCAAAAGCCTCATAGAAGAGAGAAGAAGAGGAGATTGGATTTATGCCCCGCCCTTCATTACCCAAAGGAGTCTCAGAGTGGTTTATAATCTCCTATCTCTTCCCCTTCCCCTCCCCACAACAGACACCCTGTGAGATAGGTGGGGCTGAGAAAGCTCTCTCAAGAACTGCCCTTGAGAGAACAGCTCTGAGAGAACTTGTGACTGACCCAAGGTCACACCAGCAGCTGCACATGGAGGAGTGGGGAATCAAACCCGGTTCTCCCAGCTTAGAGTCCGCACTCCTAACCACTACACCAAATTGGCAGGCACAAAACAAGGGTTGTGATAGTATGAAAGCTCATCTCATTTTTATACCTAATTTTTGAACTTGGTCCCGGAATGAAGAATAAAATACCCACACAGTGGGATCAGGTGCAGAAAAGGGAAGTGTTTCTCCAAAATAATTTTTAAAAACCCTCTGTTTCAGTGATGTCCTCCAAGTGGTCAGGGATCTGGGAGACTCAGGTTCAGATCCCCACTCTGCCATAGAAGCCTGCTTGGTGACCTTGGCCCAGTTACTCTCGCTTAACTTGTCCTGCCTTACACGGTTGTTGTTGGGAGGATGAAATGGAGGAGAGGCTAATGATGTAAGCTGCTTTTGGTCCCCATTGTGGAGAAAAATAGGGTATAAATATCTTATTAATCCAAGCACAGCCTCTTGTTTTCTTGTATGCAAGTACAAATGCTGACTGAGATCTTGTGAGATCATGGGAGGCATCTTGGGGATTGCTTAGCAAGTGGAGATGCCAGCAG
Source organism: Gekko gecko (assembly GCA_029375565.1). Lineage (NCBI taxonomy): Eukaryota > Metazoa > Chordata > Lepidosauria > Squamata > Gekkonidae > Gekko > Gekko gecko. The sequence goes on along the minus strand of JAPDNY010000004.1, from coordinate 28,074,844 downwards.
GAGAAGGACAGACGGCAGAAAAAGGTGGTGGTGGAGGGGGAACTAGAAGACAACTGTGACGAGAAGAAGAAGTAAGTGAAGGGTTGCCTTGGTTCTATGGTTGCCACCCACTGCCTTTGGGCAGTGAAGGGCGTGGTATAAATCCAATCTCCTCCTCCCCTCCTCCTCCTCCTCCTCCTCCTCTTCTTCTTCTTCTTCTTCTTCTTCTTCTTCTTCTTCTTCTTCTTCTTCTTCTTCTTCTTCTTCTTCTTCTTCTTCTTCTTCTTCTTCTTCTTCCAGGTGGGGCCTGGAGATCTCTTAGAATTACAAGTCACCTCCAGATGACAGAGGTCAGTTCCTGTGGATAAAATGGCTGTTTTGGAAGGCAGAGTCTATGGCATTGTAGTGTGCCATGGCGAGGTCCCTTCCCTTCCCCCAACCCCACCCCAGGTTCTGCCCCCAAATCTCCAGGAGATTCCCCATCCCAGGGTTTATTTTATTTATTTATTTTGGGATTTATACCCCGCCCTATCCGGTAGCTCAGGGCGGCTAACCAGCAGCCAAGCCGAGTTTCAGAACTAAAAACAATAACAATATTACATACGATAAAAAATTCAATACAACAATAAAATTCATATAAATCCAAGATGCACGATACACGAGTTGGCAACAATACTCTTTCCTGCACAATGGGAGCCAGCTTCTGCTTTGCTGAAAGCCGTCTTGGTGTAGTGGTTAAGAGCGGCAGACTCTAATCTGGAGAACCGGGTTTGAATTTCCCACTCTTCCACATGAAGCCAGCTGGGTGACCTAGGGTCAGTCACAGTTCTCTCAGAGCTCTCTCAGCCCCCACCTACCTCACAGGGTGTCTGCTGTGGGGAGAGGAAGGGAAGGAGATTGTAGGCTGCTCTGACACTCCTTCGGGTAGTGAAGAGTGGGGTATAAAAACCAACTCTTCTTCTTGTAGTACCCTGAGAAAGATTGCCAAAAGGGAGCATTTCTCATGGATGGAAAAGGGTTTGTGAAAAGTGTGCACACGCATACACTTTTGGGCTCCACTTTCTTCTGCAACTTCCAACAAAACTGCTATTCCTCTCCATGTCTCCCCCTCACCCCCACCTAATACCAGTGGGAGGCTAAGGCTGAGAGTCGGTAGCTTGCCTTCCATTTCTGGGCTAAGTCGAGATTTGAACGTGTAACTTTTCATTTACAATGGATGTGTTTAACCACTGCACTATCTCATTAGCTATATTGTTGTCTCTGAGAACTAAAGAAACTAGGGAAATTACAACTCTGACTTAGCCGTAATCAATACAATGGAGTTCAACAAAAGAGCCAGCAGTGGCCGGCCTGTTTTATCAGATAGATGTATATCACGCTAAGGCAGATATTTCAATTATAAACTCAGCAGCAGTCTTGGGAGTTAGAGCAGCTTTTAAACTGCTGAATGGTATTATCGGCACCAACCTTTGAGAACTGCCTAAAATGCTTTATTTCCTTTTTTAAGAATAATTTTTCTTTAGTTCACAGAATTTCATTCTTCTTTAAAGACTGGATGATTGGGACCAAAGATAGCAGGCAGACACACTGGGAATTATCTGTGTGAGGAGATGAAGGAGATATCCTTTCTGCTACTTCAATAATCTGTGCAATTTTGATAATCTAAATCTACCTCATGTCAGACCTTTAAATTGTGCTATTGCAGTGTTTCCCAAGCATCTGACAACTGAGGTCCCTTTTTCTGAATTAAAATGGTGCCTGCAAATGGTTACTGCCCTTATCTTGTCTACTTCTGAGTTTTGCATCGAAATTTCACAGCATACTTCACAGCCTTTTAACTCATTATTCACCCCCACGTATGTACTTGCTGACGAAAGTGTCACTTCATACATCTGTCAAAGCTTATTCTTCAAAAAAAGCCACAAGACTCCATTTTGGTTTTGCTACAGTAGAGTAAGGATAGCTACCTCAGTAGGATTTCCTACAGTTCCATGGAGGCAACTTCTTATATTTCTGCCTATTAATGAGACCAGAGGACCTACTGAAGGGGGGAGGGGGCATGATTGCTCTCTTTAAGTATTTGAAGGGCTGTCACTTAGAGGAGGCTAGGGAGCTGTTCCTGTTGGCAGCAGAGGATAGGACTCGCAATAATGGGTTTAAATTAAGGGCGGGAAGGTACCGGCTGGATATTACAGTAAGAGTTGTGTAACAGAGGAATCAGCTACCTAGGGAGGTGGTGAGCTCCCTCGCACTGGCAGTCTTTAAGCAGTGGCTGGGCAAACACTGGTCAGAGATGTTCTAGCAGAGCTGCACTGAGCAGGGAGTTGGATTAGATGGCCTGTATGGCCCCTTCCAACTGTATGATTCTATGAATCTATGAACAGCCTATCAACGTTTTGGCCATGCTTTCTGATTGGCATGCCTGAGACCAGTGACTCATGCAGATGCCCACTGAATAGCTTCAGAGGGTATATCGCCGCTACATCTTTACCTCATTGAATGGTCTAATCGTGCCCAATCCAGAGAAGAGTATAAATGGACAAGTTTCTCAGTGGAAGGTGGTAAGCAGTGGGGTACCTCAGAGATCTGTACTGGGTCCGATGCTTTTTAACTTGTTCATTCATGATTTAGAGTTGGGAGTAAGCAGTGAAGTGGCAAAATTTGCGGATGACAGGTGGTAAAAACCAGGGAGGATTGTGGGGCACTCCAAAGGGATCTGTCGAGGATGGGCGAGTGGGAGTCAACGTGGCAAATGGGGTTCAATGTGGCCAAGTGCAAGGTGATGCACATTGGCGCCAAAAATCCTAACTATAAATACACGTTGATGGGGTCCGAACTGGCAGAGACTGACCAAGAGAGAGATCTTGGAGTCGTAGTAGAGAACTCACTGAAAATGTCGAGACAGTGTGCGATTGCAATAAAAAAGGCCAATGCTATTCTGGGGATTATTAGGAAGGGTATTGAAAACAGATCAGCCAATATCATAATGCCCCTATATAAATCAATGGATTTGGAATACTGTGTACAGTTCTGGTCACCAAACCTTAAAAAGGATATTATAGCTTTGGAAAAAGTGCAGAAGAGGGAAACTAGAATGATAAAAGGGCTGGAGAACTTTCCCTATGAAGAAAGGTTGAGGCGCTTGGGGCTTTTTAGCTTGGAGAAATGATGGCTGAGGGGTGACATGATCAAGGTTTATAAGGTTATGCATGGGATACAGCAGGTAGAGAAAGAGGTACTTTTCTCCCTTTCTCACAATACAAGAACTTGTGGGGACTCAATGAAATTGCTGAGTGGTCGGGTTAGAACAGATAAAAGGAATTACTACTTCACCCAAAGAGTGATTAACACTTGGAATTCACTGCCACAGGAGGTGGTGGCAGCTGCAAGCATGGAGAGCTTCAAGAGGGAATTAGATAAACATATGGAGCAGAGGTCCATCAGTGGCTATTAGCCACTATAGATAGGGACTCTGGGACAAGTGATGTTCTGTATTCTTGGTGCTTGGAGGCAGGTCAACAGTGGGAGGGCTTCTAGTGTCCTGGCCCCACTGGTGGACCTCCTGAAGGCACCTGGTTTTGGCCATTGTGTGACAGAGGGTGATTTCCCACTAAAGCTGCCGCGGGGTTGCACCGCCGTTTGCCCCGAGATTCTTAGTCAATTTCACACCCGAAGCCACGGGGCTGCATTTTGACCCGCGGCTTCGCCCGATTTCCCTCGCAGTTTCGTAATCCTGTTTTTTGAGGATTACGAAACTGCGGGGGAAATCGGGCGAAGCCGCGGGTCAAAATGCAGCCCTGCGGCTTCGGGTGTGAAATTGACTAAGAATCTCGGGGCAAACGGTGGCGCAACCCCGCGGCAGCTTTAGTGGGAAATCACCCAGAGTGTTGGACTGGATGGGCTCTTGGCCTGATCCAACATTGGCTTCTCTTATGTTCTTAAGAGGCAAAATGACACCTCCAGTGCAGGCCAATTAAAAAGAAGACAAAAGCAGAACAATTAAATCATGCAGAAACATAGAGAATGACCTGTTTTTCGGATGGCTACTCTGTGCTTACAGGAGCCTGTGTTTATTTAATGTAGTCCTTTCTCACTCCACACAAACAGATCTCTCAAGATGTTCTAGTGTGACCCTGCACATGGTCCAGGAGTTTATGTGCGCTGGATTTCATAAAAGGTTGATGACTTGTTTACACTTCAACACATGATTAAGTGTTTCCTGTATTGCTACCACCACCCCCTCCCCAATTTTAATCTTCTTTAGATGCAGCAAAACAATGCAGTGGTTCCATAATTCACACTTCAGAAACAATATTTATGAATGTAAACCTGCCTGCCTGCCAGAAAGGTTACTCGAGGCAACTAACAAAAATATTTTTGAACTGTGTTAACTTTGAACGACATCCAGCCAGATTAAATCAATTAAAACCACAAAGCCTGTGCTGGCAAAATAACCAGATTCCGTCAAAAGATGTACAGAAAGAAACTTCCTTGAGGAAGCTGACAGATTGATCTCAATGGTACGTCTAATCACATGCAGCCTTGATCCGTGCCCCTCGTGGCTAGTTAAAGCTGGCCATGAGGGGTTTCAAGGAGCCCTCAGGGACATTAACAAGAAGTCCCTCTCTGAGGGGCTGTTCCCGGGGGCTCTCAAGGAAGCGATGGTCCGCCCTCTCTTGAAAAAACCATCCCTGGATCAGGCCGAATTGGCCAACTATCAGCTGGTCTCTAGTTTGCCCTATTTGGGCAAATTAATAGAGAGGGCGGTGGTGATACAGTTGCAGAGCTTACCAGTCCGGCTTCAGCCCAGGTCACAGGATGGAGACAGTGCTGGTTGCCCTCATGGATGACCTCCGGAGGCATCTGGATCAGGACGGGATGGCGGTGCTGCTGTTGTTAGACCTGTCGGCTGCGTTTGACACGGTTGATCATCAGCTACTTGCCCACCACCTTGCTGATGTGGGGATTCAGGGGCTTGTCTTACAATGGCTTGTCTCCTTTCTCCAGGGTTAGGGACAAAGGGTGGCTCTTGGGGAGCAGCTGTCCCGAAGGTACCCACTAATCTGTGGGGTGCCTCAAGGGGCAGTACTCTCCCCGATGCTATTTAACATCTATATGCTCCCCCTTGCCCAGATTGCCCAGAGGCATGGGTTGGGTTGTCACCAATATGCGGATGACACCCAGCTCTATCTGTTGCTGCGTGGTCAGTCGGGCTCTACCCCAGAAGACCTGGACCGGACACTTTAGGTCTTGGTGGGATGACTGAAACTGAGTCGATTGAAACTGAATCCGATGAAGACGGATGTCCTGTGCCTGAATCGTAGTGGCTCGGGGTTAGGGATCCCAATGCCGGCCTTCGATGGGGCGCCGTTGTTGCCAGCACCTAAGGTCCGGAGTTTGGGAGTGCTCCTGGATGCTTCCTTAACAATGGAGGCCCAGGTAGCAGCCCCTGCCAAAGCAGCCTTTTACCATCTTCGGCTGATCAGGCAGTTGGTTCCCTTCCTTGAACACAAAGATCTGGTGCCAGTGATCCACGCTTGGTCACCTCGAGGTTGGACTACTGTGATGCTCTCTACATGGGGCTGCCCTTGGGTCAACTCTGGAAACTGCAGCTGGTGCAAAATGCGGCGGCCAGGCTGCTGATGGGTCTCCCTATGTGGGAGTACATCCAGCCTGTGCTAAAGTTGCTGCACTGGCTGCCAATAGCATTCCGGATCCACTTCAGGGTGCTGGTTTTGACCTTTAAAGCCCTATATGGTCAGGGACCTGCCTACCTGAGGGTCCGCCTTTCCCTGTATGTCATCCAGAGAGCACTGCGATCTGGGACACAACACTGCCTGACCCTTCCTGGCCCCAAAGAGGCCAGGCTGACAACAACTAGGTCCAGGGCATTTTCCTTGGCTGCACCAGTATACTGGAATGAGCTCCCTAGCGAGATCCAGGCCCTGCGAGATCTCCAGCAATTTCGCAGGGCTGTGAAGACGGAGCTTTTCCGCAGGGCATATCAGTGAGACCGATGTCATGCCAGCTGAGCCATGTCGATCCGCTAAGTGACCACGCTGTGGTAGATGTTTAGATGTCTATATTTATTGTATTTTAGTTAAACTGTTTTATGAAGTGTTTGCGTTTTTATGTATATTGGTTTTATTGATGTTGTAAGCTGCCCTGAGCCGCCTAGGCGGGAGGGCGGGATAGAAATTGAACAAATAAATAAATATAAATAAATAAACTAGGAATGCCAACTCCAGGTTTGGGAATACTTGAAGATTTGAGGATTGAGCCCGGGAGTGTGGAGTTTAGGGAGGGAGGGAGGGGACCTTTGTAGGGTATGATGTCATGCAGTCTACCTTCCAAAACAGCCATTTTCTCCAGGAGAAGAGGAATAATTGTTTTAAACAAATAAATAAGTGATTCATGTTGTTTGGAGGTTAGCTGGCATTCTGGGTGATCCCCAGCCCTCACCTGGAGGTTGGCAATCCTAAATGAAACTGTTTATGATCAGTCTGGAAGCTTAAGTCAACCGAGCCAGTTGTCCAGGGTGAGGGACCACCTGAATTAACTGTGAGGCATCTGGAAGCAGGGGAATGGCTGCTGTGGAACCGCTCCTCTTTAGAAGGGCACCACAGCTGATTGACAGAATCCCTGGAAGGCTTGAAAAGGATGGTGGTTGGAAGAGGAGCACAGAGCTGGCCAGCAGTGTCCCTGACTTCTTGTGAGAGGAGGAACCCATGTGAGAAGCCAGGTGAGGCAGGGAGCAAGAGTGGGTGAGGGAAGCAGGCTAAGAGGGACACTGCTTTTCTTCACTGGCTGCACCAGAGAGAGCTAGGAAGAGGAAGGCCACCGGAAGAAGAGGAGAAGAAATTGGATTCCCTGCCCTTCACTACCTGAAGGAGTCTCAGAGTGGCCTACAGTCTCCTTTCCCTTCCCCTCCTCACAACAGTCACCCTGTGAGGCAGGTGGGGCTGAGAGAGCTCTTTTGAGAGCCACTCATGAGAGAACAGCTCTGAAATAACTTGCAACTGACCCAAGGTTGCAACTCCTAACCACTACTGACTCCCTCTTCTGCTCTGCCAGCTTTGGGTTGGGGAATCCTTGGAGATTTGGAGGTGGACCCTGAGGGAGGGATTTGGGGAGGGAGAGAGAGGGATCTGGGGAGGGGAGGGACCTTAGTAGGGCATAATGCTATAGAATCCACCCTCCAATGCAGTCATTTTCTCCAGGGGAGCTGAGCTCCATGGAAGTTGGCAATCTTCCATTCTCCTTTCTTCTTGCAGGCCCTGTGTGGTTGCTGCCTTTGATGGGCCAATGGAGGGGCAGGAAAAGGACACCTGGGTGTCACATACCTGTCAGGCTAAGCAGCACCATGTATGAAAACCAAAAAGGTGTTCTGATTTGGGAATTCCCATGAAAGCTGGCCAACACTTTGATAGACAGAAAATAATCTGTGTGAACAGAGTTTAGAAAAGATGAGGCTAAAGTTATGTTGCAATGGCTATAGGTTTTCCATGTGAGTGATATAAGAGTAGCAGCCTGAGAGAGTAAACTTTTTTTAAAAAAATTGGAATGTGGTGTGTCGCTGTGGTTCTGGTAAGTAATAAATTCTCAGTGACATCAAGCTTCCTATGGTACATGAGTAATTCCAGGTTTCATTCCTCAGTGCTGGTCTTTGTTTCTCTTTTTTTAAAGCTGGCTTCCTACATTTGTGTTTTGGTACACGTCACACTTGGAATGGTGCGCGAGGGCAAGCTTGGCCTTCTGAATAGACTTCCTGGCATCCCCAGATACCCTGCAACTTAGACTTTTGTGAAGCTAAACTCTGCGAGAAATATATTTGAGGAAAGAAAAAACTTGTTGAAAAGCTTAAAATACAATGAACCTGACCTCAGTCCCTCCCTCTGAAATAATAGGTGCCAAAATTCCACATCAGGGTTAGTGCTAACAGAGCTGGTCTTGTCTTTGTAAAGGAATTTGCCATTCAGAAGGTACCAAGAAATCCTCTGGAATGTGCTAAGTAGCGTTGAATTCTGGAGCTATGTAAATTGGTTGTATATTTGCCATCTGCAAGCACCTCCCCCTCCAGGGCTGCTGTGATGTCACAGAATGTTCAGACATTTGAATGGCTGAGGGAGAACAATTGCCCGTGGAACAAAGAACATCAGTATAATCTCCTTGTGTGTCGACTGGCCCAAACTGTGTTCATGATTTAACAAGCAGCACTCAGGGATCATGAGCTGAGTCCCAGGGAACTGTTTCCATTCGCTCTAGTGAGATGCAGCTGACCTAGGTTATTTCCAGATCATCTGGTGGAGGCATGATCATGACAGGAAGTGCTGTTTATTTTTTCCCACAAGTGTTCAGAGTTGTATCGCAGGTCAAGGAAGGTTCATTTGAAAGGAGACATTCTGAAGTATGATAGGTGGCTTGCAACCAGTCGGGATCAGCTGCAACCATAAAAGGGTAACTTGCAGATATATTTGGAGAGCACTCAGGTTCTCTCCTGGCACCAGGATTTGGGATAAGCTTAATGTGGAAGTATTACAGCATTCATGGTACATGTTTGATCAGCGTAACAGGAATTTTTGTGACCTGTGTTATGATCTATATAAGGTCCAGATGACTGCAGGATATAGAGGTGCTTCACACAGCACTAAGGAGGCAGTAGTGAGAGACTTCCTGGCCCTGAACCCTTCTTCCCCACTGCTGCTTGACAGGGCAGTGGGGATAAATGGAGGGAGCAATTCAGTGTTGCATATTGACCGGAAGTGATGGTACAACATCCTAGATAAATCCTAGAGCATCAGCCTGACATGATAATAACATCACTTCTGGCTTTGTGCCATAAGTGACATTGCTCATTGGCTCAACACCAAATCCGTTGTCCCCACTCCCCGATTTCTCCTGTCACAGTGTCAACTAGGGTTTACAGCCCTACAGAGCACATTTTGAAAGTGTAATCCTGGATTTTTTTTTAAAAAAAAATTGCAAATCTAAAAATATAAAGCCTCAGTAAACCACACTTGTCTTTGAAAATGTATGTGTCATAAATGTGCACTCAAAGAGCCAGTATTGTCTGGAGTGTCTTGTTAAGTGTGTACTCAATGGCAAAGTTATGTTTACTGCCATGTCATATACAGAATGACTTTGGGGCAGCATTCCATTATCTGTAAACTACCTTGATACCAGTATGGAAGCATCATACAATATTCCCAAATTACAGAGTAGACAAGGATAGCTGCTAGAATTTAACTTCCAAGGAAGCTATCATTTCCCCTGTATCTGGAATAGGGCTGAACAATTAAAGGGAGGTCCCAAACACATTTTTCTCAGAAGCAAGTTCAGATTTGCATTTTATTTATTTTATTTATTATTAAATTTATACCCCACCCTCTCCGGATGGGCTCAGGGCGGCTAATAAATGAGGCATGTATGCCAAGATTAAAACAGGATAAAACAAGCAGTAAAACGATCATTCATATAAAAAATACAAGTGCTCTAGATACAAGTTTTCCATCTATGGATTATGGATCCTGTTGGATTTAAGGATTTTATAAATAGTGCAGAAGTCTTCTGAATTCCATAAGTCTGGCTTAATGTAGATACCTTAAACATTCATCAATAAAGATAATTTTTAAAAACAGTTTGTTGAGTTTCAAAGTACAAAAAATGTCCAAACAGGCCTAGGAGATTTGTTTATTTGTTCCTGTAATTTATAGTCCTCCTTTTTCACTGAGGATTAAGAGCGATTGCACGGTTAAGAACAGTGCAATACAACAAGCAACTCAATAGAAACTGGATTACAAAATCAGAGAGAATACACTAGAAAACTCTGTACACTCAATACAGAAGTATTACAAAAAAGAACAATGCAACAAAACAGTTTAATATATAACAATCAATGCAATGAAGACTGCTAAGAATTTCACATGCAATACAGAGGCCCCGGTCACATGGAGAATTTACCCTGCCGAAGGCACGGTAGCCCTGTGGAGTTTCTGGGCACGATCACACCGGCACATCTGGGAGATGTAGCACTCCCGTGGCCAACCTGTGGCTTCCCGCAGAAAAAGCAGAGCTAAAAACTACCGGCTAACCAGTACTACCTTCCATTAAATGCGCGGCACTGGCGGGTGTCTGATCAGAGACACGCTGGTAGCCTGTCGCTTCCAGCAGCTGTCGGCATCGGGCACATGTGCACAAATGCGGTGCTGCTGTGTTGCCTCGCTTTTGCCTTGCTGGTCTGATCAGCTGCCAGAGGTCTGCAGATGGAGCTGCGGGGGGACATGAGATCCCACTACCGCGCTTCTTTTTGCTCTGCCGCTAAAAGCCTCCCATCCCCTGCGGAGTATCCCGCCCATGTGACCGGGGCCAGAGTTAAGTAAAATGATGTGTTTTAGTAGACCAAATTGGTGGTCCTACAGGACAAGCAAATCAGTGTGTGTGTGTGATGTGCCATCAAATCGTTTCTGACTTATGACGGCCTTATGAATTAATGACCTCCAAAGCATCCTGTCCTGTCATTAATGGCCTTCCCAACTGAGGGCCGCGGCTTCCTTCATCGAGTCAATCCATCTCATGTTGGGTCTTCCTCTCTTCCTGCTGCCTTCAACTTTTCCTAGCATCATGGCCATTTCCAGTGCCTCTTGTCTTCTCAGCATGTGACCATAGTACAATAGCTTCAGTTCAGTCATTTTAACATCTATGGAGAGTTCAGGCTTGATTTGATCTAGAACCCACTTCTTTGCCTTTCAGATGAATCCACTTCCTTCCAGTCATTGTCCAGTTTTCACACTCCGACATAGCAGTCGGGAATGCTGTGGCAGGAGTTATCTTGATCTTGGCTGCCAGCGGCACGTGCTTTTCTATATTGGCCTCACTTGTTGATATAGCAATATCCCAGCTCCTTGAGTTCTGTGAAACTGCTCACTGGACATAATTTTGTGAAACCTGGAAGACTGCATGCCAGTGAAGGATATCCTACTACCAGGCCTGTAGCTACAGTGGGGCACATCGGGGCCAGGCCCCCTGACTTATCATCCAGGCCCCCCAACTTCCCATCCAGGTAGTTTACTTTATATTTTGCACATGCAAAGCCACACCATGCTGAGCTGTAGCCCTGCCCTGCCCATCAGTGCCCTTGCCTCTCACCTCTCTCTCAATAGTTTTTTAAAACTTTTACTCCTCATTGTTCCTGACACAGCCTGAGTGTGTGTGCGGGGGTGCCCCCGACTTATTTAAATGCCCCCAGAAGTAAAAAAATCCTGGCTACGGCCCTGCCTAATACACTCCTTGTGCAGCCTGTCCTTCGGGACACATATAGAAACTATTGAACTATTTTTTCCCCTAAAAGCCTTGTGCTGTAACCTAAGAGAGCTAGTTCCTTGGATCAATAGCAGGAAATCTGTCTCGTTGTTGCTGTTTTTTCAATTGTAATGATTGTGCACGTTCAAATTGTTGCGGTCTGCAATATAAATGGTTTAGCAATGGAATGCAAAGCTGCTTCGTACCAGTGATGCAACAAGAAGACAGAGAGCTCCAAAGTGTATCTGGTCCTATCCGGCCAGCATGCTTCTTGGATTTCATAGTGGAGAAAAATGGGAACAAAATAATGTGGGTTTGCAGTATTAAATTCTGAAAAGATGAGAAAATTGTTGTTTAGACAACACTCTGCTCTGTACTTCTTTTTTAGTAGTATGATTAAAATCAAATACAGATTTCTGTGGTTTGGAAAACACAACTTCCCTTAATAGGATTTTTTTTTAAGTTCCAGCAGCTGTGATTTGGTTTCATTCTAATAGCATTCATTGTACTAGGACAACTTAACCCCACATACATGTGTTTCCTTTGTTTTTTTCAGCAAGGGACACAAAACATGCCAAGTTCTTTCTCCAGCTATTTTCAACATCTTAGCTAAACTTCTTAGGCAACCAGCATCCCAGTCATTTAACCTCACATCTTTTCCCTGAGAACTGGGAGTTCCAGGTGCTCAGGCAAGTTTGGGTACATTGGAGAGGATGGAGGAGCTTACTGCCCTCAGGAAATGAGGCAAGATGGGAAACAGAATGGGAGAAAGAGGGTTGTTTGAGAGGAGTGGTGTTATTAAAAGTTGGTCTGCTGTTGGAGTTGTTTTGTGGTTCCTGTCAGATACCCTCTGACCAGCCCAGTGACTTGGAGAGCCAGTTTGGTGTAGTGGTTAGGAGCGCAGACTCTAATCTGGGAGAACCGGGTTTGATTCCCCACTCCTCCACATGCAGCTGCTGGTGGGTCCGCCACAAGTTATTTCAGAGCTGTTCTGGAAAGAGCAGTTCTTGAAAGAGCTCTCTTAGCCCCATCTACCTCACAGGGTGTCTGTTGTGGGGAGGGGAAGGGAAAGGAGATTGTTAACTGCTCTGAGACTCCTTTGGGTAGTGATGGGCAGGGTATAAATCCAGTCTCCTCCTCCTCCTGTTCTTTTCTTCATCGTCATCTTGGACACAGAGTCCTCAGGGTAGAGTTACCAATCTCCAGGTAGTGGCTGGAGAACTCCTGCTATTACAACTGATCACCAGGAGACAGAGATCAACTCATTTGGAGAAAATAGCTGCTTTGGAAGGTGCTCTATGGCTTTAAACCCCATTGAAGTCCCTCCCCTCCCCAAACCCTGCCATCATCAGGCCCATTCACAAAATCTCCAGGTATTTCCCAGTCCAGAACTGGCAACCCTTCCTCAGGGAAAGAGTCCAAGGTGGATTGGAGGGACCACGGAGGGCACAACACTGCCAGGGTGCCTGCAGACAATGTTCCAGCAGTGCCAGAGGCCATGATAGTAGAATCTGCAAAGGAGAGCTCACCACTGGCTTTTGAAATTGCCACCAAGGCTCTGCTGGGAAGGATGTGAACCTGGACCAGTAGCCCCCAGGAGTTGCCACCACTCTGTAGATTCCTACAGATTGTGGCAGAAGGCCTGGGCTGAGGTGCCCCAAAGGAGGTGGAGTTCTGGACTGGCTTCACATTGTTGGCAGAGTTTAAATATGCAAGGAAATGGAGCACTAACTGTTTAGAGAAAAATAAGTAGGTTTATTAAAGAAGAACAAATTGTCATAGAACATGGAATAGAAAACAGCCTTAACTGTCTAACCTAAGAGGAGGAGGAGGAGGAGGAGAAGGAAGCTCTGCAGGAGCAGGAAATCTTCAGAAGAGCCAACCAGGATACAGCAGGGACATAATTTGAAATTGTGGGCAGTCCCTAATCTGGCTATGCTAACTACTAGTCCTTCAGCTGTCCCCCTGTAGAGTGATCTTCTTCATAAGGCTGCACTATAGACCTTGCATATTCCAAACACACACAACTTCATCTCAGAGCCATGCACTGAGAGCAGTACTTCTTCACAGGTTCCTGACCAAAGCACAGTGCAGCCGCAGGAGCAGTTGAGCCTAATTACATCCTAGCCTATTTAAGTGGAAGCTTGGGAAAGTGGCTCTGCTGGATCAGCTGGTCCAGTAGATGCAAGTCCTGTGCTCTGCCCCCCTGGTCCTTGCCTCCAGTCTATGATCTCAAGTCCCCCAATCCAGGTCTGAGAGCACCAATCCAGAGAAGACCTGACCAGGGCTGCCTGCAGAGTGCGGGACAATTCCCTGGTCTTAGGACAAGGTGGACGTTTTCCAATTTTGGCTTAATACTAGAGAATGCAACAATTTTAACTGTAGTTTCCTAGTCAGACTTGGCAATGTAGGTGCCAAGTAATGTTTAGTACTGGAGGTGCGGGGTGGGGAGAGAGAGTTTGTGGTGCTTGTGTCAGATGCACAGCTAGTGATTTTTCAAGGATAGCCATAGTTTACTAGGCCTCACAAGGGATTGATAGCCTTTGTGTGTGTGTGTGTGCATTGGAGTTGCAGGTATTTAGTAAAACTAGCTTGAGGAATTTGTTGCCTAGCCACAGTACATGCATATAAGGCTGAGGTCCTTTTAGCACAGGGGTGGCCAGGCTTGCTTAATGTAAGAGCCACACAGAATAAACATCAGATGTTTGAGAGCCACAAGACATTAATATTGCACACATGTTTTTATTGAAAAATATGCAAATTTGTTTTTTATTAACTTTAAATTAGACTGCCCAAAACAAAAAGGGGTTAGACTATATTGATGATGATATATACTTGTCCACTGATCTTTATTGGTTTGGTAAGGATATTTATTTGTCTAAGAGAGAGAGAGAGAAACAGAGAGAGGTGGAAAGAAAGAATGAAAGAGGGAGAGAGATGGAGAGAGACAAAGAAAGCTAATAGGTGGGTGGAGGGAGGGAGAAAAAGAGAAAGAAGGGTGGAAAGAACGCAAATAGATGGGGAGGGAGGGGAACGAAGGAAGGAGAGAGAGAAAGAGAGTAAGAAAGAGAGAGCGAAAGCAAGCAAGAAAGCAAGCAGCTGCCCTGCTGGCAGCCACAAAATATGTCTGAAAGAGCCACATGCGGCTTCCGAGCCATAGTTTGGCCATCCCTGGTTTAGCATAAGCGAAGACTTACATGTGTATAAAGTACCATCAACATGTTAAGCTTCTTTTAAGAGGACAGGACATCTTTTCCTTGACTGGTTGGCTTCCTTTTGGGAAGGGGTAGAAGTCGTAATCTTGTTCCCTTGGATTTTATATGTTCTTTGAACAAAGCTCAGAACTGTCGGCAGTGGCACTGAATATCTCCTCACAAGGTGCTGATGGGACTTGGTCTGCACGTATCGAGTGCCAGTGCATTCAGACTAACTGAGCAGGAGGTGCTTCAGGAACTTTCATTTCAATTGATATCTACAGTATTATATGAAAATGTTATTTATTTCAGTTTAAAACACTGAATAGATGTTTGTTTGGCAGACCTGGCTGAAGCCAAGAGATCTTGAGGCTGTAGTGGAAAACTTGATGAAACTGTCGACCCAGTGTGCAGCAGCAGTGAAAAAGGGAAACCTCACACTGGGGATTGTTAGGAAAGTGATGGAGAATAAAATAATCAATGTTATGATATTTTGATATATGCGTGGTGTGCCTGCATTCAGAATCCTGTGTGACATTCTGATTTCCGTATTGCAAAACAGGTATTGCAAAGCTGGGAATAGCACAGATGTGGTCAACCAAGATGATTTAAGGGGTTGGAGCACTTCTCCTGTGAGGAAAGACTGAAGAGTCTGGGATGTTTTAGCTTAGAAGAAGATGGTTAAGGGAGGGTCATGATGGATGTTTACAAAATTATGCATGTGGTGAAGAAAGTGGGTAGAGAGTGCTTCCCCACCTTAATAGTAGAACTTGTGGGCATCCAAAGAAGTTGATGGGCAAGAGGTGCAGGACAGACAAAAGTGCTTTTTCACTCAACAAGCAATTAAATTGTGGAATTTACTGCAAGCGACAAAACATAGATTAGTTTAAAAGGTGGTTAGATTCAAGGAGGATAGGTCTATCGATGGATACTAGCCACTGGTGAGTTGAAGAAGTGAAGTGATTGGATTTATGCTCCATCCTTCACTACCCTAAGGAGTCTCAGAGTGGCCTTCCCCTCCCCCTCCCCACAACAGACACCCTGTGAGGTAGGTGGGGCTGAGAGACCTCTCTCTCAAGAACTGCCTTGAGGGAACAGCTCTGAAAGAACTTATGGCTGACCCAAGGCCACCCAAGGTATGTGGAGGAGTGGGGAATCAAACCCGGTTCTCCCAGATTAGAGTCTGCACACTTAACCACTACACCAAACTGGCTGAGAAGAGCAGGTTTTTTATACTTTGCTTTCCTCTGTCTTAAGGAGTCTCAAAGTGGCTTACAATAGCCTTTCCCTTCCTCTCCCCACAGCAGACACCTTGTGAGATAGGTGGGGCTGAGAGAGCTCTGAGAGAACTGTGGCTGGCCAAAGGTCACCCACCGAGCTTCATGTGGAAGAGTGGAGAATCAAAACACAGTTCTCCAGATTAGTCTGCCACTCTTAACCACTGCACCACACTTGCTGTCCCACGAGTTCTTAAGGCAATCAAATAGGAACTGCTCAGTCCTTACCAGAGTCGTGGGAAAGTAGCCAACCTGACACAAAATATTAAAAAGTTCTTGGGGCTGTGGTGGAAAGTCCAATGAAAAATCTGCTCTGTGTGCAGCAACAGTGAAAGAGACAAATTCCTTCTGTGTTGTGGATCTATAAAGCCTTTCTGGTCATGATGATCTGATTACTCCATCAAAAGAGCAGGAAAGAGTGAAAAGAGAGACAGCCAAATAATCAAGGGGAATGGTAGGAGTGCCTTTTCTGTGAGGAAAGACACATTTGGGACTATCTAGTTTATTAAAAAAAAAATGGAGGGAAGGCCTGAAATTCCAGGAGCATTGCATGAGCCTGTGATGTCACTTCTGTGTTTGAAACTGGAAATGACATCATGGTGCTTATGGTTCTCCCCATGTTGCTCATACTGTTCCATCAAGCAGCAGAGGGAGCACAAACTCCAAGGGTGGAAGGTTACTCACCATAACGGGCAGCCCTAAGGGAGTTCATGATGGAAATTTATAACATTACAAACTGTGTGGAATAAGTGGTTGGAGTCTTTCTCTTAATGCTGCTACAGACCCATGATATGGATTGGTCACAGATTTAGAGCAGCCTTAAGAAAGCACTTCTTCCTATAGTACATAATTTTTATAGAATTCGCTGCCACAAGATGTGCTGGGATGATGTCCCTTATTTAGATGGGTTTAAGGAGGAACTACACAAAGTTAATGGTTGATAAGTCTTATCAATGACTGTTAGCTGGAGCAGCAGAACAGTATACCTCCAAATACCATTTGCTGGAGGAGATGGGGAGGAACAGGAGATCACAGAGCAGGGATTGTGGCTCAGTAGAAGAGCATCTGCTTGGCATACTGAAGGTCCCAGTTTCAATTCCTGGAATCTCCGGTTAAAAGAACCAGGAAACAAGTGATCTGAAAGACCTCTGCCTGAAACCCTGGAGACCTGCTGCCAGTCTGAGTAGACAACACTGACCATGATGGACCAATGGTTTGATTCAGTATAAGGCAGCCTTGTGTGTATGTGTGCTCATGTGTGCTCTTTAGCCCTATGCACACTCCACACCTTAAATCAGCAGCATTCATTTGTGTGTTCACTGTTGTTGTTTTGGCCTGAATTTGGACTTTCCAGGAGCATTTGTCTAGTTTATTGTGTGATGGAACTGGGGCTCAGAGGTACAATAGCAGCTTTGCATGCAGAAGTTCCCGGGTTCGTTCCCCAGGATCTCCAGTTAGAAGGATCAGGTAGAAGGTGACATGAAAGGCCCAAGTGAACCTGGAGAGATGCTGACGGCCAGAGTAGACAATACTGGTTTTGATAGACCTGTGATCTGACTCCACTTAAGTCAGCTTTGTGTGTTCAGTTGTGTGTCCAGCAGGAGGTGGGACTGGATGGGTACTTGGTCTGATTCAGCAGACTCTTCTAGTGTTCTTATGTAATATATTTTAGGTTATTTGTGATGAAATGCTATTTATGAATGTCATGACCATATCCATATTTACTCAGGCCCCCTGAGTTTGATGGGTTTTTTCCTGTGCAAGTAAGTTTGGCCATATTGCCTAAAGCTGCCAAAGGACTGGGTTGGAAAAGATACTCAATCAGCTCCTTGGTCTCCAAATATATTGAGTCAACACTGCATTTCCCTATGCACACTTATCTGGAAACAAGTCCCATTGAACTTGATGGGGCTGACTTCTGAGTAAACATGAACAGGATCATGTTGTACGACCTGCAGAGTTGCTATTGGGCTTTGAAAGCGTGGCCCCCAGTCACAAAGCACATTGCCAGGCTGTGGTGTTAAGCTTAAATTCATGAATTTTGCCCTTACAATATACTGAAGGCCTGGTTTGTTTGCAGAACGAGTAGGTCACGATTCACTGATCACTGCTGCTGCCTACTCCTCTTGGTAATTATCTTGCAAGAATGTAGTGGTTGCAAGCCAGAGAAGCTTCTGCTGTCACTGAATGTTATAGGCAGTGTCAGGAATGGAAATACCTCCTCACCTTGCGTATTTTTTTTTTCTATTGCCATTTCGTTATCTTTTCAAGTCCAGAATGTTTATCTGGGGCTGATTGTGCCTAATTAGTTTAAAAGTAATTTACTATAATTGTGACCTTATTGAAAGTTGTGTGCTTTTGAGCTGCTTTTCACTTCTTGCTAATGACCAGTAAATAAAATGCTAATTTACTTTACAGCTTTGAGATGCGGAAGTTCAGGTATTCGTATGGTTTTAATTAGCATGTAATTTTGACACTAGACTGGATGGATGCCAGTTTGTTTGTTTTTTTAAGGACATATTTACAGGTAATAGGTAATTACAATGCATCGTGCGGTGCTATTGTTAGAACTGGATCTCTGTCTTATTAGACTCTCTCTTCTGGGAAATTCACACTTGCCTTGGCCTCCCATGTACTAAATTGGTTTATCAGAAAGAATGAACCATTTCTCTTTGATGTACTACCTTACTATGTGCAGGGTGGAGAAGCACTTAAAAATATGACCCTCACCTTCTTTGTGACATGCTACAGTCCAGAATCTATAGGAAAGGCTGTGTGGCGTTTTGCTCTGGCAGGAGACTTTCAGCCTGGCATCCCTTTGTCCCCTGCTGCGGCTCGGTAGGTCAGTGGGGGAAGAGTGGGGGGAGATCATTCTCCCTCCAACGGTGCAACATCACTTCTGGCATGAACTCAAGAAGTGACATCATCATATTAGAGTGACACTCTGGGATGCCATGGTAGCTCTGTACTTTTACCATAGAGTTTCAGTGCAATCCTGGAGCACCTCCCTGGCATCACTTCTGGATTTGCACCATTGAAGCCATGACAAGTTTACATCTCCTCCCCCCTCCCGCCCAGTCCCCTACTAGTTGCCGGCGCTGGGTCGGCAGCCTAAGACATGGCTCAGTGGTAGTACTTGTGTTTTGCATGTAGAAGGTCTCAGGTTCAATCCATGGCATTTCCTGTCAAAGGAACTTGAGTAGTAGGTACTGGGAAAGATCCTTCTCTGCCTGGGAGTCTGGAGATCAGTTACCAGAGAGAGCAGGCAATATGCTTTCTGTGGGTTGGCTTTCTTAGAACAAGGATCCATTCAGTGTTCTTTGTTTTGTGAATGCCACTGTAATAAACAACAGCTAAATCTAAAGATGTACAAAGTTACATGGGCAAGCTTTGTGATCTAGAACATAATTTTGCAGTGTCTAAGAGAGCAATCCTGTCTATTCAATAGGGCCTCACTCCCAGGAAATTTCTCTTAGAGTTGCACCATCAGTCTACTAACCATCCTACGTTTCCTGGTGTCTGCAAACAGGCTGAGTACAGTCAGTGTTCACCCCCTTCTCAGCACTGTCCTGAAATTGTACAGGTGTGACTTACCTGTTACCCTTCACACTGCCATCTTGAAAAATATATAGCAGTCCCAATTTATTTCCTGTTCTCACGCCCAGGGAAACGCTGATTGCCACTTTGGGGTCAGGAAGCAATTTTTCTCCAGGCCAGTTTGGCCTGGGATCCTGGAGATTTTTTGTCATCTTCTGGGTGTGGAACAGTGGTCACTGCAGGTGTGGAGGGGGAGGTATTTGTGAATTTCCTGCCTCGTGCAGGGGGTTGGACTAGATGAGCCTGGAGGTCCCTTCCAACTCTATAATTCTATCCCGGGTATGGATGGAAGGACCATGACATGGGAACTTTGTTGAAGCTATGAAAGGCTAGTCAGTACTTGGATAAGAGAGAGCTCCTGGACACCCAGTGAATGCCATCCTGATAGAAGAAAAATAAGATATACATGTAATATATCACTTTTGAGGAAGAGGATGGAGTTGGCTCTGTAGCAAAGCTGGGACACAGGAATTTTCCCCATCTCTCCTCTCAGAGCATATTGTACACTCTGACACATTAAACTCTTGAGATTCATTACCTTGTAATAAACAGAGGAGAAGATTGTGTACTCAAAACACAAGCTGTGTATTTATAAGACATAGTACTCCATGTAATAAGGCATCAAAGCCAGTGTATTATACAGCCTATTAATGCAGCAGTAAAATTTAATAACAAATGTCAAACAGGACAGAAGAAAGGTCCACATGGCCAACTAAATTGAACCGAATTCAAATCTAAATTTTAAAATGGTGTAGTAAATGTTTTCACAATGTACCTGAATATAAGCAACAAGATGACCTCCTGGCCCTTCCTTGAAGCCTGTGCCAGAGAAGTGGTTTTATTATGTTGGCAGCATTGTTATCACTGTGATCATGCTTCTTCTTGAGATGTCAGGATAACATAAAGAATCCAAACTGTACCTCCTCCCCATCCTAACATTGTCTCAATTTCCTGTAGAGCCACAGCCTGGTATGAGGAGGAGCCATAGCACAAGCTCCTTCTCATGTGACTCGGGGTTTCTCATGTCACCCCCCTACCCCGTGGTCCGGAAAGGAGCTATGCTCCAGTGTTGACTGCACCAGCAGGCCTACCAAAAAAAGAGGAGGCTTGAGGAATATGCTGACTGCAAGACTAAGTTTTGCAATTCCTGCTCCAGAATCTGTACATAAACATAAGTGGACCACAGATGTCATAGATTACAGCACACATGTTCAGATCTGAGGACTTAAGACATGTGGGTTAAGTACAAAAATGTATCTTGGTAATGAAATAAGAGGACATTCTAATTCTATTTAACATTCCACAACACCACAGACATAGATAGAAAATGTGCACCTGGAACTGTTTATGGGATTGTATATCCAGATGTGTGGTTTCTGGCTGACACAAGGAGGGAATGAACAGCATCACCACTGAGAAGATAGCTCTTGAACTCTTTCTTGCTGACATTCAAAGTATCTCTGGCTATCTGGCTATCCTTTTTAGAGAGATGGATGTTTAAATAACATTAACAGCCCCTCTTTACAAATAACTAACAAAAATAATTTTGATGAATGAAAAAGTTACTGGCTGATATCCTGCATGTTCTGTGATTTTTTATTTTGGCTTCAAAATCATAGAGTTTACCCAAAAACTAGAGTGCCATCCCCTGACATCAGCAACATGATGTCGTCACTTCTGGGTGACGTCATCACATTGGGGACATTGCCTGGTGACGTCCTCCTTTGGGGGTGGGACTTCCCTGGCCAACTGGCCAGTAGTGGATCAAAGCCCCGAAAATTGGGGAAACTCCCTGCCCAGACCAGGGGTCTGGCAACCTTATACCAGGTGCACTGTGCCTTCCAGAGATCTTTCCATATCTCTCACCTGCAGGCATTCAATAACCTTCTGTTTCTCAGGCCCCTATGCTTCATTTATGCTTTCACTGAGAATCCTGGGACATGTCGTTTTGAGACCATGTGATGTATTCATACTTAAGAAGACGAGGAGTTGCCAAAGAAACATTCAAGGCATTGTGGTGGTGGTGGTGGTGGTGGTTAGAGAGATCTCTTCATTGCTGCCACACGATTGGGTGGGTGAAGGTACAAGAAGCTAGGCTGGAGGCTGCAGTTCTCTGGTTTGGGATACAATCCAAGCTAGCTAGATCTAGTTCAGGGACAAAGCGCCCTGCAGCATCTACATCTACATATAAAGATGATGATATGCTGGCAAACAAAAGTGTATGGGTGAGAGAGAAGTGAGGGTTGTACTTGGCCAAACACATTGGCAGCAAACTACCAAAACCTTTACAAGGGCAGGGCCTTCCTTATGTCCTCTGGAAGTCTGTTCTATGGCACAGGGGCTCCTACAAAGTGAGCGAAAGAGGAAGGGTCACCAGCCAAGGTCTGGCAGTCCCCAGGATCTTTGGGGGGCAGGTCAAGGTGGTGCTAAGATACAAGGCTGCTAGACCACAGCGTGAACCAACTGCCATAACTGGGATGTTTCTGGGCCAAGAGTCTTCAGAAAGCATCTGGGTCCTTTTGGGCATTATTTCAGACATTCGGTAATTCCAATCAGGTGTCCAAAACAAGGTTGAAATTACTATACACCGGTATACACTGTAGAGTTTCTTGTCTCTTCTGCTTGGAGTCTTACCTCTAATACTGTAGAATTTTCTTTGGACTTGGACACCTTTCAGATGCTTGCCTGGAAGACTTTTAGCCAGACTATGGCACTCAGCCAAATGCTATATGTAAGTCTGATTCAGTACTACTTATATCTCCTAGGAAAAATCTTATTAAAAAGGAAAGCTGGCCAATAATTTAATTAATGCCCCCTCCAAGTCTCTGTCTACTGGATTTGAATTAAGCCAAAAAGAAAAAGAAAAAAAACACAAGGGCAATTGTCTAGAATGTGTTGAAGATAATGGGACATGCATCAGCAAACACACTGGCTATTTTTCCTTAGCTTTGGATGGCATTAACTCTCTCGGTGGAATAGAAAACTCCTCATTTGATCTAATCTGAACCAAGAGAATTTGACAAATTGTTCTGGTGTTTATGAGGCTTCTCCCTGAATTGATTTTAGAGCAGAGACAGAGGAAAAAAACCAATATCAATAACAGCAGTGTACATGTTAATAGGGCCTTTGTATCTTCTTGGCAAACTCATTTCATTATCTAATAAAGCTCATCTTCTCAATTCCACACTTATCCCTCCCATTTTGCTTGATGGCTTCATCAGGCTTGTATCAGACGGTGACTTTCAGCCCATCTATGCAGACCACAATGTTTGGGGCAGTGGTAGTACTTTTCTGAAGCCACATTTGTACAGGAGGGGCTGTGGCTCAGTGGTAAAGCATCTGCTTGGTATGCAGAAGGTCCCAAAGTCAATACTGGGTGTCTTCAGCAAAAAGAATCAAATAGTAGATGACATGGAGCCCCTCTGTCCGAGACCGTGGAGAGCTGCAAGGCAGACTAGACAACATGGGCCAATGGTCTGATTCCATATAAGGCAGCTTCATGTATTCTGCTTCAGTGCTCAAAGCATGCAGGTAGCCTCAAATGTCTTCTGTGAACCCACAATAATTACAGCCGCTGTTAGGAAGCAATCAAATCTGCAATATAAAGAGCATCAAGGTGGAAAAATAAGTAAAATAGTTTCAACAAGCTTCTATCTAGAAAGTCAAGAATGCTTCAGTTGGTCCTCCTGTTGTTCTCGTTTGTTTGGAAATCAATATATTTGTGCAGGATCTTAGACTGTTTTGTCCAATCTCCACATCTAATACCATCAGTCTACAAATTGAACTTCATGAAGATTTTCCCCCTTGCCATAAATTTCAGCTTCTTCTATTTAGGCTGCTGTTCATTCAATATTGTCAATTTGTCACTTAACTAAAGACCCCAGACATTTTCATACGTGCATGTCTCATTCTCTGTTACACTGCATCATGGGTTATATAATCCTGAGGCGGCATAAACAATTGCTTGTTCACTTGAATGCGTGTGTGGCTCATTCAAGATGTGACTGCTTGGTACAAAAGGGTAAAAGCATCAAGAATATGAAGACTGGCACCAAAAGATAAAATATCACAAGAAAGCAGATGATATGGAAGTATGTAATGCTTAGTCATGTGAATGTGACTCATAAATTAATTTGTTGACAGTATAGTGGATTTCAGAATGGGTGCCAGAAATCACATCCAGAGTGCCAGCAATGCAGTAATTCATCTGACTTCCATCATTGTACATCTCTGTGGCCAGGGCCATTGACACCCCCACCCACCTCCGACACAGGGAGTGAGAAACGGATGCTAGGGGTTGGCTCAGTTTCCTCTGCCTGCCCTCCTCTGGTGCCGGTGAATGGAAATGGATGGAAGCTTTATGGATTTGGGGGGGGGATGGGGAGAAGAAGTGAAGGGGGAATTTAAGGCTGCAGTCTTCCTGTGAATAGTTACATGCAAGTAAGCCCCATCACAGTCACATTTTGAGTTAACAAGGACAGGATCCAACTAATTGGAACAAGGCCTAGGAAAAGGGAATATGCTTGGTTTTTTTAAAAAAAAATCAGAAATCTTAAGCTCTGGCTGGGAGAGGAGGATGGGTGGTCTTTCTCTGTTTTCTCCTTCTTTCTTTTCCTTTTTTCTTTCGGTTTAAGGAGGTAGCAGGAGAGGAGAAGAGAAGAGAGCTGGAGCCAGTTGGATTCCAGTATCCAGGGACTAGCGTTCTTTCTGAAATTAGTACAGATGCAAGACTCTGATCAGCTGCTAGGGACTTGTTTTTTGTTTCCAAAAAGAGATGTTTTGCAGACAGAAGAAAGTGCTTGCTAAGAAACACACCTATGTGTGCCACGGTGCCCCCATGAGTGCCAGTTGCAAACAACAATATACCTATTAGCTCTAACCAGCTTCTCCCTTCTTTTCCAAAGCAAGTCAGTGAGAGGAAAGTGAAAGCTCACAGAGTACTATGAGCTAGATTTCTTCAGATTTGGCTCTTATTAAATGTTGACATGTGCTAGGTGGTTGTTATTTGAAAGTGGGTGCGGGTTTTTTGCAGCGCACCTTATTGCAATATGCACTGTGTAAATAAGTTAAGTAAAATCTGTTCTTTAATAATCCTGCCCATTTTCCTTTAATGTTTCGTACCTAACAAACAGTTATTATTCTATTCATGGATTTTGGTAGCAAGCTGATAATATTTGCTTTTGATCAGGGTGATTTCCCAGATGGAATCTTTGTCTGGGGGACCATGTTGGCTCTCAGCAGTCCTGTCTGTGACTGATGCTGGTGGGCTTTCCACTGGTGAAAAAGAACTTTGGTTATTGATCTTGATGGGACCTCAGCAGTCCTGTCTGTGACTGATGCTGGTGGGCTTTCCACTGGTGAAAAAGAACTTTGGTTATTGATCTTGATGGGACCTATAACTCTGATTAGAGACCATAAGTTGCCAGCCCCCAACCAGGGGCAAGGGAACCCCTGCTTTTGCAGGGCGCCTCCCCTGTCAACCAGCTGGCAGGGGGAATCCCACCCACAACTGGCCAGAAAGGCAACATGATGATGTCACCTGGAAGTGACATCATCATGTCGCCGACATCACATGGTGACTATCTAGGTTTTGGGCAAAACTATGGTAAAATCGCTTACAAACCATAGAGTTTTGCCCAAAAACTGGAGTGTCACCCCTTCGATGTTGACAATGTGATGACATCACTTCTGGGTGACGTCATCATGTCAGCTTTTGGGCCAGGTAGGACCATAAGTTGGAGTGGAGAAAACCCCGACCCAACTTGTGCTTAATGTGTGACCTGGCACTCATCTTCAAAATGGGGGAGGCAACAAATCAGCTCCTGAACATGTGTGGCAGCGGGACAGGCTTCATCATTCTTTCTTTTCCACCTCACACATTTTCACTAGCAGAAAAGGGCTGGAGGGGGTGGCTGTTGTCTTACTGCTGGTTCCACGTCTTACTGCTGCCCCAACCTGGCTCATGTTTCACATATTGTCTAATCAGATCCCCAACAGTGAATGTTTTGAAATACTGTGTTGTTTTTATTTACTGTCAATTTTAATTCCTGGACATTGGGAAGGGACATTTGGGGAGGGGGAATCTTTTTCATGTTTCTATTTCTCTCAGTTTCATTCATTAACTAAGCTCTTCATGTATATGCTCTAATAGGTATCCTTCTCAGAACCCTGGAAATATCTGCACATATTATTGATGCATGATTACAACCCCATCCATTTTACTTATCTGACATGCCAAAAGAAAATGTCTTATTTACAGTGAGAAGTAATGAAATCTGAATATTGGAGAAACTACTGAAGTGTGAGATCAAATAATCTGAGGAGTCTTCATCCAGCTATTCAGCTGGGGGGGCATAATTAAAGGAAATACACGTTTTCAGCTAAAATAGTAGAAAATTAGAGATGACATGATGTAATATTTTAAAATATGTAATTTAACTTTCACCTGAAGCTGTTTAATACAACTCATTTAAAAGTATTTAAAAACATGTGCTCCATCCTGCAAAATTAGTCATATAGTCATATGCAATGTTTGTTTATAAGTATCTTATCAACCTGACTCTGCTGAAAGGAGCCAGAGGCTTATGTATCATGTTTTCTAACTGGGAATTCGGATGATTTCAGTTGCCCCCCTTCTGCTAATAATGTCCTGTAAGTCAATTATCACATCCCTTTCTTGGAAGATATCTGAATGCTCCTGTTCCTATATTGCATATGACTCCTGTTCCTATATTGCATATGCACTGCTCTGGGATGTGTCTTCAAGTATACAGTTTATGAACTATAACTTCCTATTTCTTGATGTCTTAAGCCGCAGAAGTCATATTCAGCTGTCTAGGTCTCTCAGGGTTATTGTTCAGCTGGTCTGCATTTCTCTGATCCAAAATGTTAGCTGAGAGAAAATTTATATATATAAAACTGCTGTACACATTGACTGTGAATCTGAGATTCAAGGTGTGAAGGACCAGAAAAACAAAACGAAACAGAAAAATGGTGGGGGGAGATGAATGTTCCAAGGACTTTTTCCAATGGAGCAATGAAAGAAACTCCTATGAAATATTTTCTTTTTAGAATGATTGAAAGCTTTTTAAGGTAAGGGGTTTTCATGCTTGAAGTCACTCAAGACTTCAATTTTTCCCATGGAAAAATTAGAAAATTTGTGGAGTGCTGAAAAGACTGCCTATGATTTTTTTTTTTTGAGTGAGAAAAAAAGCTTGCTTTACAAAGCATTTCCGTTATTCCAAATGTGTCTGAGGGCATCCTCAGTTATTCCAATAGAAAAATTGGGAAATTTGGGGGAGCACTGAAAAAGAATCTATAATTTAAATACTTTTCTCAACTATTAATATTCTATAATGTATTTTATTATATACTGAGGTTGAGGCAGTGTTTTCAAAAGCAGTGATTTCTTTATTCAGCTCAGAACACAACAACAACATACAGAACAACCCAACTTATATACAACTTGAAACTAGCTAAACCACACCCTTGTAATAGTAAGGTCCAATCACGAGTGAGCTTTTAGGACCAATAGGTTTTGTTCCCGCCAAAAGTCATAGTCTTTCTTTATTGGTCCGTTCCTCAATGGCAGCCAATCAGGCTATTGGTTTTAGGATACTTAGAGTCTATGGAGCTTGTGACCGAAGCTCAGGCTTGTTTGTAATACAAAATACATAACACATTTAATGATAATACATTATTATGCAGATATGCATGAAAATTGTTCTTTTCATTTGTAACCATGATTTTTGGAATGGTAAACAAAATCCAGGCCTCTTAGGTATTATGAAAAACATCTCTGAAAAAAACTTTGTTGTTACCATTATCAGTGACAGCAGGCAACTTGTTTCTCTTTGGTTTTCTTGATAATCCCAGGCAGAGACATTTCTTCCTTCTAGTTGGATCCTTGCAAGAGATCAGGAGAATTCCCAACCAATCACCATTGGAGAAAAGACCTAGAGAAGGAACTTCTAAGGCCTGCAGTTGCTGCTCTGAGCTGGACAACATTTTCAGAGGAATGACAGTCCCACCCCTGAAAACCCTCTTTAAAATTGAATAGTAATAGTAATAAAATTGAATATAGTAGTAAATAATTAAGGTATGCCTACCGTGGACACCCATTTAATGACACTGTGCTCCAGCGTGGCTCAGTTCAGCAGGTGCAGTTACTCCCAAGAGTATTCTTTTGTTAAAAGTATTGGGAAATCATACCATTATGTTTGGAGAAGTATGGGTAGAGCAGTGTATAGAAAGCATCAAAGTCAGTACTCAAGGCACACTTAGCTAATCCACAGTATCTACTCTCATGATTATTCCTGCTGATATCTGCTTTCGTGGTGCAGTTTAAGAAGAATGTTGGTGCAGGTAGGAGCTCTGAAATATTTACCTCCTTCAAGTTGAAATGGTATAGTCAAGTAAATACCCAACTGTACACCATGCTTGTACAGCTGGATCAAACCTAGGTCCTGTTCTTACCAGTTTACAAAATTACCAGTGGACTTCAGGTACAAAGAGAAATATTTTTCTCCCATAGGGTTTGAATGAATGACAGCTTCTCCAGACTTTGAACTGGTGGTTAGATATCTTGGCAGTGGAAAAATTAGAGCTTAAAAATATACTCAAGCAGATGGTGTAAATTTAGAACTGGAAACTAAGGAGATATGAAAAATGTTCTGATGTTATGCAGATCTGCTGGTTTCCTTTATTCAGGCAAAAAATGATGTCTTCTCTTTGAAGACATGGCAGGATGCCCTCATTTAGCTGTTTTGCTACTAAGCCAAAGTCTGACAGTGTGTTCATGACTTTTGTCCATAAGTCTTACACAGTTGATGGATAAATACAAGCAGCCACTTAGCAAGGTATGCATCTCATCATACTATAAACCAGTTGTCTGGAATTGTCTGCCAAGTGTAGAAATCATTTTACCACATATTCACACACAATTAAAAAAAAATCTGAGAAAACAAAGTAGTACTAGAAAAATCTGAGAAAATAGTACCAGAAAAATATCAGTGGGATTTAGTGCAGTAGATGAACATGAGAATCCACCAAAAATTGTGTTCTGGTATACCTAGGACTCCATATTTAGACAGTTTATTAAACAAATCAATCAACTACTGCTTCATTTGATAAATAGGGGACTTATAAGTGGAGTTTAGTCTTCATTGGCCTGAGAACAAAAAGCATACTTTTTTATTTTGAAAGCCATCTTGGCTTTGGAATGAAGAAAATATTAATCTTCTGTTCGAATAATGAAAGGTTTGGTTGATTACATCAAAAGCTATTTTACATACCTTTCAATATCCTTGAAAAGGCATCTGTATTAAATTTTTTGTTCCAAACAGAATTATGTAAATACAGTTGATTTTATCAAGCATACGATTAATCAACTGAAAATAGCCTTGATGTCAGAGTTAAAATATAACAGATAGTTGATATCATGGATTTTGCTGGCAGTACATTTTTCCTGAAAATTAAGTTTTTCTGAATCTCTTCTCACCTCTGCAGCACATCTAATGATACTTCAAAACAGCGAATGTGAGGAGATATGTAATTTTCCCTCACTGAGCAAAACTGATCTCAGCCAAAAGCAACCCAGATTGAAAAACCAGAGAGGCACCATCCTGGCAGTTTCCCCCTCAGGGGTATCCAAATTCTAGTGGCAGCTTCCCATCTGGAAAGCACTGCAGGAAAGCTCCAGCAGTGCCAAGATGATTTGTCAAGTCTGAAACCTACAATGAATAGAGCAGTTGCTCTCAAATGGACCCGGTCCTATTTTCTTTGTTTAGCACTTTTGTTTTTAAGAACTGAATAACCAACCATTATTAATTACACAGTTTGTTTAGAGAATATATAGTTTTGCAGCTACACCATTGTTACCCTTAAGTCTGTAGGAAGTGTTGTTTTGTGGGAGCCAGTGGGGCACAGTGACCCTTGGGCCAATAGCATTCTCTCAGGGCCAAACTAGACATGACCCTTTTTAAACTGTTGGGTCCGGGTTTCCAAGATCCAACTTTGTTTCCCTGCACATGGCAACCATGAGGAACGTCTGTTTAAAAAAGTAAGTCAAGCCTGTTTGTGCTCCTAATGCCAGCATGGGGAACGGAAGGGTCCTTGCCTCCCCCAACTTTTTTCTTGCTCCAAATTGGGGCTGGGGGAGAGTTATTTCTCCATTTTCTGCTGCTCCTCATGAAATAGGTGGTGCACACGAAGCAGCAAAAAAAGGGGACATATCTCCAAGGAGCTTATGAAAGTAAACCAAAACAACAATGAAAAAAATTGTAATACGGCAATAATCAACCCCCCACACACACACACTTGTGTGGGTCAACTAAAGTAGGCCCTAGAAGGTGGCATAAATCAAAGGGCAAGAGTCAAAGGGCTCTTAGCCTGTGACTTCTTGTTGACAACAAAAAAAAGTCCCCAGATGGGGAAAAAAACATGGTATTAATGTCTGCTGAGGCTGTAAATGGCAAAATGAGTCAGGAGTTCGGGGAGATTGTGAGGCTTACAGCTTGCCATTCCTTCCTGGTCCTCTGTAACATATCTGCCATCCCCCCTGCCATGCTATCGTTATGGCACAGCATCATGTGTACATTAGCCATTTTGAATGCAATCCATGGTATGTTTTAACATGGTGATAAAATGAAGAAACCTTGAAGCCTCCGCATGATAAAGAGAACAGGGCAAATGATGCATACGTGATGGGTAATTCCTTGCTGTATTTGCCCACATGCCATTTTGAGGTCAGGACAGCAGCACCTGGGGCAATTCCATCAGTCCATATAGTAACACCAGTGCCAATTTTCTCTGGTAACTTGTTTTGTGGAATCTCCTTGCTGAGGAGGTGAAGAAAGTCAGTCATTGAGTGAACTTCACTTGGGCATTTTCTGATTCTGATTGTTTTGGCCATGTTAATAAATATAGACAATTTTACTTGTGTGTTTTTTTTACTTGAAGCTTTTTAAGATTGCTGTATAATTGCTTTAAAAGTTGAAAAACTAGTATACAAAATTTAGGAACTATGTGAGAACAGGGATAACAGGAAGAAGATGGTAAGGGTTAAGTTCTGGCAGCTCCTAATGGGAACTGAAATCTCTGATCTCCCCCCCCCAATACCTTCAGACTTTGATTGCAAGACCTATAGAACAATATCATTGAGTTGTCCCCATTTAGGTACAACTGAAAACTCAGGTACACCTAACATGATTATGTATCCCCCCTTCTTCCTCTAATACCCTTGGACAGGGACCATCATTCAGTGGTATGTATGTGTGAAGTACCATCAAGTTGCTTCTGACTTATGAGGACCCTATGAATTAATGACCTCCCAAACATCCTTTTGTTTACAGTCTTGCAAACTAAGGGCTGTGACTTCCTTGATTCAGTCAATCCATCTCATGTCGGGTCTTCCTCTTTCCCTGCTGCCTTCAACTTCTCCTGCCATTATTGTCTTTTTCAGTGAGCCTTGTCTTCTTATAATGTGATGATAGCCTCAGTTTAGTCATTTTAGTTTCTAGGGAGAGTTCAGGCTTTGTTTGATCTAGAACCCACTTATTTGTCTTTTTGGCAGCCCACGGTATCCATAAAACTCTCCTCCAACACCACAGTCCAAAGGACTCAGCTTTCTTCCTGTCAGCTTTCTTCATCGTCCAACTTTCACTCCCACACATACGTCACGCATTTCACAACTATACCACTCAATGGTAGAGTATATATTATGCATATATAAGGCCCCAGGGTGAATTAATGGCATCATCAATTAAAAAGTCTCAGCTAGCTGGTGTTGGAAAAGGCCTCTTTCTGACTGAGGGCCCCAAGAGCTGCTTGCTAGTCAGAGTAGACCATACAGGGCTGAATGAATCAATGGGTTTCCTTCATACACAGTGGCTGTGCATTCTCTCATCTAGATTGCGTGCCTGCAGGAGGGAACCTTGCCATGTATAATGTGCACACCGTAGATTTTCCAGATATTTACAAACTCCGTGAGTCTGTTGCTCTTTATGGATCTCTTTACAGTGACGGGAACTAGAAGAGACTTTTTACATTGGCGGCTCCAAGCTTAGCCTGGCTATGCAAGGCTAACTACTTATTGCTTGTGTAACCTCAGCTTGTGGGTTTTATGAGGCAGAACTTGGAATGAATCTTGCAATAATTTAAAAAGAAATAAAACGTTTTTACTTTTCACTTAACATCAAGTAACAGGCCCGTAGCCAGGCTTTTGTGGCTTGTGGGGCAATCTTTTTTTTTTTTGGTGGGGCTGCCATTATTTGCTATGACTGGGGGCTCACTGTCTTGTCAATTACAGCTGAGCCAAGTGCCGAGGTTGGATCTTTTTGGCAGCGTCAAGGCATGGGAGTGCATGCCTTTTAAAAAAAAAGTTTAAAAATAATTTTTAAAACATTTTAAGAAGGAAATCTTGTGGGGCTGGCCCTTTAAGGCGGAGCCCTGAATAGCCTCACTGGAGCTATGGGCCTGTCATGTAACAAAAACATAGATCTTAGATCTTTTAAAGGCCAAACAATTAACTTTTCCCTCCCTCACAGCTTATCACCCCAAAGTCCATCTCTTCCCTCATGTTGGTGGCTCAAGAAGTCTCCAGCTTGTGGACTGGCCTCACCTTGTGGACTCTGTGCATCGGCTTCCAAGATGAAGGTCCCAAATGAACTCCCCATTAGATAACACAGCCCTTAAACAAGGTGTTAAAAGCCTATGACTAAGTTCAAGCTCCCCCGCAGGGCAGTCTTGCTTCCCTTCTCTGCTTTCCAGTCTGCATCTTTTTGCATCTAGAGGCTCCACCCCTTCATGGCTCATTCCATTCCTAGCTAGGGGTTACACTTGCATAAAATGATTCTGTATGTTCCCACAATTATAAATTATAGTTATAATAAGCAATTGTAATAAAAGATGCATTCCTAGCTCTTCAGGAGAGTCCACTGTGCTAGTAGCTAATTTTTTAAGGAAGAGGCCATGCAAATTGGTCTGACTATTTCCTACATCATTCTGGCAAATTGTTAGTGCCTAGTATTAGTTAGCAATGGCTTCTGCTGTCTGTAAGAAGTATCATTGCTTGATATATCAGATCGGGTAACTTCTGACCACACAGTCTAAAAATGCATCGAGTGTTGTTGTTTTTAATATAATTTTTATTTTAAACTTTTTGAGAGAATACAGAATGAAAAGGGGTAAGGGGAAAGAATAATAGGAAAAATGACCAAGACATAGTATAAAGGTCACTTTTTGCAAATATAAAGAACAATCTTTGATTCAAATACTTGAATTGTTAAGAAAATTATATAACATTATAACATGTTGAGTGTTTTTGTATTGCTCAATAGGAAGCTTTTACACAGTCAGTTTCCTTGTGATGAACACTTATCGGAGATTTATGATAAGTTTTGTAATATCTATTTATTTTGCAAATATACAAGATGTTGCTGGTATTTAAAAAAAAATGGCTGCCCCCCCCCCCCAAACCATCAACATGCCCTTGGAGTTCCCCAAAGGTCCTTTTCATCAGCCAGCTGCAAAACTCAGCCCTGTTTCACCTTTACTGACTATTTTGAAGTCACACATACTGTTTCTTTCAGCTCCCACCTGGGCAGGTGGGATGTGCCACAGATTGCAGTGGCTGGTAGCCAAGAGCTATCAGATGCCATCTAGAAAGCTGTGGAAGACAAGTGTTTAGGGAAGATCATTTTGCATATCCAAAGGGGAATGGGGGATTTCACTGGCAGCAAGCTAGCAGCAGCTGAGTTAATCTGGGTTAATCTCTCCTTGCAAGTACTTTGAACCCTGGGCAGGGTAGGGGCTCTTAGCCTATTGGCTCAGATCCCGAGCCTCTGTTTAAGTAGCCTGGTCAATCAGCACCAGCCCTGGGGACTGTTTTGTTTGTTCTATTGTATTACTAATTTCATAATTGTATTTTGGTATTTTTTCCCCCCCTTTGAGCCACTTTGGATCCCTTTGGCGAGAAAAGTGACATGCCAGTGAAGTAAACAAATGCTAGCAATGCAATAACAGTAAACTCAATAGAAGCCAGAGCAGAAGTGAACTAATGAAACCAAGTTATTGGTTTTTTTTGGGGGGGGGGGTTGACGGGCTTGCACACCATTCTCTCTTGACTCTTTCTATCTCTGGTATTTCAGCAATTAATTGAGCAGCACTATTGCTTCTAAGACCGGTTGTCACTTCGCTGTTAGTACTTGACTAATCTCACTGGAGTTCAAGATGACACACATTCTATTGAGTGTGATGGGTGGATTTATGTAGAATTAGAAAGATGTCTTGCTTTGAAACAAGAGCACAGTATTAGCCAGACATCAGAACCTGGGACAGCACACTGTAGAAGCTGCGTTCATGACTGGCCAGAGAGCAGATAACTAAAGAGTAGCTGTCAAGGGCTGAAATACCCTTGGGACTGGTATGGTGTTAAGAAGTGGGATGCCTGGATGCTGTAGGAGATTCCAGGAAACCATTATTAGGGAGGGTCCATGGCTCAGTAGCAAAGCATTCTTGAGAGCAGGGGGAAAGAGGAAGCCAAGTCCGGTGGAGGTTTCCCTCCATTTCATGTGAAGGTAAACAGGAGTCTAGTAACACCTTGAAGATTAACAGGATTTCCAGCATAAGCACTTCGTCAGATGCAATCTGGTGGGTCCTGAGGAAGCAGACTTTGTGGGGAGGAAAACAGCCTCTTCAAAAGGCCATGAAAGGCTAAGAATAGAAGGTACAATCTGGTGGTACAGATTGCAAGGCAAGTGACAAACAGATGGTTTGCCATTGCTTGTGTCTGCGTAGCAAACCTGGACTTCCTTGGTGGTCTCTCATCCAAGTACTGACCAGGGTCCACCATGTTTAGCTTCTGAGATCTTATGAGATTGGGCTGGCCTGAGCCAAGGTGTGATATAAATGTACAAAATTCAAATGTAATCAAGGAAGGTAGAAAGATGATACATGATGAAGGTGGTTGGCCATTTCTCTCATTTTGCTAAGCCATGGTGCTAGACAGATTCATGGAGGACATTTCCATCAATGGGCTAGAAGCCATGCTGATTAAAGGGAACTTTATTCTCAGAGGCAGCAAACTTCTGAATTCCAGTGCTGGGAGGAAATGTCAGGGGAAGGCCTTGGCCTCTATGCCCAGTTGTTGGCCTTCAAGGACAAATGGTTGACCACAATATAAAGCAAGATGCTGGACCACCAGTCTGATCCAGTAGGGCACTGTTTGTGTCCTGAGTTAATACCAAAAGTGATTGAGGAGTTCCAGATTTTATTAAGGTACATGTTTAAGAAATCCCAAGTAATTGTTCAGCACTCAAAGTGAATTGTCTCCATAGCTGCTTCTGGTCAAAGTCAGTTTTGAGACTTTCCCCCATTCTCAGGGTCTTTGCATGTTCCAGGACTCTTCTGATGCAGAATTCTCCCCCCCCCCCGCCCATTTCCCAGCTCTGACAATTTGTGGAGCTGAGTTTAAACATTACATTCACAGTATTTAAATTGCTCAACTAGTGTGAATGCAAATGGATTTATCCTTTTTAAAAAGTTTGTACCAATGTAGGCATTAGTATTTTAAATCATTCAGGTAGCCAAAACAGCGTTCAGTCATTATCTGCAAGGGACACCTTCAGTCCTTGTGTCGGCTCCGTATTTTCAACACACTGCTCAGTATCTTGGAGAAGTGTTAGAAGAATGAATGAAAAGTGGAATCAGTTTGAGAATATATGCCCTGCGGGCTCTCTGCTTCATCACAGTGTTGCAAAGCTTCTTCGGCAATGATACTTTATCTGCCTTGTGCAGGAACGCAGTAGAACATAAATTTTAAAAAGAGAGGGAAGAAAAGACAACTAGGGAAAAAATAGGGCTATTTTCCTTGTTCTGTTTAAAGCAACGTTCGGTTGACTACCCAAATGGTAGAATTGTTGATTTTAAATGCACTGTGTATTCACTCCCTAAACATAGGCCAAAAAAAAATAATAATGCAACGTAGATATTAGTCTTGCAGGAGAGAGACTCATTCTGAGTATTTACTTGTACATAAGAATTTTTAGGTAACAGCTATCGGATTTGTGCATGTAAAGAAAATAGATCCCTATCTTTTCGGTCTCTATCACATGTACTTGCTGGAAGAAAGTCAGAGGAATAGAGCCCAGAACCTCCCATTTTGTGTTCTGATGCCCCTTGTAGCAAGTCACTCAAAGGTACAAAGATCAGAATGAATCAGTTTTCTCTCTCATGTCAATCCTGCCCTTCCTCCGAGGAAGTTGGTTGCTCTTCCAGATTCCCTTTTATATATCCTGCTTTCAATAGGGGCCCAAAGCGGCTTGCGATAACAAAAAAAAATGCAATAGAAACCAGAAGGGGATGCAGAGCAGATCTCTTCCCTCCCTCCTCAGCCTCACTTTTGCAAGCTGATCTTCCCAGCTCTCACCTACAGGCCTCAGGCGAGGGGACTCTTGCCCAAGGGCTTGAGACCCTGGGCATGCCAAGGCTTTATGAACCAGTTCAAGCCTCTGTACTGGCTTTGGTTTGCTTCCAGAAGAAATTTGTGGTACTGCTTCTGATCTGCTGATCTCAGAGCTCACATCTTCTCACAGTGCAGAACATAAGAACATAAGAGAAGCCAATGTTGAATCAGGCCAATGGCCCATCTAGTCCAATATTCTGTCACACAGCGGCCAAAATATACCAGGTGCCATCAGGAGGTCCAGCAGTGGGGCCAGGACACTAGAAGCCCTCCCACTGCTGCCCCCTCCATCACCAAGAATAAAGTGCATCACCTGCCCCAGACTGAGGGTTCCCATCTATACCCTGTGGCTAATAGCCACTGATGGACTTCTGCTCCATATGTTTATCTAATTCCCTCTTGAAACTGTCCATGCTTGTAGCTGCCACCACCTCTTGTGGCAGCGAATTCCATATGTTAATCATTCTTTGGGTGAAGAAGTACTTCCTTTTATCTGTTCTAACCCAACTGCTCCACAATTTCATGGAGTGCCCACGAGTTCTTGTATTGTGAGAAAGGGAGAAAAGTACTTCTTTCTCAACCTGTTCAATCCCATTCATAATCTTATAAACCTCGATCATGTCACCCCTCAGCCATCGTTTCTCCAAGCTAAAGAGCCCCAAGCGTTTTAACCTTTCTTCATAGGGAAGGTGTTCCAACCCCTTTTATCAGTCTAGTTGCCCTTTTCTGCACTTTTTCCAATGCTATAATATCCTTCTTGAGATGTGGTGACCAGAACTGTACACAGTATTCCAAATGAGGTCGCACCAATGATTTATACAGGGGCATGATGATACTGGCTGATTTGTTTTCAATTCCCTTCCTTTTTTTTTTTTTTTTTTTTTAATATAGTTTTTATATAGTTTTTGGTAAGTATTACATATTATCTTTTATCCCGTACATTTCGTAACGGTTTTTTATCCCTTCTCCCTCCCTCCTCCCCCTCTGCTTTTCCAATGCTTTAGTCCTTTGATCCCAGCCACGGGCACAAGGTCCGAATCTTGCACTGAATGTCCTTTCTTCCTTCTGTTGGTAGCCACTCCAGGTAGGTCTTCCATTTCGTGCTGATTGCTGTAGTCCTGTCTGCCCATTTGGTCTTCCAGTTCAGTTTCTCTATTATGTCTGACTGTATGAAATCAAACAAATAATTATGCCAGATTTCTACTGTCCATTTACTCTTGTCCTTCCAACCCAGAGCAATCACTGCTTTTCCTGCTAGTATCATTGCTTTGAATATAGCTTGGTTCTCTTTACTTACTCCTGGGTTCCCTATTATGCCCATTAACATTAAATTAAAGTTAATGGACAGTGAAACTTTGCATGTTCTCCTTATAATTTGCAATATTTTTGTCCAAAAGACACTGACCTCTGGGCATTCCCACCACATATGGGAAAACCATCCTTTAGCCAGTTTGCAATGCCAGCACATGGGGCTCATTCCTGGGATCATGTTTGCTATTTGCGCTGGTGTTTTGTACCATTTTGTAAAGAATTTATGCTCCATTTCATTAAATTTGATCACTTTAATTCCCTCTATTCCTTCCATTATTTTGCTTGCCAAGTTTTCTGATACCTGACCTTCTTTGGTCCAAGTGTTCTGTAGGTAAGATATTGTCGTGTCTGTATTTGATATCATTTTCCTATAGATTTTCCCTGCTAATCCTTGTTTTGATTTTTGCATCCCTTTGTATAGTTCTTCTATCGGTTCCTCTATCCATATTTTCTCTTTTTCCTTGATCTTATTAACCATACTATATAGGCCTGTTATTTTTAACCAGTGTTGGTTACCTACCTCTTCCACTATCTCGTGCACCGGTTTTAAGTTACGTCCTCTAAACATGTCTTCCAACCTATAATACCCTTTAGTTTTAAGATATTCCCACCATTTATTCTCTTTTATTTCGCTGTATATTAATTCTAGTGGTGTCCATCTTGAGTTTCTTCTTAGCCATTTCGCTTGCCACTTGCTCCAAGATTCTAATGCTGAATGTCTGGGGCCTTTAATCAATTTGAGATCTTTTTTTGTGGCTTTAGAGAAAATCCCGAATCTTCCTATATTGTTGTTTATCTCATTTTCAAATCGAACCCATTTTTGCTCCTCTCCTTCACCTATCTCTAATAGCGACTTTATTTGAAAGGCTTCATAATATCTATTCAGCTCTGGGACTCCCCAACCCAACTCCTCCTTGAGACCGTGTATCAACCTTTTTTGAATTCTACACTTTTTAC
Organism: Gekko gecko; assembly: GCA_029375565.1. NCBI lineage: Eukaryota > Metazoa > Chordata > Lepidosauria > Squamata > Gekkonidae > Gekko > Gekko gecko. The sequence continues at coordinate 28,036,769 of JAPDNY010000004.1, read as the reverse complement.
TGCCAAATATCCACTCTCTAATTGCCCTATTCCATTGTTCTAACCTTTTGTTATGGGCCTCTAATGGTATCGTCTGGAATAAGTATGTTAGTTTAGGTAACCAGAACATTTTAACACTCCTAATTCTAGTAGATATACCAAGAGTTTTATTTTTCCACTTTCTCATTTCATTCTTTATTTTCTTCCATATCGTGCTATAATTCACCTCCGATATTCTATCGATCTTCTTTTGTAACACTATACCTAAGTATTTGAACTTTTTGGTGCCCATTCCAATATTTGTAATTTTGTTTATTTCTTTTCTTTCCTCTTTGTTCACATTGAGGTACATGATTTCTGATTTAGCCATATTAACCTTTAACCCTGAACAGCATTCGAAGTCCTCTAAGATAATTTTTACTTCTTTTATCGCTTCTTTGGGATTTGTCATAACTACTATAATATCATCTGCAAATAAATTAATTTTTATTTCTTCCTTCTTTACCTTATAACCTTCTATCCTTACACAGTTTCTTATCCTTTCAGCTAGTTGTTCTATTGCTATAATGAATAAGACCGGTGAGAGCGGGCACCCCTGTCGGACCCCTCTCTGGATCTGAAAAGTTTGTGATTTGGCATTATTGACCTTTATCACTGCTGTTCCCTCTCTATATAACTCCTTAATTGCTCTTATATAATTATCTCCTATCTCATGCTTTTTCATAATCTGCCACAAGTATTCCTGAGATAGGGTGTCAAAGGCTTTATAGACATCCAATTTTAAAAGACCTAACTTTTTTTTTTTGACCGTGTTGTAATACGTTTATTATATTCCTAATAGGGTGGGCTATGTTCCTATCCTTTATAAATCCATGTTGGTCTTCTTTTATTATTTTGGGACTAAACTTCTTTAATCTATTTGCCAGCATTTTTGCGAAGATCTTGTAGTCTTGGTTAAGGAGGCTTATAGGTCTGTATGAACCTACCTCTTCAGGGTCTTTATTTGGTTTCAAAATTACTATTATTTCTGTTTGTCTCCATGAATCTGGGGCCCTTCCCCCCTCAAGATTTCGTTGAAGATCATTTGGAGTTCTGGGGCAAGAATGTCTATCATTTCCTTATAAAATTCACTTGTGAACCCATCTAGCCCAGGGGATTTTCCCTTTCTCAATTCTTTAATTACATCCTTTATCTCTTGTATTGTAATTTCCTCTTGTAATTTGGCTTGCTCATCCTCCTTCAGTGTTATGTTAACTTCCTCTACAAAGTCTGTTGTGTCCCTTTTCTTATATAATTTTTTATAGAAAGACTCGAACGCCTCCCTTATTTCAATGGGATGTTGAGATTTTTGACCATTTACCTTTATACTTTTCACCCTTTGTCTTTCCTTCCTATTTTTCAGGTAATTTGCTAGTCTTTTTGCTGAATTTATACTATTTCTTTGGAATTCATTTCTCACCATGGCTTCCCTTTTCCATATTGTTGCTGAGTCTAAGGCCTCCAATTGTTTTTTAATTGTTAATATTTGGTTCTGTATCATAGGATTGTATTTTTGCATTAGTTTACTTTGTAGCCTCTCCATTTCTTGGATTTTGGCCTGTCTTCCTAGATGCCACTCCTTTTTATATTCTTCTCTTTCTTTATACAGTGCCCCCTTATGACTGCCTTTGCAGCATCCCATAGAATATTGGTGGGTACTGTTCCTCTATTTTCCTCAAAATATAGCTTTATCTGCTCAGACATGTATTGTCTATCCCTTTCTGTGACCATTATTAAGTTATTATATCTCCATGTTCTGGTTGTTGGTTGCTGAGTGAATTCTATTTCAACGCTTATTGGAGCATGGTCAGATATCCATATTGGGTGGGTTGTAATCCTTTGATAATCATATTACTATTCTTTTCTAAAATTATGTAGTCTATACATGATACTGTTTTATGCCTACTAGATATATGTGTGGGTTTAGGCCGGTTCCCCACAGACTCATGTGCCTCTATCAGGCCCCAATTTCCTAACTTGAATGATTTATCTTTTGTTATGTCTATATTTAGGTCACCTGTTATAATCACTTCTCCTTCGGAAAATTGTTTTGTTTTTTTAAATATTTTACCCAGGAATTTCTTTTGTCCTTTATTTGGGGCATATATATTTACTATGGTATACTTCTTATCATCCATTTTAAACTTTACTAACAGATATCTACCATTCCTATCCTCTTTTTTTTCCATAACCTCTAGTTTAAATTTCTTATGAATCAGTACTGCTACTCCTTTACCCTTGGCATCACCTCTGGCCTCTGCTAGTATCTCCCAAGTCGGATCGTTTAGCAACGGCTTGCTATCTTTTTTTTCTTATGTGTTTCCTGGAGGCATAAAACATCAATCTTTTGATCTTTTGCCAGCTTAGCTATCCTGTACCTTTTAAGGTTTGACGTTAATCCATTGACATTCAGTGTAAGTAATCTTATTGTTCTATCCATATTCTTTATGATTCTGGACTTTGAGTTCCCGTGGCCCTGGGATTTTTAAGCATATTCTTAAACTACCCCTCCCCCTTCCCTCCCATCCCTGTGGTAGAGTAGACTTGTGGGGATAAGAAACCTTCCCCCTCTCCACTTCATGAGGTGCACACATCCCCTCCTCCCCCTTATACTTGTAATATTAACATTAGCTCAACTTATACTTGGATACTTCCCTTAGGTGTCTTCTTCTAGTGAGTCTGTCCTGAGGCGCTTTTCTCCTCTCTCTGCAGTTCCTTCTTCTGGGTCTGCTTCCCCCTCTGGCTCTTCTTCCATTCCCTCTTCCCTTATGTCTTCAGCGTTTATTCTGAGTTGTTTAAGGAGTTCTTTGGCCTCAAGGGCGTTCCGTGCCATGAGCCTCTTCCCTTCTTGGAATATTATGATTGAAGCAGGATAGCCCCAGGTAAATTTTACATTGTTTGCATATAGTTTTTGGGCATAGGGGCGCATTAAGTTCTTTTGCCTAAGTGTCTCCTGGCAAAAATCCTGTCTCACCCAAACTTTCCTGCCCCTGAAGCTCAAGTCCTTCCTCTTTTTAGCTCCTTATATATTTGTTGTTGTATTTTTTCTCTGGAGAACTTGATAATAACGTCACGAGGGGCTCCTCCCTTGCCTTTTCTTTGCAGGCGGTGAGCTCTTTCGACGTCTTCTGACTGAATCCTGATTCCATTAGTTGTCAGCCATTCTGAAACTACGCCTTCCAGGTTCCTGTTAGAAACCTCTTCAGAGATTCCTGTCAAAATCAAGTTTGCTCTCCTATTCCTGTCTGAGAGGTCATTTATCTGCTTTGTTAGGGAGCCAATCCTCTGTTCATTAGCCAGAGCCTTTTCTCTGGCAAAATTTGCTGTTTGCTTTATGTCGGCAATTTCTTTCCCTATCTTAGCCATATCTACTCGTACAGCCTTAATTTCTTCGCTAATTTTTTCCTGAGATGCTAGGAATATCTTCTGGAGGTTTGCTATCTGTTCTGACAGTTCCTTGATATTTTTTGCCATCCTTAGCTGTTTAATTAAGGCTTAATGAGCTAGGCTCTTGCTGTGTGAGCGTTATCTCACTGAGTGGTTGTAAATAAAGGGTTTTTTACTTGCTGTTTCCAGACTCTGCTGCTGTTTGGATCCTTCTTATCTTCCCACCTGGTTATATGCCAGTATTTGGCTGTTTACAATCCTTTGAGCTGTAAATTCCTTAGTTTACGGGGGAGCTCGGAGTTTCAGCGTCCGACTTGGTTTAGCGCATGCGTGCCTCTCCTTCAATTCCCTTCCTAATAATCTCCAGCATAGCATTGGCCTTCTTTATTGCAGCTACACACTATCTAGACATTTTCATTGAGTGATCTACTACGACTCCAAGATCTCTCTCTTGGTCCGTCTCTGCCAGTTCAGACCCCATCAACGTGTATTTATATTTAGGATTTTTGGCTCCAATGTGCATCACTTTGCACTTGGCCACATTGAACCCCATTTGCCACGTTGACGCCCACTCACCCGTCCTTCACAAATCCCTTTGGAGTGCTTCACAATCCTCCCTGGTTTTCACCACCCTGAACAACTTTGTGTCATCTGCAAGTCAGTCCAGGAGATTTGCTGAACCCAGAGGTTCAAGTTTTCCATTATCCTTACTGCACATGTATGAGGTTGATATAGGTCTGCCAACTCCAGGTTATGAAGTTTCAGGAGTGGAGCCTGGGGAGGGTGCGGTTCGGTGAGGAGAGGGACCTCATTAGAGTATGATGCCTCAGACTCCACCTTCCAGAGCAGCCATTTTCTCCAGGGGAGCTCATCTCTGTGATCTGGAGATCAGCTGTGATTCTGGGAGACCCCACGCCTCCCTTGGAGGGTTGGCAACACTAAGTAGTTTATGTTGGGGGGGAGACTGGCCCCAGCTCATTTGTTAAGTTTCATGGCCCACTGCAGATTTCAGTCCAGGCCTCCCTTGTCCCAGTCTGGCATTCCAGCCTCTACAGCATAGCGGCCTTCTCATTGTATAATCAGTCTCTCCCAGCTTAATTTACCTCACACAGTTATTAGAATAAAATAGTTGAGGGGAGAAACATGCATGCTGCCTTAAGCTTCTTGGAGTGGAAAGTTGGGATAAAAAAATGTGAAAGAAAGTTGGGAGTTTGGGACAAGTTTGGGGCCAAAAGTTCGCCTTGTAGGCTTCATCCGTCTTGAACAGACAGTAGAGCACAGCCTCTGATGAGAATTTAGGAATTCCTGGCTCCCATCTCCATAGACTCTCACCAAACTACATTACCTCATCTCATTTGTTATCTATGTTTTGGAAAAAGGAACATAACTAACCTGTATCTGTCATAAACATTGGTTTCTGTTGGTGGAGATCACGAAAGACTGTTTCCAGCAAGCATGCAAGAAAAAACTTCAGTAGAAATATTAGCAAGGAAGGGCAAAGTAATCAATAATTCCAGGAAATGTAACAGAAGTCAGGTGCTTTATCTTTGACTGAACAGCCTTTCAATCCCCCATAGAGGTTTCAAATGAAAGGCCTTTGTAAGGAGGTTTTCATCTTACATTAATAACATCATTCATTACTCCCGAGTTTCTGTTATCTGTGGGTTTTTTTCATGGACCAAATTAATTTGTGAATACATGGTGGGAGGAAGGGGAGGAGGAGGATCATACCCACTAATCCCACCCACAACCTCCACATGTTCAGCAGAAGGTGTGGATAGATTCATATGAGTGGATAGCACATAGATTCTTCTGTTTAATCAGGAGCCATGCAGAAGACCATGTCCTTGGTGGCCAGGGTGGTATAGTGATAGGATGTCTGGCTGGGAACCAGAAGACCCAGATTCAAATCTCCAATCGGCTCAATGCATGACCTTGGGCCAGTCAGTCTTACCCAAACTCACAGGGTTGTTTTGAGGACACAGGTCATTTTCACACAGGTTTTTGTGCTTCATGTTCATTGCTATTTGGAAGCCCATTTTTTTCCCGTTTTCCCACAGCATCGTGGTACATTTGTGTACCACCTAGGAGGCTTCCTTGGCTTTCCTCTGGTCTTTCTCAAAACTGCTTTGCTTAGAAGTTTGGGGAAAGATTACAATATAGCCTGGCTGGTTGCTGTGTGGATGGGGAAATTTGGATCTCCCCACCCATGTGGCAGCCTGACCCTGTTTCTGCAGTCACAATGTCCTCCCCCTACCTCAGGGGGCTTTTTATTTTTTAAATTGGCAATAGATTATTGTTATAGCAATATAATGTTATACTAAGATGTATAACAGATTCTTTGAATTCCCAGATTTCTTTTTTTTAAAATGTTAGTATTTGGTCCCCTGCCTTGCAGATTATATGTCCTGAATAGGAGAGGGTAGAGGTTTACTTTTTTACAAATGATAGTTGGGAGTTCAGATAACCTGTTACGCATATTGATATAACATTATATTGCTATAATTATACTCTTGTTCCACTTTTTAATTAAAAAAAACAAACAGTGGCTAAGGGGAGGGGGGTGGTCACTGTGCAGGGGCGATGGCAGGGGAACCGTGGACAAATCTCCCACGTGGGAGCCCCATTACTGCTGTGCTTTATCAGCAGCTGACCAGCAATGGGGAAATCACACAAGCCCGTCCCAGGGTGGAAACCAGCATAAAGAAGGAGAGGATAATAATGGGTTAGATTCATGTGTTAAATGCTGAGAACTCTAGCACAGATTTGATTGGTAGCCAACCTAACCTTGACCGAAAACCTTATTTACACACGGATTGAGCCTTTTCCCCTCAGGTTGCTTTAGTGTGGTTCAGTGTTTGCCTCAAATACTGTGCCACCTGTGCTTCAAGGGTTATACCCCATCCATGCCTTGGTCAGTAAATTATATTTATAGCTTCTGTGTTGCAGCTTGCAGCTGCTTGTGCACAGTCTGCAAGTGAAGTCTTCTTCATCACCAGAGGAGACGGCAGGCTCCAGATGTTTTCACCAGGGGCATCCATCTTGGCTCTCAACCAGTGCTTTGAGGCCATGGCCAGGTGACAAAGGTGGAAGAAGCTGAATGCAAACAAGATCGAGGTGATGCTGGTCGGACATGGATTTTAGATGGTTTTAGAGGTTTTGGATCCACTTGTGGTAAATGGAATGGAGTAGACATCTGCAGAGCAGGTTAAGAGGTTGTGGGTGTTCATGGAACCAGTCTTGTTGTTTAAGATTGTCAGCTCCACGTTGGGAAATCCCTGGAGATCTTGGAGTAGAGCCTGGGAAGGGCAGGGTTTGGGATGGGAAGGGAAAAATCAGTGGGATATAATGCTATACAATTCACCCTCCAAAGCAGCCGTTTTCTCCAGGGGATCTGATCTCTGTCATATGGTGATCAGTTGTAATTCCAGGATATATCCAGGCACCACCTGGAGGTTAAGTAAAACACTATATCACTGTGTATAATTTTACATTTTTTCCCTGTTTTTACATTATGCTAAATGTGAATTATTAAAGTATTTTTAGAATGAATCATTAACACAAATACAACCATGAAGCTCAACAGTACATTCTAAAAATACTTTAATAATTCACATTTAGCATAATATGAAAACAGGAAAAAAAATGTAAAATTATACACAGTGATCTAGTGTCACATACACTGTGGTCCACTTTGTTGCAACCACCTGTAGGTTGGGAACCCTATTGCTGTTTGAAAAGCAAGTTGGTATAGTGGCTGAGAGTGCCTTCTAGCATCTGTACCTGGTTTGCCAGTTCTCTCCTTTCTTAGACTCAGCAGACCTGTCCATGCCGCTGGACTCAAACTTTGTTCTGCTGCTTTAGACCAACAGGGCTACCCAACTGTGATGGCCAGTCTGAGCCATTTTTGCATTATTGTTCAATTTTCTGTTCACTTTCCTCTTCCCTTCTCTCTGTCTCTCTGACAAATCCACAGTCTCCCATTGGATGGGAACTCTAATGATTTGAAAATACAGCAGGGCATAAGGGATTGGCTGTAGTACTTGTAAGGTGGAACTAGCAACCATCTATCACACAGTCTGTGTTGGGTACCCTGAAAGACAACCCAGAAACTGCAGCTAGTCCAGAACACAACAGTCTGATTGTTGTCAGAGGCCACCAATGAGAACATATCTCGCCTATCCTAAAGCAATGACGTTGGTTGCCAGTTTGTTTCCAAGTTGAGTTCAAGTTGTCGCTTATGATAATTAAAGCCCTTGAGACAGTGATATGGGATGGAAATTTTTTCCAGAATGGCAAATTTTCCAATACAATATCTTTCTGTGGAAAACTTTCTGCCTCTCATATCTAAATATAGTCTGCTTGTCTATAGTTGTCAAGGCTGCTGTGCTGCAAATGAGGCATGTTAAATGTGGCATATGAAGCATGGACAAATTTGTACATGTACATGGTTGTACTTGTTCATGGTTCTTGCACAGGGTACTTGTACATGGTTCAGGCTTATACATGGTATATTTGCCTTCTGTCGCTAATGTTGTTTAAATGTTGCTAACCATATTTAATGTATTTCTTTAAATTTGAATTGGAAAATTTTCCAGAAGAGTTTTCTGGGGGAAAAAATTGATTCAATTTTTTCCAGAAAGCCCACATCACTGCCTTCAGGGCCTAGGACCCGCATAACTAAAGGAGCATGTTGTGGAATAGCAAGGCCCTGGAGATGGTTTTGGCTCCTCTGATGAAGAACAGCTGGATTCCATGTCTATCAGCCACCAGCCTGCTGTGGCTGCGCAATCAGATGAGGAATCACAGTTAGGAAGATGTGAGGTGTATGTTTCATCCCCCTCCCCCAGCCTGGAGGTGCCAATTCAGGATCAGCCTCCAGGATTCCCAAGTCAACAAGAACTACTTTGGTGCAGGTGGAGAGGGGATTTACAGTCCCAACGCAGGTCAGCTGGCCTCAGAGCTCAGCACCAGCAATCAGTTGCAGAGGAAGGAGCAATATCACCAGAGGAGACGTGAAGCAGCTGTTGCAGGCCTGATGTAGGGCTCAAAATGTATAAAAGTATATGGGGGAAGAGCCTTTAAGCGTGGCTTTCAACACATTCCCTTAGACACTGGCCTGCTGCTGCATCAGACTTGCTTTTCAGAAAGTTGACCTTGGCCTGCTTAGACAACTCTTGTATAATTTACGGACTCTGTTTATTAAACTCTGGCATCCGGCCTCTGATGACCCAGCTCCTGTTACCTGCCTGAGGCAACTCTGTGTACGGCAACACCTGCCTGAAGCAGAACACTGCATCTCTTCCTATGTATCTGCGTGCACCAGTTACCACACTCAGATGGCCACTCACTGGTCCCCACTGAAGACTTTTCTCCCCAATCAGGTCTCCAATGGGGACTCCTAGCTCTATTTTCTGAGGAGTTATGCCTGCCACAGAGTGCCTTAGCTTCCATTGCAAAGAGCACAGTGGGGTTTAGGGGTTTCTGGGTATAACTTGAGCCAGGATGTTCCATTTCCCTTCCCTTTTTTTTGGATACAGCGACTCCCGTGATCATTCTAAAGCCAGTGGCCAATTTTGAGACTTCTAGCTTCATTTTCTGATATGTTATGCATGCCACAGACAGACGGATGGACAGACACCTGGTTTTATTATTATAGAAGTTTTAAAATGTGCTCCTTCAAACTGTAGTTTGAAAACTGCCTTGAGCCATGAGGAAAGGTAGGGTATCAGTATTTTGATTAAAAAAATAAAATAAGGATCGTGTTTGAATGATTAAAGGTGCAGAGGGAAGGAAGGAGCCACAGATCCCATGAGACACTGTAAGAATGTGCAATGTGTGCACTGACATAGAGCCAGAGAGTTCAGCAGTCCCTGGCAGACAGCAAGTGATACTACAAGACAGCACATGGTAAGACTTTGCTCAAAATATTTTCCCCACACAATGAAACTTTCACACTGCAGTGCAACTTGGGGAGAGGGCATAGCTCAGTGGCAGAGCCTCTGCTTGGCATGCAGAAGGTCCCAGGGTCAATCCCCAACATCTCCAGTTAAAGGACCAGGCAGTAGGTGATGTGAAAGACCCCTGCCTGAGACCCTGGAGAGCTGCTGCCAGTCTGAGTAGACAACACTGACCATGGTGGACCAAGGGTCTGACTCAGTAGAAGGCAGCATCATGTGAACTTCTAACAGTTGAAGTTGGCAGTGGCGGGGCAACGTATGAACTGCACATGTGCAGTCATCTGTTTTTCCGCATTCACACAAGCATTCAAGAAGCTTGGATGCAGCTGAACAGTGTGCTGAATGTTCAGCAGGGTAATGAGATGATGGACAGCAAAGCACATTCCTACAAAACTGTATTAATATCTTTGGGTAGACTTCTTTGTACCAGGGGGGTGCTCTATGTTATTTCTCTACAGTTTGGTCTCATTTAAGCAGGTCCTTTGTACACTTTCCATCTGGCTACAAGGGGACGTTCTTTCCAAGGCAAGGAGCTGCCAAAACATTCCTGTCAAGTTTGCTTAGCCAGGAGCTTGCTAATTGCGCAGACCTAACGACTCTGCAACGTTCCGACCTCTCCACCTCTACTTTGTCTCCAAGCTGCTAGGAGCGTGTGCCCAAAAGGCATAACGCAGAAGGCTGGCGGGGAGGCTGGCGTCCAACACATGGAAGCAATCTTGGTCTTTCTGAAAATGGACCCAGCGAGACAGGGAATGCAGAGAACACAGTGCAGGTACTGGCAGTTTCCTCTGAACTGTTTTAGTGTTTGAAAGCAGCATACCACTTGGTCTTGCTTGCATCCCTGGGTGATACTGGATAGCTCAAGCAAAGGAAACTGGGCCGAGCAAGAAAAGCCGCTTGTAGGAAAATACGATCAGTTTTGGCTACCCCAGCAAACAGACAGAAATATTTTAGGCTTACATTCTGCAAAACCCTTCTCTGTCTCCAAAGCAAGCAAGAAGCGTGCTGTGCTGAGGGCATTATGAGGTGAGAGAACTGGCTGGAGCTGAGAAACGGTCAACAAACAAAGGTCCGTTAGATACTCATGCCATGGTAGACGTTAGGGGAGCCACGGTTTTAAAAACGGCTAAGACAAGATCCTGGAAGACTGGTCTGTCAATGACTTCTCATGATGACCCTCCATATTCAGAGGCAGCATACTTCTGAATGATACATACTGGGGACACGCAACAGGGGAGAGCTGCTGTTTCCTGTGGCAGGGTATGAGCGTTTGTGAGTCACTGCTCACTCCTGAAGAAGTGAGCGGTGACTCACGAAAGCTCACCCCCTGCCACAAATTTTGTTAGTCTTTAAGGTGCCACTGGACTCTTGGTCTTCTCTACTGCTACAGACTAACACGACTGATGCCCATCCTGATCTGTTCCCCTGTTGTCTCTCATAAGCTTCCTAGAAGCCACTGTCAGAAGTAAATTTCAGAGGGTGGCAGTCTGCAGTGGAACAGCTTTAACTCCAGTCCAGGGACACCTTATGGAACCCACAAGATCTGGGAAAGGGAGCTTTGCCTCTCAAAAGCTCATCTCCCCCCCCCCGCCTCCAATCTTCTTGCTCTCTAAGGTTCTACTGGACTGGGATCTAGCTGTTAGAAACAAGATGCTAGGATAGGTAGATTTGGACTCAAGCTGTATGTTTCTTTTTCCGTGAGTTCTTTGTGGAGACTTGCAGCCATACTGCAGCTGCAAGTCCCCGTGACAACGCATGTGTAAAACGTACAGGTGGGCCCGATTCTGATCAGGACAGTGGTGCTGGGGAGGAGGGGTCCTGCTTCCCCACTCCTGTGCCCCATTTTGGACAGCCAAAATGACCTGGGGAGCTCTAGGGGCTCAGCATTATTTTTTCATATCCGGTTTATTATTACTGAATTTAGACAAAATGGATGTTACGTTTTATGTAGGGTATATGGTACACTGGAAACAGCATTGTTCCCTTTTTCCCCATAACACTTATAGACCCTTATTCTGGACAAAGATATAATCTAAATCCTCCTTGCCTTAGCTAGCTTGTGGGAAGCATCCCAGGTCATACATTAAGAAGATGCATTAAGACAATAATATTTTATTAGGAAGGAGCTTCTTAATCTGTTTCTTCTTGTAAGTAATTTGTAGATGCGAATGGTTTGCTGTGCACATATTCATTGGTTCCTTTAATAGATATGCGGTATTTAGCAGACCACATCGAGACTGGGGTAAGTCTGGTCACTTCTAGCTTCAGGCCAAAATATCTGATGAAACTGAGACTGCAATCTAATAAAACAGATGCCAGTCTGCATTTAAAAGTGCCCAAATATACTTCGTAACGATCTTGCAAAGACAAGCAAACCTCCGAATGTCTGTGTTGCATTTAAGTGGCGCCTACTGAGAACTATATGTAACTAAAAGTCTATTGGCATCCAATCCCCCTCCGTCTTTTTTAAAAAATAAGAAATGCTGTGATTTTAAAACTTGAAAGAAGCCTCTGCTCTTAGCTTGGAGTGTGGCCACTGAAAAAACTTACGCATTTTTAAAGAGGGCTTCTTCTGTTGTAAAGAAATGTGCAGATCGTTCTCTGAAGAAGTGGGCAGTGACTCATGAAAGCTCATAATACCCTGCCACAAATTTTGTCAATCTTTAAGGTGCTACTGGACTCTTGCTCTTTTCTGCATACTCAAGCAAGGTAGTGCAGGAGTTAGAATCATGTGTACATTTGAGAGTGCAAATGCTATTGTTATTATTTTACAGGCCAGTAGTGCTGAAAGTGTACTAGACGCTGTATGGACGTGGGAAACAGGCATGGCTAGTAGGGTTGCCAACCTCCAGGTGGTGGCTGGAGGTCTCCTGGGATCACAACTGATCTCCAGCTGACAGAGATCAGGTCACCTGGAGAAAACAGCCACTTTGGAAAGTGGAGTCTATGGCATTATGCCCCATTGAAGTCCCCCCTCCCCAAACCCCACCCTCAATAGGCTCTGCCCCCCCAAAAAAATCTCAAGGTATTTCCCAACCCAGAGCTGGCAGCCCTAGCTAGCAAGGAGCTTACAAATATATTTTGCATTCATGATTCTCTGTCCTGTTTAAGTTCGGTGTCGCAGAGTTCAATCGTAGGCTACTTTTTGACAGGTTCTTTTATTCAGCTTTCCAAACGTATTCAGTTTCCTGACATTCCCCCCACCCGCCACTGTCATCATGCTTGCCCCACAATAGACATCTCTTACACAGGGGAATATCCACAGACCTTCTCAGGCAAGGACAGTTGCTGTTCTGTATACTGCAGGGAATCTCTCCAGAATGTCAAGCAGGAGGTAGCTGCAATCTTTACACATTATGGAGGACCCAGCTTGGGTCCAGGTTTGCCACCCTGTGTACCAATCAGACTTTATTTTATTTATTGAGGTAAAACACTTCTGTGCCATCTTTCCACCCAACTCAGCGTCCCCAAGGTGGGAAATATTAATACATTTCAAAGGTTTAATGTGTGTGTGTGTATCAAATACTTTAAAATGACATAAAATGTATGAACTTGTAAGAACACATACAAACACACAAACCGGGATGAGGGCTGAAAAGAGTTATTGGGGAAAACATGAAACAGGACAAAAAAGTCTTTACCTGCTGGCAGAAGATGGAAACAGAATGTGACCTGTGAGTGTCTCTGGGGAGAAGGTTCCAGAGTTTTGGTACTATGATCAAGTAAGGCCCTCTCCTGGGCCACTGCCCACCTAATCTCAGGTGGCAAAGGCACCCAAAGCAGGGACTCTGAAGAGGAACAGAGTAGGTAGTCCCTCAGATATGCTGACCTTAAGCCTTATAGGGCTTGGAAGGTCAATACTGGCACTTTGAATGAGGCTTGGAAGCAAATTGGAAACTGTGTCGATGGAACAAGACTGGAGTGATAGGGTCCCTACGACTCCTCTAGTCAACATGTTGGGCAACATTCTGTACTGTCTATAGCTTCCAGAAAGTCCTCAAGGGCAGTGTGACATACCATTTTATCCAACAGAAGGCCTGCGCCCAGCAGCACCCCCATGATACTAATATGCTTTTTCGGAGGAGTGCAACCCCATCCAGAACAGGAGATAACTCTTTTCCTGAGTCAGACTTAGGGTTGCCAGGTCCCCTGGGGGAGGGGCGAGGAAACCCCCACTTGATGGGTCCATTACCCGCCGGCCCAGATCGGGCCGCCAGGGGAAACCCCACCCCCAAAGTGCTAGGATCGCAGAGACGTGTCCAGTGTGATGACATCACCCAGAGGTGATGTCATTGCGTCGGGCACATTGCGAGGGGATGCTCTATCATTTGAGAGAAAACTCTGTGGTTTCCCCTTGAATGAAAGTGGTCCCACCCCCAATGTGCCTGACACGATGGCATCACTTCCGGGTGACGTCATTGCGGCGTGCACACAAAGCACACGCACCAAAGAACTCCCAGAGACAGCTGCCCCCTCCCGCTAATGAAAAGGTAGGACTTGACAACCCTAGTCAGACTTTCCCCCACTAGTAGCACCTCCATTTTTTGGGGATTAAATTTCAGCTTGTAAGCCCTCATCTATCCCAGAACTGTCTCCAGATATCTGATGGAACTGCTGGAAGCACGAGATACAGCTGAGTATCATCCTCATATTGGTGGAAACTCAGCTCAGATCTCTGGATGACTTCCCCCCAGTAGCTTCGCATAGGTGTTAAAAAGCATGAGGGACAAGATGGAACCTTGAGGAACCCCATAGGATAGAGAACAACTGGCTGAGCAGCAATACCGCAGCACCTCACTTTGAAATGGGCCTTCGAGGTAGGATCAAAAGAACCACAAAACAGTCCCTCTCAGTCTCAACCCATAAGTTCTTCTGCCACATGTTCCTGCCTGGGAATTAAGGTCACGGGGAGACTGGGAGGGACTAATTGTCCCACCAATTAAAGATATTCATTTGGTGGGTACGTGAGAGAGGGTATTTTCCATGGCAGCCCTGCAACAGCCTCCCCAGGGAGGTGCAGCTGGTTCCCTCATTGTCAATCTGGGCCAGCACTTCCAGCTGATTTCCTCTTCCAGGTGCCACAGTGAAGCTGGGGTCCAGGGTAGGATTAAGATATGCTGGGGCCCTGAAGCAACTTCATTTCACTCATTTCACATGCCAGTTGTAAGAGACTGCTTAGCATTACTAAAAAAAAAAAAATGTGCATTACTCTAACATTGAAAAGTAGAAGTTTGGGTGGGTGTGTGTTTAACCTCTGAAAATCTGAGGCTCTCAGCTGTATCTTATTTAGCTTGCACACAAATCTGGCTCGGTTGGGGTCAGTGAAGCCAGGGCAACCCAACTAGGCACCACGTTTAGCTGAGGAGTCAATTGTGACTGAAGGGACAGAGGTGGGGCTAAATTTTCAAAACGTCCTTTCAGTTTATTGACAAGCCATCTAGAAGCGTTCCTTTGTTCCTGTTTAATTACGTGGACTCTCATCACACCTTGAGCACAACAGTGCTAATGAGCCTCTCTGTAATAATTATGCTCTCCCCTTTTGTATGAAGAAAAGCGTGCCTCTAATTATTTGCACAAACTTGATAAGCTGCCATTTAGCATTGAAGTAGGTGTCCTCATTTCACTGGGCTCTTTAAACAGCAATTAGAGGTGGCCAGGCAGTGTTTCCTGCCTTGTTAAGATACCCACATTATTATCCCATTCTGTCTTGAGAAGCGGTGATCAGGGGTGGACTGGCCATTTAGCTGACAGGGACATTTCTTGGTGAGCCACCGGTGTCCTCAGTACAGAAGCACGCTGAACCAAACCTCAGCCACTAAACCCAAGTCTCAGGGGCTACTTAGCCCAGACTCCAGTTCGGCCATGGCACTTTGCGTCAGCTCACCAACTGTCTCCTCTTGCACTGCTTCCAGCATGCCTTGGCTCCAGTGCTGTTTTCTCTTCCTAGCCGGTTCCTTGTGATGGGCAGTACAAATGATTATCATGGTAACATCCAATAATACCATATTTATGAGTGGGAACTAGGGCACAGCCTGGCAACTGGCAGGAGTTTGTGGAAGGCAGGGAAATGGGGGAAATTGGCAGGTGATGGTGTGACATCACTTCCTGGAAAATTAAGAATTGAGGTCATGCCTCTCTAGGAATTGCCAGAAACTTTACGATAAAACCATAGAATTTCTAGCAGTTCCTGTAGAAGCGTGGCATCACTTCTGGATTTCCTGACAGCATTGTTTAAAAGATTGTTTTTCTTCCTCTGGCTGTCAGAGTGGCAACAAGAAATGAGAGTTGAGGACAGGGGATCCCCATCCCCATTGGAAAAAAATGGCAGCCCTAATGGGAACAGGCGGTTACATTCTGCTTAGACCAGGGTAAATCATAGACCCATGAATCAGGGTCCCTGATTTCAATCACTCTCTAAAACTTTGTATTTTTACAGTCTACTACTAAAAATTACAGTAATCTAATCTTGACTGGCTTCTGATCTATAGAATTTGGACAGGTGTTATTTCTATGTAATAACTGATCAGTAGTTTTATCAAAGAATAGCTGGCAGTAACTATTGTTGTGGGAAGGGGAAGGGAGATTGTAAGCTGCTCTGAGACTCTTTTGGGTAGTGAAGGGCAGGGTATAAACCCAATCTCCTCCTCCTCCTCCTCCTCCTCCTCCTCCTCCTCCTCCTCTATTACATTGCATTACTTCTGGTAGTTGGATAATATTGGCCCCAGTCACACGGGAGGATTTGCCCTGCGAAACAGACGGGTTGAGGGCGCATCAAACGGGCGCGATCATATAGCAACACCTGGAAAGTGTAGCGCACCCGTCACCAACCCGTACTGTTGGCCCAAAGAAGCAGATTTTAAAAGTACCAGCAAAAGGGTAGTAGCAACCGGAAAATGCGGGTCGTAGGTGAGCATCAGATCGCAGAAGTGGAGTTAATCCGGCGCATCTGGCACACACATGCGTCCCATCGCACCATATGTGTTTTTTCCAAGCCTCCACAGCATGTGAAGAAACGTAAGATTGTGCATGCGCAAGAATGCGAAAGTGGAATCCTTTAATGTGCTTCAACATCGCCATGTGATCGCTGGCTATCGGCATCTGCGCGGCATCTCAGGGACCCGTCTGATCGCGCTACCGTGCATCTTTTTGCTCCGGCTCTAATTTGCCTCCCTTCAGCAGAGCAGTATCCTGCTCATGTGACTGGGTCCATTGTTTGGAAACTGAGCGTAAGAATGAGCATTATACTCTTGCAAATACATCAAAAACTGTTTTATTTAAAGTACTTTTAACTTTTCTCCTGGAAAGGGGACCCAAAGTGGCATAAAAATTAAAACTAGCTATTCATTCCACCATAGCCCCTCCCAAAGCTTGCCCTGAAGCTGTTTCTGAGGGTTTCTTGTCCCTCAGGGATAGCATTTCAGGAAGTTTATTGGGGTGCACCTGGATAGCCCAGGCTAGTCCGATCCTGTCAGATCTCTAGGTAGTATTTGGATGGGAGACCACCAAGGAAGTCCAGGGTTTCTACTCGAAGGCAATGGCAAACCACCTCTGAAAGACGCTTGCCTTGAAAACCCTACAGAGTCGCCATAAGTCAACTGTGACTTGATGGCACTCTTCACCACCGTCTGGAAGTGGGGGAGGGAGGCAGGAAAGTTCCATTCTGCTGACAGAAGTACTTCAGTTAGCAAAAAAAATTACTGCTGGATCCAACCCACTGTTTAATGCGTATTCCCTTCTGGAGACACTGTTATCTCTCTTATTAATTCTTCACTGTTGCAAGAAAAAAAGGAGAAGTCAGAATGGGTTTCAGCATTAGAGAAATTCACGGAAGTTAAGTCTTTCAGTCCCTGTAGGTAACTGTGGTGAAGGGCACAGGGCGGCTGTTCATCGGGGAACATAATTATAAGCTGGTATACGGAGAACGCATGGCTGAGCCACTGATTCCATGTTGACTCTGGCGTCCTGCTGCAGAGTGTTTGAGTGATGCACGGCGGGGTTTTGTGATTAAGACGGCGCAGTCGAAATGAACGTAGGGCGGCCTCTCCGTTAAATCTAGAATCTCAACTATGCAGACCCAGGAAAAGCAGAACATCAAAAGATTCCTGCGGAAGACGACCAGCCGTCCAGCTAGTCCAGCATTCTGTGGCCCAGAATGGCTAACCAGGCGCCCCGGAAGGCACATACAGGGGCACAGGCATCCTGCTATTCAGTAGTGTGCTGTACTGAACACACAGTTCAGCTGTCACAGAAAACAGGCGTTCATGTGCCTGTTTTTAGGCAGATATGCAGACTGTGTTAAAGATAGGGAGACCTGGTCTTCTCCTGCTTCAGTCAGAGGCCTTCCACTCTCCGCGTGCTCTACCTGCAGCTGTTCAGCTGGGTGTGGGGGGGGGGGATGCCAGGGAAAGTGGGGGTATATGCCAGCACCATGATATCACTTCTGGCATGACCCAGGGGTAACATCATTGCATTGGGCAACACTGTAACATTGGCCCCAAGTTCTGTGGTTTCACTGTGTGGTTATGCCAGACATGACATCCTGCGGTTCATTCAGTGCAGAAAAGATCATTCCTCCCTCTCAATGATCTCTCACCAGTTGCCAGCCACAGTTCAAGAGCATTGGAGGTATTGCATATCCCTCATGGAATACCACGAGGCTGCATTTTCTCCTCCCTTTAGTATCATCACATGTAAGTCTGTCATTACAGTTGTTTCCTCTGGAATGGAAGAAGAGGAGGAGGAGGAGATTGGATTTATACCCCGCCCTTCACTACCCGAAGGATTCTCAGAGCGGCTTACAATCTCCTTTCCCTTCCCCTCCCCACAACAGACACCCTGTGAGGTAGGTGGGGCTGAGAGAGCTCCTTTGAGAACTGCTCATGAGAGAAAAACTCTGAAAGAACTTGTGACTGGCCCAAGGTCACAGTAGTAGCTGCATGTGGAGGAGTGAGGAATCAAACCTGGTTCTCCAAGGTTAGAGTCTGCACTCCTAACCACTACACCAAACTGGCTCTCTGGATTTACCCCTTTGGATGTTTGTGTGTTTTTTTAATTACTGCTGCTGGACCCTTTGTTGCAAGAATGTAAAGGTGTGAAGCAATACCAGCATTCTTCTTTTTTTAAAAAAAGAAAATTTATTAACAGGATATAATAGCATGTTCCATATTCAACAACCAATTCTTAGCATATCCTTTTCTAAAAAAATTTATCCCCCCCTCCCCTGGCTTCCAACGATGCTCCACCCTCATTAACATTTCTATCAATATTCTCTTACATTCAATTCATTTTCAATATTCAATTCATAATTTCCAATATTTTCCTTTTCTATATTTCACAATTAGGTAACCTTTCTGTTACAATCCCTTTTCTTATAATACCTCTATTATTAATGCAATACCAGCATTCTTCGTTGCTTATGTTATCCATGTTGTAGTAGATCATTTCAGAGACTGTTTTCTAAGGACTTCTTGGTTTTGTCTGTAGGGCTTTTTGTTTTTACCACCTCCATGCTCCTTTTATGCGTGGAGAGAGAAAAATAAATAAATAAAATTAGATAATTTCAGAACACATCTGCCCAGGGGTGCCAGCCTCCAGCTGGGACCTGGGGATCTCCCAGAATTACAGCTCATCTCCAGACTTTAGAGATCGGTTCCCTTGGAGAAAATGGATGTTTGGGAGGGTGCGCTCTATGGCATTGTACCCCAGTGAGCTCCCTGTCCTCTTCAGGCTCCATCCCCAAATCTCCAGGGAGTTCCCCAGCCTGGATCTGGTCACTCTACCCTGTTTACCAAGCCAGTGGCCCGGGGAGACCTGGCAACCCTATGTCTGCAATACTAAAAAAGGGATCAGTTTATCTCCTTCAGGGCATTGATCTACAGCGAAGGCATTGTCTTGTGCTCTTAGCAGTCTTCTTTACCAGTCTGGTTTCCTTCACTGCCTTAAAATTGCAGGGGTCCCTAAGCGAGGAGACACTCCCTGCAAAGACAGTTTATACCCCCATGGGGAAAAAATGTCGCACCCCATCAACCTACAAAACTCCCTCCCCCACAACGACAAAAAAATGCTGTATTATTCACAGCATGTTCGCAACTGTCAAATCATATGATTAAAAGCCTTTTACGTTGATCATATTAGGGCACCGTCTCCCAGGGTTACCGAGAGCGTAGAAAATTTGATATCTTCCAGAGAATTAAGTTCCCGTCTTCATCTCCGATATCTCCTTTTTCTATCTGTGTCACTCTTTCTGGGGGAGTTCATGCTAGGAGGAACACTTTTCATGTAAGATTTATAGCCTTATTTGTTTTTGAAGGCTTCCTTTTCTTTCATGTGAATCCATTTGGTGATAGAGATCTTTCCTCAGGTCTCTCTTTTAGCATGTATTTATGCATGCACATTGTATAATCAGTCAGTCTGAATGGAAGGTGATGTGCAAAAGAAGAGTTTAATTTCCGGTAGATTCAAAGATTAATTAATCCAGGGTTTGCATAGCCTTCTTTTAAATTTGTGGGCATCTATGCGTACGGTGGGCTTGTACAGCCTTTATCCTTGCTCAGCCACTCACTTGATGATCTTGGGCCAGACACAGTTTCTCTTGGTCTACCTCACAGGCCTGTTGTGAGGATTACATGGTAGTATGTGTGTCATTCTAAGGAATTTGGAGGAAGGGTGGAGTAAAAATGGGATGGAGATTTACGGGTTTATGGGTTGCTTGGTTTCTTATAATCTAAATAGCGAAAGCTTTTAAAATATCGGCATTACCAACACAACACCCTATCAATTTTACATTTAAAATTACGCAATAAAACTGACAAACCAATACAAGCACTCCATAAAAACAGCCGATATCCATTTGGGGGATGGTATAAATATGCCATATGATGGAGAACATCGTAGAAGACCTATAGCATGCTGGTAAGGTAGCAAAGAGTAGTTTCTTCTCTGCCATTTGGGTTGCCATCCTCCATGTGCAATGTGGAGATCTCCCGGATTTACACCTGATCTCCAGGTTATAGAAATCTGTTTCCCTGGAGAAAATGGCTGCTTTGGAGGGTGGTCTCTTTGCCAGTATATAGAATCATAGAATCATAGGGTTGGAAGGGACCTCCAGGGCAATGCTCCCTCTAAGCTGTGGGGTCTTGTGAGCGTCTAGTCCAACCCCCCTGCACAATGCAGGAAATTCACAAATACCTCCCCTTCCATACCCCCAGTGACCACTGGTTCCATGCCCAGAAGATGACCGATAATCCCTCTAAGCTTTGGAGTTTTGTGAGCAGCAGTTCTACTTTGTGAGCTACTGGCATTAAAGCTGTGAGTGAGCAATTTGGCTACTGCATAAATTAGTTTGCTCTGGAGCCATCCTTCCTGAGCTGAGACAAAAATGTATGAGCCAGAAGCTAAAAAACTGTGAGCTAGCTCACATTATCTCAGCTTAGAGGGAACACTGAAGATGACATCCTTCTCCTCCCCCAAACCCCATCCTCCACAAGCTCTACTCCCAAATATCCAGTGATTTCGTGACCCAAAGTTGGCAACCGTATCTGCCATCATCACAGATATTGTTGTGTAGAGCTTCTTTAAGAGGCTAACCCAGACAGCCTTAATACAGGTTGTTTGTTTTGGGTGAAAGTACAAGGAAAACAGTTTCATTTGCTTGGTGGTAACCTGCAGGGATAATTAGTTAACAATTATCATATGGCAGTGTGTGTAGTATAGCTAGGAGGTCCTAAGGTTGTCTGGCAGCTCGAAGTTCTAGCCCTTCTAGCATTATGCACCATTAGGTGGCAAGCTAGACTTGTTTTCAGAGGTGGTGTGCCATTGTCTGCCTTTGTGTCACCCCCTGGTATTCCTTGACAGTTGCCCATCCAAGTATTAGCTAGGATTGAACCTGCTTAGCTTCCGAGATCTGATGCGATCGGGCTAGCCTGGGCTATCCAGGTCAGGGGGGCTGTGCCTACACAAACTAGACTGACTTACTAGATGGGCCATTGGCCTGATTCAACATTGGCTTCTGTTATGTTCTTATGTTCTTACTTCTAACACTCATAGATTTAGCAAACGTTCTAGTCAATAAGAAACATGCACATGAAACGTAAGATGTTCTGTAGCCCAATCTTGACCCTTTTTTTAGGTTTATTGAAGCAAAACTTGGATAGGAAACATGGCTATCTGCTAAGAAATGTAATAGTGGCAGCTAGATTATTGGATGCAAATGACAACACTGTCAATGGAGATTTGGCTTAGGAAATATTGGTTCAATATGTTGATGAATGAAATAACACTATATAACAATCAAGGGGAAAGAAGATGCTTATACAAACTTAATTTGTTCAAAGTTCATACTGTCTACTGGCATAAGTTGAAACCAATGGAAAATGCCATATGTATAGGCAGAACCATTGATCTATGGAACTCCAGTGTGCTTTTGGGGGTATATCTATTATCCTATTTGCAAGTATTAGCATTTGTTATTTGTACTGAATGTATTTGTATAATTTGAGGTATCTCTTTCGTGTGGGTACTTTGTATTTTTCTGTATAAAGAGGGTTTTTTAATGACCCTTTCGTTTTTGGTTGTTCATATTTTGGCCTTGTGAATCTTTTTCTCCTTGGCCCATTTCCGTTGCTGGTGTCTCAGTTTGTTGTTTGCTTTTGCTCCATTTTGTATCATTATTATGCCATTTATACCAAAAATATTTGAAAACTTGTCCAATTGAATAGGAACATTTTGACAGGAAGAACTGGGGAAATGTGTAAAAGTAGACTCCTGGGTTCGACCTGCAGAAAGAAGTAAAATCAATCGTAACAGGGATTTTCAATAGGAAGTGTGAAATTCGGTACCATCCCTGCCTACAAAAACAGGTTGGGAATCCTTTAGCTTTACTGAATAGCTCCTATTAAAGCAACAAACAAAATGCTAAAGCAGTACGGTATGGATGTATTTTGTTTCTATCCGGCCGTTACATTAGTATGCTCAAGGTGGCTGACAAAATCAGCCTTGCAAAAAAAGCACTTTCAACAACTCAGTGCAAAGTTATAGCAGACATAAAGATTGTCATGTGGGAAATGATTCTTGATGGAAAATTTAGAGAGAGAGTATCGGACCTTCCACCTGCTGCTGGCAGTGTGTTTTCTTTAGTGTCAGCACCAGTGTTGACAAATGGGGCTAGATTTGGCTTGTCTCTGGGGCTGGCAGCTAACATTAGGTGGGTCTAGAATTGGCTGTGCTTCCGGCTTGTCAGCCTGCCCCGGTTCTCCCTGTCAACAGTTATCCGGCACCATAAATCGATCAAGACGCAGGAAAAACACACTGTCTTATTTATGTATCTGATTTTCTTTTAGCCCATCTACTACAGTAGCCTGAAGGCCAGTTGGTCAACAGCATGTCAAAAATATAAAATAATAGGACAAGCTAATCTTCAGGAATTTTAACATGGGTTCTAATTTTGGTTTGCATAGAATCTAATGGTCTTGAGGTAGATATAGGTTTGTCAGGTGACATCCCCTCGGCTGCTGCTGGGGGATGGGGGTAGGGTTGCCAGATCTATGTCTGGAAACTCCTGGAGATTTGGAGATGGAGCCTGGGGTGGAAAGGGACCTCAGTGGCATATAATTTTCTCCAAAGCATCCATTTTCTTGAAGAACTGATCTCTGTAGTCTGGAGATGAGTTGTAATTCTGTGGGATCGCCAGGTCCCACCTGGAGACTGGCACCCTTATGTGGATAGCCCAGGATAGCCTGGTCTCATCAGATCTAGGAAGCTAAGCAGGGCCAGCCTGGTCAGTATTTGGAATACTGGGGTTGTGATGTAGATGCAGGCAATAGCAAACCATCTCTGAAAGTCTCTTGCCCCCAAAACTCCATGGGGTCACCATAAGTCATCTGTGACTTGATGGCCAAAGGGGGGGGAAATCAAACAATGAAATTGTTCTTGAGCCACAACAGCTCACCTACTTACTGTATGCTGCATTTTAAATCATAGTTAAATACAATGATCCCATCAGGGCTGGTCTCAAAGATTTGATGGTGGGGAAATCTTAAAATTGATTTCAAGTATTGTGATGAGTTATTTGTGTTTATCACTGGCTGGTTGTTGTTGCATTCAATTGTTCTGTAATGTATTATAAACTCATGTTAAATGTACAAATATACGCCTTGCTTCCTGTAAGCAGATCTGAACACGTGAGCAAAATTCCATGCTCGTATCATATGCTGTATTAGGAACTGAGGACATAAATCTGACTCATATCCAGATGTGCATCAGAATGTGCAATGGAGCATGGATGCTGCATGTACCAATTTGTGTTTGGGCACCAAAGCCCATGGAAGTTCTTTTTCAAAGCCTTAAGGGCAAAACCAGACGAGACGCTGGGAATTCTGCCTATTAGCCTCACAGTTTTGCTTGTTTGTTAATAGCTGATGGGTGGGGCACCAGTTCAGATCAGGACTGAGCTGTGGGGGTTAAGCCTCCCCGTGTGCCATTTTCTTGATTCCAAATGGCTCTGCAAGGCAGCTGTTCACCCCTTTGGGGCAAGCATATATTTGCTGCATCAGGTATCAGGATCTCTCACAGAAAATTCTTGACACTTACACCAAACTCTGATTCCTGGGACTGCAAGGGAAGGAGTTTAGGGAGCTGTGACAAAATGTTGCAATACCAACAGAAGTTTGAAATGCTGATAAACCCTCCATGTGCCCTCGCACTTTGGGTTGCCAGCTTTGGGTTGGGAAATTCCTGAAGATTTGTGAGTGGAAGCTAGGGATGGCAGTGTTTGGGAGGGGAGGGACCTCATCAGGGTGGAATGCCATATAATCCATTCTCCAAGCCAGCCATTTTCTCCAGAGATACGGATTTGTGTTATCTGGAGATCAGTTGTAATTGTGGGAGATCTCCAGCCCCCACCTGGAGGTTGGCAACCCTACCTTGTGGTCAGGCACAGAAGATGTAAGCTTAAGAGAATAGTCTTGGTTAATTCCAGAAATCCAGAATGGAGATAATGTCTGAAGCCTGTTGTGCACTTTCAAATAGGACTGTATAATCAGAACCAGACCTGAAATGAACCCAGAAGGCCCTTGGGAATCAGTGGCAATGCTGAGCAGTAAAAAAAATAACTTCTCTTATGTTGACTGCATCCTCTTGTCAGGATCTGTACTGTTCTCTGAGCTGTTGTGCCTGCATTGATTCACCTGGTGTTCCCCCTCCCCCCAATAAATCAGTGTTACCACAGGGAAATGGAACTCACCGTGATGCAGTTCTTAAGTCTCAGATTCTTCATGTCTGTCAGCCCTGAATGATTCTTGAACCAACAATGCTAGATTCCATTTACTAGCTGTTTGCCAGACTTGTGGTACTTGCTGTTCTTTGGGAACCAGAAGACTTGTTTTCTGTTTATAAGCCTCCCTGGTGACATGCTCCCCACGATTGTTTTCCTAAGGTAAAATCTTCCAGGTCTGGTTAAATCCTGTCCCAGGTGCCTATGTGACCTTGTGTTCAAATGTGCATGTTGTGCTTCCCACCCTGCCTTTAGCCTTGTGCCTCCAGTTACCTCACTAGCTACTATACCAGCCTCTGATTGCACACCCTGTCCCAAGCTTTGCCTCACACTGACAGGATGGACTTGTAAGGGGGAATGGGTATACTTTACCAGACCCAGAGGAGGGCAACAAAGATGGGGAGGGGTCTGGAGACCAAGTCTTAGGAGAAAAGCTTGAAGGAGCTGGGTATGTTTAGCCTGGAGAGGAGACGACTGAGAGGTGATATAGTAACCATCTTCATGTATATGAAGGGGTGTCATATAGAGATGTTTTCTGTTGCCCCAGAAGGTTGGAACAGAACCAACAGGTTGAAATTAGATCAAAAGTGTTTTCGACTAAACATTAGAAAGAACTTCCTGACAGTTAGAGCAGTTCCTCAGTGGAACCGGCTTTCTTGGGAGGTGGTGGGCTCTCCTTCTTTGGAAGTTTTAAAGCAGAGGCTAGATGGCCATCTGACAGCAATGCTGATTCTGTGAACTTAGGCAGATCATGAGAGGGAGGGCAGGAAGGCTTAGTTCTTGTAGCCCTTTCTTACATGCCCAGGGAAATGCCGATCACCACTTTGAGGTCAGGAAGCAATTTTTCTCCAGGCCAGTTTTTGCCGTCTTCTGGGCATGGAGCAGGGGTCACTGGGGGTATAAGGGGAAGGTAGTTGTGAATTTCCTGTATTGTACGGGGGATTGGACTAGACAGCTCCAACTTTTTGATTCTATGATTCTATGACCCTGTGTGGGCCTGAGGGGACTATCCTGGATGGCTTGCCCCTCATGGTGATATGTTGGATACCATTTCAGAAATAAAACAGAAATGTTTCTTTCAGGAATCATACATTTACAGGTATGGAATCAGGGTTGCCAACCTCCAAGTAGTGGCTGGAGTTCTCCCACTATTATAGCTGATCTCCAGGTGAAATATCAATTCACCTTGAGAAAATGGCCGCTTTGGCATTGGGCTCTATGGCATTATACCCCACTGAAGCTCCTCCCCTCCCCAAACCTCACTGTCCTAAAGCTCCACCCCCAAAATCTCCAGGAATTTCACATCCCAGTGCTGGCAAGCTTATATGAAATGGATTCATGTCCGTGGCAACAGCCACAGGAAAGATTTCTATCAGGCCCACAGAAATAACACTTGGGTTCTGATGGCAACTGCACAAGACTCTTCTGACTTTGCAGGGTTGCCAGCCTCCAGGTGGAGCCTGGGGATCTCCTGACTGATGTCCAGCTGACAGAGATCAGCTCCCCTGGAAAAAATGGCTGCTTTGACAGGTGGACTCTCTGGTAGGGGTGTCAAACATGTGGCCCACGGGCTGGATCAGGCCCCCGGAGGGCTTCTATCAGGCCTGCAGTGGAACTGGCTGTCTTCTGCTGCTTCTTCTCATTCTGCTGGTGCTGCTGCATCATAGTAGGTTTGTCACTTACAGATACACACCTGAACATCATACTCAAGATTGCAACAGCACAGACATTTTGATGCAATAATTCAGAGCAAGAGGTGTCAGTTTTCAGACACTATTAACTAAACAAAATATTGCAAGAGTGCTAATGTTTTAAGCATGTTTTTATTTTATGTAAAAAAAACCCTTGTGTTTGTGCCCTTTATAAAGTTTATATCTCCAATACCTACCATTATATTTTATGATACACATGGCCCGGCCCAACAAGGTCTCATTATGTCAGATCCATCCCTCATAACAAATGAGTTCAACACCCCTGCTCTATGGCATTGTACTATGCTGAGGCCCCTCCCCTCCCCAAACACTGCCCTCTCCTGGATCCACCCCCAAAGTGTCTAGATATTTCCCAGCCCAGACCTGGCTGTTATGTATAATCAAACTAATGACCCTGGTTTCAGGTGGGTAATCATGTTGGTCTGCAGTAGAATAGTTAGCTTCAAGTCCAGTAGTGCCAACAAGATCTTGGGAGTATGAACTTTTGAGAGTCAAAGGTTCCTTCATCAGATATTGACCCTGGTGTTTTTGGGCTACGGTAATAGTTCTGCAAAGATTCATGAAGTAAAAGGACAGAGATCACTCAGTTTTTTTCTCATTCTAGTGCCTTCATCAGCAGCTGTCTATACGGCCCTTTTCACATTACCATTCTAAACCAGGTAGTATTTGTTTGTTAAGCAATACAGGGTTGGGGGTTTCATACAGCAAATTTCCTTTCGTTAATGAGCAGTCTCTGAAGTGCTGTGGTAATTTCAAACATCGCCACTTTTTTCCCTGCCCTTTTTTGCCATGCGATCTTCCTCTCTGACTTTTTCAAGACATTCTAAGGGAAGTGCTATAGCACTAAATTGGTACAGCACTGAAGTGCTATAGCAATACCATTGAGATACATTGACTCAATGGAGTCAATGCATCTCAGTAGTGCTGCTGTAGCACTGAAGTGCTAGAGCAGTTTAACACTATAGTGCTCACCTTAGAACATTTTTTAAAAGTCCAAAGAAGATTGTGCAGTGAAAAAGTGTGTGTGGGGGGGAAGTGGCATTGTAGAAGGTGCTGTGGACATTTTAAAAAGCATACCTCAGTGATTCAGAAGTGCCACAAAGTAGTTGAAAATGGGAAAAAAAGCAATTTCCCTCAAAAGCAACTCAACCATGCTTTGCTAGCCTGGCACAAGCAGGTTTGTATAAACAGGTAAATAAATTTCACCAGCAGCTGGTTACTAAGGCAGGTCTGTGTGAAATGACAGGAAAAAATTCATTAGCAACCAGTTACTAAAATGGAATACAAAGGCAGTTTGAAAAGGATCCATATGACCAAGGAACAGAATTCAAGATGGAGCTGCCACCACGAAGTGCAAGGGATCTGCACCTAGGCTTGATATTTCAGAGAGTGTGTGGTCCACTGTGGCAGCAGGGTGGACAGCTCTGGATTGGGAAACTCCTGGAGCTTTGGGAGTAGAGCCTGGGGAGGGCAGGATTTGGGTAGGGGGAGGGACCTCAGCAGGGCATACTATCATCGAGTCCACCCTCCAAAGCAGGTCTCCAAAGCACACACCATTTCTTCCCGGAGGAGGGGGGGGACTGGTCTCTGCAGTCTGGAGATCAGTTGTAATTTTGGGAGTTCTCCAGGTCACATCTGAAGGCTGGCAAGCCAAAGTGGTAGGCAGAAAACTGAGGCAAGTGAATGATCACCATCCACCCCCATGGGGAAACCTGAAGCATGGCATTTGGGTGTTGAGCACCAAGCTTGCCAATGGCTCAGTGACAGGGCAACTGCTTTGGATGCAGCATCTTCTAAGTTGAGTCCTTGGCATCTCCAGTTCAAAGAGCCTGGGTAGTAGAGAGGAAAAGGCTTTTCACCTGCTGACAGGTGACTGGCAGTCATATGAGCCTCTACCCTGGACTGAGGGAGTATAGGGACCTTGCAGTAGGGTTGCCAGATCCAGGTTGGAAGACTCCTGGAGATTTGAGGATGGAGCTTGGGTAGGACAGGGTCCTCTGTGGGGTACAATGTCATACAGTCTATCCTCCAAAACATCCATTGTCTGCAGAGGGACTGATCTCTGTAGTCTGGAGATAAGCTGAAATTCCAGCGGATACCCAGGTCCCACCTGGAGGCTGGCATCCCTACCTTGTAGTCATCTACACTGGTGGACAGTGACTCTACATGATCTCTGTAGGGATCCTAAAACCTTCAATTAAGACATTAGGTGACATACCTTCAATGCAATCCTAACAAGACTTATACCCTTCTGAGTCCCATGAATTAAGAAGGGCGTAACTCTGCTTAGAATTGCAGTGGCTGAAGACTGACTCTGGGGCCTTCTGCATGCATAGCAAGTGGTCTGTGACTGAGCCACAGCCCCTTCCCTGGTCATAACGGATGATACAAAGCTACATAGGAGAATGGTCTGACTTGATCTAAGACATCTTCTTATGTTCAAATGAGACTGGGGTGATGCTATTGTCACTGACAGGAAGCCCTCAGAGTGTGGAGATGTAGAATCAGAGTGTCATGGAATCATAGAGTTGGAACAGGCTATAAAACCCCCTTGCTCAACACAGGATCAGCCTAGAGCATCCCTGACAAGTCTTCATCCAGCTAGCTTGAAGACTGGCAGTGAGGGGGAGCTCACCACCTCCCTAGGCTGCCGATTCCACTGCTGAACTACTCTTACTGTAATTCCCTCCCCGCAAATATCCAGGTGCCTGTAATTTAAACCTAGTATTACAGGTCCTATCCTCAGCTGCTGACAGGAACAACTCCCTGCCCTCCTCTAAGTGACAGCCTTTCAAATGCCTCAAGAGAGCAATCGTGTTCCCCCTCAGCCTCCTCTTCTCCAGACTGGACATTCCCAAGTCCCTCAGTCATTCCTTGTAGGGCTTGGAGACCAAGGCCCTGATCATATTTGTTGCCCTCCTCTGCACCTGCTCCATTCTGTCCACATTCTTTTTGAAGTGAGGCCTCCAGAACTGCACACAGTCCTCTAGGTGTGGCCTGACCAAGGTGGCATAGAGTGGGACTATGACCTTGCGATTTGGATGGTATGTCTCTGTTGATACATCTCAGTGTGCAGCACTCCCAAGGTTCCTTGCAGAATACAGTCCCCACACTCATCAGACAACTCACCCACCACAACAGCAAGTGTTTTGCTAATGGTATTATCCATTTAGCAATGGGAGTCAGTATTTTCCCTCCCATTTGAACCAGTCTGCTTGGTGGTGGAAAAATCATGCACATGTTTATCATTGACTAGAACATTTGCTAAATCTATGAGTGTTAGAAGCACCATGCCATTATTTTCACATAAAAGAATTTCCTGTCAAAGCCGCAAATAAAACTGCTCCAGTGAACTTTTCTCCATATCCTCCAGTCCTACATCTGTTTGCTGGGCACTGGCTGTCATAAACAGTTGTCATAAAAGGCCATTGAGTTTTTGATGTCTCAGAATGAAAGGGGGGGAAAAACTTCCTGACATGTGGCAAGGAATAAAAATACCATTTCAGCACCAAGGGCAGGAAGAAAAAAAAACTGCCTTTGAAGGAAAGAAGTTTGTTTCTCCATTTAGAAGTTTGTACATAATATCTGAATATATATCCCCCACTTTCCGCCAATACTGTGAGTTCCACGTACTACATCGATTGCATCTGTCTTGAAACAGGGTAGAGTCTAGCCAGCTCGGTGTAGTGGTTAAGAACAGTGGGCTCTAATCTGGAGAACCGGGTTTGATTCCCCACTCCTCTACATGAAGCCAGCCGGGTGACCTTGGGTCAGTCACAGCGCTCTCAGAACTCTCTTAGCCCCACCTATCCCACAAGGTGACTGTTGTGGGGAGAAGAAGGGAAGGCAATTGTAAGCCACTCTGAGACTCCTTAAGGTAGTGGAGAGTGGGGTATAAAAACCAACCTTCTTCTGGATTGCCCTCTTAAACTAACCCTTTTTCTTTTGTAGAGCATATGTCTGACACTCTTTTAAACAATACTGATGTATTTATAGTTCATAAATGCATTGCTGTTATATCTAGACATCCTGAAAACTCCAACATGAGCACAGTCACCCAACAAAATGTACCCTTTTCAAAC
This sequence comes from Gekko gecko, assembly GCA_029375565.1. Taxonomy (NCBI): domain Eukaryota; kingdom Metazoa; phylum Chordata; class Lepidosauria; order Squamata; family Gekkonidae; genus Gekko; species Gekko gecko. The sequence goes on along the minus strand of JAPDNY010000004.1, from coordinate 28,006,342 downwards.
TCCCTTAGTTATATGCAATGTTCTTATTGAACCTCCTTGATGGCTGAACAAAGTTTGAGTCCAGTGGCACCTTTAAGACCAACAAAGTTTTATTCAGGATAGAAGCTTTCTGAAGAAGTGTGTGTGCACACAAAAACTTATACCTTTGTTAGTCTTAAAGGTGCTAATGGGCTCAAACTTTGTTCTGCTGCTTCAGACCAACACGGCTACCTACCTGAATCTATCTCCTTGAGCTACTGGATAGGACGGGGTATAAATCTAGAAAGAAAGAAAGAAAGAAAGAAAGAAAGAAAGAAAGAAAGAAAGAAAGAAAGAAAGAAAGAAAGAAAGAAAGAAAGAAAGAAAGAAAGAAAGAAAGAAAGAAAGAAAGAAAGAAAGAAGAGAGAGAGAGAGAGAGAGAGAGAGAGAAAGAAAGAGAGAGAGAAGAGAGAGAGAGAGAGAGAGAAAGAAAGAAAGAGAGAAAGAAAGAGAGAAAGAAAGAGAGAAAGAAAGAGAGAAAGAAAGAGAGAAAGAAATGACTGTTATTGACATTTTTTCTCAAAACCACATTGAGCTGGTGTGGTAGCTACTAACGCTATGGGGCCATCAGTTAATGAAGAGGAGGTGCACTCCCCCCAGGGCTATGATCAGGTCATTAGAATGACTGACTTGTAAAGCATGGAATCACTTGTGGTTTTCCCTCATTGTACAGTCCTATGCATCCTTTAAGTGAGCAACATCACTTACATTACATTGGCTGTTTTTTGTGCCTTTGCAGTCAGCAGCATCTATTCATGAACTGATCACAAGCATTGATTCCAAGATTAGCTGGGTTCATGGGCAGTCACTAGAGGCACACAGAGATACCTATAGAGTAAGTCTCAATTCTATATCCCCAAACAGCACTTTTAAAATCACTATGCCCTATATAGAAACTGGAGGAGGAGGGAGAGGCAGAAGATAGGTGGGACTGATCAGATGCGGGAGGGGTGTTGTGTGTGTGTGTGTTACATGGATATAAGCTGGTCGTGGACCAGCTAGTTTGTCTTCAGTTTGAGCTATCTAATAAATTATGAGCTGCTCACTATGCCACGTGTCCGAACTCAGTATATTATAACATCACACATACATCACAGGCGCAGTGCAAAATGGCCAACATGATGGACAGCTGTGGCTTAAAATTTCCCTCCCCTCCAAGAAAGCTTATGTGATTGCCAAGGCAACTCACTTGATTGGTCCTAGGTCTAAGATTGGCTGGGAGAATCACTGTTTCCTGGGGAATGGGGAGAAACATTTCTTCAAAAACAGGCAGGCAGGTTCCATTAAATCCCTAACAGTTAGTTTATTGTGTTAAGAGATCCAGGAGTCATTCTGGGAAGGCTTTGACTGCCTTGAATATAGCCTACATAGGATTGCCAGGTCCCCCTTGGATTCTGGTGTGGGGGGGCATAGGGTTGTCAGATCCAAGTTGGAAAACTTCTGGAGATTTGGGGATGGAGCCTGGGGAGGACAGGGACCTCAGTGGGGTACAATGCCACAAAGTCCACCCTCCAAAGCATCCATTTTCTCCAGGGAAACTGGTCTCGGTTGTCTGGATATAAGCTGTAATTCCAGGGGATCCCCAGGTCCCACCTGGAGGCTGGCATCCCTCAGCCTACCTGATCTGATGCTGAGTAAGTCAGATGACTTTTAGGATCAGCAATATCTGACTGCATGTTTTCAAGGGAAATTGGACCTCCAGTTCAATTCCTTGTTCTTGTATTAAACTTTGGTTCAGGCTTCAGGTTAGGCCTGAAACATAGGGGAAGAGATCAAAGGGAAACCTCTGGGGTTATGTCATGAGGAAGTTGACAAGTCTGACTTGGTGCTTTTGAGTAACAGGGACAAGGAATCACACTGTTTGGTCACCCGGATGGGTTGCGGCGCCAACACATGCCTCACTTCTTCCTTGATGTTTGAATTACACTGCAGAGAGAAGCATCCTTTCAAAAACTGCTTCTCTGCTGAACCATCTGTTGTCACAGAGCTATATCAAAGATAACTTTGTTAGTCTGAAGTTTTAGTAGGCTCAAGGGCCCCAGCTTATGCAAATTTTAGACTTTGAGAAGTTCAGCATTTCTGATGTTAGTTGGTAGTTGGAGCAAGCCAGCTTCAGCTGCCCTGGAGGTAATGGGTTAATCCTGCATTGGGTTAGGCCCTGGCCTGGCACACAAAGAAGACTTGGAATGATTGCCTGATTTCACCCAATAAGCATAAAATGGTAATTATGGATTAGAATTTTACTGTGTTAGCTAGAAATTAAAATGTAGTTTTTCTTGTTTTCATGCTCCTTGCTCTGTTCTTGGAAGTATTCCTGCACTTTTTTATTTAAAAAAAAAACTTTTATTATATCTGGTTGTTCTGTACTTCAGAAGTTGCAATTTAAATTCAGTACCGAGACCAAAGTGCTCACCTACTGGCTAATTGATAGTGGAAACTCATTCTGCAAGTGGCCAACCTTGCAAGGTTGACTTTTGCATTTAATGCCAGAAAGATCAGGAGTCTGCCCCGTGGCTTCTGATCATAAGGATAGTCAAATGAGCTGGTGGTAGGCTACCCCCCTGGTTTGTGAGAGCTCACACTCCAGGTCGGTTGTGTAATTTTGAGCCTTGCCCACCATACCAAGGATCCCCTGGATCAGGCCCGTAGCCAGGATTTTTTAAGTCAGGGGGCATTTAAATTTCTTAGGGGGCACTGGCTAATCAATTTAATCTGGAGGAGAAGGCCATGACACCCTGGGCTAGATGGGAAGTCAGGGGGCCATGCCAGCAAGTCAGGGGGCCTAGCCCCGAGATGCCTCACTGTAGCTACGGGCCTGCCCTGGATTGGGAATTCTTGACACACACCCCTAGTGGCAGTGAAGAAGCAGTATAATCGTGCAAAAATCAATGCATCCAAATTCATCCAGAAGCTTCCAAACAGCTCACTGAATGATTGGCTCCATTCTTGTGATCAGCGAGCAGGATGTGAGCTGACCTGGCAGATGTTCGAATGTGTCTAGTTTTGTTACAAAAATATTTCACAAGCAACAACATTTTTTGTCTGATTAAGTCTTTGCTCCGAGCGTTCTACGTGTATGCAGTAGCGTGCCTTGCTTTCAGCCGTTGCTTTCAGAGAGCGACAGAGAGGTCTTCAGAGGATGAGTCGATATGGCCATTTTAATTTTTCTTTGATTTTTCAGGTTGTCATGGGCATTGGTTTCGGTTCGCTTCCCTTTCTTTGTTGTCTTTGATGATACTTTTGTTTCTTTGATGCCATTTATGAGCAGTTGATAGAAAACTAAGGTGGAAACTTGGGTAACATGAACGGCAAGAATTCTGTATCGTGAAAAGAGAGGCTGGGTGTGAGAATAAGGATTCAGATTTGTTTCTCACAAGGGAGACATGAAACTGAAATGGAGGATATTGAAATCTATTCAGACAGCTTTTGAAATGTTGGCATTGTTTCCAGCATAGGAACTAATTTCTGAGACAGCAAAATGGCAGATGAGGCTAGAAAGCTTTAAAAGATACTCCCAGCACCCAGATATTGAGCCTCTTTCCTCCCTTTCTGCCCATTCACATTATATACAAACTCTCACCCCAAACCTGTACGGCTTAAACATATCTAAAACCAAAATCTGTCTGTTGACCAAGGGACTGACATAAGCATTCAACAAATGGTTGAGCTATTTCAGGTTTTCCTTATGAAAAAGGAAAGATAAAATTCTGGCAGTGAAAATTCACTCTGTTTTCTCTCAAAATAGGTTCAAGTCTTGTGATATGATGTAATGTAGTTTTTGATTGAAGGAAAGGACTGTTAACTGGGAATGCTCTAAAGTGATGTTGCATTCTGTCTATTGCCCTGTAACATTTTACACTTTTCTCGTGACGGTGACTGTAATTTTTAAAAGTTCCAGGTTTACCTCTGTGGTGACATAACCACCTTGAATGACTACAGCAGCCTGAGGGACTCAGATATCTTCTGGGAGGAGGGGAACTGCATTTATACAGAACAAGGACTTCTGTGCAAAGTCCTTCATTATAAAATGGAATAAAATCATGATGCCTACATTTCAGGAATGATTGCCTGACAGAGAGTTGAATCCTATGAATTTGTTCCACTCATGGATAGCACTTTCCTCCTGCACCAGGTACCTTCCCCAAAACCTCTGATATCAGGGGAAGGTGATGTAGGGTTCCCAAGTACTTACCACATGGGAGCGTGGGACGTATGCTCCCCGGCCAGACCAGTCCTCCTTGTAACGTACCATGCCATCGCCAGGAAGTGACGCTCTGGCAATGGGGCTGAAAACTTGATGATAACATCGAGTTTCCAGCTGCATTGCCAGAGCGTCGCCTAGTGTCACTTCCTGGCAACAGCATGGTGCTCCGCGCCTGTCCTTCCCCCGGGGATGGTCCTGCGAGGACATATCCATCCCCCGCCAGCACGTGGTAAGTTCTTGGCAAGCCTAAGGTGATGCCATGAGTGGAAGAAATTCATAGGATCTAACCCACTGTCTTCTGTACATATAAAACCACTGTGACACAAATATACGAGTCAAACAATTGGTCAATCTGTTATAGTGTTGTCAATTCTAGCAGACCATAGCTGTCTATGAGGTAGGGCAAAGAGAGATTTTGGGCCAAGACTGAGCACCTGTTAACTGAGGTCCTTTAACTGGAGATGCCAGGGACTGAACCCAGGCCCTTGGTATGTGAACAATATGCTCAGACTTTGCTGACAGTGATGTAGTCTGAGACACAGCCATACCAGTTCAATTTCTCCATGTTATGTAGCTTTAAAAGACCTCTGCCAGGGAAAAAAAAAATGGCAACTTTATTTTTGGTTCTTTGAGGTAAATAAAATCCCTTTTTGAAAAAGAAAAAGAAAAAAAAAAGGAGAGAAGCATTAGCATCAAATGCCACAGCAGCTAACATTCCCATGCAGGCGGGCACCTGAAGAAAAGCAGATCTATAAAAAAATTGCTAAATGCAAATTACAGAATAATGAAATCGTTAACAAGGTGGTTTACGCTGAGCAGAATCTTAATTTTAAAGATTTTAAATTATAAGTGCGAACACAGCCTTTGTTAAAGGCAATTTCTGGTCTCTCACTGGTTTTTTTTTCAAATCAGTTGATATTGTATTTACTCTTTTTGTTTCCCTGCTACCTACCCAGTTCCCCATGACATTTTAGAAATAATTGTCCATGGCTCAGTAACTTCATTAATCAATTTGCTCAGCCCTCTGGAAAGCTTTTCACCTTGTATACTAATGACCTAAGAAATTCAATTAAGAAATAATATCTCAACCTTTCTCTAAGGAGCTTAGCACGGCAAACATGGGTGGCATCCACTTTTGTCCTCACAGCCCTGACCTGGATAGCCCAGGCAAGCACGATCTCATCAGATCTTGGAAGCTAAGCAGGGCTGACCCTGGCAAGTATTTGGATGAAAGACCTCCAAAGAATACCAGGGCCAGGAGGCAGAGGCAGGCTATCAAGCCACTTCTCTGAACATCCTCCATTCCCTACTAGGAGTTGCCACAGGTCGTCATGACTTCCAAGCACAGGCATGCACACAAACACGCAAAAATGCACTTCTGTCTTCACAACCATCCTGCAAGGGGGGTTAGGCCAAGAGACAGACACTTGGCCCAATATCATCACCCAGTTGATATTCATGCCTCCTGACCCAACATTTTACCCTGTCATCAGATGGAGCTCACAGTGGCCTTCTCTTCCCCAGTTTTTCCTCAGAAAAAACATCTTGAGGTAGATGAGACTGAGAGAAAGTGACTCACCAAAGGCCATTTAGAGAAGGGCAGGGGCCGTTGGTGGTGACCTTGGGTCAGTGACAAGTTCTTTCAGAGCTGTTCTCTCAAGAGCAGCTCTCAAAAGAGCTCTCTCAGCCCCACCTACCTCACAGGGTGTCTGTTGTGAGGAGGGGAAGGGAAAGGAGATTGTAAACTGCTCTGAGACTCCTTTGGGTAGTGAAGGGCAGGGTATAAATCCAACCTCCTCCTCTTCCTCCATGGTGGATCATCTGCTTTGCATGCAGGTTCTGTCCCCAGGTTCTGTCTCTGGCATCTCCAGTGGACAGGATGAGGTGGCAGGTGATGTGGGCCTCTGTCTAAGATCCTGGAGAGCCACTGCCAGTCAGAATAGACACTGCTGGTAAAGGCTGGTTCCAGGTTTTGAAGGGCCCTGGGCAGAGAGTGTTCAAGATCCCCTCCCCTCCTGTCCCCACCACCAGGACCTCTGTTTGCACACCCATTTCTTCCCCCCACCCACATACACCCCACCTGTCTGTGCATCCTTCCTGCTTATGACCCCTCCCACATCCTTCCTGCTTATGACCCCTCCCACATCCATAGGGTTAGTAGGTCCTTATTGGTTGCTGGCAGGGGCTCCAGCCTTGCCCTTTTTGTCCTCAAAACCATAAAGTTTGCCCAAAAACTAGAGTGGACACCCCTCAATGTCAACAACATGATGATGTCACTTCTGGGGTTTAGGGGTGGGCCTTCCCCATCAGCCAGCTGGCCGATGGCAGATTGAAGCCCCCAAAATCAGGGGAACCCCTGGCCAAACCAGGGGTTTGGCAACCTTACCCACCTATCAGTATGCCCTTTCTGTTGGAATAGGCAAGGTCTACAGTGCAGCCTTATGAAGAAGATCTGAAGATTGCCCTACAGGAGGACAGCTGAAGGACTGGTAGTTAGCATAGCTAGATTAGGGACTGCCCATAATTTCACATTGTGTCCTTGCTGTCTCCTGATTGGCTCTTCTGGAGACTTCCTGTTCCTGCTGAGCTTCTGTTGTCATTCTTCCTTCAGCAGTTAGATTAGGCAATTAAGGTTTCCTTCTATGTCCTATAACAGTTTGTTCTTCTTTAATAAACCTACTTATTTTCCTCTCAGCAGAAAGTGCTCCACTTCCTTTGCACATTTAAACGCTGCCAACACTTTCCTCTGTAACACTGGGAGGTGTGGCCAACTGGGAGTGTCATTGCTGTGACCATCGTCATCTGCATGCTCTGGTACCACTAGGCTGCCCAGGTAGTTCAGAGCACAGGAGGTGGAGCACTCTCAAGGAAGTGGGTGAGGGAAGGGTGCAGCCAGGAAAGTGGCAGAGGGGATTGTGGGTGGTGCCAGTGGCAGTGGGCGGGGCCGGGTGCTCTGGGCCCTGGCAGATGCCTCACTTCAAGATATGCTGACGCCGGCCCTGATCCTGGCCTTGACTGACCAATGGTCTGGCTCATTCATTATAAGGCAGTTTATGAGTTGAACTTAAAGGCAGGGGGGAGAGGAATGGAAGTCACTCCATTCCAATCCAACATTCTAACAACCACTACGCAGTACAGCCTTATTCTAGATATTTACTATACCGGCTGTTGCGGATACTTCCGTGTCCTCCACACAAGATATCCTGCAGCATTCAGGAGGTACCTGTACCTCTGTAGGATCAATCTCTCAGGTTTAGTTATAGCGAAAGGCCTTTTTTAAATCAGACACTCTGTTGGGATAAAGACTTATGACATAACCGTGGCAGAACAAATCTAGCACCATAATACTTAAGAGTGTTAATGAAGAAGCTGACAGAAGCTAAACTCCACAGCTCCGCTTGTCAATGCCATGATCGCTGATTTGTTGACATATGGCTGCATAAAGTGTCGTGGCATGTAGAATACCAATGAAGCGTCTGTCAATAGCGAGTTTGGAGACTGACGGCAGTTGGCGTATCTCTTAAACAGCAAATATCTTTGCCTTCGTTTTTACGGTCTGCCCATCTGTTTCTTCTTCCCTGCCTGCAATTAAGTCTGCCCCAGATTAATCACACCAGGAGATACATTTTTGCTTCAAAACGTGCTTTGGTGTCAATTGGCAATGTTGGGAGCTTCACTGAAAAGACCCAAGGCCCAGCTACACAGTTATGTAACTGGGCAGGACTATCCCAAGACTATCCCAATTGAAACTGATGGACTTTCTAATGGCTTTCCTTGAAAGGAAACATGCATGGAAATTCTGAGTATACGTTGCTCTTCCATAGCTGGTGCATACTCTTTTAGACCAGTTGTTTTGGAGAGTGGGATTTCTTTTTCTGAAATTCATTCTTTACACATATCCATTAATTCCTGCTATCCCCTTTTCTTCTTTCAAATGAGGAATTTCTCTTTGTAGATTTCTGTCACACCGCATATGTGCCTTTTTGTAAATTCAGCCCTTGCAGGGTTGTTGTTTTTTTTTTTTAGTGTTAACATGCTGCTGGGTGCGCTTTACCAGGATGATAAGGTTTAGGTAGACATTGCCTGTCTCTTGGCATCTGCAAAGTGAAATTTTGAAAGTTTGCAGAACCCCCCTTCCTGCCCCTGCTCTCTCCAAATTTCTTTTTGATCAGAAAGAAATTTATTTAAAACAGACTCCAAATTCCTAAAAAGAGGAAAAGCAACTGTCTAAAGAGAAATCACAAGAATTTCTCTTAACAATGCTATTTTAGACCCAGAGGCATTGATGAGGGTAAGAGGATCAGGGGCTGGCATGGCTTGGCATCTCTTGGAGGCTACAGCTTGGAACAGGTTCCATCCTTGACTGGAGGCATTGGATCTGTTTCCCATTTCCCAGTTGGAGAAGTGCCTGAAGATAGAAGAGGAAGCTGACAGTAGCTGAATCGTGTTCCTCTGAGGACCCTTCCCCGTAGATCGAGACACCCTTGCAGTATTGGGGTCATTCTTTCTTGCTGTTTTTAGAACCACAGGCATATCCATAAGGCTAAAAGGATTGTGAGAATCACAGCTGCTGTTTGTAGTGTAGTCCCAACGGGGGAGATAGGGTCGCCAGGTGTTACCTGGCTGCCAGCGGGGGGGCTCCAGACTGGGTCCTGGGAGCTTCTGGTCACTATAAAGTGTGTAGCCAAATGCTACAGCTTCCCCCGCACAATGTGCCAGGCATAGGTGTGATGGGGCCCTTTGGGGATGGGGCTTCCCCACTGGCCAGCTGGCCATCGGCAGATTGGGCCCCTTGAAAGCAGGGGGATGGCAACCCTATGGAGAGAGGCAGCACTTCTGGGGAAGAATACAGCCACAATTGGAGGGGAAGGAACCAAGAAGAGGAGGGGAGAAGGAAGTTGCGATGGAGGGCCCCATGGGCACCTATGCCTAAAGTCCCAGGACACCCTGCAGCCAGCCCTGAACTGCTATTAAGAAAGGGCTGTCACTCAGTAACAGAGCACCGGCATCACATTCAGAAGATCCTGACTCTAATCTCTGTCAGTCCCAGTTAAAAGCATCAAGTAGTAGCTGATCTGGAAGACCTCTGCCTGAGACCCTGGAGAACAGCTGCCCGTCATAGTAGACAATGCTGATCCTGTGATAGAACAGTATCTGACTCAGTTTAAGTCAGCTTCATATGTGATGTGAGCGGACATCCATTCTTACGGGGGGGGGTTTATTATTATTGCTGGAAATCCACCAGACATGAGAGCAGTAATGATCTTATAGTGGTTTCATTCATTTCAGGACAGGACTGTGACACACACACACATACACACACACACACTGTCATATTTTATTCCATCAAGAAAACTGTCTTGAAATTCTAGACTGGTTCAAGCGTGCATATTCATCACTTGATGGTTGCAGCTTCGTGTGTGAATGAGGTCATAGATCAAGCCCTGCAGAAAGAACTCTAACAGTCCCTGAAATAACAGTGCCCTCAGCTAACTGAAGTGTAGACTAACACCAACTCTTGGTAAATGTACCTATACTGTACTGATATATATATAGATGGATATATTCCCTCTTCCCCCTGCCCGATAACAAGTTTTCTGTTTGTTGTAAATTTTGTACATGAGGAAGCATTCAACCTTACCGTTCTTGCCTGCTATTTGAAGAGAAACAGTACTGGGATCATTTTATCACGATAGTAGAGCTCAGAATTGAAGGATGAGGATGATCGGGGGCCTGGAGACCAAGTCCTATGAGGAAAGGCTGAGGGACTCGGGAATGTTCAGTCTGGACAAGAGGAGGTTGAGGGGGGACATGATTGCTCTCTTTGGTCCTTTCCGCAATTGGATCTCATCCCTGGTTCAACTAGTGACACAATACCTTGCATTTATCCCTGGTTATAACAACATCCATTTATCCCGGGACAAGTGTGGAGCAAAACCGGGGTGACCTTAATGTAATGTGAAAACAAAAAAATACTCTGAGATAATTACAGGGGTGAACTTGTGTGTAGTGTAGAATGTAAAAATACCCTGAGATAATTACAGGGGTGAACTCACGTGTAGTGTAGGAGATGGTGGCAGCTACAAGCATGGACAGTTTCAAGAGGGAATTAGATAAACATATGGAGCAGAAATCCATCAGTGGCTATTAGCCACAAGGTATAGATAGGAACTTTCAGTCTGGGGCAAAGGATGCACTTTGTTCTTGGTGCGGGGGGGGGGGTTAGTAATGGGAGAGCTTCTAGTGTCTTGGCCCCACTGCTGGACCTCCTGATGGCACCTGGTATTTTTGGTCACTGCGTGACAGAGTGTTGGACTAGATGGGCCATTGGCCTGATTCAACATTGGCTTCTCTTATGTTCTTATGTTCTTATGTAAGTTCAGGGACAGGGTTGAACTAGGATTTAAGGTCTAGTGCAGAAAGGACCTTTAAGTATCTGAAGGGGTGTCACTTAGAGGAGGGCAGGAAGCTATTCCTGTTGGCAGCAGAGGAGAGAACCCACAATGATGGATTTAAATTAAGGGCGGGAAGGTACCAGCTGGATATTAGGAAAAACTTTTTTACGGTAAGAGTTGTGCAATGGTGGAGGTAGTGAACTCCCCCTCACTGGCAGTCTTCAAGCAGCGGCTGGACAAACACGTGTCAGGGATGCTCTAGGCTGATCCTGCATTGAGCAGGGGGTTGGACTAGATGGCCTGTATGGACCCTTCCAACTCTGTGATTCTGTATTTCATGTACTCAAAGCATACATGTGTATATAGGACTAACATGAATAGAGGAGAAGCTGGAGTTCCCTCCAGCTTGTGTTTGTCCCAGTGCAGGCAAAACACCTATATATGTTCAAACTGTAGGCATGCAGGATCCAGCCCTGTGAAAAGAAGTGTTCAAAAAGCAGTGCTCCTGTTCACACAGATGACAACTCTGCATATGTAGGTTGTTTTTCTGTTATATGTTCCCAGAATTTGGTATTCAAAGGTACACTGGATGAGGTGCCATTCTTTAGAGGCATCCTTCTATCATGGAAGAGTTTGACACGTACACATTTCCAATGCTCTTAAGCCAATATATTAAACAGATATGCCTAATTATACCTCTTGGCATCTGTTAAGAGTGCTTATTAAACAAAAAAAAGGAGACTTTGGTTGCTCCGCTTTAATTATTGTTAAGGGGATGTATTTCAAAAGCGTGCCTTTATGGATTTCAGAAGGTCTCCCATCAAATATCTGATGGTCTCCATTGCTAATATGGCAATTTCTCCCCATTTCCTTTTCATGAACGTTGCTTAGGAATCAATTTTTTCCTAGCAAGATGAGAAAATGAGACCAGTTGTAGTTCAGAGCGCCACTTCAAAGATTTTATTGATCTCGGGGTTTTACTGAACATTTCATCAAGGGCTTTCTGCAAAGTTATTTCTTCAGTGCTTTTGTTGGGCTATGCACTTCTTACAAGACGAAAGAGCTTCTTTTAAAAAACGATTGCCCTTCTAAGTCAGAAGACTCGGAAACTGAAGATTTTTTTCTGATGAGCTTGAAACTGCAGACATTTATGATGCTTATATTGAACAATGCCGGCATTGTATTTCTGGTGTTTAGACATTTATTTAGATTAGCTAAATGTGCTATACTAGCATTTGGCTGTCATTATGACAGGTGGGATATATATGGAAAGAGACCTTGAATAATGCAAGAACTCTGGGGAGCAAAAGGTATCTCTAGACATACTGGAGACACATTGCAAACTCCCTCCTGCAGGATCCGTTTCATTTTGTACCTTCCAGTGTCATGATTGGAGGGGCTACATCATCCCAGTGGGCATGAATGGCACCCATTCACTTCTATGGAAGAAAATGAAGGATCATATTTTGGCATGGAGACAAAATCTTTCACTCAGACTCATTGCACAGGAGCTGGTGGAGCAGATCTGCTTGCTTATTCTTTAATGAGGTTCCGGACAAAACGAAAAGCTTTTTCATTAGACGAGAGAGATATTTTGTGTCATTATTAATTCATGCGGCCTTTTCATTTGTTTCCTTCTGTAATGAATATGGTGTTAAAAAGGCATGGTCCATCTTGAGCTTTGAACCACCTCGTTGCCAATAGTGGGATTCAGTTTTTCAGATTCTGTAAACGGAAGGGAACAATCTGACTGGCACTCCAATCGGCTTCATTTTAACTTGTCGATTGCAACAGACCTGGTCCCATGTAACTTTCTGGACTGGGGAAAGGCTTCCGATATGTGGCCCAATGTTATTTGAAGCAACATTCTTCAGAAATATACTCTAGTACCTTAGGCCTCTTGGCACCACTCCTCTTGGTTTAGGGAGACTGTTTCAGGGGTCTTCTACGAGAGGTTTCAGATACTTAGAGAGCATTCCTAAGTGGGTATATTCAGAATCTACTTGAGGCAGTTCAGTGGTCCTTGTTCCCAAGAAATCATTCTTAAGATTGAACTGAAAGTTATCTCTAGGACTCCCATTTATCCATTCAAGCCCCAATTTTCTTCCTCCGAGGAATTGCGGAGTCAGGGAAAAATGGCCTCCAAATCATGACACTTTAAGAATTTCCCCTGGTCTCTACGGTAAAGACCATAGAAACCAGGGGAAGCAGCCTAGAGCATTAGTCAAAAGTGATATCACTCATACTCCTCCCTCCCCAGTTACCGCACCTAAAATCCAGGGCCCTTTTCGTAGCAGGAACTCCTTTGAATATTAGGCAACACACCCCTAATATAGCCAATCCTCCAAGAGCTTACAGAGCTCTTCTTACAGGGGAGGATTGGAGGATTGGCTACATTAGGGGTGTGTCGCCTAATATGCAAAGAAGTTCCTGCTACAAAAAGAGCCCTGCTAAAATCTATAATATCCAATATATATATGTATATATATTTAACTCTTTCTCCCATGACTTTTTCAAAACCCCAAAGGCCTCAATCCAATGGGGCAAGCACCTTTTGTATTGTGGCCTTGAAGGGAACAAAATGCTTAAGGAAATATATGACTTTGCTAGGAGTCAAAGTTATAACAGTTTTCGTTATGATGGAAAAGTACTGTGTGGTGGGAATAGCTTCTAGAGCTGAGAAGATTTCCGGTTTACGTCCTCTCTTTTCACACTGATGTGAGTTCCAAGAGTCAATTCTCTTGGGAGTTTTGAAAGGATGGTGAGGTCAGCCTGAGCTGCAGATCATTACCTAACTGGCCAGTGCTGAAGGATAGAGTGATGGTGTGGAAAAAATAACTTTTCTCTTTGGGGTCTGGACTTGGCAACACTCCCCACACATACACACATTTAATTTGAAAAAAAGTTTTTCTCTCTCCTAGCAGAAGACAGGCAATTGCTATCCAGTATTGCTAAGTACCAAAATTCTGAAAATTCTAAGTGCAATCCTGAATGGAGACACCAAAATGGTCAGCTCACACCTTAGCTGGAACCTGACACCTAGAAGTCAACACAAACACAAGTGTATCTCTTCCTGGAGATTTCAGGAAGAGCAGTTGATTTTGGCTGATTCCATCTACAATAGGGTGGAGATTCAGGATGGTCCTTGGATACCTGAATGCTTTGGAGGGCCAAATGGAGGGGTGCTTGTCGGGTCCTTCCCCCACAGGTAGTATTCCATTTAAAGACAAAGTAAAAGCTGATAAGTTTCTAGCTAGAAACTGAAATATAACTTTGGGCTCATACCTAAGAAGCAAGCTTCAAATGGACAACTGGTTCTGTTTTTCCACCTTACACGCACACTGGCTGCTTTGTGTTAAATGCACAATCACATCTGTCCTTATTTAGCCAAAGAAAAACAGGTTGTGCTTGCTATAGTCCCACAGCAACACCAAATGGTGGCAGAGCGAAAGAGAGAAAACAACCCTAGTATCCCATTTATTCTCTTTGACCACACTTATGCAGGTTTTTTTTTTTTTTAAAGAATATATCCTGCTTACTTTACAGTGGCCAAGAAGATGGGGGGGGGATGCTAAACAAAGAAACAGTAGCCCATGTCCTTTGCTAATGGAACCGTGGATCACTTTGCTGCCTGTCCCTACCAGGCCCGTTGAACTGAGGCCTTCAGCAAAATAAAAGCTGGCGTTAAATCCGTGGGGAAGAAGGAGAGGTGAATAGTTATGTATGTGATGATGGGTTGAGCCCAGGAACAAGGGAGGTGAAAATAAGTACGCTGGTATTTTGTATATTTCCCTAGAGGACAAAAGCTGAAATAAGAACTGCATATTCTATGAGCTAGGACAAAAGACCAGAGGAAAGAAAGACCTTCGTTGGGTCTGCTTCTGCCTGCTAGAAAAACTGCAGCATTTGGAAGCAGGTTTCCACAGACATGCTGCAGCCGGCGATTGAAGTGACAGCCGCAATAACGTGAACTTTCTCTGTTTGACGGGAGCACAGCTGATGAGCAAGGGAGATGGTGAAGCAGATACTCGTATCAGCCGTTGGGTGGGCAAAACAGATAGCAAGCTAATCCCGCTCTGCTCGCATCTTGTAGGCACAGGCTGCCTTTGCATCTGTTTTCAGCTGACTGCTCTGGAAGAGATGTGTCATGCCAGACAAGGCCGGTGTCCATGTCAGAGATTGCCAGACCTTTGGCTGAGGCTGTAAGGTCAAGGGTGGGGGGGTACATGTGAAGCAGATATGCAAAAAGGCTCTGAAACTGCCTCAGACAAGCAGTTTCTGATAGCACTTTGACCTTGCTGCCTTCAGCTGCAAATCTGGGCCAGCTGTTTCATCAGCATAGACATGCACTCAGCCACAGAAGTGTGTGTGTGTGTGGGGGGGAGTATTGCTGCAAGCTGCCCCCTTTCTCCCTGCCACTGAAGTTTCATTTCCTGATTCACAGTCCCACTCTTTATAAATCCCCTGACTTTGATTTCATCTGCCCAATGACATCTCTGTGGGCCATGTCAATCACACGAAGCGGGCTGAAGGAGCCCATGCCTCTTCTCATGACAGGGTAAAGCATTAGGTTGCCAGCCTCCAGGTGGTGGCTGGAGATCTCCTGGTCTTTCAACTGTTTTCCAGATGACAGGGATCAGTTCCCCTGGAGAAAATGGCTGCCTTGGAAGGTCGACTCTATACGGCGTTATACCCCTCTGAGGTCCCTCCCCTCCCCAAACCCACCCTCCCCAGGTTCCACCCCCCAAATCTCCAGCTGTTTCCCAACCCAGAGCTGGCGGCCCAAGTAAAGAATAAGATGCCGTCAAATCGATCTTCACCTGTGCATTTTGCCTTATTCATTCCTAGCACAGAACTGAGCATTTCTGAGCACAGAGATGAGATTTTGATGGTATGGAACACTCTTGGCATGGGATTTTCAGAATTCCTCCAGTGAAGCAAATGGGAGCCAAAAGGATAGTTCTTCAGTACGGAAAGTTAAATCTGAAGGACTTGTCAATTCATTAAACAGCAGTAATGTTATTTATCAGATTTCCAAATTTTGGCTCTTTATACCTACCTACCTGGGAATCCCCTCCCAACATAAAATAATGTATGGTCTGCTGGCTTCGGGTTGGGGGGGGGGGGCTTCTATCAGTGACTTGGTTAATTGCTGTTCATTTGGGCTTCTTTATACTTGGAAGGGGCTGAATTATCAGAGGGGTTGTGGCTCAGTGGTAGAGTGTTGTCTGTCCCCTGCGGGGTGGGGAGACCCCCATTGTGGAGCCCCTCCCCTTAGCTCCAGTCAGTTGACCAGCAGGGGCATTACCAGCAGGAAAATTAAGCCTCGGCCTGCGTTGCTGGCAATGTACCAATGTCACTTCCTGCACCCACCAGAAGTGACATCATCATGTTACTGGTGACTCAGGGTCATTCTGGTATTTTTTTGGGGGAAACTCAATGGTAAAAATGACTTCTACTGTAGAGTTTTTGCCCCAGTACCAGAGCATCCCTGCATCACTGACAATGCGATGATGTCACTTCTGGACACCCGCAGTACAGGCACTCACCTGAGGCTTTGTTGAAGATACTGTGTTGAGTCCTATCACCCTGTTGTTGTCTTGCCCCATTCAGTCATCCCCTTATAGAGCAGGGATCTGAAACCTTTTACAGCTCCATACCCAAACTATATCTGAATTCAGAGCAACGGATCAACAAAGAGCCAGTAGAAGAAGAGGAGGAGGAGGAGGAGATTGGATTTATACCCCGCCCTTGACTCGGAGTCTCAGAGCAGTTTACAATTCCTTCCCCTTCCCTTCCCCACAACAGGGGGGCTGAAAAAGCACTTTCAAGAGCTGCTGTTTCAAGAACAGCTCCAACAGAACTATGGCTTGCCCAGGGTCATCCAGCAGCTGCAAGTGGAGGATTGGGGAATCAAACCCGGTTTTCTCAGATTAGAGTCTGTGCACTTAACCAGTACACCAGCCCCCCACACCAAACCGATACACCAAAGAAAGCCCATTTTCATCACTGAAAATATATGATTTAACGGTACTGATAAATGGACATGATATGAATAATTCACAGCATTTTGCAGCCCAAACACTGATCCTTCATTAGGAAGGGGCACACATGTGATCTCACATTAAGTTTTAAATGTGTACAGAAATGCCCCGTACAATTGCTTTAAAGTGCTGACATAAATTTGTGCATCAGTTGCACTTGGATTACTGGCAGTGGTTCATGTCTCTTGTTTCCTTTTCTGTAAATCATCTCTAAGAAGTGCACTCTCTCTCTCTCTCTTTCTGTGTGTGTGTGCGTGTGCGTGTATAAAGTGCCATCAAGTCCAAGCCGACTTACAGGAACCCCAGCAAGGGGCTTTCAAGGAAAGTGAGAAGGAGAGGTGGTTTGCCATTGCCTTCCTCTGTAGAGTCTTCCTTGGTGGTCTCCCAGGTACTGACCCTGGTGAGCTTCTGAGATCTGACAAGATCAGGCTCAAGATCATTTGTGATGGAAAGTGCCATCATGCACAGCTGACTTACGGTGACCCTGCAGGATTTGCAAGGCAAGAGGCGTTCAGAAGTGGTTTGCCATTGCCTGACTGTGTAAAAAGACACTGGACTTCCTTGGTGGTCTCCCATCCAAATACTAGCCAGGGCTGACTCTGCTTAGCTTCTGAGATCTGATGAGATCCAGTTAGCCTGGGCCATCGAGGTCAGGGTAGGATGGAAGAAGCTCTTTAGTCCCATAAAATTCTTTGCCTGCCATTCTTCTCACACACTGGTTTCCTTAGCATCGCACCTACCCCTTTGAAGAGCCATATTTGGTTGTGAACTGAGCTATGTTTTGCTCTGGAGCAGCAGGACACTGGGTTAGAGGGTCAGTTGGAAGAAAATGCTTTTTGACCAGTGTCTTTCAGCAACAGAGCTTTTCTGTCATCAGCTGGAAAAGTTGGCACCTGGACTTTAGAGAAAGGGGAATGGAAATGGGTGAGAATGTCATTTTGCTGGGAAAGCCAGTTATTTGAGACAAAGGAGATTGGGGTTTTGAACTTGGGGACATTTGTTCACTCTGCAGCATGCTGTCAAGCCTACTTCTCTAAAGCAACTACCCCACTACACCAAGTATTACAGAAAATGTTGGAGTGAAATAGCCCAACAGGCTGACAGATAAATCCATGCTTTCTTCCCACAGACTATTCTCTCAGTGTATTATTGCTGAGACATGTTCTTGATTTTCCTGATAATGTGCAAATCCCTACAATGAGCTTCTCAGTCTGACCTTTCTGTTCCTCCCCTTTACAGTTTGTTTTCACAGCTTCTGTCCTGTCTTAATGCTCATGTCGAAGATGTCTGCCTTACAGATTGGTCTTTGCGCTGCATTATCAGGGGTGTCTTCTCTTCCTATGGGTGTGGGACACCTGACATCATAGACTGTCATTGGGTGGTAATGGTTAGCAGATGCTGGTTTCATAATGGCTGCCACTGTAACAGTATGAGGAGACCTGAACAAGAGGGCAAAGTTGCTTCACCTCTTCAGAGAGACACAGTGATTTCCCCCTCAGATATTTCTTCTACGACATAATTAGTGGTGGCCATCAGTTCAGCCAAATCTAGGTTTTCAGATTTAGGGATCCATTTGGATCCATTTGTGAATAGACCCCAAACCATCCTATGTGCAGGGCCAATTTGAAATTGATTTTGATTGGGTCTTTTGATACCTTAAGGTACTTTTGTGATCATATCATCTCCATATGCCAGGACTTGTGTGCCCAGTTTGGGTCATATTTAGGGTCTGGATCAAGAAATTTGTCCAGAGTTAGATGCTAGATCCATAAAGACACAATATAGTCCATGGTTTGCTGCTATTCATAGAATCATAGAGTTGGAAGGGACCTCCAGGGTCATCTAGTCTAACTCCCTGCACAATGCAGGAAATTCACAAATACCTTCCCCCCACACCCCCAGTGACCCCTGTTCCATGCCCAGAAGATGACAAAAAACCTCCAGGATTCCCAACCAAACTGGCCTGGAGAAAAATTGCTTCCTGACCCCAAAGTGGTGACTGGCATTTTCCTGAGCATGTAAGAAAGGGCCACGAGAACTAAGCAGCGATACAACCCTTCCTCCCCTCCCTTCTTGTGATTTTCCAAAGTTCACAGAATCAGTGTTGCTGTCAGATGGCCATCTAGCCTCTGCTTAGAAATCTCCAAAGAAGGAGAGCCCATCACCTCCCAAGGAAGTCACAGGAGGTGGTGGCGGCTACAAGCATGGACAGCTTCAAGAGGGAATTAGATAAACATAATGGAGCAGAGATCCATCAGTGGCTATTAGCCACAAGGTATAGATAGAGACTCTGGGGCAAGTGATGCTCTCCATTCTTGGTGCTTGGGGGGGAGGTCAACAGTGGGAGGGTTTCTAGTGTCCTGGCCCCACTGCTGGACCTCCTGATGGCACCTGGTATTTTTGGCCACTGTGTGACAGAGTGTTGGACTGGATGGGCCATTGGCCTGATCCAACATTGGCTTCTCTTATGTTCTTATGTTAAGCCTGGTCCACTGAGGTACAACTCTAACTGTCAGGAAGTTCTTCCTAATGTTTAGCTGAAAACTCTTTTGTTTCATAGCAAAGAAGTTGATACCATATTAAGCCTTTCAGGGTGCTTTAGTCTCCAACATCCAGTGCTAGCAAACAATTCACAAGTCTCTCATTATCCATTTAAAAAGTTCCAGTAAGACAGTGGTGGATACCAAAAGATGAAGACGAGCCTGGGTATTGCTTTACAACAGATGGGTAGGAATCATATCTGGCCGTCCACTTCTAAGATGCTTGTAGACTATAACAAGGGACTGTTATTGCAGAAACTCACAACATCAAGATTTGTGCTCTGTGGTTCCAGCTTCTCATTGCCATGTTGGATTAGCCTGCCTGTACTAAGTAGAAGAGTTTAAAATCCTGTTCCACCAGTTGGCTTTTCTAACCTGTGGTCTGGCACTATGCAATCTGGGCATGTCTCCTGACTTCTTCCATACATTCTTCTGCTCAAAGAAAGAGGGAACTGTTGCCTCAGAATATGAGACACTTTCCCCATTATATCCCCATTGCCAAACTGTGGTATTGCTTCAACCAGAGTACTTAGCTGCAGAAGTGGATATGTGATTTTGGTGAAGGCAGGTTGTCCAGGTTGATTTGTTGTTTCCACTCCTAGTGTGGCAATAAATAAATAAATTACTTACATTTTAGCTTTTTGGATGTAACTGTTTACGATTGTATTTGTTAATGGCACATCATTTCTAGTTCAGATGTGTGTTCCCTTGTTTTACTTTAAAATGTTTTAAAGGTGTGTGTGTGTGTGTGTGTGTGTGTGGTCAAAACACACTGCTGGCTTTAAATAAAGGGAAAAAATACTTTGGGGATAGGGAAAGAAAGTGGGTGAATTGTGCATGGTTACCCATTGAAAAGTAACCCCTTTCATCTCTTTGAAACAGCAGATCATTGGGCTTCCTTTCTAGTCCTAATCAATGACAATGGGCAGTGCTGTCCCCTCACAGCTGACTTATGGTGACCTTGTAGGGTATTCAAGGAACAAAGGTGGTTTGGCATTGCCTATGGCCATCAACCATGTGCTAAACCATTGATTCAGAGATCAAGTTCTCAGTATCTCAGAGCAATATGCCTACTCAGCTAATGTTCCCTAAAGAGCTGTGATGACCACTCATGCTGTCCACTCATGCTCTCCCTGGCTTTTAAGTAGTATCTCTGTCATGGCTGGTCTGTGTCATGTGGCCTATGGCCCTTCTGGAAGCCTGGAATGACATGATTTCAGGACAGTTGTCATGCTGGTCTGCGGTAGAAGAGCTAGATTTGAGTCCAGCAGCACCTTAGAGACTAGCAAGATATCTGAGGAAGGGACCTTTGACTCTCGAAAGCTTATGCACCTGAAATCTTGTTGGTCTCTAAGAGAGACTGCAAGGAGATCAAGTCAGTCAGTCCTAAAAGAAATCAACCCTGACTGTTCCCTGGAAGGCTAGATACTGAAGTTGAAGCTTAATACTTTGGCCACCAAATGAGAAGGGAGCACTCACTGGAGAAGACCCTGATGTTGGGAAGGACTGAAGGTCAAAGAAGAAGGGGACGGCAAAGGATGAGATGGTTAGACAGTGTTATCGAGGCAACAAACATGAAATTGAGCAAACTTCGGAGGATGACAGAGGACAGGAGGGCCTGGCATGATGTGGTCCATGGGGTCGTGAAGAGTGAGACTCAACTGTGCAACCAAACAACAACAAAGGTGCCAGTGGGCTGAGATCCAGAACTACATGTGCAATGAAGAAAGCCTTGGGACCTCTTTTTATCAGACAACTATTATCTATGTGCAAGTCACCTGTTTGTCTGCACAGATATTCAGTCTCTCATGGAAGCTTGTACAATCTTCTCCCTGACATCTTTCTGCCAGCAGCTTGGAGACCATTTCGGAATCCCTGCAGCAGGAGTGCCTTCCTACCCAGCCTCCAGATCTCCTACACACTCACACTCCTTGGTGAAATCTGAAACACAATCTCTTGTTTTCTTTTCTGGGCGAACATCTGTGAAGCATATGCCATGTGTTGCTCCCGAGTTGTTACCTGAGATGAGTTGCTTGATACGCTTTTGGCAGTCCTGTTAGGTTTGCAAAACATAGTGAGCTTGACAGCCTTTGCGTGCTGATAAACCGAGACCTATTGTTTATGCCTAACTAAATGTTTATAACCAGAACCGTGGGCTGGCACCAGCGGAACAGTTTGTCCCTAACAGCTGCAGAGCGAGCAATTGAAGATTCTGTGGTTGAAGATGCTGTGGTTTTCCCATGGCTGTCTGCAGGGCATTTGTAGGGGATGACCCATGCCATGATGCTGGGTAATTCTGTGTTGGCTTTTCCCTCTGTTGTTTTACCAAAGGTACAGCCCAAAACCACATTCAAATACCCCAGGGCAATGCTGCACTGACTGCAAAGTCACCCCTGAATGGCCCATAAATCTATGCAGAAGGTACCAATGAGCAAAGAAAAGTGAAAGCGGCATGCAATGCAGAGGGGAATTTCTGTTCCAGTGTGGGTTTGGTAAAACATCAGAGGGAAAAGCCAGTGCAGAATCTAGGATTGCCAAGTCTTACCAAAGTAATAGCGGGAGTGGGGGGTACAGGGCTCTCTTTGGGAGTCCTCTCTCGCGCATGCAAAGCACGTGCCTGGCACAATGATGTAGCCTGGAAGTGATGTCATCATGCTGGGCACGTCACTGGGCAACGTTCTGGTAATTGCTCTAAAAACTCTATAGTACCATAGAGTTTTCAGGGCAATTGCTAGAGTGTCATCTGGCAATGTGCCCTGCGTGATGATTTCAAAGGAAGATGGACTCCCATTCTAGCTGTATCAGAAGGGAGCAATGACTCACGAAAGCTCCTACCTTGCAACAAATTTTGTTAGTCTTTAAGGTGCTACTGAACTCTTACTCTTTTCTGCTGCTAGACTGACGACGAAGAAGAAGAGGAGGAGGAGGAGGAGATTGGATTTATACCCCACCCTTCACTACCCAAGGGAGTCTCAGAGTGGCTTACAAACTCCTTTCCCTTCCCCTCCCCACAATAGACACCCTGTGAGGTAGGTGGAACTGAGAGAACAGCTCTGACAGAACAATGGCTTGCCCAAGGTCATCCAGCAGCTGCAAGTGGAGGAGTGGGGAATCAAACCCGGTTCTCCTAGATTAGAGTCCGCACACTTAACCACTACACCAAACTAACACAGCTACCCATCTTTGATCTAGTTTTTTGAAGCCTTCAAAACTCACCTATAATCTTGTCTGTTACTGTTTTGAGATGTTAAAAATGGATGTGGAAACCAGACCTCATTGGAAAGATGATGCCATTAAATATGGATATTTATATTCTCAGACAATGTGCCTGGCAGGGAGAAGGGAAATGACATTCTCAGGGTGTACATGCAACCTAGCAGACTACTCGTCACCTTTTTAATTAAAAGGGCTCTGATCCAGATGAATGGATGGAGGCCCTCACACATGTCTGAGACTCAAGGCCAATTCATGTATAAAATTTTTATGTGACTGTTTCACGGCGAAAACCAGCCACAAGTTGAGTGCTTTTTGACATGCTGACTTTCTTATAAATTTATCAAAGCAGCCTCTGGCACCTGCCATGGATGGTTGTGTCATGTTTCATTTCTTTTCTTTATCTACTTATTATTTTGTCAAAGGTTCCAGTTCCCTTCCTGGTCTCTGAGAACATGCTGTTTTGTTCAGATTTTTTTGCATTTTAAAAAATTCTATGTGAATATTATACTTCAGGATATGGGATCAATATATGTAGAAATCATTACAAAAAACATTAAGGAAAAAATATAAAGTTGCACATTTCCTAATAGAAAATATTCTAAACAAGTGAATGCAAAGTGGGAGGAAATGGTTTTCATTGTATTTTGTTCCACTTAGGTGAAATGCCAGAGTGAAAAGAGGTATTCAGTATCAAATCACAACAGTAGGAAATTCAAAAGCATCCCTGCCCAGTACGTGCCAAGATCATGTCTCTCCAGCTTTTCAAAAACTCTGAAAACATGGGATGGTTTATCACCATTAGCATCTGAAATCTGGTGCATTTCAGCGAGCGTGGAATCTTGCTTCCCGAAGCTGGCAGTGTACCAGTAGGATAATACATGCCTCATGCTTAAAGAAAAGTCTTTGTCCAGGCAGTTTGAGAAGAATTGTGACAGCCATTTCAGTTTAGTGGTTAGAAAACTGAACTAGGGTCTAGAGTTCCAGGTTAAAATCTCCACTATATATACACACATACATGTATATATTGCAGGCACCAAACAGAAATATATTAAAAAATGTAACAAAATATAACATGTGGTGGCAAGTCTACAGATAGGTTTCCAAATATCCCTGGGTGGTGTTGGGTTGGGTTGGGCCAGTTTAACCTACCTCATGGAGTTGTTATGGAGATAAAATGTAGGAGGGGAGAACAATGTAAGACATTTCAGGTCCCTGGTGGAAAGAAGAGGTGGAAAAAATTACAATTCTGTGATCTCATAATTTCTGCAAATTCAGCATGCTTGAGTGATTTCACCTGAGTTTGCCTAGTTTATTCTGCATTTTCTGCTATCTTGAAAAGAGCTACTAAGGTATTCCTGCCTTCTCCTGAACCATTGGGAACTTCACTTTTTATATTTTTCATATGAGCATGTGTGCATGTGTGTGTGTGAGAGTGCATGCGTGTGTGTGCACCTGGAAGTCATGGTGACCTCTGATGACTGACTCCTACTGCGGGGCTGGAGGATATTCAGACAGGTGGCTGAATAAAGCCTGCCCCTGACCTCCCAACTGCCGATATTCCATGGAGGTCTCCCATCCAAGGACTTGCCGGAGTCGACCCTGCGTAGCTTCCGAGATCTGACGAGGTCGGGCTTGCCTGGGCTATCCAGGTCAGGGTAACTTTTCCAGCTTTTGAATATTCAGCAAGCATTGCTTGCATAGTCTCAAGTGTGCCTTCACTGCCCTAGAAACTAAGACCATGGTGAGGTTCTCATGAAGCTCAGTTGTGTACTGTTGTATATATTTTGTTGTCCATGGGATTCTGGCATGTACACAGCCCTGGTTCCCGGCACAGGCCTATGTACTATAAGCAAAGTCTGAAGCCTTCCTTCAGAAATCTGCCTTCTATGAATCTCAGCATGAAAGTGCACGTTCCATTTAGTTCTGGGAGGTTCCTCATTTCAGAAATTTTCAGTTTTTACAAAAGAAGCTGATATGTCAAAAGAGAGTTCTCACAAAAGAAGCTGATATGTGAAGAGAATGCATATTTAATTTGATGGGAGAGGTGGCTGGGCACATGAGGGATGCTGTTGCATTGACAGCATAACCTCATTTCCAGGTCGAACCCAGAAGTGACATCATGGCACACTAGGATTCAGCTGAATCCAAGAGCAATGTGTTATATCACTTCTGGATTCAGTCCAGAAAAGATGCCAATCCTGTTGCTTTAACAGCATTTTTCTTCTTCATTTTTCACCTGCCAGCCTACTGAGTGGTGAGAAGGGTCAGGGTGTTCCCCTTGGGAGGTCTCCCCTTACACTGGGAAATGTAGAAACCCTATTATTTAATTACTTTCCTTTGCTTCATTTTCTATTATAAATCTTCACCTCAACGCTAGTTTTACCTCCCTTTGGGAAAACTTGCAGGTTTATGCATATACTTCTCCCAGCAGGGGTCAATACAACTCAGAGGGATGGCGATTTTCCCCAAGAAAACGATGCAGGGAAAAAGGAGTTAAGAATGATTCTAAGTAGGGATACTCTAGGCTGATCATGCACTGAGCAGGGGGTTGGACTAGATGGCCTGTATGGCCCCTTCCAGCTCTGTGAGTCTATGATTCTATAAGTGTCTATCTGGCCTGTTTCCCCTTTCAGCTACAGTAGGCAAAAAACAAACAAAAAAACCAACCTATAAAAGAAAAGTTGAATGAGACAGAGATTTGTAGCTCCACTTTTTTCTATTAGGGCAACAGCTTTCTTCACCTCTACTGAGAGGCCAGGGATGGACTGGCAACTGACAGGGGTTGGGGGAAGCAGATGTATGGTTGGGGGGGGGCAATCAATGGCCCTGCTGCAATGGCACCAATTCCGGATGCAACTCGGTAGTGATGTCAGCACTCTGGGGTGACACTCTAGCATTTAACCATACCATTTAGGGCAAATGCGAGAGCGTCACTAGCCATGACTTCCGAGTTACATCAGAAGCAACATCATTCCCCCCCTCCTCCATTTCTCCCCTCTATTATGTTCTTATATAGAGAGTGATTAAAATGTGGAATTTTATAACAGAGAATGTAGCAATGGCCACTGGAACAGGCAGCTTTAAAAGGGGATTAGATACATTCATGGAAGATAGGTCGATCAGTGGCTACTCGCCATGGTGATTGAGGGGAATCGCCATGTTCAGAGGCAGTTAACCTCTGAATCCCAGTGCCAGGAGGCAACATCAGGGGAAGATCTCAGCCTATATTCCCTGTTGTTGGCCCTCAAGAGGAGCTGGTTGGTCATTGTGTGGACAGGATGCTGGACTAGATGGACCCCTGCTCTGATTCAGCAGTGCTCTACTTATGTTCTTATGTTCCCCAAGCATTTCCTTTTATTGTTCTCCTGAGTGGTGCCGGGGAACAGGAGCTGAGGGTCGGAAGATAAAGGGCTTATGCAGAATTCCCCCTCTTCCCCTTAGTATGTTTATTAGGGTTGGCAACTCCAGGTTTGGGAATACCTGGAGTTTTGAGGTGGAGCCTGGTAGAATGGGGTTTAGGAAGGGGAGGGACTAGGGTTGCCAGCTCTGGATTGCAAAATACCTGGAGACGTTGGAAGTGCAGCCTGGGGAGGGTGGGGTTTAGGGAGGGGAGGGTCCTCAGTGGTATATAAAGCAACGGAGGCCAAACTCCAAAGCAGCCATTTTTCCAGGGGAACTGATATTAGCCCTCTGGAGATCAACTGTAATATCAGGAGATATCCAGGCCTCACCTGGAAGGTGGCAACCCTAGGAAAGGCCCTGGTAGGACATAATTTCATGCAGTCCATCTTCCAAAGCACCCATTTTTTTCAAGAACTGGAAGATATGTTTTAAATAAATAAATGAAGTGATTTTGGAAGCCTCACAGATCAGTTGTGATTCTGGGCGATCTCTAGCCCCCACCCCCCAGAGGTTGGCAACCCTCTGCAAATGTTCCCATTGGTCTGCTGCCTTTGTCTTTCACAAGTTGAGGGGATGCCGTGTATCAGAGAGCTCTTTATGTTGAGACATCAGAGGAAGAGCCTTGTGACTCACATTTTGTAGTGGGTAAACAGGAACTTTGGTGTGTGGTTTGAAACAAGTCAGGAACTTTTTCAAAATAATAAAAAGAGCCCTGGTTGGGCCTGTTCTTTAAACTAAACAGCGGTTGTGAATTTTCTGCCCTTAGACCTGTCCCATTCTTGTTCAAGGTTTCTGGTACTCTTGTCTCTCTCAGCGAGACATGGCTGAATTTATCCCGACATGCTTTAGCACCTTCTCAGAACAGTTCTCCAAGCAAGGTCATGCCCTCTCCTGCCAGAGTTTCTGTTTGCAGATATGTCCCTTTTTTATTTTTGCGATGTTGTTTTCAGCTCTTGTGGGTGAAGTGCCAGTAAAATGATTTAATGGCCGCCTTTTGTTTTTGTTTGTAACTGGCCTGCCCATTGTACTGCCTGTTCCCATAAACAAGAAATCATTTCTCAATCGGCAATTACCTGTCTCCGCTTTGTAAACTTAGACAGTTGTTTACCACATAATGAGGCTTGATAATTCAGCTCAATGAAATGAGCTTTTGAGATGGAAGGTCTGGGGGGGGGGTTATCTGCATTTATTTTGAAGTGAGTGGGAGTCTCTGGGTACCCCTTGGAAGCTTAGCAGTGCCATTAGTCTGACATAATTACTGTATGCTATCATCCTTGTAAGTTGCGCGCACACACTCCCCCTGTGGTAGCAGAGTGACTTCTCTCGTGTCTTAATGCCGAGGATTTAAAGAGGTATGAAGTGTAAGTCCCAGACAAGAGAAGAGCGCATTTGGAATTAACATTTGCTTGAACTGATTAGAAGAAGAAATTGGATTTATACCCTGCCCTTCACCCGGAGTCTCCGAGCAGTTTACAAACTCATTTCCCTTCTCCTCCCCACAACAAACACCCTGTGAGGTAAGTGGGGCTGAGAGAGCTCTTTCCAGAACTGTCCTTACCCAAGGTCATCCAGCAGCTGCAAGTGGAGGAGTGGGGAATCAAACCCTGTTCTCCCAGATTAGAGTCCATGCACTTAAACATTACACCAAACTGACATTGCCTTGTTGAATCGGGTCAAAGGTCCATCTAGTCTATCTCCAAAATGCATGTTTCTGCCTGCCTGGACACACAAAATTCATGCAGCAATCATTTCATTGTAAAGGCTTTCTAAGTAACAAGTGAGAGCATTATAATTAGGGGTGCAAACTCCGGGTTGGGAAATTCCTGGACATTTGTTGGGTGGAGTGGAGTGTTTCTCTTGTCTGTGGCATGGTTCAGACATAACATTTTTTTTTGGGGGGGGGTCCTCAGGCTTGTACACTGACTCCCCTCTCCTCCTTTTCCTTATAGCTTAGTCATTAACCCCTTAGATACTCACAGCAAGCCATAATCTGTAGTTACTTCTGAGTCTCAAAGTGTAGGTTGAATCCCATAGAACATACCCATTAGTACAAGACCTCTTGTGCATTTCTGCTTGAGAAAATGACAGCACAAGTTATATATCAATGGCCCCCTTCCTGATAATGACCAACTTGGATCGAAGCATAGCACACCTTCCAAATGGACTGTAATTGCTACATGCAATAGTCTTTTGTGCTTTGATTTTTGGAGACATCAAGATGGAATGGAGACAAAAAAAATCAGCACTTGATTTCACGCAAAGTAGCTCTTGCGCAAAAGGACCTGCATTAAGGAAAATTTCTCTTTTGCTATTGTATGGCAGGACCCAACTTTTTGGTTTGCCATTCAAAAGCTCCCAACAGAATAACATCTGAGGCAGAGGAGCAGGGGGATGACGGTAAAGGATAATTTTTACATGCATTTTTAAAATGTTGGAAATTACTCTGAGGATCAGCCAAAAGCTGGATACAAATGTAATAAACCAAGATTGTAAACCTTGAGCCTGAGGATCTCCCAGGCTGGTTCAGAAAGCAGGACTTCAGTGATGGATGCTTTTGCATGCAGAAGGTCCTGGGTTCAATCTCTGGCATCTTTAGTTTAAAGGATCAGGTGGCAGGTGAGATGAGATCCTAGAGATCCCCTACCAGTCAGAACAGATAATACTGAAGACCAATGGTCTGGTATCTTCAGATGTTCATGTATGTTCATAACACGGTTGTTGCTTTTGAATTGCAGCTGTTGCTTTATACTGAGTTGCCACAATCGTTCTTATGGGACCTGTTTTGGTCAGTGGACTGGTGTGGCGGCTATGGGATGAAAGAGAGGTGAGGAGGCTCATATGGAACTGCCTTCTAGACTGAAAAATATCCAACCCCACCCCATCCCTGATCTCTCCTATAGATTCTTTATACCTCAACCGCCCACCATCAAATAAAAAGGGGATACAAGCTTTAAAATAAAAATTGGTAGTGTGTAAACCAGAGCTTTTTTTCTGCGGGAATGTGCTGAAATGGAGTTCCAGAACCTCTTTGACAAAATGATTTTAAAAATGCTTAAAAGTTTGTGAGTTTTCAGTATACAGATTTCCCTTTTGACAGTTCCGGCACCTCTTTTTTTCTCCTGTAAGCTATGTGATCCCGAAAGGTTTGTTATTGCAAACCTGCTAGACTAAGGCTGTCCTAATATGTGAGGTAAACAGAGACCACTGCTTCTTAGTTTTTTGACTCAACCGACAAGGCACAGATGGAGATGAACAACAAAAGTTTAACAGAAAACGAAGTATTTAATAAGGTAAATAATATGTGTGGATAACTTAATATATAAAGCAAAGCTGGCTGTCAAATAAATAACCCCGAGGAGAGATTTGATTCCCCTTTTTCTGGGCACATTTCCTTAGCAGGTTCAAGGCTGCTCTTTTCTCCCACAGAGCACCTTACCACAGAACCTACCCACACCTGTTAGGAACGATGGGCCCTTAATAGGATGCTCATTTGTACCACTAAAATAAGCTTTCTTCCCTAAGGTGAGCCCCAAACCCTAACTAAAAGCCAAATAGAAGCCTGGCTAAGCTGAGGTTCCTTTCCAGAGCCACAAAATCCTTATCCAGTAGCAAAAAAAAGCTTTCTTCACCCTTCTTAAACTGAGGCGGGCTCACTCCCTCTCATCCTGTGGGGGTCCCTTGGGCTAGGATTGGCTGACAATCGCATGGATTTACATGAGGCCTAAATCACAAGAATTGGTTCAGAGGCAGGACTTTTAAGGATGGTTGACACAGGACATTTTGGAGAACTTACAGTGCACTATACCTTTAAGAGCCTCAGAACTGTTTTGATGCATATAGTTTTTGGAGACTTGTTTACTTTGTGTTTTTGTTTGTTCTTTGAGGACACATGCTTCCTTCCATAATCTTATTTCTCAGCCAGTTTGGTGTAGTGGTTAAGAGCACAGACTCTAATCTGGGAGAACAGGGTTTGATTCCCCACTCCTCCACTCGCAACTGCTGGATGACTTTGGGCAAGCCAGAATTCTCTCAGAGCTGTTCTCTCAAGAGCAGTTTTCTCAGAGCTCTCTCAGCCCCACCTACCTCACAAGGTGTCTGTTGCGGGGAAGGGAAGGGAAAGAGATTGTAAGCTACTCTGAGACTCCTTCAGGTAGTGAAAGGTGGGTTATAAATCCAGTCTCCTCTTCATTATGCCATGGGACCAGGCCTTCAGGGTTCCCTTTTCAGTTTTGCTGGGAAGTCCACATATGTTTGCTGAATTTAACAAGGGGGTTTACCATGCCCCTGAAAGACTGCTGTCTGTGGCTTGTGGATTGTGTTGTGTATTGAAAGGTGAATCAAGCCTATCTTTTCCTATGTTAAGCTTGATTCTGGAATGTGGATTCTAAGCTGTCGCATTCGTATTGGTCGGTTTCTGCGAAACCAGTGTAAATAGCCAATCACTGTGTGATAATGTTGCAAAGCGGGAACAGTTGTGATTGGACCTTAACTCTGCACTGCCATTGGTCCGTTAACTATTTCTGGGTGTGGCTTTGACAGCCGGGAGAGTTTAAAAGGAGCTGTGCTCCACTGTCTGTGTTGTGTGTTCCTGAGTTGGAGTTTGCTGTTGAATAAAGCTGAATCACTTGTTGAGCTTACTTCGTTGTTGAGTCTCATACTTAACAATTGGCGACGAGGATGGGATACTAGAGCGGGTAGGCAGCCCCGCTGAACCGAGAGCGCAACGGCAGACGAGGACACACACCCGGCCGAGCCGGCTGAGGCTCCACGAGTAGAAGTGGCAGCACCAACAGCCCCAATGGCCGTCAACCCGGCGTTCGAAGCGTTCGACCCGGCGACGGAGGACTGGGACTCTTACCTGGCACGGTTCGAGTTCCACCTCCAGGCGAATCAGATAACAGATGAGGCGAGAAAGAAGGCGACGCTCCTGAGCTCGTGCGGCAAGGCCGCCTTCGACATCGCCCGGTCCCTGGTCGCTCCGACTGAGCTGAGTGCAGCAACGTGGGCTGAGATCACGGCCAAGCTCAAAGGCCATTTCTCGCCACAACCGTCTCGGATCGCGTGCCGGCACGCCTTTTACAAGCGGTGCCAAGGGCCTTCCGAGTCCATCGCTGAGTTCGTCACTGCCTTGCGGAAGGCGGCAAGGCCTTGTGAGTTCACAGATCTGGAAGACGCCCTCCTCGACCGTTTGGTGTGCGGCCTTCGAGACGAGCGCCTGCAACAGCGTCTTTTGCCCGCACCCAACTGACGTATGCGGTTGCCTACGCCGAGGCTATCGCAGCGGAGGCCGCGGACAAGTTGACGCGAGAGGTTCGACAGCGGCAGACCCAGGTCAGCAAGGAGCCTGCAGTTCACCGGCAGTCCGCCTGCGAGTCTGACAGCGACGCCGACGGCGTGTGCCGAACTCGGGAGACACGCCCACCGCGGACCAGACCGAGAACTTCGACGACCCGTCCCTGCGCAGGCTGCGGCGGCAACCACGACAGAGACCTCTGTCGGGCTAGAGAGCTCATCTGCCACTCCTGCGGGAAGCGAGGTCATCTGGCTCGAGTTTGCCGGGCTGCGAGGAAATCGCCACCGTCTTCGCGACGAGCAGACCCCAAGGTTCGGCCATCAGATGACAGCAGAACGTCCGATTGCCACCAGACTGACACCTGCCCTTCAACCGTCCTGGCGACCGGTGACAAGGCCACTCGGAAAATTCACGTCACGCTTCGGCTGGATGGCGTTCCGTGTACGATGGAGGTGGACTCAGGCTCATCCGTCACCGTCATCTCCACCGAAACATGGCAGCGCTTATTTCCGAGGAGGAGCCGACGTCGCCTGTCTCCAGTAACAACGCGTCTCACCGATTTCCAGGGACGACGCATTCCGTTGGCGGGACGAGCTACCTTCCAGGTGGAGTTCAAGGAGCGGAAGGCTGAGCTGTCCCTCCTGGTTGCAGAGGGTGAGAGGGTCAGTTTGTTGGGCCTTGATTGGTTCGAGGCTCTAGGTATTGCCATCTCTGGCATTAACAGCATTTGCAACAATAAAAGGGAGTCTTTGTATCAAGAGTTCCCTGAAGTTTTTGGGGAAGGGCTTGGGTTATATACGGGGCCCCCCGTTTCTTTTGATTTAGACCCTTCAGTGCGTCCCATACGGCTGAAGTACAGGAAGGTACCCCTCGCTCTTAAGGCGAAGATCGAGGCAGAGCTGGACAAGCTAGTGGATCAGGGTATCCTCGAGCCGGTGCCCTATGGTCGGTGGGAGACTCCCATAGTAACGCCCGTAAAGGCAGACGGGTCGATACGCATATGCGCTGATTATAAGTGTACAGTGAACAAAGCGCTCCAGCAGCACTCCTACCCAGTGCCGGTCATCAGCCATGTGTTGGCTTCGCTGGGAGGAGGAAAAGTTTTCGCCAAACTTGACTTAGCCCAAGCCTATCAGCAGTTGCCCGTAGACGATGCAACTGCTGACGCCCAGACCATAGTGACCCACAAGGGGGCATTTCGGGTCAAGAGACTACAATTTGGGGTTAACGTAGCCCCGGGCATTTTCCAGGGCTTGATGGAGGGGCTCCTGCGTGGGCTACCTGGAGTCGTGCCCTATTTTGACGACGTTCTGGTGGCAGGCTCTGACGAGTGCGAACTCATGGCTCGGCTCAGAGCAGTACTAGGCCGGTTTAAAGAAGCCGGGCTGAGGGTCAAACGCTCTAAATGTGTGGTTGGAGCAGACAGAGTGGAGTTCTTGGGATTCCTGATTGACGCGGATGGAGTCCATCCTACACCGGACAAGGTATCCGCCATCAAGAACGCGCCCCCGCCACGGTCAAAGAAGGATCTCCAGTCGTTCCTGGGGATCCTAAACTTTTATCATGCCTTCCTGCCCCACAAGGCATCGGTTGCAGAACCCCTGCATGCTCTGCTCCACAAGAACGCAAAGTGGGAGTGGGGAGAGCGGCAGGAACGAGCGTTCACGGGCGTTAAAGAACTCCTCTCGTCTAGTGCGGTGCTGACCCACTTTGACGAGAACAAACTCTTGGTGCTTGCGGCTGACGCGTCACCCTACGGGGTGGGCGCCGTTCTTAGCCACCTCATGCCGGATGGGTCGGAAGCACCGATCGCTTTCTACTCGCGATCACTTACAGCGGCGGAGAAGAACTATGCCCAGATCGACAAGGAGGGCCTCGCCTTAATCGCCGGAATTAAAAAATTCCATGACTTTGTTTATGGGCGGAGGTTCCTCCTTGTAACAGATCACAAGCCGCTTCTGGGCATCTTCTCCCCGGACCGACAGACGCCGAATATACTGTCCCCCAGGATGTTGAGGTGGGCAGTATTCATGTCGGCATATGACTTTGAACTTGAGCACCGCCCGGGGAAGGCTATCGGGCATGCCGACGCCCTGAGCCGTTGCCCCGCACCACTGGACAACAAAGAACTCGAGCCGGAGTTGGACATTTTGGCGCTTGAAGAGCTCCCGGAGGCACCAGTAACCTCCTCAGACATTGCCGCTGCGACGGCTAAGGACCCTGTGCTTGCCCGTGTCCTTAATTGGGCATGGAGGGGGTGGCCGGCAGGGAAAATGGCGCCTGAATTTAAACCGTTCGTTTCGCGCCAGAACGAACTATCGGTAACGAAGGGCTGTTTGCTTTGGGGGAGTCGGGTGGTGATTCCCGCCAAGCTGAGGGAGGATGTTTTGGAGGCGTTACATGTGGGCCACCCTGGCATGGTTCACATGAAAGCCCTCGCCAGAGGGTACGTGTGGTGGCCGAAGCTGGACGAGGACATTGAGGCCTGGGTAAGGCAGTGTATGGAGTGTCAACAGTCCCGTCCAGAACCACCACAGGCTCCCATTCAGCCCTGGGAGAAAACGAGGAGGCCCTGGTCACGCCTCCATATTGATTTTGCGGGACCATACCATGGGCAAATGTTTTTTATTTGTGTAGATAGTTACTCTAAATGGTTAGAGGTGATACCCATGAGGTCAACAGGGTCCGGGGCAGTCATCAACGCCCTCCGGAGGTTGTTTTCGACCCACGGGCTGCCGGACTGTTTGGTCTCGGACAACGGGCCACAGTTCGTGTCAGCGGAATTTGAAAAATTCCTTAAAGACAACCTCATCCGCCATGTGACTTCTGCGCCGTTCCATCCGGCCTCCAACGGTCAGGCCGAACGGATGGTACGGACGGCGAAGGAGTCACTTGGGCGCCTGACGTGTGGGGACTGGAGCCAGAAGATTGCCTCTTTCCTCCTGAGGCAACACATCACCCCCTGTTCAACAACGGGGAGGAGCCCAGCTGAACTTTTAATGGGCCGTAAGCTGGCTACCCTACTGGACCGACTGCACCCTGACCTGGACAGGTCCAAGCAGCGGTCAGAGACCCCAGAGCAGGGAAGAGTGTTCTTGGTTGGGGACAAGGTGTTTGCCCGCAATTATGCGGAAGGTCACAGATGGCTACCAGCCGTGGTCACAAAGGTGGCAGGGTCCAGGTTGTATGTGGTCCGGCTTCCCAGCGGACGGGAGATACGCCGCCACATTGACCAGCTCAGAGAGCGCTGGGCAGACTCAAGCGCTGAGTCAGTGCCCGAGCCTGAGCTGGTCCCCGTCCAGGAAGGGCCTCCCGGCGAGGAGGTGAGTACTGCGGATCGAGATTCGGAGTCTGGGGAGCCCCCAACTCCAGTGCCTGAGACCCCTGTGTTAGTGTCCCCTGACTCTCCTGCGAGAGAGACCATCAGAGTCCCCGAAGAGTGTGCCGCTCCACCGCCATTGGAGCAGAGACCGCTGCGCCGGTCAAACCGAAGCCGAGGTGCCCCTCCCTACCTGAAAGATTATGTTTGGAAGGGAAATGCTCCATCTTAGGGGGAGGAATTTGTTGTGTATTGAAAGGTGAATCAAGCCTATCTTTTCCTATGTTAAGCTTGATTCTGGAATGTGGATTCTAAGCTGTCGCATTCGTATTGGTCGGTTTCTGCGAAACCAGTGTAAATAGCCAATCACTGTGTGATAATGTTGCAAAGCGGGAACAGTTGTGATTGGACCTTAACTCTGCACTGCCATTGGTCCGTTAACTATTTCTGGGTGTGGCTTTGACAGCCGGGAGAGTTTAAAAGGAGCTGTGCTCCACTGTCTGTGTTGTGTGTTCCTGAGTTGGAGTTTGCTGTTGAATAAAGCTGAATCACTTGTTGAGCTTACTTCGTTGTTGAGTCTCATACTTAACAGATTGCATTTGCCATCACATGTTACTTGTGCAGGTCTTCCGTACACACATTAGGAAATCACCTACTCACATTCAAGCATGAAGGCGCTGTCTTTCCTGATCAATCTTGGAATCAGAAAAAAGTACTATATGACACATCCTTAAGAATATATGAAAGCAAACAAATCAGCTGCTCAAGAGACCAAAGATCTCTGTAATGTGAGTCAACGCTGGTACATATTTTGCTTCAGAACATGCAATTTCACATCTGAGAGCTTTTCTGTGAACAAAGTGAGTTTGGAAATAGGCAGAATAAAGAAGAAGAGAGAACCAATTACTGTCAGATTCAGTCTGATGTACCAACCCCCCCCCAAAAAAAATCGAATAGAATGCTCCAGCTTTCATGCGCTCACTTATCTTCATGTTCAGATGATTATTAAACACCAGACATTATTAAAAATAGTGAATGATGGAATCATCAAGGGAGAGTTAAAAATCGTACTGTAGAAAAGATATCCTAAAGTTAATATCTTCCTCCTTCCACTAACCTCCTCCTATCTTTCTTTCCTTATGTAGTTTGGAGCTGGCTTTGGCATGTAATAGAATGTCTGTCATTTCTCATGTACTGTCAAAGGGTTGAAGGCAAGGGAGTACTACTTTAGCTAGGGATGCTTCTCAGGGTTTGCCCCAAACTTCCAGGGTTTCAGTGACACTGGATGATCCCTGATTCATCGCCAAATTTGCTTGCTTTGATTTGTTTTTTTTTTTTGTTTCTGCCTGTCCCCAACCACACTCTCCACAAGTCTACTTTCAGCAGGATGTTCCCAGAAAGTTTGGAGAAACCCACACTGGAGCCAGAGAAACCCTAGAAGGTGGGCGAATCCACAGTGATGTTGTGCAGGAGCCCAGGTTTTTTAAAAGTGGCCATTTGCAGGGGGAACACAAAGCAAAAACTCCATGTGCAAGTCACCTAAATTCCCGTGGTTGCTCCATAGGAGCAAAACATACTTGTATATTTTTCCAGCACAAGGAAACAGGATCAGCTTGGGACGTGGATAATTTAGACTGGAAAAGCTGAGTTGGAGCCAATAATTTTTCCACTGGTGAAATGGGGACGAGTAGTTCCCTTTGACCTCCAAAAGGCTATGCTGGGATTCATGAAAAAAGGGCACCTGGAATTAGGACTCTAGACGGGAGAGGAATTGGGCTGAATGAGTGAAAAAGCTGGCTGGATTCAATCCATGGTACTGGGGAGGGGTTAAACCATGCAGCTCTACCCCCACTGCTTCTCCAGTTCAGTTAGCAGACATCCACACTCCCTGCTTACCTCTGCAGTTATATTTTTCTTAAATCAGGAAATGATTCATCATGGTTCTTGCAGCATCAGTTGACCTCCTGGGACAGAAGAAGAAGAAGGGGAGGAGGAGGAGGGTTGGATTTATACTCCGCCCTTCACTCTGAGTCTCAGAGCAGTTTACAATCTCCTTCCCTTCCTTTCCCCACAACAGACACCCTGTGAGGTAGGTGGGGCTGAGAGAGCTCTGAGAGAATGGCTCTTGAGGGAACAGCTCTGAGAGAACTGAGACTGGCCCAAGGTCACCCAGCTGGCTGCATGTGAAGGAGTACAGAATCAAACCCGGTTCTGCAGATTAGAATCCACCACTCTTCACCACTACACCAAACTGCAAGAGTGGGAGGGAGTACTGAGTTCATGGCAAGGTACAGTAATTGTCAGGTGAAGTGCTTGTGATTTAGTGAGGTCCCCAGTTGAGTAGGTAGGCCTCTCTGTCCTCTTGCCCTCACTGTATTTCAATGTAGTCATTTCCCCTAGCTCTCATTATAATTCAAACCTCAGACTCCTAACTCCTGTGCCCTGGCGGGTGCCTGAATAAACACATTCTAATGGTGAAGTAGGGTTCTCAGCTCCAAGCTGGGAAATGCCTGGAAGTCTGGGGTGGAGCCTCGGGAGGGTGGGGTTTTGTGAGGGGAGCAACCTCAGTGGGGCATAACGCCATAGAGTCCACCCTGTAAAGCAGCCATTTTCTCCAGGGGAACTGACCTATGTAATCTGGAGATCAGTTGTTGAAATATACTGGGTTCAACATGCGAGTAGTGATCAGCTCATGCTTTATTCAGTGATTAGCTCAAACTGAAGACAACTGTAGCAGGACTGAAGCCCTGCTTAAATGTGGGACTCACACCACACCCTACACATACCCACTTCCCATGATAGGTTATTTACAG
This sequence comes from Gekko gecko, assembly GCA_029375565.1. Classification (NCBI taxonomy): domain Eukaryota; kingdom Metazoa; phylum Chordata; class Lepidosauria; order Squamata; family Gekkonidae; genus Gekko; species Gekko gecko. The sequence continues at coordinate 27,969,098 of JAPDNY010000004.1, read as the reverse complement.
AGGTGCTCCTGGTTGATAGGTTCATCCCAGGATCCTAGCCGTCTATTGTTCTGTGTACCCAAGCTGGGTCCTTTGATGTCGAGCTCAGTACATTCCAGTTGTAATTCTGAGAGATCTCCTGGAGGGGGGCAATCCTGCTGTGGAGTGATACTGATAATGAAGCCATACCCACCTCTTTCTCTCCTTAGGACCGAATGAGACCAATTGTGGGGAAATCTCTAGTCCACTTTTTATTTGTAAACAGCAGCCAGTCCAGCATTGGGGGTGGGGGGAATCACTGCAGCATAAGGAAGTGGAGTTAACCCTTATGCCATTTTCTCGATCCTGTGCCTGTCTGAAAGAAAATCATTGCTTGTGTGTTTTTCCCAGTGAAGCTGATAGCCACTCCAGAAGGCCATTTTAAGTTTGGAAAACAATACAAGAGAAGAGTTAGCACCCCTCCCACCACCATGACGGCCCTGATCCAAATAAGGACATGCAAGCATACATCAACTGCTGATACTTAGCAAATCGTAATATGCCGGAGATGTAGTTACGAACCTTCTGATGACTCATGTATTGTTATTAAACCGTGGGGGGGTTGAGTGAATCACTTCTCTGCCTAATAAGGAATACTCTTGGTATTGATTTTTGTTCTGACTTATTTCCTCCCTCTCCCTCCATTATTTGCTTCTTGTTGCACCAGTATGGCTTATAGCAGGGGTGTCAAACATGTGGCCCAGGAGCCGGATCAGGCCCCCAGAGGGCTTCTATCAGGCCCGCAAGGGACTAGCTGTCTCCTGCTTCTTCCTCCAGTTCCACTGCTTGCTTTCCCAGACTCTCTCAGCTGCTCAGAAGAGATAGATAGGCAAGTTTCTGCTCCCTGCACTGGGCTGAGGCACCTCCCCTCCCCCTCCCAGATTGCTACAGCACAGACATTTTGATGCAATAATTCAGAGCAAGAGGTGTCAGTTATCAGAGAATGTTAAATAAACAAAATATTGCAAGAATGCTAATGTTTTGAGCATGTTTTTACTTTAAGTAAAAAAAAAATCTTTGTGTTCGTGTCCTTTATCAAGTTTATATCTCCACTCCCTGGCATTACATTTTATGGCACACAGGGCCCGGGTCTGACAAAGTCCAATTTATGTCAAATCCAGCCTTCCATAACAAATGAGTTCAACACCCTTGGCTTACAGCTTTATGCCCTTGACAGTGCAGGTTATATATGGTAATTTTGAAGTGTCTGGATAGGCTGTTTCTGATTTTGCTTCCCCAAGGAACCATAGTTTGCAGGTTGTCATAGTAGCATTTAGAGTTGACAACTTTGGCTTGAGAAATTCCTGGAGGCTTGAGGGTAGTACCTGGGGAGGGACTTCCATTTCTCCTACCACTTTTCTCTGGGGGAACTGGTTTCTGTCCTCTGGAGATCAGTTCTAAGTCTGGGAGAATTTTAGTGTCTACCTAGAGGCTGACAATCCTAGTAATGTTTATATTATTATACAACATACTTGGGCATGCATCTAACCATCCATGCACAGAGTGGTTCTTTATTCTTGCAGTCCCTTCTGATCTCCAGAAAGGTGTCAGAGGATCTGTGCAGAGGAAAACTGACCCATTTCCTCAGTGGAACTGCACTTACAGGAGAGGCAGGGGAGAGTGATTTTACCCCCTTGTCCTTCACTCCAGCCCACGTGACTGTTTCTTTGCATGAGTCCTTCAATCCCAAATGATGTTTCCAGGGGTCAGAAAGGTCTGCAGGAACAGGTGAGAACTCTGCATTCCATGGCGGGATGCAGACCATGATTCATAGAATATGCTCCTCGCTGTGGACTTGGATATTTAGACATGTTGGGATGCCTGTGGATTCTCGCAACCATATTCTTCCAAGACCATAGAGTAGAGGCATTTATGTATAAGTTGCATCATAATTGTTAGTGCTACTCTGCTAGAATTTGCAGGATTCAGACAGACCACGGCCTGGATAACCTGTCTCTATTTGTAGTCATACTATAATTATGTGTTACGATTTGTCAGTCAGCTATTCTGAAAATTGACCTTTTGCCAATCCCCCTCCCTACTGTTGCCACTTTTGTTTCAGTGGCCTCTTCTTCACTTGGAGCACCTTCCCTAGCTGTGGCAGCTGGTGTGTCTATGGTGTTTCCTTCAGCCCAGGCTCCAGCTCCTGCCTTGCACAAGCAGTGATAGACTTTATGAGTTATTAAAGCATTAAGGAGCAGTAATTTAGGAACATTCCCTAAGATCACATGATCTTACTTATAGTACAAGGCTTAGAGACTGGTGTACAAGACGTTTTAGTTGCTCTTTGTATTTAAAAGCTGTTGAAACCATACCTCCTTCTGTTAGTTTTATCTGCATAAATATTACAGTAGTGCTAGCAAAGTATTCTGTGAAAAAATCACATATTGTGGCCAGCGTAGAGGGGCGGGGCAAGACGTACCCTAATGGCGCTTTGTGATGCTGCAGTGTCACTTCCAGCTGCATAACCAGAAGTGGTGTCACAGTGTCATGGGGTGCTCTAGAACTCCACCAAAACTCTGTGGTAAAGTTCAGAGAGTTTGAGATTAATCCTAGAGCATACTGCAACTTGATGAAGAAGAGAAGAAGAAGATATTGGATTTATATGCCGCCCTTCAGTTGGAGTCTCAGAGCGGCTTACAATCTCCTTTCCCTCCCCCTCCCCACAACATATACTCTGTGAGGTAGGTGAGGCTGAGAGAGCTCTTTCATAACTGCTCTTGAGAGAATAGCTCTGAGAAAACTGTGGCTTATCCAAGATCGCCCAGTAGCTGCATGTGGAGAAGTGGGAAATCAAACCCAGTTCTCCCAGATTAGAGTCCACACCCTTAACCACTACGCCAAACTGGCTTCAAATTTGGTTAGGCAGCTAGAAGTGACACTGTTTAAACTACCCATCCTCCCACCTCTTTGAGTCCCAGTAAAGGAGGTGTCAACGGGTTACTTGCTGGTGGCCAATGAATGGCCACCCTCATTGTGGCCTGCTTTATATAAAGGCAGGTTGCTGAGTCCCTCCCTGTGATGGAGAGACATGTCCTGCATTTCCCCCTTCTCCCGTGTACATCCTGCAAGCTGTGACATGAGAAATTCACAGTGGGGAAACTTCATGCAAATGGATCACATGTTCCAAGAGGCATATGTCCCCTTGACCCACGGAGGCCAATGAATTGCATGAACCTTCCTGTTAACAAAAGCAGCATTAATGCTCAGGAGACCAGGGGGCAAACGACTGCTTCTTTATATCTAAAATATACCTTCAAGTATTGGGACAAGCAACATTCTGCACCCTTTTGTTGTGCCCACGGGGCAAAAAGATGACCAGAAGCATCCTTGACATTCCAGTGGCTTTGGAGATAAACGGCAACATTCCAGTGCAGCCAGCACTGAAAGTAAGAGGTGGACAGGAGAGAGGAGTAGCAGGGAGGAACTTGACTTGGTTAAATATTTATTTTTCAAACTCTGGGAATGTTTGTAATAGGTTTATTGGCTTGCAAAATATTTAAAGAATTAGGGACTTGGCCACTAGGTTCTGAGATCAGAAACAACCTCTTGTCTTGACAGCTGTTTCCAGTGAAGCTTTTACAATGTGGGATGCGCTGAATTGCTCCCACAGCACTTGTGTCTGAAGTACTTTAAAAGTGGAGTCAGGCATACAATAGCAGTGCTCTGTGTGTGTGTGTGTAATAGATACATCCAATGTCTGAGCCAATTTTTGAGACTCTCTCCCAAATATATTTGAAACACCAGTAATAATGAATGGTTTGCAGTTCCTTGCAGTTCCTGCCTTTGAACCCTGGATGTGTGAAAGATGGTTAGGATTTTGTAGGGATGAGGGGAAGGGATGCTTCACATGCTCCGAGAGGCACTCTGGTTACATCATGTGTCCTAAAGCTGTCATTCAGAACTGCTTTGGGGCCATACTCCAGCATCAAAAGAAGCCCCACCCAGCTCATCCATGTTTCACTCAGGTTTGGTTCCTTCTGCAGCTCTGCCCTTCTGCACATCCTCACACTCAAGATTCTGTCTACACCAACAGCAGAAATGGGGTAGTAAAATCCTGAGGCAGGTGAATGGACCGTAATGTTTCAAGCTGCAGGGAGGGCAGCACGTTCTTGCAAAACTGGCTCATATGAAAAATCGGCTCATGAGATCTGATCAACAAATGACTCTGTATAGAAATGGTCTGTGTCCATTTATTTTTGAAACAATACATTCTGAAACAAAGTGTACCCATATATATTTTGTCTGGATTTAATTCATAATTATTTTTTAAAAAATAATTGAATGCTATCATGATATTTTTTTAAAAAAAAATACCTGTATATAGAAAGCACTTCAGGAAGGGTCCTGTACTAAAATTTTATTACCCAGAGTGATGTGCCAAGTCCTGCCATACACAGACATTTAATGTACATTTTATCTGTGTGGCGCTCTGTCTGTCTGTCTGTCTATTACTACATTTAGAAAGGGAATAGGATAGCAGTTGCAGGCCCTCCCCTTCCATGTCCCTAATGGTCACTGTAGTGGTCTGCAAGTATAGGCTGTTCTACAAGCATTCTCTAGTATGCATGTGGACATTAGGCGCATGGATAGGGTTGCCTGCTCTGGGTTGGGAAATACCTGGAGATTTTGAGGGTGGGGCTTGGAGAGGGTGGGGTTCGGGGAGGGGAGGGACTTTAGTTAGTTATAATGCCCTAGAGTCCACATTCCAAAGTGACCATTTTTATTTGGAGAGCAGTTGTAATAGCAGATTTCCAGGCCCCACCTGAAAACTGGCAACCATATACATGGAGGGAGTGAGGCCCAGTGCCCCAATTGTGTCTAGAGTTACCAAGAGGGGCACAGACAGAAAACTTTGGGTGGTGGGGCATTGGGAAATCTGGGGGGAGGCGGGAGGGGAAAAGAGAGAGAGAGATCCGATCAGCAGGCAAGCAGGCAAAGAGAAGGGTCTTGTTCGCCTTGTCTGCTACAGAAGAAGGAGAGCTGGCCAGTGCAATTAATACTTGAGGAGTATGCACTCTCTGCTGCAGTAGTGAGCAGGCAAGGCCTGCTACTCCTGTAGAACAGAGTGCATATTCCCTGAGTGTTAATCTCACTGGCCAGCCGGCTCTCCTTCTCCTGTAGCGGCCAAGGTGAAGGAGTGCGGCCAGCAGGTAAGGGCACAGGCAGGGGCAGCAGGAGTTGTGGGGCGTGGGCCTGGTTACCAACCTCTAGGTATGCTGATCTCCAGATTATAGAGATCAGTTCCCCGGGTGGGGAGGAATGGCTACTTTGGAAGATAGACTCTGTGGCCTTAAATCCTGCCAGTGTTTGGTGTAGTGGTTAAGAGCGGCAGGCTCTAACTTGGAGAACCAGGTTTGATTCCCCACTCCTCCACATGCAGCTGCTGGGTGGCCTTGGGCCAGTCACAGTTCTCTCAGAGCCCTTTCAGCTCCACCTACCTCACAGGGTGCCTGTTGTGGGGAGAGGAAGGGAAGGAGATTGTAAGGCACTCTGAGACTCCAAGTGAAGGACGGGGTATAAATCCAGACCTTCTTCTCCTGTCCCCAACCCCACCCTCCCCAGGCTCTACCCCCAAAATTTCCAGGAGTTTCCCACCCCAGATCTGGCAACCCTAATGTCACATCCTCTCCCGTTGATACCAAAAGAAAGCAACATTGAACGTCTGTACAAGGTTCCATTGTGTGTTGTTTTTTAAAAAAAACTTCCTGAGAGTTCTTCATAGGTTTTAAAAAGTGAGGTGCCCAAGATGTGAGGAAGTGAGATTGTGGTGATATAGGAGGCCTGTTTTAATAAGAAATCCAAAATGATGATATGAGGGCAGTGCACACCTTCAAGGGAAGAGAACTGAGAAAATGCCGAGGGGAGCTACTTGAAATCAAATAAATCAATAGGTAGCAAACTAGGACAGAGATACATAAACAAACGCCACTTATCACTGACTTGAGCCTGGCTCTGCGGAGTTGTTGTTCAGCATACAAGTCAGTTTTTTAATTATAGTCTATTCCAGTAGATATTCAAGGTCATCGCGGCAGTTCCTTTTAATAATTGCAGGCTAGACTGTAAAAATAGAATGCATCACCCAAGCGGACCTAAAGGAATATCTGTCATCACCCTGTTTCATTCACCAAATGTTGTAGGCTCTCTGGGTACCGGTTCCCAAATCAAGTAACACTCAAGTTTTTGTTGTTGTTTTTTTCTTCTTACCTAAGTAATTGCCATTCCCTAATTTCTGATGTAGACTGACTACATCTGAGAAGATTTAGATTAAGAACATAGGAGAATATAAGAAAAGCCATGATGGATCAGGCAAATGGCCCATCCAGTCCAATACTCTGTGTCACACAGTGGCAAAAGCCCAGGTGCCATCAGGAGGTCTACCAGCAGGGCCAGAACTCCAGAAGCCCTCACATGGTGCCCCCCCCCCAAGTACCAAGAATACAGAGCATCACTGCCCCAGACAGAGTATACCATCAATACTTTATGGCTAATAGCCATAGATGAACCTCTGCTCCATTTGTTGATGTTTTCTTCTTTTTTTTCTTTTTTGGTATTGTTTTGTATTTTTTCCTATGTGCCTCTGTATGTGTGCACCTGGAAGTCTTGGTGACCTCTGATGACTGACTGTGTGTGCACCTGGAGGTCATGGTGACCTCTGGCAACTGACCTCCTACTGGGGGCCTGGAGGGTATTCAGTGAGGTGGCTGAATAAAGCCTGCCCCCATCTCCCACCTGCTGGTATTCCAAGGAGGTCTCCCATCATAAGAACATAAGAACATAAGAGAAGCCAATGTTGGATCAGGCCAATGGCCCATCTAGTCCAACACTCTGTCACACAGTGGCCAAAAATACCAAGTGCCATCAGGAGGTCCAGCAGTGGGGGAGGTCCACCTGGAAGTCTTGGTGACCTCTGATGACTGACTGTGTGTGCACCTGGAGGTCATGGTGACCTCTGGCAACTCAGGCATCCAAGTACTTGCCAGAGTTGACCCTGCTTAGCTTCCAAGATCTGATGAGATCGGCCTTGCCTGGGCTATTCAGTTCAGGGCAACCTCTGCTCCATATGTTTATCGATTCCCCTCTTGAAGCTATCTATGCTTGTAGCCACCACCATTTCTTGCAGCAGTGAATTCCCCATGTTAATTACTCTTTGGGTGAAGAAACAGTTCCTTTTAACAGCAAAAAGAGCAAAAACAGGCTTAAATAAAGTCCTTAGCCAACTGTCTGATGTATTTGCTAGGATAACTGGGTTTTTGCTTATATCAATTGCCAATTGTAATTTACAGTACAATCTATAAACAGAGTTATAACCCTTGAAAGCAATGGATTTAGGAGAGTGTAACTCTTTAACCCCTGACCTGGATAGCCCAGGCTAGGGTGGTCTCGTCAGATCTCAGAAGCTAAGCAGGATGGGCCTGGGCTAGGAAGTGCCAGGAACTAATCAAAGAGATCCAATAATTCCTAGAGTGGGCTGACATCTCTTCTGGGTTCTCCCTGGGAGTGACGTACCACTGTCATGCTGACAATGCCCCCCATTTCCCTGTCCTTCCAAGACCCTGCCGATTTCCAGGTGTCTGACAATCTGTGAAGGGAGGAATAATATAATCTTTACTGGGCTAATATTTGTCAGTCTCTTCTCAGCAAAATTTCTTTCTTGAGCACATTTTTCAGGAAAGTTATTCCAACATTTCATAGCCTGAACAGATAAAAGAAACGTTCTCCTGATTTCTAGCCTAGAAGGTCATTCTCCGTTCCAAGTTTTGGTCAACAAAATAAGCACTGGCAGCAAGTGAATGACACAGCAAACGTCTCATAAATCCTGCTTTGCCTGTTTTCTACCAAGTGGACTCCTTTGTTTTTCTTCTTAGTGTAAAACATGTATTTTAACACACACCCCTCCCAGAAGACTGTAGAGACAAGGGATTCAGCTTGGGAAGACTGAATCATTGTTTTGTTAACATGCCTCCCCCTCCCCCCGCCCGTTCACAAAGGAAGAAAGTGCTGTTCATTGGGGTTCCCCCCCCCCCAGACTATAAGGGGCGTGTATGAAAATATGTTATTTTAGGCAAGAATGTGATAGATTTTATTTTCTAATTGGTAGCATCTGGCCCTGCATTTTTGAGGTTAGGGTTGGAGCAGAGTCATTGTACGTACAAGAACAAATTGCCTGGTGGCAAAATTAAATGATTAACTCATGGCATGGTTATATGGCCATGTCAGCATAACCTTTATTTATCTATTCGCTTATTTAAAACATTATTAAACCTGTTTGTTGTTGAAATGCTGGAGGCAGTGGATAAACACAATGGAAAGGAACACATTTTAAGCCCTCAACCGTAAAAAAGAAATGAACAAACCAAAGAAAATCTCGTAAAATCTCACAGAAACCCTAACCCAGAGTCCCTTTTAGGGAGACCATTGGTCCGTCTAGCGCAGTAGCATTTCCAGGTCTTCGTCCACATGTCCTCATTCCTTTGGAGCGTCCATTTCTACAGCCAACTCCATGGCTGCGCACAACTGACTATTGTGGTAGTCATGCATACAAGGACAAAAGTCCATGGAAGATAATAAATGGTATCATTTGTTTTGCATGCTTACATAAGCACCCAAGAGATAGATTCCTTGTGGGAATGCTTAGGAAAAAAAATAATTCAAGGGGCACCAGGGTTATACATTTGGTAGCTGATAAATTTGCTTCCCTTAATTCAGTGCACTATGTCACAACTGGCTTTCTTCCTAAGAGCTCATGAATGCTTAAATGTTTCATCCCTCCTTCATTTTATCCCTACAGCAACCTAAGGAGGGAGGAGGGAGGGAGATTCCAGCCCAAGATCCCCCAGTGAGATTTATGGTTTGGTGAGAATTTGAACCCAGGTCCCACATGGGGCAGGAAGAAGGAAAGGAAGCTTGCGAGAATGAGCTTGGAGGAGTTCCTCTTGGTAGTGGGATCCTATAAAATATAACTTTACCCCGCCAGTTGGTATTAACCCTTGTTGAATGCCACTGCAGTGTTAGGCCTCCTGAACTGATAAGGCTCTTCCCCTCACATCAGAATTCTCTTATTGTAGGACAGTAAAATGGCAGGGACTACAGCAGGCACCTTTGGAATTCTGGCACAGGGTGGTCGGTGCAGCTACAAGATGGCAAGATGGCTGCCTCCGGAGGTAGAGACAACTGAAAGATGGCTGCCTCCAGAGATGGAGCCAACCACACAACGTCAGGGACTGAGGTTATGCGTAACTCTAATAGTACCTCGTCAGGAAAAGTCTCTGTTTAATGGAATGCCTTTTAAAATGAATATATTCTTTAAAAAAAAAGTTTCTTGCATACATACACAGCAATGCAGTGAGGATCCATGTGCTGTGGTAGGAGCTGTTGCTGAAGCTACTTTTTAAAAATTCTGTGTAGCCAGTCAGGCATCCAGTGGCTGATCAGAAGCCCTACTGAGCAAAACCCTGCCTGGTCCGACTCACTTTCTAAAAACACTTAGAAAGTGCCAAGAAAGGTGTTGGCAGGCGCCATGGCACCCACAGGCAGCATGTGGAAGACACCTTGACTAGAGGCTTATTCAGATATTCAGACTGTGGGTTTGATCAGTACATAAAAGGGGAGTCAGGATCACAGAAGCAAATCCTGCCCAGATGCCCAAATCCTGTCCAGATAATATTAATTTGCCTCCTCACAGTTTCAATGAGGAACATTCTAAGTTATGTGAGAAATACCTTCACAAAACGGAAGGTTGTGGGACTGATCTATTTTGCTGGTGTGTGTGGGGGGTGTACTCAACACAGCATTTAAGGTAAACATTTTAAAATCTATTAATAACAGGGAAATAAGGTCTGGATGTTTCTAATATCCTTAAGGCCTACTCTAGAAATGAGCTCCCGGTCATCTCTGTGGTGACATTCATGTCTGTTCCTTCCTGGTGCGCTCGGGAGCATCAAGATACACAATTAATTCCCTCAGCAATTGCTGTTTTTATTTGAAAACCCTTTTCTTCCCCACCTTCTCTGACACACACACACATGCACACAAACACATGCAGCATAAAAGAGTTGGAGCTTTTTGCACCACTAATCTCTTGATAGGGAGCCAAACATCTGTTTTCCAAGAATGACCCTGAGATACGGAGAAACTAAGCTGGGATAAACAGTACCTCTCATGTCAACACGACTTTCGTATTTGTCCATCTTTCTGTTAAAGTGAAATAGCAGACCCAGGTGCTTACTATCCCCTGGGGACAATACAAAACTGGATTGTGTGGTCCTGCAAGACTTTTGCATACTTTTATAAACTGCTTTAGGGAGAGGAGTTGTGGGACAGCTCTCTTTCGAATAAAATAAATAATTAGATAAAGCCCCACAAGGCTGTAGCCAATTATTTTTTCTGACTGGAGTCTTGTTCCTATCACTCTGAACCCCAAATGACTGTGTGGACCGTCAATGAGAACCCCAGTCCTTCAAATTAATCCCTTTGATAACTAACCAGACCTGAGTCTGTTCAAAGCTGTCCAGAAAGCTGCCGGCCTCCAGGTGAGACTTGAAGTTTCCTGGAATTGCAACTGATCTGCAGAGTACAAAGATCAGTACCCTAGAAGGAAAATGGCAACTTTGGAGGGTGGACTCTGTTGTATCACATCCTCATTAGCTGTTACTGGGGTCCATTCCTTTATATTTGGTGACAATTTCAGTCTATTGTCTGGTATATCTCCATTTTTATTTGCGAATGTAATAGCAAAGAAGGCTTCCTAAACAGCTGCTGGAATATAGCAAGGTATGGGGAACCTTGTATTTAATCTTTATGTTATTAAGGTCCAAAAGCTTATGTCATTTTTTGTTTTTACGACCCACATATCTCCATGAGTTTCCCAAGCTGGAGTTGTCACACCTAGACTTTTGTTTCCGTCACTCTTAAAAAGAGCTAAAAGGAATGCGGTCTCCCCAAAAAAAACACTGGTGACCAGATCTTCGCCAATGACCTGGTGCAATCTGGAATGCTGTGATGAATTTTATATGTTAATCATGAATTGTAGTTAGAAAAGTGTCTATAAAGGGGTGTGGTTTATTGTTTGTTGATTTTGGTGGATCTTTAGCTCTGACATCCCTCCCTGGATGTCCGTGGAGCAAATGCAAATCCTGACCCCCCCACCTGCTCCATGCAGGAGGATCCGACTCCTAGCATTTGATCAACCTTACAGGATGTTTCCAGCCTTTTAACCTTTCCTGCCTTACCCAATCCAGATTCAGGGAATTCGGCCCCACATGGAAAGGTGAATGCCGATCTCTCAATCAGCCAAGGGTGCACATTCCACACATCTCAATACCCAGATCGTTTTTTACAACAGTTCTCCATCTTGCCTTTCCTAGCAAGGTAGAGCTTTGCTCTCTGACCTCTTGATACATTTTATGGCTCTCTTCCCTGAGAACGCAGGCAGCTGTCAGTGTCCCAGGCACCTGACACCTCTTGGTCACAGCAGCCTCCCCCCACCACCCATGCATATGTTTTGTACTGTCTGAGAAGACCTGGAAAAAAGTTTCAGTAGCATGCCAGTTAAAGAAGGCTGTATGCTTTATTCATTAAAGCCTGTGTTTAGGTGATACCAGTTCAGAATGGAAGAACAGGGCTCAAAGGACTGAAAGGCCTGCATTACTGAAAAATATATATATATATTCTGCACATCGTTTACTTATAAAATATTTATATACTGCCTTACTTCAGGGACTTAGTGCGGCTAACAAAATGTCAACATGCAGAAGGTACAGTAAAGCTCATAAAATATCTGTAGCATGGACAACAATCTGAGCTTCAGATAACCACCATTAAATGCTCTGTTCCAAATACACAGTTTCAGTGAGCCGTATTATCATTATGCTTGAGCACCTGTACATTCAGCCCACGTTGTGTTTGCTGGTTGCAAGGAGAAAGCAATCAAACAGTCATTTAGAGAGCTGGTATTTCATGATGCAGTTCAGTCCTTCATGAGCAGCTCGAGCCTGTTTGGCAGGTTACTTTTTGTGTACTCAAGCAATGCAGTACAATGCAATCAGCAGCATTTCATGCATTCACCTTCTCACACAGCCTGATGGGAGTCCTACTTTTTCTTCTCCTGTTGCCGTGTGCCACACCACAACCAATAAGGAATAAGCAAGAAAATGATAACCATCTTCAAGTCCTTGAAGGGCTGTCATATAGATGATGGTATGGAGGCCCCGGTCATACGGGCCAGAAAACGCAGGGGTGAGGCGTGGGTGTTCGCCTCGGAGCAAAATAAGGTGCGGTAGCCCGATCACACAGGCCACCGGGTTGCCACGCTCCAGCTCCGAGCGCTGATCACACCACACTGCTGCAGCATGGCAAAAAAGTGGTGCAGCAGGGCACACAAGCCGCGCTGGTGTAAGGTGCGCATGCGCCGGGGGGGCGGGCTGCTGTTGGCATCTTGCGTGTGCGCATGCACCATTTGGCATTGGTGCGCATCCCATGGAAACTTACAAATCCGGAAACCCCAGGACATGGGCGGGTGTTGGATGCCGTGGGATACTGGCGCTCCCGCGATCAGATGCCGGCCTTTGTCCTGGGGTTTCTGGAAACTAGTACTTCGTCCCTGGTAGTTTTTTACTCCACATCTTTGGAGCGAAGCCGCGGGTTGGCCACGGAAGTGCTACGCCTCCCAGATGTGCCTGTGTGATCATGCATGGAAATTCCGCAGGGCTACCGTGCCTTCAGCGGGGCAAATGCTCTGTGTGAAGGGGGCCGGAGTTGTTTTCTGTTGCCCCAGAAGGTCAGACCAGAACCAACGAGTTGAAATTAAATCAGAAGAGTTTTTGGCTAAACTTTAGGAAGAACTTCCTGACAGAGCAGTTCCTCAGTGGAATAGACTTCCTTGGGAGGTGGTGGGCTCTCCTTCTTTGGAGGTTGTCAAACAGAGGCTCGATGGCCATCTGACAGCAATGCTGATTCTGTGAACTTGGGCAGATCATGAGAGAGAGGGCAGGAAGGGTTGCATCAGTGCTTAGCTCTTGTGGCCCTTTCTTAGACACCCAGGAAAATGCTGGTCACAACTTTGGGATCAGGAAGCAATTTTTCTCCAGGCCAGTTTGGCTGGAAATCCTGGAGGTTTTTTGTCATCTTCTGAGTGTGGAACAGCGGTCACTGGGGATGTAGGGGGAATATTTGTGAATTTCCTGCATTGTGCAGGCGGTTGTACTAGATGACCCTGGAGGTCCCTTCCAACTCTATGATTCTATGTAATCAGCCAGTCAGTGATTTATAAATAAGCACAGTGTTTTCATGGTTATTGAAAATGCTCCCTGTGAAGTTCGGGGCATCTGTGGAAGTCCTGGACAAGTGCCTGGAGATGGGGATGGGATGGATAAGGGCCAATAAACCGAAGCTCAGTCCAGACAAGAGTCAGATTGAGTCGAGAATGGTCAGTGACAAAGCTGCTTGACAACTGAAGAGTCAGCCTGTCCTGGAGGGGTTGCACTCCCCTAGAAGGAGTGCTTGGAGGTACTGCCAGATCCTGGCCTAAAGCTGGAGGCCCAGATCCCCTCCGTGGCACATAGTACCTTTTATAAGCTTCAGCTAATACTCTCCAGCTGTGACAGTTCCTCAAAAAGTGTAATCTGGCCACAGTGACCCATGCTCTGATAACTTCCAGATTACTGTACTGTGGGGGGCTGCCTTTAAAAACTGTCTGGGAACTTCAGCTCATTCAAAATGCAGAAGCCAGGCTATTGTCAGGTATGGAATACCGAGACTGTATCAGTGCTGAAAGATCTGCGCTGGTCAGTCACCCATTTGTTTCCAGACATAATTCCAAGTGTTGGTTCTTACCTTTAAAGCCTTAGATTTGAGGCCAGGAGGAGACTTGAAGGATTGCCTCCTCCCATATTGTCCAGTCCACCAGTTAACATCTGCCTCACAAGCTCTGCTCTCTATGTCCCCCACCTTTAGAAGTTAAATGGGTGACAACCAGGGGTAGGCTTTTTTCAGTAGTGACACCTTGTTTGTTGAATGCCCTCCCCCAGGGCTTTTTTTGTAGAAAAAGCCCAGCAGGAACTCATTAGCATATTAGGCCACACCCCCATATTACCAGAAGTGTGGTCATCCAGCCACACCCACCTTTTGCTGCTTATTCTGTTTACCTTGTTTGTTGTCAAAACCCAGGGCTTTTTTTTGTAGCAGGAACTCCTTTGCATGTTAGGTCACACACCCCAAATGTCGCCAGTCCTAATGAGTTTCTGCTGTTGGGTGTGGCCTATTATGCTAATGAGTTCCTGGTGGGTGTGGCCAACTTGGGAGCCAGCCGGAACTCTGTTCCTGTGTGTTCCTGCCCAAAAATAGCCCTGCCCTCCCCCTTGAGGCTCTCTGGTGCCTACATTTCATTCTTTTAGGTGCCAGGCCAAAACGTTTCTGTTCACCCAGGCTTTTATTTTTTAAAAACACTATTTTAGTGTGGAAACTTTTGTTTAAAGCTGCCTGTGGTTAATTTTTATGATCCAGGGCTTTTTGGTGATGTCACTCACCTTTACTACTGACAACTTTATCCAGGGCTCTCCCAAGTCCTGAGCTGTGAATTGGTGAAAATCAGCATATATGAATACTGTCACTTTTTAAAACAAAAAGCCTCATGTTTGTTTGTTTTTTAATCAGAGGTTCCTCAGTGAGTAGATTAGTAGTGGAGGGAAAACTTCCCCCAGATTGCTTGACCACCATTACCAACCTTCTCCTGCATTTCACGTAGGGCAACAATGATGGCCAACAGTACATACTTCCTATGCATTGTCTGTACATCCCAAAATATGCCCATAGGAGTTCCCTTGCAGACTCACGGAAATACCTTATTAGACTGCTCAGTTCAGAAAAAGGCTGCATGGCTTGTCCATACACTGTCCCTATTTTCTGTTACCTGTCCCTGATAAAACACTGCCTGTCCTGCACATATGAAGTTGCTTTACAGTGATTCCGACTGTTAGTCTGTTTAGGTCAGTATTGTCTGCTCTGACTGGCAGTGGATCTCCCAAGATCTGAAACAGATAACCTTCACATTATCTGCTGATCTTTTTAGCTGGAGATGCCAGGGATTGAACTTGGGACCTTCTGAATGCCAAGTGGCTGCTCTTCCATTGAGCCATGGCCCCACCTTATAGTCCTAGGAATGCCTTCTAGATGTTAGAGTTTATCCTCCATATTTTTAATGCCATTCTTTCTCCAAAGACCTAAAGGCAGCATAAAACATTCTCCTCTCCTTAGCTTTATCCTCACAAAAAGAGGTAGTTATGCATTGCGATGGTGAGTAGCCCAGCTGATGAACTCCATGGCTGACTGGGGATTGAACCTGGGTCTCCCTCTTCCCAGTGGTCATAGAATATTGTGCTGCCGTTGAACTGTAGCAATCATTTGAAACTGGACTGGCTTGTCCACACAGGAAAATCCAATTACAAATTATTGCTGTGTCACAAAGAAATCAAAATGTCCAATGATGTGTGAATGCAACATCATAGAAACGGCATCTCTCTCTCTCTCTCTCTCTCTCTCTCTCTCTCTCTCTCTCTCTCTCTCTCTCTCTCTCTCTCTCTCTCTCTCTCTCTCTCTCTCTCTCTCCGAATCAGACCACTGGTTCATCAAGGTCAGTATTGTCCACTCAGACAGGAAGCAGCTCTCCTGGGTCTCAGGCAGAGGTCTTTCACATGACTTATTACCTGATCCTTTCAACTGGAGATGCCAGGGATTGAACCTGGGACCTCCTGTGTGCCAAGCAGATGCCCTACCACTCAGCCATGGCCCCTCCCCTCTTCAGGTTAAATTCCTTCCCTGGGTTCTCTAAAACCACCTTTTTATTTCTGAACAGGGCATTGGTGGTGGCACGTTGTCTCTACAGCACATAGATACAGAACATACACATAAACACTTCGGCAACGTGCATTGCGCAGGCATCTTCCCCACGCACTGTAGCGATGTGTTATATTTTCAAACTCTTTTAAACAGATCACAGGATAATGTTATTTTTCTAGCATTCCTTCAACCCCGGGAGCCAATGTTTGGCTTTGTAATCAGTGGAGGAGATGTGATACAGTGATGGGCAAAATGAATGTGGTATACATCAGGCACACTATAGCCTTTGGCAATGTCTAATAAGGGAGGGGGGGACCACTCTGTCAGAGATCCGTGTTGAAAAACTGGGGGTGTTACAAGCACGTCCTTATTTTTATCTGTGGAATGTTGGAGGGAATGCATAATTTCCAGCAAGGCCAGCAAAAGAATAGCACCTAGGGGTAAAAAATCCATTTGAAAAAAAGTTCATCTGGAAAGGCCATTAACGAGCCTAAACTCCATCCAGGAGCCAAGCAAAAGGCTCTGACTCAAGTTTGTTCTGGAAGCAGCACGCAGCATAGTTCAAAACCTCAATAAAAATAAGTAAAGTGCTGTTTTCTCCTCACTCCGGTTGAAGGATATATATCGGTGATCCCTGACCCTTCACAACTACACCCTGTGGAAATGCATGAATACTAATCATCATGTTATTAAAGAAAAAAAAAAAGAGGAAAACTTTAGTCTTTAATTCAGTGCTGCAATTCAGAACAGCTGCACAGCCTTATGGGATTTTTTTGTGTTAGCAAAAATTGCCTTTTCCCAGTGCTGTGGTTCTATGCGAGGGAAAGTTTTTCAAAATGCACATAATAACAGGGTTGATCTCCCAATGGATAAAAGCTATATTGTCTGCCCTACAGTGAAGATGCCTGTTACACAGCGGAGGCATTGTTGTTGATTTCTTTCACATTTTTTTTTTTTTACTTTTGTCCCCTGCAAATCATCATCGAGGTTCCGGGAGGTTAATGGCAAATGGTGAATACAACTTGGGTAAAATAAACATGGTCTTCAGGCTAAGCTATCTCTCTTGGTCGGGATTAGCAAGACGAAGCAGCTGTAATTAACAGTGGGTTAAATCATGGCAGGGGGAGGGGAGGGGAAGTGGCCAGGAGCCATTTAAATGTTGTTTGCACACAGCGCACAGCTTTTCTCATGTAAATGAGAGATGCTAAGGCTCTGCACACATTCAAAGTGCGTGTACTGAAGATGTGCAGAGGGAATATGCAGTTACGAGGGTGTGCATGTAGGGCTGTCTCCCTATGTGCAGGAATCCTGAAAAAAACAGTTTCCAAGTATTTAGAGAGAGCTGTACTCGTATCCATGATATTCATACCTGCTAATAGATTGGGGGTACAGCTTGTTTGTGCAATGCTGCCCTCTATGCATGTTCAAGGCGTGCACTTTGAATATGTTAAGGGGACTGTAACATTGCTAAAAGCAATAGGATGCCCCAGTTCCCTGAGCCTCCTTATCATGATAATGTTGCAAGCATGTTCCCACTAGGGTTGCCAGACCTCCTGGTCTGGGCAGGGGTCTCCCACTTTTGGGAGCTCCTCTCCCCCCAAAATTACCCCCTCTTACCTCCAAGAAGCCAGAAATACCCATGATGAGCATACATAACCTGGAAGTGACGTAGGCACATTGGGTGGTGACACTCTGGTTTTGGGGCAAAACTCTATGATTTGTAGCTAATTCTATCATAGAGTTTTGCCCCCAAAATGGACAGTTGCCGCCCAACATCCCCAACTTGCCTACATCACTTCCTGGTGATGTAGGCACTTCACGACACTCCTCCCTGCTCCCGGAAAGTTCCCTCCCAACCCCCACCAGTGCCCCATTGGGACCTGGCAACCCTAGTTTTCATCCTCTGAAAATGTACAAGTTCTCTCCCTGTTGCCTATATGCTAGGGCTGCCAGCACTGGCTCAGCAAATGCAAAATTTTGAGGGCAAAGCAGGGGAGGGGAAAGATGATGTCACTTCCCGGTGATGCTCAAGGAATTTCTGCTAATCTCTATGGTAAAAACCATAGAGCAGAGGTCCATGCTGTGGCACCCACCAACATCTTTCCTGTTGCCTGCTGAGTGTTTATTGGGAAGTGAGCAGGGTCAGGTGGGGCTTTTGACCCAGTTTGTGCAGACGTTTAAAAAATTGCTTCAGCAGCTGCTGCTGCCTCAGCACAAGAATCTTCATTGTGTCACTGAAAGTAACTGTATGCAAGAAAGCTGTTTTCAAACAGCATGTAAATTTTAAGAGGCATCCCGTTAAGCCTGAAATGGTAAAGAATTACTAGTAGAGTTGTGCTTGACCCCACTCCCCGACGTTGTGTGGTTGGTTCTGTGGTCGGCTCCACGACCTGCAGCAGCCATTTTATGGTTGCACCATCACCCCGCATCAGAGTTCCAAAGATGCCTGCAGTCTCAAAAAGGTCGGAGACCTCTGTTATAGAAACATGGGGAAATTCCTAGAGCATCACTATGGAGGCCATTTTCCAGCCATTTTTTCTTCCGCTCCTCAGTTTCTTGGGGGCGGAGGACTGGGGCTGAGGGCAGGGGTTTAACCACTCTGGGCAGACAGATCGTAAGCTGCCTAAGGGAGGTGGTGAGCTCTCCCTTCACTGGCAGTCTTTAAGCCACGGCTTGACAAACACATGTCTGGGGTGCTCTAGGCTGATCCTGCATTGGGGGGCGGGCTAGATGGCCTGTATAGCTCCTTCCAGCTCTGTGGTTCTATGATTCTATATGCACATCTCCCATAGGAGTGTGGGAAACCTTGCGCTTCTCATTCCTGTGCAGCAGTCACATCTGAAGGATGCTCACAGGCTTTATTCTCAAACTGCTGGATAATTCTGCCATCATTACGCTATAGCAAGAATTCACAACTGGATCCTCTTTTTGTGGACAGTTCAATCCAAGTGACGAACAGCTGCTGTAGGGCAAAGCTAAGCATCGGTTTAGCAGGAGGAAACTTCCTGAGCCTGGAGGAAGGTTTGTCCAGCCTATTATTTTTAATATTAGTTTTGACGGTTTTATATAAATGCATATAGAATATAAATGGTATAAAAATGCCATATAACAGACAACTGAATGAGAAACACCAGCAGCAGTGAAAAGTCTCACCACCACCACCAGAAAGGGAGAAGAAAGGGCATATGCATACACAGCTAATGATGCTTTACCACCCGGTATAAGTCGCTTTGAACATTTGGAGAAAGTGGTCCGAAAAGGCTTTTAATTAATTATCAAATAAACGAATGTCCATCACAGCGAGTCAGTTCTGCCCTTTGCATTTTCTGTGGGAGTCGAGGTGTGAACAATTTACCTTTATAAGGAAAGGCACGGAGGATTCGGATCACCGGCACCGTAGGATATCCTTTTCCTTGCAAGAGCGCCCGTGATGTAATGCAGAAATCATTGGCTGTGATTCATGGTATTGTTTAGATCTTTGCTTTCTCTCTCCAACTCACACACACACACAGACACACACAAATGTGCATGTGAAGTTTACCAAGGGAAATCATTCGGCAGTTTCCAATTGCTTCCCGTTCCCAACAAGCTGCATCCACCGATGGGCTGTGTTGACCACAAAGCTCCCCCCCTCCCCATGCAATCTGTCAGCATTCCTTCTGATTTACACGGGGTCCTGAGCACAGCAAATAAAAAATCCTGCTTACTATGGGGAAACTGTGTGTGTGTGGGGGGGGAGAATGGGCAACAGAACTAGCTGTACAAATTTCAGTTTATTTGGCATGTCTTGACCCGAAGATGAACTGTTCTGTGGCATGCATTCAAAAATGCTTTTGTGTTCTTGACTCGGAGCTCTGCGGACTTGACTGGTTAGATCTTGCTAGCTGTCAAAGCGAGGAAAATGAAAGAATGTTTGGATTTCCTCCCCCCCTTTGCGAACAAAAACTTTGATGTGTGAAAAGCTGTTAACATAATAAAACATTGACTGGTGTGTGTAGGAGAGTTAATGTAATGAATAGAACAACAGTGGGGAGGCTGGCAAATAGGTAAGGAAGAACTCCTGGAAGAACAACATCTGGGAACTCAAGAGCTTCTGTCTGGAAGCGGTCTCCTTGGGAATGAGCTCAGTGCGGGATTCACATGAAGCTGCCTCATACTGAATCAGACCGTTAAGTCCATTGAGTCAGTATTTTGTCTACTCTGACTGGTAGCAGCTCTCCAGGGTCTCTGGTAGAGGTTTCTCACTTTTTTTCCCCCCATGGCACCTACTTCCTGATTCTTTCAAGTGGAGATACCAGGGATTGAACTTGAGACCTTCTGCACTGCAAAGCAGGTCTTCTACCACTGAGCCGTGTCCCCCATGCAAGCCAGCCCTCCTTCGGAGCATAAGTAAAGAAGCAACTGTGAGAAATGGCCCCAGCCAATTCGCAATGAAGTTTCGACATGCAGTGAACAAACCAGGATGTTGCTGCCAGACTTCAGAATCGGGGCTTTTCAAGGACTAAGACCAATTGTACCATGTAGGTTCCTCCTCTGGACTTAGAAGGGTGTAACTCTGGTTAGGGTGGCATTATCAGTGGCCCATATTTCCTGTCTCAGGCTTTACTGTCATGTGGATCAACCACATGTAGGGTTGCCAGCTCCGGATTAGGAAATACCTGGAAATTTTGAGGGTGGAGCCTGAGAATGGTGGGATTTGGGGAGGGGAGGGACTTCAATGGGGTATACTCCCATAGAGCCCACCTTCCAAAGCAGCCATTTTCTTCAGGTGAACCGATCTCTGTTGTCTGGAGATCAGTTGTAATAGTGGGAGATCTCCACCCATCACCTGGAGGTTGGCAACACTAACCACATGATCTAAAGAACATATGGGTACATTATTCAAGAACTCATCTTTACAGCTGGTACATATTCAGTACTCTTAATCTAAACTTCACAGATCCGTCTGGACTGGAGTCTGATAAGATTAGACGCAGAATCATTCTTCATTGTCTTCTGCACAAGGGGCTTCTCCTATCTATCAGTCCCAGCAAAAGTGCCTACCAAAATGAAGTGGGGGACTAACCAACCCAGACAAACCCAAGGGAAGGGCCATAGCTCAGTGGCAAAGTATCTGCTTTGCACACAGGAAGTCTGAGGTTCAGTCACCAGCATCTCCATTTCTTTAAAGGACCAGGCCACTGGTGATGTGAAAGACCCACCATTCCAAAGAGGGAAGGGCCCTTGAGTCTTTGGAACCCTGTGGTTAGATACAGGCCATGGTCAGGTAAAGAACTATCTGTCAGTACACATTATACAGAAGTCAATTCTTTGTACTGGCATGTTCTTTTACTCTCTGTCTATCATCTTTTTTATCCACCTAATGGAGTATTTGGAATCATGCAAAACTTTCCATGCTGGCTCAGCAATCCAAATTGTGCCAGTGGAAACATAACACTTCATCTGTTTTCTGTCTTGTATTCTTATACTTTATCCCAGACTTCAAGATTATTCAGTAAAATTCAGCACAATCCAGTTGAGACTGAGTGGTTATGAATGTGATGTAACATAAAGTGGTCTCTGCCATCCTTTCTTTCTCCAGAAGCTTGAGGATTTACATGTGTTGGCTTGGATCCTGCAGCAGGTCTCCATGTAAGGGATTCTTGGCAGAGGAATGGAACTCTGTGCCTCTGTGCCACCCACCCCTGCAGCCCCAAAGGATTTCCAAAATGGTGCTCCTGGCAGACAGGGGGCCCTAGGAACAGTATGAGGGGAAAGTTGAAGCGAAAGGGGAGGGGTGGATGAAATTACCCTCTCTTTCTGTTTGTGGAAATTTTCCATGAGATCCAAACCACTGTTCTCTTTTCTCAGGCTTAATCTTTTAACAGTTCCAGCCTTTTGTCTGTCTTTATGCTGCTGTTAGATCTCTAACAGAGCTATCCTACTGGGACCTTTCAGTCTAAGCCCATTGAAATAACTGTGCTCAGACTTGAGTGATTCTGCATAAGGTTGCACTGTCAAGAGCAGCTGATAATTGCCAAGGATCTATACACATCAGCTAAAAGGAGGGATTTCTTTTAAAGAGTGGCATTCATTGGTACAGGGGTCCCCAGTGTGATGTCCACCAACACCTCTCCTAGTGCCTGCCAAGTGTCTTTTAGAAAGTGAGTTTCTGCCCAGGAGGGCTTGTGAGATTGGAGATCTGGAGATCATTGGAGATCTGATTGGGAGCAGCTACCACCATAGCACAATGATCTTCACTGGGTGACTGGAGGTAAGCCGTGTGTATAGGCAAGAAAATATTTTAAAACTGTATGTTTATTTTTTTAAAGAATCCTGTGAAACAGAGCTTCTGCCTGCAATGTTGAAGAGTTGAAGCATAACCTCACGCCCTGACATTTTGTTGTTGTTGTTGTTGTTGGCTCCATGTCCAGGGATACCCACCAACACTTTTTGGTTGGCTATTTTGTGATTGGCTTTGCCTCCAGTTAGATTTCAGCTTTTGAGTGAGGATTTTTCATTCCGTGGAACCTTACGCCGTTGGACTCTTGGTTGACATCACCCAGCAAAGTCTATCGTGACTGGCGGTTGGGGCTGTTGGACAGAAGTCCTACTAGAGATGCCAGAGACTGAACCAGGGTCCCCTGTGTGTCCTTCCTTACCCTTTACTAGGGATTAATAGTTCTAGCACTTCCAGTGAATTCAAGTTTTCTGTTTTTCTTGCATAGAAAAGGAGGGGAAAAACCTGAACTTGCAGTATTAAGGCCAATATCAACAGACAATTATCTTCCCATT
Source organism: Gekko gecko (assembly GCA_029375565.1). Taxonomy (NCBI): domain Eukaryota; kingdom Metazoa; phylum Chordata; class Lepidosauria; order Squamata; family Gekkonidae; genus Gekko; species Gekko gecko. The sequence goes on along the minus strand of JAPDNY010000004.1, from coordinate 27,946,472 downwards.
TCATTTTGGTTGTAAATATTTTTTCCCCGTAGCTTGCTTCTCCTAACACTACAGTCAAAAGTTTTCTTCATAATCCGTTTCTGCTCATTTCGCAAATGTTCCAGTGGGGGGCATGAGAAGAAATGAAAAGGCAAAGTTACTTCTGGCTAGAGGATTCTTGTCTTCTAGAGCTGAGTTGGTATTATTTGTTCAATGACCAGAATGTCCAGGTGTTTCATGAGACTTCTCTGCTCTGCTCTAAGGGCTCCAGTGACAGCTGGTATGATGGTCACCTTATTCTCCCAGGGGCACTCTAACTCTATTTATAGGTCTTGGTATTTTGTGATCTTCTCCTGTTCCTTCTTTTCTGTTTCATTGTCTCCTGGGATTGCAATGTCAATGATTCAAACCCTATTTCTCATTTTATCCACAATTGTGATATTGGGAGTATTATGCTCCAGGTGTTTGTAATCAGAGGTCCCCAAGAATCTTTGTTTCATCATTCTCCATGATTTTGTCTGGTTTGTGCTGCAATGAATTTCCGGCTGATGGTAAGCAATGTTCCCTTTAAGCTGTGGAGTCTTGTAAGCAAAAATCCTACTTTGTGAGCTACTGGCATTAAAGTTGTGAGCGAGCTATTTGGCTGCTGCATAAATTAGTTTGCTCTTAAGTCCTCCTTTCTGAGCTAAGACAAAAATGTGTGAGCCGGAGGTTAAAAAACTGTGAGCTAGCTCACACTAACTCAGCTTAGAGGGAACACTGATGGTAAGCCATACTTCTTGCAAAGATTCCAGTTCAGCATAGCTGCAGGTCTATTTTGACATTCGTTATGGTCAGCCTGATGTGATGATGTGGACCATGGGGTCACAAAGAGTCAGTACTTGACTGTGTGACTGAACAACAACAACAAAAAATGGTCAGTTGAGCAATTTTACTGCAGGCGCTGACCATGTGATCAATTGTTTCATAAGTTGACATTAGTTGTTATCGCTGGTCTTCTGAATCTTGACTTTCATACTGTTCATTTCTACTATGTGCCCTTGCACAGCTAGAATGAGTCCTTCCGTTTCTTTATTCAAGTGCCCATTTTGGAGCTGCTTCCAGGTATTTTCACTGTCAACTTTGTTCTCTAGATTCAGGTAGGTAGCCATGTTGGTCTGAAGCAGCATAACAAAGTTTGAGTCCAGTGGCACCTTTCAGACCAACAAAGTTTTACTTGAGGTACGAGCTTTCGTGTGCATGCACATATGCACACGAAAGCTCATATCTTGAATAAAACTTTGTTGGTCTGAAAGGTGCCACTGGACTCAAACTAACTTTGTTCTGTGTCTTTCAAACGTTACAGTTGCAGGTTCTTTTGTTTCCAGTTGCCAAAGTGAGTTTTGATTGCAATCTTTTTGTAATCTTACTTCTGTAACCTTAAATAAACTCAGTGTTTTGATATTGTTGTTGCTGTTGTTGTTTGGCATCTTGAGTTCTCCTCCTTCAACGATCTTTCCTCTATTCATTGCTAATGCGGCACACTTGTCAAGGCTATTATTATCATTATTATTTTCAAACCTACCTTTCTGAAAGAGAAACTACCCTATAGGAAGGAAAACTATCTAGGGGTGATAAAATTATTGTTTGAGAATTAGAGACATTTCATGTAACAAACCGAGCCATAGAAGTCTGCTGTCGATAAGATTAATCACAATTGTCAGAAAAGAATAACATTTAACAATGCCTTAAATTAAATTGAAATGTCAAAAACTGAACTTTACGATGAAGTTAATATGTGGGTATGCTTTGTGGTGAGCATTTCTTGCTTAAGAACATCCTCCATCATCTTTATTTTGCAAATCATTGGTGTCTGAGTTGATTGTTTCTTTTGAAGTTATGTAAGTAATTGTATTGTGCTTTCTAAAAGTGGATTTGTGTGATTCAGAGGGTATATAAAATTGCAGATAGTTACGTTGGTTTACTAGAAAAAATGCACCGTTACCACTTACATTCATCTACCACCCCTTTGTGAGGGAGTTCTTTACCTGCTTTCTCTCTCCTTTGGATCCCCACAACAATCCTGAATGATAGGTAACACTAGGAATTAAAGTGATCCAGGTCATTCAGTGAGGTCACCCCTGTTCTATTCAGTACTCAAATCCCTATACTGCCTGTACTAGATTATTTTTGTTGTTGTTGTTGTTCAGTCGCACAGTCGAGTCCGACTCTTCGCGACCCCATGGACCAGATTACGCCAGGCCCTCCTGTCTTCTGCTGTCTGCTGAAGTTTGCTCAATTTCATGTTCGTTGCATCGATGACACTGTCTAACCATCTCATCCTTTGCCGTCCCCTTCTTCTTTGACCTTCAATCTTTCCCAGCATCAGGGTCTTCTCCAGTGAATGCTCCCTTCTCATTTGGTGGCCAAAGTATTTGAGCTTCAGCTTCAGGATCTGGCCTTCCAGGGAACAATCAGGGTTGATTTCTTTTAGGATTGATTGATTTGATCTCTTTGCAGTCCAAGGGACTCTCAAGAGTCTTCTCCAGCACCATAGTTCAAAAGAATCTATTCTTCAGCGCTCGGCCTTCCTTATAGTCCAACTCTCACAGCCATACATTACTATGGGGAATACCATTGTTTTGACCATGTGGACTAGATTATTAGGACCAGCTAAAAAGTCATCAAAAGTGAGCAAACTATCAAGATAATCAAATGTCTTCAACAAGCTGGATTTTTTTAAAAAGAAATTAAGAAATGAGGGGGGCATGGAAGGAGTAGTGTCGCCAGCTCTGGGCTGGGAGATTCCTTGAGATTTGGGGGGTTGTGCCTGGGAAGGGCAGGTTTTGGGGAAGAGAGGTACCTCAGCAGGGTACAATGCCACAGAGTCCACCCTCCGAAGCAGCCATTTTCTCCAGGTGAACTGATTTCTGTCACCCGGAGATCAGTTGTAATAGCAGGAGATCACCAGTCGCCACCTGAAGGTTGGCAACCCTAGCTGGGAGGCATGATTATAAAAGCCCCTTGTCTGTTGCTTGTAAAAGTTTTATAGTGGAATGGAGAAGAGAAGGTATCATGTTGACTCTATTAGATTAGGGGCATAACTTGGTGATGGGCAGTCTCAACCCACCCTCCCCACTGCTTAGTTTAAAGTAGTGGTTCTTGAGCTTCCATATACTCCCACCGCACCCCTTGTGCACAGTATTAGCATCCAATCCACTAGTAAAGAAATTAAGATATAAAAACAGCACCCTGTGCAAAGCAACTTCCAGTGTAATCTAGTGCAGTCCTAAACAGAGTAACACCCTAGTATGAGGTGGTGGTCAGAACGTTGGATTAAAATCTGGGAGACCCAGGTTTGAATCCTCTCCATATCAAGAAGAAGAGGAAGTGAAGGAGGAGGAGATTGGATTTATAACCCGCCCTCCACTACCTGAAGGAGTCTCAGAGCGGCTTACATTCTCCTTTCCCTTCCCCTTCCCACAACAGACACTCTGTGAGGTAGGTGGGGCTGAGAGAGCTCTGAGAAAACTGCTCTTGAGAGAACAGATCTGAGAGACCTGTGACTGATCCAAGGTCATCCAGCAGCTGCATGTGGAGGAGTGGGGAATCAAACCCAGTTCTCCAGATTAGAGTCCACTGAGTCCCGCGGCATAGCATAGTGATCAGCTCATAGTTTATTAAGTATCAGTCGTTGAAGACGACACAGCGGGCTCGCAGGCCTGCTTAAATCCCCGTAGTATGCCACACACCCCACCCATGATGGTTTATTTACAGTGCACCCAATTCCCCATAGGTTCCTACTTGGATCCTGACTGACCGATAGGTCCATTCTAGGATCCAAGCTGGCTATTGTTTATGGACTTGAAGCTTTGCTCCTTTGCATGCCTACATGCACAGGTGACCATGTGTGCGGTCCTCAGCTAGGACACAACACCGCTACACCACACTGGCTCAAGAAATTTCACCGTATGACTGTGGGCCTGTCACTCACTCTCCACCTCACCTTCCTCTCTGTAGAAAATGGAGGAGCTGAGAACTGCTTTGAGTCACCGTTGTAAGCTGCTTTGGGTCACCATTGGGGAGAAAAGTGGTATAGAATAAATAAATATAGAAATCACCCAAACCGGCCTTTCTGTTTTAAGAATCGCCTGCCCTGCCCATAATAATTAGCACTGCTGATCATGCTAACCCTTCATCTTGTTGAGAGTCTCTGTGTTACCAACAGGACTATTATGAATGTCCACCAGGGGTACTAGATACTCTCAGGGGCATTAGATACTCTGAAAATAATTATCCTATTGGCCAGCAAATGTAAATGTTTGGATAACTTACGCATGTTTTCAGTGGCATCTCTGGGCTGATTGTAACCTGTAGAGGGGGCTCTCAGTCCTTGTAAGAAAAAAATATAGAATGGCAGAAATATGAGTATTGTTATACCTTCTCTGCTTATTTTTTTTAATGTAAGGTTTCCAGATTAGTGGAAATTCTTCTTCTGGCGATCAGAAGAGAATTAAAAAGCAATTTGGGTTCTTAGTTTTTCCTAATTGCTCTGAGAACAATGGTGGGAAGTCACTTAGCAGACAGATGTCAACTGAATCACAGTTCAGTTGACTTTGGCCAAAGAGGTAATGATTCATGACTTGGGCATCATTTTAGGAACAACAACAAACAGTCCTGGGACACCTTAATGACGAACAAATGTGCTTTGTCCTTGATTGTTTTTCTGCAATAGGCTAGCATGATGCTGAGGGCCAACAGGTGATAGCTAACTTCATCTTGCTCTGCCTGTGAGTTTGCAAGAAGCAGACAGTTGGCCAGGGCTGGATTCAGAGTGTTGGCCTAGATGGACAGCTTTGGAATATGCTTCTCAGGGTTGTCATCTCTTTTGCTCAGTTTTAGTCATCAGGTACAGTTATGGGAAGGGAAATTTCTTTTTTTCCAAAATACACTTTATATATATATATATATATATATATATATATATATATATATATATATATATATATATATATATATAGCCATTGGTTACTCTTTCTTTTTTTCTCTCATTTAAAAGAGGGGTTTCTGTTTTAATCAATGCATCCTTTTGTAACTTCCGCCCTTGCAGTTATTTTGTGCTATACACTACAGGGTGGTGCTCTAGCTGGAGTACACAAACATTTTCTTACACGCCCAGGGAAATACTGATTGCCACTTCGAGGTCAGGAAATTTTTTTTCTCCAGGCCAGTTTGGCTGGAGATCCTGGAGGTTTTTTGTCATCTTTTGGGCATGGAGCAGGGGTCACTGGGGGATGGGGGAGGGATTATTTGTGAAATTCCTGCATTGTGCAGGGGGTTGGACTAGATGAGCCTGGAGGTCCCTTCCAACTCTATGATTCTATGATTTGGGAAGACATTGCCTGCTTCTGAGCACCTACAGTGGAAAATTCAGAAATTTTGCGGAACCTCCCTCTTTCTCCCCCTTTTCAAATTTCTCTGTGATCAAAACACAATTGTTTAGAAACAGACTCCAAACTACTTAAAAAGTGGCTAGAAACGGATTGTTTGATTTCAGGGGGAAATTGGGTAAAGAAGAACCTAGAGGATTTCTCTTAATAACCCTACAAATGAAGGCATTTCGCCTCATTCCACTGAGTAATTTTACTTGTGGTCCTTTTTGAATGTTTCAATTCTGTTTGTAGTAGTTAGTATTTTTTCAATTTGGTCCATTATTCTGCAGTGGGCAGCAGAACAAGATTAACAGGAACTTGGGAGAAAATTACCCTTTCCACGAAATGTTAAAATTGTTCATATGGTATCTATTATGGGAGCGGGTAGTTTACAGCTGAAGTACAAATGATGCTGGGCATCGGAGACTGGATCCATGACACAGAATTTGGTCGCAAAAAGTAGCCCGTGTGTAGATAACAGGGATGAAGCTTAATGGTGCTAGGGAAGAGAGAGTATGGCTTTAAATATTTCCCCTTTGTGCCGTTTCCCTTCTTAAAAATGCCTTTCCCAGAGCTGCTTTAAATGGTAATAGGGGGGAAAGACACAGGCCCTTACCGTGCTTGTCTTTTTTCCCCCTTTGGAGGGTATGAAAAGCAGCCTAAAGTTACCATTTTTGATCAAGGAAATGACACAGGGGAAGAAGTTAATCTTCCTCTCACAAAGCAGAGTGGCCCCGGTCCATACTACCCTCCTTGTAGAGGTGTTTTTTGCAACTCAATTATACAACTGGGGATACAGTTATGGATTCACAATGTCACATGCTATACTTTCAACAACAGATGACTCACTGTGAGCCCCAGGCCTTCAAAAGCCAGTTTGGTGTGTGGTTAGAAGCACAGATTCTAATCTGGGAGAATCCGGTTTGATTCCCCGCTCCTCCACATGCAGCTGCTGGTGTGACCTTGGGTCACAAGTTCCTTGGGTCATAAGTTCTTTCAGAGCTGTTCTCTCAGGGGCAGTTCTCTCAAGAGCTCTCTCAGCCCCACCTACCCCACAGGGTGTCTGTTGTGGGGAGGGGAAGGGAAAGGAGACTGTAAGCCACTCTGGGACTCCTTCGGGTAGTGAAGGTTGGGTATAAATCCAATCTCTTCTTCCTATTCTTCTCTTCAAAAGGCCACCCATTCAAGTTGTTCTCAAAATCATGCAGTTTTGAAATTCGGACCAAGGGAACAAGCAGGTTTTCCCATGTATATTTTTATAAGTTTGTACATGAATAATGCTATGAAATAGGAAACAAAATTACATGTGGGTAAAAAACCGTACAACTTCCAAAGAAAGCTGAACCCACCGTACAGCAATGAAATACATTCAAATTTAAATGCAAATTATGTTGACAGACATAAAAGATGTTTTACAGGTTAAAAGAAACAACAGTTCGAATTGCTTTCGGACACACTGTTTGGATAACCTTAGAAGTATAATATTGCTGTACTTTATTGATACTGTCTAATGTTTAAATTTTCGGCATATTTACAATTTCTCGCTATTAACATTTTAGCAGCTAAGATTAAATCTAAAGCATATTTACATTTTCTTTTTTTTTAAACATCATGTTGTAAAGCAAGAAGAATAACTTTGGAAAGTCTGAGGATTTCTCTACTCAGCTGTTATTGTTAACTTACTTTGAATGTTTCTGTGTTTGTGTGGCCTCCTGTTCGGAGCCACATACTAATTTCTACAATTTGTGTGATTACTAACAGAGAGCAATCACCTCACAGCCTTGTACCGGAAAGAGGAGACCATCAACATCCGGGGAAATGGCCACATCCACAGCCCCCGCTTCCCGAACAGCTACCCACGGAACTTGTTGTTGACATGGAGGCTACTTTCACCTGAGAATACAAGGATACAGCTGGTGTTCGATAGTCAGTTTGGACTGGAAGAGCCAGAGAATGAGATCTGCAGGTGAGCTGGTGGCGGGGAACAGGGCACTTCGCAAAATGTGAATCTTATCATTGCGATAAAAACGAACAGCCAAGGTGAATTCTCGGTTGGCACATATGAGGAAGACTGTGGGGATTCTGTTTTGACTCAGAAGATGACTGGGTACAAAAATTTAACTCCATCCATGCCAGCTTACTTCCCAAGCAGAAGGTTCTTCCTGTGCCTTTAACCAATGGCCAAACAGCAACTGGGAGTTTGACTTCCAGAGGCTACAAGGATGACCTCACCTGTTAACCATGCAGAGATTGTCTGAATTAACTCAGCAAACAGCACTGCTAAGTGCTAAGACCAGGTGTGGTTTTAAGTATATATATTCTAAAAACAAAAAATCCACATTGTAAAAACAAAACAGAAGGAATAAGTCTAAGTGAAGATATGTGGGTTTAAAGATTAGATAAAGACCACACATTCTATATGTATATTCAAAACAGAAGACTGAAGACTAGACTCTGAGCTCTTGTTGTGACCTGCTTACCTGTGTAGCTTAAAAGATCTAGTATACCAATATGTGCATCTCAGGGTCAAACTACATGTGGAACAGGATTATACTTCTTGCCCCAGTGCCATGGCAATTTTCCCTTCCCTTCCTTCTGTGGCTGCTTTTTAAAAAACAAGAACAAAAAAATTATATCTCAGGGGATCCTATCATGGATTCTCAATGTCAAGCGTAGTTTGGCCCTCAGTAAAGGTCATTCAATGATATTGGAATTCAAGCCACAGCCTTCAGTTTGCAAGGGCTGAGAAAGGCTGTTAATGATAGGACAATGAGTTGGAAGTGACTTAACAGCACATAACACACACAAGCATGAAGGAACTCCAGGTACCAAATGTTCTCAGGACTTCCCCTTATCCTCAGCTTCTGTTTGGAATATACATTTATGCAGTGCAAGAACATTTCCGAGTGTTATTATCTTGCAGTAGCTGGGGTTAAGATAATTCAAGGCAGTTCTAGGTCTTTAACTGATTTAATTTGAATCTGTTCTTTTCATATATGGTTAATGGAACATGATTCTACATCTGTTTACTGAGATGTAAATGTGACAACATTCAAGGCTATCTTAGGAAGCAGATTTAGAAATACATCTCAGATAAAGCAGATTGAACCTTTATTTTATGGGGGGTATTTGTGTATGTGTTTGTGCTTGCAAGCCTGGAAGTCATAGTTGCTTCTGACAACCCCTAGTGGAGCTAGGACATTTGAGAGAGGTGGCTTAATGACCTGCCTCTGCATCCTGGCCCTGGTATTCCTTGGAAGTGGGCCTTCCAACTACGTGCCAGGATTGGCCCTGCTTAGCTTCCAAGATCTGACAAGATCGGGCTTGCCTGTGCTATCCCGGTCAGGGCCAGGCTGAACCTTTATGAATGACTGCAAAGGTCCCCCCCGGGGGGGAAGGCAGAAAATAAATGCAGTAACCAACTATTTTGTCCAATTAAAAATATGCCATTAAAATCACTGTTACAAGTGCTAAATTTGTATTTTAGATTCAGTTCCCTCATTTACATTCCCAACAGGTCTTTGGATGTGTTTGAAAACATCCAGAACTTGATACACGACCTTTCCTATGGGACAGGTGATAATTCTGTATACATCGGGTGGGGACAGGATCTCAGCCACCTGCCCTATACTCTTACAGTGCCCAATAAGGTTCTAATGATCATATACACACACACGGACACACATTGCATACTACACTGATTGGGCTTTTAAATGTATAGGCTACCTGTGCTGACATCTCCATTGTATGAAGATCAAGCCTGATACGGAAGTAGGGCCAATGTGCACATTTATATAGTAATTACTGTCATGTTCAGTGACATATCACAGACCCAAAGTGGAAGAAAACTGGGGCTAAAAGAATGAGAGAAAGTATTGCTACATGGAGCTAAGGTGCAAGCCAGTGCATAATGTCAGACTAGTAGACAGTGTGTAAAAGTTAAGATGGTCTCCTTAACTTACGATGCCTAAATTTGGGGGGGAGGAGAGAATTTGTAAATGTGTTGATTTTCCTCTTAAACTGAAGGTTTCTTTAATGAAGTAGTAAATTCCTTCTGGGAAAACTTATGGGTTTTCCCAGAAGGAATTTACTACTTCATTAAAGAAACCTTCAGTTTAAGAGTAAAATCAACACACTTCTGGAGTGATGTCATGCCTCTTTAGGAACTGGCCAAAACGCTATAGAAAACCATAGAAGTTTTGGCAATTCCTAGAGTAAGTGTGTTAATTTTCCTCTTAAACTGAAAGTTTCTTTAATGAATTAGTAAATTCCTTCTGGAAAATCCCAGAAGTGATATCATACCTCTTTAGGAATTGGCAAAAAACACTATAGAAAATGATAGAGGTTTTGGCAATTCCTAGAGAGGATTGATGTCTCTTCTGAGGGAAACTGGTTTTACAATAGAGTTTCAGCCAATTTCTAGAGAGGTGGTATGTCCCTTCTGAGTTGATGTCATGCCATCAGCTGACAGCCATGTCTGGGCGTAGGCAACCCTATTGATGAACAGAACACAAAGTCAACGAGAGAATAATTCTTGTTGTGCTCTTCCATGACCCTGAGAACTGGGGATTCCAGAAAAAAATATAGCCATGCATTACAGCATTAAAAAAATACGAAACAAAGATGGAAATTAGCCTGTTGTATTCTGCAAAAATTAAAACAATTGCTTTTCAGCATTCAGTGGCTGATTTTAAGGAGGTTTCCTTCTGTTATCTGTCAAGTTGCATCTGACTTATGGCAATTCCATAAGGTTCTCAAGGCAAGAGACATTCAGAGGAGGTTTGCCATTGCCCGCTTCTGTGTCTGGTATTCCACAGTAGTCTGCCATCCAAGTACTAACCAGGGCGGACCCTGCTTAGCTTCTCACGAGGTCAGGCTAGACTAGGCCATCCAGGTCAAGGCTCGATGAACTTAGAAGGGTACCAACTCTACTCAGGAATGCACCACAAGTTTCATCTACTGAGCAGAGTGGGCTGCAAAGAAGTGAATAGGACTGAGGAAATCAGGACATGGTACGGATAGGCTAAAGGAGGCTTTGTAGAGCAGTGACATGTGGAAAGTGGATATGGCTGTGTGTTTTGATGTATCCTTCAAGAAGGATTATCATTATTTAGAAAGCACCTATTATTTAAAAAGCAAATATAAACCAATCCCTTGCCAACGGGTTACAAGCCAACAAAAGAGGCTAAAACTAGAAGGGGGAAGGAGCAATAAAACATTTAGAAAAGTGCCATGGAACTCTTGTTAATTACTAGTTTTAAAGATTACTGTGATGAGCAGAAGACCAAAGAGAAAAGATGGTCTTTCTTGTAAGAAGGGAGGTAGCATTTTTACTTAGGTTCCCTCAGGGGTCATTTCCTAGAAAAAGAGGTGCAGGAGCTCGTTTGCATAACTCATTTGCATATGCCACACCTCTGACAAAGGGCAGGCATGTTTAAAATGAGTTAAGGCATATGCAAATGAGTTGAAATCCCCCCTCCCTGAGTCTCTCCGCAAAAATGTGGCACCTGGAGAAGATCGGGCAGGGAACCCAGGCATTTAAATCCCTCCCAGTCTCTCTGTGGGCAGGCCAGGAAAGGCAAGGGGGTGGGGCTTGGGCCCCTTACTGCTGGAGCACTGCTCTGGGGTGCTCCAACAGAAAATGACCCCTGGGTTCCCTGAAAAAAATGTGAGAAATGTTACTAACATGTCTAGTTTATGATTAGAAAATTGTTTCCTCAGTGCTCATGGTTTCACAGACACTGGAGCGGGAGGGACTACAGCACCCTATCACCCAGTTGGATAATTCAGTGATATACTCTGGGTGTGGTAAATGTAAGATTACACCCCACGAGTAGCACATTCAAATGGAGTAAAGAAATTTGACTGCCCCGTTTGTGGAAACCATGTGTGAGGTTCTGCACTTGAAGGACACCCCATGTGACTGCCCAAAGCAAGATATATAGTTATGTGGGCCAGAAGGGGCTGTATGATTTCCTCAGCAGGCAAGTCTCAATGATTAAAACAAAATTGTCTGTGAGGGAGATCCAGATGGCAAAAGCAACACAGAATACTGAAGAAGCTGGTTGTTGATCGTCTTTCTTCTCTGAATCCACAAGGAATAACGAGGGCAAGTCATTTTTCATTCTTTTCCCTCAGCCATTACTCAGAATCATTATAGGCGCCCATTTACTTATTTGGCAATTATTGTCATCTGGATCCTCAGGTCTAGGAATGTACAAATACATCCATTTTCATTTCTTTTGTTGTTACAACTTACTGTTTCACCCGCTTTTGTTGTTGATATTTCTGACTGCATTGTTTGTTTTAAAAATCAGCACAAGAAAACAGAAGATGGTACAAAAATGAAAACTTGTGGGTTCAGTTCACAGTAGGGATAAATGAAAATGAACTTTTCAAGCATCTGCTACCACTCAAGGCTAGACTCTCAAATTCATGAAAAACATGTCCCTTAGCCGCCACCTCCTCTCTGAATTGCTGCTTCCCTGTGAGGAGGAGGAGGAGGAGGAGAGGAGGAGAAAGGCCCTCTTGGTTCCCAGCCGCCCCCCGGGTTTACCTTGCTTACCTTGCTCACCAGGCTCATGTGGAGGCTGCAGGACTTGCTTTAGCTCTGGGATGGTCTAGAAGGGTACCATATCTGTCCAGGAAAAGGAAAGATGATGGTAAGGTGGGGCCATAAGCTGGGGCAGAGAAGGTCAGCAGAGGGGGGAGGGGAGGAGGGAGCTGCTGCCACCATCTTGGAACCTCAAATCACTGTTTATGGTTTTGTCATTAAAACAGAAATTAAAAAGAAGTTGGAATTTAAGACTAGAAACTCATAAGTAGGCCCATGCCCGAAACTGAGAGCTAAGACTAGAGGCTTTTCTGCATGGTTTTTTTTCCATTGGTTCTGGCCCCATACTGCTTTGGTTTATCCCCTGATTTCTGCATGTCTTTTTGTGCTTTTAGTTTTCACTTCAATTTTTGTTGTTATTGTTTCCCCCAGGGTTGTTCCAGTTCTTTTGAGACCATTTTTACCCTGATGTTTTTCTGGAAGCTGATTTTGAGTCAGCTTTTTCCTTAATGTGTAATATTTCTTTTTTTATATATATAATGATTTTATTGTTTTTTATACTACATCCTATGGGGCAGTGGGATGGGAACAACACTAAAACTAAAACAGAAGCTAAATAAGGCGAGGATTAATTACTAGTAAAAGATACATTTTGTATATAACATTCCTACTATAGAAAGGTTTAAATCTAGGTTATTACATTCTATAAAATGCCTTGTGTTGTAATTTATAATGTTCATTCGGTGGACTGCGTGTTATATTCCATTTCATTTATCCGTTGTTTTCTTTTTCTTCTTGTATTTCAGTTTAACTTTAAGTTGCTTCTGGGCTGCTGCTCCTTTCAGAAGTCTCAGAAGTTCCTTTTTTTATTCATAGGTCCCAAATGTCATGGTTGAGCTGCTTGAAGTATCTTGTGATTCATATTCACTTTGTTCTTCTTCTTGAGTATTTTTCCACTTCTTACCCCTTTTTTCGGGGGGTTTTGCTGTTCCAGGAAGTTTTTGGCTTTCTGAAGTCAATTTTAACTTTTTAATCTTTATATTTAAATACAAGTCCTTCCAGAAATATCCATCTATAGGTGATTGAATTAGATTGGAGAAAGAGGGTTAAGTCTCTATATTGCTTTCTTTGCTTTCTCAGCTCAAATGGGATGTCTTTCAAAACTTTCATTTCTTCTTCTTTAACTTTCCAGGTTTTCCCAGCTGTTCTTTTTAAAACAGCGTCTCTAGTCGATCTCTTAGAGAATGTAACAAATAGTTCACTTGGTAAATTATTCTTTTTGATGAAATCTGGATAGGTCCAGTATACCAAATCCATATCTTTCTGTAGCTCTTCTTATTTAAAATCGGTCATTGGAGCCAAGGCTTCACTTAAGAGTTGTTTTAAGTTTTCACCTTTCTGCTCAGGAATGCCTTGAGAGTGCAGCACATGCAATGATCTATCCAGTTGAAGTTGTAATAATTGGCCTTTATCTAGAGTTCTCTCTTTTTCTGCTTCATCCAGTTTTTGTTGGGTATCTTTTAATTTTACCTCCATTTTCTTAATAGCTTTTTCAGAGGTATCTGTTCTTTTCTCCATACGTACTAGTTGTTTTTGTACTCCATCCAGTTTAGTGTTGATATTGGACATCTGTTCCAGCAGAGGGCGCAGTGCCATTGTAACATATTAGGGAAGTCTGTAGCTGTTTCCTGTGCCTGTGGAGGCATTGGAGTCAATGGTTGAGTGTTTCCTATAGGAGGCACCATTCTTCTTCCCCTCCCAGACATTGTTTACACAAGAAGAAAGATTTTGAAATTAAAGTAAACTTTCTCTTTTTAGAATGCACTTAGAATTATTTTCCACTTCTCAATTTTCTGGAATGGCTCTTACGGTTAGGTATGTTTTTTTCCTTTCAGTTTAAAGACTGTGGACCACTTACTTTTGTGTGGGGGGAGAATTCCCCAACTCTTCCCCGGACCCACCTCTGTTGTTAGTTGGAGGCTGTTTGCTTTAGTGCTTAAACAGGGGATCGGTTAACTCACTTTTAGTCGCTTTAAGAGTTTGCAGGAGCGGTTTTGCACTTAATCTCTTGCCCGCTTCATCTGGTAGCATATTCAAATCACCATATTGGCTCCTTGACGGCAGGACCTCTCAGGGTAAAAAAGGTGCCCCAATCCTTGGCCGACGCCTCAGGAGAGACCTCCTTCCGCACCCCAGGCCACCAATCCCCTACAAGGACTCCGAGGGGGCAGACCCATCTGGGACCCCTCCTGTCTGCCAGGTCTCGGTGCGTCTCCATCGGAGCATGAAGAGACGTGTCCGAGCCAGGAATCGCCAAAAATGAGACCTTAATGTGTAATATTTCTGTCAGTCTTCATTGTCCTACTCACCTCCAGCTCTGTTTTCAATTATTGGATTGTTGTCATTGTTAAACTGCTCCCTCTTCCCTCTCAAGACAAGTGATTTCCAGTTTGTTTGTTTGTTTGTTTGTTTTAAGGCCCTAAAATATCAGTATAATACTGTGGTGTTGTAATAATAGATCAAGCAGGTTCTCTGAATTCCCAGCTTGCTTGTTTTTTTTTAAAGCAAGTCTCTTGCTCTTTCCCTCACAGAAGTAAAAGGGAAAAGGCATCTCTCCATGAGGGAGGAGCTAGAGACTTACTTTTTTTAATGGAAGCTGGGAATTCAGAGAACCTGCTTGAACTATCATTACAACACTATAGCATTATATTGATCTTTTATGGCCATTTTTTTTAAAGGAAAGTGTTCTGATGCCACTGATAATGACAACAATAATGGCAGCACCCTCTCTTGAAATCCTCATTATTCAATCCGTGTGCAGAAGAAAATAAACTGACTCCACAATAGGGTTGCCAGGTCCTTCTAAGTCCATGGTGGGGGACTTTGGGGGGTGTTCCTGGAGGGGGCAGGGACATCTCCGATGTGATGACATCATGCAGACATGATATCATCACACTGAAGACCGGTGTCCCCTGCTTCTTGTGGGGTGGGGGGAGTGGGGGGGCTGCATGTTCCTGCACACCAAGCCGTGGACACGAGAACCATGTAGGGTGCTTTGAGTTCCATGGAGAAAAGATGGGATAGAAATGTGTTTAATATATAGAATGTACACATCTTTCATACTGATCACTCTGGGTACTCTGGCAAGACAGAGACTGGCTGTACCCTGAGAAATGTGTAAGCTCTGAACTTTCATCTGATTTGCAAGCAGTTTGGTACATGACGCAATACATGCTGTTGTTTGTATGGCAGTCCTGTCAATCAAGGAAGAGGAAGGGTGAAGGAGTAGATAAGGAAATATGACTAAGTCATCGTCAGTATGCAGAGTTTGTTCTTTTCAATGTTTATTTGCATAAAGATATGATTTGGACTCATTTGGACACACAAAGGAGCCATATTCTTCACTACTCTGGCTGCTTTATGGCTCTTTTGCTTTCATGAAATGTTCAAAGCATATGGATGGATTTTAGCCCATAATAAATAAACTGCAAAGTTCTGTTGGGGATATTTAAAAAAATAAATAAAAGGGGCTTGTTGCCAAGGAGAGATTCAGGCATGCGTGAATTTCATGTGACATGTTTCCAAGGAAAGATCTCTGTGGTTACAGCACTATCGTTTTAAGAGTTTGAAATATCAGATTTAAATACACTGTTTGGCTCCATTATTGTTCAGAGGGGTCAAAGTGACTTGGCATAGTTGGTGATGTTGAATCAAATTTCCATAACAATATACTGATTTGGCCTTTCAGTCTCTTAACTATGGGCCTGCTGTTCTCTTCTCTCTACAGTGCAAATTCCTCCATTCCCTGGTCAGCATTTTCAATGGTATATCATTACACTTGCAGTGATAGTAGCCGTGGTTGAAGTTAACTGGAATTAGCTTGTAACCAGGGTTTGTAAATAGGATTCCCAACTTGCAGGTGGTGGCTGGTTAGTGCTCGGAATTACAACTGGTCTCCAGATGACAAGATAATAGTTCCCCTGGAGAAAATAGCTGATCTGAATGGTGGACTGTATAGCATTATACCCCGCTGAAATCCCTCCCCTTCCAAATCCCACCCTCCCCAGGCTCCACCCCCCAAATCTGCAGGTATTACCAACTTGGAGCTGGCAACTCTGTTTGTAGACCAAATTGAAACCTCTGCACTACTTGAATGAAACTGATTAGATATGCTGTTCTAGTTCCTGCAGGGAATTTTGGCATATGATGCTTCACTGCTAGTCCATGAGACAATGTGACCCATGCAGTTTCCACAGGTCAGTTTTCCTGGTCAAGACTGCAGTGTCCTAGCGGAAAAGCTAAGAGCCTTTGTCCCAGATAATTCCCAGCTCATACTTGCATACTGCAGCATCAGTACCAGACTATCTACTGGACCTGTCCTTGGACTGATCCTGCCAGTTAAAAGTAAAGCCCAAAGCCCTGTCTATATTATCAGTGCTACCAATTCATATTCCGTAGGCTCAGAATGCAAATGCCCCATAATTCTCGCCTTGAATCTTAGGGGAGAATTGTAGCCTGAGAGGTTTTTTTTACTGGGATTCAGATCTCCTCTGCAGGCAAAACTGCTCCGCACATTTCTCCCTGCCTACACACTTGTGATTGTGAGCATAGTATCAGGTGGGCAGGAGGAAGGAAGTATCTCTCTTTGCTGCAACTCTATTCATGGAGAGGAGAGGAGAGGAGAGGAGAGGAGAGGAGAGGAGAGGAGAGGAGAGGAGAGGAGAGGAGAGGAGAGTTGCCACATTCCCACTGAGGGTGAGGTGTCTCCAGTCCCCAGTGGGCCCTTCTTGCTGCCGCTTAGCTGGGCCATGGGAGAAAAATTGGCAGTAGGGAAAAAAAATGAGGGGGACAATTGCTAGCATCCCGACATGCTGACATCACTTTTGACATGACTGGAAGTGATGTCAGAGCATCACCAGCAACGTGCTAGCATTTAGTCAGAATGCTGTGATTAAACCAAAAAGTTAAACGCTGTAGCATCAACTGCAATGCAATGATGTCACTTCCGGTTGCCTTGGAAATGACATCAGCACATCACTGGCAAGTAGGGTTCACAGCCCCCTGGTGGGGCCTGGAGACCTCCCACTATCACAACTGATCTCCAGACAACAGATATCACTTGCCCTGGGGGGAAATGACTGCTTTAGAGGGTGGACTGTATGACATTGTGCCCTGCTGAGGTCCCTCCCCTCCCCAAACCCAGTCCTTCCCAGGCTTGACCTCCAAAATCTCCAGGTATTTCCCAGCCCAGAGCTGGCAGCCCTACTCTTCTGGCAATGCCCCCCCCAATGGTGAATCTCCCACCAGTTGCCATCCTCATTCTTCCCTCTTCCTGTTCACCTGCAGGGGCTGCTCCAGCAGCCATTGGAAGGTTGGGAGCATGGCTCATTGGTTGAAAGAAATTCAGGCACCATATGGAGGGCCCAATGATGTTGTGGGATTCATTTCTGGGGCTTCCAGAGTCTGTAACTGAGGCTTGGTGGAGGGGGAGGGGGAAGTCTCATCTAAATAGCTTGGTTTACTGAGCCCAGTTCTGAACAGTGAACTAATCATAAAGAAACATTTTGACACCCGCTTCTTGTTCTGTCCCCCTGGCTCCAGGTATGACTTTGTGGAAGTGGAAGATATATCTGAAATCAGCACTATTATCCGAGGACGATGGTGTGGGCACAAGGAAGTCCCTCCAAGGATAACATCAAGAACAAATCAGCTGAAGATTACTTTCAAGTCTGATGACTACTTTGTGGCTAAGCCTGGATTCAAAATTTATTATTCCCGTGTGGTAAGTGACAGGGCCACTTGTTGGATCGAGACAAAAGCTGTAGAGAGGAAGGACAGTGGGAGCTTTGAACAAAAGCAAAAAACAAACAAACCCTGACAAGCTTTTCCGTCAGTATTTCTTTCAAAGAATCTGTATCTCAGAGTAAAATAAGACCTCAGGGGAAACCATAAATTAAAAGTGGTTTCTCTTTGTTTTAGCGACGTGTTTCAGAAATACTATCAGAGTCTGGACAGAAGGGACAATCTGAGGGCCCGATCAAAGAACCAGAACAATAACAATGGAATCTTTAGTTTAATTCTCACGAGCTTTTTAGCTTTAGTTTAATTCTCATGTGAAGTCAGGGAGAAGAAAAGGTGTCTTTTGGGAGGGACTTCTAGCTCAGACATGCGTGGGTCATACATGACAAAAGCTGCAGCCAGATAGAGCATGCCTTAGCTGGTTGGTGATGTAGGCGTCTTGTTTACTCTCCAGCACCAAGGCCTTGCATGCTCACTACTCCTTTGCATGCTCACCATTCCTGAGAGTCAGTGTGATGTGGTGGTTAAGAGCAGTGGACTGTAATCTAGAGAACCGGGTTTGATGACCCAAAAACCTCCACATGAAGTCTGCTGGGTGACCTTGGGCCAGCCACAGTTCTCTCTCAACCCCACCTGCCTCAGAAGGTGACTGCTGTGGGGAGAGGAAAGGAAGGTGATTGTAAGCCTTTTGAGACTCCTGAAGGTAGAGAAAATTGGGATATAAAAACCAACTTTTCTTGTTGTTCTTCTTCTTTAAATATGTATGAAGGCAGGCTTTGTATTGGGCCGGGGGCATCAGGACTCATGGCAGACTATAGATCTCCTTTCCCCCTCAGTTCTGTTGAATCCCTTTCTTCCAGTCTTGCTCGCTCTGGGTTTTCCCGCCTTCATTCCTTTCAGTACTATGGGCCTGCTTGTTCTCTAGAATCTCAGGGGGTTTTTTCGCTATCCCCAGTCATCCGCCCTCTTTAAGTTACAGGCAAAATATATTTTGATTGAACATCAAGGAAAAAACTTCCTAATGGTAAGAGTGATTGTCAGGTCCCGCAGTAACCACTCAGTACGCAATAGTCCTTTAGCAGGTTTATTGGCAAAGTATGGCTTCTTGACAGGTGAACACCTTTGCCAGAACTGGCACTCAACAGCATGGAACAAGGGAAGAGGGGTTAGGGTCCCACCCTCAGGCATACGTCACACAGAGGCACTTAGGCTACTACAGGTCACGAGAGAATATGAGGCCTAACTAGCTATCTTAAGACTCTTGTCTCCCACACCCTTGGACCCAGCTGTGGCTCCCAGGCTAGGTGGAGGCTGCTTAGGAATAATTGCTGCTGAAGCTGCTACTACAATCCTTCCATTCATTCACACGCTTCCCCCCCTTAGGAATGTCAGGGAGAACTTGATAAGGTGCAAGGCAGATGGGCTATGGACTAAACAAGCAGGCAAAGCAAGCGGGTCTACAAAAGCGAAACTAAGCATTGGCAACACGAGGCATAAGGTTACAGGTATTGGAAATTGATCATGGTACAAACACAAGCATTGCCACCCTGAGGAAAAGTCCAATCCTGACAGTGATTAAACAACGCAGCAATTACTTAGGGGTGGTGGGCTCTCTGTCACTGGAGGTTTTTTAAGCAAGGGCTGGACACATTGTCTGTATGAAATAAACTAGCTTTGAGTTTCCTGCACTGAAAAGGAGGCTGGACTAGATGGCTTCTAAGGCCCCTTCCAACTCTCTGACATTGGATAAGAGCTGTGCAGCATGCCTACACTATGCAATCAAATCTAGTTTGGTGTAGTGGTTAAGTGTGCGGTGGTTAAATACGCCAGTTTGGAGTAGTGGTTAAGTGTGTGGACTCTAATCTGGGAGAACCAGGTTTGGTTCCCCACTCCTCCACTTGCACCTGCTGGATGACCTTTGGCAAGCCATAGTTCTGGCACAGCTGTTCTTGAAAAAGAGCAGTTTCTGTCAGAGCTCTCTCGGCCCTACCCTACCTCACAGAGTGTCTATTGTGGGGAGGGGAAGGGAAAGGAGATTGTAAGCTGCTCTGGGACTCCTTTGGGTAGTGAAGGGTGGGGTATAAATCCAATCTCCTCTTCTGTTCTTCTTCTATAAAAACTTCAGCAAAAATAAAAACAAAAAAATGGAACAGGAACAGTTGGCTCATTACTACTCTATACCTGTGGAAACAGAAATACCCAACATATCTCAGTTCAAAAGAAGATTAGACTGATTGCTGGAACATATGAATACAGAAGATTCTTAAGCTGGGTACTCAGAATATCCTTCCCCATCATTAGGTCAATTATAAAATACATTTAGCCATCTAAGGAAAGCAACCAAGGAGTAGGAACTTAAAGAAAATGTTATTGAAACCTTTATTTTAAAAAAAAATCCAAAAGAGTCTTTATCTGCCCACTGCTGAAGACAAGGTTTTGAGCTTCAGCAACTATTGGTTGGGCTCTGCACACACTCTTCTTTTGCGTAAATTACTACACTGTGGAAGTCTTTAATTTGAATGGAATTTAGCAGAACAACAATTTATGATATTCTCCCTGGGTATCACCGTGCATAAAAATGAAGCAGTGCAACATTGTTTGATACTCCGGAGTATTCCTCTTGCAGTTATCCAGTTTTATGAGGAAGCGTGTACAGCTATAGGACCCGTGGGGGCAGGGGTAGTAAGAAAGAACGAAAATATGTATTGCTCCAACGCAGCAGGTTTTCATCGGTGAAAAATGGTAAGTATTGTTGCTGAGCATCTATCATGTCAGGCATGTGAATGGAAAGGTCTTTTCCATCCTGGGTAATCTTTAGGAGAGCTTTATCTGTTCCAACATAGTCAGAGTCCAGAATGTTCCTCTTTGCTGTGGAATACCTGAGCGTTTTGTGGCAGAGGTAAGATAAAGAGGCACCTTTCTGCTTTCTGGTGAATGTACTTAAAAATAGTGCATTTTAATCTGTACGTTTCATATTCGGTATCTTTGGTTAGTATTCTGCATAATCTTTCTGGACATAGCACGCATGAGATCTACTGCGAACTGGCAGTCCCTGAAGTTTAAACTGTGCATTTCTTCAGGCACTTTGTTTTTTTCTGAAACATATTCTATTATATATCATGAATTTCTAATAGACTGAAAAGTGGACGCCTGTCACCAGAATGTTTCCTTCCTTCCCTCCCCCCACCTCCCCCAGTTGCTGTGAGAGAACTTTTATGTCAAATTGGGCTAGGAAGAAATGAACTCATACAAGGATCCATTTAGGCCTGACCTGTGAAATGGTGTGAACAGTGGTGTTATTGGTTTCTTAATGTGGTGGTTTATGTTAGACAATACGAATACGCAGACATTTTGGGAGGCTGAGCATAGCCTGACCTGTGAAAACATTATGAAAAGTGGAATAAGTCTGTTGCCAGCCCAGATATTAGGGTAGCCACAGCTCCCACTTTGGAGACCTCTTGCCCTGGCCCCTGCAGTGAGAGCAAAATGGGGGAGAATTGGTGTTGCACCAATGCCACAATATCACTCCTGGCATGAACCCAGAAGTGAGGTCACCACATCAACTCAGCGCTCTAGGATTCGCCCTAAAAGTTATGTCTCTTCCAGGTTCACAGTGGAGGTGATGCTGTGGCGTGAGGTCATCACATCAGTGTAATGCTCTAGGATTCACCACAAAAGTTATGTCACTTCCGAAGTCACAGTGAAGGTAATGCTGAGGCTCTTCCTCCAATAAAGACCCTTAAGTTGGAAGAAGGCTCCTTAGGTTGGAGGAAGGCTTCAAACTTTCCTTAGTGTAGTGGTAAGATGTAGGACACTAGTTTAGGCCAGCAAAGTATCAGTTATGTAGTTTGTTTTTACCACTTCTGGGTTCTCTCTCTCTCTTCTGGGTAAAATCGTCATTTTACCTGGGGAGAGTGCCATTTTACCATAGGCACCCCAGTGTCTGGACTTACCAGGTTGTCTGGTGGATTTAACTCCCATCTTCGCTGCTCTGTCCCTCTCCCTCTCTCTGTTGAGTGGCAGGAGCAAAAATAGACACAGAACAATGTCTCATAACACCATTACATCACTATGCTCTAGGAATTCCCTGGTCTCTATAGTTTCTCAATAGAGATCAGAGTGATTCCTAGAGCGTTATGCAGTGCCATGATGTCATGGCATTGTTCAACATTGTTTGCCCATTCTCTGCCCTGCAAATGCTCCCACTCCTCCTATGCTCTCAACTAGCAACCTTAACAATATCTTATATGAGCAAGGAGATGTTGGATCAGTTCATTTGGAAGAAGCCACAAAACCACTTGCGGTATCCTCCAAAAATGCCGCCACATCTTTATTGGAGAGTGATGAAGGGGTGTGCATGGTTCATATACTCTTTACCATAATAATAAAGTACACAGTTTGAAGGAAATGAGTCCCATTTTGTGTTTTGTTTATCTCCATCCTGGAGTTCTCTGCTGCAGGGTTAGCAGGCTTGTATATCTCCCTACCCCCTCCAGTTCCTCTATTATTACAACTATACCAGAGTGCCTAACCTAATATGGAATTCAACAGGCATGTCACTAAGAAGCTGTTACTAGTTCTGCAGATGCTGAATGGATTCTGTGTAATAAAGCAAATTCGATTTTATTGGATCAGATAATCAAATAGCATTTGCATAATTCAGAATTTGGTTCTCTGTACTGTAGTATAATTTAAGTTTTTGACACCAAGCAAAGCGATGTCTGTGAATGATGCCTCGGGTCTCTTTCTAATCATTGTGCTTTTATGGATTTAGCAAGCCGTGCAGGTTTTATCAGACATACTAAAGGTACATCTTGCTTTTGATGCCAAAATTACTGTGTTAAATCAATGTCTATGAATTTTCCGTGAAATTGCATTAGAACGATTGCAGTGGTGTTTGCTACCTTACCGAAAAGAAAAAAAAAATCTATGAACCTCCATCAGAAAGTACGAAGCCCACTTCATCTGCTGGAGATAACATCAAAAGCCAGATAAATACTTTTGGAAACAGTATAAGTGAGTTAGAAAAAATTAGTTACAAACGCTCCCTGGAGATAGAAGAGCTCACCTAGGGGTCCCCAACCTGGTGCCCGCCAAGTGCTTTTAGAAAGTGGGCAGGGCTAGGAGGGGCTTTTGCCCAGCAGGGCTTCTGATTGGCTGTGCAAATAAAAGGTCATTAAACACCTTCCGCCTGAAATGTTGAAGAGTTACAATGAGAGTTTTATTAAACATAATTCCCTGACATTTTAGAGAATCACAGAGTTGGAAGGGGCCGTACAGGCCATGTAGTCCAACCCCCTGCTCAATGCAGGATCAGCCCAGAGCACTCTGACAAAGTGTTTGTCCAGCCGCTGCTTAAAGACTGCCAGGGAGGGGGAGCTCACCACCTCCCTAGGCAGCTGATTCCACTGTTGCGCAACTCTGACTGTAAAAAAAGTTTTCCCTAATATCCAACTGGTACCTTCCCACTCTTAATTTAAACCCATTATTAGTTTAAACCTACTATTGTGAGTCCTATCCTCTGCTGCCAACAGGAACAGCTCCCTGTCCTCCTCTAATGACAGCCCTTCAAATACTTAAAGAGAGCACCCACCTCTTCTCCAGACTAAACGTTCCCAAGTCTCTCAGCCTTTCCTCATAGGGCTTGGTCTCTTATGACTGGCTTCATCTAAGGCAGCCATTTTATGGTTGGCTTTACTTCCTGCTTCGGTGGGAAGGTAACAGCGTTCCGTGCACCTTGGTGTTTAGTCATGCCGGCCACATGACCATGGAAACGTCTTCAGACAGCGCTGGCTCTTCAGGCTTTGAAACGGAGATGAGCACCGCAACCCTAGAGTCGGATTCGACTGGCTTTCGAGCAAGGGAACCTTTACCTTTACTTTACTTCCTGCAGCAGACATTTTGTGATTCTGCCCACTGCCCTGTGTCAGAATTTCTAAGTGGCCAATAGGCTCAAAAAGCTTGGGGACTGCTGCTTTAGTCCAATGCCGGAATCCATCCAGTATCTCTATTTGAATAATACAGGGGATACTGGTTCAATGGTGTTTCCATGTGTTGGAATATCTTCATTCAGAACTCTGAAAGCTATTACTATGATTAATGAGAATACACAGAATAGTGATATTGTAGACAAGAGTGAAAGTCATCTCTAATCACTTTTGCTTGGATCCCATGGTAAATCCCCATGAATGGAAAGGATTTCTGTCTGTGAAATGGGACTTCCTCTGCTCCCAACCCGTTTCATCCCCAAATCCCCCCATATTCTGCACCTGGAAGACAGGGGACCTACGTGAGAGGGGAGTCCGAAGTCTGTGGTAGGAGAGGGAATTGGGCAGAATCACACACACCCCTTCTCGTAGCAGTTAGTTTTCATGGACGTCAGCCCATTAACAAAATCTTCATGAGGCCTGATCTACACATGCAGGAGAATAAAATGGCATGAGGGAGAGTGCACCAAGGTGATAGAATAGACCCCACCACTCCAGTTTGCAACCTGTGAACAGTCTGCATAGCTTACAGTTCCCCTGCATTAATAATTCCCTGTAAATGGAAACCTAGCACAGCATGTGAAAGACCAGGCTAAGGTCTGTCTCCCTGATGTGCTATTTTTAATTTGCAGGATATTTTCCCCCCATATTTTGGAGCATTAAAAGTGTGGCCATCTGAAGTGGTATGGCTTCTAATACTTTACAGAATCTTCTACCAGATTCTATTGCATTTGTTGTATAATAGGACGGAGGAATAACATCAAGGTCTAACAACCACAACAATTAAACTGCCTTTTCACATGAATTATAAGGATTCCATCTCCAGGTATTTCAGTGTTTTCCGAGCTGATGTGGTAACCTTTGGCCTATTGTCTTATGATACCAGCACTAATGCCAACTGAGGGCTGCTAGTACTGTCCTCACTTGGTGACCTTCAGTGGCAACAGCAGTGATGTCTGTAGTTAATGAGTACAGCAAACACCAAAGTACTGTGGAGCGTGGGACTGTTATGTCACTGGTATTAAGAGGCTAGCTGTCACTGATATTGACTCTTTAGACTGTGTCCAAAACTGGTTTCTCAGAGGGTCAACTTGCCACTTTGTGACAAGTGGTGATTGTCATTTATTTACAGCTCTGGATCCCCCTTTTCTCTTAATTCTGCCAGTGCCTCTGTGAGTGTTGGAGGGTGGTCACTTAGCCATGGCCACATCTGACTGCTTGGAAGGATACTCAGACCCAAAAGTGCAATACAAGTTTCCCTTTATTTTGCAGTTTCCCTTTAGGGAACTGGCTAACATCCCAGGAGTAGGGTTGCCAACCTCCCGGTGATAGCTAGAGATTTCCTGGGATTACAGCTGATCTCAAGGCTATTTTTGGGTAGGAACGCACAGGAACGGAGTTCCGGCTGGCTCCCGAGTTGGCCAAGCCCAGCAGGAACTCATTAGCATAACAGGCCACACCCAACAGCAGGAACTCATTAGGATTGGCTACATTAGGGGTGTGTGACCTAACATGCAAAGGAGTTCCTGCTCCAAAAAAAGCCCTGGGTTTTGACGTCAAACAAGGTAAACAGAATAAGAAGGTAGGTTTGGCTGGATGACCACACTTCTGGTAACATGGGGGTGTGGCCTAATATGCTGAGCTGTTAGGGCTGTGGCCTATTATGCTAATGAGTTTCTTCTGTTGGATGTGGCCTAATATGCTCATGAGTTCCTGCTGGGCTACAAAAATAGCCCTGGCTGATCTCCAGGTGATAGAGAGCATTTCACCTGGAGAAACTGGTGGCTTTGGAAGGTGGACTCTGTAGCATTATAACTCGCCGAAGTCCCTCCCCTCCCAAACCCCACCCTCCTCAGGTTCTACCCCCAATATATCCAGGTATTTCCCAACCCAGAACTGGCAACCCTACCCAGGAAAGTTCCCTCACTTTCCACAACTGAGCTTCCTTCCTCCAGCTCCCCTTTCCCTCACCTACCTCTGGCTTCTCATAGCTGCAGCTCTTAAGGAGCGGCCCAGGGCCTGGATCCCCCATTGGCGCCTTCCAGTCTCACTCCCTTCCCACACCACAGCCCCATGGGAATCCTCTCCCACTGCAGCTTTAAAGGCTCTTCAACTGTGTTACAGCAGATTGAAGTCTGACTGCACCAGGCCCATAGCCAGGATTTTTTAATTCGAGGGGCCTTTAAATAAGTTGGGGGGCACCTCACACAACCCCAAAGAAGTGCCACAAATAAAATTAAAAAATGGAAGTCGGAGAGCCTGGGCTGGATGGGAAGTTGGGGGGGGGGCAGGCCCCGAGATGCCCCACTGTAACTATGGGCCTGGACTGCACCAAGGCTAGAGGCCTCCAGGAAGGCTCTGTGGCGGGGGATCCTTTGGTCTTGGGCCACTTTCTCCCAGAAAGAACTTCCGCTGCTCTCCTCCTTGGCCTCCTCTGGTGTTGGCCAGCTGGGCCTGTCACGGCTTCTCCCAAAGAAAATGTCAGACTTTCCTGTTTAGGTATGGATAAGTATTTTTATTACAGAAAGAACCTCTTAACACTTTCTAGAGATACTTTAAATCTTGTGGGTGTTTTGGTGTCAGGTTTTTTATTCTACCATATTGACGCTTATTTCATTTTATATTGCATTCTGAACGTTTCCCTCTACCATTACCAATAAGGAAAGTTACAGACGCAAGGTCCCTCATGGAAATATTATAGGTTTTCCAAATTGAAATATTTGTAATGGATGCATTTAAAAAATTCACTGAGTCATGATCACAAACATCACTGCACAATGGGAAGATTCTTTTGTCTGAGTATGTCATTATTTACAAAATAAAGCACCGGCTAAAACTGGTAGTGGTGAGTGCCAAGAACCATTGGGAGACATTTGCAGGCTGAGGTCAAATAATAAGGATGTTTTATAAGTTCCACGAGTGTATAGAACATTTATTTTTGTGTGTGCTTTTATTATTCCATTGCAGCATTGTTAGAGAGGAAGGCAAACGCTGGGACTAAAGATTTGAAAAAAAAGCTATTAGGGCATTTTGTTAAACTGTATCTCAGGGTAGAAATCTTTGCTGTTGTATATTTCTTCCAGTCCAGTCTTGTTTTAAAAGCCCCAACAAATGAATCTTCTATCACTCCTTCAGGGAGATCATCACAGAGAAAAATCTCACTGTCAGGAAAATTTTTCTACATTGCAAGCCTATATTTCCTCTTTCTTTAATGTCTCCACATTACTCATGCTGCCTCTTGTCAGTCTGAAGATCTATGCAGTCTCTCCTCAACCAACCTTTCTCATTCTCTTTCTTTCAAATACCCTTGAAGCGGTTGGCACATATCAGGTTTGGATGCCACCAGCATAGATGGATGGAACCATCAATGGCTACTAGCCATAGTGTCTAAAGGGAACCTCCATACTCAGAAGTAGTAAACCTCTGAATGCCAGCACTAGGAGGCAACATCGGGGGAAGATTCAACCTCTGTTGGCCCTCCAGGGCAACTGGTTGGCCATCATGCGAAAAAGGATACTGGTCTAGCGGGGCCTCTCATATAATCTAGCAAGTCTCCTCATATTCTCCTCATAGGCTTTCATTTAAAGTCCTGCTCAGATTAAATTTAGTTTGCCAGCCTCATGGATTACGAAACTGCGGGGGAAATCGGGCGAAGCCGCGGGTCAAAATGCAGCCCCACGGCTTCGGGTGTGAAATTGACTAATAGTATCGGGGCAAACGGCGGCGCAACCCCGAGGCAGCTTTAGTGGGAAATCACCCTATGAGTCACATGCCACAGAGTTCCATATACCACTGTCTCCTCACACTAAACCCAAGTGTAAATATCCTCGCCCTTTAATACGCACGAGGCTGCCTTATACTGAATCAGACCATCTGTCCACCAGGGTCACTATTGTCTACTGAGAATGCAGTGGTTCTCTAGGGTCTCAAGCTGAGGTCTTTCATGCCACCTACTGCCTGGGGAGGGGGCCACGGTGGCTTAGAGGTTAATAGACTGAGCTGCATACTGTAGTTCAGCAGTTTGAGACCCTAGTGCCATGTGACGGAGTGAACTCTCATCTCTGGCCCCAGCTCCTGCCAACCTAGCAGTTTGAAAGCAAGAAATTGCAAGTAGATAAATAGGTACCACTTCAGTGAGAAGGTAACAGTGTTCCGTGCACCTACATAAGAACATAAAAACGTAAGAGAAGCCAATGTTGGATCAGGCCAATGGCCCATCCAGTCCGACCCTCTGTGTCACACAGTGGTCAAAAATACCAGGTGCCATCAGGAGGTCCACCAGTAGGGCCAGGACACCAGAAGCCCTCCCACTGTTGTTGTCGGTGTTTAGTCATGCCAGCCACATGACCACGGAGAAATCATAGGACAGTGCTGGCTCTTCGGCTTGGAAACAGAGATAAGCAATGCCCCCTAGAGTTGGATTTGACTGGCTTTCAAGCAAGGGAAACCTTTACCTTTGCTTTACTGCCTGGAGATGCTGGGGATTGAACCTGAGATTTTCTGCATGCAAAGCAGAGGCTCTTCCACTGAGCTAGAGTCCCTCCTGATATTAAATTCTTCAGTTCCATGAACAGGGGAACCTTGATCCATTCCTCTGCCTAAGGTCTTGGCAGCCCCTCCTTGCCTTGCTTTCTTAGTACTTTGACAGATAATGGGGTTCTTCCCCACCCCTTAATTAGTTGATTGATTGGTTTTTTAATATATTTTCTGTACTGCTTTTCCTTGTTGTTCAATACCAGTTGTAATCAAACAGATTACAGCCAGCCAGGTCCTGAAAACAATATGCCAAAATGCTTCCTAATAGAATGATTAAAAGCAGGTCAGGAAAAAGCTAATCTAAACAATATTTGTTTATTTGGTGCACTTTTTTTATCCCAGCCTTCCTCTAAGGGACTCCAGTTTGGCAAATGTAGGCTGATTCTGCATTGGCTTCTCCCTCTGTTGTTTTAGCAAACCCACGTTGGAACAGAAATCCCCCTCTGTATTGCATGCTGTTGTCACTTCCTTTGATCATCAGATTTTATGGTAGCCTCCACACTCCATGCCACTTTCACTTCTTTTAACCATCAAATTTTATGGTACCTTCTGCATAGATTTATGGCCATTTTACGGCCATTCAGGGGTGACTTTGCAGTCATTAGGGCATTGGCCCGGGGTATTTGAATGTGGTTTTGAGCTGCCCTTTTCCCTCCCAGTTGAGAAAATGTGGAGCAAATGCTAGATGCAGAATCACCCGTTGTTCTCCACTCCTTCCTTTCACCTTCACAAGAATCCTATGAAGTAGGTTAGACTTGTCTAAGGTCACCCAGACAAGCAGGAATGGTAACCTGCTTCTTCCCAGTCCCAGTTTAGCATTCTAACCATCATACCATGCTGGCTCTCAGTCTTATACAGCCATCTGAATTAAATAAGAGAAGACACAGACCCTCTTGTAACCAGCAACCCATTCCATACACGTGGAGCCAGCGCAAAGCATTCTTGCTCTGGTAGTCACAGATCTCACCTCATTTAAGGAAGGGGGAGAGAGAGCTGAACTCATTGGGATGGTCTTAAAGGCTGGCTGAGCTCATATGGAGAAAAGCGGTCTCTTGGCTTTACTTCTGTGTACACGCTCCTCCTTTCTTGCCATCCCAGTGAGCAGATAAATGGCTTCAGCTCTTGCCATCCCAGGAAGAGTTGCAGACATTTGCCTGCTGCTATCCTCCTCTCTTATAAGAAAGCCCATCTCTTCTGTTTGGTCTTCCACTCATTACAGTAGGCTTTAAATCTGGTAATTACTTAGAGTTTCCATGGCATTTCTAAATGTTTTATTACTCCTTCTCCCTTTTAGTCTTACCCTGTTTTGTTGGCTTGTAACCCGCTGGCAAGGGGTCGGTATATATTTGCTTTTAAAATAATACATTAGGTGCTTTCTAAATAATGATAATCCTCCTTTGAAGGATACATCAAAACACACAGCCGTATCTAGTTTCCGCAGCCCATGACGTGATTGTTTATCTAGACGTCCTTGATCATTCTCCTCACCATCGCCTCTGGGCAACATTTCCTTGCTCTACAAAGCTTCCTTTAGTCCATCAGTACCATGCCCTGATTGACTCAGTCCTGTTCACTTCTCTGCAGCTCACTCTGCTCAGTAGCTGAAACTTGTGGTACATTCCTAAGCAGAGTAGTACCCTTGTAAGCTCATCAGGCCCCCGATGTCTTTAGATCTCAGGGACAGCCCTGGTTAGTACTTGGATGTGGGACTACTGAGGAAGTCCAGGGTTGTTATGCAGAGGCAGGCAATGGCAAACCACCTCTGAATGTCTCTTGTTTTGAAAACCCTACAGGGTCACCATAAGTCAGCAATTTCTACCACCACCAAATGCATCGAAGCCCCTGGGCTTAGGAGGAGGAGGAGGAGGAGGAGATTGGATTTATACCCTGCCCTTCGTTACCCAAAGGAGTCTCAGAGCAGCTTACAATCTCCTTTCCCTTCCCCTCCCCAGAACAGACACCCTGTGAGGTACGTGGGGCTGAGAGAGCTCTGACAGAAACTGCTCTTTTTCAAGAACAGCTGTGCCAGAACTATGGCTTGCCCAAGGTCATCCAGCAGGTGCAAGTGGAGAAGTGGGGAATCAAACCCGGCTCTCCCAGATTAGAGTCCGCGCACTTAACCACTACACCAAACCAGAAGGTGTGTCTTCTAAGCTACCTTGCCACTGGTGGTCAGCACTTCTGCTCACAAAAGAGGTAGAGGGCATGTTTGCTGGCCTTTCACTGCAGCTCATCCCTGCTTTGTTCCCCATTGTGTTCCTGCCAGTCCACTGACCCACAGGAAAAATTTCAGGGAGCCTGGATGAACACAGCAGGAGAGAAGAGGCAAGGAAAGTAACCATTAATGCAATTAGTTTAATGCTTTGTTGGACTACAGAAGAAGAGCGAGATTCGAGTCCAGTAGCATCTTAAAGAACAATGAGATTTCAGGTGTATAAGCTTTCAAAAGTCAAAGCTCACTTTGTCATAAGAACATACAAAGAGCCCTGCTGGTCCATCAATGGTCCATCTAGTCCAGCATCCTGGCTCACATGGTGGCCAACCAGTTCCTCTGGACAGGCAACAATAGGGTATAATGTTGCCTCTTGGCTCTGGGTTTCAGAGGCTTAGTTCCTCTGAATGTGGAGGTTCTCCTCAGTCAACGTGGCTAGTAGCCATTGATAGATTTATCCTCCATGAATCTATCTAATCCCCTTTTAAACCTGTTTATTCCTGTGGTCATCACTACATCCTCTGGCAGCAAATTCCACATTTTAATTACTCTCTGTGTAAAGCAGTATTTCCTTTTGTCCATCCTGAATCTGCTGCCCTCAGTTTCATTGGATGCCCCTCAGTTCTAGTATTTGGGGAGAGGAAGAAAAACTTCTCTTTGTCAACTGTCTCCACTCCATGCATAATTTTATAAACCTCCCTCGTGTCCTCCTTAGTAATCTCTTTTCTAAACTGAAAAGTCCCAGACTCTTCAACCTTTCCTCATAGGAGCTCCAACCCCCTAATCATCTTGGTTGCCCTCCTCTCTACTGTTTCCAGCTCTGCAATGTCCTTTTTGAGATACGGTGACCAGAACCAGGGCTGTTTTTGTAGCAAGAACTCCTTTGCATATTAGGCGATACACCCCTAATGTAGCCAGTCCTCCAAGAGTTTATAGTAGCCCCTGTAAGAAGAGCTCTGCAAACTCTTGGAGGATTGGCTACATTGGGGGGGTATTGCGTAATATGCAAAGGAGTTCCTCTTACAAAAAGAGCTCTGACCAGAACTGTACACAGTATTCCAAATAGGGCCGCACCATAGATCAATACAGGGGCATTACAATATCGGCCATTTTATTCTCAATCCCTTTCCTAATAATCCCTAACACAGAGTTTGCATTTTTCACCACTGTGCAGCACACTGGGTTGACACTTTCACTGAGCTTTTTCTCCTCTCAGTCTCAGCAAGTTCAGACCTCATTAGTCTATCCTTGAAGTTGGGCTTTTTTGTCCCAGTGTGCATCACTTTACACTTACCAACAGTGAACTTCATTTGCCACATTGTCACTCACTCACCCAGTTTGTGGGAGATCAACATTGTCAACACTGAATGTCATTTGCCACATTGTCACCCACTTACCCAGTTTGTGGAGGTCCTCTTGAAGCTCTTCACAGTCAGCCTTGGTTTTCACCATCCTGAATAATTTTGTGTCATCTGCAAACTTGGGCGCGATTCATGGCGGGCGCCATTTGAGAGTTCTCCGGAATCCCCTCTCAACTCTTTGTGAATAAACTGGATTAAAATGCACTCTGGTGATATTTAAGGCATGGGGAAAACGGGCAAGAGTAAGACACACACTGCAATCACTCCGAAGACGCAGCAGAAGCTCATTTTCCAAACCGAAAAATCGAGTGATCGCACAGGGAGGCCTGAGTCGGTGAGTGATAAAATGGCGTCGGGCTCTTCCCAAACCCTTAATGACCAAGCGCCCTTTACAAAAACAGATCTGCTGGACATTTTAAAATCGTTTAAAGCTGAAATCTTAGAAAACATAAATGATATTATAAAACCTCTGTCAGACAAAATAGAAGAACTGCAAACCTCAATGCAACAAATCGCACAGGCTGCTGATACGGCCATGGAGGCTTCGGCCTCTAATCAGGAAGACATCCGATCTCTTCAAGAGTCAGAAAGCTGGGCTAAGGAACGCATTCTCCTTCTGGAGCACAGATCGAGGGAAAAATTTCTAAAATTTCGGGGCTTTTCTGAGCACGCTGAAGGCTCCACCGAACTTACCTTGTTTCTAACAAACTGGCTAACAACTGTTATGCCCTTTGACGATGACTCGGCGCCCATGCTAATTCGTGCATATCGCCTTGGCCCCCGTATCACTGACAAACGTCGTAACCCAAGAGACATTTTGGTGGAGTTCTTTGACCTACGGATTAAACATAAAGTATTGCAAGAAATTAAGAAAGCTGGATGCTTCAAATTTAATGATGAAGAAATTCTCATCTTCCCTGATGTTCCTCCTGAAGCGCTCCAGATAAGACGAAATCTTAAACCCGTAACCTCTCGCCTTACAGAGGAGGGCATAAAGTACCGCTGGGCCACGACTGGATATCTTCAAGTTCGAAATCAAGGCACCCTACATCAAGCCAACGATCTCGAGTCGGGGACAGCACTGTTAGAAACGCTTGGAATCCAATCTTCAGTCAACATGGAGACAGAATCTGCTTCTTTCCGCAAACGCAAACGACCCGAGCAATCCACTCCCCATCGCTGGAGCAGAATCCCAACGCGCAGGAGGATGAACTTTTAAATGTTCTTTCCGATCTCCAGGTTCTAATTTTCCTTGACGGTTTTATCTTTGTGGTTCACTCTAGCCCTTGCCTTATTTCTGATTGTTTCTGATCAAATTGATTTAAAATGTTAGTCATAACAATGTCTTTATATACTCGCCATGAGAATTAATAAGCATGAGAGTTTGAGAGGGGGAATCTTGTTTCTTGGTTTACTCTCTTAGTTCCCCCTATGTTCCTAACAAAAGTACTCCGGTGTTATTTTATGGTTTTGATAATCCCTACAGTTGAGCTTATAAAGTTCAGTGGGATAGCTAGCTACCCACACTGGGATTATGGTGGGAGGGGGGAGGGGGGGAAGGTTATAAATGTGTGGGTTTTCCTTTTTGTAAATAGAAGGTTTTGTTGGACAATTCTGGTATTCAATAGAGTCAATTCTCAAAATCTGTTTAATATGTATGGTATAGTTGGGCTTATACAATTTAATAGTTCTAAAGGTGTGAATTACCTTTTTTCT
This sequence comes from Gekko gecko, assembly GCA_029375565.1. Taxonomy (NCBI): domain Eukaryota; kingdom Metazoa; phylum Chordata; class Lepidosauria; order Squamata; family Gekkonidae; genus Gekko; species Gekko gecko. The sequence goes on along the minus strand of JAPDNY010000004.1, from coordinate 27,912,918 downwards.
AGCATGGTGTTTCTTTTACTCAACCAAAACTTATTCAGAATTTTTCCTAATATGCTCTTTTTCTTAATGTTTAAATGGGAGACCTAAAAATTATTACCCTGAATTGTCGGGGTCTGAACAATTATATTAAGGCCAAACGTATAGCAAGACACAGCAGCAGAGAGTTAATATTGCCTTTTTGCAAGAGACATATATTAAATCAGGAAATAAGGTCCTTCCTTCATCTTGGTTTACTTCACAATTCTTAGCCTTTGGCTCATCTAAATCGCGTGGTGTGGCAATTGTAATCTCCAAAGACACAAACTTTAAAGTAGACAAATCCTTTGTTGACAAAGATGGCAGATTTTTATTTTTAAATGGCCTTTTTAATGAAGAGAAAATAACCTTGGCCACGGTCTACACCCCTAATACAAACCAACTTCACTTCCTGTCCGAAACTTTAAGAAGTCTAAAAGAATTCTCTTCTGATCCTATCATCTTAGGAGGTGATCTTAATTATTTAATGAACCCAGCACTTGATAAATCATCCACGAATGCAGTTTTCAAAAAAGCTTTCCTTAAAAATAACTGTGTGACTCCTCTACAACAATTAATCCAAAAATATAACCTTCTGGATGTGTGGAGACTACTTCATAATAACGAAAGAGATTACACATATTACTCTCACCGATTTAAAGTACACACTAGACTGGACTATATGTTACTTTCCAACTCTATAGTAAATAAAGTTGTATCGGCTGACATCGGCATTCAGCAATGGTCTAACCATGCCCCTGTTCAATGCATAGTGCGTAAAGGCCAAAGAGAACCATTTAGACACAACTGGAAATTTAATAAGATACTCTTGCATGAACCAGAAGCCAAAAATATTTTACAACAACATCTTCAAGAATTCTTTTTATTTAACACATCCGATGAGATTTCTTCTTCGACATTATGGGAATCTTCAAAGGCTTACATCAGAGGGCACTGCATCTCGTTAATAGCATCCTGTAAAAAAGAAAAAAGAGCAATCAAAAACAAACTCACTAACAAAATACAAGAACTTGAACTTAGACACAAGCACTCTTGTTGCTCTAAAATATATAAACAATTACAAGAAGCCCGCAAACAACTGGAGATGATGGAAACATGTGCAATTCATAAAAATAATTTCAATTACTTTAAAAATAACACTTCCAACACTTCTAAGAGACTAAGGTTTCTTTCCTGGAGACTTAAAAAACGGCAATCAGAACGTATCATCACCGGTCTCAAAGACAAACACAATCAAACAAGGCACACTACCAAAGATATCCTACAAATTCTCGAGGCTTTTTATAATCAGCTGTATACTTCCACTAATCCTAATCACTCAGCTATAAAAGATTTTTTGAATTCCTTAGAACACCTACAAAAATTATCTGAAGAGCATCGTGAGATACTAGAATCCCCCTTTTCTGCTTCGGAGTTGGAGTCTGCAGTGAAATCCTTGAAGCCCAACAAAGCACCCGGCCCCGACGGATTCACAACTGAATTTTATAAAGCCTTTCTTCCATCTTTGAGCACTGCATTACTAAACACTTGCAATTCCATCATGCAAACCGGTCTTTTACCAGAATCTTGGAAGTTAGCAAATGTAATTTTAATACCTAAAAAAGACAAGGACAACAATGATCCTGCCTCATTTCGTCCTATATCCTTATTAAACATCGACTATAAGATCTTCACTGGAATGATTGCGGCAAGACTCAAAAACATTATTGGCCACTATGTAAATCCAGACCAATCAGGCTTTATTTCCTCAAGAGACATTTCTGATAATATTAGAAAGACTCTTAATATTATTCATTACAGCAAAAATAATAATCTCCAGAACTCTTTACTTTTTTCTGTAGATATTCAAAAAGCCTTTGATTCATTGGAAACTTCTTATTTGGAATCTCTTCTTCAGCATTTACAGTTTGGACCCTTCTTCTGTAAAACTATACAAGCAATTTACAAAAATCCTAAGATGTGTATTCTAACCAACGGTGCGACCTCCAACATTATTTCTCTTCATCGGGGTACAAGACAAGGATGTCCACTGTCCCCTCTTCTCTTTATACTAGCCATGGAACCGTTAGCATGTGCATTACGAGCAAACACCAATTTCAAAGGTATCTTTATCCAAGACAAAGAATTCAAACTAAGTTTGTTTGCAGACGACGTAATACTTTATGTTTCTTCCCCTAGTCATTCACTAAAAGCTATAACTTCTACTCTAGATAACTTTGGTCATATAGCTGGACTCAAAATTAATGTCTCTAAATCCCTGATTTATCCGATTAACATCGCCTCGGATCTCAAAGCTGATCTCTCCACTAATTATAAATTTCACTGGGTGGACAAATTCTTACCTTATTTAGGAGTCAAATTACCTATAGCATGGTCAGATATTATTAAACTTAATTATCAAAAAACACACACAGAAATAATGGTTAAACTAAATACCTGGAACTCAAACTCATTCTCTTGGTTAGATCGTGTCAGCATTTTGCGCACATTTGCATTACCCAAATATATGTATCTTTTTTGAACCATACCTTTACATATTCCTAACAACCTGATTAGAAAATGGCAAAAAGATATTAACAAATTCCTATGGAAATTCAAGACACCTCGTGTTCGTTTTAACACTTTAAGGAGAGCCAAACGAAACGGAGGTCTGGCAGTACCTGATCTTCTCCTGTATCGTCAAGCAACCTCCCTAGCGGCGCTTGTCAGACAATATCACACAGAAACCGTACTGGACTGGAAACGGATTGAGGAAGTAACTACTGAAGACCACTCTTTTCAAGAATTATTGTGGATGTCTCAAAACACTAAATTTAAATCTAAGTCTTTTTCTCCCTTTTTACAATCTACTCTTAAAATATGGCATCTGACTAAGAAAAAATTAATTACACCTTTTTCTAAAGTGAGCACCTTTTGTGGTCAATCTTGGTTTTTACCGGCCAAAGATCCCTCACAATTTTTATCTTGGAAACAATCTGGAATAACAAGAATAATAGACGTACTTCATAAGAATAAGGTGCTTGAGAAAACTGATTTGGAAAACAAATATAATACTAAGATAAAATGGTTTGAATATCTACAACTCCGCCACATGCTGAATTCATCTAAGTTTACCTCTGCATTATCATCTCCGCTTACTGTTTATGAACAACTACTAACGAAATCTTACAATAAAAGAGGCCTTATCTCCAAAATATATCAATTATTAATTAAGTCTAAGGATTTCCTAAAGTTAGGTTATCCGCAAGCATGGGCAAAAGATCTTCAATGCAAGCTTTCAGAACAACAATGGAATCTAATTTGGAAAACACAAAGTAAAATGTCTCACTCGCTATACATTTACGAAGCCAACATGAAAGTCTTAATGCGTTGGTATCTCACACCTGTCAAGCTGACTCATATGGTCCCGCAGCTCTCTCCATTATGTTGGAAAAAATGTGGAGAGAAAGCCTCATTCTTCCACAACTGGTGGTCATGTGTCCACATTAACAAATTTTGGGTCCAAGTTAGACAACAAATAAAAAAATTCACTGATTACCACTTACCTTTAGATCCTTCTTTAATGCTCCTTAATCTTTGGCCCGATGATGGTCCTCCCGATTCTGTAAGAAAATTAATAAATTTTTTACTCACTGCTGCTAAGATTATGATAGCTAGATATTGGAAAGATAAGAATCCCCCAAATATACAACAATGGCTATACAAAGTATGGGATCTGTTTATGTTAGAGAATTTTAATGTACACTTTACTGTTTATCAAATGGAATGTGAGCTAACTAATCCGCTTAACATTTGGTACCCTATTTTAGAAAAAATTAATATTGATAAGTTTGACTGGAACTCAATCAGCAATGCGAAACTTAAACTTTTATTATATAGTTAATTTTGCATTTTAGAACTTACCTTTCAATGCTAATGTTAAATGCATTTGCAGTTAATTATTGCTGTATATATGTAGAATGGTTGTTTTAATATCCTTGTATCTTGATGCTTTTTATTTTATATTTTTCGTTACTCTACCCAGCATGTTTTTCAAATTCATGAGCTACGATTGTAACTGATGTCCAACCTTTCCTTCTGTTGTAAACTGTTCTATACAAAATAAAAAAATTTTGTTTAAAAAAAAAAAAAATCTGCAAACTTGGCCACTACACAACTCACCCCTAGTTCCAGATTACTGGTGAATAAATTAAATAATATCAGCCCCAATACCAATCCTTGTGGGACCCCACTGTTTATTTCCCTCCATTATGAGAACTGTTCATTGATTCCCACTCTTTGCTTCCTCTCATTTAACCAGTTTTTAATCCATAAGTGAACCTGTCCTCTTATTCCATGACTGCTAAATTTACTCAGGAGTCTTTGGTGAGGTACCTTGTCAAAAGCCTTCTGAAAGTCCAAGTATATAATTTCTACTTCACATCAGGTATGAAAGGAGCACTGACTCTTGTGACAGAACAGGCATGCTTTGACTCACAGACCCTGCTCTGCCCAACCCTCCTTGGTGTTGGCAGCTACTAGGGGGGTTACTTCTTCCTTCCACTAGGATAACTCACTGCCACCACCTGTCCTTGGGGGGGGGGCATTCCCGCTAGGAGGGACAGGGTTCCTAGCCCCACTTTCCAGCCCAGAGCCTGCCTCTATGTTCTCCACTACCCAGAGCCTGGTTACTATGGGGACTAATTATGACTTTGGCACTCCCCTGGAGAAATAGCCTTGTGTACACTGACTCCTCCCAACCCCGGGGCCCCCTCTTGCACTGGCATGTTCAAGAGAGTGGGGGGAACTAGGTGGTACAGAGACTGAGAACCAACTTCCAAAGTAAAAAAAAAAAAAAGATTTATTGAAAAGAAAGTATTTACAAGCATCCTTAAGCACAGCATTGGTTCAGCAAATGGATTTCAAAATAAAATTGATCATAAACGCAATGCTCTTTCTATTTTCTAAACACACCCTAAATGATGTGAAAATAGGGCAGGCACTAATGGTCTTTAAAACTTGCAATGTTCCTATGCACACCATTACCTGGGAGACCACATGCTCAGCAAAAGATGGCCGCCATGACCGCCCATTGCTCAGAAGTCTGTTCCCTTCGAAGAATCGGCACCAAGAGAGCCTTCCTCCTTGGAGCAAGGGCTTTTATCAAACCTGTGTCTCCACCTCCTTTACGTCACACCCTCCACTCTCTTGCCCTGATCTGCCCAGGCTGCAAGTACATCCTGGGAGCCCTCCTGGAAGGCATTCTGGGAGCTCCCCAGGAATAGCCTGGAGATTTCTTAGCATTAAATTCCTTAAGTAGTTTCCCTACCAGGGCCATTAGCATATGTATAGATATAATCTAGCCAGCTTCTTGCCACTTACAGAGGGGGGGGGAACCCACACTTTTTAAAGGGGAGGGGTCTCCACAACTCTCAAAAGTTTATCCTGGAAATCTTGTTGGTCTTTAAGGTGCCACAGGATTCTAATCTTGCTCATTTATACAGTGCAGTTCGACCTAGACTGCATAGGATTCAATCCTGCTTAGGATGGCTTTGTAAATTATCCTCCAAAGCTGTGAATATTGGTGCGAGCATTCTCTGAATATTCTATGGATACTTGGCCATTCAACATCAACATCCAGTAATTGTTCAGTAGCAGTAAGTGTGACAGTTTCTGGGATCTGACATGCAGCAGAAATAGACATTTGGCATTATCTGGCATGGTACCAGCGAGTATTTAACAGTATCTAAGAGCTTGTATGTAGCAACAGTCACTGTTCGGGAGTATCTGAGATACCTCAGACAGTATCTAGCAACTGTCATGTAGTAGCACTCAGCATTCAACAGTGCCTTGAAAGCTGATGTCCACTCAATATTTAACAAATTGAGTAGCTGATGCACATAAGTACTGAGTAAACTCTGTGTAAATTCCATACTGTCATTTAGCCAATCAGGAAATGCTACTGGAACGAATGAAAATTCGCTTAGCAAGGGGATCTCAGAATTCAAATTCTGATTATTATTTTTTTGTTTCAGATTCTGAAATTTTATTTCACTTCTTCTTTCTTCTTCATGTCAGTTGTTTGGGGTGTATTTTATGGTTTGGGATAATGATAATTTTCCCTGCCTACTGAGGCCTACTGAGAGGAGCCAAGGCAGAGCACCTTCTTTGCCGGCGGAAGGTTCCACATCCCCATCATCTCTAGTTAAAAGGATCTAGTAGTATATGTGTGTGTGTGCCATCAAGTCACAACCAACTTATGGCAACTCCAACAAGGGACTTTAAAGGCAAGTGAGAAACAGAGGCGGTCTGCCATTGCCTCCCTCTGCAGATCCTTTCCTTGGAAGTTTCCCATCCAAGTAGTGATCCTTCTTAGCTTCTGTGATTGGGCTGTACCATATCATCCCAACATCCCCATCCAGTACTATGTGTTATAAAAAAATCACTACCCTGGAAGGCACCTACCAATTACCGTAGACAAGATTACTGCTAGACCAATGATCTGACTCAGCATAAGATGGCTTTATATGTTCAATGTCCTCTAAGGGGACTGGCCACCATTGTAGAGTGCATGGGCTAATTGTAGCAACTTAGGCAAAGGTATCCTTTCTGTATCCCTTTGGAAGAGATGGGTTGGGTGGCTAGAAACTGTTATACCAAGCAATACAAGATTGCAGAGCCCTGTGAGACTTCTGATTGTTCGGTAAACCAAACCAAACAGTTGGGTAGTTCACTTTTGCTCCTGCACATTAAAAAATTGCTCATATAAAACCAAAAATGTTACAGTAGCCTCAGTGCATAAAATAATATTCCTTTATGCAGAGCTGGATTGAGAGACAGGCAATATAAGTGGTCAACTAGGTCACCAGGCTGGGGGACACCTATCATGGGCTATCTTCTCAGTGTATCTATTCAGCAGTGAAACTGGTAGCATAAACCATTCACCTTCATGTGTAAATTGGGCAACCCTATCTTGCATGACCAGCATCATCATTATGTTCTTCATTATTCTTATTATTTGTGGGAACATTTACAACATTAGTGCCCCTTCAACCAGTGGTTGGCATGTGAGTGACTGAGGTATCAGCAAGACCATAAAGATAATTGAACATCATGAGATTAGTAAATCTCAAACTCTAACCAAATTTGTTTTCATTTGCTTATATGTAGCACAAATAAATTCAGATTTATAAATCCTAGCATGCACATTTATTGTCTGATATGACAGAGATAAATCACACATGTAAATTATGGATCGAAGCTGTGAAATGAGCTACAAATGAATTGATAAACAAGACATTTCGAAGCTGAACAAATGGAGGGGCACTGAAGGTGTACAGGGTGCCTTTTGCAGAAGGGCCAGCTCTGCCTTTATAGCCATATGGTCTCATTTGGACTTTTTCTTTCTTTCCTGTGGTTCCATAGCTCAGTGATAGAACACAGGTTTTGTCAGCATAAGGTCCCAAGTTAATTTGAATTTAAAAGGGAAAAATGTCTACCCTAACACCTTGGATAACCACTGGCAGTCAGGACTGAACTCAGTGCATCAAAGATCCTCCACGTACAGCTGCTGGTGTGACCTTGGGTCAGTTATAAGTTCTTTCAGAGCTGTTCTCTTAAGGACAGTTCTCAGGAGAGCTCTCTCAGCCCCAGCTACCTCTCAGGGTGTCTGTTGTGGGGAGGGGTAGGGAAAGGAGTTTGTATACCACTCTAAGACTCAGAGTGAAGAGCGGGGTATAAATCCAATCTCTTCTTCTTCTTCTAAAACAGTTACATACATTCAAATATATATACCCGAAAGTACTGATAGGGGCTTCTGAAGATTCATAGTAAACCAGCTAGTTCAGGGCTAGCATCAAGCATAGTAAGGGCATCTGCTGGCCAGAGTTGTTTGACTCACTGCCTCCTGCCTTGAATGAGAACAAGCTCAAGAAGTGTCTGTGATATTGCAGGAGCATCTGGGACAATGTGTTCACTTGGGCAGAGGCATGTAGAAAGAACAGGAGCCCTCTGAAGATGATCTCTTCTGTTCATATTAACCAGACTCCTAGCAGCCATATATACTGGCAAAGTACACGTTCCCACAAGGCACCTTTATCTGTGCAGTTGCCATTGCAGGCGAACTGAATGTGTGGGTTTTCCATGCCCATACAGCCTCCATTCATGTGAACTGAAACTTTGGGGAAAGCATGGAAAATCCATGCATTGACCAGTTTACAGGAAATTGCAAATATGTGAATCATGCTCCAGATATATGTGGTTGGTGGACTTCCAGATAAAGCCCAGAGAATGGAATGAAATGTCCGCAAATATCGAGAACTCTTTTGTCCTCCTTTTTAGCATTGCCAGCTCTGACAGAGCTTCAAGGAATATGAAAGAGTCATGCTTTACTGCTTTAGGAATGGAGGTGTGTGCATGCGAATGATGGGGCAGCATTCTTAATGGAGAGGGCCCACAGAATCTGAAACCATCAGAGCAAAAGCATACCATAACACAGTCCCTCTCCTTTGTTTGTACATGCAAAAGACAGCAAAGGACAAAAAGCAATTCAAGTCGAGAACAGCAAGATGACAGCGGGTAATTCCATTCCCTTTGTGGGCGATTTATCTCCTTCACAAATATGCAGAGTTTAAAAAAAAACAAAAAATAAAACCTGTCTCTGTGCCTTAGCTGCAGTTCTCCAAGCTTTCAGTGCCAGCTCAGTGCTGGTTCAGGTAAATTTGCCAGGTGTATTTAGAAAGAGATTAATAGTATTAAAAAAAATGTGTATATGCACAGATGATCTTCTGATAGTCATAAGCCAGCAAATATGCAGGTGTTTTTTCCTTTAGCTGTAGCTGCTTACATGGCAATTCAGTCCAGAACACACAAGAAAAGCAGGCAAGTATCTTGTCTGAACTAAGGTTAAAGAAGAGAAGAGAGAAGAGATTGGATCGAGTGTACACTACCCAAAGGAGTCTCAGAGCGGCTTAAAAACTCCTTTCCCTCCCCCTCCCCACAACAGACACCCTGTGAGATAGGTGGGGCTGAGAGGTCTTTCGAGAACTGCTTGTGAGAGAACAACTCTGGGAGAACTTGTAACTAACCCAAGGTCACACCAGCTGCTGCATGTGAAGAAGAGGGGGGATCAAACCCAGTTCTCCTAGATTAGAGTCCACACTCATAACCACTGCACCAAACTGGCACTCCTCCTCCTCTCTTGCACATTCAGACGCTGGCATGCCCTGCATCTGGGACAATCAGGTGAGCTAGGTGGGGATTCTAGCCTCGGGGTGTCTCCAACTGGGGGTGCTGGGCCAGGCTCTGGCCCAGTCTCTCCCTCTGGCTGCACCTCAGTCTCTTCGCCTTGCTGCCCCTCCTGCGCAGATGCTGGGGCCTCTTCTCCCTCAGGTGTTGGTAAAGGTTCCTCTTCTGGGCTGACTCCAGAGGAGGCTGGGTTGCGCCATGCCTCTTCCTCGTGTGAGGAATAGTCAGAGTCAGTGGAGCTAGGACCCATGACACTACCCAACTTACAATAATCATATTAAGTGAGGCTTTGGTTGAAGATGAGAGAAAGTGACTTTCCAGAGGCAGTACCACTGAAAGGGGGAGACTGAGGGACAAAATTTGGAAGGAACAAGTCAGCTGGAGGGCCCCTGGAGCCAGCATCATGCTGTATTCTCTGAATGCATTTAAAATAGAAAAATTCTCATACAGTTCTGACTGCAGCCACTAGGGGTGCAGGGAAGGCAGCACACTGCAAAGAGCCATATCTGGGGCTCAGCTTTTCTGTAAAGTTTGCAACCAAGTTGAGGGAAACCCATGCTTTTCACATCCTGATAAACCTATCAGCCAAGCCAGTCAGGACAAGCTACATTCATGCCAGGATGCAGCCTCCTAAAAAGGTTGTTATCTCTAGCGGCCTATGGCTTCCCTCTTCCTTGAGTTCCACCCAACTCCTGCACAGCCAGGTCTTGCAAAGGGACAGCCCTGGCAATGTGTGGTACCAAAAAGGAAAAAAAATCAAACCTTTTGTTGTTTTCCCCCTACATTTCTCTAACTCTTTTCCATACTTTTCTCCTCCTTCATTTTGCTCTCCCTGTCATGATCTGTCATTTGTCTACCCCACTTCTAATCCTTCCCGCCCCATTTTTCAATATCAATTCCTTCTCATCCATCCTGGTTGGCAACTTAGAACATATTTAATAGTAGCAGAGCAGCAAACCATTGTTAATATTATGAACAGAAGGGGGGAGTTAATATTTCTCCATAATCTACCAAAGTCGTAAAAGGTTGCTGCTCCCCTGGCAACCTTTGTATGCATGATAATAAATGTTAATATGCCTTAGTGGTAACAAATGAGGAACAGAAGTCTGAACTTATCTATTTCCTTTATTTATATCCCACCTTTCTCCCCAAATGGGAACCCAAAGCAGCTTACATCGATCTCCTCTCCTCCATTTTATCTTCACAACAACCCTGTGAGGTACATTAGGCTGAAAATGTGTAATGGGCCCAAGGTCACCCAACAAGCTTCCATGGCAGAGTTGGGATTCAAACCTGGGTTTCTCAGATCCTAGCCCAACACTTTAACCACGACACAAGCTTAGCTTCCATTGCAGAAAGTGCGTATGGGGGGATCTCTTCCCTCTAAGCTGTGGAGTCTTGCGAGCAAAAAACTACTTTGTGAGCTACTGGCATGAATGTTGTGAGCGAGCAATTTGGCTACTGCATAAATTAGTTTGCTCTGGAGCCATCCTTCCTGAGCTAAGGCAAAAATCTGTGAGCTGGAGGCTGAAAAACTGTGAGCTAGCTTACACTAACTCAGCTTAGAGGGAACAGTGGTCTGGAGACAACCTTGGCCAGGCTATTCAGATTTCTTGGCCCTGGAACTCCCGTGGTCATTTCATTTCATTTTTGGCTGTGGAACTCCCATGATCATCCTGAAGCTGGTGGCCAGTTTTGAGATTCCTACTTTTCTAATGTTATGCCTGCCACAAATGGACAGGCAGAGGGACATGTGGATCATAATATTATAATAGAGGCATGATAACAGCCAGCCAAGTGATTTGTTTTGTTATGATATTTGGTTTGGATCAGGATCATATGGGGGGGCAGATGGAACCTTCATCTGGGGGCCCCATAGTGGCTCTTGGATGCCCTGCCCCGGGGGGGTGCCTCGGGAATTCATGGCACAGGAGACATTTTATATCGTGGCTTAGCCACTACACTGTGCCAGAGACATTTTACATCGTGGCTTAGCCGCTACACTGTGCCAGAGTCACAAATCCCTTTTTGTTAAAAGGGAGTATGACATTTCGCTCTGTCATGATTCAGCAGCTCTTTTGTTGTTGTTGTTCAGTCGCACAGTCGAGTCCGACTCTTCGCGACCCCATGGACCAGATTACGCCAGGCCCTCCTGTCTTCCGCTGTCCGCTGAAGTTTGCTCAATTTCATGTTCGTTGCATCGATGACACTGTCTAACCATCTCATCCTTTGCCGTCCCCTTCTTCTTTGACCTTCAATCTTTCCCAGCATCAGGGTTTTCTCCAGTGAATGCTCCCTTCTCATTTGGTGGCCAAAGTATTTGAGCTTCAGCTTCAGGATCTGGCCTTCCAAGGAACAATCAGGGTTGATTTCTTTTAGGATTGACTGATTTGATCTCCTGGCAGTCCAAGGGACTCTCAAGAGTCTTCTCCAGCACCATAGTTCAAAAGAATCTATTCTTCGGCGCTCGGCCTTCCTTATAGTCCAACTCTCGCAGCCATACATTACTACGGGGAATACCATTGCTTTGACCATGCGGACTTTTGTTGGCAAGGTGATGTCTCTGCTTTTTATCATGCTGTTTAGGTTTGCCATCGCTTTCCTCCCAAGGAGCAGGCGTCTTTTAATTTCATGGCTGCAGTCACCATCTGCAGTGATCTGGGATTCTAGGAACGTGAAGTCTGTCACTACTTCTACGACTTCCCCTTCTATTTGCCAAGGAGTGATGGGGCCAGATGCCATGATCTTAGTTTTTTTGATGCTGAGCTTCAAGCCCACTTTTGCGCTCTCCTCTTTCACCCTGAGCAAGAGGCTCGTTAGGTCCTCTTCACTTTCTGCCATCAGAGTGGTATCGTCAGCATATCTGAGGTTATTGATCTTTTCCCCAGCAATCTTAACTCCAGCTTGTGATTCATCCAGGCCAGCATTTCGCATGATGTACTCTGCGTATAAATTAAATAAGCAAGGTGACAATATACATCCTTGTCGTACTCCTTTTCCTATGCTAAACCAATCAGTTGTTCCATATCCGGTTCTAACTGTTGCTTCTTGACCCTTATACAGGTTTCTCAGGAGACATGTGAGGTGGTCCGGTACTCCCATCTCTTTAAGAACCTGCCATACTTTATTGTGATCCACACAATCAAAGGCTTTAGCATAGTCAATGAAGCAGAAGTAGATGTTTTTCTGGTACTCTCTTGCTTTCTCCATAATCCAGCGAATGTTGGCAATTTGATCTCTAGTTCCTCTACCTCTTCGAAACCCAGCTTGTATTTCTGGCAATTCTCTATCCACGTACTGTTGGAGCCTAGCTTGTAGGATTTTGAGCATGACCTTGCTAGCGTGTGAAATGAGTGCAATTGTGCGATAGTTTGAACATTCCTTGACGTTGCCCTTCTTTGGGATTGGAATGTACACTGACCTTTTCCAATCCTGTGGCCACTGTTGTGTTTTCCAAATTTGTTGGCAAATTGAGTGCAGCACTTTAACAGCATCTTCTTTTAAGACTTTGAATAACTCAGTTGGGATACCATCACCTCCACTAGCTTTGTTGTTAGTAATGCTTTCTAAGGCCCATTTAACTTCGCTTTCCAGGATGTCTGGCTCGAGGTCAGTGATTATACCATCGTGGTTGTCAAGGACATTGAGGTCCTTCTTGTATAGTTCTTCTGTGTATTCTTGCCATCTTTTCCTAATCTCGTCTGCTTCTGTTAGGTCCCTACCGTTTTTGTCCTTTATCATGGCCAGCTTTGCATGGAACGTTCTCTTGATTTCTCCAATTTTCTTGAACAGATCTCTAGTCCTTCCCAATCTATTGTTTTTCTCTATTATTGTTTTTCAGCAGCTCTAGAGGAGATCAAAATATGGTCTTAATGAATGAGCTTAAAATACACGACTTTTTGCCATATGATCTTGAACAAAATCAAGAGCAAGCATTTGGACCTGATCAAAATCAAGTATTGGGACTGAACCAACTCCGTCCCTTGCCAAAATGCTTTTGCCATGCCTACTTTAATTTGAAATAGCACTCCCTATGCATCTCATTCTATTCAGTCCAACTACAGTTAAGAAGGAACTCCATTTTTGCTTTAAAGTCCTTTACATGGAAACGCTTGTGTTGCAGATTCAATGCAGGGAAGGCGCTTCCTCCTCCCATTCTTCTTCTGACTGTCAAGCTGAGATCAAGATAAAACAATCCACATAAGCAAAGTTCTTTATTGCTTACTCTAAATAAGCATCTTTTGAGTCTGTCAGTAAATAAAGAAACCTGGCAGAAACCTGAGTGTCTAATCATTTGGGATGGTTAAGATCTCTCATTATGTACTCGTATTATCATAAGCTGATAAGGGTTTTTGTTTGTTTGCATCTCGAGGTGGGTCACCTAGCTTGTCCCTTAAAAGAGCTATCATTTCTGTCTCAAAAGGGAAGTAAACAAATTATTCAGCCTCTCATTGACCCTCTGAAACATGAGGCAGGTTTCTGTGGTACAGAATTAAATGGATTCCTCAGAAATGGAACGTCAAACCGGAAGCAAAAGACCGTAGTAGTTAATCCTGGGTATGATCTTTTGTCCTGTAGGCACAGCACCTATACAAGGATGGGTCCCCAGAAGGGATAACCAGGTCCAGATTATATCCTTTTTCCATTAGTGTGCATGCATTGAGGTGCACATGAGCACCAAATTAAACTGTTACGCAGAACTGGGGGGTCTGTGACTATTCCCCATTCAGACCGCATCCCCTTTTGTACGCTCAAAGATGGGGTTGGGAACTCTGAGTTGGGAAATTCCTGGGGATTTGGGGGGTGCAGCTTGGGGGAGGGTGTGACTTAGGGAGGGGAGGGACCTCAGCTGGGTGTAATGCTATAGAGTCCACCAATGCTCCCACTAAGCTGTGGAGTCTTGTGAACAGAAATTCTGCTTTCTGAGCTCCTGGCATTAAAGTTGTGAGCGAGCGATTTGGCTACTGCATAAATCAGTGTGCTCTGGAGCCATCCTTCCTGAGCTAAGGCAAAAATGTGTGAGCCGGAGGCTAAAAAAACTGTGAGCTAGCTCACATTAACTCAGCTGAGAGGGAACACTGGAGTCCACCCTCCAAAGCTGTGTTGTTCTCCAGGGGAATTGATCTCTGTCATTTGGAACTCAGTTGTCATTCCAGGAGAACTCCAGACTCTACCTGAAGGTTGGCAACCGTACAAAAATCACATCTACTTCCTTCTCAGACCAAGAAGATGGAGTGGGCTGGATAGGGGTGTGAGTGTTGTGCATAGGGTTGCCATTCCCTTTCATGACCAGGCATGATGTTTGTGTATGCTCCCATGTACACTCGATGCACATCTCAAGGAGGAGGGGAGGAAACACGGTCATGGTGCGCCCTCTGGGGAACGCTCTTTGCCTTTTAGCTTGGGCAATACACATTTGACCTTGAATCTGAGTGAACTTCCAAACTAAAGCTGATGCTTCAGCAAGCTCTTCGGTGTCCTGCAGAGCAGAGGGGCCGTGGTTCAGTAGAGGAGCCTCTCCTTGGCATGCAGAAGGTCTCGGGTTCAATCCCTGGAATCTCCAGATAGTAGAAATAGGCAGTGGGTGATGTGAAAGACATCTACCTGAGATCCTGGAGAGCCACTGCCAGTCCAAGTAGACAATACTGACCTTGATACACCAATGGTCTGATTCAGTATAAGGCAGCTTCATGTGTTCAGTTGTAACTAAGTTACTCAGCCTTTGGGGTAAGTGGGGGGGACAGTTTCAGCACCTGTAGAAAATCATCATCATCTTTATTAGGTGAGGTTTCTGTAGTATAGATCAGCAAGAACAGGATCACTGGGTCCAGGAAAGGGACCAGCCTCCAGATTTGGTTTAACTGATAGAAGGTCCTATTTGCTAAGAACCAATTTGGTGTAGTGGTTAGGAGCATTGTTGGCAAAATTGAATTATTGATTGATTTGGGGAATTATGATATCACACAAGGCAATAGGTAAATAAGGGAGCAAGCTCCTATGTATACAGAGGTCCCACTTCTTCCAGACAAACCAAAAATAGACTCAGAGACTGACTTCAGTATAAAAATGGTTCCTTTTACTGAGAGCATACAACAATTCAAGCACACTCACAATTACACAGATCTGGGAAAATTAGAAGAGGATAGCACATTCGCATTAGCAGGGTATTTCGTTGAGGGGTAATGAAGTAATCTGTAGGAAAAATAAGGGAGACTATGGGATATTAGGATCATGTCCTGAAACCAGCAGGCACATGGAGACTCTGGCAGCACTAACCGAGAGTCGTGGAGGTAGGGTGGGTATATAGGTCAGAAGATAGAGAGAGAGCGCACATGGCTGGGTGCTCTCTTTTATGAGGGAGCTTGGGGGGGGGGTGTTGGCTAGGCTGGCCACATCCCCTGGCACACCTCTTGCTGGTCCATTCCCCAAAGCATGCTGACTGGAGTTGGGTTCAAGGGGAGGGGATCAAGGGAGTGGGCAATATTGAGATCTAGTAACTTCTGGGCAGGACAGTGGCACCTGGAGGGATGATGACTCATGCGGCCAGAGTCATTGTTATTCCAAGTGGCTCCTTGATTAACTTATGGCTGTAGCTTCCAGCTAGATGAGGCTGGGTGGGGGGAAGGGAAATGCTGCCTGTGTGTGCAAGGAAGAAACTCCACATGGAGTTTGAATTCTTTGTCTTTGGTCTTCTGCCTTGGTGTGGCATCTGCCTGGCTTTTAGTGCTTCGTGTGGCTAGGGAGCTGGTCCATCTTACAGCAGCTAAGAGGGCAGTACCCTCAGGTGCCATTGGCACATCATCTCAAAAGGAAGGCTTCTGGGTGTGTGTCTTCATCTGGCATCGCTTTTGGATCACCACACAGTTCAGTCCCTTTTGCACACTACTTGCAAAGTCCAGGTTTTTATCACTTATGAAGTCCATAAGAGCGCTATAAGCGCCTTGCAGGGCAACAGCGTGAACTCTAATCTGGGAGAAGCAGGTTTGATTTCCCCGCTTCTCCACATGCAGCAAGCTGGATGACTTTGGGCAAGC
This sequence comes from Gekko gecko, assembly GCA_029375565.1. NCBI lineage: Eukaryota > Metazoa > Chordata > Lepidosauria > Squamata > Gekkonidae > Gekko > Gekko gecko. The sequence continues at coordinate 27,896,623 of JAPDNY010000004.1, read as the reverse complement.
CGTAATTCTCTCGGAGCTGTTCTCTCAAGAGCAGTTCTCTCAGAGCTCTCTCAACCCCACCCCACCAAGAGCCAGCTTGGTGTAGTGGTTAAGTGTGCGGACTCTTATCTGGGAGAACCGGGTTTGATTCCCCACTCCTCCACTTGCACCTGCTGATGTGACCTTGGGTCAGTCACAAGGTCTGGCACAGCTGTTCTCTCAAGGACAGTTTCTGTCAGAAGTTCTCTCAGCCCCACCTACCTCACAGGGTGTCTGTTGTGGGGAGGGGGAGGGAAAGGAGTCTGTAAGCCGTTCTGAGATGCCTTTGGGCAGTGAAGGGCGGGGTATAAATCCAAACTCTTCTCTTCTTCTTCTTCTTCTTCTTCTTCTTCTACCTCACAGGCAGTGTTCCCTCGAAGCTGTTAGTGTGAGCTAGCTCACAGTTTTTTAGCCTCTGGCTCGCACATTTCTGTCTTAGCTTAGGAAGGATGGCTCCAGAACTAACTAACTTATGCAGTAGCCAAATTGCTCACTCACAACTTTAATGCCAGTAGCTCACAAAGTAGAATTTCTGCTCACAGGACTCCACAACTTAGAGGGAACATTGCTCACAGGATGTCTGTTGTGGGGACGGGAAGGAAAAGGGATTGTAGGCCACTCTGAGACTCCTTCAGGTAGTGAAGGGTGGGGTATAAATCCAATCCCCCCCCCTCCTCCTCTTCTTCTTCTTCATCGTCTTCTTCTTCTTCCTCCTCCTCCTCCTCCTCAACCTGTCCCTCCAGCAAAAGAGCTGGGTGCAGTACCTCCCTCAAATCTCCTAACTGTGTTTGACAGAGACAAGCTTAGCCCATCAAGGGGAAGGCAGCCCAATCTTTTCCAATAGTCAGAGGTCAGCTATGCAGAAGGGGGGGGGAAGTTGAGATTTCTGCGGGGCTAGCATAAGCCTGAGGTAGTCCTTTTGATAATGTTAATAGTGGGTTTTCTATCCTGGAGACGAATGAACATTTGAAAAAGCATTTGAAATGTACAGATGCATTTAACCCTCCTATTCAAACCTCAGTCTCACTCTTGTGGATATTGGGAAGTCATGTTTTATTGCTTCAGAAATATTTCCTGTATTTTTTTAAAAAGAATCCTGCATAGCCCTTATTTACAGGACGACTTCAAAATGCCATCCTTCAATGTCACTCACACCCGGGGAGGAAGGAGTTGGGGATGGCCAGTCTCCCTCTCTCATACACAGTCATTAACCTCCTGCTAATTCCGAAGGGGTTTTTTTCTGCTCTGCTGGACGCAGGAGAGGTTGCTGAAGCATCCGCTTTGGTCTGCAGTTTCACTCCGAGCACGCTCTCCTATTGCCAAGGAGGCTGACTCCAGGATCCGTCAGTCAGCAGGGCAGAACTTCACCAAAGTCCTCTCAAGGGCACTGGGTTTTTGAATGGAGCATGAGAGTCAGGGTTTCTCAGGCAGGGGAAGGAGGTGGGAGTCAGAAGGCGGGAGTACGCATATCCCGACAAGGTGTCATCAGAGGAAGGCCTGGCCACCAATGTCCCCTTTCAAAGCAAGGCCTTGGAAGGAGGACATTTAACCATTCCCTCCACTTTCCAGTCCATGTTTGCAGTAGAAACCTGGGTCCAAAACAGCAACACTACATGTTTCTGCTTCTCAGTGATGGCAGTGAATTCTCTAGGCCAGGGGTCTCCAACATGGCGCCTGTGGGCACCATGACACCCACTGGCACTTTTCCTGGTGCCTGCCAAGTGTTTTTAGAAAGTGGCCAGCACCAGGTGGGAGTTTTGCCCAGCAAGGGTTCTTTGGGGGGGGGGGATGAGTGCTTGTGTGTGTGTGCTTGCAAGCCTGGAAGTGGACTAGGACATTTCAGAGATGTGGCTTAATAACCTGCCTCTGTGTCCTAGCCCTGGTATTCCTTGGAGGTCACCCTTCCAAGTACTTGCCCAGGTTGACCCTGCTTAGCTTCCGAGATCTGTCGAGATCGGGCTTGCCTGGGCTATCCAGGTCAGGGCTCCCAGCAAGGGTTCTGATAGCCACTGGAGATTTGATTGGTTGTGCAGATCTTTTTTTAAATGTTGCTTTGGCAGCAGCTGCCACCACAGCACATGGATCTCCACTGTGTAACTAAAGGTAAGCTGCAGCATCCATTCTGTACTGGCTGTGCCTCCTTCAGCAGGCATTTTGTGGCAGCCATTTTGTGGCTGTGCCCACTGTGATGTGTCAGAATTCCAAATATGCCCATAGGCTCAAAAAGGTTGGGGGACCCCTGCTCTAGGTGAATGGGTTGTTTTGTGAAGCATTTGTCTTGAATATGAATCTTTTTTCATTTTCATATATTTTGGTGTTTGGTGCATTTATTATTATTCCCACTCATTTTTATTTTTACCATATCGTTTCTGCTAGTTTCAGCAGAAAGCCTTTTATGCCAAATTCCTATCTCCTGCCGACGCTCTCCCCTACCCTGTGACCTCCTACTTCCTCTGCTGCAGTATTGGTTTGACTTTGCTGATTGGAACACTTCTGTGCCAGTTCCATATTGTCAGCTATCTCCTGATTCTGTCCCTTTCACCCACTTTCTAATCCGACTATCAGGCACTGGAGAAACAGAGGTAATTCATTCATTGACTGTTATTCTGTTTTTAAAATCCATTTTGACACAAATACTTTCATTAATAGCTTACATACTGGACACCTTTCCCCAACTAATAGTGAGCAAATTAGATAGGTCATTTCCCTCACTGTTCATCAATACACAAATGAACAAGGACTGACCTTGACTGTAATTACAGCTGAAAACTTTCATGTTCTTTTCAGCAGTGTGGAATATCATGCTCTTTTTCCTAATATAACAAGAGACTGTGTCAGAACATATCAGGAGGCACCCAGTATATCAATTTTTTTTTTGCACCATTATTAACAGAGTCATTGCCAATAATGAACCTAGAGCAAGTGATGTGCAATGGCAGCTGGGCTCTTCAGCAGCTAACCATGTGTGCAGCGTGTGAAATTTTCAGGCTCCGTTCACATGGAGTACTCAAAGCTAGCTTATTTTGTACCCTCCTCAGATAAAGATGCTGGATGACCATACATGGGTTTCATTAGTTTAATTAAATGAATGATCTGCATTGTAAGTCTGTTACTGCCTCCCCCCCCTCCTGCATATTGTTAGCTGCTTTGGGTCCCCATTGGGGAGAAGAGTGGAATACAGACGTGCTAAATAAATAGACATTAGTGTGTTTAAGGCTGGGATACTGTAGGCCAGGTATCCCCAACATGGTGACTGTGAGTGCCGCAACATCCACTGACACCTTTCCTTCCACCCACGAAGTGTTTTTTTAAAAAGTGGGTAAGGCCTGGTGGGGGCTTTTATCCAGCAAGGCTTCTTATTGGCTGCTAGAGATTTGATTCACTGTCAGATTTTTTTAAATGTTGCTTTAGCATCTGCTGCTACTAGAGAGCCAGTTTGGTGTAGTGGTTAGGAGAACCAGGTTTGAATCCCCACTCCTCCACATGCAGCTGCTGGTGTGACCTTGGGTCAGTCACACATTCTCTCAGAGCTGTTCTCTCACAAGCAGTTCTCTCAGAGCTCTCTCAGCCCCACCTACCTCACAGGTTGTCTGTTGTGGGGAGAGGAAGGGAAATGAGATTGTAAGCCACTCTTACTCCTTCAGGTAGTGAAGGGCAGGGTGCAAATCCAATCTCTTCTTCTTCAGAGCACAAGAATCTTCACTCTGTGACTGAAAGGGAGCTGCAGCAGCCATTGTGTGGCTGGTTCTGCCTCTTGTGGCAGCCATTTTGTAGCTGTGCCCACTGCACTGTGTCAGAATTCTAAAAGTGCCCATGGGCTCAAATGTTTTTTTTGGGGGGGCTGCTCCAGACAGCCCACAGCTACCACCATTTGGGCAACTCCACTCTGGCTCCAAATTTGTCCAGCAATTTTGTTGGCGTCATTTATCATTTCTTGCCTGTGCTAAGAGATGCCAAGCCCTGGGCAATGTCCCAGAACAGACGAGGGGTGGACTGATGCTGCTCATTGCCCAGGATGTTCCCCCACAACCCTCCCAACCATACGATGAAGATGGAACAGCCCTTCCTTGTCTGATGCTCGAGGGTCCTAGCCAACTCACCCTGCCTTGTCATGAGCAACCTGCCCGATTTTTGCCACATCTAGTTATAGCCTAACTAGTTCAAGGACCAGCCCTATTTATCCCAACCTTCCTGTAAAAAGCACACACAACAGGGGGGGAAACAGATCCTTAAAATGCCAGTCATGGAAGATCAGGAATTCCTGCTTGTCCCTGAAGTCACTAGCTAATCTAATGATGCCCCTAGGGAGAGGGAGCGGGCCAATTGCACAAAGTCTTTGTGCCTTTGTGGGGGAAAGTGTGACATATAGGCACTCTAACATTTTACAAAAACTCTGGGGGTTAGTAAGTGCTCAGTGTAAGTGCTGAATATCCACAGACATCACTTCCACTTTTTTAGCCCTGCCCCCAATTTCTCCTGCAGGCTGGCAACCCTAAGATAGGGTTCCCAAGTACTTACCACGTGGGGGCGGAGAAAACATGCTCCCTGGCCGGACCAGTCCTCCCTGTAACTCTCACCATGCCGTCTCCAGGAAGTAATGCCAGGCAATGCTCTGGCAATGGGGCTGAAAACTCAATGGTAACATCGAGTTTCCAGCTGCATTGCCAGAGCATCGCCTAGCATCACTTCCTGGCGACAGTATCGTGCGGCACGTCTTTCCTTCCCCCGGGGATGGTCCTGCCAGGACATATCCGTCCCCCACCAAAATATGGTAAGTTCTTGGCAAGCCTACCCTAAGAAGGTGGGGAAATGGCACACATGTAGCCACCCCATGTAGGCTGGGCATAGGGTGCCAGCTCCAAGTTGGGAAATATCTGGAGATTTGGGGGGGCAGGTTTTGGGGAGGGGAAGGTCTTCAGGTGAACTGATCTCTGTTGCCTGGAGACCAGTTATAATCCCAGGAGCTCTCCAGCCACCATCTGAAGGTTGAATAAACCAAAGAAGGGATCACATTTCCAGGAAATTTGTATCAAACATTTGAAGGAAACAAAAAGAAGAAGTTAAGCTGTATCAAGAGGCCAACACCTTTTTACATAATAGGATTACTCCTGAGCAGGGGTCTTTTCGTAGAAGAACAGCTGCAGGAGCTCATTAGCATATGGTATGCTAATGAGCTATTAGACTATTAGCATATGCCACGCCCCCTGACATCACCGGAAGTGATGTCAGAAGGGGAAGCAAAACGGGGGGAGGCATCTTCGAAAGCCTCCCCTTCCCCAGCCAGTCTGGGTGGGGGAGCTAAGAGAGAAGGGGTTTAAAGTTTAAACCCCTTCTCATGAGAGTTGGGCCACAGAAGGAGGAAAGAGGGAAGGAAAGAGAGAGAGTAGAGAGAAGGAAAGAAGGAAGGAAAGAGGGAAAGGAAGAGAAGGAAAGGGGAGGGAAAGAAAGAGAGGGAAGAAGGAGGGAAACAGAAAGGAGGAAAAAGAGAAGAGAAGAAGGTGGGAAAGAAAGAGAAGAGAGAGAGAAGAGAAGAGAAGAGAAGAGAAGAGAAGAGAAGAGAAGAGAAGAGAGAGAGAAGAGAAGAGAAGAGAAGAGAAGAGAAGAGAAGAAGGAGGGAAAGAGGAAAAAGAGAGAAGGAAAGGAGGGAATGAAAGAAATTGGGCGGCAATTGGCCCCATTATATCTTATGGGCCATTGAAGTCAATGGTGAAAACATAGGGTATATTCTGGGGCTGGAGGGAGGAGGTTTGAGGGAGAGGCTCCAAACTCATAGGGTAGCTGCTGGAGCCTCTCCCCAAGATACTCACCAAGTTTCAAGAACATTGGACCAAGGGGTCCAATTCTATGGGCCCCCAAACAGGTTGCCCCTATTCCCTCCATTGTTCTCTATGGTGGGAAAAAATTATTTTTTTTTCTCACCATACAGAACAATGGAGGGAATGGGGGCAACCTGTTTGGGGGCCCATAGAGTTGGACCCCGTGATCCAATGTTCTTGAAACTTGGTGAGTATCTTGGGGAGAGGCTCCAACAGCTACCCTGTAAGTTTGGAGCCTCTCCCTCAAACCCCCTCCCCTCCAGCCCCCAGAATATACCCTATGTTTTCACCATTGACTTCAATGGCCCATAGGATATAATGGAGCTGAAATTGACATTCGGCTGCCTGAAAGACTCTCCCGGACATCGGCTGGGGGCGGGGCTTGGCTCCTGAGCTCCCGGAGCTGCGCTCCTGTGCGCTCCCCCCCCAAAAGACCCCTGCTCCTGAGGAAGATTGGTGAAATTAGTGTATAACCAGGTGCTCATTGAGGATGTTGGACGTTTCCTTGAAAATGTTAGAATTTCCTGAGCAACATTGTAAAAGTTTTAATTGAGATATCAATTGATGTTCATAGGAATTATTAAATGTTATTGTCAATTTTATCACAGTGTTTCTTTGTTTGATACAACCACCTGGAGGTTGGCAGCCCTAGCTGGGGAATTAACAAGCTTGTCCAATCCGAACCTGTTCTTCACTTGAGTTTAAAAGGGGCCGGAACAACAGCATTCGTGGCCTCATCAGCTGTGAATGAACTTGCCTTATGTCTAGACCACAGCACTCCCGTGGCCATATTACAGTCTGGTTAGCAAGCCTTCCTCGGTTTTGAAACTATCATAGAGCTATGCTGTTTAAGAAACCCAGTCTCACCTTCCTTAGGCCCATGGCCTAAGGACATCTTGGGATCCAGTCTGTATAGCCACACAGAGGATTTATGGTCCCAGGTTGACATGACGCTCTCACCATTGGAGATCCCAACAACAGTAACAATCACTGAGCACAGCCCGTAGTTAAAAGTAGCAAGCCAGTTAGTCTAGCCTTAAGGTACCAACTTTTACTCTCAGTAACTCTCAGAGAGCCTCTGCCAGTAGCTGTGCTCGGGAAGCCAGGCCTTGCTGGAACCTTGGTTCACAGCTGTTGGCTGTGGGGTTTCAAGGCTGGGGATGCTTGCCAGTGCCACAATTCATTTTTTCTCTGGATTGTGCCACTGCTTCAGACGGGCTTGGTGGTGACTTCATGGCTATCTCATCTTCATGGATACCCAGGTCTGCATTTTGGTACAGATAAAAGGTATCAGACCCATTTCAGAATCGGGGGCCGAGGCCACACTGGCAGTTTGCCCCAATATAGACATGTTTCAGAAACGTTTCACAAATGGATTAAAGGGCCAGTTCACAAAGGCACATCCGTCAGGCATTCCCCAGCCGTACTCAACCCATCTTGTAATGCTTCCCTTCTGAGTTTAAAAAATACCAGGTGAAAGTGGTAGCAAATCGTGGAGAGCGAGTTTATCCTACTTCCCGGATGTGTGAACGTGAACAAGCTGTTCCGGTAGGGATGCGCTTATGCACATAAGCGCATAAGCGCATATAACCAGATTACCAAACAAAAGCCGCTTACAGCCATGCCTCCGCCAAGGGTGAGCCAGCAATGCGAACGGTCCCTTGCGCGTCCTCCCCGGTATGCTCCCGCATCAGTCGTGCAGTGTGACCGGGAAAACCTGGAACATTTTGTTCCGGGTCTTTTTGCCATGACTCCCTTGTGCTTCAAACTGCTAGTCTGTCCCACTGATCAGGACTATGACATGCAGATACATTTACCAGACAGCCAGGTAGGCTGTAGATTCCTGTTTTATATGTACTCAGTGGAAAACCAGATTGTTGCTCCATAATATTTGGAGCCTCCTGACCTAGATGGCCCAGGCTAGCCTGATCTTGTCAGATCTCAGAAGTTAAGCAGGGTCGGCCATGGTCAGTAGTTGGATGGGAGACCACCGAGGAAGTCCAGGGTCACAATGCAGAAGAAGGAAAAGGCAAACCACCTCTGTTTGCCTCTTGCCTTGAAAACCCTACGAGTCACCGTAACTCGGCTGTGACTTGACTGCACTTTGAACACACACAGTATGTGAAACTATTCATGCTGCGGGAATCTGGTTGCATAGGCGATATACCCACTCTTTTTAAAAATGGGGATAGGAGAACGCTGCTAACTAAAAGTCCACATTTTCGGCTCTTTGGGAGCTCATGTGCAAACTGTGAAAAACATGTAAATCCAATTTGGATTCAGTCGGTAGGATGATAATAAGAGGTATTGCTTTCAGTCTTAGGAAAGCTAAGATGTAAGCTATGCTGCTGTTGTTTGTTAGTGTCTGCAAGCCGGATCTGCAGCTGGCGGTGTAAGATGAAAAGTGGGTTTGGGTGGAAAGCCCATCAATTGTTATGAGTGACTGAAGCTGCATTAGGAGATAGTGAAATGAATCACCTTGCGACGAATAGCAGAGGGAGCAGTTAGAGCCATTGCACGGACGGAACAAGTGAGCTTCTGGAACCAAGGAGCTGATAGAAAAACTGAGTCATTTCCATCCATTTGGAATCCTGAACAGGTGTTGCCTTTCTTTTGAGAGCTAAACATATTCTTGGCCTGTGTCTTCTGGCTAAATATCCAGGGGTTTAAAAATAGTAAAGCCTGACTGAGAAGGAAAAGAAAGAAAAGGAGACAGACTGGCTGATACTGTATCAGCCTTCATTCATCGGATTCCTTTTTCACCCTCCTAGCAAGTAATTGCATATTGTTACAGTTGTGCCAAGGGAGGAGATGACCTTTTCTCTGGGCTTTTTTAAAATAGCAAATTGCAAAAGATGCTCATTTCATGGGCATTAATAAATAGAGGATGTTTGCCTGAATGAGCATTGATGGCTAATAGATACAAGGGGCAGGGCACCTGCTTGTGCTGGAGGCTTGAAAGTATCCAGCAAAGAAGGCAGATGCCTGAATGGTAGGTAAGAAGGAACCCTGCAAGAAGGAGGACTCCCAGAGCTGCTGTTGCTTAGTTGCTCATAAGGGACGAGCTGTAGTTTAATGGTAGAGCAGCTGCTTGGCATGTAGAAGGTCACAGGTTCAGACCCTGGTATCTCCAGTTGACTACGTAGGAGGTGATGTGAAAGACCTCTCCCTGAGACCTTGGAGAACCTCTGCCAGCCTGACTAGACAGTACTGACCTTGATGGGCCAATGGCCTGATTCAGCATAAGGTGGCTTTGTATGTGCTCATGTATTTGTATAGGATCACCACACTGCAGTTCGAGGCAGTACATCTAGCTTAACTTAAATGTCCCAGGGGCCCTGTCCCTCTTATTGTTGCTTTCTGGAGACAAATTACTTAAAGGAACTGGGTCTTCTTGCAGCATGAAGTGATATCGTCATAAGGCATCGTTTTTGTCTGTCTTTTTTTAGTTTGACACATGGTGCTTTTTATAATTGCTCTCCATAATGTCATGGAGAACCCCTGAGTCAGATCAGTCCAGCATCTTGCTTCACACAGTGTCCAACATGTTGTCCTGGAGGACTGGCACTTCCCTGATGCTTCCTCCTAACACTGATACTCAGAGGCCTAGTGCTTCTGAGTGTAGAGGTTCCCTTTAGTCATTCCAGCAAGCAGCCGCTGATACACCTATTTTCTGTAAGAATTATTTGATGATCATGACACCACTGTGACTCTTCAGAGTAGGGCTGCAAGCTGTAGGGGGAATGATATTGTGCCAATTTCACATCATGTCCAGCACAAACCCAGAAATTACTTATGGCATCACACTAGCTTCATGCTCTAGGATCTCCACAGTTTTTTTTTTTTTTTTTTGGGGGGGGGGGTGATTCTAGAGTGTCATGCTAATGCAGTGGCATCACTTCCAGATTTCTACTGGGAGAAATGGTGCAATGAATCTCCTTCCCCCCCATTTCCCACCACCACCACCCAACTAAATGGCAGTGGGGACAGCAGGAGGCCTGGCTCAGATAGCTATTGCTCTCCCCCAAGACATCTGTATATAGATATCTGGATATCTAGCTATCTGGTTACAAGTTTTCTGGTCTCCTTCAGAGCATGACTTTGTACGTAGAGTGAAGAGTTGCAAACGAAGACATTGATTGTGTTAGTTTCCAAGGAAGTAAGATATACTTTATGCAATTGTGATAAATACTTAGGAAAAATACAGCTAGCCATTGTTGATCCATATGGGGAAGAACAAGAGAACATGCTGGTCATAGTAAACAACCTCTTCCAACAACCTAAGAGGCGACTCTACACATGGACATCACCAGATGGGCAACACTGAAATAAGATTGATTATATAATTTGCAGTCAAAGATGGAGAAGCTCTATCCAGTCATTAAAAACAAGACCTAGAACTGACTGTGGCTCAGATCATGAGCTATTCATTGAAAAATTCAGACTTAAACTGAAGAAAGTTGGGGAAACCACTAGGCCATTCAGATTTGACCTCGATCACATTCCTGATGAATATACAGTGGAGGTGAAGAATAGGTTTAAGGGACTAGATTTGATAGACAGAGTACCTGAAGAATATGGACAGAGGTTCATGACATTGCACAGGAGGCAGCAATCACCACCATCCCAAAGAAAAAAAATGTAAGAAAGCAAAGTGGCTATCTGACGAGGCTTTACAAATAGCAGAAGAAAGAAGGAAAGTGAAAGGCAAAGGTGAAAGGGAAAGATTTACCCAACTGAATGCAGATTTCTAGAGAACAGCAAGGAGAGATAAGGAAGCTTTCCTGAATGAACAATGTAAAGTAATAGAGGAAACCAATAGAATGGGAAGGACTAGAGATCTCTTCAAGAAAACTGGAGAAATCAAGGGAACATTCCATGCAAAGCTGGCCATGATAAACGACAAAAACAGTAGGGACCTAACAGAAGCAGAAGAGATTAGGAAAAGATGGCAAGAATATACAGAAGAACTATACTTAAGGGAATAGATATCCATCATGACTAGCAGCCGTCATGACTCGTAGCCAGTGATAGCCCCACTGATAGAGCACAATCTTACATGAGTAGGCAGCCTTTCAAACACCTTAGTCCCACGTGATCTAGACCTTTAAAGGTCATAACCAGCTCTTTGAATTCAGCCCAAAAGTGAATTGGTAGCCACCATAGTTTTGTTTTTAATCAGAGGTGAATGGTACACTCTGTAATTTATACCCCATTGTAATCTTGAAGCTGCAATTTGAACAAGATGAAACTTCTGAACAAATGTCCCTGAAGTTATCTAATCTACAAGGTGGTGCACATTGGGATAAGAAATCCCAACTTCAAGGATAGGCTAATGGGGTCTGAACTTGCTAAGACTGAGAGAGAAAAAGATCTTGGGGTCATAATGGATAGCTCAATGAAAGTGTCAACCCAGTGTGCTGCAGCGGTGAAAAAGGCAAACTCTATGTTAGGGATTATTAGGAAAGGGATTGGGAATAAAATGGCTGATATTGTAATGCCCCTGTATAGATCTATGGTGTGGCCTCATTTGGAATATTATGTACAGTTCTGGTCACTGTATCTCAAAAAGGACATTATGGAGCTGGATAAGCTACAGAGAAGGGCAACCAAGATGACTAGAGGGGTGGAGCCCTATGAGGAAAGGTTGAAGAGTCTGGAACTTTTTAGTTTAGAAAGGAGATGACTAAGGGGGACATGATAGAGGTTTATAAAATTACTAGGAATAAGGCCTGTTGTGGAAATAAATAGAATGGGCTCCAGAAGGAGGGTTGGGTGGGTTCCCTGGCCATGGGCACTCAGCTTCAGTTTGCTATAGTAACCTCAGCAGGGTATAATGACACAGAGTCCACCATTTTTCTCCAGGGGAACTGATCTCTGCAACCTGAAAAGCAGTTGTAATTCTGAGTGATCTCCAGCCTTCACCTGGAGATTGACAACAATGGTTTCCCATGAGGAAATGGGTGTTTTGGAGAGTGGAGTCTATGGCAGTGTACCTATCTTAAGGCCCACCCCTCCTCAAACCCCACCCTCTCCAGGCTCCACCCTTCAAATCTCCAGGAATTTCCTAACCTGGAAGTGGCAACCCTATCTCCTTCCCAGCCAACCATCAGCGTACCATTATCTGCCCCTCTGACTTCAGGTTTCCAACTCTTCCCCCCTCCCTGCAGCCTCTACCTAAGAAAAGTACAGTCTTTTTCCACCATGGGGCCAAAGCAGCTCACATCATTCTCCTTCCCCCTGTCGATCTGCACAACAACCCTGTGATGTAGGTTAGGCTGAAAGTCTGTGAGTGGTCTGAAATCACCCAATCAGCTTCCACAGGAAGAACCTTGGTCTGGCAGACCCTGCTCTGAAGTGCTAATTGCCACGTCACACTGGCTGTCATAGGGGGCCACCTCAGCAAGGTTTTAATGAAGTCCTTTCAAAGAAGAACAAACATTCCAATCTGTTCTGTATCAAAATTCAAGAGGGAACATTGCAGAAAATGTGTGGAATGACACAAAGTCCACCATTTTCTCCAGAGGAAGTGATCTCTGCCATCTAGAGAGCAGTTGTAATTCTGAGTGATCTCCAGCCCTCACCTGGAGATTGGCAATAATGGTTCCCCAGGAGGAAATGTCTGATTTGGAGGGTGGTGTCTATGGACCCACCCCTCCTCAAACCCCACCCTCTCCAGGCTCCACCCCTCAAATCTCCAGGAATTTCCCAAACTGGAGTTGGCAATCCTAACTCCTTCCCAGCCAACTATTAACTGAAGTCAGCCCGTCTGACTTCAGCTTTCCATCTCCTCTACCTTTTTCCACAATAGAGACCCAAGCAGGAGGGAAGCGACCTCAGTGGCGTATAATGACACAGAGTCCCCCTCAGTGGCTGTTGCTAGGCAACCAAGCTTTGTTCTGCCAGTGAAAAGGCAAAGGCAGGAAGCCCTTTCCAGGCCTGCTTTAGCCTTTGTGGTGAACAGCCATTTTCTCCAGGGGAACTGATCTCTGCCATCTAGAGAACAATTCTGAACTGAGTGATCTCCTGCCCTCATGTGGAGATTGGCAGCAATGGTTCCCCAGGAGAAAATAACTGCTTTGGAGGGTGGACTCTGTGGCATTCTGTTCAGCTGAGGCCTCTCCAGTTGGAAAGTGGATTGAAAGTGGATTATCTAGTGTTGTGATCGCAGCCAAAGAGAACTTTTTCTCCCTCTCCCAAAATACTAGAACTCAAGGGCATCCAATGAAGCCGATGGGCAATGGGTTCAGGACAGACAAAAGGAAATACTACTTCATACAGAGAGTGCTTAAAATGTGGAATTCACTGCCAAAGGACGTAGTGATGGCCACAGGAATACACAGCTTTAAAAGGGGATTGGGTAGATTTATGGAGGATGAGTAGTAGCCTTGGTGACTGAGGGGAACCTCCACATTCAGAGGCCCTAATCCTCTGAAACCCAGAGCCAGGAGGCAAACTCAAGGGAAGAACTCTGCCTGTATGCCCTGTTGTTGGCCATCCAGAGGACTGATCAGCCACTGTGTGAGACAGAATGAAGGACCAGATGGAATATTGGTCTGATCCATCAGAGTTCTTCTTGTGTTCTTATGCAAAGGCAAGCAGCCCAGATAGTCTTTCATATTTACTTCAAAGGGCAGAAACACCTCTGTTGATGAATGGTTGGAGGGCAGGTGAGGGTGCTACTTTTTTAAAAAGCCAAGTGGGCCTTAGCCTCATTTGTGCCTGGATGGGAACTGCTGAGGGAAAATCATGTGTACTTGGTTAGTGGTGGGGGCGGGCGATATGAATACAATTTGCAGAGAAGTACATGACTCAACTCCTGGGCCATCTCTATGCGACACAGCTCACTTCTGGCAGGGGTACTATTAAAGACAGCAAATTGCCAATTATTTAGGTTGTTGTTATGTTGTTACCCACAGAATGTGAGATTTCTGCCTCAGGCACCAAATAGCCTTAGGCTGCCTGTGTCTTCCTCACATTTATTTTTAACAACCTTATACTTGGAAAATTAGTTGGCAAGTTTTTTCTTTACCTAGCAATAAAATGATGGGGTAAATACAGAAGCCTGTTAAGGAAACATGGCAGCAAATGTAGTTCTTCCTGTTCTGGTGCTGCCATACAGGTCATCCTCAGAAATACTCAGATCTCTCCCTGAAATTTAATGGGGGGGGGGCAGAAAAGTGAGGCATTACCTACTATTAAGAACATAAGAACATAAGAGAAGCCAATGCTGAATCAGGCCAATGGCCCATCTAGTCCAACACTCTGTCACACAGCGACCAAAATATACCAGGTGCCATCAGGAGGTCCAGCAGTGGGGCCAGGACACCAGAAGCCCTCCCACTGCTGTCCCCTCCAGCACCAAGAATAGAGTACATCACCTGCCCCAGACTGAGAGTTCCCATCTATACCCTGTGGCTAATAGCCACTGATGGACCTCTGCTCCATATGTTTATCTAATTCCCTCTTGAAACTGTCCATGCTTGTAGCTGCCACCACTTCCTGTGGCAATGAATTCCATATGTTAATCACTCTTTGGGTGAAGAAGTATTTCCTTTTATCCGTTCTAACCCGACTGCTCAGCAATTTCATGGAATGCCCATGAGTTTGCATTGTGAGAAAGGGAGAAAAATACTTCTTTCTCAACCTGCTCAATCCCATTCATAATCTTATAAACCTCGATCATGTCACCCCTCAGCCGTCGTTTCTCCAAGCTAAAGAGCCCCAAGCATTTTAACCTTTCTTCATAGGGAAGGTGTTCCAACCCTTTTATCATTCTAGTTGCCTTTCTCTGCACTTTTTCCAATGCTATAATATCCTTTTTGAGATGTGGTGACCAGAACTGTACACAGTATTCCAAATGAGGTCGCACCAATGATTTATACAGGGGCATGATGATACTGGCTGATTTGTTTTCAATTCCCTTCCTAATAATTCTTTTGAGTAAAAGCAAGGCCTCTTATACTCAGTTGTTAGCAGGAATACAACACTGTGGCAGACAGAGTGTAGACATGTACCCCAGCAACACACGAGCCAAGAAGAGCAATGTTCTGACCCGACCAATGGGATCTAAGAGGGGGAAGTTAAATCACATAGGTGTTGAGGGTTAGAGGCTGAAAGTTGTCAGTGAGAGAGAAGGGTTAGGTTAACAGACGTAGGGTTGCCAGCTCTGGGTTGGGAAGTACCTGGAAATTTTGGGGGTGGAGTCTGAGGAGGGTGGAGGATTTGGGGTGGAGAGGCCTCAGCAGGGTATAATGCCACCCTCTAAAGCAGCCGTTTTCTCCAGGTTAACATCTCTCTGTCGCCTGGAGATCAGTTGTAATCCCAGGAGTTCTCCAGCCACTACCTGGAGATTGGCAACCCTAAACAGAAGAGTAAATTAAGGCTCTGTGGAGAATAACAGATCTCTGGTTGTTTCCCTGGAGTATACAGCAGTGTTGCTGGGTCTGGTGCATATAACACATTCTGCTTTCACACAGATTGAATAATGTATTGTCAGTCCGCTTTCAATGCACTTAAGCAATTTGTAAGTGAATTTTGCCACTTAACACAGTAAAATCCAGTTGCAAAGTGCACTGAAGGTGGATTGAAAGCACATTGTTCAGCATGTGTGAAAGCTCGAGAAGCGTGCCCTCTTTGCATGTTTTAAATCTGTCTGAGAAAAGGTTTTCCATAGACCTGTACTGTTTGAAATCTAACATCCCACAACTGTTCTGTCAAGCCGCAGCTAACTTCTGAACTGTGGGTTCAGAAATACCTGGAGATTTTGGGGAGGTGGAGCCTGAGGAGGGTGGGGTTTGGGAAGGGGAGGGACTTCAGTGGGGCACAATGCCACAGAGACCACCTTCCACAGTGGCCATTTTCTCCAGCCGGTGAACTGATCTCTGTAGCCTGGAGATCAGGTGTAATCAATCGCCAGCTAACCACCTGGAAGTTGGCAACCCTACCAATAGGTTTTCAAGTCAAGCGATGAACAGAGGTGGTGTGCCATTGTCTAGAGCTGCATAGTAACCATTGGCTGTCTCCCATCCAAGTTCTAACTGGGGCCAACCATGCTTAGCTTGCAAGATCTGACTAGCCTGGACTACCCAGGGCAGGACCACAGGTGTGAGTCAAATGTTAATATTTACCTCAGTTGTGTGTTTCTTTCAGAATAAACATTGTTCTTGTTCACTTCAAAAAGAAACCATCTTGTTCCTGTCTGCTTACCTTCTTGTCCCTCGGGTATTGATCCAGACTTAGACTAGTTTACACTCAGGCTCAAATTCTATCCCCTTGAACATGTTTTTATTATTATTATTTCCTGCTGGGAAACCCCAGTACAGTGCGGTAGGCAGGAAACTGTGTGATGGTGGGAAAATCCTGTCGGATGGTGTCTAGCCCTCAGGAAATCCATCGCAAGCATGCTGTCTATGTTCATGTGAACATAAAGGAGTGAATGTCTGTACACAAATTTCAGGAATGGAACAACATTTTTGTTGTGGATCAAAATGCCCAGCGGCCACATAACTCCTCCTACTCCTCCTACTCCTTCTTTAAAGAGGTCCATATGAGTTTTTTGCAACTGTATTATCTGTCTCTTTGTGTTTCTTTTTTGACCTCCAGGATGATCTGCAGCCTGCTGCATCTGAAACCAACTGGGAATCAGTCACAAGCCCTGTCTTAGTAAGTCATGTATTGGCTGTATCATGTGGGAAAGCAACCTCAATTGAGTTCAGCTCAATTCCCCAATGAGGGAAATACTGAAAATACCATCAGGGAGCAACATGAGTCTCACAAAATCAGCTCCTTACAGTAATGCCCTGACTTGTTTGAGAAATGGTGAGTGGGCTGGGGGAATTTGGACTGGCTTCTCTGGAAGCCAGCCTAGCTGGGCATTAGGAATGTTTGGACATGCCCTTTTATTATTTTCCATGTTGTCATTGTGAAGGCTATTAAACAGTGGGTTTAACAGGGCAGAGACAAAGGCAAGAGTGATTTCAACAAGCAGCAGTTTATTGCAACTGCCCTAACTATATACACATAAGCCACTGCCAGCCCCCATGCAATTGGTGAGTTCAAATGGCCGCTAGGCTCCAGATTGGCTGGCTGCCCCCAAGGGCCAATCCACAGGCAGGTTCCAGGATTGCCTGCCTTTGTTCTGGGCTTCAAGCTCCAACTTAGGTGACCTGCCCAGACAAGCCCAGGCATGCCACCTTATGCTGGCTACTAGCACCACCAGCAGTTAAGCCTGAGTGGAAGATTGCACATGTCCAGACATAACAAAGGCTTTCATTCTTCCTGTTTACTGGTATTCCTGAGTTATTTATTACTTTTTTAATGCCATTTATGCATCGTACAGCATTATTAGACCATCTAGATGTAATTGGTGCAGAAATAACAATCAAAGTCTATTGATTTTATTAGAAGAAACTCAGCACAAGGAAACAGAAAAGGGTGTGAAACACAAAAGGAGAAACAAAACTGAAATGGGGATTTTTGAGCTGAACCTATAAAAGTGAGAAATTGATAGCATCCCTACTGGGCAACATGCCTGAAGAACCTATCTGAGTGCTAAGGTTGCCATCTCCAGGTTAGGAAATTCCTGGAGGTTTAGGAAGTGGAGCCTGGGGAAGGCAGAATTTGGGGAGGGAAGGACGTCAGCAGGTTATAACGCCATAGAGTCCACCCTCTAAAGCAGCCATTTTCTCCAGGGAACCTGTTCTCTTTAATATGGGGATCAGTTATAATTCTGGGAGGTCACCAGGCTACACCTGGAAGATGGGAACCCTACTAAGTGTCAGTAGGCAGCTGCAACATGTCCTGAGGAGTGTCCCCCTTCTGAGAAGATCGATTTCACTGGGCTTAGAAGGGTGTAACTCTGTTTAGGACTGCGCTGTGTATTACCTTATTTGTTCACCCCCTCCAAGGGGCTGGCAGAATTGAGTCTAATTCCTGTAGCCAGGCTTTTATGGCTTGTGGGGCAAATCTTTTTCTGGTGGGCCTGAAGTTCTCAGTGCATAAAGAAAAGGAGTGTGGAAGCTGAAGAGAGTTTTGAGGCAGTCTCTTCCCTCTCTGAGTCTTCTCAAGCGGTCTATTCTACATAGGTGTTGTTATTAACCATTTAGCCAAGAGAAAGCTGTTGCCAGGATAGATCTCTAAACTGCAAGCTGTCAGCCACTTTAGATGACAGTTCTCAGCTGCTGCAAGTTAATCACTTCTGCCGGCCTAAGCAACAATTCTGATAACAAGCCGCCAGGTGTGGGTGATGACTTCTACAAGTCAAGAAAGCTAACACTTGGGCAGAAAACTCTCTCAAAGTAGACCAGTCTCTTGACACAGAGTTATAAGGGATCCTAGTAAAACGTAAAGTACAGGTAAAGATTTCCCTTGCTGGAAAGCCAGTTGAATCCGACTCTAGGGGGCGGTGCTCATCTCCGTTTCCAGGCCAAAGATCCAGCACTGTCCGAAGACGTTTCTGTGGTCACATGGCCAGCATGATTAAATGCTGAGGCACATGGAACACTGTTACCTTCCCAGCAAAGTAGTACCTATTTATCTATTTGCAGTTTCTTGCTTTTGAACTGCTAGGTTGGCAAGTGCTGGGGTCAGAGGCAGGAGCTCACTCTGTCATGCGGCACTAGGGTCTCAAACTGCCGAGTTACCAACCTTCCGGTCTGCAGTTCAGTGTCTTAACCTCTGAGCCACCATGGCCCTAGAAGGGATCCTAGAGGTCACCTACCCCAACACCCTTGCTCAGTGCGGGAATTAGTCAACTACAGCACCCCACTCTGCTTAAAGGAGCACATGCCTTTAAAAAATGTTTTAAAATGATTGAGAAAGCATTTACAGGATCAATTCTTGTGGGACTGTGCCTTTAACAAAGGGGGCAGAGCCCCCAAAAGCCCCACCATAGCTACAAGCCTGCCTGTGTTACCTCAAGGTGGTGATTTTGGGAAATGCCTGGTCAGTGCTACCCAAACATTGTGGCCTAAACACTGCATCCAGCAACTGGGTAAATGATACCACCAGTAAAAATGGGCTTCCACTATGCAATTCCCATCCCCACATGTCTATATGCACACCGTACTTCATGTTCTGTAACTTCTGTTGAATGGCTGAATAAGCTTCAATCATGTCTTGTTTAAGTTTTCTATTTTGTTTTTACACAAGGCCACTTGCATATATAAATATCCATGAAAGAACCACTGGCTTTTTAAAAAACCTAAGAAGCTCTTAATTTTTTTTTAAGTGTAATCTCATTCTGAATTCTTTTCTCTGCTGTCTCTCTCTGAAGAACAGGAACATCACTAGTGCCTCAGCCTTCAGTGTTTCCTATCAAGTAAAAACCTACTGAATATTGTTGAATAGCAACAGCGAGACAGATCGTGTGGGAAGTCGAGTGTTGTCTCTTTATACCATTTTTCTTCTTGAGCTACAGTTTACTTGGTGAAAGCTTTTCTGTGGGTCAGAGGACAGTTTATGGCAACCCTGTAGGGTTTTCAAGGCAAGATATGTTCAGAGGTGGTTTGCCATTGCCTGTCTCCACATCAAGACCCCTGGTGGTCTCCCATCCAAATACTTGCCAGGGCGGACCCTGCTTAGCTTCCAAGATCTAATGAGATTGGGTTAGCCTGGGCTATCCAGTTCAGGGCAAGTGTTTACTTTATTGTTACCAAAAACAGTCAAAAAAGGCTTGATTTAGAACCTGGATGGGGATATTAATCCTCTTGCCCCACATAATTCTCTGGCTTGTTATTATGTCTGGTAGAGGGAGGGTGGTGATTACAATGAGGTTGCCAACCTCCAGGTGGTGGCTGGAGATCTCCTGAGATTGCAACTGTTCTCCAGGCAACAGAGATGAGTTCACCTGGAGAAAATGGCCGCTTTGGAAGATGGACTCTAGGGCATTATACCCCACTGAAGTCCCTCCCCTCCACAAACTTACCCTCCCCAGGCTCCACCCCCCAAATCTCCAAGTATTCCCCAACCTGGAGTGGACAACCCTAGATGAAGAAACAGTGCAGGGAAGTATGGATTAACTCCCCCTGCTCCAGTGCTGTGGAGCAGTTACTTTTTACCATTAAAGTACTTGTAGGCCAGGCTGTGATTCAGTGGCAGACCACCTCCTTTACCTGCAGAAAGTCCCAAATTCAATCCCTGTCATCTCCAACTGAAAGAATCAAGTAGGAGAAGTTGTGAAAGACTTCCACCAGAGAACCTGGAGAGTCACTGCCAGTCAAAGTAGGCAGCACTGTCCTCGATACACCAGTGGGAAGGCTCAGCCCAAGGCAGGATTGTGTGTTTAAGGAAATGTTAGGATATTTATGGTCAGATGATCTCTCAGTGTGACATTTGACTGTGCTGAGACATTTGACTGTGCTGTGACCGAGTTATTATCTTATTGTAGAACAACCAGATATATGCTAGGGTTCTACTTATGAAGTAACTTCTGGTGTTTCTGTTGGACATGTTACCTTGAGGGTACATGAGTTTTCTTGTGATTTGCTTTCACCTCTGCCAAGGGAGCTAAGCTTTCTTTTTCTGCATGACAACTTAATTCTGGAAAGTCGCCTATTCAGAATTGAGGATTTTATATCACAAAAGCTAATACAAAACAGAACTGGATGGAAATTCCAATAGTGGGCTACAAGTAACTCGTAACCTCATTTGAGATGGGTCATGCTAGTGTCACCACGCTAATTTATTGGACAACATGGATGACAATGAGAGCAAGCATCAGGTGAAAAGCAGAGAGAATGACAAATACAGAAAGAAGTAGTAATGGGGGGAGGGCAGATCTCGTAACAGATTGATAGACTAAATGTTGAAATAATGCTCAATTCAAAATTCTGTGTGCTATTTTTATTTTATTTCATGTTTCTCCTTCCCTTGTTGTAAAGTAAGAGATTAAAAGGTCAGTGATCATTTCCTATGCAGTGGAGTGCACTGGAAACTTGTGGCGTTTTAGTATTTCTGGCATGCATCCCACCTGCCAGTGATTCCTGCCAAATCTCCCCTCCCACTGAATTCCCCCACTTTTCTCCTGTTCCCGTTCCTGAAGTTCTGCTGATCCTTTGGAATGAAATTTCAGGGGATTTGGTAGACTGCAGCAGGAGGGGGAAGTGTGAATCCTGCTCCATGAAGTCCACAGATGTTTGGATGTGTGCCAATGTGTTGATTAATAAATGAACAGTCGAGCAGGACTATGGAGATACAGGAGCAGGCACATAGGCAGGATCAGCTACATTGCAACACTCTGAAATGTTAAAAAATGAAAGTTTCTTCCCATGCAACCTGCCCACTAGTCAGTTTTCCCATAGTGCACACAAGCAGAGCAGATTGGAGCCCCATTATTACAACTGGGTCAAGACTTTACTTACGATGCTCTGTACTGGTGTCATGATGGTCTCTTGGGCAGCAAGAGAGGCTTGCAAAGACAGAAGAGAGAGAAAAGGACAGCGGGGGAGACAAGAAGGAGGAGGAGGAGGAGCATTGGATTTATACCCTGCCCTTCACTCAGAGTCTCAGAGCGGTTTACAATCTCCTTCCCTTCCTCTCCCCACAACGGACACCCTGTGAAATAGGTGGGGCTGAGAGAGCTCTGAGAGAACTTGTGACTGACCCAAGGTCACCCAGCAGCTACAATGTGGAGGAGTGGGGAATCAAACCCACTTCTCCAGATTAGAGTCCACTGCTCTTAACTATTACACCAAACTGGAACTGAGACAAATAGAGATAATAATGTTAGGTACAAAATTAAAACTGGGTCTCTATATTCCAGAGTTGGCTGTGTAAAGTCCTGTAATGTGCTTGCATCTCATACCTTCTGGTATGCCCCTTGCCTTTCTGGCTACTAATATCTACCAGGCAGGGGCTGACAAGGTCCAAGAGGCAGTTAATGCCTCCTCGAGTGAAGGGAAGGTCACCCCAGCCTTGAAACAGGCTGTGTTGCATCCACTTCTAAAAAAGACTACCTTGGGCCCAGGGGGTCTCAGTAACTATCAGCCAGTCTTAAATGTTCCATTCTTGATCACGGTGATTGAATGGGTGATGGCTGGACAACTGCAAGCATTCCTGGATGAAACAGATTGTTTGGATCCTTTCCAATATATTCCTGATTATGGGATTTAAACAGTCTTAGTCACGCTGGTAGATAACATGGGCTGACAGAGGGCGTGCAACTCTGTTGATTCTTCTGGGCCTTTCAGTACGGTTGCCAGACCTCCTGGTCTGGCGGGGTTCATCCACTTGAGGGGTGTTTCAACGTGTCGCCAGTCAGGTGGCTGGCGGGGGAAGCCCCATACCCAGACACCCGCAGCCACCCCTCTCCCTTCTCTTTTGAGAGAGGGGCAGCTGCGGGCCACAGGCCTGAATTCCAAGTGGCATTGTTGCTTGGAGATTGGGCATATGGGGCCTGTCAGCTGCAAGCACTTAAAGGGACCCCCTTTCAGAAAGTGGTGCTGGGAGACTGCTATTCAGCCTCTCAGCCTTTGGGGTCCCACAAGGTCCCTCTTCAATCACTGGGTGAGGCTATCAGGAGATTTGGGTTGGGTTGTCACGAATATGCAGAGTACTCTCAGCTTAATCTTGCACTTCTGGCTGATTCCAGGGAGGCTGTAGAAACTCTGAACCAGTGCCTAGAGGAAGTTTTAGAGTGGATGCAGGCAAATATACTGAAGCTTAATTAAACCAAACAGAAGTGCTACTGGAGAGCGGAAGGTCAGACCTGAGATTTAAGGTGTCACTTGTTTTGGATGGCTTTACACTCCCCTTGGAGGGACAGGTCTGGAGCCTGGGAGTGCTCTTGCACCAAGGCCTACTGCTTGATAAGCAGGTGGCACCTGTGGTCAGGAGTGCATGTTAATTAGCTTTGACCAGTTAGCCAGTTGTGGTCTTTCCTAGGTAGAAAAGTTCTGGCCACTGTGGTGTAGTCATTGGTTACATCTAGATTAGATTACTGCAATGCACTGTACATGGGGCTCCCCTTGGAAAGTATTTGGAAACTTGAGTTGGTGCAGAATGGTACACCCAGGATGTTGACTGGAATGGGTCACAAGGGCCATATCGCTCTAGTCTTGGCCTCTCTACATTGACTCCCAGTCTGTGTCCATGTACAATTCAAGGTGCTGGTGTTGACTAACATACCTGAAGGACCTCCTCCTCCCTTATGAACCTTTATGACCACTGTTATCATCTTTTGAGGCCCTGCTTCAGGTGACCCCACTTTCTGAGATTAGGTGGGTGACAACCTGAGAGAGGGCCTTCTGAGTCATGGCACCAAAATTCTACCCCCTGGGAGACTTATCTGTCTCCATTGCTGTCTTCCGCCAGCGGAGGAAGTTGTTTCATTTGATGTTCCCTCAGTGATCCCTCCTTCCTGCTCAGTGTTTTACTTGCTGTTTTTATGTTTTTGTGCATGTATTTTAGCTCTAGTTTTAATTGTTTTGTTGGTTTTAATGTTTTTTTAAGATGTGATTTCATTATGCATGTTTTTGTTGTTAGGCACCTCGATGGCCCTAATGAGAACAGAAAGACAGAGTTTGGCTGCAGTCACACACACTAAAGAATCCACTTTCACTCCACTTTCAATGCACTTTCAAGGTAGATTTTGCCAGTTCACAAGGTAAAAATCCAGTTGGAAAGTGCATTGAAAGTGGATTGAAAGTGGATTGCTGAATGTGTGACCGCAACCTTAAAAATCCATAAAATAAAAATAAAATATAAATAAAATAAATTTTAAAGTTGTTGAAATTTAGAGCTCAGAACTACTGTCCTTGCACAAAAACACCCTGTGAATGAGCTATGGGGAATGTTTCTCTAGAACGTTGGTCATTTTCTACATGCATTTCTCAAAATACGCTGTACTTTGTGTCTGTCTTAGGGAGTATCCTTTCACTCTCCATCAGTGACTGACCCGACTCTTACTGCAGAAGCTCTGGATCAGACCATTGCTGGCTTTGACACTGTGGAAGAACTGCTCAGGCACTTTAATCCAGACACTTGGCAAGAAGATCTTGAAACTCTGTACACAGACACTGCCCAGTACAGAGGGAGAAACTTCTACGAAAGGAAGTCAAAAGGTAGGCACGGGAAAGCACTGGGGTGGGCTGGGTTTCTGACTTTGACATAACACTGATACAGCACTTCTTTTCAAATTGCTGGGCAGTCAAGACACACTTAATTTCTGAAGAAGAACAAGAGATGGCTTTGCCGGCTCGCAGGCTGGCTTATATTTGCAACTCACACCACACCCAAATACACACCCACACCTGTGATTGGATGTTTACAGTGCACCCTTAGACCCATAGGTCCCTCCTAGAATCCTAGCGTTCCTATAGGTGCGCGCTAAGATCCGTTTGGGCTATTGTCTCTGGCAGCAAAGCTCAAGTTCCTTCACCCGACCGCGTGTTTGCCCAACCACGTGTGTGGGCTTCCCTGAGTACACAACAGGAAGCTACTGCTCAATGGCTCCAAAACAAAGAGTGGGATTTGACCATGCAAGTTTTGCTTTTATTTTATTGAAATGTTTGTCCTGCACTACTCAGCAATTTGTTTTCAGGGCAGCGTACACAGAATACAAGCTTAGCAATTACCCCCCCGTCCCACAGTTTCCTGGGCTGTTGCCGTCTCTGCTGCTCTCCTCTGAGGCTGTGACCTTCTGGAAAAAAACTAGGCTGCTGGAGGTTGGTTTTGTTGCAGAGGTTAGGCTCTGGTTGCCAACTCTGGGTTAGGAAATACTTGGAGAATTTTGGGGAGGGGAGGGACCTCAGCAGGATACGATGCCAAAGAATCCACCCTCCAAAGCAGCCATTTTCCCCAGGAGAACTGATCGTGGTCATCTGGAGATCGATTGTAACAGCCGAAGATCTCCAGGTGCCAAGTGGAAGGCGGCAGCCCTGCCTGTGGCCAGATGGCTGCCCTTTCCAAGTGGCAGCAACATTGGGAGGTTCCGGGAGGGGCAGTGGCCTCACAAAATTTCAGAAGCCCTCTTGCCACATGGTGAGAAGAGAGATAAAATATGTACAACCTGAAGTGTCGATGGACCGGGAGAACGTGTGTAAAGTTTGAGGCATCTCTGTATTACGAGCTTAGATTGCTTTGTACTGGCATAACTGACATGGCTTCCCTCAGAGCAAGCTGGGAAGTACGGTTTCTTGAGAGAAATAAGGAATACTGTGGTTTCTCTTCAGATCACATAAACAAAGAGAAATAAGGATTCTTTGACAGAGATCCCTAGCCCACCTTCGATAGAACCGGAGCTCCCTAAGAAGTAGAGCTGGCTGTTAAACCGCTTACATTTGTAGTGTAGCTACTCCCTAAGGACTCCAGCCACAACAGAGAATTGAAGTTTCTGACAAGTGTACCCATTGGTAAAAGAGACAAGAAGATTCCTTGTGAGAGTGACCTCAGAGTCCTGATTCTCAGATTGCTCTTATCAGAATTATGACTTCAACCTGACCTGGACAGCCCAGGCAAGCCCGATCTCATCACATCTCGGAAGCTAAGCAGAGCTGACCCTGGCAAGTATTTGGAAGGGAAACCTCTGAGGAGTACCAGGGCCGGGACACAGAGGCAGGCAATAGCAAGCCACCTCCCTGAAATATTTATTATTTATTTATTTTTCATATTTATATCCCACCCTCCCTGTAGGCTCAGGGCGGCTAACAAGAGGCGTATGCCATGGTAAAACACTTAACCAGGGCTCTTTTTTTTTGTAGCAGGAACTCATTTGCATATTAGGTGACACACTCCTAATGTAGCCAATCCTCTTCTTACGGGGGCTACTGTAAGCTCTTGGAGGGTTGGCTACATTAGGGGGGGTGTCGCTTAATAGGCAACAGAGTTCCTGCTACAAAAAGAGCCCTGCTTAAACCCAAATAAAATACTCCATCCATTCCAATTTAAAATATCGGTGCTCGCCTACAGTTGATTATTAAAACCAAGATAGGGTCCAAAGATCTTCCAATCCCTACAACCAGTACAGTTCCAGATGGTATTCCAGCTAACTCTCCTAATATTGCCGACTCTTCTGGTCTTCTTCTTCCCAGGGCCATCTCACCGCACCATCTAAGTTCATCCGGCAATGTCCAAGCCCCACTAGGGGTTGCCAGAAGTCAACCATGACTTCCAGGCAAACACACACTCCAAAAAATATATGTGACTTCATTTGTTGTTATAGAAATCAAAGTGCTATAAAGCATTCTTGCTGAATGTTAATTTATTTTGAGTTGGTTTAATGGAATTTCATATCCATTTATAGCGCTGTGTTATATTGTATTGTAGCAGTGCCTCTCAGGCAAAAATAATTAAAATTAATGGTTAAAAACAACAGGATGTTGAGGAGCAGTAAGGAAATAATGCTTTTTTAAAAGGAGAGTCAACAATCCATTGAGTAGCATGCGCAGAACAGGGAAAACTGATGGCCTTCCCATTCCATTACCCCTATGATTGCTACTCAGTGAAGTGTTCTTATCTAGGATCCATTCTCAGGGCCTTTTTATTGAAACCCTGTGAGGTAGGTTCGATTGAGAGAGGATCACTGGTCCAAGGTCACCCAGTGAGTTTCTATGGGCTGAACAGGGATTTGAACCTTGGTCTCCCAGATACTGGTCTCTTAACCACTACACCGCACTAACTAGATGATACACTGGGAGTTTGGTGTAATGGTTAAGTGCGCGGACTCTAATCTGGACATGGAATTCACTGCCACAGCAGGTGGTGGCGGCTGCAAGCATGGCCTGCTTCAAGAGGGAATTAGATAAACATATGGAGCAGTGGTCCATCAGTGGCTATTAGCCACAAGGTATAGATAAGAACTCTCAGTCTGGGGCAAGGGATGCTCGGTATTCTTTGTGCTTGGGGGAGGGATAACAGTGGGAGGGCTTCTAGTGTCTTGGCCCCACTGATGGACCTCCTGATCGCACCTGGTATTTTTGGCCACTGTGTGACAGAGTGTTGGGCCAGATGGGCCATTGGCCTGATCCAACATTGGCTTCTCTTATGTTTTTATGTTCTCTTAATCAGGTTTGATTCCCCACTCCTTCACCAGCAGCTGCTGGATTACCTTGGGCAAGCCATAGTTCTGTCAGAGCTGTTCTCTCACGAGCAGTTCTTGAAAGAGCTCCCTCAGCCCCACCTACCTCACAGGGTGTCTGTTGTGGGGAAGGGAAGGGAAGGAAGGAAGGGAAGGGAAGGGAAGGGAAGGAAGGGAAGGGAAGGGAAGGGAAGGGAAGGAAGGGAAGGGAAGGAAGGGAAAGGGGTTTGTAGGCCACTCTGAGACTCTGTGTGAAGGTCGGGATATAAATCCAATCTTTTCTCTTCTTCCATGAACTGGAAGTGCCCAGCACCCCACAGGTTATTTTGTATCAGAAGAAGAATGGGGGGGTTAGCTCGCCCTCCCCCCTGGGATGGTCTCTATCTGAACCAGGCAGCCACAGACCTACTAATTGCATAGGCTGGAGGAAGTTCAAATGGCAGGGCTCTTCTTGAGATCTTATGTCACTGTTTAGCCTTCAGTTGGCTCACGCTGAGCCAACAGTGTAGCATAAATCCTGTTCGAAATGACAGGGGAGATGTATGAAGGCAGATTCATTACTGGCTCGGTTCCATCGATTTCAGGAGATCTGCACCCATTTATGACAGCAGTAATTTCATTCTGCTTGGACTGCTTGACCCTTCTTTCTTTGAGGTAATTGGCATGCCAGCTTAAATGACTTGCCATCCCATCGCTTGTGGACGTTGACAATTGCAAAGAAAATCCCAGCTCTCTTCAGTCTTTCTTCCGAAAAAGCAATCTCTTGTGTCAGAGAAACTTTAGCTTGCATTTGTACTTCAGTCACAGGCACACGTAGACACCCCACATGGGCGCACAGACACGCTTCTGCATCTCCCATGAAGAAATGACGTGTCTCATAAAAATGACAACGCTGGGACTTGTCGCTTTTAATCAAGCCATTTTAATCACGCATCATTTTAAGGAGGGGGGTGGGGTTCTATAGATTGTGGAGAATCTGGAAATTCTGGATCTGAAGAATCTGGAGATTATGGCTCCACAGGGAAGCGACTATTGGTCTAATTGTTAAAAATTTGTGTGGGATCTTTTTCAGACAGCATTGAGTTGCAGTTCTGCTGGTACAGCAAGACTGTGGGATAGGGAGGGGCATCCGGCTGCCTGGATGCAGAATCTGGCCCTTGGAGAGCTTCCTGTCTCCCCTTCCTCTCAGAAGGACTCCTCAGCCACTTATTATGTTCTTCAACTTCTTTCTTCTGCCAAAAGCTTAGATCTTTGTAACTCCTGCCTCCAGGCTTGGAACGAGGAAACTCCCATTAGATCTCTCCCTGTTTTGCACTTCAGTGGTCTGCTTTCCTACAATGCTTAGACCAGAAAATAGGAACTGAGCAGCCAATAAGAACAAGATGCACTCCAACAGAGTCTCTGTTGTGGTTCGCAATGAGAAAACAAGGATTAAAGATTCCTTCTGTGGGAGGAAGTCAGTGGGTAGAGCCAATGTTTCTGGCTCTTCGGTTCTTATTCACTTAAAAAATATGGCTGCTCTTAAAAGTTAGTGGCCAACTGGGGCTGTGGGGAAATGCAAATTATTGCTATTGGAGCCAGTTTGGTCAGACATTTAATGTGATTAACTGAAGTATTCCTGATCCCTGAGAAAACAAGGCTATCAGGATGATCTCATAACTCTGTCTCTGGCCTGATATAGAAGGAGTTTCCTGGAAGAGAAATAAAGGTGGACAAAGTTAAGCATCAAGTGGATGAGCTTAAACAGGCTGAGATGAATCTAGAGGCAATGACAGAAGGGGAACCCAGGTGTTGGACAGGGTAGCCTGCCTGTCATAAATGGAGTGGTTATATCCATATTTGAACAGGTCCAAGACCTAAGGTATGGTCCTTGATAAACCAATTTACATCTTCTTGGAAAGGAGGGTTTCCCCCCATTTCATTGATGCCTACTTTTTATAAACTCTAGCAAGGGGTTGCCCTTGAAGACAGCTTGGAAACTTAAGCTAATACAGAAAGCCACCATTTGTCCTATTTATGGAATAGTAAGAGGCATGGGCATACAAAGCAGTTTAATAGCAGCTGTACTGTTCAATTATTAGCTTATAGGCCCAGTACAAAGGGCTGGTACCTTTAAAGCAATTCATGGCCTGGAACTGATGTACTTTAGAGGCCACCTCTTCCTCAACCAGCCATTAACTGCCACACTAGACTGGGTCCTGTGCTACAAAACTTCAGTATAGTTTAGGGGTTTGGCAACCTTTTTGACAAGTGTCATAAGAAATCCACAATGTCATAGAAGTATAAGAAGACCCCTGCTGGATCAGACCAGTGGTCCATCTAGTCCAGCAGTTCCTCTGGAGGTTCAGCAACAGGGCACAGAGGCCAACACCCTGGTATTCAGAGATTTACTGCCCCTGAATGTCGAGGTTCTCTTTAATCACCATGGATAGTGGCCACTGATAGACCTGTCCTCCATCTATCTAACATCCACCTATGAAGATTTTGGAATGCCAGGAAACAAAAGTTAAAGAAGGAGAGAAGAAGACTGTACCTCGACCGATGCACTGGGTCAAACCAAGCCCCAGTGGTATTGCCAACACCTCAGGAACTCATCTGTGACCGAGATGGTGGTCATGTGGGTCCAGGAGCCAATGTCATGCATAAGACATACCCACCAGCTTCTCTTATGCCATTAGCCTCAGCTTCAAAGATTGCTTGGGCTGAGAACTGGCCCTGAGTGTGAGCTAAATGGTCTAGGAGGCCACTATTTGGCACACTTGCCAGAATTGCCTGTTGCTGCTAACAGAGTGACCTTCCTGGTGAGGTCAGGTGTGGACCTCCCTTTCTAAGTTTCATAAAACCTATGCCCAAAATATGTCAGCAGGCTGGTAGATATTAGTTTATTGTTGGGTTGTTCAGATTGTTTTTTCAGTGCATACTGTAGTTGTTGTTAATAATTTTTTTAAGATGTGTGTATTTTATCATGCTTTCAAATATGTTTTACACTTCATGTTATGTAGATATGGGGAAAACAGTGCAAAAATAAATTAGATTCTTCAGGTTCTTCCCCACTGAAGATGCTACCAGCCACTGATTCGGGCTAGTTATACAGTGCTGTCTAATGGCCACAAGTATGGCCAGAACACAATAATAGTGGCCACAAAGAGGGCAGAAGTTGTGTGACCTCAGCCAGTGAAACCAGAGATGTTTTCAGAGGCACAGTTTTGCAAAAGCATGAGTGTTTTAAGACACTTTGGGAAACACCTCTTCTTCATAAGTGGAATTAGCTTGAAGGCTGATGTCTGAGAGTCCATGGATCTGAAGAATGACAACAGCCAACAAAATTGCATCTGTGCGCACAAAGTAATCAATAGTTTTTCTGTTCTCCTCAGCCTTTGCAGTGTACACTAGGGTGACGTTCTCTACTCAGGCTTGAGTGCACTAGTAACTCTCATTGATTTTGTAGTTAGATCTGGAGCAATACATACTTTTTTGTAGAGATACTTGCTCTCGGGGGGAAGTAGGTAAACATTTATGGGGAAATGTTGCACTTTTGCTTTGGTTAAATGTGCTGTATATGTTATATATGTCATGTGCTGATGGGTAGAAGTTGACTTCTCCCACTCTCTTTTTAAGAAGTCCAATCTTTGTAGTTGTAAAGAGGGGAAGTCTCCATTTTTCTAAATCTGTTGGCAAAGTAATAGACATCCTGGAGGGAATTATATTGCCCAGTTTGTTTCTTTTAACAGATCCAACTGGAGAGTCAGTTTGGTGTAGTGGTTAGGAGGATGGACTCCAGTCTGGGAGAACCAGGTTTGATTCCCCACTCCTCCATATGCAGCTGCTGGTGTGACCTTAGGTTAGTCACAAGTTCTCTCAGAGCTGTTCTTGAAAGAGCAGTTTTCGAAAGAGCTCTCTAAACCCCACCTACCTGTTGGTGGTTGTCTGTTGTGGGGAGGGGAAGGGAAAGGAGATTGTAAGCCACTCTGAGACTCTTTCAGGTAGTGAAGGGTGGGGTATAAATCCAATCTCCTCCTCCTCCTCCTCCTCCTCCTCCTCCTCCTCCTCCTCCTCTTCTTCTTCTTCTTCTTCTTCTTCTTCTTCTTCTTCTTCTTCTTCTTCTTCTTCTTCTTCTTCTTTGTCTGCTGGACCTCCTGATGGCACCTGGTATTTTTCACCACTGTGTGACAGAGTGTTGGACTAGATGGGCCATTGGCCTGATTCAACATTGGTTTCTCTTATGTTCTTATCTTCTTCTTCTTCTCCTCCTCCTCCTCCTCCTCCTCCTCCTCCTCTTCTTCTTCTTGGTGTCCTTTTGGACCCAGGTCTCTTGTTTGAGAAGCCAGTTAAATTACAAGCCAGAAGTGTAGTGGAGGGGGGGGGTGTTGTTTGTTGTTTTAATTTCAGTTTTACCATGCAGAAATTAGCATCTGTCTTGGTGGTAGCCAACCTTGCCACATGGATCTATGCTACTGTACCCTCATGACTGGACTATGATAATATGCTCTATCTAGGGCTAAGCTTGAAGGTGACTCAGAAACATCAGTTGGTCCAGATTGCAGTTACTATGCTGTTGAATGGAACAGCTCATTTTGCCCTCAGATTGTCTATTTTAAAGGTATTGCAGTGAATTCCAATTTGTTTCTGGATCTGGTTCATGACCTGAGGCCTACACACCTGAAGGACTGCCTCTCTCCTTACAAGCAGGCCCAGTGTGGACCTTGGTATTCCCCTCAGCATGATCTGTTCACTGTTCCCTCTTCTCATCTGCAGCTCAGTCTGCAGCAATCTGCTGCAGCTCAGTCTTGAAATTTTTTTCAACAGTCTCCTCATTCTTATGGTACAGTTTGCCCGAGTTTATAAGACTAGAATGTTATAAGACTAGAAGACTAGGAGTGACTGTAATGCCACATTAGGCTTTTGGGTGTTCAGTTGACTCTGCAGGCAGTTTGGGTGGATTGGTGTGCAATTGCCAAGCACACACATCCCATCCCTGGTAACAGTGAGGTAGTTTCAGGATGTAGATGGCAAATGTATTTGAAGCATGATATTCCAGTGTCTCATCAATGTTTCTTGCAGCAACATGCGTATGCACGTAGGAACACCTATCAGGTCAGTGTTCTCAGAGTTATGTGTGTGTGTGTTCAATGATATATATATACTAATGTGTCAGTAGAGTTGCCAACAGCCTGGAGAAAAAGCTTCCCTTTAAACTGTGTGGAAATAGGCAGCTGAAGCTTTTCATGGCATGGAGGTAAATAACATCACCTGGTAAATAGGATCCCATTAAACCTCTGTTAAAGGGGCAGGACATTTTTTCTGTTGACAACACTATATGTAGGACTTCTACACTTTGCAGTGAGAAATGCTGATGTTAACACCAGTATGCCCATAGCACATACATTTGCCATCTAAAACAGATGGGCATTTGCCTGCTCCTATGAAGCCTTCATACTGAGAATTCTTCTTTGGTACAGTCTGTGTAGCCATTGAGAGGACACTGTGTTGGGCGAAATGCTCTCTAGGGGTGAAGCACTTCGCCACAGGTATAATTAATTTCGGGATCTTTTGGTCTATGTCTACGAGGAATGGGCTGCCGCGGAGACTTCCCAGTGAAGAGGCGAGAGACAGGACTCAGAATAATGTTTAGTTTACTTAAATAAAGCACAGTTCCAATAACAGTTACACTCGACAAATACAATTCACACACACATTCATATCAAGGTCTAAGAATCAAAGATAGATAAAGCACAGTTGCATGAGCAGGTTATCGTTGGTTTGAAGAGGGCGATATTTACCTCCAAGGCGCGGCTCCTAAATCTTCCAGCAAGTGGGGTTAGGTAGGGGTAGGAAGGATGGAAGAAGGGACACGTGGTCTAGACCAGCTAACAACGCACGTGTATAGTTCCAGCTGCAGACTGGAACGAAGTGAGGCAAGGGTTCAGGTACAGGATGAGGGCTTAAGAGGATAAAGCAGACAGACAGAGGTCGTGGTTTGAGAGCGTTGGTTTAGGAGGAGGGCAGCAAGCGACGAACTAGAGCTAACCCAGAGATCGCGTTATTATAGCGTCTTGGGTGCTGGGCGTGGAAGGCCAGGCGGTGTACACCTACTGACCCTCCCAGCCGGCTGTGTCAGTGTCAGTTTCAAATCTTATTGGCTACACTGTCCGTTGGATACCTGGGGGCTGGGCAGAGGAAGCTGGCTGGCAGGCAGATGGTTTCTCCAGGTAGCTGATGGCTCGGGTATTGTTCATGTGTATGCCTGGGGTGGGGAAGGCACTTAATCTCATCATGCAAACGCCTTGCAGAGGAAAAGTCCTTTGTCTGCTGTATGGCCCTTAATCCGTGTATGTGACATGCGGCAGGTATGCAATGGAGTCCCTCAGAGTAAAAAGACAGCTTTTTCCTTCCCTATGGGTTTCTCCTTTGGCATCCATTTTACAGTCTAGCAAGTACACAGACCATGTGGGAACAGCAAGCAGTCCATAGCAAAGCCCCATAATGGCGTCGGGGCTAACAACTGATTCTATTATTTATACACTTGATTTTGATTTATTCATTCAATTTGTAGTCCTCCCTCCCCTGTACAACAGGGCTCAGGGCAGGTAACA
This sequence comes from Gekko gecko, assembly GCA_029375565.1. Classification (NCBI taxonomy): domain Eukaryota; kingdom Metazoa; phylum Chordata; class Lepidosauria; order Squamata; family Gekkonidae; genus Gekko; species Gekko gecko. Next base: position 27,863,180 of record JAPDNY010000004.1, on the reverse strand, counting down.
CCATTCATAACACATTCCACAATTCTAGCATAATATTCCTTTACAGAGCCAGTTCGGTGTAGTGGTTAAGTGTACAGACTGTAATCTGGAAGAACCAGGTGTGAATCCCCACTCCTCCACTTGCAGCTGCTGGACAACCTTAGGCAAGCCATAGTTCTGACAAGAGCTGTCCTTGAAAGAGCAGTTCTTGGAAGAGCTCTCAGCCCCACCTACCTCACAGGGTGTTTGTTGTGGGGAGGGGAAGGAAAAGGAGTTTGTAAGCCGTTCTGAGACTCCGAGTAAAGGGCAGGATATAAATCCAATCTTTTCTAATTCTTCTTCAAATAATCTCTCTCTCCCTCTCTCTGTCTTCCCCCACCTTCTAGTTGACCTGGACAGGCTAAACGATGATGTGAAACGTTACAGTTGCACTCCAAGAAACTATTCTGTCAACATCAGGGAGGAGCTGAGGGTGACCAACGCCGTGTTCTTTCCACGCTGCCTTCTTGTCCAGCGCTGTGGCGGAAACTGTGGCTGTGGTTTTACACACTGGAAATCCTGCACATGCACACCAGGAAAACTAGTGAAAAAATATCACGAGGTACTATTTTGTTAGTGGGCGTTTCCATTCCCACTTTTCTTCCATTTGCAGAACTCGAGGTGGGTTACATGCAATTCCCAGACCTGAACTTACCTTTAGCAAGGCTGCTGTACTAGGTCCCTTTCAGGGAGTCCCCAGGGCCAGAGAGTTAATTTATGCATGTCCACACCACCCTTGTCTACCATCATCTCAGGGTCAAACCACATATCATGGCCGGCATCAGCATATCCTCAAGGGGAACAGCTGCCAGGGCCCAGGGCTTCTGGCAGGACCCACTGTGCCCAATCCCCACAACATGCCATTTCCCTGTCTGCTCACTTCTGAGTGCTTTGCCACCCATGTGTCCAGCTGCACATCAGGGAAGCCCACAACAGCAGGTGGCTGTGGAGCCAGGTTAGGGAGGGAGATGACAGACAGGTTAGTGAGAGACATGGGTGAGAGGGCGATGAAAGGGCCCCCTGGAACTCTGTGCCCAGGGGCCCCCAAAATCTGGAGCTGGCCTGCCACACATATTGTGTGATTGCAGTGTCTGGTCTTTTTACCTTAAAGGCAAAGGTAGCTTTGTGTACATGTAGGAGGGGGTAATTCAGGTTGGGTCTCCAGAACAGAGAAGATTTCCTTTGATCACCTCTTCCCTCTGTATAGCCCTGATCCTTGTACATGTAACTCTTTTCATAACAAGGGTAAAAATCTCACACACACCCTCCAGCTGCTTGCAGAGAAAAACAGGGAACTGGATTCTATTGCCCTTCCCAGCCACATATCTGATCAGTGAGATTTTAAGCTTTTAACAGTGTGTTCATAAGTAATACATTTATAGATTAGGGAGCTTATTGCTATTCAGGTTGATTTAACTGGTGTGGGGAGAGAAATTTCTAGCGGCATTATAAAATAACTGCATGGAGATGAGCAAATAAAAATATTCTACCTTGGTTTGTAGGGAAGGGGAAATGCTTCTATAGCACCCAAATGTTAATGCAATTTATGAGGATTTATGGTGAATGTTAAAGGTCTTCCCAACTGCTATCATGTCAGGATAACAGATTTTTAGACTCTTGGGCTGCCACCAGTTGCAAAGATTTGTGTTCCACGGGAATGACAAAAATTCACTCACCAAGTCTCCCTCATTGCTATTAATTCTTTCCCATTCCTTTTATCTCGTGTACCGGAATTAATTAAGGACAATGTTCCAGCTTTAGCTATGAATGACCTGGCTTTTGTAAATTTAAATGTAAATGTATCCTTTAGGGATGAATTAGCCACACAATGAGCAGAAATTTAGACATTAGCATTAATAGGTGCTGTGAAGATAAATCTGTGTAGGGTACATCAAAGCTGAGATTGATATTGGCCCACAGTACTCTTCCTGAGCAAGGTTCTTTAATTTTTCTGTTTCCAGGGCTAACTGTTCACCACTGGCTTTGTTCCACATTTATCAAGCCATTTTAAAAAATTGCTGTCAGCAGAGGGCACAGGTGCAGATGAAAAAGATTCTTCTGTCGTTCTTGATGTAAAACCAGCTTGACCCTTTAGCAAGGGCGCATGGCACAAAGGACTGCATGACCTGAGAATTCACATAGAAGATGGCATTCCTCAGTGTACTTCATGTCACAAGGAGTAGGGTAGATGTAGGATAAGCCTCCTTCCTGAGGGGCTAGCTTTCTACTTACATGCAGTGTTTGATATCAGCCCTGAGCTTGACCTAGGGCCGGAAATAGGTTACCAGTCAGTGCCAACTGGCAACCGCTGGGTGGGTTGGAGTGGGACTATGGGGGGGGAGGCCCACCGACTGCAGTGTTATGTCATTCTGGTAAAAAGCTGGAAGTGACTAGTGGTTGTTCTAGGAATCACCAGAAACTCTGTTATGCCTGCTTTCACACACACGGAATACTGCACTTTGAATGTGAAATAGGAAAATCCACTTGCAAATGATTGCTAAAGTACATTGGAAATGCATTTAAAGTTTGTGATCCAATGTGTGTGGAAGCAGCCTATGGTAAAACCATAGCATTTCCAGCAATTCCTAGAGCTACCCTGTGTCACTTCTTGGTTTTTAACCAGAAGTGATGTCTTGTGAACAAAAATTCTACTTTGTGAGCTACTGGCACTAGAGTTGTGAGTGAGCGATCTGGCTAGTGCATAAATTAGTTTGCTCTGGAGCCATCCTTCCTGAGCTAAGACAAAAAACTGTGAGCCAGAGGCTACAAAACTGTGAGCTAACTAAGCTTAGAGGGAACACTGGCTATGTCTGACTGTTGCTAAGGCAGTGGCCCTGGGAGCAACAGATGAGTTTCAGGGGGGCCCATTGGCTGCCAGTAGGACTGCCAGGTTGCCTGCCATGGTAGGCAACCTTCACTCTAAGGGTCCCTGTTCCCATTGTCTCTCGATGGAGCAGCAGGAAGGGAACTGGCATCACTGAAGCCATGATGTCACATCCAGTTTCAGATCCAGAAGTGACATCACAGGTTTGCATGAGGCTCTTAAAAACTCCCAAATCTCTATGGTAAAAATCTCTATGGATTAGGGGAAATCATAGGGCATTGCTGACACCATGATGTTACTTCAGTTGGCCACTGGTGAAGCAGAAGGAGAGAAGAAGAGATTGGATTTATACCCCACCCTTCACTTGGAGTCTCAGAGTGGCTTACAAACTCCTTTCCTTCCCCTACCCACAACAGACACCCTGTGAGATAGGTGGGGCTGAGAGAGCTCTTTCAAGAACTGCCCTTTCAAGGACAGCTCTTGTCAGAACTATGGCTTGCCCAAGATCATCCAGCAGCTGCAAATGGAGGAGTGGGGAATCAAACCCGGTTCTCCCAGATTACAGTCCACACACTTAACCACTACACCAAACTGAGACAGGATGCTGGACTAGATGGACCACTGGTCTGATTCCACAGGGCTTTTCTTATTGTTCTTGTTCCTTCTTGAGCTCCTCAGGAGTCCGCAGTTCTCACAAACACTATGTTTTGCAGCCCAATAGCTCTGGCTCAGTAGTGACTACTGAGGAACTGCACAACTTCAAGGATGACCTTGAAGAAATTGGAATTGTTAGATTTTCTATTCCTTGGCTCAATCGCCAACCATTAAGGGAGACTGCAACCAAGAAATCAAAAGGAGACTGAGACTGGAAAGCATAGCCATGAAGGGATCCTTAAGTGTAAGGATGTGTTGCTGATGACCAAGAGCAAGGTAATTCATACCACAGGATTCTCCATTACTAGTTATGGGTGCGAAATTTGGACAATGAAGAAAGCTGATGGAAAGAAAGTTGACACATTTGAAATGTGGTGTTGGAGGAGAGTTTTACAGACACCATGGACTGCCAAAAAGACAAATAAGTGGGTTCCAGATCAAATCAAGCAGGGACTCTCAAAAAAGTTAAAAAGACTAAACTGAGGCTATCATACTTTGGTCACATTATGAGAAGACAAAGAGTCACTGGAAAAGACAATAATGTTAGGAAATACTGAAGATGGATTGACTCAGTTAAGGAAACCACAGCCCTCAGTTTGCAAGACCAGAGCAAGGCTGTTAATGATAGGACATTTTGGAGGTCACAGGGGGTGATTCAGCACTACACCTTAAATCCTGGTTCAACCCTGTCCCCGAACTTACATTCTACACTACACTCGAGTTCACCCCTGTAATTATCTCGGGGTATTTTTACATTCTACACTAGAGTTCACCCCTGTAATTATCTCAGGGTATTTTTACATTCTACACTACAGTTGAGTTCACCCCTGTAATTATCTCGGGGTATTTTCCACTTTACATTGAGGTCACCCCGGTTTTGCCCACACTTGCCCCTGGATAAACAGATGCTGTTATAACCAGGGATAGATGCAAGGTATTGTGTCGCGAGTTGAACTCTGATAAAACCAGGGATGAGATCCAAGTGCAGAAAGGAGCAGGGTCACCATAAGTCAGAAGCGACTTGATGGCACTTAATACACATACAAGAGAACAAGTTACCTGTACATAATTTTCTGTGTTAAGTGCCATCAAGTCACTCCAGGTTTTGAGTTTAAAGAAAAAATGCACATGCAACACCTGAGTAAAATTAGCATTGAGGTCCCTGTACAGCTGAGTCACTATAGCATGTATACAGTAATTCTCAGTACAGTTTTTAAATTTGTTGACTGAAAATTGGAGTCATTCCCAAACACACATGGGGGAAATAAAGAATCTATGACTCATTTTTAAACTATTTGGCCCTCAGTGTCATGTTACCAAAGGTGCTTTTTGCAAGTAGAAGAAGGTTAAGTGTTACCAATTGATTAACAGGCAAGTAATTAATCAAAAATCTTTGTTTGATAGACAGTCATTTTTGTAAAGACTTTGTTCTCAGGCATTTTTAGCAAGTATAGATCATTCCATATTCAGCTAAATTCTGCGCAAGGTCAGCTTGTGTGATGTTGGTGGCATTAAAAGGCGTGAACATTTATCACCGGAGAAGACGTGACACTGAAGCGCCATTCCTTGTTATCCTTCAAGACACCTACGAGGCAGAAATTTGGGCACCAGCACATTTGTCCATTTCTCATATATAGTCAGTTCTATGAGACCTTTTATAAGGCCATTGTAATCTTTTATATTCCTATAAACATAGTATCTGGCTCAGCAGTAGCATTTCCTATGTCATTTTTATTAACGTGGCTCCGTATACATGACTGGTTCAGTCTTTCACACTTTTTTATATATAATTTTTTTATTATTCTATAAACTACAAACTGCAAACAGAAAACTACTAAGAGAGTAACAAGGTACAATTATGAACTATCTGTATGCTTTCATCATTTCTCTACCTGGTACATAATCTATTTCCATTATTCACTACTTTAAAAAAAGACCCTAAAAGCATTTGTTAAAGATTCTATCACTTCAGAGCTTACAATTATAATTTTAAGTATACAAATAGAGAATCTGAGAACTTTATCTGGGAGTCTTCTTATCCTTATGCTTCTTCTTCTTCTTTTACCACAGCAGCTTAACCTTCATAGGCTTGGGTGCTGCTGCACCTAAATCAGAGTCCATGTCAGAGTCAAAGATTTCTCCCAGAGATACCGAAATATCAGAGGAAGATGAGTTATCTTTGCCAGTCTTTTGGTGTTCGCTGATTTTCTCTGTTGCCTTCTCGCCCTCTGCACTATTCTTTTGCTTATTCAACACTTGATGTTGCTTCAAAAATAATTCTGCTTTCAATAAAGAGTCAATCCTTTCTTTCTTTTCTTGGAAATTAAAGATGAGTCCTTCTGGTAGTAACCATCTGTATTGGACATTGTTCTTTTGAAGAAAGTCTGTGATGTTTCTCTGTTGCCTTCTTGTTTTCCATATTTCATATGGAACATCTTTCAAGACTTTACTCTCCTCCTCTTGAATTTTCACCTTTTTCGCTGTAGATGCTTTGAGAATTAAATCCCTTGTTGCTCTTTTTGCAAATTTTACAAAAATTTCCCTGGGAGATTTTTTTTTTTTTTTACAAACTCTGAGTATGTTCTATATATCATTTCAATGTCTGCTTGTATAATCTCAGGTTTGCTATTAATCAAAGGGGCCAGTGCTTCATTTAAAATTTCTCTTAAATTCTTGCCCTTTTTCTCTGGAACCCCTTGAAATCTTAAAACATATAAAGACCTTTCCATTTGAAGTTGAAATAATTGTTGTTTCCCAGATGCTCTTTCTTTATCAACAGTGTCCATTCTTTGATCCATTTCTTTAGTCTTAGTTTCCATTTCTTAAATCTTTTTTCCCATCTTCTCTGATTTTCCTGTTGTCTCTTTAAGATCCTTTTGCAAGTTGTCGAACTTCTGATTGAGATTCATCCTCTGTTCCATCAGGGCGCAGGGCCTCAGAAATTGTGCTAGTCAAATGGCTGGTATCTTCCTGTCTTGTGATTGGTGATGCTGTGCTAGCATTTCCAGTGCTACCTCTGCCCCTGGATGCCATTTTTCCTGTTCGTTAGGCCATTGTTTATACTTAGATAAGAGTTTGCAAAAAAGTTCACAGTTTCCCCTAGGAAATATAGCTCAGTCCCAAAGTTTTCTGCTGGAATAAGGTGAGGTTTAACAGCTTACTCTCAGCTTGCCACTATGAATTAGTTACTGGGAGGACTCTTCCTCCACAGGTTTCCCCTGCCCCTTTCGCTCTGTGCCGCTTCACTGTTCCCTCACCCTCTTTATAGTCATTTGGGGGGGGGGTTTATACTTTGCTTGCATCATTGTATCACTAAATCACCATGTAGGGAAATTGCTTTCTTAAGTCCTTGTACGCTCTGGTCTCTGGGTGCCATTGCTGGCCTTGGCGCAGCAGGACCTTGCGGAGCAAAAGAAGCTCACTTCCCCAAGCCACGACTTTAGGAGCTGCTTTTTCAGTACTTCAGGCTAGAAGCTCACTCCAAGAGCTTCACAGGGGGAATAGAACCAGCCGAACCCACTCCCTGCCACTCCGATCCAAATTGCACCCATCAGAGCTCGATGAGGTGCGTTTGGTCGTGAGTCACTGTGACCGGAAGTCATCAGTCTTTCACACTTGAAGAGAAGATTGTGAGGAACGTTTTCTGGTTTGGCAATGCAGTGTAGTCGTTAGAGTGTTGGGCTAGTATCTGGGAAACATGGGTTCAAATCCCCATGTTACTGCGAAGCGAAGTAGGGGGCTGTGGGCCAGGCATATTCTTAAGCCGGGTGTGGATCGGCTATTTTTATCTTCATTCTGATGTAGCTAAATAAACTTGAGCTGATTTCACTATGCTGAGTCTCCAACCTCAGTACTTTTCACTGGTGACGAGGATGGGATCACGATGAGCGAGCCCAACTCCGACAAAGATCTGAGCTTCACACTGCACACCAACCACCAAGACACTGCACCCTGCACCACTGACTCTGAGTCCAGCACCACACCACGCATTGAGTCTCCAGTCACCATGCCCTGCACTGCTCCAGACAGCACCCAGCTGTGTGCTTCCGTCAGAGACATCATGGCTGCAGCTCCAGGAAACCTCCCTGAATCTGATAATGCACACCCCGAGCACTGGGAATCCTGGATCGAAAGACTGGAATACTACGTCAACTTCCACGACATCACTGAGGAGGGTAAGAAGAAATCCCTGTTGCTCAGCTCTTGTGGGATTGAGGCATTTAGGCTACTGAAAGACCTGATAGCCCCAAAATCCCTGAAAGAGGCCACCTACACTGAAATTGAGAAGGATCTCACAAACCACTTTGCGCCCAAACCTACAAAAATAGCCGAGCGCATTGGTTTCTTTGCGTGCCTCCAGGGCTCCTGACTTCCTAGTAGGCCTCCACCATGCAGCCACTAGATGTAAGTCTCCCAGCCTAAGCAACACACTGATGAACCAGTTTGTCGTGGACATCCGAGAACCCAAGCTATGGTGGAAGCTCGCAAGCCATGACAATCTGATGCTGGACAAGGCATTGAAGGAAGCCACAGCATATGAGAAATAGCACCAAGAGCTCCGCAGCCATGCCGTGAACCTGACAAGGGCATCTCCAGCCTCAGATGCATCAGACAAGGAGGTCTTCCAGGTACATAAACCGGCTCGGCAGAATCCGTGATAGATAGCATCAGCACCATCACATCCCAAGAAGCAAGACACGTCAGCCACCTGTACCAGCTGCGGGGATGCACAGGAGCGAAGGACTTGCCGGTTCCAAGACGCTGTCTGCTGTTCTTGTGGGAAACAAGGACACATCACCAGGGCCTGTCAATCCTGGGACTACCTTCTTGTTCAGCCTTCTTGTTAGCTGCCTTCTTGTTCAGCCAACAAACTGAACACATCCATTGGACGCTGCCCCATAGAACTCTTAATGGGCCAGTGCCCAGCAACCAGACTGGATCAGCTTCACCTGGACAGGGCACCCTACCACAACCCAGGCATGATAACCCAGGAGGCACCCCAGGTGTTCTTTCCCAAGAACCCAGTATACGCCTGTAACTACACACTTGGCAAACTCTGGATCCCGGCCTGGGTAGTGAGAGTGACAGGACCTCTCTCATACGAGGTCTCGACAGAAGATGGCCGTCGCCTACTGGCCCTAAACAACCCAGAGGTATGGGACACTGAGGACAGCGATGAGGAGCCGGACCAGGAGGAACCAGCATTGGGACCAGCAGAGTCCAGCATGGCCACAACTCCTGCCCCAAGTTCCATACCAGAACCCAGCAGTGGAATTTCCCCAGCAACCAGGACTTCTCTGGCAGCTGTTACCAAGCCACATCCCAGGCCAAGCATGCCTACCAGCACCCTGACGGAGCCACATCACTTCACAAAAGAACAACGGTGCCCATAGTACTTGTGGGACTATATATGTTAGTACTTCGGAACTAAGGGGGAGGGGGAGATGTATCAAGAGGGTTTGGTATAAGGTAGCAAGAGGGTTGCGACCACGTGTGCCTGGCCATGCAGTCCAACGGACCTACAGACCTTTGGTCCGAGAACAATAGACACCGCGGATCCTAGGCACAGACCAATGGGAGTACCAGGATCCTGCAGGGAACCTATAGTTTCCGGGACCATGTAAATAGAACTTATCATGGGTGTTGGGGGTGTGTTGGGGGTGTGTGCTGATACAAATATAAGCTGGGTATGGACCAGGTATTTTTAACTTCGTTCAGATGTAACTAAACAAACTTGAGCTGATTTCACTATGCTGAGTCTCCAACCTCAGTACTTTTCACACAGCCTAACTTACTTCACAAAGTGACTATGAGTATAAAATGGAGGATGAGAGAACCATCTCCATTGCCCTGAGCTCCTTGGAGGGAGAACAGGATAAAAATATGCTAGGTAGATTTTGGTTTCCCCTTTCTTACCATTTTTTCAACAACTCTGCAGTCCTAAAAACACTTTTCTAGGGGTCAACCACACTGAATATAATGGGACTTACTTCTGAGTATACCAAATTAGGATTGGTCCTGTAGTCTGTCTTCTTTGCCATTTTCCTACAGATGTAAAGCTAATCTACATCTTCAGAGACCTTCCTGGATTTTTTTCCCCTCATCTGGAATTAGAAATGAAATCATAGAGTTGGCAGGGACCTCCAGGGTCATCTAGTCCATCCCCCTGTGCAATGCAGGAAATTCACTAATACTTCACACACACACACAGTGACCCTACTCTATGCCCAGAAGATGACAAAAAACATCCAGGAACTCCAGACAAACTGGCCTGGAAAATAACTGATGCCTGACCCCAAAGTGGTAATCAGCATTTCCCTGGGTGTGTAAGAAAGGGCCAGAAGAACTAAGCACTGATGCAACCCTTCCTGCCCTCCTTCTCATGGTCTGCCTAAGTTCACAGAATCAGCATTGCTGTCAGATGGCCATCTAGCCTCTGTTTAAAAACCTCCAAAGGTTTTTAAATGGAGGGTGGATTCTGTGGCATTGCACCCCACCAAGGCCCCTGTCCTGCCCAGGCTCCATCCCCAAATCTCCAAGAGTTTCGCAACCTGGATCTGGCAACCCTACCCTGCCATCCCCCCATCGCTGGCCAGGGGGCCTGGCAAACCTGTGTGCAGAGGATAGCGTGGTGGAGGGAGAATCCTTTTGCTCTCCTGCCTCCAATCTCTGCAAGTTCTGTGCAGGGGCCTGTGCATGTACTTCTTCCCACCATGCAATATGTTTTTTTTTTTTGGTTTTTTTTAATGTAAAACTCTCCTGAAAAGGAGAGAATTTTATTCTTTTTATCAGAAAAGGAAGGGGTAGACAGATGGAGAAAGAAAAAAAGGGTGGAGTGAAGTTTTCTCTGTTAAAATGGGTTAGTTTTAGTTAGTAATTAATACCGTTTTTCGGCATCCATCATGGTTAGAAGGTCTTCTTTTTAACTTTGCAACGTCCAGAAACACTCTGTTAATACAGTTAGTAAAGTCCATTGGGGTTAGTAGTTAAACAGCTCCTTACAGATGCGACACAAACAGTCCTCAAGGTGTCTTCTTTTTAAATCTCTTCCAGTTATGGACTAAGTCCTTTTTAACCTTGATGGCTTCCTCTCCTTCACCTCCTTCCCCTGGGCTGCTGTCTTCCTCGCTGCTTCTCATGATTTTGAGTGCTGCGTCTTCCCTCACACTGGCGTGTCTCTTCAGAAGTCTTTGCATTTCACGGATGTAGTCTTTCTTCTTTCTTTTTGGGCTTCAGATTTCCCGGGCGCCATAACCACTTCGCAAAGAGTTAGATCTCTGATGTCTTGTTTGCTTTGCTCGACCTCCCCTTCTACTGGCAGAGTAATTTCTTTTATAAAAGCGGAATTGGCTTTGGGAGCCATATCCACCTCTTCTTTTAAATCTTTCGCTTCACTGCCAGTCAGGGGTGCCAATACATTCGTCAAACTAAATCCGAGATCCTCTTTCTCTTCTTCTTTTACGCCCTGAGAACTTAAAATCCACGCTTTCTGTTCAATTTTCGCCATCTTCCTTGATGTTTCCAATATCAATTCCTGTCGACTGATGAAGACACTTTCCACTTTCAGCAAAGTTTCATTGATTTTCTGCATTTGCTCCAGCAGAGGGCGCAGAATCTCATTTTCCTGTTGATTGACAGCAAGCTCTGGGGGGGGGCTACCCGGACCGGAAGTCCCACCTCTCATCTTTTCCGGTTTCTGCAGGACTCTCCCCGTAGTCGACATTTTGTTTTATTATTTACTTTCAAAAAGTTCGTGCCGCATCCCCCAGGAAGCTACTACGGTCGTATTCTTTTATACAACCCCAACGGTACTTTCACCAACAGTTCTTTCTCTCTTCCCCCCTCCGCGCTCCCTTTGTAGATCTTGCTTCTCAAAAGGGGTGGGGACTCCTCCCTCCTCCCATACGCTTAGCCGCTTGTGGGGGGGTTCAAATTCACGCTTCAAAATAGACCTTCCACTCACGATTCGACGCCACTTCTTCTTTTAATATTAAATCATATCGCTGTCTTCACTCCTGGAAGTCGGTGGCGCTGCTAAGTCCCATGACGGGCACGACGCAGCGGGGCCGATTGGGGTGGGGAGAAAGCCTCAATTTCCCGGCTGTCTGCCAGCAAAGAGGCTACTCCCCAAGCGCCCCCGGTTCGGAGCCTTTGCCTAAGGCTCACTAGGGTCCTTCGCACATGCGAAAACCTCCCCTAACTGCGTGTGGGCTAGACGCCTCCGGGAGCGTCCCGAGACGCGGCCGCCATTCGCAACGCCGAAACTGAAACTCCACCATGCAATATGTAATCTGGAAAAAAGTGACAGCTAAGATCATACATGTAAAGCCTCCATGTACTGTGCAGACAGGAGTGTGGATGTGTTGGTGTTGGCCCTGTGGGCCTGATCCCAAATCTTTCTCTGAATGTTCATCTACATCTGCCTTGGTGTCATTCCCTATTGGGCAAAGAGACTCCTTGCTTTAGATAGGTTCAATTCCATACTGCAGTTGAATCCAGTAGAACTGAGACTTTGGACAAGCCGCGCATCCTTCTCCTGTAAGTTTCAGCTGTATTTGAGACACAATGGTCTTCCTTTAAAATACCATGAGCGTGGCAAATGACCTTGCCCCCCTTGCCCCCCGGTCTACTGAGCCTAAACTCTTAGATGAAAACTAGGACCAAAACTTGAAACATCAGTCCCCTGATCAGTTAGTAAAACCATCCAATTGCTCAAACATTGCTTTGCAGTCTTGGATGAGCAAGTGTCTGGCAACTCATTTCTCTGCTATCAGAAAAGTGCATATACGGTGCTCGTGGTTAAAAAAAAAATAGAAAGAAGATGAACTCCCTAACTATCACACTGTTGGCTTAAGTACAGATGATATCTTTGCTCTTATCCCACTGGAATCTGTTGTTTTTTGAAATGGAAACACCCACCCCTTATTTTTAGGCATTTCCTTTGCGTTACCACTTCTACTTCCTCAGAACCCCTCCTCAAAGCCTGCTTTTCCAGGAATATTTGGGAACAACCTCCCTGCCCCACTTGAGATAAGACTTAGCTTATCATATATTTTAATAGCCAAGTCAGCCAAATATTTGGCTACTTAAATCCAGTGACTGAAGCTGTAACCGGGCAAGACAGATTTTGCTACAAACTCAAAAAACTCCCTAAGGTTGCAGAAAAATGTGAAATCTAAAAAAATACATGGGGAGAGGTTAATAACACTGAAAATGATCAAAGGAGTGCCTGTAGCTTTAAAAAACAAAACTCATCTGTGACAGTTGCTAGGCAACCACAATATTGGAGGCTCAGTTTTTGACAGTAAAAGACAAGGGGTGGGAACAGGGCCCTTTCCAGGGCTGTTTTAGCCTTTGAGGGAGGATTCATTGGGTCAGATTCTCTGAATTCCCAGTTTTCATTCTTTAAAAAAGGTAAGTGTGATGGACAGGCTAGGTCCGGCCTTTCTTTAAGAACAACCAAATGAGAGCTGACGGAATGCTGAGAGAGGGAGACCTGAAAAACAGCCATTGAGAATGACAGGCATTTGCAGCAGAGAAGTTGGCCACTTAGGATTTGAGGGGGAATAAAGGAGGATTTCTCACTTAGTAGAACTGTGCAGAAGAGCTGCTGAGAGCAGGCTGAAAATAGTCAATTTATAATGAAAGAATCCCAGTTGCAGGAATAAAACCTCATTTTAGAATTTCAGTGGAAGCTAAATGTTGTTACTTATACCCATATAGAGAGTCAGTTTGGTATAGTGGTTAAGAGTGCGGACTCTAATCTGGGAGAACCGGGTTTGATTCCCCACTCCTCCACATACAGCCAGCTGGGTGACCTTGGGTCAGTCACAGTTCTCTCAGAGCTCTCTCAGCCCCACCTACCTCTGGTGTGGGGAGGGGAAGGGAAATGAGATTGTAAACCACTCTGAGTGAAGGGTGGGATATAACATCAATCTCTTCTTCCTCTTAGTTTCCTCAGTGTTATGTTATGTTCATACTGTAAATAAAAGTTAACTTCTTGGTTTGGTTTAACCCTGTGGGCTGAGTGTCTATGGGAAAGAAGCACACACATACACACAATTTAATAATCTCGATGTATACGTATATTATAGGATATGAATAAATGGCGGCATCGAGTGATTGGAACAGTATTTGAGCCCCAACCCCAATAACTCTGTGTGAGTGAGGGCTTGTTATTAAAGGGGACAGGGCTACCCTACCTGTGGGAGTGGGGGGGGGGCCTGAGGTGTGAAGAGGCACCTTTTCCCTTTAATTGCTGCAAGGGAAGGCACTAGAAACTTACTTTTTGAAAAAATGAAAGCTGGGGATTCAGAGAACCTGTGACACCTATCATTAAAGTAATAGGTCAATATAACGATATTCTAGCACTGATTTACAAAAATAAAAAGCTCTCCTGTGGCAGGGGGAGGAAGTGGTTGCTGTGGAGACAGGATCAGAGAAAATGGCTGCCACATGGACCAGAAAATCGGAGTTTACCCGCCCACACAGCAGTCTTCCAGCCTTTACTGCAATCTTTCGCAAAATTTCAGAGCAAAGCTGGCTTGAGAGAGACTGGAGACAAACTGGAGAAACCCCTGGTGGTACACAAATGTACAACGCCTGTGAAGAAGCTGAAGGGAAAAAAGCCACTTCCCAGAAGCATTGAACTTGGGGCAGATAACCTCTGTGGAAGACCCCTCATTCTGACAGGTTTTGAACTAACCATTCCTTTCTCTTCCTAGGTGCTGAGGTTCATCCCTGAAGCTGGCCATATCAGAAGAAGGGGCAGAACCAAGAACAACATGGCGTTGATAGATATTCAGCTGGAGCACCACGAGCGCTGCGATTGTGTCTGCAGTTCAAGGCCACCCCGATAAAGACAGACTCTCGCCATCCTATTTGCAACTGAAAGGACCTCTTTCTCTTCAGGAAAGGGCAGTCTGGGGATCTCCTCCCGCGACCATTAGACTTTGCTGAGAGCTTGCATTGTAACTGGTAGAGAGACATCCGCAGCATTTCGTCTTAAAGTACCAAGTGCCGTGACAGTTAATCAATAATAATGCAGATTTACATATCTAATCCAAATGTGGGATTTAAACAATTAAACACAGAAAGGGAAACTCCAGTGCCGAAAACGTTAGTGTCTGCAATGAGACCTACCTGCATGTTGGCGATTACACTTACAGCTGAATTTCGTTTTCAGAATAGTACATGCCTAATGATAGCGGGGAGGGGGGGGATATGTGCTTGTTTTACATATTCTTACGCACAACTCTTCCTGCAGGTAAACCTTTAAGCACACTTACACCTATGCAAGAGGTGGGGTCCATGACAGCATACTTTGAAAATAGTTAATTTGTAAATTGCAGACCAGTCCAGGATCCAGAAGATATAATAATTGTGTAGAATCCCTTAGTGGATCCGATGTACTGGGTATGCAAAATCCAGGTTTTACATTAGGAGCAAGAGACCACGTCCAGCCATAAGCGGATGCATGCCTTACAATAAGCAAACCATCCTATGCAAACCTGTGCATAGCATTGCACACTGAACAGCCGGGAATGCTGGAACATGCCCATAAATATTCTGTTCCTTTGTCCAGTTTTCTAGGTTGAGGCAAAGAACTTCCCCAAAGAGCTGGGCCTCGTTACCTCAAAAGACAGGTGCACAAAATATGAAAAGAATAATGAAGATTATGAGGGGCAGAATTGTCCGGATGAAATACCTTTTTAAATTGGGCCAGCTACAAATGCAGCCACCTAATGCTGGGATCCGTCCTGAGCACTCTGTTAGCTGTTCTCAGGGCCAAAATAGCAGATACCGAGTCCTCAAACAATGTCAAGCTTAAGAGACTCTACAGCATCGCCAAAAAAGGGGGGTAATCTAGTACTTTTTAGTTTTAAATAATGGATTTAGAGTCCCATCATAATCTGGGGCCCTAAACTGTAGTTTACTTAATTCATTCGTAAATCCAGTTCTAAATACTCTGTTCTCCAAACAGCGATCTAGATGCCACTATATTCCTTTTCATTAGGATGCGACAGTAGATTTTCAGGAGAATGTCCTGAAATCTTCAGGTGGTTCTGGAAGCTGCCTTCAGCAGCCCCCCCACCACCACCTCCAACATCTACAGGCATCTTCAGAGTTGGACAAAGGCCTCAGTGCAAGGTATACACTTCATGTAGGGCTGCCAGGCCCCTACTTGCGGGGGGAGGATTCCCTGCCCCATTTCCTATTGCCCATCACTGCTTGGAATGGTGGCAAGCAATGAATTCAAAATCATTATTATTTGTATTTAAAATCTTAAAAAAAACATCATAACACTGCAAGCATCATGATGTCACTTCCAAGTACAACCCAGAAGCCATGGCAGTAACTCTAGGAATCACCAGAAACACTATGGTAAGACCATAGAATTTCTAGCGATTCCTTGAGCTACCCATTGTCACTTCTGGGTTGGACCTGGAAATGATCTCATCATGCTTGCTCTACTGCCACACCTCCGCACCGCCCACCCACCTTCCTACTAGTTGCCAGTCTCAGTATGCCAGCCCTACCACACACACATAGATATACTAGTGGTGTTGGAATAGGGGCCTCCAAATAGCCAGGGAGGAACAAAGAAACCCTGGATCCAAATAAACCCCTAAAGTTTGGGGGGAATTTACCTTGTCAGGTAGATATCCCATAAACCCAAATCCGAATGTGCAGAATTTTAACCCTCAACCCCATCCCTGGGCTGCACATGAGTTTAAACTGGAGCACCTTAAATTGACTCTTTTGTGTGCATCTATCTAAGCAGAAAGCAAAAAGAGTCCTAGCTTTTAGATGACAGATTTAAACATCAGTATTCCCTTAGATACATAAGGAATGCTGCTCTTTTCTCATTATATACAGTAATGCTAGTTAACTGACTTTAGTAGTTTCTGTGGGCAAGTTTATATTGGCACTAAAAGGCAAATCTTTTTGGACTGCATTTTGTGGAGGCCCATTAACTCCTTGCTCATTGCTTGCCTCTTGCCAAACAATACCTAAGCATTTATTATTTTCACGGACTATAGATATTAGTCATTTACTGCCTGCCTTTTGATAAAGATAAAAGAAAGTACCTTAAAAGCTATAGCATAGCCAGCTTCCTGTGCTTTGATCATATTATGGCAAAGTTCTTTGATTAAAATATGGAAGAGAATCCTTTCCAGTTAGGGTCTTCTTTTAAATAATATATATATATATATATATTCTGCAAGCTGTCCAGTACAGAATGTGGGCTGGCTTAGGGCTGAAAGGGAACTGAAATTCTTGATTGTGGATATAATGAAGGAAATAGGATGGAAAGCCACCGTAGCCAAGGATCTATATTTAACAGCTTTCTGAAGCTGCAGCTCATTTTGTGTGTTGCCTTTTTGTCTTTTTTTTTTTTTTTTAGTTTCCTATCTTTAAGAAAGGAAGAAATGGTTTTACAATAGCCATTTTGTGTGTTAAACTGAAATGGTCCTTCTTATCAGGTAATACGTCGAACTTTTAAAACCTTCCCTGTTCTAGTGATCCTATCAGGAGTAGAGTTCTTAAAATTACCTCCCCACTCTGGCTTGGGCTTCTTCCTTTATCGAGTCGAATCTGTTATCTACTCCCTGTTTTTATAACTCTATCAAACCCTTCCAGTAATACAGTTTTAAATATTGAACAAGTTGCCACTTACTATTCTGGCTGAATACTTGAGAACTCACAAATGGCTCATCTGATTTCTTTGCTTTCCCTTATTTGTATTGACCTGAACCTGTCTCTTTCCCTGATGCCTCTTTAAGATGCTTTATTCATTCTGTTGCTGTCTTTAATGAGAAACCAAAGATTCTCAGCTTCATTACTTAATTTGAATGTCTTTGAAAGATTCTGCATATATCCTCACCTGCCTTCCTTTGGCCAGACAGCCTCCCAGTGTTCAAGGTTACACTGGGAATTAATTGGTGGATTTATAATCCTTAATGAACATTCTTTAACCAAACTGTGGTCCAGTGAACACCACTGTATGTTTATTTAACTAGATTATTAGTTTCATGTAGCTTGACTACTCCATTGAATGTTACCTTTTGGCTTCACACATGGGATATTCCAGAGCCAATTTCATTCCATGAGTATTCAGTAAATACACTGCATATTGATAAATTGGGTGGTAAGACATAGAATCATAGAGTTGGAAGGGACCTCCAGAGTCATCTAGTCCAACCCCCTGCACAATGTAGGAAGTTCACAGCTACCTCCCCCTCCACACTGCCAGTGACCATTGTTCCATTCCCAGAAGATGACAAAAACCCTCTAGGATCTTCAGCCAAACTGGCCTGGAGAAAAATTGCTCCTGACCTGAAAGTGGTGATCAGCATTTCCCTGGGTGTGTGAGAAAGGGCCACAAGAACTAAGCACTGTTGCAACCCTTCCTGTCCTCCCTCTCATGAGTGATCTCTTTGTAGGGATGAGAGTATTTCACTCATTGTGTTCCTTTATTGGCTGAGAAGTTCACTCTACCTTGCATTCCATTCCTCTTTAATTCGGGTGTCACCAGATTTTCGAAAATAAATTCTGAAACTGGTGCATGGCCAATTGACTGCAACTTTTCCATTTCTTCTGCTCATTTGCAATTCCCCTGCCTCCCTAAAATTACTGATACATGTATGAGTATTGATAAAACTCTTAAAAATGCATTTATTATGGGATCCTGTAGCTGCACAGATGAACACCATATGGAAAGTATTTTGATTCAACCATATGTATAATCACATGTTCTTGCAAAGTATTTTATCAATGCATACAAGCACATCATAATGTGAGGGGGGACACAAAATAACAGTAGGAACTGGATGTTGCTGCAAAATGCATGTGTCGGACTCGGTAAAATATTCAGAAATTTTAAAAAGGAAGCAAGACCGGAGATTGTGGAATACTAAAATGTGGGATAAATTAGCTGCAGAGAATGTCAGAAGCTTTTAAAAAATGGAACAAACTTTACTAACCTGCCCATCGCTCTGCTATTAACTATTATAGTGATGTTTGTAGATAGACACAACATTAAATTGGCCTGGGCTGATCATTTATTTATTTACTTTATTTATACCCCTGTTTTATCCCTAATGGGAATACAAATTGGCTTCCTCTCCTCCATTTTATCATCCCAACAACCATAGTCTGACATTCTAAATACCACACCACATTGGCTCAGGAGTATAGAATAGCCTGAGTCAAATTCCAGTTTCCAGTCTACTGACAACCTTGTCTCCAAGGAATTCTGAAGGCTCCCTTTGTCTTGGCTAATCTCTCCAAGACCAAATTCAGCCATGTTTTTGGCAAAGAGATCAGGCTGGTCCTACCTAAAATTTCTACATGCACAAAGGGGAACAATTTTCACAGATTCCCCCCTTCCACAGTAGATCTCCTGCTCCCTCTCAAGCTATTTCTGGGGTTCCCTGTCTTACGGGAACAGCATAGGAGGCACCCACCTCACAAGGTGCCTGTTACGGGGAGAGGAAGGGAATGTGCTTGTAAACCACTTGGGGACTCCTTAAGGTAGAGATAAGTAGGGTATAAAAACCTACTCTTCTTCTAAGTTTGGAGCTGTAGAGGGAGGGGGAGGCAGGGAAGTTGCACTCTTTACATCAAAATCCTTTCATCCATGGAAATCTCAGTCAGGATCCAAACCATCATCTGGACTATGCACTAATGGCAAAGGCTGTCATTTGTTGTTGTCCCCCGCAGGCGCCCCTAGGAGATTCAGAGTGGCCAGCCAACTTGTGCCTTACACAGATGGCAAACAGAACAAGCAACTAGTGCACTACAGACTCTGATCATTCTGAACAGTTGGGGGAAATTGACTAATGGTCACCAGAGGAGTGATGCGAATGGGCTTCATGCCATGGCAGGACACCAGCTGCTGAGTCAGCACAGAGGCTCAGACTTCATGGGACTGGGTTTTAACAAATTCCTAAACTGGGAAAGCATTTGTAGAAATGTGATAAGGAGTGGGTGGCAAAGTTATATTGGACACTGCATGCATATGGTCTTCTAGGAAATGAAGATAATCTGCAGCTCACATCTGACATTGACAGAGGACATAGGATGGAGACCCTGAACCCATCCTGGGTACCTCGTAAAGTGTAGGTAGGTTAGCATAGGGCATTAGGCTCACATGGAATGGAAGACATTAGACTTGTGCAGGTGTTCCTATGCAAATATGTGCAAATATCTGAGTATCACAGGAGAGGCTTGCCGAACCCATAGCACACAAGTGGTTTGGAAAAATCAGCTATCAAAACAGCAATGCTGAGACTCAGGCTGGAATAAGACTCCCAAAACAGAAGATTTAACTTTATTGCAGGGAAGTTCACTGGTTTATATCCTACTAAGATGGAAGTGCATTTTCATCTCTGGAAGCAGGGGTAGTGATTTCCACTGATTCTTCCACCATCTCAGTGCAGATACCTACTTTGCCCCCTATACTATTCCCTAGGGCCTGCTGAATCCTAAGAACAGAACTGGAGAGGGAGGACTCAATGTGCTACAGTAGGAGAGGGAATGAGAAAGTCCTACTTCATGGGGTCTACTCTGCAAATGGCTCTCATTAGCTGCATGCCACTGTTCTGTTTTTCCTTACCTTTTTTCCTACACTGTAATAGCTTCTATACCCTTCTGGTCTGGACACAACCCGTCGGAATCCCAGACCCCATTGTAATGAATGGGAACTGCTGCATAAGAGCACGCTGCCCTTTGCCATCTCCATAGGTGCTATTAATCAGTTCTCTCACTTTTCTGTTTGATTCACCGAGTATCAATGCTGTTGTACAAATACCACTTTCAAAGAACCCTGAAACAGATCCATGACTTCAAAGAGGCTCTTCTACTTGAGAAGATTGCTTTAAAAAAATGAAACACCAAAAACATTGTATTCCTTAGCTTTCTCAAGTCCACTTGATATATGTATTGTTTGTTGTAGTTATATCCCTAAAATGCTGCCTTTTATAGTCTGACATTTTGACAGTACAGCACATAATATTGGTCTCTTTTTGTCAAATAAAAAAAAAATAAACTACAGCTTTTGAATGAATTGGCTTTGATTAATTCAACTGAACCAAAGATTTTTAAATTTAGAAAGTGTCCTGACGGCTGATGACAGATATAGCATTTAAAGCAATAGGCACCTCCCCCCCTTGAGGGTCTTCTTTTCATGAGGGTCACCACTCTCTGAAGAGCTCAGAGTGGTCCTATTTCCCTCCTGATTAGCCCTCAGCTGGAAGTGGAATGGGGAAAGGTCTTCCCCTACCCACCAAAAAGGTCTTAATTGGGCTGCATTAGTATTTAATTTGTTCATATATGAGAGGGCATCAGTGCAGCAGCACTACACATCAGTGTAGAGGATACCCACATCTGCACAAAGATAACTCAAGCAAGTTTGCCAATGGATATTTCAAAACTGGGTGAGTGAACAACTGTAGGACAAATGAGGTTCATCGTAAGTATTCATAAGGTCAATGGAATGTGTTTTAAGTGTTATCAAGTCACTTCTGATTTATGGTGACCCTGTGAATTAATGTTCTCCAAAGTGCCCTATGATTAGCAGCCATTCTTGGGTTCTGCAAACTGAGGACCATGACTTCTTTTATTGAGTCAGTCCATCTCATGCTGGGTTTTCCTCTTTTCCTGCTGCTTTCAACTTTTCCTAACATTATTGTCTTTTCCAGTGACCCTTTGTCTTCTCATAATTTGACCAAAGTATGAACAGCTCAGTTTAGCCATTTCAACTTCTAGGGGAGAGTTCAGGCTTGATTTGGTCTAGAACCCCCTTATTTGTCTTTTTGGCAAGCCACAGTATCCATAAAACTCTCTTCCAATACCACATTTCAAATAAATCAACTTTCTTCCTGACAGCTTTCTTTATTGTCTAGCTTTCACACCCATACATAGTAATGGGGAATACAATGGCATGAATCAACTTGATCTTGGTTGCCAGCAACACATCCTTATACTTAAGGATCTTGTCTAACTCCTTCACTTGAGGATCTTGTCTAGCCCTCCCCAATTTCAATCTCCTTCTGACTTCTTGGGTGCACTCTGCCTTTTGGTTGATGATGGAGCCAAGGAGTAGAAAATCTTGAACAATTTCAATTTCTTCATCATCAACCTTAAAGTCATGTAATTTCCCAGTAATCATTAGTAGGGGTATGCCAAAAAAACCCAGGTTTCCCCCCCCCCAATTTGGGTCTACTGGACCTGAAAAATATCCGTATTCTAAATATTCCTGAATGCCAATATCAGAGCGTATTGGGATGTGGGTAAATTTTTGGGTAACCTGAATTTATTTGGCTCCATTATACCCTATGGGGGCTGTCCCTATAGGATATAATGGAGACTCAATCTGGGGGTATTCTGGGCTCAGGGGGGTATTTTTTGAGGTAGATGCACCATATTTGCAGCATAACTGTTGCTACCTCTCCTCAAACCCCCCCCCCCATGTTTTAAAAAGATTGGACCAGGGGGTTCAATTCTATGGGCCCCCAAAGAAGGTGCCCCATCCTTCATTGACACCAATGGAGGGGGGGGGAGGCATTTAAAGAGAGTAGTTTCTTTAAATGCCTACTGAGTTCACTCACCGAGTCACACTGCCACAGCTGTGGTCTCTTTAAAGGTCTTCTAGCCATGCCCCCCCAAAAGCTAAATAATATCAGCTTCCATTCAGGTGCAGCTGATAATGTATTTTGGGGGTATTTATTTGGCTCTGTATACATCAAGTGCACACCCCTAATCATTATTTTTTTCTTCTTAATGTTCAGCTGTAATCCTGCTTTGGCACTTTCTGCTTTAACCTTCATCAGTAGTCGTTTCAAGTCTTCACTGTTTTCTGCCAACAATATGATGTCATCCACATATCTCAAACTGTTAATATTCCTTCCACCAATTTTCATTCCACCTTCACCTAATACAGCTTTCCTTATGATGTGTTCTGCATATAGACTGCAGAGATAGGGAGGTAAAATGCATCTTGTCTAACAGTTCTGCCAATTAGAAACCATTCTGTTTCTCCATATTGTGTCCTAACAGTGGCCTCTTGTCCAGAGCATAGATTTCACATCAAAACAATCAGATGCTGTCATACAGTCATTTCCTTTAAAGCCAGCCATAGCTTTTCATGATCCCCACATTCAAAAGCTTTGCTGTAATCTAAGAAACACAAGCTGATTTTCTTCTGAAATTCTCTTTTATGCTCCAGTAACCAATGTAATTTGCAATATGATCTATAGTGCCTCTTCCTTTTCTGAATCCAGCTTGAACATCTGGCATTTCTTGTTCCATATATGGTAACAGTCTTTGTTGTTAAGATTTTGAGCATCACTTTACTTGTGTAAGAAATTAATGTGATGGCCAGATAGTTGCTGCAGTCCTTGATGTCTCCTTTTTCAGAATTGGGATATAAACTGAGTGTTTCCAATCTGTGGGCCATTGTTTTGTTTTCCATATTTGTTGGCACAATCTTGGTAAGATTTTGATTGACTCTGTTTCTGTGGCTTGGAATAGTTCTATTGATATCCCATCCACTCCTGGTGAGTTGTTTTTCCCAATTGCTCTCAGTGCAACTCTCTTTGCTTTCTAAAACTGTAAGTTCTTCTTCAAAAGATGCTTCTTGAAAGTAATCTGTCATCCTTTCATCTCTTCTATACAGTTCTTCAGTGTATTGATCCCATCTTTATTTTGTCCTGTTCAGTTGATATATTTCCATGTTGATCTTTCAGCATGCCTAACCATTATTCCCTTTGATTTCTTGGATCTTATGGAACAGATCTCTTGTTTTTCTTTTTTGTTTTTTTTTTCTGTTTCTTTACACTGGTTCTTATAATAGTTCTCCTTGTCTCTATGTGTGAGTCACTGGGATGCTGCATTCTACATATTCCACATACAAACATGGTCTGAAATGACTGTGTTTATCCAGGAAAGAAATCATGGGGCCAGAGTTGATAGTTCAGTGTTGTTGTTTTTTAAATCACATGCTATGTGCAATTCAGAGAGAAATTGAAAAACAAAAGTTTCCTTCCAATATCCTCCCAGGGCAGGGACTGTGGCTCAGTGGTATTGCTTGGCAAGCAGAAATTCCCAGGTTCGGCCCTTGGCATCTCCACTGAGCCCATTTATGGGAAGGATGGGATATAAATTGAAATAATTTTTTAAAAGGTTCAGGTAGGAGGGGTGTCAAAAGAGTTCTTTGCCAGAGACCCTGGAGAGCCACTTTCTGAGTAGATGCAACTGCCATTGATGGGCTAACTCAGTAGCTCTGGTCATATGTTACAGTGAACTCATGTACACTGTGCATGTACGTTTGTACATCTGTTTGTGAGAAAGAGCCAATGTGCGTTTATTTTACAAGTGAAACTGGGAACCAGTACCTGGAACAGCGTGTGGCTAAAGTCAGACATTCAGCTGTACATGTGTGTCCAATTCTACCAGCGCAGGGGTGGATGTCAGAGCTGTAGCACCCTCTGCAGTTCCCTTTTTCCCTGACAAGGTCTTTGGAGGGCCTCAGACAGGCCTGTGGGGAGTTGTTTCTACCCACTTCCCTATCTTTTTGTCCTGCTCACATCTTCTCCCTTTGCAGTCTAGGGACTAGTTGAACCCTTCCTCCTTGGCCTTTCCTGGACCCACCTTTTGAAAGGTTACTTGGAGGAGGGACACCCCCAGGTTCTCCTTCTCCCTCCAGTCCGGGGGCTAGGCTCTGAAAACTGTCCAGAGCCAAGGCTAATGGGGCTTCTCCCTGGGTCTTGATACAACCTGTCCCACCCACCCCCTGGCCTCCTCTAAAGGAGCTTGCCTTCAGCCTGCTTAGGCTTAGTGAGGCTGGGACTGCTTCTCCCCTTTCCCACCTCACCAGGTGCTCTCCCCTGTACCTGTATCTGCCCCATATGGGGCCAAGTCCCACCATGCTTTCTCTCTTGTTGTCCCACCCTTGGGAATCTGTTGGGCCCAGCTGCCAGCTCTCACAGGGCCCTTTTTGTTGTGGCTGGCCCCAAGCCACCTCTGACTGTGTGGGTAAGTGTGGGGATGTGGGTGCCACCTCTGGACTACATAAGAACAAAAGAGAAGCCAATGTTGAATCAGGCCAATGGCCCATCTAGTCCAACACTCTGTCACACAGTGGCCAAAATATACCAGGTGCCATCATTACATGTTGAGTGTAATATGAAAACTGCTCAGTGCATGCATAAAGAACAATCAAGTGTAGGCTGTACATGGATTGTACACATGTTCATTACAAGTTATATAGGGCAGCTCCACAGACCCCTTCCAGTCTGGCTTTTGCCCCACCCATGGGATGGAGATGGTGCTGGTCGCCCAGTAGATGACCTCCAGAGACACCTGGATTGAGGTGGATCAGCGCTGCTGATACTTCTTGATCTGTCAGCAGCGTTCAACATGGTTCAACATGATGTGTTAACCTACTGCCTCACTGACACTGGGATATGGGGGCTTGCCTTGCAGTGGCTGACCTCCTTTCTCCAAGGCTGGGGACAGAGGGTGGTGCTGCGGGGGGGAGCTATCCCAGCGACACCCACTGGAGTGTGGTGTGCTGCAGGGAGCAATTCTCTCCCATATGTTATTTAATATCTATATGTGCCCCCTTGCCCAGATTATCTGGAGGTATGGACTAGGGTGTCACCAGAACGCAGATGACATCCAGTACTATCTACTGATGGACGGCCATCTGGATACGGCTCCTGGAGATCTGGAGGAGGCATTACAGGCCATGACTGGATGGTTGTATCAGAGCCGACTGAAGTTAAATCCATCTAAGACAGGGGTCCTGTACCTGGGTCATAGGGGACTGGAACAGGGAATAAGGCTCCCAGCCTTCAATGGGGTCTCATTTCACTGGCTGCCTATCAAATTCTGGATCCATTTCAAGGTGCTGGTACTTACCTTTAAAGGCCTATACGCCAGGGGCAAGCATACCTTCGAGACCGCCTCTCCCCATGTGAGCCCCATAGAGCATTGAGGTCCACCAACCAACATCTTTTGGTGGTCCCTGGCCTCAGGGATGTCTGACTTGCCTCGACCAGGGCCAGGGCTTTTTGGCCCTGGCCCCTGCCTGGTGGAATGAGCTCCCATGTGAGATCAGGGCCCTGCAGGATTTATAACAATTCCACAGGGCCTGCAAGATTGAGCTCTTCCACTGGGTTTTTGGTTGAGGCAGCGGGCATCCCCTCCTCGAGCCGGCCTGAACAGCTATCCTGTAATGAAAAGCTAGAGAGTTTAGGGTTGTTTTCCCACTTTGGGGGGGGGAAGATAGCCAAAGGAGACATTATTAGAATTAGAGAAATTATTTCTGCTTCTCCCCTGTATTCTATAATTCAGGGTCATCCAGTAAAATTTATTAGCCATTAATTCAGGACGGGGCGGGGGGAATAAATAAGTCCTGTGCATAATTATTTCATTGCTACGCAATGCAAAATTTGTCAGTGGCATAGCAATGATGTCACTTCCGGCATAGCTGGCTTTAAAAGGGGATTAGGCTTATTCATGTAAGAGGGCCATGGCTGTCAGTGCTGATAGGCAAATGGGATCTGTAAACTTGTATGTTATAGATTCCTTAATACAGGGTGTTGAGTGGGAGAGCAGAAGCAGGAGAGAGCTTGTGGGCTTCCAAGGGATATCCGAATGGTCATTCTGGGTGACAGCAGATTGGATTAGAGAGACACGGACTCCCAGGACAACGCGGGACTCCCCCGCTGTAAGTAAATTTCGACTTGGCAACCCTAACTGTAAGCTCTTGGAGGATTGGCTACATTAGAGGTGTGTTGCCTAATATGCAAAGAAGTTCCTGCTACAAAAAGAGCCCTGCATGCACAAGTGCAGACGGCAAATCTGCTTGGCTTCTAAGCATTCCTCAGGAACTGTGCCTGCATCCTTAAGTTTTGCCTCCAGAGCCATATTTTTTTTCTTTTTAATCAAAACCTGAAATGTAAGTGGAACACAAATAGAACTGAGCTGAAATGAGTCACCATTTTTCAAGAACATTTTCAGTACTGCAGAGAAACACCTCTTTTCCAGTTATTTTTTTGCTCTTGTTCGTTTAAATTGTCCTCGTATCAACATTCTCTGTCACTGCCCTAATTTGACCCCAATGGCACTATGTAACCTAATTTTATTGGTTGCATTGCCCACACAATTTCATTTTCTGCCCTTGGGGATGATGTCCCACCAGGGTCAGCATCTTAATATGATTCTGTTCACGATGTGATCCCTGACTGGATGAGACAAGTGATCTGGCTATTTCAGGAAGGCAGCATCAGTACCAAAGTATTGAAGACAAGGTGAATATTTATACAACTCTAAATGGTTTGGGGGAAGAATTGTCTGTTCCCCTGAGAGCTCTAGTTTCATTCCTGAAATTGAAATAGGGTACTATTCCTCAAGGTCCTAAATATGAACATCACAAAGAGATTCAAGGGGCCATTTCAGGTGCTCTGTTTTAAACAAACTTCTATTCACAAAAGCACTGGAATCCTGACACTCTTCTTCTGGTTGACTCTGGGCAGGCCTGAATCAGATATAGGCATGCAATTAATAAGTCCTAGGCTTCTAGTCACCATGACCTAGGTAGACCAGGCTTAGGGATGCCAGACCTGTCCGGGGGGGGGCGGTCCCCGCTCCCAGGCCCACCTCTCCGCTGCCAATCAGCTGGCTGGTGGGGAGACTTGCTGCAAATAAAAGGGAGAGGCACCTGATGTTTTAGTAACATGCCTATGTGACTTCAACATTACTCAGAAGTGATGTGTGGACATCAGGGCGATGCTCTGGTTTTGGAGGACGAGGAGATTGGATTTTTACCCCACCCTTCACTACCCAGAGGTGTCTAAGAGTGGCTTACAAACTCCTTTCCCTTCCCCTCCCCACAACAGACACCCTGTGAGGTAGGTGGGGCTGAGAGAGCTCTGACAGAAACTGCTCTTTTTCAAGAATAGCTGTGCCAGAACTAGGGCTTGCCCAAGGTCATCCAGCAGCTGCAAGTGGAGGAGTGGGGAATCAAACCCGGTTCTCCCAGATTAGAGTCCACGTACTTAACCACTACACCAAACTGGTAATTCTACCATAGAGTTTTTGCCCAAAAACCAGAGCATCGCTCTGGCATCCCCAACATGCCTATATCACTTCCATGGGCACATCGCTGAAACCTCAGATGAAACTGCCTACTCCCAGTAAGCTTACTCTTCATCCTCTGCTAGCTGCCAGGAGGGACCTGGGAATGCTACCCAGGCTAGCCTGGTTTTGTAAGATCTTGGAAGTTAAGCAGGGTCTATCCTGGTCAGTATTTGAATGAGAGACCACCAAGAAAGTCCAGGGTTGCTATACAGAGGCAGGCAATGGCAGGCCACCCCTGAATGTCTCCTGCCCTGAAAATTCTACGGGGTCACCATAACTTGACTGCAACTTGACAGCAAAAACAAAAAAAAAGCTTCTAGTCAGCTTTCCTATATCAGATCATGAATCTCCTTGCAAGAGATATGCTAAGAATGTTCTTGGTGCGTTTGGAGTGTACTACACAAGTAAAAATTATTACAAATAAATATTTGCTTCCATGTTATGTTTTTATTGAAATATATTACATTTTCAACATTGATTAACTTATTAACTTTACTGACACATTGTAACAAACTTCAGCTTGTTATTTGCAGAATGAACGATTTTTCAGGAAGCTTAAAAGACTGTGATGATACTATCCATTGATTTTAGACAGATAATTAAAGGAGAGTGATTACCTGAGTACATTATTTTGTAACCAAAAGTAAACAGGTGACAAGAGAGAAGCATCTCGCATCTCAGTTTCTCATCTTTATAGGTTTCCAAAGTCATCTTTCAACAACACCTAGCTGTCCCACTTAATATGGAGGTAACCAAGAATGTTGACAAAAGGCCTAACAGCAGGATAAATACTAATGGTTGCATATGTTAAATTAACAAAACTTTAATACATAACCAATAATTTAAAAATTCATTAAAATCAAACGCATTTCAGCCACGAGGCCTTCCTCAGTTGTACAAATAGTTAAAATTCACATCATAAAATAAAATTATACAAAATACATTTATGTCCTAAACTTTAAAACCTTTAAAAAACTTAAAAAACTTAAAAAAAAGAAAAAATGGAAAGAAGAAAAGTGGATCACTTAAAATAATTATTGTGACATTTATAAAATTTAAAAATGTAATTTCCATAATTATTATATTGCTCACACTTACAAGAAGTAGGGCCAGTTCATTAACTAGATAAGTGACACTTCATTATTGGAATAAACTAGGTCTTTCATAATCATTTTTCAGGTTGTGGTTGTTCCTGGTCCAAATATCTGTTTTTAATTCATTCAAAACATACAAATAAACAAATTAAGAAGAAAAGAAAACAGAAGAAGAAAATCTTTTTGAAAAGTATAATAATTTACCTTTGTAAGCGAGGTCAAAATGAATCGTAGATCTATTGGTGTGTATATCCACATTCTGGAAACAAATTACATAGAGCAATCCCCATTACTATCACATATTTATATTAGACACTAGGAAAATGGAAGATGATACGATGCAGGAAAATTGGTTGTCATGTCACTAGCTGCCCGCTTAATATGGAACAAAAAGAGGGGGGAGGACTTAACCCTAAAACCTGGGAACCAGAACCTAAAGAGGTACATCAAACAGAATAGAGGGGCAACAATAAAAACTTTATAATAAAAAAATGCACGTATTTAATAGCAAAGTATTTAAAAACATATAAGGGCCCTTATATTTTTTTAAATTATTTGCTAATAAATACATGTATCTTTTTATATTATAAACATTAAGTTTTTATTGTTGGCCCTCTATTCTGTTTGACTTACCCTTTTAGGTTCTGGTTCCCACTTAATATGGACACATGTTCTTGGCTAGGTAGTAGTTGTCTTATAGCTTCAAACAACATACAAAGTCATCTATACTTAAATATCTTTTTGAAATGTATAAATACTGTGTCAACATTCTCTCTAGTTTTAATCATAATCTAGAATATAAAACATAGTGATTAGAAGTGTGTGTGCGCACATGCACGCGCGCACACACACACACAGACAGACAGACAGAGACTGACTTTTGGGCCCCAATAAATACACCCCCTATTTGAACTGTATCTTCACTTCTGTATTTAGTTGGACAGTCTTGCCATTCTCAGGCACTTCTTACACGTGGGCCCAATTTATATTATCTATTTATGCAAGTTAGATTGTTTCTAGTCTCCTAAAAACCATATCATTCTGTTATTCCTTTGTTTCTTACCCCTCTGTAAAGCTGTTCCATTCTTGGTCTCTGGACTCTCTATTTGGATGGCTTTCCTGAGAGACCAGGCTAACCCTGCTTCTGGCCTGCAGAAGCATTCTCCATGATCTTTTTAGTCAAAATTAGCAACTGTTTCCCTATATTCCTGGCCATATCCATGACATTCTGCATTTAGACTGTAAAAACATCTTCTTTCTGCCACATGTTTGAGCATGACAAGGGCAAGGGCCTTTTCCATTGTGGCCCTGACTTCATGGAATGCTTTGTCTGAGGAGACTTACGCCTTGTGGGACTTGTGAGACATAGTTATTCCACTAATGTAATTCTGGTGGACTCTACCATCAACACTGCTGATTTTTATGCCAAAAGTGTTAGTTTGCTGTGTGCTGAGTTTTTAATTTGAATTTATTGAAATGATCTTGTTATTGTATTGCTATGTTGTTAGCCTCCCGAGGCCCAGTTTGGAGGAGGGTTGGTATAAAAATCTAATAAAATAAATAAAAACAAAACAACTACACAGTAAATAGGCAAGACCCTTAAGAAGATACCAAATAGGATGAATTTATACCATTTTTTGAAGTACACGCATGACATTCACAGTAACCTTTATATCTTCAGTGTGAAAAGGCTTCATCTCTACAGCTACAATAATTTCTTTCCAGAGACCAAGCAAGGATTTTCATGTTCTCAGGAAATAAATGTTATCCATGGCCGAGGAGCTGCACTCTCAGTGCATAGTAATCCAAAGGCAGGCTGTTTTTATTCCCCAATTATCCAACATCTGAACAACAGCTACACTTTCAGTTACTCAATCAAGATAAATGTTACTGGATTGTGAGTAGGATTGATTATTAATTTTTCCCCTTCGATTTTAATTAAGGCACTTGGGCCCAATTTAAATCTTTGACAAGAAAAGGTAAGCAAATTAGCTTTCCCTCAGAACTGTGTTTTGCATGCACCTGAAATCTTTGAAACTCGAAAATTCGGTTAATTAAAAAACCCTTGTACATTTTTTTTCCTCTAGCATGATGCTAATTGAAGGCATAAGTGGAAATGAAGTTTGGCATACTGCTAGTAAATCATTGCTATCATAATAAGGCTGGGAGAAATATGAGGTGGGGGTTATTATGCATTTTTTTTAAAAAAACCTAAGCTCTACTTTTTCACTTGGCAAAGCTTAATGCTTGGCGATACAGTCCTAAACAAAGTCATATACCCTGTTAATTGCATCGACTTGGAAGGGTGTATCTGCACTTAGGATTTCACTGTTTAGGATTGCATTGAAACAGCATTACACAATCAGTATTAATTCCAAATGTACAAAATCCCTATGAAAAAAATTTCAGTAGCGTTACTTAAACTCCAATAGGGACTTCCCCTCCAATTTCCTCATATTCTTAAGCTATAAAGAATCCTTAAATTAATTCTGAATTTCTCTACAGTCAAAATTTGGTGACAGCCTTGGGTTGCCAGGCTCCCTCTCCCCCAGACACTGGCAGGGAACAGGGATGTAGGGTTGCTGGATCCAGGCTGGGAAACTCCTGGAGATTTGGGGGTGGATTTATGTATTAAATTATTATATGGCAGAGTTACACACAGGAAGCATATAATAATATAAAATACATAACCAAGTTGATACAACAGGTATGCAGGCCGACTGGGCAATTCCCCTAAATACTAATGGCTAAACTTTCAAGCCTGGGGAGGACAGGGACCTTATTGGGGTACAGTGACATAGAGTCCACCCTCCAGTTAATGAAATCATGTGGGCCAATGCATCCATTTTCTCCAGGGGGACTGATCTCAATAGTCTGGAGATGAGCTGTAACTACGGGGGATCCCCAGGTCCCACCTAGGACAAAATGTTCATAGTCTCATCCAACTGTTTTTGGCTTTCCCTATAGTTCCTTCAATGTTTTGTCTTGGGAAAGGAATTTCCACAATTAGCCAGCTTTGCTTTAGGTAAGATGTTGGTGGTAGCTTGAATATTAATAAGCAGTAGGTGAAATAAGAGCTCTGCCTAAAGTCACAGGGAATCAAACCAAGGTCTGCTCATATTCAGAATAAATGTGTTCAAAATTCTAATTTGCCATTATTCAAATAATAGTTTCATGTCAGGTCAAGTATCCCACTAGTTCATGTTCACTGATTTGATCTCAGAACAAATCACTGATTTGATCTCAGAACTCACTGATCAGAGCACACGTCCTCTTCACCCCACCCCACCCTGAAACATGGCTGAGCTGAGCAATCATCATTTCTTGGAGTTTGGGTAGCTAGCAGTAGGATTGCCAGACCTGGGTTGGGAAACTTCTGGAGCTTTGGGAGCAGACCCTGGGGAGGGCAGGGTTTTGGGAGGGGAGGGATGTAAGCAAGGTACAATACCATAGAGTCCATCCTACAAAGCAGCCATTTTCTCCAGGAGAGCTGATCTCTGCAGTCTGAAGATCAGTTGTATTTCCAGGATATATCCAGGCCTTATCTGGAGGTTGGCAACCCTAGCTACTGGGAATCACATAAATTGTCTGGATTTTGAGGGTATGTACTGATTTTGTACCCATGCAGTGTGCAGCATTCATCATGTTTAATGCATGTTCAGGACTAATAACTTCACTTGCCTGCACCCAAGTACATCCACACATCATGTTGATGTCTTAAAAGAACTCTCCTAAGCAACTTCCCATACCAATCCACACAAAGTAAAACCAACCAACCACTTTAATAAGCCCTGCAAGCCAATTCCCAGAACTGCAACTGATTTCCAGACTAGAGAGATCAGTTCCCTTGGAGAAGATGGCTGCTTTGGTGAATGAACTGTGTGGCACCAAATTCCCCCAGAGCTCCCTCCACTCCTCAAAGCCCAGACTCACCAGACCATTAAGTGTTTTTAAAATCCTGATTGCTGTGACTTCTGCTCAATATAGAGATATCATACCCAGAAAGAAAGACCAAGCAGACCAGTGAGCTAGGAGGACCCGAGAAGATGACCTGATCCAGAATGGAATTGGCTTCAGCAACACCTGGAGTTCTCCTGGGGTTAGAACTGATCTCCTGGGATTAGAACTACAGAGATTTGCTCCTCTGGAGAAAATGGCAGCTTTGGAGGGTAAATTCTATGACATACCATCACCAACGCACTCCGTTCCATCCCCATATTTCTCCCACCCCAGCCCCAAATCTCCAGAAATTTCCAAAGCCACAGTTGACAACCATAGTAGGACTGAAGAACATTAATTGAGAATGCCTTTTGGGTTTCATAATGATGTGGTGTCTAAGGATGGGCATGGGTCAGCTCACAAACTAAAGTCTGTGATGCATTTTGCCCAGTTCATGGTTCGCAAACTGAAGTTCATGGCAGGTGGACCAAAATGAACTTTCCATGAACTTTGAAGTGGTTCGTGGCAGTTTGTGGCAGTTTGTGAATGGATACATTTCCAAGACAGACTGTCACTGCTCAATCAAAATGTTTACCAAACTTCAGAGCAAAGGGGGGGAGGGGGAATTCTCCAGCCTTGGAAAAACAATAGGGTCCTTCCAAAGTATAACGGGCACTGCCAATAACAGAGCTTCCATCCTGCTTTATGGGATCAGAATATTGTATATACCCTCAGCTCAGCTCTGCACCCTCTCTTCTGTTAGGTGTTGGCAGTAGGGTTGCCAGGTCAGGGTTGGAAAATACCAGGAGACTTTGGGGGTGGATCCAGGAGAGGGCGGGGTTTGGGGAGGGGAGGGGCTTCAGCATGGTACAATGCCATAGAGTCCACCCTCCAAAGCAGCCATTTTCTCCAGGGGAGCTGATCTCTGTCAGCTGGAGACCAGTTGTGAAAGCGGGAGCTCCTGGAGGCTGGCAACCCTAGTTTTAACCCTTGTTAAAAGCAGAGTGCATTTGTTTATTCCAGATTGTGAACACCTCTCTCCTGGTGGGGTTTGGGTTTTAGGTGGACTAAAGGCTCTGAGCCCCCTCCCGTGACACTGTTCATGCCAAGCAGAGGGACTTAGCTACTAGGTGCCTCAGTGAGAACCCACATTTATATCCTCCCACCCTTCCTGATTGTGAACACCTGTGTGCCATGAGGGTGAATGTGGGTGCAAAGAGTGTTCATTGTGGGAGGAAAAAAGTCCTCCATCCCATGTGTATCACAGGCCTCCCTCCCAGGGCACCAAACCCATCCTGCCAGCCCACTGGAGCCCGGCCCTAGCAAGGCAATTCAAGACCCACGTCTTGGAGCCTCCCTGTTGCTGCTCCCACCTCAAGTACACCCCTCCATGGCCCTCCCAGCTCCACACCAGAAAATTAGGTCACCCTCCAAGAGGTCATTTCTCCAGGAACAGTGCCAATACTGACATCCCAAAGGGCTATATGGAGCGTCCAGAAATCAGTCACTTGCCTCATTGAAAAATGATTGCTGTGTAGAGGACCATCAGGGAGAGGTCCCCTGCAAGTCTGATGTTTCTAGCTTGCACAGGGTCCATTCTCCTGAACCTCCTGAACCTGCACCTGAACCTCCTGAACCTGCACTCATAAATCTAATCCTCACCAAACTTGGAGAGCTGGTAGAGGACAGTCAGCCAGAGATCCCCTATAAATGTTGTGTCTATAGCATGCCAGGGGACCATTCTACCACATCATGAACCAAACTGGTTCATTTGGTGCCTAAAAGTTTGTGATGATTGCTTACGACCCGGGCACACGGCAAACCACGAACCACATTTTCCCAGTTTCTGCCCATCTCTATTGGTGTCCACAGTATAGTGCCTGTTGATGTGCCTGTCACGTGGCTGCCTTATACTGAGTCAGACCTTTGGTCTCTCAAGGTCAGCAGTATTTACTTGACTGGCAGCAGAACTCCAAAGTCTGGGGGGTTGGGGGCGGTTCTGAAATTCTGAGCCTTCTTCCAGATCGAAATATTTCATTTATCCTTGTAAATTGGATTACTTCCTTTTTAACCGAATAAATGACCCAGCAAACAACGAATTACATCCAGGACTGAAGGAAACCATTTTCTACATTAAAAAACAACAACACCACAGAGAAGCCTACAGCAATGCAATAACCAGCTGCCACAAACGGCACAAGATAGCAGCTGTCAGCTTTCCTCCACAATAGTATTTTCTCACTTGTCTTTAGACAATACAGCATGATGAATCCAAAAAGACCACATAAAAAAGCCATGATAATGCAAGTCAGCCCAGTTCCGAATTTATTAGCAAGTAGCACCCTTGTCCGTATGCTTGTGACGAGTGGAAGGCAGGGTGCTAGAGAACAAAAAGGATAGGGGTGCTGCAGGGGTGCCACTTCCTGGGTACTGAATTTTGAGCTGGGAAGACAGATTAAACAGCACAGAATGGATTTCACTTGGTAACAGGAACTGAAAATTTCCTAACAGATGAGGAGGAGGAGAGAGGAGAGGAGAGGGAGTGTGTATGCTGTGAGATCATGCAAGCTCTTGCCAGAGATGAAATTCTGTACCAATTCGAGACCCACGTCTTATTTACTTTGCCCACAGTGCAGAAATTCTTCACCCGTCCTGAGTATCTTGCAAGACCTCTGCAGCTGATGAAAGGCAGATGCCAACCACAGCATAGGGTGACTATTGATCCTCATTAATATTTCCTATGAGTCCTCATCAGAGATGTACAGAGCCTTGAAATTCCTGGGAGGAAGGGAGTATGGCTCAGTGGTAGCGCATTTGCCTTACACGCAGAAGGTTCCAGGTTCAATGCAGCATCTCCGATTAAAAGGACCTTGTAACAGTGATGTGAAAGATCTCTGCCTGAGACCTTGGAGATCTACTGCTAATCAGAGTCAATGATGTTTATCTCGATAGACCAATGGTGTGACCCAGTATAAGGTGCTTTCATTTTTTCCGTTTTGCCATCATGGCGACTCCGTAGAGCCTTCAAGGCAAGAGACATTCAGAGGTGGTTTATCATTGTCTGCCTCTGCCTTGTGTCCCTGGACTTCCTTGGTGGTCTCCCATCCAAACACTAACTAGGGCTGACCTTGTTTAGCTTCCAAGATCTGCAGAGATCAGGCTAGGCTGGACTATCCAGGTCCAGGCTTTCAGGGTGTTTCCTGAGAATTACTCAGATGTTTTACTCTGCATAGGAACCACCAAATTTGGCTCTCCTTATTCCTTTAAACGAACTTCAACAGCAACTCTGGCTTTTAATTAATTCTATCTCTTCTGAGGCATGCTTGAAATTAACAGATAGTGCTTTAATCTCAGAAGATGGCAAAGTACTGGTTACAGATTTGGGAGGCCTGAGTTCTATTCCTTACTCTGTGACTCGCACAGTTGGAAAAATATGCCAAATATGCAAATCTTCTTCAATTGTATTATGCATCAGGTTGAAGCATTGCCAACTGTCTTGAAACCTGGACAGGCTTTTGCCGACAACTGAATGATTGGCTACTACATGGGTTTATGATGTTTTCAACTTTAATGAAGTAACTTGATGCATTTTGACTTCTAATGTAATTCATTCTAGTTGGCTTCACATTTTCTGCTAGTGCACAACTCGTTTCTTTAAGGATGTTTCTGAAACGCTAACTTTCTTCAGACTTGATGAAGATATTTTTTGAAATGGGATTGTTAACTGGCTGCCCATATCTTCTTGTTCTTCCTGATCTGGTCCCATTCTGGATTATTTCGATCAACTCAGCCTTGAGGAAGTTGACAGATTGATCTCAATGGTACGTCCAACCATATGCAGCCTTGATCCGTGCCCCTCGTGGCTAATTAAAGCTGGCCACGAGGGGTTTTGAGGAGCCCTCAGGGACATTATCAACAAGTCCCTATATGAGGGGCTGTTCCTGGGGGCTCTCAAGGAAGCGATGGGCCACCCTCTCTTGAAAAAAACATCCCTGGATTCAGCAGAATTGGCTAACTATCGGCCGGTCTCCAATTTGCCCTATTTGGGCAAATTAATAGAGAGGGCAGTGGTGATACAGTTGCAGAGCTTTCTGGATGACACTTCCATGTTTGATGCCTACCAGTCCAGCTTCCGCCCGGGTCATGGGACGGAGACAGCACTGGTCGCCCTCACGGATGACCTCTGGAGGCATCTGGATTGGGGTGCTGTTGTTAGACCTGTCGGCTGCATTCAACATGGTTGATCATCAGCTACTCACCCACCGCCTCCCATTACTGGCCCTCGATGGGGTGCCGTTGGTGCCAGCGCTGAAGGTCCGGAGTTTGGGAGTGCTCCTGGATGCCTCCTTAACAATGGAGGCCCAGGTAGCAGCCACTGCCAAGGCAGATTTTTACCATCTTCGGCTGATCAGGCAGTTGGTTCCCTTCCTCGAATGCAAGGATCTGGTGTCAGTGATCCATGCTATGGTCACCTTGAGGTTGAACTACTGTAATACTCTCTACATGGGGCTGCCCTTGAGACAACTCCGGAAGCTGCAGCTGGTGCAAAATGCAGTGACCAGCCTGCTGAATGGGTCTCCCCATGCGGGAGCACATCCAGCCTGTGCTAAAGTCGCTGCACTGGCTGCCAATAGCATTCCAGATCCACTTCAAGGTGCTGTTTTTGACCTTTAAAGCCCTATATGGTCAGGGGCCTGTCTACCTGAGGGGACGCCTTTCCCCACATGTCTCCCAGAGGGCACTGTGATCTGGGACACAACACTGCCTGACCCTCCCTGGCCCTAAAGAGGCCAGGCTGACAACAACTAGGTCCAGGGCATTTTCCTTGGCTGCACCAGTATATTGGAATGAGCTTCCTAGTGAGATCCAGGCCCTGCGAGATCTCCAGCAATTTTGCAGGGCCATGAAGACAGAGCTTTTCTGCAGGGCATATCAGTGAGACAGATGTCATGCCAGTTGAGCCATGCCAACCCACTAAGTGATCACACTGTGGTAGAAGTTTAGATACAATATATATTGAGCCGTTCATTTATATTTATTGTATTTCTGGTTAAACTGTTTTATATGAATTGTGCGTGTTTTTATGTATATTGGTTTTATGGATGTTATAAGCCGCCCTGAGCCACTTGGGCGGGAGGGCAGGATAAAAAATGGAACAAATAAATCTTCATTTGCTATTTGTTTGCATTTGTATCAGTTATAAGACACAGGGTGTCCTTATTGCTTGAGACTATAGATTTCTTTGTATATTATTCAACTGTTTTGTGCACAATTTAATTTTTCATGTATGGATATTAATGTTGACTATAAACAATTACACACAGTGGAGGTTTCAATCGTTTATTTAAGCTTAAGAGATCTGTACAGCTTATTTGGTAAATTTTCTAAAACATTCAGGGGCTGGCTTAATAGCCTATACATGGTGCTTTGGTTATATTGTTTCTCTATTTTCACACCGTGGTCCCTTGTTTTGGTTCAATTGAAAAATATGCCAAATATGCAAATCTTCTTAAATTGTATTATGTATCAAGCTGAAGCCCTTAGCTTTTCTCAGTGAAGAATTTACACCATCTGTCCAGAGGCAGAGCCATTCTGGAGGGACTGTAGCACAGACACAGTAAGCAGCTCACAACATTACTCCCAGAAGAACCATGTTGTTGTATGGAAAGGAGGATGAACAAATCCTAGCATGAGCAAAGGGATGACTAAAAGGATGTGACCTCAGACCTTCCCCCAACTTTGAGCCACAATGCAAGACAATGCTAAAATTAATGGAGTCAGCATGGTGTAGTGGTTAAGAGCAGAGAACTCCAATCTGGAGAACCTGGTTTGATTTCCCACTCCTCCACATGAAGCCAGCTGGGTGACCTTGGGCCAATCACAGTTGTCTCAGGGTTCTCTCAGCCCCACCTGCCTTACAAGGTGCCTGTTGTGGGGAGGGGAAGGGAAGCTGCATAAAAAATCAGCTCTTCTCCTTCTTAATGTGCCTGATTTTCATAAGTAGCAAAACAGTTTGCATACTAGGCCAACTGGACTACCCAGATTTGGCATATTGGAATATGGCAGGTCTACCCACTCTATGCCCTGACCTGGATGGGCCATGCTAGTTGGATCTCATCAGATCTTGGAAGCTAAGCAAGGTCGGCCCTAGTTAATACTTGAATAGGCGATCATCACAGAAGTCCAGGGTTGCTACCCAGAGACAGGCAATGGCAAACTACCTTTTTTCATCGCTTGCCTTGAAAATCCTGTGGGGTTGCCATAAGTCAGCTGCGACTTGATGACATTCTGTCTCATTCAAAATGTCCCTCTTATATCAGTATTAATCCCCGGCAAAACATGTTTTGAGCCATGAGCGGAGGATGACTTCCCCTGAATGTTCTTAGTACGCATGTGCCTCCAACTGGAGTTCTGTGATTTCCTGCAATTTCAGAAGTCCCTAGAAGATAAATCTTCGATGGGGTACATGAATCTGGACTCTCATGAACACACATGCACCTAGAATTCTTATGCAATGCTCCTCTTTTGGTAACCCTTCCTTAACTATCTGGACAGATAGTAAATACTGTAGGCTGGGTCTGAATTGCAAATATTTTATAGTAAGTACAACAACATCCATTCTGTGATTAGGCATTTACTTAAACATTCTTAAACTTATTAACACCACAACAAAATAAAACCTGTTATATTAAAATTCTTGTTTCTGCAGACAGTTCAGAACAGACTGTTGCACAGTAAATGGAATCTAGGTGTAAAGAAAAACTATCAGCACTGTCTAATGCAGGTGGGGGAGGCGAGCTTTAGTGTGAAAAAGAGAGGTGTTACAAGTATGCTAGAGTGTCACTACTTTCAGCTGTGAAATGTTGGATGAGGGAATTCTGAGCAGGGCGTAATGGGAGAATTCTGAGCAGGTCGACATTCGGCCACCGAAAACGAAAGGCAGTTTCCAATCTTAGATAATACCTCCCCCGAGTCATTGGAATGACCTTGCTCAGAGCCGCTACCCTAGAATCAGATACAGTTCATTCAAGTGGAACGGATGCCAATGAAAAGTGCATCACAAAGGGGAGGGGGGAACCCTCCCAAATGTGAGCAAAGGCCAATATTGCTCTGGCAGCGAGAACAAATTGGCTTTTGAAAAATGCAACAGTTATAAAAATTTCCATAGGTCTATCAGTAAAATAAAACTCACGGATCAACTGGTGATAGACAGCAATTCCAGAGAAGCCAAGAGGGGAAATGTTTCCATACGCTAAGAAAACAGGCCTGGGTGAGTAAAATATTCAGGATGCTGTAACCTAGGATGAATCCGAGCAGACTGTTCAGGTAGACAGAAGCTGCATAGTTTCTTCTTCAGGGGAAGCACAACACTTTATCAAGTAGGCTGAGTCCCTGCCCCATGAGCAGCAGCACCATCAACCAACACTATGGCAGTCTAAAGCTTCCATTTACTGGCCAGGTCTGGCCAGGCAAAAATTGCCCAGCATTGGGTAGATTGTTCAAGATCACTATCAACTTCATGTGGAAGTGATCCCAAAACAAACTTCCCCTTGCTTCCTCTGTAGAAGCAATCTTAAGCAGGCCTATTCAAAAGTAAGCCTGTTTATAGTCAATGGTGCTTCTGCTTGGGAAAGTGTTGTTAGCGATTGCAGCCTATGGCTGTGAACACAGTAGAGTGCTTCAGTGAAGGAAGTGGTAACTGAAGTACATTATTTCTTTACAGAAGACATTCATTGTACAAAGATGAAAGTGTCTGGTCTTAAAAATAATTGAGCTCATTCAACCTACACATTTCTGGTGCTGTTTGTATGTACCCATTCTATACATTCCTGTTGTAAAGGCAAATGGGGGATGCAAGATGGCGCCGAGGCAGCTGCTCTGACTTCTAACATTATGCAAGGAAAGGCAAATTTGAAAATGTGGGGACTTCAATTAGAGTTTATACCAGGAATAAAACATCATCTGCTGTAATCTTACCTCCACTGCCACCTATTTGGCAACATAGTGTGGTTAGGAGAAGTCAGAGAGAAGCTCCCAGGTTAAGAACAAAGAGTGACATCCCATGAAGGAGATAAACATACACACACCTAGCACATCTAGCAAAAGGTCCAGGCATGCTGAGTTGCCTTACTCCAACAATACCAACATACAAAAAGGCCTCGACCACACATTAGATTTTGTCTGTATTTTAAACAACTTTTTTTTCTTTTGCAAATGAAGCCTCTAGGATTGCTTTATCAAGGAGAATGACATCACATATAGCCAAGGTTAGGGTGTTTCTAATGAGAAAGTGGAGGAGGAAAGGTTAAAGTTTCCTTTTCTCCCTGCAACATTCTCTTCCTTGATGAAACAATCCTGGGGGGCATGGAATGGTATGGTATAGCCTGATTTGTTCAGATCTCGGAAGCTAAGCAGGGTTGTACTTGGATGGGAGATCACGAAGGAAGGCTCTATGGAGAGGAAGACAATGACAAACCACCACTGCTTCTCACTTGCCTTGAATGGCCTTTGCTGGGTTTGCTGGTGTGACTCGACAGTACATATGTATATGAAGCAATCCTGGTGCAAAAAGGGCGGGGGGACTCTTTAAAATAAATGGAGAAGAAATTGCAAAATGTAGTTGAGATCACAGACATTTTAATTTAAAAAATAGTTAAGAGATAACCCTGATGGAACAACCCAGTGGTCCATCTAGTCCAGCATATTGTTTTCACACAGTGGCCAACCAGTTGCCATAGAGGGCCAACCATCAAGGCACAGAAGCCAGGGCGTTCTCCTTGATGCTGCCTCCTATCAATGGCATTAAGACCTTCACTGCTGCTGGATGTGTAGGTTCCCTTTAGTAACCACAGAGAGTACCCCTCAATACACTTCTCCTCCATGAATCTAATAGTCTTTTAAAGCCATCTGTACTCAAGGTCATCACTGCATCCCCTGACAATGAATTCCACAATTTAAACACTCAGTGATTGAAGAAGTGCTTCCTTTTATCCCTCCTGAATCTATTGCTCATCAACTACATTGGCCTTAGAATCACAGAATCTTAGAGCTGGAAGGTACCTCTGTGGTTATCTAGTCCAAACCCCTGCACAATGCAGGAAATTCACAAATACCTCCCTCCCACACACACCCAGTGACCCCTGTTCCACACCCAGAAGACGGCAAAAAATCTCCAGGATTTCCAGCCAGCCTGGCCTGGAGAAAAATTCCTTCCTGACCCCAAAGTGGTGATCAGCATTACTCTGGTCACGTAAGAAAGGGCCATGAGAACTAAGCACTGATATAACCCTTCCTGCCCTCTCTTCTCATGAACTGCCTTGATAAGAATATTATAGAAGTAACTATTCATGATGGTGAAATCCCCAATTCTCCATTAATTTCTGAATGCTGAAACTAAACCTTGTCTAACAAGGAAGGGGGAAGGACAGCCCTTCAGGAAGACCAGCATGAGACATTCTCAGACTTCACTGGAACAGTGGTGTGGCAAAAGTCAGAGAACATGTGTCCGGTAAACATGAATAAATAGAGAGTGCATCCCAAACCCATTCACAAGCCTGCAGACATTCACCACATTCAGAGACAGCAGCGACTACAGGCACTTGGTGGCATCTGTGAAAGAGACCAACTCCTTTTTCCCTCTCCCATGCCAACGAAAAGCCATTACCGCGAAAACAAATTACTTAAACTAAGATGTATCTCCTTTAATGTCGTGAAGAATATCTAGGAATAATACCGAGGAAAGTAGCAAGGTTTCGCAGGAAATGAATATTACTAAGAACATTGGTCTGGGTTATTTTATGCACCAGCAACCACATTACTCTCTCCTGCGCAGCCCGCTTTCTGCAGTGTGCACTAAGCTAAATTCCATTAAAATCAATGGTGCAATTGCTCTCTATTGGGTGCAGCAGTATTATGAGAAATGCAAATATTATGGAGAGAAACTAAGGCTGAAAACACATATCTGCAGATCACTCATGTTGAACCACAGAAGTGTTCTGAATCAGCCCCGCCACAGACAGAAGCTCATCTACCACACGCTAATGTCTACATAATGTATTCTGAGCAAACATGATCTGCATCTCCATAGACTTCATCAGGCTACTGGAATCGTAATGCTCAGATTTCCTCCTATGAAAACAGCAAGCAAAGACATCACAGAGCCATTTCCCCACCTCTTTAGTAGCTCTCAGGGTCAGGCTGGCCCCTGACTTCCCACCTAGCCCAGGGTGCCACGGCCTTCTCCCCTGGATTAAATTGATTAGCCAGTGCAGCAGCAGGAGAAAAATGGAGGGGGAGTCAATGATGCTCTAGGATTGTCCCGGTCAGCCGCCTCCCGTCCTCCCGGGACTGGCTGGGAGCAACCCTGGAGGGGCTAACTCACCTGGAAGGGAATGCAGACCAATGGCACCAAATACAGAGGCAGTTCAACAGGCGTTGCAACCACGGGAGGAAGAAAGAAGCTGCACAGAGCTCTGGGGTCGGGCAAGAAGACATACCAGAGGACCATGAAGAGGAAATGAAACAGAAGGAAGAGGAGAGGGGAAGAGGAGTGGAATTCAGCCCGCAGAGCAGAAAGCAGCCCCCACACTCAGCGACCGACAGCAGGAAGGAGGAGCCGCCCTGCCAGAGCAGCCGGCGTGGAATGTTATAAAGGGGGGTGGGGCTAAGCAGGGAAGGAAGGGGCTGTTACACGAGAGGGTGCTGGGAGCGGGGCGTGGGGATAAGAGGAAAGAGAGGCTGGAGACCAGGGAGGACGAGACACAGATGAGACTGGGGAGAGTAACTGAAGCTCAGAGAGACCCACATCCCCTTAGCCTGACTGGCTGAAGGTTTGGTCTGTGCAGGCAGAGGGATATCCCAGGTGAACCGAACCTGATCCCCTGCCTGTCTGAGGTGTCCTTTTGCCTCCTTTCTTCTTGTCTCACCCCTCCCAGGACGCTTCCCCCTGAGCTGACCAGGTGAGCAGCAACGGCAACCGGAGGATTGCCACCTGGGGCAGAACCTGGAACTCACAAGGATTCTAGCTCTACTGTATAGTAAAGTCATCAAGTTTTGGTGGATTCCTAGAGGGTTGCACTTTCACACTGATGTCACTTCTGTGCACTCTTATGGACTGAATGTTCCCACCCCCTAAAATTGCCATCAGTTCAGCTGGCAACCTCAGCCATGGCCCATTTGCTATCAGCCTCTGCCCATTGTGACCATATTACACCAGCTGTGAAATCCCCCCAATGGCTGCCTCTATGTTTACTGGTGCAATTTAAGGTGCTAGACCTGACCTTCAAAGCCCTTCATGACTTGGGCTCATATTAGGGTTGCCAGGTCCCTACCTCTTTACAGCAGGTGGGGGGGGGAGAGAAGCTCCTGGTCCGGGACTTTTACTCACATGGGTAGCATGTGTGCACCATGATGACGTCACTCAGAAGTGATGTCATTGT
Organism: Gekko gecko; assembly: GCA_029375565.1. Lineage (NCBI taxonomy): Eukaryota > Metazoa > Chordata > Lepidosauria > Squamata > Gekkonidae > Gekko > Gekko gecko. The sequence continues at coordinate 27,819,063 of JAPDNY010000004.1, read as the reverse complement.
GCTATGCATGTCACCAGGGGAAGCTCTAGAGAATGCTAGAGCGCCCCCCCCCCGACGACATGCCCGGTGCGATGACATCACCTCCGGGTGATGTCATCATGCTGGGCACATTGGCCTGAACTAGGTACTTTGGGGGTGGAATTCCCCACACCGGCCAGATTCAGGCTGGTGGGTCAGGGGCCCCTAGAGCAGGCAAACCCCTGCCCTCCTGGGGGATCTGGCAGCCCTAGCTCATATTCTTGAAGGCCCTTATTTCCTAATTATAATCATGATGCAGATATGCTCTCCACAAAAAGATCTCATAATAGACCCCATGCTCTCAAGGACATTGTCTATGGTAGCCCAGATCTGGGCTGTTTTTGTCCTTCTGCTATTGTCATGGAATAGTCTGCAGGCTTTCTGGTTGGACTGCCAAGAGAGAATTATTTAAAAGCTTATTGAATGGCTTGAAGGGGCTTTGGCTTAACAGTTTAAACTAACTGTCGTTTTAATTATCTGTTTTTACTGTTTTTTAAATCATTTAATATCATTTATGTATCTTATTTATTGTTGTGTCACCCACGTTGCATCCTGACTGTGGCAAGAGAAAGGTGAGGTTAGGTATACATGTGGCCTAAATAAATAAAATAATGTGTTTTGTATTTTAGCTGTGATGAATGATTAAAGGCAATAGAGACAAACAACAAGAGAGTTCCACATCAAGATATGAAGGTTCTCAAGAACAGGAAAGGAGCTGAAATCATAAACCTTCAGAGGAAACGTGGCCTAGAAAGGGGTGAGTGAGAAGAACTGTTTGTATAATCAGAGAGGGTTTTTAATGATTGAATGGGAAAATATTCAGAACACACCTATTAGATAAAGTTATGAACTGTTCCCTTAGGCACTAACAGAGAAATCAAAGGCCTGGAGAGATGTAGACAAATTGTGCACAAAGAGAAACCAGAGACTCAGATCAGATATACCCACACACACACAAATAAAATATTGCACTTGAAACACAAAGAGATGTCCTTGAACCCTTGAAGTGCAGAATCTGGCCTTTGAATTTCTCCCTAATGCTGTTTATCAGGAACAGTCTGTGTACCCACGGTGAAGCTTTTAAGGATGGCACTTGAGGAAAGTGATTGATTTTCCACACTTAACTATGTGAAGTCTTGTTGCCCTAGAGGTCTGGCAATACAAGCAACAGTGTGAATGAGTCTGTGCACACACGTATTCATAACCTTTACAGGAGCAGATTCTATGCATATTCATTGGCACTAATTAATGCTCGCTTTCTGACTTCCTGCTGTCATCTCCACTTTTGGGACAGATGATGAGAAACTCCTTTGCCACCACAGTCGGAATGAAGAGACGGACACCAATATGGATTTAACAAGGGCCACTTTATTATTTATAATCAATCAACTGCTAAAATGTACTGAGGAATATGACAGGTGTCAAACTCCTGACCACCTCCATCTCCTCCTGGGCAATGCACCTTCCCTGATCTTGAGCCACCCAATGTGGCTCTCGACCAGCGGCTTGGCATGTTTAGGAGAACCCCCTGGCCCACCACACCAGAAGCCGCAAGGCCTGCTAAGATAGGCCGGGCCAGATTGTTTTAAGGAAGAGCACCCCTTCCCGGCCTTGAGCCGCAAAGGCCCGAAAGCCATTCTTGGAGGACCCTTTAATTCTTTTATAACAATGCCCAGGTGCTCACTGTTTTCAACTTGCTGATCGAGCTACCCCACCTAACCACAAAGTGACCATCCTATTTAGCAAAAGCTGGCCCCCCAAAGCCAATTTCCAAACACCACCATCATCAGTGCAAGGTAGGCAAAAACACCCCTCCTTCTGAAGCTGAATTGAAAAAGGATGAAAAATTCCTACCTGGCCCCATTAAAAGGCAACCGGTTGAAACCTGCACTGAAATAGGGTGGGAGGGTGGGCTGAGCACGCCGAAGGGCTGCTGAGGCAGGAGATGGGAGCCGAGCCTAAATAGGCTGGCTCCGCCCCCTGCCTGGCACTGCGCTTATCGCAGCGCTGGCGCCGTCCCTTCCTCCTCACAAGGAGGCAAATGAGCCCCCTCCCACCAGCACAAGCTCGACGGTGGTTGGGGCTCGCATTTTGGTAAATAGTGCAGGAAATAATATAGACATCATACTTTTTTATAAAAAGCCACCTAAAATCACTGGTTGTTCTGCTCCAGCAATGCAAAAAGATGGCCTGTGTATTCTCCAGTTCATTAGAAGTTTCTTTCTAGGGTGGTTACCAAATTTCATCCCAAGCAGAATTTAATAATTGTGGCAAATAATAGAAAACAGGAAGAACCAAAAGCAGAATACTGGGAAAGACATGCCCCCAAATGTGCCATGGTTCTATCTGGTTCTGTCTGGTCTCCCAGCACCAAGGTTTGTAGTCTCCATGGCCCAGCACTAGGGGTCCCAGCTCTGAGCTGGAAAATTCCTGGAGATTTTGGGCTTGGAGCCTGGGGAGGGCAGGGTTTGGGTGGAGAGGGACCTCAGCAGGGTATGCCATAGAGTCCACCCTCCAAAGCAGCCATTTTCCCCAGAGGAACTGTTCTTGGTTGTTTGGAAGGCAATTATAATAGTGAGAGATTAGGGCTGCCAGGTCCCCTTGTCGGTTCAGCAGGAGGATTTGGGGAGTATTCTGGGGGTGGGGGTAGGGATGTCACATGATATCCCCGGTGTGACGACATCACCCAGAAGTGACATCATCATGTTGGGGACGTCGCATGGGGATGCTCTGGTATTTGGGCAGAACTCTATGTTTTTTTTCAGCTTTATTTTGCGATAAAGCTGGGCATCTCAAAATTGGCAACCAGCTTCAGGATGATCATGGGAACTGCAGCATCAACAATGAAACACATGGAATTCACTGCCACAGGAGGTGGTGGCAGCTACAAGCATGGATGGCTTCAAGAGGGAATTGGATAAACATATGGAGCAGAGGTCCATCAGTGGATATTATGCACAAGGTATAGATAGGAACTCTCAGTCTGGGGTAAGTGATGCTCTATATTCTTGGTGCTTGGGGGGGGCAACAGTGGGAGGGTTTCTAGTGTCCTGGCCCCACTGGTGGACCTCCTGGTGGCACCTGGTATTTTTGGCCACTGGATGGGCCATTGGCCTGATCCAATATTGGCTTCTCTTATGTTCTTATGGGAACAGGTCTATCCTGGCACATATTAGTTCTGTAACATCTCTCTGTTATTTGCAATATAAACAAAGGTTTACTCTGGAGAAGCCAGGAAACTGCATGCAGCACAAACAGAGAGAGTGGAAAAATATCCCTTCTGTGACAGAACAAAGGGGATTCAACAGCTTCACTAACCCATCAAAGCCTGTGTTGTATAATGGTTGGAATATCAGACTAGGATCAAGGATGTCCAATTCTGAATCCCCACTCTGCCATGGAAGGCTGCTGGCTAGGCTGGCCAAGAACTTACCGTATTTCAGTGGGGGACGGATAAGTCCTGGCAGGACCATCCCCAGGGGAAGGAAAGACACACAAACGATGCTGTCACCAGGAAGTGATGGTAGGCGACGCTCTGGCAATGCGGCTGAAAACTCGATTGTACCATCGAGTTTTCAGCCCCATTGCCAGAGTGTCGTCTGGCGTCACTTCCTGGTGACAGCATGGTGTGTTACAAGGATTGGTCCGGCCGGGGAGCGTGCATCCCCCGCTCCCTCACGGTAAGTACTTGGGAACCCTACTGCTGGCTGACTTTGCGCCAGTCATGTACTCTCAGGCAGACCTACCTCACAGGGTTATTGTGAGTGCATATTGGAATGGAAGAGGATGATGTAAGCCACTTTGGGTTCCCTGCCGGAGACATAGGCAGCACCATCAGGGAGGATGGAAAATATCCCCGCCTTTACAAAACAAAGGAGGTTTAAGAACCTCACTGAGCTATCACAGCCAATGTGGTGCAGTGGTTAGAGTGCCTGACTAGGATTCATGAGACCCCAATTCAAATCCCACTTGGCCATGGAAGCTTCCTGGGTGACCTAGGGCCAGATTTCTGTTTCTCAGCCTTTCCTTTGAAAAAAAGAAAAGTAGTACTATTTCATAGCCTTCCTAATACAGATGAAATAACAATCCTAAAGCACATTATATACTGGGAGTGCTGTAGAAGTAGCTGTTGTTAATAATGAAAGCAGCCCAGAACTATTTGCTTTTGGAACTTTGTTCTGTAAAGGGTTATAACACATCCATGAAGCATATGAGAAAGTGTATTCAGGACTGCAAGTGACTAAAAAGGAACCAGTTCTGGAAAATAGATCCTGTGTTTAAAATAGAGAACCTGTATCTCCAGCACTGCTGGATCAAGACAGCAGCCTGACAGTATTCTACCTGGAGAACTTCACAAGGGGAACTTTGATCATTCTGGAAGATATAAAGTAACCTTTAAAAAACTCTGCTTCGGTTCTCAACTTCTCTTTTATAATGTCATTTGCAAGAGTAGTTAAAGGATGAGCTACCAAACGCCACGTGTCAAGCAGAGTATCCTTTTCCCACTCTGAGCAATATTGCCTGCATTTCCAGTAGCTGTTAAATAGCAGCCCTACTTCCTAGTGACATTTAAAGGCCTGTGGTGGAGTTAAACAGCCTAACAAACTTGAATTAAATGTTCAGTTCCCATAAAATGTATGATTGTGGTCACATGGTGATAGTACAATGGGGGCGTGCAACTTCACAGCAATAGAAGCCATCTTTGAAATGTATAGCTAGATTCAAGCTCAGTAGCATCTTGGAGACCAAAAAGATCTTGGGGGTATGAGCTTTTGAGACCCAGAGCTCCTGTTGTCAGATTTGTGTGTGTGTAAAGTGCCATCTAATTGCAGGTGACTTATGGCGATCTCAGCAAGGGGCCTTCAAGGCAAGTGAGAAGCAGAGGTAGCTTACCATTGCCTTCCTCTTCAGAGTCTTCCTTGGTGGTCTCCCATCTGAGTACTGACACTGCTTAGCTTCCAAAATCTGATGGCATCAGGCTACACCATGCTGGCTTCCCTCCCTTTTGTCAGATATGTGCGTACATATTTTAGTGGGCATATTTGCACAATGTGGTTTTCAAGGCAAGAGACGCTCAAAAGTGGTTTGCCATTGCCTGCCCATGTATAGCAATCCTAGTATTCCTTGGTGGTCTCTCATCCAAGTACTAACCACGGCCAGCCCTGATTAGCTTCTGAAATCTCAGGAGATCAAATTAGCCTGGGCCATCTGGAGCATGGAATGTAGATGTAGACTGTGTCCAGGTCCCCACTCTGGTCATGAAACTCTCTGGGTGACTTTAACGCCTGTTGCTCTGTCTCAGCTAAGGCTCCCTCAAAGGGCTCCAACTTGCCAGCTTGAGTACTTTGCAGGGATGACAGGATACAAATATGAGAGTGTTTGAACTGGATTTGGGATGCAAAATTTGGTATCCTGTTATTTTCATGGTTTGAAGTTGCTAGTTAAGGCTGTGGATATGTTGTTTACCATCTGGCCACCATTTGATGAATACTCTGAAGCGGACAGTAGGTGCTTCCAGTGGTTATGGGAGGGTCTTCCACGTGCCCTTCCGAACAACCAGAAAAAGAAGAGCGCAAATGAGTAATCCTTCAGCTCCTTTGGACTGTAGACCATTTGCATTAGAGAACTTCAGTACAAATGGGAGGGAGGGAGGGAGGGAGGGAGAGTAACAAAATACTTTCTCGCTCCCCAAACCACCTTTTGGAGAAGAAAGTAGATGAACCCCTTCCTCTGAAATGATTGAGGATGAAAAGCTTTTTGGGGGGTGGGGTGGGCTACTAGTCACTGATCTCCACATATATTTAGAGCTGGGGATTGGTTTGGGCAGCTGCAGTGATGGGGAAGCCCATTCCACAGCCTTATTGCAGACATAGGCCCCGGCCCCAGACTGACAAATTCCTGAAGATTGAAGCCCAGAGAAGGTGGGGTTTGGGGAGGTGAGGGAGCTAGGGTTGGCAACCTCCAGGTGTGGCCTGAAGATCTCCCAGAGTTACATCTGCTCTCCAGACAACAGAGACCAGTTCTCCTGGAGAAAATGGCTGCTTTGAGGGGGAAATCCTATGGCTTCATATCCTGCTGAGCCCATCCTCAAATGCAGCCTTTCCTATGCACTGATGGCTCCTCTCTCAGTCTCGGGGAATTTACAGATTTGGACTTGGCAACCCTCAAGGGAGCTGTATAATGGTTGGAATATCAGACTATTCTGTGATGTGATACAACTGTTTTATAGGTAATTGCCTGTTTATTGTTTTTAGTGTTTTATGTATGGCATTTCCCTCTATGTTCACCGCCCTGAGCCCATGTTGGAAGGGCAGGATACAAATCTAATAAATAAATAATAAATAAATAAATACAATAGATTTGACCTTCCAAAGTAGCCATTTTCTCCAAAGGAGCTAATCTCTGTAGTCTGAAGATTTGTTGTGATTCCAGGAGATCTCCAGACCCCACCTGGAGGTTGGCAGCCCACACAGCACCCAATGTGCTTCTCGGTCTGCATCACATTACGTGACCTGCCTAAAAATTAAGACACTACAGTTCAGAAAGGCTCTTCTTTCCAAAGTAAGGTTACATCGGAGAGTCTTTTTATGCCCAGTGGTGACCTGTTTATGAAACTCCCTCCCCGTTGAGGTTTGCCAGGTGCCTTGGGCTGGTGAGTTTTAGGGGTCAGGGAGAAATGCTTCTTTTTACCCAGGCATTTAATGAAAGGGGATCTTTATTAGACAGGTGGCTCTTCCGTGTTTGTAGAAGTGGCTGGCTGGTGCTCTTGAATGTTCCTGATGACCTTAACTGATTGGAGGCGGAGGGTTTGTTATTTTTGCAAATATAGCGTTAAGGAACAGGCTGACAGGAATCAGGCACACAGGTCGCATTGAGTGTATGCCTGAAATCTGTGCATTGCATTCTTGTATCAGAAATAAAACTGCCAGTTTTATGCCCTAGTTTTTTACTTGCCGCTTGGGATGCATTCAATGATAGTGCTGCACAGGATGGGAGGTAGTAGGGTTAAGGACCACTGCTCTGGTGAACACAGAGGCCCATAATGTCATCTACAGGCACTGGTGCTGTACATAGGGTTGCCAAGTGCAACTTCGGAAATATCTGAGGACTTTGGGGGCGGAGCCAGGAGACTTTGGGGGCGGAGCCAGGAGACTTTTGTGATGTCACTTCCTGTGATGTCACTCCCAGGTCAAACGGCAGGTAATGTCACTTCTCAAGCTCCACCCTTTCTGATGATGTTCACTTCCAGCACACTGCACCTAACTACACTTCTGTCATGTGGCTCTTCCCTAATGATTGTGGCTCCCAAGAACAGGTTGGAGATGATAGCCTGGGAGGCACCCACACAGCAGCCCTGCCTATATAACACCATGTCATGGACTCAGATGGCTCAGGTTAGTCTGATCTCATCAGATTTTGGAAGCTAATCTGGTCTGTAGTTGGATGGGAGACCATAAAGGAAGCCCAGAGTTGCTATGCAGAGGCGGGCAATGGTAAACCAACTTTGAATGTCTCTTGCCTTGAAAACCCTACAGGGCTACCACGTGTTGGCTATGGAAGTAGTTTTAAAATTGTGAGCAGACAGACTTTGTTTTTTTAAAATTAATTATAGAAACTATTCAAATATACTCTCTCTTCCCTTAAGAAAGAAAGACTGACCAGACAAAGTTAGAGAGGATAAATAGGCAGTTTAGTCTTCAGTACCAATGATCAATTTCAGCAGAAAGTGGGGATCAGGCAGTTGTTCCAAACAATTCATAGAAAAGATGGGCTTTAAGGAAGCATCTGGAAGAGGTGACAGAAGTGGCATTCTGTGTGTGAGCTGAAGGCATTTTGCACCAAAAGAAACAAAAAATGGACTGAGAGAGAAAGAGAGAGAGAGAGAGAAAGCAAGCAGGACAGAAACACAGAAAGAGAGAGAAAGAGAAAAAAGACAAAGTAAGAAAAAGAGAGGAAGAGAGAAAGAGAGAAAAAGAGAAAGGAAGGGAGAGGTAGAAAAAAGATGGGAAGAGAGGAGTGAAAGAGAGAAATAAAAATGAAAGGAAGGAAAGAAGGAAGATAGAAAGACAGGCAGGCAGAAAAATGATAGGAAGGAAGACAGAAAGAAGCACTTAAAAGCCTCCCTTTCGCTCCTTCCTGCTTTGGGGGGGGGGCAAAACGGAGCTCTGAAATGACTGCCTGTGCTTTTAAAATGAGCAACTGGCAGGTGGACTTGGACTGCGGGTCTGCTAGCTGTAAAGAGCAGACAGCCACTGCAAGCCTCCCTTCGCTCCTTCCCACTTTTAGGCGGGGGGGGAACGGAGCTCTGAAATGACTGCCTGAGCTTTAAAAACGGAAGGAAAAACAAACAAGACCATGAGGCAGAGCCTTGGGGCAGCCTAAACCTTACTTTCCTGGATCCTCGACTCTTCTGGGCTCTGAGAACGGCTCACGCTGCTCCTGCTGCAAACAACAGGGGCGGGACTGGCAGGAGGAAAATCACTCAGCAGCGCAGACTAGAGGGAAGTGGAACTGATGCTTTAGCCCTTGTCTCTATGGCTTTCATAGCCATAGAGACTTGGAGGATTAAAATGCCAGAGCGTCACTCTTCCAGCCGCCATTTTGTCCCCCGGTGCCGGATTTCCAAAAAGCGGGTAAGGGGAGGTCAAAATCGGGGGTTCCCCCGCCCTTAGCGGGGGCTTGGCAAGCCTAGCTGTGCATCTGATCTCCACCAGATGTTTCTGGATTCTAATGGCCATATGTTTGTAAGGGCCAAAATACACACTATGGAACCCACAACTGGGAGTCAGGTTGGGGAACCCATGTCCTGTCAATGTGGATTTCGTATTGTGTCTTTTGGCCCACAGTCCGGACCAGTCAGAGCCCCAAATGTTAGGTGGATATGCACATTCTGCAAACACCTAGTACTAAGCCCCCAAGTGTACATAAGTCTATTCCTGAAACAGAGAACATGTTTTTGTGAGCCCTTATTCACAAAACATGTTTAAATCCTCTGCAGTATCCCCTCTAAATGTCTGTGCGTAAAGATTACAATGTGACAGGATCCTTGCGTGCACTTTGTGGTTTTTTTTAAACAAAATTTTATTGGAGTATATTCAACATTGTTAAACATCGTTACCAATACAATTTAAAGATTACATCCCATCCCCCCACCCCCCCTAACAGGCTTCCAACACTGCTAATAACAGGGGGGAAAAGAGTTAAGAGGTAATCAAGTTTAAACTTGTAACAATCGACAAACCAGGTAACACAATTCTAATACGTAAAAGTCTGACTCTTTCAAACATAGTTTCCAATAAAGGTACAATACAATCCAGTGTTCATTTCATTTCTCATTCAGTTTCAATGCGAATCAAGATTGTACATTTTCCCTTTCATTCTATATTCAGTTTCCATATACAGTTTCAGGCCTTCCCAGTCTTTTAGGTATTGTTCTGCCATTTGTCCATTTAGTTTCTTCGTCATTTTGTCCATTTCAGCTAAAAACAGCAGTTTCCTTAACCAGTCTTGTATATCTGGCACCTTCTCCACTTTCCACTGTTGCGCAAAAGCCATTCTTGCCGATGTGATCATGTACCATAGTAATGTCCTTTTTTCTTGTGGAACCTTGCGTGCACTTTGGTGCCGTGCTTTAGCTGTGAATGTGCTTTGCTTCACGGAGTTTTAGCCCACTTGCTGCAATGCACCATGTTGCACATAAGCTTGCTCCAGTGTAGAAAGCTCCATGCTGCTTACCTGCCATGCATTAATAGCAAATGCTGATTATCCCCAAAGAGTAATAGAATGATTTTAATAGCATGATTTCTCAATAGAGAAGGGGAGCTGCATTTATACAGTTAACAAAAGCTGGGGGCTGTCAGCCAGATAAAATACAGGGCATAATTATTTCACCCATTAATTAGAGTATAGCTTGTGCTCTTGAGAACGTGCTGATTAAAATTTATGCTGAATGATAACTTTTGGGTTTCTCTGAAAACAGAGGGTTGGAATCTTTTACCATAGGCAGAAGCACAAATTTTAATCAAGCTAAAAACATTGGGTATGGTTCCCCCCCCACCCAGATTCACAGTTCAGATGTAATATTGCTTTGTTTATTCAAATGATCTAGGTTGCCACAGAGAATCTAAAGAAACATAATTACGCATTGCAATTCTTTGCAGTTCTGTTAAAAATTCATGGCAATTTTGGTAATAATCTGACCTACGGGTAAAGCTCAGTGTGAGGTCTACTGATGGTGGTACCCTCAGAGTCATTCTAATGTGGAGTCAGACATATGTGGGCTTAGAGCAAATGTGGACTGCCCTCCAAAACCAACCATGTATTTCATGCTCTCCTATGTACACATGTGAGGGTTGCACATTTTCTGTCCTGGTAGAATGCTTCTCTGGAGGGATTCCCTAACCTTTAATCTCACAGGCACAGAGTGACGCTGGAAAAACCCTTGTGTGTACAAGAGATTGTGCATGGCCTTTTGAATCCAGGCAGTGAATGCACTCCCAGAGAGGGTTGTATGAAGCAATAACACTGTGGAGCCCAGAAGGCGAGTTAGAAATTTGCTTTCCAGAGCCTGGGGAGAAATAACTAACGTTGCTCTTCTTTTTCAGTATTACTGCTCTGTTGATTTTATTTAAACTTTCTACATGGTTTTATGCAGGTTTTTAATCAGTGGTATTGAGGATACAGTTTCATTCTTATTTCCAGGTAAGTGTGCACAGGATCGTGCATAAGATCAAATTGCACAAAATAATAATTAAAAAAAACCCTAATACCATAATGAACTCTTGCCTTGGCAAATGCCAGATTTAGGGAGGGGGGGCGGTCACTGAGGACAGTGGACTTTGGGGAGGATGTAATGTCACTTTCAAGTGATGTTCTAGACTGCCTCTCCTAGTCTCTATGGTCTTTACTATAAAGACTAGAGAAAATTCCTAGAGTGTCACTATGTGGAGGCCACTTTTTTCTTCGGCTCCTCAGTTCCTCAGGGGCAGGAAATTATTTGGGACTAGGGGAGAGTAATTCCCCACCATAGTTGGGTAAATGGGAAACCTACTCCCCCTCCCCGTGCTGTGGTCCCTATCTGGAGGAGCTGAGGCATGGCTGCAAGTCCCTGTGGTTAAACTTGTATAAAGCATAACATGTAGCCTGGCCCCAAGTCAGTGGCAAAACACATGTTCACCATGCTGAAAGGGCAGGGTTCAATGAGTGGCATGGCTGGTGAAAATTAAGCTAGGCACACCTGGGGGGTTGACATTTCTTAGGTGTTTCTGTGATCACATTCCATGAGGAAGAATTAAATTTAAAAGTTGGCACAGATCAAAGATGCTGTGTGACTTTGACCTCTGTGACTGCCTCCCCTCATCCCAGCCATTCCTCTAAAAGTAGTTAATAGTGCAATCCTAAACAGAGTTACACTTCTGTTTCCATCAGTTGGCTTAGAAAGGGGGAGCTCTGTTTAGGATTGCACTGAAAATCATGCATGTTTTTTTTAAAAAATCAGGTAGATAACACTTATCAAGTGAAGCCATTGTCTTCTTTAAACTTATAACCAGGGCTTTTTTTGTAGCAGGAAGTCCTTTGCATATTAGGCAACACACCCCTAATATAGCCAATCCTCAAAGAGTTTACAAAGCTCTTCTTACAGGGGCTACTGCAAGCTCTTGGAGGATTGGCTACATTAGGGGTGTGTCGCCTAATACGCAAAGGAGTTCCTGCTACAAAAACAGCTTATAACACTTATCAAGTGAAGCCATTGTCTTCTTTAAACTTAATGTATACCTGCTTTATTTATTATTTCCAAAGTACATGTCAGCATATGACGTATTTGATGTATTTGACCATCCTTATCAAACAACAACCCTGTGAGGGGTGTCTTACTATCTGACTAGTACATTGTAATTCTACCTTCTCCCAAAGAGCTCCAGAGTGACATATATAGCTCTCTCTTCCTCATGTTATCCTCAAAACCACCCTGTGAGGTAAGCTAGGCTGAGTGACTAGGGTTGCCATTGTGCTGGCAACTGGCAGGGGATGGGAGGACTTACCAGTAGAAAGAAGGCCAAGGCAGTGTTGTCAGCATCACACAGGAAGGGACATCATCACACCAGTGACTTCCTGGCAATGCTCTGGTATTTGGGCAAAAGCTCTATGGTAAAACCAACTTCTACCATAGAGTTTTTGTCCAAATCCTAGAGCCTCGGCAGGAAGTTACTGGCATGATGTCACTTCCTATGAGACTCCAGCAATGTGGCCTAGGCCTTCTTTCTACTGGTAAGTCCCCCCACCGGCCAGCTGTGGAGGTTCCACTTCATCACCATGGCTAGTAGCCATTGATAGACCTCTCCTCCATGAATGTTTGGGAACCCTTTGAGTCCGCTCTGGGAGTGCTTGTGGTGCATGCATTTGATGTCAGTTTATCATAAAGGATGACAGAAGAGATCCTGCACTGAGCAGAAGGTTGGACTAGATGGCCTGTATGGCCCCTTCCAGCTCTGTGATTCTATGATTGTATGAGAATGATACTAAAGGGGGTTGCAGATGCACCAGAGGGACTGTCCTTTTGTAGTACCCTGAGTTAGTGCCTAGTAGAAATAAAGTCTTGTTTAACTTGAGAGAGCCTGTACAAGTCCTTACCCACCTGCCTGGCTGCTTGGTATGCTACTCGGTGACACCCCTGTAGGTTGACCTTGGGGAAACCCATGAGAGAGGGAGGAGCTGGATTTTACCCCAAGGTTTCTGGAGATAGGCTTCCCAGGCTTACACTGTGACGGGAGACATCCCATCATCTGCCCATGATCCCCACTGCTGCTCAGAAGGTTGGCAGGGGAGAAAGGGAGGGAGGAGTTGTCACCTTGCTACTTCTGGCATAAACCTGGAAGTGACATCACTGCATTGATATGATGCTCTAGGAGTACCCTCAAACTCTATGGTTTGGCATGTTGCTGTCACTCCCCCCCATTCACCTCCCTTTCCCATCAGTGACCTACCAACAGCTGGCAACCCTACCTAGGGAGTCCCCCAGGAAAGCATAGAGGGGAAGCATTTCAGGCTGCAGCAGTATGGGAAAGGTAAGGAAATTGTGCTTCTGTACATGTTTGCGTGCAGAAACTTTAGACAGGGTCCAACCCAGTAATTAGAGCGGGGCTTGCCAGTAAGGTTTATGGCCAAAGGAGGTTTTGAACTTTCTTTCTTTCTTTCTTTCTTTCTTTCTTTCTTTCTTTCTTTCTTTCTTTCTTTCTGTCTGTCTGTCTGTCTGTCTGTCTGTCTGTCTGTCTGTCTGTCTGTCTGTCTGTCTGTCTGTCGTTCTTTCAACACACACAAAAAGCTGCTTTGCAACAGGGGCTATTTTAGCTCAGTGGATTATGCTCCCTTTGCAAGCTTCAGTGTTTCTTGTCAATTTTCAGGTTATATATGTTCCTGCTGTTCGGTGAGAGTCCTTCCAAATTGGCTGTCCCTCTATAACCATTCATCACAATACCGGGCGTATACATCATCACAACTCCTGTCTTTCAAGTCTCAGGAGGTGCAATAGCTGAGCCTCTTCGTTCCAGCAAGGAGCCCCTCAAATCGCAGGGTGTCATCTGCGTTTTCGACTTTGCAGTCCAATCCAATTAACCAGGTAGAAAAGGGAAATAAATAGTGGTACAAAGCTGAGTCCGGTAATGGACTGTGTGGTTGGAGGGGACAGAGAATAAATATTGAAGGCACTTATAGTGGTTTCCCCTGATATATTTCGATACTACCGAGATTGTTTGGAGGAGTCATCCACACTGCCCTGTATATTAGTGAGGCACAAGCTTCTATCAAAGCTTCACTTAGGGGGTGAGTGGGTGGCTCAGTGGTAGAACACTGTGTGTGCATTTCACACAAGCCCCAGGTTCAATTCCTGGCACCACCAGTTAAAAAGATTGGGTAGGAGGTACTGTTAAAGACATGAGACCCTAGAGGGCAGCTGCCGGTCTGAGCAGACAGTACTGACCTTGAGAGACCAATGGTGTGGCTCGGTAAAACAATAAAAGCATAAGAAGAATACTGCTGCATCAGACTAGTGGTCCATGTAGTCCAGCATCCTGTTTCTCACAGTGGTCAAACAGTTACTATGGAGGGCCTAAAAGAAGGCATAGAGGCCAAAGCTCTCCCCTGATGTTGCTTCCTGGCACTGATATTCAGAGGTTTACTGTCTCTGAATGTGGAGGGTCCTTTTAGTCACCATTGCTGATAGAGTAAGGCAGTCATATGTGTTCACTGAATGCACATGGTATTTCGAATCCATAAGTGCAAAGAACGTGACTCCATCCTTATACAGTACCTCCTAACTCCAAACCAAGATGTTCCAGTCCTGTGGAATTTATAGTGGATTCTTATAAATAAGCCACAGTTACTCCAGGATGTTCCAAACAAAATGGACCTGCTCTGAAGTAAGTTGATTTTGGCCTTAAGCAGAAGTGATGTGTAAAGTATTCAAGGCTCTGTGGGCATTAGTTCATCATGAAGGCTGGGCAACTTTTTGATGACAAATGCCCTCAGCATGATAGGATGCCTAGCTGGTAGCCCAGCAGGAGGAATCGGGGATGGGACGAGGGATTCGGCATCATGCCAGTGGGCTACACCACAGAACAAGAGGTGATGTCATCACATATGGGTGGTTAAACCATAGAGTTTGGGGTGAAGCTTAGAGCATTGCACTTCTTTCAGGCCAGAAGTGACATCATGCATTGGTGTGATGCTGAATCACCCCTCTATTTCCCCCACCACCACCACCACCATCTGGCCTCCCTAAGTAACATGCAAGGAAATTGTTCAATACATATTGGAAGCCACTGCACCTGGATGGGATTCTATTCTTTACAGATGAAGATGGAGTTCCTGAAGAGTTTTGTGATAATTTTTCAGATGTTGTCCCTGTGATTGGGAACGTTCATAACAGCAGCATTTGGGATCATGTGGAGTCTATGGTAGGATGGCCACCTTTCCTGCCAGTGTATTAACAGAAGCTGACACACACAAATTAAGCTGGTTGATTTGATATCAGGCTGCTGCCAAAAGCACAAGAATCAAGCCATTGGCCCCTAAAGCAACTCCCCCCCCCCGCAATGTACCATGCCTCTGTGTGTGAGCTTGTTCTATTTGGAAAATGTTCTCTCTGATATTATCAAAAGGATTAGTCATTAATGTACCTTAAACCCCATGAACATTTCTGAGTTATGTACCAATGATCTTGAAGAACTGACCGATAATTCTGCTTAACTTGATCACAGTGTGAAGATTAATATTCTCACACACAAAAAAAAACCAGAAGCAGAAAGACTTGCCTTTAAAAAAAAAAAGATTGGCTATTTAAATGTAGAGAACTCTACGTCTTGCTATGTTAAGGGCTGATGAAAATGTGGAGGATTAAATCTATGGTGATGTATCACATGACAATGAATGGAAGCCGTCTCCATAGTCCTAAAAGGATGTCCAGTTTAATTTACTTTGCTATAATATGATGCCAGTTGTGTGTTTGTATGTATGTATAGTAGTTTGATTTTTATTATTAATTTAAAAAAGAACTGTGCTGGGAGAACAGATGGTGGCCCCAGAGAAATAACTCATCTGAACTTTAGATCCACCTTTATGCTTGCAGAATCCAGGAGGCTGAAGAACAGAGGGAGGATGGGAGGAACCGTGTGGGCAGGTGCTTGCCATTCCTATTCCTTCTGGTCATATCATAAAAGCATTAGGGGGACTCTAGGTTGGTTGCTAGGTAACGTCTCACATAGCTCTACTAATTCCCGCCTCGCCTTCTTCCATAATTAAAACCCCTGAGTCCAGTTGCATAAATCCAGCTATATAGTTCAACTCAAAGCAACAGCAATCACAGAGGAAGTCCCAAGGGGGTGGTTCAGGTTGCCAGGGAAGAGAATGAATGAGTTGTCGCCACAATACTTGATTCTAGATTGTTCCCAAGAAGGCCAACCTTGTTGGAGACCAAGGCCTTTAAGGAAGCAGCAGGCCTGAAAAGTACTGAGACTGAAGCATAGCGTAGTGATTTCAGCTCATACTTTATTCAAAGATAGGAAAACTGGAGATGGAGATGCAGGGCTGGAGGCCTGCTTAAATGCCAGCCCAAACCACACCCAACACACACACACACACATCCGTGATAGGTCTATTTATACTGTAACCCCAAGCATAGGTTCCTTCTTGGATCCGGACCAGCCGATTGGCTAGGTTTAGGATCCTCTCTGTCCATTGTCTTGGGATGTGAAGCTCAGGTTGCTCGCATGACCACGTGTAATCTCGACCACATGCGTGGTCTCCATTAGTATATAACAGGGCCCAAGTGATTTTTTACTTTCTGCTTTCTTTCAGTTTGCTTATTCATAGGTTAAGGACAAGAGTGACCACAACATGCAGACTGTTTTCATTTGTGATCCTTACATGTGGTGAAAACGTAGCCATTTCATCCTTACCACAGTGTAGGCTGATAGATTCAGGTAGGTAGCCATGCTGGTCTGAACCAGTAGAGCAAAATTTGAGTCCAGTGACACCTTGTAGACCGATAAAGTTTTATTCAAGGTATGAGCTTTTATGCGCATGCACAGCTTTTCTTGGGCACAGACAGCTCCCCGATCTCAAACAACTCCTCACCCACAATAATGCAACATCTAATTTGAACATGGACATTAGTACCAGAGTTTGCAATAAACCCAAATGCCAATTTTACTGCCGCATACAGAAAACAGTCACTGGACCTAACAACATCAACTACACCATTTCAGGCTTATTCACTTGCTCATCTTCTAACACTGTATCTGCCATCAAGTGCCAGCAATGCCTTTTGGTTCTCTACATTGGGTAAACAGGTGAAACCCTACGCCAAAGGATAAATGGACACAAATCTGACATCAAAAATCATAAGACTGAGAAACCTGTAGGAGAACACTTCAACCCTCCAGGACATTCAATGGGTGACCTCAAAGTAGCTGTTTTATTACAAAGGAACTTCAGGAACAGACTGGAAAGGGGAATTGCTGAATTACAAGTCATTAAAACACTCAGAACACCCCCCAGGATTTAACAGGGATATTGGTTTCTTCTCTCACTACATATGCTAGACTCATTTAGCCCTTACATCTGTATTCTCACCAAGAAGGGCTATATAGCCCCTTTATTTTAGTGTATTTCTTAGTTGAATAATGGTGATTGTAATGTAAGGGGGCTGTGGTGGCTCAGAGGTTAAGGCACTGAGCTGCAGACTGGAAGGTCTGTAGTTCAGCAGTTCGAGACCCTAGTGCCACATGACAGTGAGCTCCCATCTCTGGCCCCAGCTCCTGCCAGCCTAGCAGTTCGAAAGCAAGAAATTGTGAGTAGATAAATGGGTACTGATTTGGTGGGAGGGTAACAGCGTTCTGTGCACCATGGTGTTTAGCCATGCCGGCCACATGACCACAGAAATGTCTTCGGACAGCGCTGGCTCTTCAGCTTGGAAACAGAGATGAGCACCGCCCCTAGAGTCAGATTTGACGAGCTCTCAAGCAAGGGAAACCTAATGTAATGCAAAGAATATTAGAATATAATGTCATTTAGAATGGTAGAATGGAATATATTTCTCTGGTCTGGTGACAGAGGAGACATAACACTGTGCAACCAATCACCACCTCAAAGAAAAGGATGCTGTTAGTTACCTCCATGCTTGAGAGGAGATGGATGCAGCATAACAGGGTCTCAGTTGATTACTCACAGCCTTCCACAATTAAGAAGGATACATTTACACATCAGTCTCCAATTCTGACAGATTTGTTGGCTTCACCATATTTCCCCCTGAAATTAAATCCAAACAAATGGTGACCATATAAGCTTGTTATTCCTGTTTGGTTCTTGTATCTGTTAAAACATCTTCATTATGCTGTATGCTAATTTGCTGCTCATGCTCTAGCTATACGTACAGGCTGATAACTTCCATTTCAGTGTATAAGAACATAAGAGAAGCCAGTGTCGGATCAGGCCAATGACCCATCCAGTCCATCACTCTGTCACACAATGGCCAAAAATACCAGGCACCATCAGGAGGTCCAGCAGTGGGGCCAGGACACTAGAAGCCCTCCCACTGTTGACCCCCCCCCAAGCACCAAGAATACAGAGCATCCCTTGCCCCAGCCTGAGAGTTCCTATCTAAAGAAGTGTGCATGCACACCAAAGTTCATACCTTGAATAAAACATTGTTGGTCTTAAAGGTGCGACTGGACTCAGACTTTGTTCTACAGTGTAGGCAAGTACTGTGGTTTCTTTTCTCCTGAACTTTCTCTGCTACATACAGTAAAATGAGGTGGTAGAACCCTGAGGTGGTAAATGGATTATAACAATTTAGACTGCAGTTGCAGAACACAATTTTTATTTATTTATATTTGATTCAGCTTAGTTGAGTTTGATGCTACTTTCCATTTCATAGAATCATAGAATGTTAGAGTTGGAAGGGACCTTGCAGGCCATCTAGTCCAACCCCCTGCACTCTGCAGGAACACAGCCGAAACCCCTACATACCTACAACATGCCCAAAAGATGGTTGTCCAGTCTCCTCTTGAAAACGTCCAGCGAAGGAGCATCCACCACCTCCCGAGGCAGTCTGTTCTACTGCTCAACCACTCTTACAGTCAGGAAGTTTCTCCTGATATTAAGCCGGTAACGACTCCCTTGTAATTTCCACCCATTAGATCTAGTCTTGCAATCCGGAGCAAGAGAGAATAGATCCACTCCATCTTCTACATGACAGCCCTTCAAATACTTGAAGACTGCAATCATGTCCCCTCTAAACCTTCTCTTTCCCAGGCTAAACATACCCAACTCCCTCAGCCTTTCCTCATAAGACTTGGACTCCAACCCTCTCACCATCCTGGTCGCCCTCCTCTGGACCCACTCGAGTTTGTCAACATTTAAAACGGCCAGATTTTTAAAAAAACAACCACTCTTATTTATACACTTAGTCAAACTTTACTCAAACATTAATTCCCCATTTTCTCCCCAAAGGCACCCAGAGTGGCTTACAATAGAAAAATACAATTTAGATGAAACATAAACAGTTATACTAGGAGCTATATCTTAGACTAGCAGCTTGATAGGCCAGCCTAGCCCAATCTTGCCAGAGCTTGGAAGCTAAGGTACTTGGATGGGGGACCACTGAGGAAGACTGAGGCGACTATACAGAGGAAGGCATTGGAAAATCACCCCTGCTCATAAGAACATAAGAACATAAGAACATAAGAGAAGCCAATGTTGATTCAGGCCAATGGCCCATCTAGTCCAACACTCTGTCACACAGCGGCCAAAATATACCAGATGCCATTAGGAGATCCAGAAGTGGGGCCAGGACACTAGAAGCCCTCCCACTGCTGCCCCCTCCAGCACCAAGAATAGAGTGCATCACCTGCCCCAGACTTAGAATTCCCATCTATACCCTGTGGCTAATAGCCACTGATGGACTTCTGCTCCATATGTTTATCTAATTCCCTCTTGAAACTGTCCATGCTTGTAGCTGCCACCACCTCCTGTGGCAGTGAATTCCATATGTTAATCACTCTTTGGGTGAAGAAGTATTTCCTTTTATCTGTTCTAACCCGACTGCTCAGCAATTTCATGGAGTGCCCACGAGTTCTCGTATTGTGAGAAAGGGAGAAAAGTACTTCTTTCTCAAACTGCTCAATCCCATTCATAATCTTATAAACCTCGATCATGTCACCCCTCAGCCATCGTTTCTCCAAGCTGAAGAGCCCCAAGCATTTTAACCTTTCTTCATAGGGAAGGTGTTCCAACCCTTTTATCATTCTAGTTGCCCTTCTCTGCACTTTTTCTTGCCTTGAAAACTCCACGGTTCTAGGGTTGCCATGAGTCAATTATAACTTGACAGCACACAGACAGTTATTATTATACCGTGGACTGGTTCTGGACCCAAGGGGTCAGCCTGTTCAAGGCCTCAGGGCACCAGCCAAAATCTAAGAGCCTAGTCAAATGCCCTCTGGTTCCTAATAAAAGGCTTCTATCTAAGGCTGCCAGCTGCCAGGGGGCAGTCCTATCCCTTTCATAGAGGCTTGGTGGGATGTTATTTACCAGATGATGTTATTTACCTCTGTGCCGTGAAAAGCTTCAGCTCCATAGATTTAACCTCTGTTAAAGGGACAAGACAAATTCCCCCAGGCCTGTGGGCAACCTTACACCCTTGGCAATACCCAAGCTTTATACGTGGGAATGAGAAGGAAAAACAAACATTTGGCTCAGATGTTACAGCTGACAACAATGTTCCTTCCACACCTTTTATGGCATGAAAAACAATAAAATAAAAAGCCCTGAAAATAGTTACAAACAAAGCCCCAGACGCAAACATCTCATTTCCTCAAAGGCCTTCCGAAACAAGCTAGTCTCACTTCAAAAAGGATGTGGACAGAATGGAGCAGGTGCAGAGGAGAGTGACTCAGATGTTCAGGGGGCTGGAGACCAAGCCCTAGGAGGAAAGGCTGAGCGACTTGGGAATGTTCAGTCTGGAGAAGAGGAGGTTGAGGAGGGACAAGATTGCTCTCTTGAAGTATCTGAAGGGCTGTCACTTGGAGGAGGGCAGGGAGCGGTTCCTGTTGGCAGCAGAGGATAGGCCTTGCAATAATGGGTTTAAATTACAGGTGAAAAGGTATCTGCTGGATTTTTTTTTACAGTAAGATTTTGTTTTTTCAGTAAGATTTTTTTTTTACAGTAAGATTTTTTTTACGATAAATTCAGCAGTGGAATCAGCTGCTTAGGAAGGTGGTGACCCTCCCTTTACTTCAAAGAGTGGCTGGATGAACATCTGTCAGGGATGCTTTAGGAAGATTCTGCATTGAACAAGGGGTTGGACCTTTATGGCCCCTTCCAACACTGTGATTCTATACTATCCTCCTGCTGGGAAAACCGAGAGCTGGTGGCACCTTGTTCAGGGGCTTATAGAATTTGTCCCCTTGACCCAATTTGCTTGAAACATGGGGGTTCTTTATAGGATAGGTAGCACTCACTATTCCCCAATTTTGGTGTCATTTGACTATTAAAAATACCCACTTCAATCCCCCTAAAAAATCCTCCATAGGAAATAATGGCAGACCAACAGAAAGGGATGGGGGGGAAGGGTTGCAAAGGGAGCCCCCTTCAGTTTTTGAAAGGAAACAACCAGACAACAAGAAAGAAGGGATGGCAAATGCAGAGTTTTCAGTGAAAAGGTAAGGAATTTTTATTGTCAGTCACTCATTGTAAAAGTAGGAAAATACAGGCAGGATATAATTAATGCCATGGCCAGCCAGAGCTCTCCTGCTGGCTGGCTGTTTGACTGCCATTATAGGAATCAGTAGAAAGAAATGCAGCTACATAGAGAGTCACCTAATTTGGAGGTCAGTAAAACAGAACTCCTTTTGTTCAATCGTCTTGAAAATTAAGGGGCTTTTAGATTACAGGGAGGACCATGCTCCCTGAGAATGTGGTGCCATTATAAACAGCTGCCAGAGACTCTCATACATTCTCCACTGAAAATAATGGTCCCAAATGTCAGAACTATATCAAGACGGGTAGCTGTCTGTGTTAGTCAGTCTGTAGCAGCAGAAAAGAGCAAGAAGAAGCAGAAAAGAGCAAGAAGATACAGCTGTATCTGAAGAAGTGAGCAGTGACTCACAAAAGCTCATACCCTGCCACGATTTTTTTTTTTTAAAGGTGCTACCGGACCCTTGCTCTTTTCCAGAACTAGATGGATTTGAATCCCAAACTGGTAATGACAGCTGAAACACGCTGAAATTTTATCACAGTAAAACAGAGGTGTGCTACCGGTGAGGGGAAAGTATGACCTGGAAAATGAGTTATCCCCTGTCCTGGACAGGGTTGCACTCCCCCTAAAGGCGCAAGGTGTCTCCTTTTGAGGCTGCTCCTGGACCTGGGCTTCCCGTTGGATAAACAAGTGACAGCAGTGAATAGACATGACAAGTCTTAGGAGGGAAATTGGGATTGCCATCAAACTGTATACATTCATACATGCGCAAAATGCTGCTGATTATGTTGCGCTGATTGAATATGACAGTGAATGGTCTGCTTGATGAAAACTTGGCTCCCAGCTCATGACTGGCTAGCGGAACATAAGCCAAAGTGGTGGATGTTTGAGCACCCAGGTCTTATATCCTTTTATTCAGCCTGCTATAATAACCTAGACCCTGACTGGGTAGAATGGTGGCATATAAATGTTTTAAGTAAATAACTAATTGTTCACCTGACTGCACATCTGAGTCACATGTGGTTCCTGAAAGCCCACTACCACTGTTGCTCATTCACATAAGCAAATCACCCATTGATTCTGCAAATACCAGGGTTGATTCCGCACAATTGCTTGCTCCGGTGTCGTCCCTGGATAATATCTGTGGAAATTGATCAGTTCCCCACTTGTTGGTGCGGGTCAGCAATTGACCGGAATCTAATGGCGTTTTCCCCTGGATTTTCCCTCTCCACCATCTTCAGGATCTTTTTCCTGACTATGGGGTTGGAGTCAGGGCATTCTAATGGGGAACTCTCAAATCACGGCTGTCCTCTCTCCACTCCTTTAATGCCCCTCCCCTTGCCTCCCCTTTCCGGCTTTCTGTCCACCTTCCTGCCTCTGTTCAATTGTTCTGCTGAGTAATTGTTCTGCTAACTGCTTCCACCACCACCCCTCCTTGGTGTATGTATATATATATATATTTGTCCCCCCCCATGTTGTGTTGCAACAAAATAATGTGCCAGCATTAACTGGCATTTAAATGTCCTTTTGCACTCCCCCTTGGCGCCCATGTATTTTGCTCACATTCTTTGTTTTGTTTTTATTGTGTTTTCTTGAGCATGAGAGAAAAGTTTTACTGCTACCAATGCAGCTGTGGGATGCAGTGGGTTTCCTCTTTTCACGGGCATTCAAGTTAAAAAATATTAAAGGTGATCTGGATTACAACACAACCACACCCCCTGATAAAAAAGAGGGGAAAGAGAGGGGAGGGGGTGCTAGATTCAGGGCAAGGCGACAAACCTGGGTCAGAGTTCCATAATGCGGAACTCCCCCAACAGAATCGGGCCAATTAGACCCGAGGGGAAAGGGAAGCAAAGCATTAGTGCAGAATCAACCCCAGTGATTACCATGCTTATGTGAACCAGCCTTTAAGGCGAATTTGAAGCCTATAGCCCCTGAAATCCATAGGACTTGCTGTAATGAATTTAAGATGTATAGGTTTCGAACCTGAACTGGTAGCAAACAGTCAAAGAACCCTACCCCAGCAATAAGACAATGTCTTAAATCTAACTTCTTTTGATTCTGCCATGTCCTGCTTAAGCCCACTGTAAATGAATATAAGACACATGCTGATTACAAGATTTGGGCTGTCAGAGCACCAGCGGCAAGCTTGTGCATCAAACATTAAACTCAGCAGCTGCTGTCCATCTCTGAGACACTTAGTTTGTTACCAATTTGTAAGCTGCACAGTGCAAATCAGAAGGTGGGGTCTGGAGAACAGAAGGATTAACTAAGCAGAAACGATAAAATGAGCTATCGTTTTAAGAGAAGGAATCGCATGGCTAACATTTTAGAAAGTAAGAAGCAGGCATTATTGCTAATCTAGCAATAGGTCAGAAAATATGGAAAATTGCAAAATCCATCTTTTGTTGTCATGAAAGCAACGCCCACACCATATTACCGTTGGCACAAGTTTGCCACAGGGACTTGCAAGCAGGCCACAGCTGAGAGTTCCTGATGGCAGCTCCTTTTAGAAATAGTGCAAGAGCCTGATTTGGATCTGGTCCATAGTGTGGGAGGAGGGGCTTCTGCCAAGCCAGAATAGCTCCATGAGGAGCTTTTTTTTTTTGGCCTTCTTAGGGCTGCATGTACAAGTATTTACCTCATCACACAGCACATTTTCTGATCAGCCAGTAAAATGATGGATACTGGACCTCTGTATCGGCACAGCAGAGAGGGGCCACCATAGGGTTTCCAGGTCCCTCTTGGCTACCAGCAGGAGTGGGGGGTAGAGTTGCCAGACCCAGGTTGGGAAACTGCTGGGGATTTGGGGATGGAGCCTGGGGAGGACAGGGACCTCGGTGGGGCACAGTGCCATAGAGTCCACCCTCCAAAGTATCCACTGTCTCCAGGGGAACTGACTTCTGTAGTCTAGAGATGAGCTGTAATTCTGGGGGATTCTCGGAGGCTGGCATCCCTAAGCCACCACACTGTGTGCCATTCCCTCTCGGCCAACTGCCTCCACAGAAACTTACTCCACAAAGCTTGCCCTGAACTTCCTTCCACTTACTGGACTAACATAGCGGTGATAAAATCTCTAGATTCTGGACTGCAGGTTTTTTTAAAAAAACAAACAAAACAGAAACAGTGCTGCAGATAAAACAGAAGAGAGTTATTTTCTCTTGTCCAGATGAAAAATGACAGTAGGTAATATAATGAAGTAGGTCTTGGACCTCATCTCATCCATACCAACAACATCCTCCTGCTTTCTTTTTGCTTATCTGCCTCCAGAATAATGCCACATTATGGAAGACCTGCAAGTGCAGACGAACACAGGATGCCCTCCTGTGTTTACATTATTCATACGCTGCATTTTCAGAAACATTGCCCCAGGTGGGTACAAACTAGCCTCAAAATCTGCAAGGGAAACAATGGCGTCAAAATAAAACTTTAACAACGGCAAACAAGAATCTATAAAGAATACATAAATAGCAGCAAGGCAAGGGGGAACTCAACCACTATAAATCGTATTAAAGCTGCAGTTCTATGGGCACTTACACAAGAGTAATTGCCATTGAAGTCCTGTTAAGAAAACCTGCAGGCTTAGGAAATTCCAATATCTTCACTAAATAACAAAAGGAAAGGAGAGAAGCAGTTTGGTGTAGTGGTTAAGTGTGTGAATACTAATCTGGGAGAACCAGGTTTGATTCCCCATTCCTCCACTTGCAGCTGCTGGATGACCTTGGGCAAGCCATAGTTCTGGCACAGCTATTCTTGACAAAGAGCAGTTTCTGTCAGAGCTCTCTCAGCCCCATCTACATCACAGGATGTGTGTTATGGGGAGGGGAAGGGAAAGGAGTTTGTAAGCCGCTCTGAGACTCCAGGTGAAGGGCAGGGTATAAATCCAATCTCCTCCTCCTCCTCCTCCTCTTCTTCTTCATGAGATTCACACTTCGATAACATAGGAGTGGTTACTAAAAAAGTAATTAAAATCCACTGTAAAATTTATACAGGGGAGTTTCTCAAAGAGAAGGTGACATTGATGTTAAGGCTGGCACCAAACTAGCGGCTGTTAGTACAGAATAAAGAAGTACCACCATCCATGGTTGTGGAGGTGGTGGACAGTGCCGTCAAGTCACAGCCTACTTATGGTGACCCCCGTAGGGTTTTCAAGGCCAGAGACATTCAGGGGTGGTTTGCCATTGCCTGCCTCTGCATAACAACGCAGGACTTCCTTGGTGGTGTCCCATCCAAATAGCAACCAAAACCAATCCTGCTTAGCTTCTGAGATCTGACAAGATCAGGCTAGCCAGGAAGCCTACTAGTTGATTTCATCAGTCTCTCCCTCAACCATCTGCCTTAATGTGTCCTTTGTTGTTCTGGCCATCTGCTGTACCTAGCCATTTGGATACTTCCTTGGTGGTGTCTCATCCAAGTAATAACCAGGACCAATCTTGCTTAGCTTCCAAGATCTGACAGGATCAGGCTAGCCAGGCCAATCCATGCACAGTAAAATTACAATCTGTATTTGATGGAAGAGCTGAAAAAGAGGCCATACAGAAGATTCATAGCCAATGGAAGTTTATTGTTACCTCACTGGTACATCAAGAAGAAACCCTGAAGTGAACTGGATGCCAGCAAGAGGCAAAGTGAACTGGAACCCCTTCACCCAGAGGCTGAATTCCAGCACATTCTAGCACAGCAAGCCAGGAAAGCCAAGATACTATGACCCTCAAACTTCAGCTAACACCATCTTCAAGGTACTGGGGGCAGGCTCCGGTGAAAGGTGCCCAGTGTGGATCACACACTGGGCTGGACTGAGTAGGTTCTCATTCATTTGGGGCTGTGTCAACATCTCCTTGACTGATTTCCTAGGCAGACATTGTCTCATTTGGAATACTGTGTACAGTTCTGGCCACCACACCTTAAAAAGGATATTATAGCTTTGGAAAAAGTGCAGAAAAGGGCAACTAGAATGATAAAAGGGTCAGAACACTTTCCCTCTGAAGAAAGGTTAAAGCACTTGGGGCTCTTTAGCTTGGAGAAATGACGGCTGAGGGGTGACATGACCAAGGTTTATAAGATTATGCATGGGATTGAGCAGGTTGAGAAAGAGGTACTTTTCTCCCTTTCTCACAATACAAGAACTCGTGGGCACTCCATGAAATTGCTGAGCAGTCAGGTTAGAACAGATAAAAGGAAGTACTTCTTCACCCAAAGAGTGATTAAGCATGGAATTCACTGCCACAGGAGGTGGTAGCAGCTACAAGCCTGGACGGCTTCAAGAGGGAATTAGATAAACATATGGAGCAGAGGTCCATCAGTGGCTATTAGCCACATAGGGACTCTGGGGCAAGTGATGCTCTGTATTCTTGGTGCTTGGGAGGGTCAACAGTGGGAGGGCTTCGAGTGTCCTGGCTCCACTGGTGGACCTCCTGATGGCACCTGGTATTTTTGGCCAGTGTGTGACCCAGAGTGTTGGACTGGATGGGCCATTGGCCTGATCCAACATTGGCTTCTCTTATGTTCTTATGTTCAATATTCTCTGATACTGAAGCATCACTGTCACTTGCAGAGGAAGATGGTGACTTGATACACAACTCCTCATTTGGCCCCTGAAGGTCCTGATGTCTCCATCCAGTAGATCCTGCAGCTTGAGTCACAGTGTTGGGAATCCTTGCTGAGATCAGTCCATAGTTTTTGATGTAGACAGGGTCATCTGAGGGCAAATACATGCAGGAGCCTTTCAACTTCACCTGTGACACTGTCAGTTGCATGCAGTGGAATACGGTGGGATATGTTGTACTTGGAGGAAACCCGCAAGATGATCTCAGCCTCACCCTTACCCTCAGCCGTCTGCTTTAATGTGTACTTTGTTGTTCTGGCCATCTGCTGTACCTAGCCATTTGGATACAGAGGTCAGGGTGACTTCTGCATTGTCAGGACAATGGGCAGATGGATCAAGCTTCCTTCTAGTGGGAAATAAGGTGGGAATAAGCTCCCTGCATCTGCTTCTTCCCAATCTTGTTCTACAAACATTGTTCTACAAGATTGGGTGGCCATTTGTTTGGCCTTTGCTTCTGCAGATGTGATTTCCAGATTGATCCCCAGACTCCATCACAGGATTTCTAAGTCATCAGAATCCGGGAATGATTTTGCACAATGCACAAATAAAAGAAACAACAACCCAGTATGGGATATGTTAGGGAGCGGAGGTGGCATGGTATAGCCTGACCTCATCGTACCTCAGAAATTAAAGCAGGGTTGGAACTTGGATGGTGGACCAAGGAAGACTTGACAGAAGAAGGCAATGGCAAACCACCTCTGCTTCTCACTTGCCTTGAAAACCTCTTGTTGGAGTTACCATAAGTCAACACTTACTACTGAATATGTTGTTCATAATTTTTTTAAAAAAAATGTAACAACCTTGGTTTTTTAAGACTTGCAAAACTCTCATGATTTTGCCTTTTGCACCAAACATTTCCTCACACTAGAGCCAGACACACTGAAGCCTTAAACTGAGTTACATTTAAAAGGCCCTATAGTGTTACTTAAAGATCAAGAGGGGGGGAGAAGATAATGTTATGTACGTGGACCGCCTCCAGGGGTCCACGGCTAAAGTAAGGCGCTTGGTCCCTGAACACAAAGAGACCTAGGATCCTAGACAACCCTGTGTCCACCAATAGCACCTCTGGTGGGAAATTCAAACCCTCCAATGGGAATGTGGGTGTGCCAGGTGGGATGTATATAGTTGGCCCTTGTGGGGCCGTTTTGCCAGTTTGTGTATGAAGTACAATAAACGCATCTGAATGCATGTTGTTGTGTGAGTCCTCCATGCTGCGAACCCAGTACTTTACAGGTAATTTCAGGGACCCTGGTAATCTGAGGCCCTGAAGTGTGGTTTACTTAGCTTGTGCATAAATCCAGCTCTGCCAGGGACAGACAACATCAAAGACACTTTGAAGAATAGATCCAGGCAGGTAGCCGTGTTAGGGTGAAGCGGCAGAACAAAGTTTGCATCCAGTGGCACCTTTAAGACTGTATGCTAATTTGCTGCTCTCACCCACTACCTGTTTGTAAAGGTAAAAGGTAAAGGTTCCCTTGCTCGAAAGCCAGTCGAATCCGACTCTAGGGTTGCGGTGCTCATCTCCGTTTCCAAGCCGAAGAGCCAGTGCTGTCTGAAGACGTTTCCGTGGTCATGTGGCCGGCATGACTAAACACCAAGGCGCACGGAACGCTGTTACCTTCCCACCGAAGTGGTACCTATTTATCTACTTGCAATTTCTTGCTTTCGAACTGCTAGGTTGGCAGGAGCTGGAACTAGAGACAGGAGCTCACCCCGTCATGCGGCACCCGGGTCTCGAACTGCTGAACTACTGACCTGTTTGTATGGACTGGTAATTTCTATTTCATTGTATCTGAAGAAGTGTGCGTGCACATGAAAGCTTATACCTTGAATAAAACTTTGTTGGTTTTAAAGGTGCCTCCGGACTCAGACTTTGAAGAACAGGCCATTTGTCTTTTGATCTTGAGAAGCCACCTTTCTGCACAGAAACCTAGGAATTTGAGCTGTAGTATTATTACATGCGGTTTCATTGCATCCTTCGAAAGCCACAGGAAGCGAGCTCTTCTTTCTGGTGACTTGGTTTGCTCTTCTGTGAAAGGGAAACAGCAAAAACAAAGGAAGCAAGCAAACAAACAAAGCCCGAGGCTGGACTTTGCCTGGAACAAAGGACCTACTGCAGGAAAAGCAGTGACATTCTCTCTCTCTGTCTGTCTCTCTCTCTCTGTCTCTCTCTCTCCTTTTTAAAGGCAGAGAAAAATTCCTTACTAGATCAGCCTCAAAAATATACACACATCCTGGTTTAAAAATTGGTTGCTGCTACCCCCTGCTTGGCATTGCAGAAACATACATTTGAAAGTCACCCTTTTTTTTTCCAGAAAGCACAAGGCAGGGTTTGCTCAGGACAAAACTCAGGAGAGTAGTAGCTGTGCCACACCCCAGCTGCTGTTTTGGAGAAGCTCCAGGGAATTTAGGGATGTCAGCCTCCAGGTGGGACCTGGGGATCCCCCAGAATAACAGCTCATCTCCAAACTACAGAGATCGGTTCCCCTGAAGGAAATAGATGCTTTGGAGGGTGGGCTCTATGGTGTAACCCACTGAGGTCCCTGCGCTCTCCAGGCTCTGCTCCCAAATCTCCAGGAGTTTCCCAGTCTGGACCTGGAAATCCTACCCCCCATCCCCTGCCAGTTCTCGGGGGGGTGCCTGGCAACCCTCAAATGTCTGAGGGAGGTGAAAGACAACCTTCAGCCAGGCTAAATCCTGCTTTTAGCTATATGCAAATATAAAGGGTGAAAATACAGATTGGTTTTCATGGTGTTAATGGTGATTTTTGCCATAATAGGGTTGCCAGCCTCCAGGTGGGGCCTGGGGATCTCCCGTTTTTACAACTGATCTCCAGCTGACAGAAATCAGCTCCTCTGGAGAAATTGGCTGCTTTGAAGGGTGGACTCTATGGCATTCTACCATCTCCAGGTATTTTCCAACCCAGACCTGGCAACCCTATGCCATAAACCATTCATAAGGACCATAGTGACAAACATACAGGGCCAGGGTACTCAACTCTTTTGGTCCAAGTGTCAAAAAAAATCTTTGAAGTGGCTACTGTGCCCGCAAACACAATGGAAGGGAGTCATAATGTATCCAAACAGCCCCTAGGGGCAAGTTTCTGCTTTGCATGTCCTTTAGTTGAGGTTCCACAGGGCTCCTGTATGCAAGTGTGTGGCTGAGCAAACTGATTGAGAGGACAACTGAAAGAAGGCCCAGCCAGAGAGAGAATGGGTCGGAGGGCTAAATAAAAAACCCTTCTTAAGTTGAAGCAAAGCTGACGTATCTTGTTGTTCACAATACTACAAAGGGGAGACAAGGGTTGTATTTAAGTTTGCCATTGGCCTGCCCATGGTGGGTAAAAACCCACCTTTGGCTACAACCACCCACCCTCAAGAAGTGGGAGAGGGAGAAAAATGCCTAGAAAATAGCTTCCCTCCATAACGACATTCTAGGATTCCCCTCCTCCCGATTTCTCTGCTGCCTTTACTGTAGAGGCTGGTGGAAATTCCTAGAGCATCACCTGGAACAAATGTCACATTTCCCCCCAAAACTCCACCCTCTACCCTTAAAAATCTCCTGGCATTTGCTGAGGCAGTGCTGGCAAACCTAACTGGAGCAAATCAAACCCCCGCAGTGCTGCTGACCTGTAAGTGATTTGCCTGGGACTTGGTTGGTGCCTGTGCAGGTCCAGGAGGCGATGATGGGGATAAGTCATGCCTGTCGCCTCCTGCACCACTGAACTCTGATGTGCTGCCAGTGCCTCAGCTGGATGAGTGGAGATCTGGGCCCAGATGACAAGCAAATGGCCCCGTGTACTGCTGTCAGCACACCCTTGATACAGGGCAAATAATTTCCCATTTTTAAAGCAGCAGGAGTTGTACATATGGATAAACATATGGAGCAGAAGTCCATCAGTGGCTATTAGCTGCAAGGTATAGATAGGAAATCTCAGTCTGGGGCAGGTGATGCACTCTATTCTTCGTGCTGGGGGGGGGGAGCAGTGGGAGGGCTTCTAGTGTCCTGGCCCTACTGCTGGACCTCCTGATGGCACCTGGTATTTTTGGCCACTGTGTGACAGAGTGTTGGACTAGATGGGCCATTGGCCTGATTCAACATTGGCGTCTCTTATGTTCTTATGTTCTTATGCACATGTTTACGCCATGGGACAGGTTTGCCAGCCAGTGGCTGGAAACCAGCAGGGGCCTGGGGGGTGGAGACATGGGAGGCACTGTTGGTGAATGGTATTACATCACTTCTGTGGAAAACCAGGAAGTGATAGCATGCCACTCTAGGAATCACTGGAAACTTTATGGTAAAACCCTAGCACCTCTATGGTAAAATAGAGCTTCTGGTGATCCCTAAAATAAAGTGCTGTTGGCCAGCAGTTTTTCTATGTTTTTTCTTTAAAAAAAATTCTCCTGCTGGCTGCAGGGATGGTAGCACGCAATGAGAGCTGGTGGCAAAAATCTCCCACCCCAAGAGGTTAAATGGCATCTCTAACACAGGCTAGGGATGCCAGACCGCCCCCCACCCCTGGTGGGATCAGGGGTCTCCTGATGCCAGGCCCCACCTCTCTGCTGCCAGCCAGGGAATTACTCCCCCCAAAAGAGAGGAACACCAGAAATTAAAGTGATGTGCCTAAGTGACCCAGAAGTGATATAAGCACATTGGGGGTGACACTTTGGTTTTGGGGTAAAAACTCTATAGTAGAAGCTAATTCTACCTTACAGTTTTGCATGAAGATCAGAGCATTGCCCCCCTCGATATGCCCATGTCATTTCCGGGTCACATAGACATGTCACTGAAATGCCGGGTGTTCCCCCCTGCTCCCAGTAAGTGCACCCCCGTTGGCTGATTAGAGGGACCGGGCAACCCTAACTCAGGCCCATTTATAACATAACACATAACAGGCCCATTTATAACATAACACATAGGGTCTCCTCTTCTTTTCAAGCAAAGTCATTTGTGCCTTTGGTGTGCATACTTGATAACAGCTGTGTTTGTTCTGTTTCTCACAGAGTGATCCTACAAAGCTAAAGTATATACTTGAATGTATGGCCAGGGCTGCTGTTTTTTGCCTTTCCCACCAAAATACTGGCACAGTGAGGTCACACACACAGTGGCCCAGTTCTGATGTAACACCAAAATGTTGTTTAATTCAGGAGCCTGCAACCTAGGGCTCTAGGGAACAATGTGCCTCAGTATGGAACCAAATGTACCTCTTTAATAATAAAGAAAATTAAATCCTTAAGTTAAGGTGTATTGGATAAGTGGGATGCCAGAACAACCAGTACGTGAGAGGAATGGCTGGCAAATGGGACTAAAGAGCTTCTTAGAGATGCTTTACAGCAGGGTTCCCAACATGGTGCCCATAGGTACCATGTGCCCACCAATACGCCTGCTGAGCTTTTCAGAAATTGGGTGAACATAAGAACATAAGAGAAGCCAATGTTGGATCAGGCCAATGGCACATCCAGTCCAA
Organism: Gekko gecko; assembly: GCA_029375565.1. Classification (NCBI taxonomy): domain Eukaryota; kingdom Metazoa; phylum Chordata; class Lepidosauria; order Squamata; family Gekkonidae; genus Gekko; species Gekko gecko. Next base: position 27,786,726 of record JAPDNY010000004.1, on the reverse strand, counting down.
CATTCTGTCATACAGTGGCCAAAAATACCAGGTGCCAACAGGAGGTCCACCAGTGGGGCCAGGATACTAGAAGCTCCAAGCACCAAGAATACAGAGCATCACTTCCCCAGAGTCCCTATCTATAGGTAAAGGTAAAGGTAAAGGTTCCCTTGCTCGAAAGCCAGTTGAATCCGACTCTAGGGTTGCAGTGCTCATCTCCGTTTCAAAGCCGAAGAACCAGTGCTGTCCGAAGACATTTCTGTGGTCATGTGGTCGGCATGACTAAACACCAGGGCGCATGAAACGTTGTTACCTTCCCACCGAAGTGGTACCTATTTATCTACTTGCAATTTCTTGCTTTCAAACTGCTAGGTTGGCAGGAGCTGGAACTAGAGACGGGAGTTCACTCCATCTTGCGGCACCTGGGTCTTGAACTGCTGAACTACTGACCTTCCACAGCCTGCAGTTCAGCGTCTTAACCACTTGAGCCACTGCAGCTCCCTATCTATACCTTGTGGCTAATAGCCACTGATGGACATCTGCTCCATATGTTTATCTAATTCCCTCTTGAATAAGGTAAGATAAGATCCTCAAGAAGATTTGGACATAAGAACATAAGAGAAGCCAATGTTGAATCAGGCTAATGGCCCATCTAGTCCAACATTCTGTCACACAGCGGCCAAAATATACCAGGTGCCATCAGGAGGTCCAGCAATGGGGTCCAGCAGTGGGGACATGAACAAAGGAGGGTGGGTCCATTGTAACTCAGGGCTTCTTATTGGCTTATGTTGTTCTTATTGGCTGCTCTCATTCAAACGAAAAGATTTTCCACTGGAGGATCAGGAAGACTGGTAAGAACCGTGGTTTTCTTACCATAAGAGAAGCCATGCTGAACCAGGCCAGTGGCTTATCCAGTCCAACACTCTGTGTCATGTAATGCCATTGACACAACTGTGCCCCACGTGTCCACAGCCCCACAGTCTCCTGTTAGGGTCAGCCCCTCCCACTAGCAGCCCCTCCCACCACATTAACCACTACACTCAAACCGCTACACCACACCCAACCTGTTCATTCAGGAAGAGTACAACCCAATCCTGCACAGGTGAAATAGCACTTACATAATGTGACAGATCCCTAACCATCATTATCTTATTGGAACTGAGCTTCAGTTTATTCATTCTCAGCCAGCCTATTCCAAATTCAAAACATTGTTATTCCAGCATCTGGCCTTATCACGAAATGCATGAACAGCATCAAGGTGCCAAAGCTTGTGCTTCTCCCCTTCCTTGGGATTTTTAGTTGGGCACCTTGCCCAGTTCCCTAAGCCCCTGCAAAATGAGGGCCCCTGGAATTTTATTCCCCTAATTTCCAGTCCATTATTAGCAGCTCTGGGAACAATTCTGTGTGAAGTCTGAACTGTATTTGTTTACTTCTTCTGGTTGTTGCAATCAAGACATCATCTTCTTTTTACTTTGTCTCTCAGTTCTGTTCTATAACAAAGTGAGGCTGACTCTAAGGAAGCTTTTTGATAAACTGATATAGATCTATAATAGAAGCTTTCAGATGCCCGTGGCCAGAGAAGAGATTTTTATTTCAGGAAAACAGACACACAATTCTCTCCAATAAAAGCTAATCTCCATGGGCTTTACAGCTCTCGTCAGACATTGATTTTGGCCTCATTCTGATGTTTAAATAAGGTCTGTTGTTAAATTACTTTTCTGCCCCCCGCCCCATACCAGAATTCACATCCAGAATTTATTCTTGACATTAGCAATTCCATTTTAAATTGGGAGGTCGTTGTTGTAAAATGATGGTCTACAGTCAGCCAGGCATAACTATAGAGAACCGATAGAACTGAATCAGTAAGTGTAGTAGGCTTTATAGTTGTCTGTCACATGTAACTTATGGGGGAAAAAATCCTTTTTTCCTCCATTAACAGGAAAATTTTCCAAAATTTATCTCATCACAGTGTAATATAAAAGCTATAACAAAAAAGCTAAATAAACCAAGAGAAGGGAGGGGGATTCAACACAGGACCTAACGGAGTATGACAAACCCCAACTGTGTGGCAGATTTTTCCCGCCAAATCTTCAGTTTCCCTCAGTAGACTGAGTTGCTTCCTTCTAGCGGGAAATAAGGTGGGAAATAGACTGAGTTGCCCTACAGTAGCATGTAAATAATCTTTGTCATAAAAGACTTGACTGTCCCACCCTATGTTAGAGATTTGGGGCATGACAGAGCTCAGGAACTCGTCTGAAAATACAGGAGCTGTCCAGTTTTGTCAACCCTCGTGAAATGGCACTTGAGGCAAATTAACTTTCAAAAACAGAATAAAGATTTTATTAAATTGGCAGGGAATATATGCATTATAGGATTAGTCAAGGTTTTGAGATTGCTGAGATAAAAAATCTTTCTAATATATACAGAGCTGAATTCTTAGAACATTCAAGAGAGTGTATTTGTAGTTTTGTTTCAAGGCTTTCTATTTCTTTCTTTGAGAGGTACTTTGTTTAGTATATTTCAGCACTAAAACAGTTCTTATTGATGTTTCTAGATTTCTTCTTTCAGAGTTCTAGGTGTTCTTTTAGGTAATACAGCTTTTAATTAACTCCTGAGCAATGCTCCCTCTAAGCTGTGGAGTCTTCTGAGCAAAAATTCTACTTTGTGAGCTACTAGCATTAAAGCAGTGAGCGAGCGATTTGACTACTGCATAAATTAGTGTGCTCCGGAGCCATCCTTCCTGAGCGAAGACAAAAATGTGTGAGCCGGAGGCTAAAAAACTGTGAGCTAGCTCACATTAACTCAGCTTAGAGGGAACTCTGCTCCTGAGGTGTCTAATCTTCTCCCCTTTATCACAGACTAGGCAGGAAGTTATTCTCCTTGTCCCTAAGAAGCAATAACTCCTTTAACCTTTTGGCTTCTATGGGAGTTCTCTTTAACTACCCAGACCTCCTGCCAAACTCCTCTCCAGTATCCTTTGCCTGTATAAGGCTGTTCTGAAGCTTTCCTGACTGAGAAATTTAAAGTTCTCCCTCAGAGCAATTTTAATATATCTAAGACAATGAGGTTTCTCTTCTTCTCTTTGTAGAAGTACTTTTCTGACTATTGACTGTCAGAAAACACTGACTCCCAAATATTTCTTCCCTCAGAAGCCAAACCCTCTGGCCAGATGTTAGAAATACCAAATTGCAAAAGACTAAATTGCCAAAGGCCAAAGGTGAAAAGACCTCCTTTCCCTCCAGATCAGCTGTTTTATATCTTCTCTCAGCTGATGTTGGCCAATCAGAAAGCAAGTAGAGCAGCCAATCATATGAGCTCTTCACTCCAGGGGAGATTGACTCATGAACTCCCTGTCTCTCTGATACAAGCAGCATATAAAAAAAGCCTGCTTTTCTGTGCTATCCATCACACTGGGTTTTATCCAACAAACTGGCATTTGCAGTTGGATCCATCTCGAATTATTTCTTCAATTTGAATCTTGTAGAGAAATAATTTATAAAACAATCGACTACTCGGTTCTCAGTACATTGAAATGATTTGTAAATTTTAAAAAGTTCCACTGAGGGGGAAGTACAAGCTCAGGCAAACAGAGGAAGGAACAAAAGCTGAGTGTGAACTGGGATGTGAACTGCAGCATGAATGCAGATGACAGCCAAAGCGGCACAGCTGCAGAGTAGGACTGGGCAGCCCCAAGTTCAAACCTCGGCTTAGCCATGCAGCTCGCTGGTTGACTACAAGCCACTGATACTCTCGCGACCTAACCTACACCACACCATTGTCACTTAGAATACAATAAAGGAGGAGAGAACCACTGTTAGCTTCTTGGGGGGAAAGGGTGTATTCAGTAAATGTCTGTCAGTATCCCATTACTATCAACAGAATGTGCATTCAAATGCCATAGGTCTATCCACACCTAGTCGACACACACACACACGTACACACACACACACACACACTAGCCTGCCTCTATAATGTATGGACACACATCAGTCATTGTGGGGGGCAGGGAAGAAGGACATCATGTGGGGAAACAAAGTTTATCCTCAAAACAGCTTGTTACAGAACTCATAGATATTGAATCATAGAATGATAGAGTTGGAAGGGATCTCTAGGGTCATCTAGTCCAACCCGCTGCACAATGGAGGAAATTCACAAATACCTCCTACCCCCCACCCACACACACACTGAGCGATGTTCCACACTCGGAAAAAGAAGAAAAAAAACACTAGGATCTCCAGCCAAACTGGGCTGGAGAAAAATTGCTTCCTGATCCCAAAGTGGCAGTTATAATGATTATGTATCAAACGAGGCACAAGCAGATGTGAAATAGCTCTATATTTTGCACTTCCTATAACAAGAAATGCGAAGAGGAAAACTGCTTAAGCACAAAGCACCAGGGATCCTCTGGATCTGTTGCTGCACCCTTAAGGAGATGAAGTTTCACATTATGAAAATCCAGGAAATGAAAAATGCATATTTCTTACTAATATATGTCTGCATATGACGGATGCAAGGAGAAGTAAGGCTATAAGAAGAGAAGGCAAAGATTAATGACACCTCTTGTAAATCTGTTGCTTACATTATTGAAAAGATCAAGCTTTTTCGAGCAAGGAAAAGGGCATAATATTAAAGAGTCAAAGTTCAGAGCGAGAAATAAAAATGACCCGCAGGAGAAAAGATCTGAGTACTAAATGTACAGACTTGAGGGGGACAAATTTGCACAGAGGAAATTTGGACTCGGATTCTCAAATATTAAATTATCTCGCAAAATAGAACGTTGAAAATATGGTTGGTGGTTTGGGATACTTGCAAGGGGGAGGCAAGGAAGGAAAGGGAATTATGTGGGCGGCTTTTAGACATGCTTTTACCGAACATAGAATACTGGAACACAGCTGATGAGCAGAGCAGCCCATGTGGAAATGGGGCACAGAGAAGAGAGCCCACAGAAGGCAGTGTCTTGACCTCCTCCTCCAAGCAGACATCTGAGTCCTTAGTGAACATTGGCAAAGTGCGATTGCCACAGCAAGGCAAAGGGTTTCTTTGGCTCCCTGGGTAGCCAAAATAAAGGATCAAAGGGTATTTGTCTAGAATCCTGGATATAATGGGAAGATTCGTGATGCAACAGCAACATGGTTGAAGCCCAGCAGCTATTGGCCTGCCACTGTTTGGACAGGAGATCTGGTATGCCACCTTAAGGATATAAATGAACTGAATGAATCTCTGTGGCCCCACCTTCAGAGTCAAGCCAGTGGCCACCAGAAGCAGGGCTTTTTCAGTGGTGGCACCTGAACTGTGGAATGCCCTGCACCTTGAAGCTCCCTGGGCAACCAACCTACTACCCTCCAGCACAAGGTGTATTTCTTTTTCTTTTAATTACGGGACTGATCTTTTAAACTTATTTTTAGAGTTTTGCTTTGAGCATGTTTCATGAGACTTGTTTTAAGGTGCTGTAAGAGTAGTGTATTATTTATTTCCTTATTTGGGAGGTAGAAAATGCTGTCAAGTCTCAGCTGACTTATGGTGAGTCCGTAAGGTTTTCAAGGCAAGAAACAGACAGAGGTGGTTTGCCATTGCCTGCCTCTGCGCCCCTGACCCTGGACTTTCTTGGTGGTCTCCCATCCAAGTACTAACCAGGGCTGTCCCTGCTTAGCTTCTAAGATCTGATGATATATCGCACCATCTTGATTCTATGCAGGTCAGGGCATTTCCTTATTTACTATATATTTTAATCACACCCCTTCCATCCACTTTGGGCCCTCTAGGCAGTGAACGGGTGTGTGTGTTTGTGTGCTTGCTTTTTAAAAATAGTTTATTAATCAGCAACTTAATTAATGGTCATGTGCATTTTTGCAGATTCTGTGTCTTACAAGTTGATGGTTTGTCACTCGTGTCGGTTGTACTAGATTGATTTTATTTTATAGTATTTAGAGCCCGATCAATGACTTACACATTAAAGAAAGGACAAAAAAAAATCCAATTTCCACCTGCGGTTTGCTCTTTCTGCCCTTGATTAGCGGCAGCTGCATGTGACAACTGTCCCAGCCAAAAGGCACTGCATTTGAGGCAAAGGGAGGTTCAAATTGTGAAGGGCTGTAGCCAGGGACATGTTTTATAAGTAGAAGATCCCCAGCTGAACCCCCAACTTCTGCAACTGAAAGGTAGCAGGACAGGTAATGATTTCTACCTGATGCCCTGGAGATCTGCTTCCAATCGGAGTAGGCAATGCCCAGGCCAAAAGTTGGATTCAGGGAGGTCTCCATGTGTTTTATTTGTGGAAGCTCATTCACAGATGTAAAGAAGCACAGATACAAGTGGGGATCAACCACACGTTCCACCACGATTAGATCCTGCAATGAAGGTAGCTGGGACTGATTCTCAGGCACGCTGTACTGTTGATGAGATAACTTCGTGGATCAGCTTTTAGATGAGGCAGTTGGTCCGTGATCTCTGCCTTTTGTCACGATGCTAGACAGAACCAAGCAGCATAGTTGCTGGAAGCTGTAATTCTTCACACTCTTTCCAATTATGTCATGTCTTTTTTGCCAGGAAAACAATCTTTATTAATGAGGCATCTATATGGCTCTTGCTTCAGGGGATGGTGAGCTATGACACATTGGTTACATGCAGGGCAACTGGTCTGCTGGGACTCAAAAAATGGGGAGGGGGACACAGGCTCATAAAAGGGGTTGTAAAAGTGTTTTTATGATTCACCCTTGATTATACTGGCATTTATGCCAGACACGATGGGCCACCTATTACTTGAGACTGCTGCATGAATGCCAATGTTACCCCTTCTGTATTACAACTACAGGAACCGATTCAGAGTGGAAATACAAGCATCATTTAGGCCAGAATAACATCTTAAGGCTGAGGCAGCCCAACGTCTCTGCCTCTTCCTTCTCAATCCACATCAATGTTTTTACAAAGGCAAAACACATGACAAGATGGCATTGAGTGGCACGTTTTCCCACCCTTGCTGAAGCAGCACCCAATGAAGCGGGGAAATGCAAAACAGAGTGACATCACCTCATGTTATGGAGTGGAAGATGGAGAGATAAAGAGAGGCTGGTTACAGTGCATAGTTCTAGCCTCCTGGGAGATTTTCCTTGATGACATGTGGGGAGGGGGTCGCAAGGGATGGATGAACAGCAAAGATTCCTGGGGTGAAAAGGAGAAGGAAGCACTAATGAGACACCCTGACGGCAGGAGATAGATGGTATGTGGGGTCCTTGCTGGACAAAATGATGGGCATGTGGGCCGGCCAGTCAGCATGAATGACCCATCCACCAGAATGGTTTTTGATGGGGCAAAACTCCAGCTGTGTTCAGGAGGCCAGGTGGACTGCATCATGAGTCTCCCTATGTGGAAACTGAACCGGATACTTTGGCTATTCTACTCCTGTATCACACATGAACACACATGAACCTGCCTTAGCCTGAATCAGGCCATTGGTCCGTCAAAGACAATATTGCCTACTCAGACTGGCAGTGGCTCTCCAGGATCTCTGCCTGGTCCTTTTATCTGGAGATGCTGGGGATGGAACCTGGGACCTTCTGCAAGCCAAGCAGATACTCTGTCACTGAGCCATGCCCCCTTCCCATGGTGCCCTTCCACCATGCCATGCCTGTCTCTGTACTCTTCCCTGCCCTGCTCCATATGGCTGGTGTTGACAACAGGGCTGCTAGAGGATGCCTAATGCCCAGGGCTGCATTCTGCTCCTATGCACTCAGTTGTGTGGTTGAAAGAAATGCACCTCATTCCTCTTTAGCATTTAGAAAGGAGCATTTCTCCTTAACAAAACTTCCAACTATCCCTCTAGAGCACAACCCTGTGATATCTGACATCAAAGAAACTCTGCAAGGGCTAACCTTACAAAAGGGCAAGCAGAAGTGAAAAAGAAAACTAAGAAAAATAAAAGAGAAATGAAAGACACATTCTTCTTTTGAAAGAGAAAACCAGGATAAGAGGAATCAATGGCTATATCTTTAAAAAGTGGATTTTAGAAAAAGAGTCTCTTCCCAAAACAATACTAGTGTCCAGTTGGGTGAGTGGTTAGAATTGTTAGGCACACGGAGGGATAAAGCTTGCTGAGGGGAAATGTGCATGGCTTCTGCAAAGGGAAGTCCTGCCTTACTGACCTTTTGGAGTTCTTTGAGAAAGTGAACAAGCATGTAGACAACTGGTGACCCAGTAGACATTATATACTTGGACTTTCAAAAGGCTTTGGACGAGCCTCACCAAAGACTCCTGAGTAAATTTAGCAGTCATGGGATAAAAGGATTACAGATTAAAAACTGGTTACATAACAGGAAGCAAAGAGTGGAAATCAATGAACAGTTCTCACAATGGATGGGAGTAAGCAGTGGGGTCCCACAAGGATCGGTATTGGGGCTGGTACTATAATTTATTCATTGGTAATCTGGAACTAGGGGTGAGTCATGTCGTGGCCAGATTTGCAGATGACACAAAATTATTCAGGATGGTGAAAACCAAAGCTGCCTGTGAAGAGCTCCAAGAGGACCTCCCACAAACTGGGTTGAGTGGGTGACAATGTGCAAATGAAGTTCAGTGTTGGTACGTGTAAGGTGATGCACATTGGGACAAAAAAGCCCAACCTCAAGGTTAGGCTAATGGGGTCTGAGCTTGCTGAGACTGAAAGGGAAAAAGATCTTGGGGTCGTAGTGGATAACTCAATGAAAGTGACAACCCAGTGTGCTGCAGTGGTGAAAAAGGCAAACTGTTAGGGATTATTAGGAAAGGGATTGAGAATAAAACAGCCGCTACCCTCTTCTTACATTCTTATGTTCTTATTCTGTGTTTCTGCTTCATTCCTTTATAGCTGGGCTGTTATATTAGGCTCTGGGAGACCCAGGTTCGAATCCCCACTCTGCCTTGGAAACTTGCTAGTGATCTTGGGTCTGCCACATCCTCTCAGCCTACTCTACCTCACAGGGTTGTTGTTGTGAGGGGGAAATGGAGAAGAGAACAATGTAAGCTAATTAGAGATCCCCTCTGGGGAAAGGGTGGGCTGTAAACAAAATAAGTAAATAAATTAATATAGCCCCAATACAAAATGGCCTGTCTACACATTAACTGAGGCATGAGAGCAGGCAGGAGCCCCCACCTTTGCAGGATCACAGAGTGGTCTGCATGGTGTGAACATGTGGAGGAAGAGTCCACATGTAACCTCCCTCCCTGTGATCAGCAGTGACCCTTTCTGCACTCTCCTTTTAATCCATGTTCACCACCGTGTCCTCAAAGGAATTTTGCACTAAAATTCCTTCTCTTTAAGCCTCCCCAGTTCTACACTAAAAATCGAGTTCAAACTTCTTTTTATTCCAATCCCCCCCAACATTCTGCATTACGTGACCTCCCTTCATAGATCAGCCCGATTTCAGCCTGCTGTTGCCCCAGGTTATTTGGATGCTGCTTTGCCGTGGACTTAAATTGCCTCGACTTGAACACTGAGAAAATCTGGAGTGGCAGGCAGATGTGGAAAGGACCAGTGTTAGGAAACCAGGATTGCTGATTATCATAAGGAGGAAGCTTACATTCAAACACTGCCTCTGCGCAGTTGCATCATCAGCAATTGAGTAGATGTCGGGGTGGGGGCAGTGTACCTGTGCCTGCTCTCCCATCCCACACAGCCGATCTGTTCAGGGTTATTCTCTCCCTCTTACAAGTGAATACTATCCATTTGATGGTGCAAGTTTTGGAGAAATTTCTATAAGTGGTCTGCTATTTTCTAAGCAAAGCAGAGGAGAGATCTATACTTCATTGTACCCTGCCGAGGATCAAAGAGAGCACGTATGGTACATTTTTTAAAAAAAGAAAAGTATTCTCTTCAAATATTTTTCAGAAGATTAAAATGTCAGATCTTGTCTTCCTCGATGACAGAAACTTTCCCTTTAAAGACTGTTAACTTCCTGTGAATCAAGAATTTCTTAATGGAGAATGCCATTTAAAAAAAAGAAGAAGAATTCTACAGAGGACGGCATTGCAAAGGGGGCATTCTCCATCAATCTCTACTGATTAAAAGGAGAGAGTCTCTAAGCGATAGTCCATGAAACTGACTGCTGGGGGGGAAGCGAGGCATCAATGCCTTTTAAAAGATTAGAGAGATCACAAGGGTGGGAGGGGGGAGAAACTCATTTTAGAGGACCTGATGAGAAAATCAAGAAAAGCAGCTATTGTTTAGTCCGAGAGAGCAATCAATGGTTTTTCCAGTGCTGATGGAACAGACCAACTCATGAATGGCTAAGCTTGGAAGGGCTGAACTTGCTGAGAGATTGAAAGAACAAAAATGCAAGTTTCGTAGAGTAAAATTAATTGCATTAACCAAGTCATGCTGTATCATAAAAATCCATTTAATTTGTTCCATGAAAACCCAAAAGATACCTTCCTTACAGTAAAATCCTGTTTCTGGGAATAACCACCACTGAATAGACAGCAGCATCAGCAGGAGGAGGAGGAGGAGAAGAGAAGAAGAAGAAGAAGAAGAAGAAGAAGAAGAAGAAGAAGAAGAAGAAGAAGAAGAAGAAGAAGAAGAAGAAGAAGAAGAAGAAGAAGAAGAAGAAGAAGAAGAAGAAGAAGAAGAAGAAGAAGAAGAAGAAGAAGAAGAAGAAGAAGAAGATTTATACCCCGACCTTCACTCAGAGTCTCAAAGCGGCTTACCATCGCCTTCCCTTCCTCTCCCTACAATGGACACTCTGTGAGGTAGGTGGGCCTGAGAGAATTCTCAGACAGCTATTCAAGAGAACAGCTCTACGAGAACTGTGGCTAACCCAAGGTCACCCAGCTGGCTGCCTTTGGAGGAGTGGGGAATCAAACCCAGTTCTCCCAGATTAGACTCCACACACTTAACCACTACACCAAACTGGAGACCTACTTAAGATGGCACAGAAACCAGCTCTGAGTATGATCCAGCGAATGTTGAACTCTTTTCAGTCCAGTTCACATCGATGGGGCTTATAAATACTTAGCTTTGGCAGGACAGTATCCTGCAATTTTTTTGTCTTCAGAGAAAATGTAGAAGGTGCCTCTGTGCTAAACCTTGTTTTTGAGGGTCCTGAAATATCTGATCAAAATTCACAGTTTAGGAATAGCATCTTTCATTCTAAAATAATATCCCAAGTACTGCTGCATTACCTGATATGTAAGACAGGTACTACCACAAATAAGATGGTGCTATAGTTCACACCAAAAGTCCAGTCCATGGAAAAGCTAGTTGAGAGCTGACAGTTCCATAATTTCATTTCTATTCCAACTACCTTCCATTATAGGATTCAAAGCAGCACACATGGGACTTCCAGGATATCTCCTTTCCACATCCTGACACACTTCACATTTCCATAGTTTCAGGTTGGTTGCTGTATCATGTACCCTACAGTGGTATCCATGGTGCAGGTTTAGTGTGAAAGAACGCTTCTTCATTGGTCTCTGTTTATTCCCGTATACATGTTCCTTAATCCATTCAGATTTCTTCTCCACACCTGTTAAAGTTTCACTTGGCTGAGAAGTCCCAGACTGTTGCTAGGGAGAAGAGTCATGAAAACCAGCATGGTTCAGTGGTTAGAGGATCAGACTAGATTTGGGAGACCCAGATTCAAGTCTTCTCTCAACCATGAATCAAACTGAATGGTCTTGGGTCAGCCTCCTTCTCAATCTCTCGCTCGCTCGCTCTCTCTCTCTCTCTCTCTCTCTCTCTCACCTTTTTCACAGGATGACTGTGAGGATGAAACAGAGCCATGCCTGCCTCCTTAAACTCCATGAAGGCAAGTAACAGTAGTGGATCTGTAGCCCAGGACTGAGTATGCAGCAAACCAGTACTTTTCAGAGTTCTCCGGCAGGACCTCTCAGACATCTAGGCAAAGTTCTTTCCCATGCCTTTAATTGGAGAGCCTTCTACACTACATAAGGATGCCTGGAACTGAACTGGGAACCCATATATTCAAAGCATATGCATTTTCACTGAGCAACAATCTCTCCCTCTGGATGGCTCCCTGTTGCTTGGAAATCACAGCCATCTGCAAACCAAAAGGAAGCTTTGGCAGCCCTGGGGAGACCCTTCTTATGTTCGATGTTCTGGGCAAATTACATTTGGCAGATCAGTGGCTTAGAGATGATGTTACATTTCATGCCTCCAGCCATGGAACGAACGTGCAAATTCATCCTTTATTATGCTTTATTATGCTGCTGCACCATCCTGAATGCAATCCGCCTTATTTCCTTGGTGCTTGCCAGCCAAAGGACCAGGATGGGCAGATGAAGCCAGAAACCAGTTAGAAGAACATAAACCCGAACACCGTGAATTAATAATGGGCTCATAATATATGGGGGAAAGACAGGATGTTGCACATAAGAAATAACCGAGATGGTTGTGGGGGCAGGAGATGCTATCGCTAAACAGCAGATTAATGGGGTATTTTTTCAAAAAGATACAGTACTGGGCTTGGTCATGATGAATAACCTCCCTGATCCAGTTGTTTTAAAATGAAATGTGATAATGGAAGGTAGACTTTAGCCCTGAATTGGATACTGGGATTCCATACTAAAGAGACTCCCTGTAAAGGATCAAGTATTTATGCCTGGGTTTCAGTTTTGGATGGATGGACAGGGGACAGATAGGATATTAATCCACATATTTTAGATTGTTTTTTATCATCAAGGTTTCTACAAAGCAGACTACAGACTTTTTTTGTTTCATTTGGTATTCACTCAGTGATCCCGCCTTCTCAACCAATGTTTTAATTATTGGTTTTATGTCTTTGTATGCCTTTTAGATCTGTTCTAATTGTTTTAATTATGTGTGCTTTAGTATGGGGTGGTGATTTTAAACTGTGGTTTTATTACATATGTTTTAATTTACATGATAATTTATTTTATCACGCCATGGTGGCCCATGTGAAGGCAGGGGGATTTGGTTCAAATTACTTTACTCCTTCCATTAGTGGAAAAAAAAAATCTGGATCCAACCCAATGGAAGAAACACAATAAAGCATAAAAAAGAAATAATAAGCCAGCAAAGCCAAACAGGAACCCATTAAAATATCTCAGTGAGAAAAAAATCAAAACAATCCACTCAGCAGTCCTCATTCAACTTAGTCCAGAACCTTGCTGGAAAAAAGAAGGTTCTCACCATCTTCCTAAACATCATAACACTGAATACTCCTTGGAAGAAGGGAGGGATTAAAAATGCACTATTGTTTACTTTGATATTGTTTACCTTGACTTCCAGAAAGCTTTTGATAAAGTTCCTCATCAAAGGCTCCTAAGCAAGCTCAAAAATCATGGGATAAAAGGACAAGTCCTTTTGTGGATCAAAAACTGGCTAATTAATAGGAAACAGAGAGTGAGTATAAATGGGAAATTTTCTCAGTGTAAAGTGGTAAGCAGTGGGGTACCGCAGGGATCAGTACTCGTTCTGATGCTTTTTAACTTGTTCATTAATGATTTAGAGTTGGGAGTAAGCAGTGAAGTGGCTAAATTTGCAGATGACATGAAGTTGTTCAGGGTGGTGAAAACCAGGGAGGATTGTGAGGCACTCCAAAGGGATCTGTTGAGGATGGGCGAGTGGGCATCAACGTGGCAAATGGGGTTCAATGTGGCCAAGTGCAAAGTGATGCACATTGGAGCCAAAAATCCTAACTATAAATACACATTGATGGGGTCCAAACTGGCAGAGACTGAAGAAGAGAGAGATCTGGGACTCATAGTAGATAATCCACTGAAAATGTCAAGACAGTGTGTGACTGCAATAAAAAGGCCAATGCTATGCTGGGGATTATTAGGAAGGGTATTGAAAACAGATCAGCCAATATCATAACGTCCCTATATAAATCAGTGGTGCAACCTCATTTGGAATACTGTGTACAGTTCTGGTCACCACATCTTAAAAAGGATATTATAGCATTGGAAAAAGTGCAGAAAAGTCAAATAGAATGATAAAAAGATTGGAGAACTTTCCCTATAAAGAAAAATTAAAGCACTTGAGGCTCTTTAGCTTGGAGAAACGATGACTGAGGGGTGACATGATCGAGGTTTATAAGATTATGCATGGGATAGAGCAGGTAGAGAAAGAGGTACTTTTCTCCCTTTCCCAGAATGCAAGAACTCAGGGGCACTCAATGAAATTACTGAGTGGTCGGGTTACAATGGATAAAAGGAAGTACTACTTCACCCAAAGAGTGATTAACACTTGGAATTCACTGCCACAGGAGGTGATGGCGGCTATAAGCGTGGACGGCTTCAAAAGGGAATTAGATAAATATTGTCCACATGTTTGTTCACTCCCTCAAAAAACACTAACAGGTTAGTGAGACAAGATCTTCCCTTACAGAACCCATGCTGAGTCTGCCTCAATAGTTTTTGTTCATCAATGTGCCTACTAATTCTTTCCTTAATAACAGTTTCCACCAACTTACCCGGTATCGATGTCAGACTGACTGGCCTGTAATTTCCCAGATCTCCCCTGGAGCCCTTTTTAAAGATGGGAGTGACATTAGCTACCTTCCAGTCATCAGGAATGGAAGCAGATTTTAAAGAAAGATTACATATTTTTGTCAGGAGATCCACAAGTTCACATTTGAGTTCTTTCAGATCTCTCAGATGAATGCCATCCGGGCCTGGTGATTTATTAGTTTTTAAATTGTCCATCAGTCGGAGGACTTCCTCTCTTGTCACCGCAATCTGATTCAGGTCTTTCAAACCCCCTCCCGAAATCGGTGCTTCTGGAGTGGGCAAACACTTCTCCTCTTCCACAGTGAGGACAGAGGCAAAAAATGCATTCAGCTTCTCAGCCATTTCCCTATCATCCTTCACTACTCCTTTTACCCCTTGGTCATCCAAGGGCCCCACTGCCTCCCTGGCTGGCTTCCTACTTCTAATGTATTTGAAGAATTTGGGGCAGGTGATGCACTCTATTCTTGGTGCTGGAGGGGGCAGCAGTGGGAGGGCTTCTGGTGCCCTGGCCCCACTGCTGGACCTCCTGATGGCACCTGGTATATTTTGGCCGCTGTGTGACAGAGTGTTGGACTAGATGGGCCATTGGCCTGATTCAACATTGGCTTCTCTTATGTTCTTATGTTCTTTTATTGTTGGTCTTTATGTTTTTTGCGATATGCTCCTCATATTCCCTTTTTGCTTGCCTGATCACAGACTTGCATTTTATTTGCCATAGTCTGTGTTCCCTTTTATCAACTGCACTAAGACTAGCTTTCCACCGCTTAAAGGAATCCTTCTTACCTTTTACAGCTTCCATTACTTTATTTGTTAACCATGCAGGCTTTTTTCTATACCTATTTGTACCTTTCCTAACCTGCGGTATATATTTTTTCTGAGCTTCTAGGATTGTCTTTTTAAATAGTCTCCAAGCTTCCCAATGGTTCTGACCTTCTCCACTCTTCCTTTCAATTTCTTCCTCACATGTCTCCTCATACCAGAGAAGTTACCCCTTTTAAAGTTAAAAGTGGTTGCGTCAGTCTTTTTGGGCAACTCCCTATCTGTACAAATGTTAAACTCAATGACATTATGGTCACTGTTCCCAAGCGGTGCAATCACTTTTACATCTCTCACCAGGTCTTGGATGTTATTTAGGACCAAATCCAGGATTGCCTCTCCCCTGGTAGGATCTGTGACCATCTGTTCCACAGCACAGTCATTTAAAGTGTCTAAAAACTCAATCTCTTTTTCCAGACTAGAACTCATATTGACCCAATCAATGTGTGGGTAGTTAAAGTCACCTATTACAACACAGTTATTTCGTCTACCCACTATCTTTAATTCATTCATCATTTTATAATCCTCCTCTATCTTTTGATCTGGTGGGCGATAACAAACTCCCACTGTTAAGCCTCTTTTTGGACCCACTATTTCAACCCATAGCATTTCCAGAAGCGAATCCAATTCTCTTACCCTCTCAATCTTACTGGACGGTATACCCTCTCTGACATACAGAGCCACCCCACCTCCAACCCTTTCCCCCTATCCTTCCGATATAATTTATAACCAGGAATCACCGTATCCCACTGATTATCCTCATCCCACCAAGTTTCTGAAATACCCACAATGTCTATTTGCCCCCACCAACACCAAGCATTCCAACTCCCCAATTTTACCTTGGAGACTTCTAGCATTTGTGTATAAACACTTATAGTTTCCCATGTTTGTTAAGCCCACAGCCTTCCTCTTGCTGCCTCGAGACCTTGCCACGCAGTTCCTATCATTAGCCACAGTCTCAGTGGACAATTGTAATCCATTTCCTTGTACAAAAGTAATAGCTACCCCTTCATCTCTTTGAGATGAGCCATCCTGAACCAGAGACTTTTCATCTCCTGTCGGCTTTCCCCCATTATTCAGTTTAAAAATTGCTCTGCCACCTTTTTGATTTTGAGCGCCAGCAGCCTGGTTCCTTCTTGGGACAAGTGGAGACTGTCCCTTTTGTACAGCTCCCCCTTGTCCCAAAAAGCATCCCAGTGCCTAACAAACTTGAACCCTTCCCCCCTACACCACCATCTCATCCACGCATTGAGACTCCTGATCTGTGCCTGTCTCTCCGGCCCTGCGCGTGGAACAGGTAGCACTTCTGAGAAGGCTACCTTGGAGGCCCTGGCCTTGAGTTTCCTGCCCAGCAGCCTAAATTTCTCCTCCAGGACTTCATGACTGCATTTCCCCACATCGTTGGTGCCGATGTGCACCATGACCACTGGCTCCTCCCCAGCACTATCTACCAGCCTATCTAAAACACGCGTAATGTCCACTACCTTCGCACCAGGCAGGCAAGTCACCATACGGTCAGTACGCGGGTTCGCCACCCAGCTGTCTACCTGCCTAAGGATTGAATCACCAACTACCAAGAGCCCCCCTCCCACCCTTCCCAGGGACGGTTCCTTGGTACGAAAGGACACCCGTTCACCAGCTGAAGAAGAGGTCCCTTCTGAGGGCACATTCCCCTTATCCTCAGCATGGTGCCCCGTTTCCCCTTGACCCTCATGCTCCCTGGCAGCAGCCAGGCTGCCAGATCCAGAGTGGGATATATCTAACAAGTCCCCGAGAGTCTTCTCCGTGCACCTAACTGACTGTCTCTGCTTCTCCAGGTCAGCCACCTTGGCCTCAAGGGGGCAAACTCACTCCCTGAGAACCAGGAGCTCCTTGCACCGAGCACACACCAAAGACTTCTGCCCAGTGGGCAGATAGTCATACATGTGACACTCCATGCAAAACACTGGATAGCCCCCAACCCCCTGCTGGCATTCTGGCTTCATAATTGTTTTTAAACAAATACTTTTCTATAACCCCCTTTTAAAACCCTTTGTATTTATATGGCTCCTGTTGTAGAAGTCTACTTACCTTACTGGGAACCCAAGGAGCCAAGGTCCTGGCTTTCTGGCTCTTCCTGGGCTTCTTACAGAGCCCCTAGGCTGAGAGTCCCTAGGCTAAGGGCCACAGGCCAAGAGCCTCACCCTTTTGCTCTCACCCTTCGGCTCGTGCCAGAGGCTCGTGCCTCTTGCAAGCTTCCTGC
Organism: Gekko gecko; assembly: GCA_029375565.1. NCBI lineage: Eukaryota > Metazoa > Chordata > Lepidosauria > Squamata > Gekkonidae > Gekko > Gekko gecko. The sequence continues at coordinate 27,769,229 of JAPDNY010000004.1, read as the reverse complement.
CTTAAATAGAATTGTCCCCCAGGAGAGGGTGTGGCCAGCAGCTACTCAAATTCACCCAAGGCACTTAACAACAGGCAAACAATGACCCTTTCACACCCCAACTCCAGCAGCCAGGAGTCTGCTATTCAATTTCACCCAGGCACTTAATTACAGGCAAACAATGACCCTTTCACACCCTAACTCCAGCAGTCAGGAGTCTGTTACAACTCACCCACACACTCCCAAATACAGTCCCCGACACAGTACCTTCTCAGCTAAAGCACCTCAGCTGAAAGTAAATAAATAAAAATACCACTCACCCCTCTGGCAGCTCAAACACCTTGCTCCTTCTCAGAGCTCAGCTGGGTCAGCTCTGCTTCTGGCAAGCTTCCTGCCTTAAATAGAATTTATCTTCTCTTATGTTCACTAAATGCAATGATAAATAATATTGCATATATGCAGAGAAACTAATATCTTGGCATAGTTACTGGTATCCCCACTGTTTAGAGTGATTTAAGGGATGCTATTTTTTGTTTCAAAGAAATTTCATTGGTGGAGAAGACCAAGATTCACAATACCATGAAAATTTCAGTTCTGCAATAGCTTGAAGCTAAAGATGCAAAAGCTGTATGTTCTCGCAGCATTTCTTGTAGCTGTTTCATATTGACCCAAGAAATAATGAAATGCATTCTTAAATTGTCGACAGGCCTCCCCCATCTCCAAAGGGTTCCCTGAATTACTGCCTCTGCAGATCCAAAGTCCTGTCTCCTGCAGCAGCATACATTTTTGACATAATCAGGGCAGGGTAGAGTAGCATGGCCCACTGTTCCTTAGCCATTCTTTTCCCATCAAAGATCAATGCTAGGAAATTGTAGAGAGGGATAGGTCCTCCTTAGCGCTGAAGGCTTGCTTGTTTGACAAAGCTTTTGACAGGATTTGAATGGCAAGGATGTTTTAAGAGGGGAGTTCTGGGGCTTGTTATTTTATTTTTTTATTTTTTGGTATTTTTGTAAAGTGTGTGTTTGTGTGTGCACCTAGAAGTCATGGCGACCTCTGGTGGCTGACCCCTACTGAGGGCCTGGAGGATATTCAGAGAGGTGGCTGAATAAAGTCTGCCCCTGTCCTCCCAAGTTGGTCTCCCATCCAAGTATTTGCCAGAATCAACCCTGCTTAGCTTCCAAGATCTCATGAGATCGGGCTTGCCTGGGCTACCCAGGTCAGGGCACTGGAATTTTTTTAAAAAACTATCATTGTAAGCTGCCTTGAACCACGGGGAAAGGCAGGATATAAATAAAATTAAAAAATAAATTCTACCAGGGCTGCCAAGGGTCACCACAGGTCCCCAGACAAAAGGTTTTCTCTTGGTGTCCTCTCCAGGGCTATTTTTGGGTAGGAACGCACAGGAACAGATTTCCGGCTGGCTTCAGAGTTGGCCACACCCACTACAGCCAAAACCTTTGCGTGTGTGGGTACAGAGAGAAGGCCTGGAGAGCGACACCCCCCACACACAACTCTGAAGTGGGCGGGCCAGGGGGGCCCTGGAAGGATCGGGGAGGCATTTAAATGCCTCCCCATGCCTTCCCTGGCCTGTCCAAGGGCCAGCTTGCCTGGGCAAGCCAAGGAAAGGCCTGAGGTATGGCCTAATATGCTAATGAGTTTCTGCTGTGGGTGTGGCCTATTATGCTAATGAGTTCCTGCTGGGCTTTTTCTACAAAAAAAGCCCTGGTCCTCTCACATCATTCAGATGCAGCCCAAACACTGCATGAAACTAAATTGCATGACTTGATGCTAGCATGAGTAGCCCGTTCATTGGTTATCAGGCTGGCCTCAGCTTTGATGGTCCAGGTTGTCTTCCAGAGAGATGGTTTTTTATCTCAGTGCGAGGGGTATTGAAAGCAAGGAGAACCATGGGGGACCCGGCTCCTCCTTGAGTGTTGCAAGTACACAAAGCGGCAAGGAGGAGGTTCAGGAGGAGGAAACTGGCAAGTTACTGCTTCTCTGTCGTTTATAAAATGTCAGCCCAATGAGACATCTGTGAAGCATTTCAGAGCAGAGAAAACTTAGGTGGTGAGCTGTGCAGAAGGAGAAGTCTGTGGCTGCGGTCACACACACTAAATAATCCACTTTGAGTGCACTTTCCAACTGGATTGTACTGTGCGAACTGGCAAAATCCAGTTGGAAAGTGCATTGAGCGTGGATTGAAAGTGGGTTATTTAGTGTGTGTGACCGCAGCCTGTTTGAAGCTTTCTTCTAGTTCCAGAGACTCCCGTGTGACAGGATGAGGCTCTTACACTTCTCATTGTTGCATAGAAAGGCAATCGTCACTGTGTGCAGCCAGAAATGATCCAAGGCATTTTGGTGCCTGAAGAAGGAAGCCCAAATGTAGTTTCTCAGACTCAGGCCGAAGCTGCATTTGTCTTTCCCACCAGTGTCCCAGCCTTTTGACTCCGTCTTCAAAAAAGCTGTCCACATTTGGTGTCATTTTCACACCTCAACAGTGTTAGCATACTTTCACACATCCACATGTTTATCATCCTTTCTGGGTGGCTCCACTGTCATTGCACCTCCGCACTGCTTTAAAAGAATCTTCTCCAAACAACATTCAAACAAGCATAGAGAAAGACGGCGTCACAGCAGCACGCAACTGATTTAAAAATGCAAATGCAGATTCGACCTCAGTTACAATACATATACACGACTATATAACTGATGATCTAATGATGCTCCAAAAGCTGATGCCCAAGGATGGCCACCTCACCCCACTTAACAATAAGGCTGGCCTTGGGTGTGCCTCTTCCCACCTTTGTGTGACAAGCTGTATCTGCGAATAGGGACTGGTGATCCCAGGATGGTGTAGTGCTTACAGTGTTAGACTAGGAACGAGAAGACTTGGGTTCAAATCCTTACTCAACCATGGAAGTTTACTGGGTGGCCTTGGGACAGTCACTTGCTCTCAGTCTAGCCTGCCCCGCAGGACTGTTGATGTGAGGGAGGGGAAGGAAAACGATTTGATTCCTGTTAGGGAGGAAGCGGTTCATGTATGTTAAGTGTTGTCCCGTTGCTTCTGACTTATGATGACCCTATGAATTAACGACCTCCAAAATGCACTATCGTTTGTAGCCTGCTCAGGTTTTATAAACCGAAGGCCATGGCTTCCTTGATTGAGTCAATCCACCTCATGTTGGCTTTTCCTCTTTTCCTGCTGCCAACTTTTCCTAGCGTTACTGTCTTTTCCAGTGATTCTTGTCTTCTCAGAATGTGACCAACGTACAATAGCTTCAGTTTTTTTTTTTTTTGGTAAATACAATTTATTATTGGATATATCACATGTTCATACATTTTCAACCAACCTACATATCCATTTTTCTAATTTCCCTTCTCCTCCCCCCAAACAAGGCTTCCCGCACTGCTCCAACCCCATTAATATCTCTCTTATTCTGTTACAGTTATTTCTAAACTTATTTTCTCTAACAAACGGTAACAATTCAGAAATCTAATTCTATTTCATTTTCCACTTAATAACTATCAAAGCAGATCAAACCACGTTTAATGTCCCAATTTTTCAACAAGTATTTTTGAAAGTCTTTCCAGTCTTCAAAAAAAGTTTCATCTTCTTCGTTGTTTAATTTTCTTGTTAATTTGTCCATTTCTGCTAAAAACAACGTCTTTTTAATCCATTCCCATGTTTCAGGTACTTTATCTTGTTTCCAACATTGAGCAAAAGTCAGTCTTGCTGCTGTAGTCAAGTACCATAGTAGTGTTCTCTTGGCTACATTTATTTCTTCCATTTTAAGACCTAGCAATAACATCTGTGGGTCTTTCTTAAAAGTACAATTCAAAATTTTTTGTATCTCATTGTGGATCTCTGTCCAATACTTTACTGCTTTATCACATGTCCACCACATATGGTAAAAAGACCCCTCATGTTTTTCACATTTCCAACATTTGTTGGACATACTTTCATTTATAATAGCAATTTTTTTAGGCGTCATATACCATCTATACATCATTTTATAGCAATTCTCTTTAACATTTACACACGTTGAAATTTTCATTGATTTTTTCCACAAGTATTCCCAAGATGTCATTAATATCTCATTATTAACATTTACTGCCCATTTTATCATTTGCTCCTTTACAACTTCATCCTCAGTATACCATTTCAATAACACCTTGTACAGTTTAGAGATCATTTTTTTATCTTTCTCAAGCCATACAGTTTCAATTTCAATATTCTTTTCTCTAAAACCATGTTCTCTTTTATCGGTCTTAAATAGATCATAAATCTGTCTATACTTCAACCAATCATATTCAAATTCAACATCAAATCTATCTTTTAACACAAAATTTTTCCCTTCAAATTTTAAAAGATTTTTATAAGGTAGCCAATCTAACCCTTGATTTCTTGAATATGGATTAATCACTTCAGCTGGTACAATCCAAAGTGGTCTTTCTTCTGAGAAGAATTTTCTATATCTCGTCCATGTCTCGAACAGTGATTGTCTTACAAAGTGGTGTTTAAAAAATTTATCCATTTTTACTTTTCCATACCATAAATATGCATGCCATCCGAATTTATTATCATGTCCTTCAAGGGCCAATAACTTCTTATTCTCCAAATTAATCCACTGTTGCAACCATGTTAAACAGACGGCATCATAATACAGTCTTAAATTTGGTAGTTGTAAGCCTCCTCTCTCTCTTGCATCACATAAAATTTTCATTTTAATCCTTGGCTTTCTTCCTGCCCATACAAATTTGGATAATTCTTTCTGCCACGAATCCAGTACTTTCCTTTGTTTTAATATTGGAATAGCCTGAAATAAAAACATCAAACGCGGTAAAATATTCATTTTTACAGTCGCGATTCTTCCCATCAATGATAAATTCAAAGTGTCCCATTTCTTCATATCTTGCTGAATCTTGTACCACACCTTTTCATAATTGTTTTTAAACAAGTCAATATTTTTCATAGTTAATTCAATTCCAAGATATTTAGTCTTTGTAACTACTTCACATTGAATTTTCTCTTGAAGTTCTGTTTGTCTTTGTTTCGTCATATTTTTGCACATCACTTTGGTTTTACTTTTATTAACATAAAATCCCGCAATTGAACCAAATTCTTCAATTTTTTCCATCAGTTGTGGTATTTTCTCAATTGGGTCTTGAATCATAAACATTACATCATCTGCAAATGCCCTATATTTATAGGCGAAACCTTTCACTGTAAGTCCTTCAATACTGTTATCTTTTCTTATCGCTGTCAATAATATTTCCAATATCCAAATAAACAACAACGGGGATAACGGGCAGCCTTGACGTGTTCCCTTTTGGACTCGGAAGAAGTCCGTCTTTTCTTTGTTTATATTCAAAGCCGCTTTTTGTTCTGAATATATTGCCACAATCATGTTTAAAAAGGACTGTCCAATATTCATTTTTTCAATAACTTGCAGCATAAACTCCCAATTTAAATTATCAAAAGCTTTTTCCGCATCTAAGAAGAGGAATCCAACTTCTTTTTCAGGATGCTTGTCATAATATTCAATTGCATCTATCACCACTCTTAGATTGTCTCTAATTTGTCTATTTGGTAAAAATCCCGCTTGTTCTTCCGCTATTGTATCTTTCAAATATTTTTTCAGTCTCTCTGAAATTATTTTTGCAAATAATTTGTAATCATTATTTAATAGCGATATTGGTCTATAATTCTTTACTTGAGTCAAATCCAAACCTTCTTTAGGTATCAATGAAATGTTTGCTTCTTTCCATGAATCTGGGATCCGTTTGGTCTGTCTTATCTCATTTGACAGAAGTACTAAAATAGGGGTTAGCTCCTCTTTAAATTTCTTATAGAATTTTGCTGTAAAGCCATCTGGTCCTGGAGCTTTGCCCAACTTTGCGTCTTCTATCGCCATTGTCACTTCTTCTTTCGTTACTAAACCATTTAATAGTTCCTTAATTTGTTTTCCCAGCTCTGGAACTTCAATCGTCTCCAAATATTTCTTGATTCTCTGTTGGTCAATTCCTTTCTTTTGGAATAGTTTGGCGTAGTATTTAAAAAAAACTCTTTTTATACCATTCAGGCTCATCACCTCCTTTCCATCTTCAACAATCTTAGATATAAAGTTCCTTTCTTTTCTATTTTTCAATTGCCATGCCAAAAACTTTCCTGGTTTGTTTGCACCCTCAAATGCTTTTTGCTGTAATTTTTTTAAATTCCAATATAATTCTCTGTTTAAAAGAACATTCAGCTGATCTTGCAGGAAGTGGATCTCTTTAATAATTTTCTTCTTCCCTGGTCTTTTTTTTAATTCCTTTTCTTTTTGTCGAATTTTTTCATGAAGGTCTTTCTGTTGCTGGATCTTTTGCTTTTTATCTTTGGAGTTCAGAGAGATAAGCATACCTCTCATTACTGCTTTGTATGTATCCCATACAACTTGTATATCCGTGCCTTTATTCAAATTCAGTTCAAAAAAACTTTTCGTTTCCTTTTTAAGATTTCATTAATTTGTTTTTGATCCAGTAAATCTTCATTAATTCTCCAAAATAACTGTTTAGGTTTTGCTTTAGATATCCAAAGTAGGGGATTATGATCAGAGTTAGTTTTCGGTAAAATTTGTATTTTATAAGTTTTTTGCGCCATCTCCTCTGACATCCAAATCATGTCAATTCGAGAAAAGGAATTATGTCTATTCGAATAAAACGTGTAGTCCTTAGTCTTAGGATTCCACTTCCTCCAAACATCTTCTAATTTCTCTTGCTTCATCAATTGAAAGAAATTTTTTGGTAACTTTCCAACTGTCTCTCCACTTGCTTTGGACTTTCTATCCAATGTGTTGTTCACTGTACCATTAAAGTCTCCCGCAAGAACAATTTGGTCATAGTTTAAACATTCCAACTCTTTAGTCAGATCATTAAAAAGGTCTCTTTTGCACCATTGGGTGCATATATATTAACAAGCAATGTCTTTTTTCTATCCATACAGATTTCCACGCCAACATACCTTCCTTCTTTGTCGGAAAAAATTTGTTTAGGATCCAAATCTTTTGAAATATAAATCACTGTTCCTTTTTTCTTATTAACTGCTGAAGAATGAAATTCTTCTCCCAATTTTTTATTAGTCAGATATTTATCGTCTTGTTTTCTTATGTGTGTTTCTTGTAAACAAATTATGTTACATTTTTGTTTTTCCAGCCAATGATTCACCAGTCTTCTTTTACCTGGTGAATTTAATCCATTTACGTTCCAAGATAAAAATTTGTAATCCATAATGGTGTTAAATTAAATATCTTTAAAATCGTCCAGATTGCTCGCTTTAAATCTATATAAGTCTCCTTCAGATTTAAGAGTTGATCTCACCGAGTTGTACATAAATGTAAGTCCATATGGAATCTCCCATCTGAACCTAATATTCATTTCTTTTAGCCTGTCTGTCAATTTCTTGAATTTCTTTCTATCTTGTAGAATCGATCTCGGAATTTCTCTCAAAATTATTATTTTCTTTCCATTAATTTCCAACGGTTGTGTAAATTGTTTCTTGAAAACGTCTTCCTTCATCTTTGTTGTCACAAATTGAACAATTACATCTCTAGGTAATTGCTTTCTTTTGGCATAAGCTGAATTTACTCTGTAAATCAAGTCAAAGTCTGCATCCAAATCTCCTTCATCTTCCCCTATATAAGTTGTCAATGTCTTAATTACTAGGGCCCGTAGATCTTGATCTTCCTCCTCTTCTATCCCTCTCAATCTCAGGTGATTCTGAGTAGCCCTGTAATCCATCATGGTCTCCAGCCTTGCATTTTCTGACAGGGTTTTTTTAACCTTTTGTTCCATATCTTCAGATTTTGTCACCAGACTTTTGACTTCCTTTTTAAGTTCTTCTGTATCTTTTTTAATCCCTGACACTTCTGTAAGTACCAGTTCTTTCAATTCTTCCATATTTTTTTTCTGTACTTGGATTTGCACTTGCTCTATTTGCTCCAATTGTTGTTGCAACTGTGATTCTATTTGTTTTCCAAGATTCTCAGTCATCCGTTTTTCCATCGCTTCCATAGCTGCTTGCCACTCTTTTTTTCCTTTGCAGTCATTCTTGGGCTGGGTGATGAAGCAGCTCTAGGTCTTGTTCTCAAATCCGTCTTGGAGGCCACTTCAATGTTAGTCAGTCTTTATATTAGCAGTCTTCAAGCCAAATCGCCACCTTTAGAACTTGTTTAAACACTTTTTCGGCTTGAAAATAACATTTTAAGTTTTAGTCCTCCCCAAAATGTCGGGCGCAATTTCTCTATGGTTTTCCGGCTAGAGTAGGCTCCTTTCAAACTTCCTGTTCACCTGTCCGTCTCTGTAATCCAACTTCCGGTAAGGGTGGTGTCACACAATAAAATGTCCATCCGCTTCAAACACAGCAGCCTCTAAAACCTCCACTCTAGCCCACTTCCTGTATCACAGAGTCACAGTTAGTTTCGTTTCTACTACGTAACGTTTAGACTTGGCTGACCACAGGAATGCAAAACAAAGTCTCTTTTCAGCCTTTTTCTCTAACGGAAAGCTTTCTTTTTACTTTTAAATCAAGCGAAATAGTTCCTTAAAGGTTTCAACGCTTATCCGTACGTTTCAATATCACAGTCTCCTTTAAACCGGTAAGCGCTTAATCGTTTGTTTGTTACCTTGCTTGTAGTCTCGGGGTTTCGCGGTGCTTCTTCTGTAAACGATGTTAATCCAGATGATAAAGAGATCGGTAGATGGCGAATTTATGCTGAATTCTCAGCCCGGCTGGCATCTGTAGAGTTGATTTGCAACTGCCCTCTTCACGGAAGGAGATCAAAGTGTAAACAAGCTTCCTCCGAAGCTTATCCACACCGATCTCAACCCCCCTCAGGCTTCGCTGCTTGCTTGCCACTCCCCCGCCTGGAGAGTGCTGCGCTGGGCCAAATAGAGCCCAGACTGTCGTCAGATGCCGCAGTACACTCTGCACAACTCGCAAAGTGTGTCAATTCGCCATTTTACTCCGACCGGAAGCCCACAATAGCTTCAGTTTTGTCATTTTAGCTACAAGGGTGAGTTCAGCCTTGATTTGATTTGAAGCAGGTTATAAACATCAAACAACAATAACAACACTCCTTCACAACTTTTTAGATTGCGGACTCATTGGAGGCATACAGTCATCTACATTTTTGCTTAGAAAAGTCTGCAGTACTTCCTGAATACTGACAACAAATGGCCGCAGCAATGATGGCACCAAGTATAGGGCCTGTGTTCTCCTTGGCATCTGGTCATTGTATTGCAGGAGACCTCACTGAGTGTCCTGCACAGAGAAACTATTTTGTATTTCATCCGGGCACCGATAACCTGACAGGTTGTGCTCTCCAGTGGGCCCAATCACTGAGTTATGCTTCCAAGAGATAACGGAAAAAGCAAGCTAGGTGTTAATTTTATGTCACCATTAATCTTTAATACATCCAGCTGGTGTGCACGAGATTAGTCATGCATGCTTTGTCAGGCGGCACACTCGAACCACAAAAGTGACTTCATTTAATTTTTCAATATTCACGCACTGTAAGAAATGCAAAATACCCGACAGTGTCTTCTGATTCTCAGATTATTGGACATCCCCTCTCAGAGCTGTGAAAACACTTGGAAACTTGGGTGGCATGCTGTGCGGGAAAAGAAGTCTGTTGCTCAGTGGGTGGAGCTTCTCGTGGGTAAGCAGGGCAGTTTGTACGAGGTAATGGTTTTTTTAAATTAATCGGGATTTTTTTTAATACTGTGTTTTTAAATTGTAAACTACCTCAAGCAGGATTCTGAAGAGACAGCACAGAAATGTTTTAAATAAGTAAATAAGTGCACCTGGCAATTCTGTTTGTGTTAAAAAACCTCAGTATCTCTACTCTAGTATACTTGCTACTCTGTTTTCCTGGCCAGATTCCTGTTTTAGGAATATAAGCCTTGCGCTAAGTCAGGGCATCAGCCCCCCCCCCCGCTCAGTTTTATCTCCTCTGACTGCTAACCAGCTTTCCGAGGCCTTCCCCTGATGCTGCAACCTGGCTCTGGGATTCAGAGGATTAGTGCCTCTGAATGTGGAGGTTCCCCTTAGTCACCATGGCTAGTAGCCACTGAGTCCGATCAGATGGCTCTTTAGATCCGCGCAAGGCATGATTGCCTCACGGATCTAAGGTTAATGTCCAGACACAAACATCTGGGAAACGTCCCTCTTCCATGGGCATCCCGTTTTACCGCGCTTCGGAGCTGTACTTAAAAGATACCACTTTAAATCTGGGTTTCTGGTTACCTGTGAGACAACTGTGGACTTTCATCCGTCTGATCGTTCCACCAGCACACAATCCTCCCATCGGGGTGATCTGATGTCAGACCATCCCGAGCGGGTGCCATTTAAAAAAATCTCTACACATGTGTGGATCAACAAGGATGCGCTGTCACATCTATGTGCATGTGCAAAAAGTTTTTTAAAAAAAAAACACCGCATGCCTCCTTCAACAAGGACACGCTATGTGCATGCGCAAAAAGATTTTTTAAAAAACCCCACCCCGTGTGCCTCCTTCAGTGGACACTGTCTAGACAATCCACACAAAGGCAGCGTGCGGTAAGGCGATTCCCCCAGGGGATGTCTGGGCATGCGACGATGGATTAAAAAGATCGGGATCAAATTCAAGCTGGCATAATGGCGAGATTAGCTGCCCATCTGAATGCACCCATTGACAGACTTATCCTCCATGAATCTATCTGATCCTCCTTTAAAGCTATTTATTCCTGTGGCTAATGCGCCCTCTAAACTGTGGAATCTTGTGAGCAAAAATTCTACTTTGTGAGCTACTGGCATGAAAGTTGTGAGCGAGCGATTGTAGCTCACACTAACTCAGCTTAGAGGGAACACTGCCTGTGGCCATCACTACATCAGTACTTTCAGGCTTTCGGGTAGGAGCCGCCCCCACCACCACCGCTCCCACCACCATCATTGCCACTACCATCACCAACAACAACAACTGATTTGGAGCGACAGCGGGGAGAGGAGAGGGCCCTGTGATGAGCGAAACACGGCGTGGCGTGGAGCTGTTACCACTGAACCACCCTCTTACTGAAGACTGATTTTGCAACATCTAGAGCACTTTGTAATATTGTAATGATTGTTTTATCTTGTTTTTAATTCTGTTTTTATGCTTTGCCATTTGTGCTCTATTTGTAAGCCGCCCTGAGCCCGCTTGCAGGGAAGGGAGGGCTAGAAATTTAATGATAAATATAAATAAATACATCAAACTGAGAGCCAGTTTGGTGGAGTGGTTAGGAGCGCGGACACTAATCTGGGAGAACCCCCACTCCTCCACATGCAGCTGCTGGTGTGACCTTGGGTCAGTTACAAGTCCTCTCAGTGCTGTTCACTCATGAGCAGTTCTCAAATGAGCTCTCTCAGCCCCACCTACCTCACAGGGTGTCTGTTGTGGGGAGAGGAAGGGAAAGGAGATTGTAAACTGCTCTGAGACGCCTTCAGGTAGTGAAGGGTGGGGTATAAACCCAATCTCCTCCTCCTCCTCCTCTTCTTCTTCTGCAAATGTAAAGAGTATGGTATCCTTTACATTCATTTCTCAATAATCTTTTGACCTGAGAAGTCAGTGCTCAGAAATGAAGTCAATGGCACTCAAAAACACGGCTTTACTAGCACAGAGCAGAGCTAGATGTCTATTCATTAGAGTTGATTAATTCCCATGCAGTTTATCATTTCAACTCCTCACTCTTTCTCCTCCGGATTTTTTAAAACTTCACTTTTCCTACGTACCTTTTTCATAATTTGAGCACGCCAAAGCAAGAGTTCAAAGCGGTTAACCGCCACATGCAAATCCTGGGGGTACATACGACAGTTAAAGCATATTCAGTTGTAAACGGTGCACCACTCAATTAAAAGTCAATTAAGAGATCCCATAGCATTGAAAGAAAACAAAAGAATAATAATGATGTTCCTAAGTGGGAGGAAGAAGGGTATAATAATTCCTTCTGCTGATAGGGTTCTTTCAAGTTGCAGCGAAATGTTGGATACCTGAAACTCAGCAAAGTTTGAATTAGAAGAAGAAGAGAAGAGATTGGATTTATACCCTGCCCTTCACCTGGAATCTCAGAGCAGCTTATAAACTCCTTTCCCTTCCCTTCCCTACAACAGACACCCTGTGAGGTAGGTGGGGCTGAGACAACTCTAACACAAACTGCTCTTTCAGGAACAGCTGTGCCAGAGCTTGTGATTGACCCAAGTTCACATCAGCAGGTACAAGTGGAGGAGTGGGGAATCAAACCCGGTTCTCCCAGATTAGAGTCCGCACACTTAACCACTACACCAAACTGGCACTTAACAAATACACCAAATTAAAATGATCCGATAGTGCCAAGCAGAGATGGTGAGAAGGAGGGATGACAGCCTCCAGGTATGACCTGGGGATCCCCTGGAATAAAAGCTCACCTCCAGAGTACAGAGATCATTTCCCCTGGAAAAAATGGATGCTTTGAAGGGTGTACCCTATGGCATTGCACCCCACTGAGATCCTTGTCCTCGCAAGCTCTGCCCCCAAATCTCCAGGAGTTTCCCAACCTGGATCTGGAAACCCTACCCCACCCCCCAAGTGGTGGCCGGGGGGGCGGGGCAACCCTAGTGAGAAGGGCTGGTGCAAAACTTCTCTAGTTACTTATTGCAACATTTCTGTTCAGCTCACCCCAGGCACAAAGCCCCTTTGAAATTTCATGGTCCAATTTATTTGGCCTTTCATCCTTTACTACATTTCAGCCCTTGGATAATTTTGCATGTGTGCTTGCAGTTACTCTGAGTCTTGGGTTTCATAGTACTAAAGTCTACTGCTGGATAGATCTTGTCTATGCATATTTCAGTATGTGTCATGCTAAGAAATGATAAACTGGGACCTTGATATGTCTGGAGTACTTGTTATCTTGTGGTTGCTTCCTTCCGCCATTACCATGTTATAAAAGCCTGAGTGAAGTTCCTCTCGGGAGGGTTGTTGAACAGCGAGGTTAGCAGAGAAGCCAAAAAGCTCCCCTCTTTCATCTCCTGGTCTGGCTAGCTCCAACAAGTGGAGGCATTTTTCTGCTATATATGGAGAAAGTGTTTTTGTGAAGAAAGCTTTGTTAAGAAGAGCCAGTTTGGAGTAGTGGTTAAGTGCATGGACTCTAATCTGGGAGAACCAGGTTTGATTCCCCACTCCTCCACTTGCACCTACTGGATGACCTTGGGGCAAGCCATAGTTCTGACAAGAGCTGTCCTTGAAAAAGAGCAGTTTCTGCCAGAGCTCTCTCAGCCCCACCTACCTCACAGGGCGTCTGTTGTGGGGAGGGGAAGGGAAAGGAGTCTGTAAGCCACTCTGAGACTCCTTTGGGTAGTGAAGGACGGGGTATAAATCCAATCTCCTCTTCTCTTCTTCTTCTAAGAAAAATCTCTTCCTATACCAACCACCAGATTAACTTGGGTCCATCACACAACTAGTCTGCTATTTACCTACCACCTTTTCTTCCTGCCCTTCTTCCAAGGAGCTCAGACCTTGTTCTCTCTCCTGCATTTTATCCCCCACAGAAACTCTGTGAGGTCAATTAACCTGAGAGAAAGAATGACTGGCCCAAGATCACCCAGGAAGCTGTATGGGTGAGAGAATATTGGAACCCAGATCTTTCTGACCCCATGTTCTAAGCCAGGGGCCTGCCTGAGGGCACACTTGGAATTTTGACATGTGGTGGTGGGCGCAACCACAAAATGGCTACCGCAGGAGGTGGAGTCAATCACAATTTGTCAGGAAGCCAGGTTATGTATAAATCTAATAGTAATAGTAACAGACACTCTGCTTAAGAGGAGTCTTAAGAATCTGCATGGCCAGACAGAAGCCCTGTTGGGTAAAAGCCCTACCTGGCCCTGCCCACTTTCTGAAAGCACTTGGTGGGCAATAGGAAAGGTGCTGGCGGGTGTCATGGTGCCTGTGGGAACCTCACTGGAGACCCCTGTTCTACCTACTGCAACACAATGACAGTCGTGCTGGTTTCAGCCCACCATGAGTGAGTAGCATGATTGGTCAGACTTATGGGTCTGTGAATGTAGAAGTGTTGGAGGATGACATCATCATCATCATATCCCACCTTCCTGCTAATCAGTCTTAACACACTTGAAGGGGGTAAAAAAAGTATAATTAAAACAAATCAAAGCCAACCATAAATACCACAGCAGCAGGATAAAATATAGAAAAAAATAATCAAAAACCAGAAACAAAATGAATAGATTCAGAACTTTTGTCATGAATTCCTCTTTGGGCCAAGGTTTTACTATAGGGAGATTAAAAAAAATTACATTATGTATGGATCACCTTTCTCATGGGAGACTCAAGGCAGATTATACATCGTGAGTCAGTGCAATCAACAAAATGTAAGATTGCTAAAACATATTGGATATGGATCCATAGAATGTTACAAAAACTGTTAGACACAACCATACCATTTAATCCTGAATTATTTTTATTAAACATTATTCCTGCTTCCTTCACAAAGATACATACATATGTAATTGTACGTGTTGTAACCACAGCAAGAATTTTATATGCAAAGTATTGGAAAAAAGAAGAAGTGCCTACAAAAGAAGAAATCATAAGTAAACTGAAACAGCAGAAATGGACAATTTAGCTCTCCGGTTACAAGGCAAAAAAAGAAGGATCTTTCGAAAATATTTGGCGTGAACTCTATAGATGGATTGAGGACTATATACAGAAATTATGAAGACTTAAGCAATAGGTAGTACCATGTAAAATTGGTTATATAACCAAGGAAAGATGCCTAAAACTAGATAAAATGTGAATAGATCATGCAAATTTAACTGGATAATAAGTATGAGCTCCACTACTGTAGTGTATGTTTGTGTAGTGGTGGTGGTTGTAGCAGTGTGTTGGTATCTCTTTGTCTTGTTGTTTCAGTGTATAGTACCTTTTCTCTTTCTAAAAAATAAAATGGCCCAGTTTTTGCTGGGTTTAAATTGAAAAAAAATGGGACACTCAATAAATAAAGCATTAGGATTGTGTAAATCTGGGATCAACCAGAAAGTACTGAAGCATAGCGTTAAGTATTAACATGACACATTAAGTGGTACAAAAATTACATAGGAGGATCCTACTTACTACTTAGAGTCAATTTGATGTAGTGGTTAAGAGTGCAGACTGTAATCCAGGAGAACCAGGTTTGATTCCCCATTCCTCCACATGCAGCTGCTAGTGTGACCTTGGTTCTCCCAGAGCTATTCTCTCAACAGCAGTCCTAGAAAGAGATCTCTCAGCCCCGCCTCCCTCACAGGGTGTCTGTTGTGGGGAAGGGATTGTAAACTGCTCTGAGACTCCTTCAGGTAGTGAAGGACACGGTATAAATACAATCTCTTCTCTTCTTCTTCTTACAGTAAGCTATACACAGCAGCCTAGATTACAGTCCCAAATAATTTATCCAAGTCAGTTTGTAAACCATTTTGTGCAGTGGAACCCTATTACCTTATTTTCCAGCTAAACTGTTTTCTGGGAACAACAATTAGTTCCAGTTAACCTATAATCACTAGAGAAAAAATGTTGAGCAACTGGTAACTCCTCTTGGTCTACTCCCTGGCTCCTCTTTTACTCAGGCTTCACTTTTCCATGGATCATTTTCCAACTATTTATTCTTCCTCTGGCTGAACTTTCAGTTGCCCAGCTAACTCTGTTCTGCTAAATCATGTCGACTTTTCTCATGTCTACTACAACCACTTCTCCTGAATTAAGCCAGAATCCCTGCTAGAGAGTCTAACTAATATCTTTGGCTCCATATTGATATAAAGGGAGTTTTCACTTGCTGAAAGAGCTCAGTTCTCCTGGAGAAGATGGCTGCTCTGGAGGGTGGACTCTTTGCCATTCTACCTCTCTGAGACCGTTCCCCTCCCCAAACCCCACCCCAGGCTTCACCCCTTAATCTCCAGGAATTTTCCAACTCAGAACTGATAACTCTATGGTAGCTAAACAGGCTAGTCTGATCTTGTTAGATGCTCAGCAGGCTTGGCCCTGGTTATTAATTGGATGGGAGACCACCAAGGAAGTCCAGGGTCCCCTGTACATCTTTTGCCTTAAAAACCCTATGGGGTTGCCATAAGTAGGTCGGCTGCAACTTGATGGCACTTTCCACCAACAACCATATTGATTGGGGGGGGGGTGTTTGGTTGTTTTGGCATTGTTTCCAGTGTCTGAACTTTGTGTTCAAAAATTCTGATTGGTGTTTGTGCTGGTCATTTTAGGTAACTCCGCAGTTTTCCAGCAAAGCGCCAAGGCAAGTGAGAGACAGAACAAATTATGGAATGCAGGTTGGTTGTCAAGGTAGCAGAATATGAAGTAGTGAATCTGTCAAGGGGTTTGAAAATGTATTAAGATGCAGAGTGAAAAACAAGATTCTATTTAGTTCATCCATAATGAAATCAGACGCAACATGCTAACATCTTGCAGTACCAATCCCAGATTTACCTTTGATCTTTCTTTGCTTGGAATAGTTAGAAAGACTTCATGTTTAAGTATTGCTTTTCTGGAAATGACACCTAACCCAGGGTCCTTCTTCCACCAGTAAGATGTCTTTGGAAGTCTACAAACAGAGTGTGACTGTGACAAACATCATGCTTCCTCTCAGCACGTTACCTCTGAACTTGGAGGTTCTATTTTAAAATCATGACTTAAACACCGCTAGTGCTATCCACTATGAACACAATCCTTTTTTAAAGCCATCAAAGATAAGTAACCAACAATCATGCCTTGGTGTGGTGAATTCCATAAACTGATTATTATACATTAGCTGAGAGCCAGCGTGGTGTAGTGGTTAAGAACGACAGACTCTAATCTGGAGAATGGGTTTGATTCTGCACTCCTCCACATGAAGCCTGCTGGGTGACCTTGGGTCAGGCACGGCTCTTTCAGAGCTCTCTCAGCCCAAAAAATAAGTCTAGCTCACCACCTAGTGGTACATAATGCTAAAAGAGCTAAAACTTTAGGATGCCAGGCAATCTTAGGATCTCCTGGCTATACTACACACACTGCCATACAATAATTATTAATTATCATTATTATTATACGTTATGTGAAGAGGTTCATCTTGAAAGTTTCAACCAGAGTATAATTTCTATTTTAATAAAAAGGGAGGGAAAATTTTCCCAATTTTCTCACACCATCCATCATTCTATAAATTGAACCATGTCCCTCTTTTGTTCCCCCTCCCCGAACTAGACAGCTTCAGCTACACAAGACTTCACTTAGCAACTCTGACAGGGATTTGTGGTCCATACTGACTGAAAATTCCACATTATTTAAACTCTTTGACCTTAAACTGTCAGATCAGGGGAAATTCAGAACACAGTGCTGGACAGGGTGACTGGTGACTTTAGAAGTCAAGACTTTTTATTTGCACAGTTCAACTCAATATTAATTTCAGTTTCACCACACCACACCACACCCCGACACATTTTTATCTCATGAAGCAATCAGTTCTGAATCACTAGGGCAATGTTTTCAGGCCCAGAGTCAGTTTGCTACAGAGCCAGTTCTGATTGGATGTATAGCAGTATGACATCAACTCACTGTCTCTGCACACCTTGATTAGCTGGGATTGTTGCTCTGAGGGAGAGACAAAGTGGTGTAGGAGAGATGCAGACAGTCATGACTACCAAAAACTAAAGAAGCAGCGAAAAGGGACATTGGTAGGATTCAGATCCCCCCTCCCCTTCAAAACCCTCTCCCTCACATCCACCAATTTTGGTCTGAATTTTCTTCTTAGCCCAGTCCTAACACCTGGTCTTCAGGCTTACACTGATTTCATAGTCAATCTTTCTCCCCAGGGAACTGTAGTTCTCAAAAGCAAGCAAAGGGTTACTGACAGAGAACCTCACCAGTCTTAACCAGTGTTCCCTCTAAGCTGAGTTAGTATGAGGTAGCTCACAGTTTTTTAGCCTCCAGCTCACACACTTTTGTCTTAGCTCATGAAGGATGGCTCCAGAGCAAACTAATTTATCCAGTAGCCAAATCACTTGCTCACAACTTTAATGCCAATAGCTCACAAAGTAGAATTTTTGCTAATGAGACTCCACAGCTTAGAGGAAGCATTAGTCTTAACCAACCACCCTCCGTGTTACAACCACCATCATACATGGCTTTTGCTGAGGAAGGTCCCATGACTCTCAGTATGAACTTTTTGGGTGGTCAAAGGAGATCCTTCCTTCCTTCCTTCCTCCCTCCCTCCCTCCCTTCCTTCCCAGCAGAAAAGGTAGCTGAATCTAACCCAGGGCTTTCAGAAGGTCTCCCTTCCAGACACTGACAAGATCCAGACCTGTTTACCTTCAGCACAAGATTGTTGTAATATAGCCTTCTAACCATACCCTGTGACTATTTGGCTGGTTATAGGTGTTAATTCTAAACCAGTGGCTCTGTCTATGATCTGGGGAACGATGGGGTTCCACATTAGAAGCCTGTCTGAAAGTCCTCAATGAGAAGTTCATTAATGGTATACAAAGTCATGTAAAAGGCAGGTAATCCATCACAGTCAATGTTCCCTGGCAAAGAACAGGTTCAAAACAGGTGCTATGACTGACATTGCTATGATATTGTCCCCATCCTTTCCACTCTTTATGAATTCCTACCTTTGTCCAGGTCTTCCTTATGACATTCATTCCTCCTCAGATACTCAAACAAAGGCAGTTTTTACAAATAGATCAAGATAGCTAGCTGTGTTTGTCTGTTGCAGCAAAAAAGATCAAGAGTCCAGTAGTACCTTTAAGACTAACAAAATTTGAGGCAGAGTATGAACCTTCATGAGTCACAATTAATTTCTGCAGATACCTCTTCAGGTATTGGGTTGCCACAAATTTTGTTAATCTTTAAGGTGCTACTGAACTCTTGCTCATTTTTACAAATGTTTTCATGTTCCCTTCTACAATCAATGAGAGTGCAATCTTGCATTTTGAAATCCTGGCCCCACTGCTGGACCTCCTGATGGCACCTGGTATTTTTGGCCACTGTGTGACAGAGTGTTGGACTAGATGGGCCATTGGCCTGATCCAACATTGGCTTCTCTTATGTTCTTATGTTCTTAATGCTGATAATGGAGTGAGAAAATAGTCTACATTGTTCAGTATTCATACATGGCCTCTAGGTCCAGCATTGGTGTAGCTCTGATCATCCTGGACATGGGCTTCCATGCCTTGATTGTTGGCCTTCTGGGATACCTTGTTGGCCACTGTGGGAAACAGGATAATGGACCAGAAAGACATTGGTCTGCTCCATTAGAATTTTTATGTTCATGTGAAATGCTACGTTCTCTTCTTTTGGGTACTGGAAGTTTGTGGATGAAAATATGCTGTAATTTAAAAAAATGAGGAATGATGTCAAAGTATGCTATTTAAAACATTTAGACAGATCCCATTTTCGGTCATGGTCATTGGGACCTTGTTGATGCAATACATTCATTTAATTGCAAGGAAAGCTCCACACATGTTAACCGCTGCATGCATGGAGCTCCGTGTAAAGGGGTGTACACATGAAGCTCCCCATTCCCTCAGAGAAAACTGAATGGTAACTACTCCCTGTCTTCTCCCTGTTGCTCAGTGGAGTGCTCCAATTCTGTGTTGAGGCACATTTAGTATGAATGTCTTAAATGACACTTTCAGCTATCTGGTTGCCAGTTTGGCTCTTTTTTTAATTGCCTAACTAAACAAGATACGCTGGAGTTAATTCCAGTGCCACTTAGTATATGGAGCTATTATGATGCTAAGCAGCAATGCCTGTTAGTTTTGTGCTAATGTGAACTGCCTTTGCATAAAGCCCAGGGAGAGCTTGGCTTTAAACAGCTCAGATCTATGAAGAGCAGACAATGAAAGTGTTTAAATTTCCTACCACTACCGAGCTCTGTGGAATGGATGTCAAGAAAACAGAGCACTGAGCAGCAACAGGGGACAGCTTTTTCTTTTTCATTATCTTTGCAGCCATATGAAAGGCAAAAAAATAGTGGAGGCAGAGATGACTGACATGTTTATACAAACCCAGGGAGCTGGGGAAACAGACCAAAGAAATGGCTTTATGGCTTCAATCTGCTTTGGAAATCTCATTTGGTAAAAGGAGGAAATGCTGATACAAACACATTTCACCTAGGGCTGTTCTCCATATTCTAAAATGGTCAACATGACATGGACACCCTTCTTTTTGGAATGGGGAATATCTCATACACTCTAGCTTGCATAGCAGGGAGGAGTGGTTGGTCCTTATTTTATTTCTGGTTATATTTGTTTGTCTGTCCTTTGTTTTGTTCTCTGTTATTTCCCATTTTGTAGATTTGTTCATATTGTATCCATGTCATATGGGTCTGGTGTGTAATCTGTAATTTCGAGAACCAGTTTGGTGTAGTGGTTAAGTGTGCGGACTTAAATGCGGAGAACTGGGTTTGGTTCCCCACTCCTCCACTCGCAATTGGTGGATGACCTTGGGCAAGCCATAGTTCTGTTAGAGCTGTCCTTGAAAAAGAGCAGTTTCTGTCAAGGGCTCTCTCAGCCCCACCTACCTCACAGGGTGTCTGTTGTGGGGAGGGGAAGGGAAAGGAGATTGTAAGTCGCTCTGAGACGCCAAGTAAAGGGCGGGTTATAAATCCAATCTCTTCTTCTTTGTGCAGCAGTGTTCTGTTCAATTACCCAATTTTTTATGTTTAATGTATATAATATTGATATATTTTTGCCGTGAGGTTACAACTTACTTATGGCGACCCCATAGGATTTTCAAGGCAAGAGTCATTCAGATGTAGTTTGCCATCATCTGCCTTTCCATAGCAACCCGTGACTTCCTTGGTGGTCTCCCATCCATATACTGACCAGGGCCCACTCCACTTAGCTTTCCAGATCTGACAAGATCAAGCCAGCCTGGACCATCCCAGTCAGGCAATATTGATTCCCTGATGCACAAATAACATTGAAAAATATGTACATTCCTGTCAAGGAAACAAAAAAAATGTCAGTGAAATAACTAATCATGGGATCAGTTCACCCAAGTAAGAATGGAAATTGAAATGTGGCTTTTTGGGTTGAAACAGTAAAGGCAAAGTGTGCTGCTGAGTTGCTACTGAATCATGGTGACCCCGTGAAGTTCTATTTCATGGGGCTGTCCTGGTGAGAGATGAGCAGAGGTGATTTGCCATTACTTTCCTCTGCATAGCAGCCCCAGTCTTCCTTGGTGATCTTCCATCCATGTACTGACTCCGCTTTGTTTCCAAGCTTTGATGAGATCAGGCTAGTCTGAGATATTAGGGCTGCTACTGAAACAGTAGGGGTAAAAAATCTGAAATAATCCCTTGTACTTTTATGTTGTCAAGCATAAATGTATCAAATGTAGCTTATTACAACCCAGAGGGAAGGTAGGGTAGCCAGGTCCCTCGGCCGAGCAAGGGGGGGGTGCACTTACTGGGAGTGAAGGAAGAAGAAGCAGGAAGTAAACGTGATGTTCCTACATCACTTCTGGGTGACACAGGCATGTTGGGATGTCGGGGGCGATGCTCTGGTTTGTGGGCAAAACTCTATGGTAGAATTTGTTTCAAACCATAGAGTTTTGCCCAAAAAACAGAGCATTGCCCCTCCCCATGTCACCGATGTGCCTATGTCACTTCTGGGTGATATAGGCACATCAAGTTTACTTTCCGTTTCCTGCCTGTTGGGGGGGTAATTCCCCCCGGTTTCTGATAGCCCTGAACTGGTTTAATGTTAGGACAAAATGGAGGTGGAAAGAATGATACTCACTGCCCTGGACTGCTTGGAGGAAGGGTGAGCTAAAATATACTTAATAATACACAAATAATAATTAAGTAGGATACTCGTCTTCCCCCCTTTCCAGTGATAACAAAATGCCCAATGGAGAGGGATGGTTTCACTTAGTGAACCGTCTAGGTGCAGCAGTTTTTAATCCCCTCTCACACTCCATGATAACCCCAGTTTGAATTGCAACCACATGGAATTGCTGTTGGCTTCCTAAAATTGCTGGAAAAATAGACTATCCAATATCCTATCTGATTAGACCCCTGCATCTAATTAGACCCTTGCTTGGTTTTTTTTCACTAGTCCAGGCTAATATTATAACATCTCAGCTGGTCTCTTGTGGCAAATAATAACAACAACAATAACTTTTACAATAATAATAATGGCTTTTGCACATCCCTACAATTGGGTCCTGGACTCAGAAATGTTTAGAAAGCTTTAGTAGTGCTCCAGCCTTTCCTCTTAGGCCAAGAACTAGCCACTCTGAGCCTGCACTGAAGGACAGGGTGTGAGCATTCTCACTCAGTGCTGTCCCGATTGATACCATCAATATTTCCCTAGATTTCTCATAGGGCTTACATAAGAACATAAGAACATAAGAGAAGCCAATGTTGAATCAGGCCAATGGCCCATCTAGTCCAACACTCTGTCACACAACGGCCAAAATATACCAGGTGCCATCAGGAGGTCCATCAGTGAGGCCAGGACACTAGAAGCCCTCCCACTAGATTTCTAGCCAGTGACTCTAAATAAAGCAACAAAAAAGGGTCTCTTGACTAAATTCATGAATCACAGAACCACAGAGTTGGAAGGGGACATACAGGCCATCTAGTCCAACCCCCTGAACCATCTGTACTTACATCCTGGGGCCCCTGCGCTGTTTATGACCTTTTTCCAATGCCCTACTGTTCTGGATACCATCTGGACACTGGAGTTTCCTAGGGTAATGATTTCATAATGCATGGGTCTGGTTGATCTGCTATTGCTTTTTATTGCTTTACTGTTTTTGTTGCTTGTTGATTTTATGTTGTGAGCCACCATGAGCCCATTTCTTGGGTAGGGCAGGGTATAAATTTAATAAATAAATAAATAACCTCCATTTTATTTTCTCAGACTAAACATCTCTTTTTCCAGATGATTATGGTTACTTTTACAAAATGCCTTGCCGGTAGCAGGAAGGTCCAGCACTGGAGACCCACAGTTCCTGTCTACTTTACCTGGCTACCGGCCATCAAGATTTGAATGCTACCTGTTAACATGCACTTTTATGGAACCCTCTAAGTTCCTGGTACACTGTAGAGTCTTGGTAAGAAACATTTGTACTACCTGTGCCTCCTGCTGGGTTTTCTAATGTTCAGTGGCAGGAAAATATCAACCACATACCATGATCAGCTCCCAAGGGTGTCCACAGAAGTGTTTTGTTTTTTTTAATTACGCCATGATTTTAAATGGACTCAATAAGATTTTAAATGAATTTGCCACCAAAGTTCTTCTCTGCTAGGGGACCCAAGTCTTAATTAACACTTGCAAAGTGCTGTGAGATCCTGAGAGACTCAAAGTTATCTAAGTGCAAAGCATTAATATGATAATTTCTTTACCACAAGAATTCAGCCAGATTCATCCCTGACTTTACTTCAATAGGGCTACTGGAGGGGGGGGGTGTTATGTCAAATAGAAACAAAAAAAGATAGTAATTGGCACTCTCCTCATTAACTAGCTAATGTCCCTTGAAATTTCAAGTTTTAAACAAAGAGCATCTGCAAGTGCTTTGCTTGCATTCAATTTCCATATATAATGCTCAACACTGAATGTGGTTCTGCGATAACATTCTATCCTGACCCCAAGATTCTCACGCAGAGTTAGTTACATGCAACAATGTGTTGTTTGTAACAATTGTCTTCATTCAGGCGGGTAGCCATGTTGGTCTGGAGCAACAGAAGAAAGTTGGAGTCCAGTGGCACTCTGGGTATAAGCTTATTAAACTTTGTTGGTCTTAAAGGTGCCACTGGACTCAAACTTTGTTCAATTGTCTTCAGACAGCTATTCAGAATATGTTTCTTATGCTTTGCTTCAGATGTCTGCTAACCTAGTCCTATTGCACTATTAGATATCTCATCATACTGCTTGCATTGACTTACGTTGTGTAATTTGTCTTGAGCCTCAGTGAGAAAGGCAGACTATGAATAATGTAAAGCAAATTAAAAGAAATAAAATAGCAAGGTGGGTAGAAGTTGCATCTGCATCTGCATTGTTCATTGCCAGTGGGGGTCCTACAAGGTTAGAGCACCCTCCCTACAAGGAACGGCTAAGGAGTCTGGGGCTTTTTGGCGTCTTCATTTATTCCATTTACACCCCACCTTTGTTTCCAATGGGGACCCAAGGCAGCTCGCACTGTTCTCGTCTCCTCCATTTTAACTTCACGACTAACTTGTGAAGTCGATTCGACACAGTACGACTAGATCAAGGTCACCCAGCGAACTTCCATGGCAGAGTAAGGGTTTGAATTTGGGTCTCAGGTCCTAGTTTGACCATCTGACCACTACACCACAGCTTAGAGAAAAGGTGACTAAGAGGGGACATGGTCATGGGTTAGAAAAGTATGCATGGAGTGGAAAAAGTGGACAGAACTCTGAAACCCAAAAGACTTTGGGGTATCCAGTGAATTTAATGGGCAGGAGAGTCAGACAAAAGGAAAGACTTTGTGGCACAAGACACTATTTTGTGGAACTCATTGCTATAGGATGTAGTGATGACCATTAACGTAGATGGTAAAATTCATGGAACATATTAGCCCTGAGGGCTAAACCAAACATCTGCCTCTGGATATCAGTGCCGAGAGGGCAGTCAAAATGAGGGGGAGGCTGAAGCCTGTGTGCTCTGCTTATAGGTTTTCCAGGGGCATCTGTGCAAAAAGGATGCTGGGCTAGACAGTCCATTGGTCTGGTCACACAGGACTGCTCTTACAGCCCCACTGACAGGAATTCATGGTAACTGATTTATTTTTACTTTACTTAGAAGAAGAAGAGATTGGATTTATACCCTGCCCTTCACTACCCAAAGGTGTCTCAGAGCGGCTTACAAACTCCCTTCCCTCCCCCTCCCCACAACAGACACACTGCGAGGTAGGTGGGGCTGGGAGAGCTCTTGACAGGAACTGCTCTTTTTCAAGAACAGCTCTTATCAGAACTACGGCTTGCCCAAGGTCATCCAGCCAGGTGCAAGTGGAAGAGTGGGGAATCAAACCCGGTTCTCCCAGATTAGAGTCCGCGCACTTAACCACTACACCAAACTGGCTCTCTTACTTACTGCTATGGATGTATAACCCACTTTTCAACAGCTTCCAGTGTGGCATCCAAAAGAGATGTACAAATAATTAAAAATAATAGAAACACAATCACATAACACACTAACCCATTATATATTATAAAATGCCATACAATATTATAGCAGCAGGAGTTACCGGAGACCTAAAATCATTCCCTAAAAACATGGTTTAAAAGGTCATTCTGAATAACATTTTCAAACTCTTTTTTTTTTAATCAGTGGAAAGAAGGGTCAAGGTGGATCCCTGAGAGAAAGGCATCTCATAGCTTTGAGGCTACCACAATGAAAAGGGCCTACATCACACAAGTCAACCTGACCTAGCTATATTCTGAATGGCCATCTATTGTATGAGAGAATGGGAAAAGAATAATTTATTGAGAGAGAAATCCTTCTGTCCTTTCAGTAATCCCTTCCCCTGCGCTGAGAAGAAACACTGAAGAAAATGTCATAATTTACCCATAACAAATTAGAGAAACACCCTACTTGTCATTCCCACATTCCCTAAAATTGCCTTAAAGAATTGCCTTAAATCTACTTACCCCCCCCCCAAAAAAAAGCAATAGGAGTACATGTAATCTACTTCATAATCTAGCCTAGTACCATTGTTGTCAATAGGAGAGGTATTTTTACATTTTATTTTTTTAAAGGCATATATTAGAATATAAGAGAAGCCGTGCTGGATCAGGCCAGTGGCCGATCCAGCCCAACACTCTGTCACATCATAGCCAAACAGCAGGTGCCATCGGGAGGTCCACAAGTGGGGCCACCTCCCACTGTGCCCCCCCCCAAGCACCAAGAATACAGAGCATCGCTACCCCAGACATAGTGTTCCATCTATACCTTGGGGCTAATAGCCACTGATAGACCTCCACTCCATATGTTTCTCCAATCCCCTCTTGAAACTGTCTATGCTTCTAGCTGCCGGCACTTCTTTTGGCAGTGAATTCCATGTGTTAATTACTCTTTAGGTGAAGAAGTACTTACTTTTATTTGTTCTAGGCTTACTGCTCATTAATTGAGTGCCCATGAGTTCTTGTATTGTGAGAAAGGGAGAAAAGTACTTCTTTCTCGACCTTCTCTATCCCATGCATAATTTTGTAAACCTCTATCATGTCACCATCATCCAAGCTTCCCGAAGGGATTTGACCCTCCTTACCTTTCCTTTCAGTTTCTTCTTCACAGGCCCCCTCATTTGAGATAAGTTACCCCTTCTAAAGTTACATGTGGTTGTGTTGGTCTTTTTGGATAACTCCCAATTTACATAAATGTTAAACTTAATAGCACTATGGTCACTGTTCCCAACTGGCGTGATCACATTTACATCTCTCACCAGGCCTCGAGCATTACTTATGACCAAGTCCAGGATTGCCTTCCCCCTGATAGGTTCTATGACCATCTGCTCCATGGCACAGTCATTGAGGGTATCTAGAAACCCAATCTCTTTCTCCTGATTTGAACACATATTGACCCAATAAATATGTGAGTAGTTAAAATCACTTATTATGACACAGTTATTTTGTCTAGCTGCTTTCCTTAATTATTTTTGCTGTTTTTAAATCATCTTCTAACCTTTGATCTGGTGGGTGATAACAAATTCCTGGAAGCTTCCTTTGGGGCACACTATTTCCACTCATAGAGTTTCTGTAAATGAATCTATTTCTCTTACATTCTCAATTTTACTGGACTGTGTACCCTCCTTGGGAGGAAAGCTATGGCAAACTTAGACAGCATAATAAAAAGTAGAGACATCAGCCTGCAAACAAAAGTCCATATGGTCAAAGCAATGGCATTCCCAGTAGTAATGTTTGGCTGTGAGAGTTGGACCCTAAGGAAGGCCAAGTGCCAAAGAACAGATGCTTTTTAATTATGATGTTGGAGTAAACTTTTTAGAGTCCCTTGGACTGCAAGGACATCAGATCAGTCAATCCTAAAGGAAATCAACCCTGACTGTTCCCTGGAAGGCCAGATAATGAAGCTGAAGCTCAGATACTTTGGCCACCAAATGACAAGGGAGCACTCATTGGAGAAGCCCCTGTTGCTAGGAGTGATTGAAGGTAAAAGAAGAAGGGGATAGCAAAGGATGAGATGGTTAGACTCTATTATCAATGCAATGAACATGAAATTGAGCAAACTCCGGAGGACGGCGGAAGACAGGAGGGCCTGGCGTGATGTGGTCCATGGGGTCATGAAGAGTTGGACTTGACTGTGTGACTGAACAACAACAACAAATATCCTATCTGACATACAGAGCCACTCTGACCTTTTTCTCCCTATCCTTCCAATATAATTTATCTCCAGGAATCACTGTCTCCTACAGATTGTCCTTATCCCACCAAGTTTCTGGCATGCCTACCATGTCTATGTTCTCCTCTGACACTAAGTATTCCAGTGCCCCATTATTGTCCTCCTACCCTAAAAGGGCTCTCTAGGACATTCATGGTATTTTAAGACAAACATGATTTTGGAATTAACTTCAACAATAAAAGCAGTAAAAATACAAGCAACAACAAAGATGACAAGCCCTTCAAAGCCAAAAGAATGATAAGAACAGCATTAAGCATAACTGAATGAGATGTTTCACTCACCATCCTGAAAGTAGTGGGGGAAATGCCCAGTTTGAGCCCTACAAAACAAACAACAGGTATATCTTGTTAGCAATACAACTTGAAGATGAATTCTCCCTTGTGTGGTTTTTAATGTGACTTTTAGAGGATATTTGCAGGATTAACATCACTTTCCCTCTGCTGCTAAGGAAAAACAAAAACAAAATCAAAACACAAATTGCTTTTTTAAAAATCACCAAAGGCTTCATTAAGATGCTAACAGCGAAACAAAGGCGGAAGATAAACCACTCCAGAGAAAAAGTCACAGTTCACGTGTTTACAGAAATCTGACTAATATGATACCCTGATGCTTAAGATGCAAATTATCAGCAGTTATTACAATCAAGGGTTAGAATACTCAAGCACCAATTTTGTGATCTGATGGTACATAACAATTTAGGCCTTGTGTTTTATTTGTATGCTGCTCTTCACCCTGATGCCTCTTCCATGCAGACATCTTGATCCCTGGCTGCATTGGGGGGAAAACATTTTTTCCCAACATCGTGTTGGGGAGGGGAAACACATTAACGATGCCATAGTACGCAACACCCTTCTACATTCATTGAAGTCAATGTGCTTAGAAGGGCATAACTCTGCTGAAGATGGCACTGTAAGACACAGGGTAGTTGTGAAGATAAAACGGGGAATGGAGAGCTGTGTAGCGTACTATGAAGGAGGGGTGGCATAAACACATACTATTTAGATAGACCCACGAGCCATGTTTGTCCACATCTGGGCTTAATGTCAGCTTCACATGACATTTGAGTGCTGCCCAGAACAAAGTACCCTTTTATCTGTTATCAGTTGCCCTGAAATTGCTTTAAGGCAGAACCCTAGATGGCAGAACAATCAGGGTCAGTTCATATCTAAATATGAGGTGTCAACATTTTATGAACAGTAGGATGAAATTATATTTGAGGACATGAATGACTAGTGTCAGTGAAGCATGCATTTCTTGTAAGTATGCCAACTCCCTGTCTTTCAGGAGGGGTCGTTTCAACCAGCAATGGATCACATTGAGAGCCAGTTTGGTGTAGTGGTTAAGTGCGCGGACTCTAATCTGGGAGAACCGGGTTTGATTCCCCACTCCTCCACTTGCACCTGCTGATGTGACCTTGGGTCAGTCACAAGCTCTGGCACAGCTGTTCCTGAAAGAGCAGTTTGTGTTAGAGTTCTCTCAGCCCCACCTACCTCACAGGGTGTCTGTTGTGGGGAGGGGAAGGGAAAGAAGTTTGTAAGCCGCTCTGAGACTCAAAAGTGAAGGGCAGGGTATAAATCCAATCTCTTCTTCTTCTTCTTCTTTTTCCTCTTCTCCTCCTCTTCACATCGGGGTACCCCAGGAGTCCATATACCAGGCATCTTGGCACAAGTGGACACAGAGATAGACACCAGAACTGGCAGGCTCTATAATCTTGCCTAGGCAGTGACTCCGTGAAGCACATGAGATCTTGTTCTGACAGCTATGACTCCCCCTCCACCCTGCTGACATATGCATATTCTGGACAATGGACTTGCCTAATCCCAGAGCTACTTCTTTTCCAATCACTAATCTTATCAATCTCGCCTCAGCCTTCCTCTCCACATTTCCTTCATAATGAAAAGTCCTGACTTCTTCCTTTCCCACACCCCAAACCTAGTAGTATCGATTCCACTTTGATTAGTTTAAATTAGCGATCCATTAGTCCTTCAACCACCAGAGAACTAATCAGGAACCCAACCCAAATTCTCCTTTGCATCTAGGAGAGAACCTCTGGTCTCTTTTGTCCCTTCCTAGGAACTCTATACAGTGTTTCCAAACTACATTGTTTTGTCCCTGATTAATCTCATCAGTGTTTTGTTCTGAGGCATTCCTTGCATTAACAAGCCCTCTGGACACTTTTTTTGGTATAGCTGGCCCAGGACAGCTCCATTGCTGTGTTTATGTTCTTCTGGGCACCTACCAACAAGCACCCCCAGTATACTGAGTCCTTCCTCTCTGTGAAGCACTGATTGCACCATCTCTTCTTCTTCACAAACATCTTCAGGAAAGGTAGCTATCGCCTCAACCCCTGCTATTCTCCTGCTCCTCTCTTTAATTTCCCATAGGTCTTGAATGCATGTATGTTCCATTTGTGCTCCTTGTATATTAATTCCCTTATTTTCCGTTCAATAAAACATTCTCTATTTTACCTTTGGGCTGGTCATTTAGAGCTCTCTTAAAGGGAAAGATCCCCATAAACATAGGTAGGGTCTCCTCACTAATATCCCACCTCTCGCTGAAGCCTGCCATTTAGCTAAATCCCCCCAGAAACTGAAGGCAGCCATTCAGCTTCTTAAATCTACACTGGTAGGGGGAACATTCTCATCCCCTCCGCTTCCTACCATTAAGAAAAACGACACCTCAAGTGCTTCTCCTGGTGGACAGGAGTCAGAAGTCTGCTGCAGGAGGGGGGAAATCAGCAAAAATTGCCCCACTGCTTCCATTGTTGGAAATGCTCAGTGGGATCCAACCTTGTAGGTTTGGCCCCCCCTTAAAAACGGTATTTCTACCATGTCAGCTTCATTTCTTTTTAAGGTTTGATATTTTATTATGTTCCCTTTCCCCCTGGTGACAGAAAATTCAGAACGGCATTAAGAAAAAAGGTCCCTTCGAGAGAGCCACAGAAATGTATGATCACTTTTTTACCAAGTCACTCCTTAGATGTATTTCCCTTTAGAAAATAGCAAATTTGCCTACCCGGAAAATATGGTTACAGCCTCCATGCTGGCAGATGCAGGCATTTTAAGAATATCCCCACCTCTTTGACCTATTTCATAGCCTCTAGAAACAGGCATTTTGTCATCAACAAAATATCCTGTCAATTCTTCAGTGTTGGGGATGGATCGTAATCTTTGGAATTAACAAATGTGTGCCCTGGCATCCTTGTAATTTTATATTACAGTAGTCTATATGGCATGTAATGTCAATTGGAATGGGTTACAACAAAAATACACTGAAAACCAATGTGCATGAGAATGTCAGTTCCCAATGAAGAGCAGGAAAAAAAAAATGGACGAAAAATGGCATCCGTAGTAATGCTCTAGGAATTTCCCTTTGCCTCTAGAGTATCACCCAGAAGTGACATCACATCCTCCCCAGACTCCACCCTGAAAATCTCCAAGCATTTCCTGAGGCATTTGTTTATTTATTCAATTTATACTGAGCCCACTGGAGCAGGCTCAGGGTGGCTTATAAAGAAATTAAAGCATATATAAAGCACAATTTATATACAATCTTAAAACAATAATAAAACTCTACATTATCATACCGTGCTAGTAAATGATCAAATACTTATAACAATGCTTACAGAAGGCGGAAACAATCCTAGTGTTGTAAT
Organism: Gekko gecko; assembly: GCA_029375565.1. Lineage (NCBI taxonomy): Eukaryota > Metazoa > Chordata > Lepidosauria > Squamata > Gekkonidae > Gekko > Gekko gecko. The sequence goes on along the minus strand of JAPDNY010000004.1, from coordinate 27,738,153 downwards.
CAGATAACAGCACAGGCTGTTGGTGGTCAGCCAAGGACCCGGGCACTGTCACTTCTCAGTTATTTGATGTTATTTGATGTAGCTCCTTAGTCAAAGGCCTGGTGGAAGAGCTCTGTCTTGCAAGCCCTGCAGAACTGTAAAAGGTCCCACGGGGCCCTGATCTCTTCTGGAAGCTCATTCCACCAGTACGGAGCTGCCACTGAGAAGGCCCTGGCCCTGGTTATAGCCAGCCTGGTGTCTTTAGGACCCAGGAGGGCCAATCGATTTTGTGACCCTGAATACAGTGCTCTCTGGGGAATGTGTGGGGAAAGGCCCCTCAGGTATGTAGGCCCCTGACCATAAAGGGCTTTAAAGGGAGGAGGAGGAGGAGGAAGAGGAAGAAGAAGAAGATTGGATTTATACCCCACCCTTCACTACCCAAAGGAGTCTCAGAGTGGCTTACAAACTCCTTTCCCTTTCCACAACAGACACCCTGTGAGGTAGGTGGGGCTGTGCCAGAACTATGGCTTCCCCAATGTCATCCAGCAGGTGCAAGTGGAGGCAAGTGGGGAATCAAACCTGGTTCCCCCAGATTAGAGTCCATACACTTAACCACTATACCAAACTGTACCAGCACCTTGAAGTGAATTCGGTATACTATCAGCAGACGTTTCTGGCAATGCTAGTAGGAAGCCCCGGTCCCTGCATCAGCCTGCACTCTAATCCCCAGGGTTGTCAGAGTACAAAGAAACTTTCCATTCCAGCATCTCCATTCTCCTTCTTCTCCTTCTAAACCCACTGACCTCAACAAGGAGTCAGCCACACACCACAATAACAAAGTAGAGCATCTGCTTGGCATGCAAGAAGGTCCCAGGTTCAGTCCCTAGCATCTCCAGTTGCTAGAACCAGGCAGCAGGTGATGGGAAGGTGTGGTTGGGAGGCTCCTGATATGTATAGCTGTAAGATCTGAAAATGGCTAAGAAGATAGCATCGTGTAGGTATTTGGGGAGATGTAGACATAAGGAAGGCAGAAGCAGCACAGTCATTTCAGCAAGGAGGAAAATAGGCAAGCTTGGTAAGTAGCTCTTCAGTAGTAGTAGTAGTAGTAGTAGTAGTAAGCTCATAGTAGAGCTATATGTGTTCATTCATTCATGAATCTAATAATGGTAAACAAATAGCAAATAGACTTTTCCGGTGGGCACCGTAATGTTAGGAGATGAACTTTGAAATTGCTTTTATTTGTTATTTTCTGACCTGCATGCACACCAGAATGGTGCCAGCAAGCGTCTTTGCATTGGGAGTAATGTATGCCTTGTTTAATGTGACTCTCTGTGCTAGGAAGGTACCACACAGCTTGTACTTTCATGCAAATGAAGTCACAGACACACACCTTGCATATCTCTACCCATGAGACATTGGGAACAAGAAGCATCTCCATTAGCATCTCCAATATGGTTCTCCAGAAGGATGTAAAAACAACAACCTCTCCACCATTGAGGAATCCATACCTCGCATGTAACCCACAGGATGCTTGGCATTTGCATGTGTTAAGATTGTCACCTGGACCAAGCCAGAGTCATCTGCATTCTCAAAGGTTTCCATGCCAACCTATCTTTGCACCTTGACCAAACGCTCCCTTGTAGAAAGGTGTAGACTTTCAGTATTGCCCCACCTTAGTAGGAGGGTACCCCCACATCCTATAGCCAATAGGTATAGGGATGGGATGGACTACAGAGACACCCCAAGCCAGCCCCCAATACTAGCTGATAAAACGAGGTGTAATCTTTTGTTCAAGCAAGCAGTTCGCCTGGACCATCCCCTCATCATCTTCCCAACAAGATAGCTAAGTAACCATAGGTAACTTACTGTGCTTCCTTGGAGTCACGACCAAGGAGCCCTCACACATGTTGGCTGGTTCTAACTGTGTGTAGTGAAAGTAAGAATATCCTTAGTTAAAACAATCGTTATTCTTCACTGGAAGGTTGATCTACAGGATCAGATAAGTATTATGCTTTTCCCCTCCTAAATATTTCTAGTTTTAAAACCCAAATATTGTATTTCCATTTCTACTGTAACTAAAGGAACTTGTATGTATGTGTGAGTGAATCTGTTTTTGTATGCCTGTACATTTAAAAAGATATTCAGTAAAGAGAATCTTGATTCAACTTAAGAAACCTTGTCAAGTGTTCTCTTTGGGGAAACAGGTTCTTGGTACGAAGTTCGCTTTCTCTGTATACATTGGCCAGGACCTCAAATAAGTTAGTCCGCCTACTGCGTAGATAAGCAGTCCGGCTAACAGTAATGACAGGACACACTTTCCCTTATGTAGTTCTTTTTTTTGCAATCCACTTCTGTCCAGCAGGTCTAGACACGGCAGCAGCAACTAGTTTCCTCCTCTCCCGGGTGGCTGGAGAAAAGGTTTCCCTATAATATATTTGAGCTCTCTTCAATCCATCCATCAGCACTAAAGTTCAGCCTGCCACAGCTGTTATGGCTCCCTCTATCAGGAGCCATGTTGTTGGCCTGTATTTCACTTTTTATTACCGTCCCCAAAGAGAGGGCGGGGATGGAGAAGAGGAAGCCAGAGCACCAGAGGCGCGGAAATCAATTTCAGATAAATGTGTCACATAATACAAACCTCCTTTTCTTGGAAATTAAATCACCATGAAGTCGTATTTATAACACTGCTCCGAACACCTACAAAGCCCTGATATGATAGATTGTAGGTTCTTGTGACAGACAGCAGAATTCATTGCAAGGAAGGGAATTGTACTGATAAGAAAAGCAACACTGATGTGTTTATGCCCTTGGGGTACAGGCCAAATGCCATCTGCTGAACTTATCTCCCGAGTATCCTTGAGTCTCATGAATTTCTCTGATTTGAACCTTCTTGATACTCTTGCCGTATACTCTGGATACTCTAGCTTTCACCACACGTTGGAATGGCAAGGCTTGGTTTTAAACCTGATGCTAGTGAGGCAAAAGCTCTTTCCTGGGGGACTCTGCACTTGTACACCATTGCAATTACATCTGTGCAAAGCAGCTCCACTGAGGGCGGGCCACAGCCCAGCATAAGCAAGTGCAGAATTCTGTAGGTGACTCTTTCGACTCATCTAGCAATACTTTAAAATCAGGTTCCCACCACACTTAGGGCAACAATCCTTTGTTGTCATGGACAGGCTTCAAGAACATAAGAACATAAGAGAAGCCAATGTTGAATCAGGCCAATGGCCCATCTAGTCCAACACTCTGTCCCACAGCGGCCAAAATATACCAGGTGCCATCAGGAGGTCCAGCAGTGGGGCCAGGACACCAGAAGTCCTCCCACTGCTGCCCCCTCCAGCACCAAGAATAGAGTGCATCACCTGCCCCAGATTGAGAGTTCCCATCTATACCCTGTGGCTAATAGCCACTGATGAACTTCTGCTCCATATGTTTATCTAATTCCCTCTTGAAACTGTCCATGCTTATAAGAACATAAGAGAAGCCAATGTTGAATCAAAGACCCTGAACCACCCACTCCTTACTTGGTCAGGGAATCCTTCCCCAAGCGTGTTGTGCAGGTGCTTGAGATTCCTGTTGACACATATGACATGTCCTCGCTTTGCTTGCCTTTAGGATTATTTGCTGCTCGGATGCTTGGCCCCCACTTTGGTGTTCAAACCAATTTGGTGTCGTGGTTAGGAGCATGCACTCTAATCTGGGAGAACTGGGTTTGATTCCCCACTACCCCCCCCATGTGCATCTGCTGGTGTGACCTTGGGTCAGTCACAGTTCTCTAAGAGCTGTTCTGTCATAAGCAGTTCTCAAAAGAGCTCTCTCAGTTCCATCTACCTCACCGGGTGTCTATTGTGGGGAGGGAAAGGAGACTGTAAGCTGCTCTGAGACTCCTTTGAGTAGTGAAGAGCAGTCGTCGTCGTCTTCTTCTTCGTCTTCTTCTTCCTGCTCGCTGTTATAACCCATCCTGAGCTCTGCTGTGCAGGGAAGGGCGGGCTAGAAATTAAATCAATTAATTAAATAAATAACAATAGACTTGTCAAGGGACTAGGATCCTCAACACTGCATAGGCAAAGGCAGGGAGATTTGGGGAGTGGTGCCAGGGGAGGATGGAGTTTGGGGGGGAATCTGATGTCACTTCCATGTTATGCTCTACAAATTCCCCCAATCTCTATAGTTAAGACTGTAGAGACTAAGCATAGTTCCCAGAGTATCACTATAGAGGCATTCTTACCCCTCTGCTCCTCAGTTTCTTCTCTGTTCCTAGGGCCCTTCAGGAGGCTGTGGGCAGACACATGTTGGATAAGGTTGCCTACCTCCAGGTGGTGGCTGGAGATATCCCGCTATTGCAACTGATCTCCAGACCCCTGGAGAAAATGGCCTCCTTGGAACTCGGACTCTGTGGTATTGAAGTCCCTCCCTTCCCCAAATCCCACCCTTCTCAGGCTTCATCCCCCCCAAATCTGCAAGTATTTCCTCACCAGGAGCTGGTAACCCTAATGTGGAATCTCCTGGGTTGAGGGCCCTGCTGGCTCAGGGGTGATGCCAGTGCCATCTCAGGGTCCTTTCGGGGAGGCCCTGAGAGATCAAACTCACAGGAATGGTCTGCCAAGGCAGGGCTTGGGGATGGGCTGTCCTCCTCCTACTCTGATGAGGACTTATCTTCCCACACTAAATCAGGGTGGTCCATGACAGCATGGACGATTGAGATGGGAGACGGAAATTTCTCACTGACCCTACCCAATGGGGAAGCCTCAAAGGGACTGGCATTTCTGGCTTTCCTTCTTTGCTCTGCAGCTTTGTACACCTGTCCCCCTCCCCCTTGAGTGGAGTCACTTGCATATTGTTTGGATACTTCAAGTGACTGGCTCTTCCTATTACTGGTATTTGAATGCTTGGTATTTGCTGATATGTCAACCCAGACTGCTATTAGCATTATCCAAAGGGCTCTTGACTCTTGGCTTTCAGCTCATGGCTTATCAGTAGGGTTGCCACGTCTCCCAATTGTGATGGGGACATTTATGCATTGCATCAGCACACTGATGTCACTTCTGCTGAAAACCGGAAGTTACATCATTGAACTCTGCAGGATTTGAAAAACTTTACAATTTCACTATGGAGTTTTTGCAAATCTTAGAACATCCCATGACATCCTTTCCAAATGCAAGGTCATTGGAAGTGATGTCAGCACACTGGCGTGATGCCAATGTGCCAGTCCTTGCCCTTTAAATGGACCTGCTTGCTGCAGCTTGGCAACCCCCCTGTCACCCTTGGCCCTGAGTGAGTTGGGCAAGTGGCTCCAGGACTAACCCAGGATGGTGCATATTGTGCTGTCCTCCCCCACCTCCGCTGCACTGTTCGATTATTTAAATAGCATTTTTCCATTTTAGAAGAAAAGGAGGAGAAGGAGGATTTATACCTCACCCTTCACTCAGAAACTCAGAGCAGTTTACAGTCTCCTTCCCTTCCTCTCCTTACAGCAAAATAGTAAAAAGCCCAGTAGCACCTTTAAAACTAACAAACTTTAGTGTAGCATAAGCTTTTCAGAAACACAGCTCTCTTTGTCAGATGCATGAAAGGTATGAAGAAACTGGCCAGAGATATATAGGTGGTAAGGGGAGGGGGGAGAATATGCAGAAAGTGCCATGTAAATGCAAAGCAGTTGCAACAGTCATGAAAAAGGTAGAATGTGCAGTACAGGCTGGGTGTGACCCTTTCCTTCTACTGATGAATCTGAATGGAATACCTGAAAGGCAGTTACTTCTGGTAATGAGATGACCATCCAAAGTCTCTATTCAATCCAAACTGAGTCAAATTTACATATGAATTCCAATTCAGCAGCAATTCAGAGAGCAGCTCTGAGAGAACTGTGACTGACCCAAGGTCACCCAGCTGGCTGCATGTGGAGGAGTGGGGAACCAAACCTGGTTCTCCAGATTAGAGTCCACTGCTCTTAACCACTACCCCAAACTGGCTCTTGTAAGCCACTGTGGGTCCCCGTAGGGAGAACAGTGGAGTATAATAGATAGGCATGTGCAAGGGATTTTTTTTCCAGATTTGGGTATTTTTAAAAGCCATTTATTTATTTATTTGGCATTCCCAAATATTCCCAAATACCGGTATTGGCATTGTATTTGGATTCGTGAAATATTTGGTAATACTGAATATCTTCGGCTCCATTATACCCTATGGGGCCGTTATGTTGTTGTTGTTGTTTAGTCGCACAGTCGAGTCCGACTCTTCGCGACCCCATGGACCAGATTACGCCAGGCCCTCCTGTCTTATAATGGGGCCATTATACTCAATGGCAAATATTCAGTGGACTGGCAGAGAAGGGGTTTGAAGCACAGGCACCAAATTTGTGGAGTAGCTGCTGGAGCCTCTCCCCAGAAGAACCACCAAGTTTCAAAAAGATTGGACCAGGAGGTCCAATTCTATGGGCACCCAAAGAGGGTGCCCCCATTCTCCATTGTTTCCAATGGGAGAAAAATAGCAAGGCAATACAAGCCCAGCAGAATGTCCCAGAGGATCTCTGCAGTAGAAAGTAAAGTGTGTGTGTGTGGGGGGGTGTTTGCAAGGTCCTAAGAGATTTGCCATTGAGTATAATGGCCCCATAGGGTATAATGGAGCTGAATAATAGCCAAATAGTATTTGGGAATCTCTATTCAACTATCAAATGGAGGCTCTGATTTGGTATTCGGTTTAATAAATATCTGAAAAATGCTGAAAAGGCATTATTCGGGTATTTATTTGGCTCGATAAATATCCAATGCACACCACTAATAATAGACAAGGAAATGAGTCACTGCCCTCATGGGGGGCATTCTTTAAGGCGGGTGTGGAGCCTAAGCCGCTCCTTTTGCTTATGAATGAGAGACAGTGGGAAGAAGTTTGGTGGGGATTTATGTGGAAAATGTTCCTAAGGCTCCCTCCAAATGTGCAAACCAAGAGTTCACAGGAAGCCAGTGTTAGATCTGCACAGGACTGCTATGTTCCCAGTTTGCAAACCTTGGACTGCAGGGAGCCAACAGTATGTCTGTTATGTACCTGAAACTGCAAAAACATGCTGACATATTTATAGCTGTTCCTCTACATTGTTAGCTATGACTTTAGAACAAATGGCTATTTCTGCTCAGTCAATCAAAATGTCCATTGCATTTATCCTCTGTAATAATTTCCTTCACTAGTAAAGGCATGCAACTCCAAGTGGATTAAAGCTCCTTTGAATGTCTTTTATGGGGATATGTCTTCAAAGGCTAACTGAGAATAGAAATAACACTCGCAGATAAGACAGGCAAATTGGAGAAAATGGACAGAATCATGAAAACAGACAATGGGAGCAGACACTTGGCATTCTTAGGAGAGGAGAGAGCTGTAGTAAATGAAATTGTCTGAAATAACTCTGAACAGTTCATAAATTGAGCACAGCACAGCAGATCAAAGAATTTAATATGGGGCTTTTTTCCAGTTGTACATTCAATGAGAAGCAAGGATGCAGAGTTTGCCTCAGATGGCATCTGGAATGATGCCTTCCACCATCTGGAATGAGCAGCCGAGAGTTTGAATCAAGATGGATTTTTCTTAAGCCAGAAATACAGACCTGCTAAACTGACACAGAGTCTTGTGAAACGCTGTAGGAAGGATTTATCTTCACACTGATCCCATTCCCCCTCTCTCATACATGTCACACCAAACCACAAACACAGGGCCGGTTCCAGGTTCTGAGGGACCTTGAGCAGAGAATGCCCAGGGACTGTCCCCCACCCGTTTTTATGTGTCCCCACTCACAACAGCTGCAAAAACATGTGAGACATATCACCGTCACTTACCTGTACCTGTTACACTCTGAAGAGATGTTCTGTGCAATCACGCATCTGTGAAGGCCACAGAAAGGACCTTCCAGAAATCCTTGGAGCACTGACATTTTCTCTCTTGCCCATATATCATATCCTTCCTTGCACAGCTTAAAGAGATACTGCTCAGTTCCATCAGCTGAACAACACAGACAGCATGTCCTGGAACATAATATAACAGTTTTTAAGAGAGCCAGTTTGGTGTAGTGGTTAGGAGTGCGGACTCTAATCTGGGAGAACTGGTTTGATTCCCCATTCCTTCACATGAAGCCAGCTGGATGACTTTGGGTCAGTCACAAGTTCTCTCAGAGCTGTTCTGTCAAGAGCAGTTCTTTCAGAGCTCACTCAGCCCCACCTACCTCACAGGTTGTCTGTTGTGGGGAGGGGGAGGGAAAGGAGACTATAAGCTGCTCTGAGACTCCTTTGGGTAGTGAAGGGTGGGGTATAAATCCAATCTCCTCCTCTTCTTTGGTATGGAAGTCAGGGCATATGACTGTACAAACATATGCACTTCTGTGTTTATCTTCATGAGTTCTTTGCAATCCCACATAATGGGTGAGTAGACATCCTACCCATCTGAAGAAGGAAGTAAGAGATGGTAAAGTGATAGGCCACTGAAGACAGCTCTGGTATGGCTTCTGGGTGCAAGGCAAAGTGACGCAGAGATATAGATCAGGTCCCAACATGCTAATGGAGGAGCTTTCCTAAGGAGGTTCTTTTGTCTATGGATTGTTTCCAGAGGAGGTTTCCTATTTCCTGAGGAAGTTCTTTTGTGTGTGGAATGGCTATTGAAACTCTGATCTTATCTGTAGTGCTATTGTCAGCTGTAGAGCATTCTGTGTTTTTCAGGACTGGAAACCATGCCCTATTTATTTAAACTTTCTTCTTTCCTGTTGAAATTGTGTTTATGTTTATGAATTTCAATGGCTTCCCTATGTAATCTGACATGGTAATTGGAAGTGTTGTCCAGTCTTTCAGTGTTTTGGAACCAAATGCTGTGTCCTGTTTGGGTTAAGCTATGTTCAGCCACTGCTGATTTTTCAGGTTGGCCAAGTCTGCATTGTTCTTTTATTCTTGTCTGAACGCTACGCTGTGTGGTCCCAATGTAAACTTGTCCACAACTGCATGGTATGCGGTATACTCCTGCAGAAGGGAGGGGGGTCTCTTCTGTCTTTTGCTGATTGTAGCATCTGTTGTATTTTTCTGGTTTTCTGAAAAACACAGAATGCTCTACAGCTGACAATAGCACTGCAGATAAGATTAGAGTTTCAATAGCCATTCCACACACAAAAGAACCTCCTCAGGAAACAGGAAACCTCCTCAGGAAACAATCCATAGACAAAAGAACCTCCTCAGGAAAGCTCCTCCATTAGCATGTTCATAGCCTGGAGAACTACTACAAGATAATGACTCAGCCCTACCCCACCTTCCAGGGTAGATATAAATTATCTGCCTACCATTTTTCTGCTCACCTTGACACAGAGAGTACTTTCTGTGTTATAACTCTGAGGATGCCAGTCACAGCTACTGGCGAAATGCCAAGTCCTACAATGCCAAGACCACGGCCACACAATCCAGAAAATCTACAGCAACTAATGAACTCTGGTCGTGAAAGCCTTTGACAACATACTCTTTCTAGGTTTACCTGATTTATTAAAAAGCTGAATAGGCTTTGTTTTTCCCTCACATCTACACATATCTGCCTCTCTGCAGTTGCAAAACAAAACCAGGCATACTTTTTACATAAACATCTGATGACCTAGTAAAAAGGTATTGCTAATAACTGGGATCCGTACAGCAACAGCTGTCTGTTCTCATTTTCTCAGCATTGCTCAGGTTACTGAATACTTGGCAGGTATGTACTTCTTCTTTTTTCCCCTTTGCCCTGACAGCCTCTCATTTGCATGGACACTTGTAGCTGGATGTCTAGGGCCTCCTTAGGAAGATATCCTATTTAGCTCATTTGCTTTGTGTGGTGCGCAGCGCAAAAGGTGCCAATTAGAAGACAGCGGGAGACTAAGAAGACACTGTCTGTCAGCCTAGCTGGGAGAGAGAATTGGTTATTAATTATTAAGCGTTCTCTGCAGCGGGGGCTGGAAATGAATCCTCCACAAAACACCTGTGACTTAATGAAGATGGCTAAAGAGGTAAATTGGAAGAGGGGGAATAAAGACTGTCCTCTGACATGGGAGCGCACACACACACATGCTCACATCTTCTTTTCAGGGCTGAAACAGATAGGGACAAGAAACACAGGCCAGTCGGTGGAAAAGTAAATTTTTGTGGCATAGCCACTATGCAGATTACATGCAGTATTGTTATTGTTTGTGGGGATAGGAGGAGTATTTTATCATTTATCTTTTATTTCTTTTTTTAATTTTTTTTGTTTTATATAAACAGACACCACACAAACAAACATACATAGATAAATTGAGGGTTTCCGTACATCAGTAAATTTTCTATTCAAATATCTCATACACTATATAATTATATATCTTCTAAGTTCTGTCTTGTATCTTTATATAAATCTTTTGCACAAAATTAAAAAATAAACTTCTTATTTTCTTCTAAATTGGTTGCATGTCTATATATTTTATTATATTCTTCAAACCATTTGTAGAATCTTGACCATGTGTTTTCAAAGTTTTCTTCAGTCTGGCCTCTCGACCTTTGAGTTAATTTGTCCATTTCTGTAGTTTCAAACGTTTTACTCATGATTCCTTCTCTTGAAGGTATCTCATATCTTCTCCAGTATTTAGCATACAATATTCTAGCAGTTGTCACTACATGTATAATAAGATAAGAATCTTGTTTTCCACAATTTTCTGGTAACATATTCAATAAAAACAATTCTGGTACATAAGGTATAGTACTCTTTAACATTTTTTGTAATATTTCATTAATCCAAGACATTTATCTTCCTTAAAATACCTATAGCCCAGGCTAGCTTGATTTCGTCAGATCTCAGAAGCTAGGCACAGTTGGCCTTGGTTGGTATTTGGATGGGAGACTGCCAAGAAATACTATGATCACTACACAGAGGCAGGCAATGGCAAATCATCTCTGGATTTCTCTTGCCTTGAAAACCCCACTAGGAGTTGCCATAGGTCAGCTGTGACTTGACAACAACAACAACAAAGAAACAACAACAACAACAATTAAAGGTTGTTGAACAAGAAGAAATCAAGATGCCAAACAACAACGCCATTGACGTTTGACAGCAAATGCTGACTTTGCAAGACAAAGGATAAAACAGGTGACCACATGGGCAATGCCTGCAGTAAAATTGCTCAATTCCACTGGTATAAAGAATGTCACAATAGAATTGCAACTATGCTGCACTGGAATTCTTGCAAGAAGTATGGCTTACCATCAGTTAGAAATTGATGGGAGCACAAACCAGACAAGATCATGGAGAATGATGAAACAAAGATTCTTTGGGACTTCTGATTATAAATAGATAAACACCTGGAGTATAACACCCCTGATATCCTAATTGGGGGGGGGGAATGAAAAATAGGGTTTGGATCATTGACCTTGCAATCCCAGGAGATAGCAGAAGAGAAAAGAAAGGACAGGAGAAGATCACAAAATACCTACAAATACAGTTAGAGTGCCTCTGGGAGAATCATAGAGTTGGAAGGGATCTCCCGAGTCATCTAGTCCAACCACCTGCACAATGCAGGAAAATCACAAATACCTCCTCCTCCACACCCACAGTGACAGCTGTTCCACACTCAGAAGATGACAAAAAACCTCCAGGATCCCTGGCCAAACTGGCCCGGATAAAAATTGCTTCCTGTCCCCAAAGTGGCAATCAGCATTTCCCTAGTCGTGTAAGAAAGGGCCACAAGAACTAAGCACTGAGGCAACCCTTCCTGCCGTTCCTCTCATGATCTGCCTAAGTTCACACATTCCGCATTGCTGCCGGATGGCCATCTAGCCTCTGTTTGAAAACCTCCAAAGAAGGAGAGCTCATCACTTCCTGAGGAAGCCTGGTCCTCTGAGGAACCACTCTGTCAGGAAGTTCTTCCTAATGTTTAGCCAAAAACTCTTCTGATTTAATTTCAATCCATTGGTTCTGGTCCAACCTTCTGGGGCAACAGAAAACAACTCTATACCATCCTTTAGATGACAGCCCTTCAATTACTTGAAGATGGTTATCATATCACCTCTCAGTCATCTCCTCTCCAGGCTAAACATACCCAGTTCCTTCAATCTTTCCTCATAGGACTTGGTCTCCAGACCCTTCAGCATCTTCATTGTTCTCCTCTGGACATGTTCCACCTTGTCTATATTCTTCTTAAACTGTGGTGCCCAAAACTGAACACAATACTCTAGGTGAAGTCTAACCAGGGCAGAATACAGTCATATCATCACTTCACATGATCTGGACGCTAGACTTCTGTTGATACAGCCCAAAATCACATTTGCCTTTTTAGCAAGCACATCACACTGTTGACCCCTAGATCCTTTTCGCACATACTACTGCCAAGACGTCTCCTCCAACCTATAATTATGCATTTGATTTTTCCTACCTGAATGCAGAACTTTACATTTATCCGTGCTGAAATTCATTTTTTTGTTTTGTTTTAGCCTAGTTTTGCACTCTGTCAAGATCATCCTTTATCCTGACTCTGTCTTCTACTGGATTTGCTACTCCTCCCAATTTAGTATCATCTACAAATTTAATAAGCATTCCCTCTATTCCTTCATCCAAATCATTGATAAAGATGTTGAACAAAACAGGTCCCAGGACAGATCCTTGAGGCACTCTACTTGTCACTCCTCTCCAAGAAGATGAGGGACCATTCACAAGCTCTCTTTGGGTGCGATTTGTCAACCAATTACAGATCCACCCAACAGTCATAAGATCAGTGTTCCCTCTAAGCTGAGTTAGTGTGAGCTAGCTCACAGTTTTTTAGCCTCTGGCTCACACATTTTTGTTTTAGCTGAGGAACGGTGGCTCCAAAGCAAACTAATTTATGCAGTAGCCGAATTGCATGCTCACAACTTTAATGCCAGTAGCCCACAAAGTAGAATTTTTGCTCACAAGACTCCACAGCTTAGAGGGAGCACTGCATGGGATCTAAGCCAAAGTAGGTGACCATCATGCCAACTGTCACTGGAACCCTTGGAGCAGTGCCTGGAAGTCTCAAGAAACACCTGGACATCATGGGCACTGAGCAAATAACACCAGCTCAGCTCCAGGAGACAGTGTTGTTTGGAACAGCAAGAATCCTGTGAAGATACATCTGCAATTCCCAAGAACTTGGCTAGATCTCAAATTGCAGAACACCATCTACCAGTTAAATATCTATAACAATTCTCAATAATAACAACAACAACAACAACAGTGCAGGAAGCTTTGATTAGTGAAACAAAGCAGGATGTGAAAGGTTAAATCTTTTGTTTAAAGGCCTGTGGTGTCTCTTGGCAACTTTGTCCCCTGCATGTAGTAACCTAGTACACCAAAGGAAAGCTCAGTGTAGCCTTTTCCCTGATCAGATAGATTGCTGCAGGGGAAGAGCTTTTCTAATTTAGCAGAGCATTACAAAAACAATCTCTCCCATTACTAGCAGTCTGAATTGGTACAGTTCATAATCCTAACGTCGCAGCCTATCACCAAATTCTCTGTAATATGTAGAATTGCTTTAAGAAAGACAACAGAGCGAACAGAGGACATAACTATCCTCCATTATAATTTGCTCGGAAGTCTTGGGTGAGCCTGTCAGCAACATGTGTTAGACACCTAGTGAAGAGTAAACCTACTAAGCAATATAGATCCTACATTTTATTTTCCCATCCAAGTAGCTTAGCCGCCCTGAGCCCTGCTTGGCAGGGAAAGGAGCGGGATATAAGCTGAATAAATAAATTAAACGACAGTTAGACTAATCAAGTGTGACATGGCAGACTTTAGATTAATATTTATTTTAATTGTGTTTTGCAGTTGCTTTACAAAAAGGGAAAGCTATAACAAAATGTGTCTTCCTGTTCCTTAGGTAGATCAAGAAGGGTAGCCGTGTTAGTCTGTCTGTAGCAGCAGAAAAGAATAAAAGTCCAGTAGCCATGGAAACGTCTTCGGACAGCGCTGGCTCTTTGGTTTTGAAATGGAGATGAGCACCGCAACCCTAGAGTCGGATTTGACTGGCTTTTGAGCAAGGGAACCGTTACCTTTACTTTAGCACAGTAAAGACTAACAAAATTTGTGGCAGGGTGTGAGCTTTCATGAGTCACTGCTCACTTCTTCAAATCAGGTATCTGAAGAAGTGAGTAGTGATGAAAGCTCGTCCCCTGCCACAAATGTTGTTAGTCTTTAAGGTGCTACTGGACTCTTGCTCTTTTCTACTGTCTCTCAGGTAGTTTAATTGACTTCCCGTGCAATCTTAAGCAGGTCTACTCAAATCTTACTCATGCCTACTAAATGGGGCTTTCTTCCAGTAAAGTGCTCTTAGGCTGCGGTCACACTGGAGACTTGGTGCAATCTGGCCACACCTCCGTTTGTGGCAGTTTAAATAGCTGCTGGAAGTTTTGATTAGACATCCCACCCTAACAGGCTTTACCATGTGCTTGCCCCATGGTCGATCGTTCAGATTGTTGTGGCATCCTGTTGGGTTTCTTTTGTCTTTCACCCATGCGCATAAGCCTGTATCTGAAGCTCCGGCTCCTTTTTGACAACTCCACAATCCCTTTTTGACAGCTCCAAAACCTCTGCAAAGTACTCCGGCCCCTCTCAGCCTCCTTCCCTTTGCCACATTCCCTTGGAATACATGGGGGAGTAAAGAGCAAATTTATATGAGAGTAGTCCATTGACTTCAGTGCATTTACCCTTGTGTCAACCATGGGATGCTCTTAAAAAGCAACTCTGACATAGAAACATGAGAGAGGGGTTTTGAGGGGGGGATTTGTTGCTTGAAAACAACTCCCCCAGGATTCCCGATCCAGAATGACTCCTTGGCCGCAGTGATTGACAACACCAGGGGCAATTATGCGCTTATGCGCACATAGCTACCTGGTTTTTTTAAAAAAACAAACAAACAAACAAAGGAGGCGGAAACTGAAGGGAAGGTTCAGACTTCTCAAATGGCTTGACTTCACAACAAGGGGGTTCAGACATCAGGAGCTATGGGGTAAAAGTGCTAATAGCTGTAAACTCTGGACCTTCCCTGGTGCCTGATTACTCTGCTTCCAAAGTTGGGCAGAACAGTGTGGCAATGACTGGAGCACAGAAGGCAGATGTTGCTGTCTGATCATGCTCTTGAAATCCACAAAACTATAGCAATGATATCAGCACAAGCTGTTCATGTGACCACAGGCATAATATTGTCCTGTATGTTTTCTGGAAAAGCAAACAAACTTGGGCATATTTACTGACTATAAAGGTAAAGGTTCCCTTGCTCGAAAGCCAGTCAAATCCGACTCTAGGGTTGCAGTGCTCATCTCCGTTTCCAAGCCGAAGAGCCAGCACTGTCCGAAGACGTTTCCGTGGTCATGTGGCCGGCATGACTAAACACCAAGGCGCACGGAATGCTGTTTCCTTCCCACCAAAGTGGTACCTATTTATCTACTTGCAGTTTCTTGCTTTCAAACTGCTAGGTTGGCAGGAGCTAGAACTAGAGACGGGAGCTCACTCCATCATGCGGCATTCTCGGGTCTCGAACTGCTGAACTACTGACCTTCCACAGCCTGCAGTTCAGCGTCTCAACCACTTGAGCTACCGCAGCTCCACTGACTATAAGGAG
Source organism: Gekko gecko (assembly GCA_029375565.1). Lineage (NCBI taxonomy): Eukaryota > Metazoa > Chordata > Lepidosauria > Squamata > Gekkonidae > Gekko > Gekko gecko. The sequence goes on along the minus strand of JAPDNY010000004.1, from coordinate 27,722,582 downwards.
AAAGAATTAAGCTCTAACACTTCATGGGGATGGCTTTTAGGTTACATCATAACCCAGATGGCTAGGACTCGGTAACCCGATTGGGATTATCAGGCCCATAATGATTTTCTGATTACTAGATTGCCAGTTAACTAGCACAGGTGCAAGCTCCTGAGGGGAACAGATGGTCACTAAGTTCATGTCCCACAGCTTTGTACCAGGAGAGTCAAACTTTGAGCTGCTTGTTGTGGCGGTTGTGCATTTTTAAAATTGGCACCGGTGCCATTACACCATGACACCCTTTGGCAATTCCTGGCATCATGGCATAACAGTGCTAATCAGCTGTAAATAAATAATAGTTACTGAGGTATACTGAACTCCTGGTTATAACAAACAGACGCCAAAGCACACAGAGACATTTATATAGCAAGAATCAATTCCAGTGGACTTTTAAAAAAAATGCTTTGCTTTTTAAAGTTGGGGGTGGCAGCAAACCAGTGGCGGGGGGAGGGGGTGTAAGCAGTGGCTGCTGTTGCCCAGAATCACTAATCATTTGAGAAAAAAAGCACAACCATGCAAAACAAACACATAGGAATTAGTTTGGATGCACTGGAACTGCTCGATGAAAAATCAGCTCCTTGTTCCTGTCCGGCAAGAAGGATATGACCCAGTCTGGTAGATGATCAGTCATGGGTACCAGTTGTACCTGTGGAAGTTATGGCAAACACATGAAGATCAGCACTGAGACTAGCTGGTGCAATCCCAACCATGTCTTCCTTGTCCTCCATTCATTCATCACGATGATACACTTAAAGCCATCCTTGTTGGAAGGTCATCCTGTTTTCCCAAACACCCACCTGCTTCAAATGCCCAGTCGCATTACGGTTTCCAGGCCTTTTTTGTAGAAAAAGCCCAGCAGGAACTCATTAGCATAATAGACCACACCCAACAGCAGGAATTAGCATATTAGGCCACGCCCCTGACATCACCACTCATTAGCCTATTAGGCCACACCCCCGTGTTACCAGAAGTGTGATCATCCAGCCACACCTACCTTTTGTTTCTTATTCTGTTTACCTTGTTTGTTGTCAAAACCCAGAACTTTTTTTGGAGCAGGAACTCCTCTGCATGTTAGGCCACACACCCCTCATGTAGCCAGTCCTAACAAGTTTCTGCTGTTGGGTGTGGCCTATCATGCTAACGAGTTCCTGCTGGGCGTGGCCAACTCTGGAGCCCCCTGGAACTCCCTTCCTGTACCTTCCTGCCCAAAAATAGCCCTGATGGTTTCATTTGCTTAGGATGATTTCAGCAGAGAAAGGATGTGAGTGGGCAAACTTGTATTTTGAAGGGGGGAATGGGAGGAGGGTTAGGCTAGACATCCTTTTGGTTGATTTCTTTCAGAGATTCCATTAAAATTATAGAAATACCTGCAGCCCTTTTTTGGAGGTATACTGAGGAAGAAAACTGATGAGGAGGCTTGCTTTGACTCCAGACTGCTTGTGCAGTTTGCTTTCATTCCAGATGAGTCTGTTTAGTTTGTTTGTTTGTTTGTTTCTTTTTAAGCCACTGTTGGATTCCTGAAAACCTGAGAGGCATGAGAGAGAGCTACGGAGGCAGACTTAGCAGAACATGGAAAGGACCGTAGAGGATAACAGGTCACCCCACAGTGCCAACACACCTGCTGAACCATAGAGGGGAAAAAAACACAAGTGTTTTAGAAGCTGGCTGCAGGGAGAGGGACACATGGAAATGCTCTGTTTCCAAATTCCAGTTTTACAGTGGGGGGGGGTTCCTTGCAAAAGGGAGGGAATTAACATAAGCACTGAGAACATTACCTTTTGTAAAAACACTTCAAAGGTCAAATAATCTTCCCTGCACTCAGATATGGGAATGATTGTATACCCTGTGACAGGAAATTCTTTGGAGAGAGTCCATTTTTAGAGGTTAGTTATTCCCATTCTGCCCCCTCTGCAAAACAATATAAACCAGTTACCACAGACAGCTTCACATGTTTTTTTAAGGATGTACACCAAGTATCAATGAATACGACAACATGTGAGTCATATAAGCACACTTATCAGATAAGCAAGTAGTTTTTCCTTATGCAGCGCACTTCTGGATTAGGGCCCACATCTAAATGTATGTATAATTACTCCAGACTGTTGTAATGGTTTAGACTATGAAATGAAGGCTCTTTTTTATTTTCCTCTTCCAAACCCCCCAAACATCATCTATCTAGCTATCATCTATCTAGATATCTTTGCATTCTTATATAAATGACTTGATAATAACCAATTTGGCAGCTAATCAAGGGCTAAAAATATGACTCTGAACTTTACAAACAGCCATATGTGCCGGGTTACCCCGTGGAACACATTCCTCACGGCTGAAAACGGAAGATTTTTTTTTTTTTATGGAAACTGCAATTCATCCTTAACTATGCTGATGTGAACATACTGCTCTAATACAAATGGCAAAAGTTATAAAACTGGCAGGATAGAAAACTCCATGGCAGTAACTGTGTATTAACAGACAATAAAGCACACATCATTTATAGAAAATCCAGCTGGTTGTAAATTTGGGGATTTACTGCCATTTTATAGCATCTATAATGAATACGAAGCTGTGATTTTGCACTCAAATTATGCATGTAAGAAGCCTTTCGGAGAACTGTTTACTGTTTTCATTAACACTGGGCATGCATCCTCCCCCACTATCACTTAGATATTACATGGGGGATAGTTTGGGGACTCTCACATCCTTCCTAGTCCTTTCTAATCCCTCCATCAGTTAACAGATGTTTGTGGCAGCAAAATCATGGCTGTAGTAGCAGCTGCTCTGTTTTTCAGCCCAATGTCCAAATTACAAAGCTAAATGAGGTGTGGAAGAAGACATGGCATCTTAAGGGATCCTTTCCTATCTTTTTGGAAAGGCTTAAAGAGAAGGAGCAGTGTTTGGCCTTTGTTTGGCCTTCTCAGATTTTTCTAGATAGCTTTATGTCTGTGGCCATCCACTATGCAGGGCATATAGTAAGGTCAATCTAGTTGCTGCTTAGACACCACTGGGATATACAGGAAGCAATGTTGGAGAGGAAATTAGAGTTAGATGATTCAAGTGAATGGAAACAGGGATAGCACAGAGGAATAAGAATGATTTCAGAGGGCTTTTATAGATTGGTATGTTCAGACTTGTTTTGTTTGGCTCCTGTTTTACCCACGGATCAGGAGCAGCAAGCCAATCAATCATTGAGCTGTTCAGGTGTATCTGAATGAATTCAGATCTGTCTATTTGCATGATTGTAGTGCTTTCTTGTGTGATTAGATGGCTTTCTCTCAGCAGCTAGCTCATCTCATCTGCCGCCGCCACCTCAAATTTTAAAAGACGCTGGTAAAAAAAAGGGACAAAAATAAGTATGACTTTTTTTGAGTTGAGACTCACTATTTAGTGTCTCTCTGTACCTTTGGTGTTTGCCCATGAACCCAACTAACCTTGCAATCTGTAAAGTACTGGGTTCACCACATGGAGGACTCAAACTATGACATGCGTTCAGATGTATTTATTGTACTTCACACACGAACTGGCAAAACAGCCCCACAAGGGCCAACTATATACATCCCACCCAGCACAACCACAGTCCTATTGGAGGGACTGAATTTCCTGCCAGAGGTGCTATTGGTGGACACTAGGTGGTCTAGGATCCTAGTTCCCTTTTTGTTCAGGGACCAAGCTCCTTACTTTAGCTGCGGACCCCTGGAGGCGGTCCGCATACATAACACAATCAGTTCTTGCGATCACTTTTCAAGCAGATGCTGCCAACTGTGCAGATGCAAAAAGCAAGACACACAATCTAGCTGATGTTGCTCATTTAAAGGACAATTCCAGCTTTGCTGGCATGAAGTGATTCCATGATTTATACAAGTTGTCCAATTTACTGATCCAGATGACCATGACCCTGGGGAATACTGCTTCTTCTCCTGTAACTTAAGATGATTTCATCTTTGGATCAGGCAAAAACAAACACAAGTTCCAGTGATCATGTGGCTATTACACAGATATTCAGCACAGTGCTATTCTTGAGAAGAACTTCACCGGCAAATATCAAGGTGATTGATCAGTACCTCACATCATGTATATTAAAGTGTTTGAATGAGCTGCATTCTCCAGGGAGGCATGTTTGCTATGAATTTCTCAGCATGCTTAGTTACGGAGGACCATTTTGCCACACATTAAGACGCATGGTCAAATTTGGCAGGATCAACCAGGCAATCTTGGAGGAGACAGATTATCTAGACCCATTTCAATCCAGATTTAGACCTGGATTTGGGACTGAAATAGTCTTGGTTGCATTGACAGATTGTCTCCCACTGAGACTGTGACAGGTGGTTCCGGTCTGATTCTGCTGAACCTTTAAGGGGATTTTGATACAATTGACCATAACATCCTTCTGGAGAGGCTGGCTGGGCTGGAAGCTGGGGGTACTATTCATCGGTGGTTCCAATTTTATTTGGCTGATTGACACCAGAAGTTAATGCTAGAGAATTGCTGCTTGGCCCCATGATATTTACACTATGGGGTCCCACATAGTGTACCTTGGTCCCCCCATGCTATTTAACAGCTTCACGAAACCTCTGCCCAAGGATTTGGAGTGAGGTACCACCAACATGCAGATAACACCCATCTCTATCTCACCTTTCAGCTGAGCCACATAGGTCTGTAGAACTCCTGAACAGGTGTGTGGATGAAATGAATGGACGGATGAGGGCCAATAAACCGAATCTCAGTACAGACAAGCCTGAAGTGCTATTGGTCAATGTCAAGGGTACTTGACGACCAAGGAGTTAGCCTGTCATGAAGAGGACTGCACTCCTCTTGAGCGAGTAGGCTCATAGTGTGGGGGTGCTGTTGGATCCTGGCCTACGGCTGGAGGGTCAGGTCTCTCCCATGGCACATGGTGCCTTTTGTTAGCTTCGGCTGATAATGCTAGCTATGGCCCTTCCTCAAAAAGAGTGATCTGGCCACAGTGATCCATGATGCAATCACATAAATCCATTGGGTGACCTTAAACCAGCCACTCTCCCACCTTAACCTACCTCACTGAGATGAAATGAGGGCAATGATGAAACTAGGTACACCACATTAAGCTTCTTGAGGGGGGTAGAAAGCTATTGATAGATAAAATGATATTCTATGGTGAGTAAATTTAAAATCCCATCTAGGGTTATCAACAGGCCTGGAGAAAAATATGGCCTCCCCATCTTCCCTAGAGAAGGATTTATAATGTTTAATGCCATCTGATTGTTTGTATTTACTGCTTGTTTATTGTTTTAAATTTTCATCTGTGTGTGTGTATGTATACATATATATCTGAAGAAGAAGAAGAGATTTGATTTATACCCCACCCTTCACTTGGAGTCTCAGAGCGGCTTGCAAACTCCTTTCCCTTTCCCTCCCCACAACAGACACCCTGTGAGGTAGGTGGGGCTGAGAGAGCTCTGAGAGAACTGCTCTTTCAAGGACAGCTCTGACAGAACTGTGGCTTGCCCAAGGTCATCCAGCAGCTGCACAGTGGAGGAGTGGGGAATCAAACCTGGTTCTCCCAGATTAGAATCCGCACACTAAACCACTACACCAAACTGGGAATATTTGCATTTATTGAATTGTATTTATAAACTGTTGTAAACCGCTCTGAGCCCCATTGGAGGAAGACGGTATAGAAATCAAATAAATATGAACAGTAAAATAATATGGGGAAATGGGCATTTGAAGCTTTTCATGGCACGGAGATCAATAATATCCTCTTAAACTGCTTCTCCAGGCAGTTGGCAACCATAATCCCAGCATTCATCAGTGATTATATGGAACTTTCTAAAGCCAACGAAGGAAATCAATGCAGCTTAAAAATAGAGTTAAATGTTCATCATACATTTCCTAACAAAGGCATTAGTAAGATCTCTCCAGCCCACCTTATTCCTTTTGACATTCGCTCTACAGATGCATTGCAAATCGATTTTAGCAGGTTTTCATATATCTTGGCAGGAGTGCCTTTGAAACAAACCCAGTGAACACAAATTGAAGAGCTTTATATTTCAACACATTCAGCCCATTTTCTCAAATACTTAATGTTTTCCTCTCACTTCCCTCTAATTAGGCTCACTCTGGGGTTACTGACTAATCCGGCTATAATAAATACCATAAAAGTTGTGCCACTAAAGAGGCAAGAGACATCTGTAATCAGATTTTTATTCATATAAATCCAAAGGTGTTAAGCATTATTGCTTTGCTCCCATAAGAAATCATACAATGGCCCGTTTCGATGGCCTGTTTTATGTCCTGGAAATAGCCAATAGTTTATACAATGAAAATGACTTCCCGGATGATTTCCTGCTTTTGTTATACAGCAAAGGTCACCGAGACATCTGTACAGATCCTCGCCTGACTGTCTCCTCATTGTTTTCAGCCGTAGGCTAGATGAGGGGTGTAGATCCTATGGCTCTAGAGCCAAATGTGCCTCACTTTGGGACAGAATGTTGAGGTATAGGAGGCGTCAGCTGGATGCTAGAATAACCAGTATGTGAAGTGGTGACTGGCAAGGATTCTTTTTATGTAGCTAGAGATGCGTTACAGATGGGGAAAGGACAGAGGTGAACAGTTGCCAGTAATCCAAATGCAACCCATATGCAGATTTATGCTTGTTCATTAAAGAACTGAGTGGGTGTTTCTGTGTGTATTTAAAGACTTCATGTTGAGACCACACATGTGCCACTTGCTAAGAAGAAGAGCTGGTTTTTATACCCCACTTTTCTCTACCTTAAGGAGTCTCAAAGCGGCTTACAAACTCCTTACCTTCCTTCCTTTCCCCACAACAGACACCATGTGAGGCAGGTGGGGCTGAGAGAATTCGGAGACTGGCACAAGGTTGCCCAGCAAGCTGCAAGTGGAGGAGTGGGGAATCAAACCCAGTTCTCCAGATTAGAGTCCACCACTCTTAACCACCACACCAGGCTGGCTCTCTAATACAGATGCTTGCAACAACCAGTGTTTGGGCTGTGGAAATCTTTCCAGATGATTAATCAACATGATAATCTATCATAGAATAGAATCATAGAATCATAGATTTGGAAGGGACCTCCCGGTTCATCTAGTCCAACCCCCTGCACAATGTAGGAAATTCACAAATACCTCCCACATACAACCCCAATGCCCAGAAGATGACAAAAACCTCCAGGATCTTCAGCCAAATTAGCCTGGAGAAAAATTGCTTCTTGACTCAATGTAATGTTACATTGTATAGTTCAAATTCTGGCATTTCTTATAATGGCTCTTTTGTTGATTCTTTTCAGACTTTTGTAGCACTTGGCTCTTTCATTATAAAAAGTTGCTAATGCTCTGTTGGATTTTAAACATTGCTCAGTTGTTCAGGACAATGGCAGCAGGCAGGTGGTACTGGACCCCCAAGAGGTTCAGCAGGTGCCTTCAAAGCACAAAGAGGGCTTGCATTAGTACCAATGCAGCAACCTACCAGCCTTCCTTATGGGGAGGGGCTGCCATGTTTCCAGGTGGGGCTTCAGAGAAGAAAGACAACTCTGGGGTTTCCTAACAAACAAGTTAAACATTACCCACTGACGTCGCTTTACCGTTAAGCCCAAGTTATCACATTTTATTTTCTGTTAAATGTTTTGGTTGCCAGCTCCAGGCTGGGAAATTCCTGGACATTTAGGGGAAGACCCTGGGGCGGGCAGGACTGGGGAAGGAGAAGGACCTCAGCAGGCACAGTGCCCATTGAGTTCACGCTCCAAAACAGCCAGGGGAGCGGATCTCTGTCATCTGAAGGTCAGTTGTAATTCCAGGAGATCTCTAGGCCCCAGCTGGAGGTTGGTAAGCCTAATGAATTGCGCATTTGTGTATAAGAACCATATATGCTGAATACTGGAGTCTGCCCCCACTGATTTTTTATTTTAAGCAGACATCTCCCTACTCTAAAAACTTCATTCTTCAAACAGAGTCTGCCATGTCACAAATTTAGAAGACTTAAAAAAAAACTTAAATAAGGTGAACCATTGCTGTGGAACCATTGTGCACCCTCTAGCCTCCACCCGGGGTACTGCTTTGAAAATCGGAAGCTCTGCCACCTGCGGTAGCCATTTGTGGTTGCACCCACCATCAGAATGCCAAAGGTGCCTGCGTGCTCAGAAAGGTTGGGCATCCCCGATACATGTTAAGTATGAGTCTTTCAACAAGTGATTTCAGCTTCATTTAACAGCAAACTAGACAATCAGACAACACACACAAAACAGTGGAGCACAGCTCCCTTTTTAAATAATCCGGGCTGTCAAAGCCACGCTCATAGTTATGTTAACAACCAATGATAACACAGGGATAAGGACCAATGAGGTCTGTTCCCTCCATAAAACATATATATACAGTTCTGATTGGCTATTTACAGAATTTCACAGAAACTAACCAATGGGAATGTCGACTTTTACAATCCCTTTTACTGACTCAAGCTTAACATGGTAAAATATAGGACTGATTCAGAGTCAAAACATAACAGTACAGATCATGTGTTTGTGTTTCTGATGGTATCTTCTTGGCATACTAATTAATTAATTAATTATCATATGACATTGTGTGTAGAATAGCCAGGAGATCTGAAGATTGTCTGGCAGTCACAAGTTCTAGCTCTTAACATTATGCTAGTGATGATTGCTGGTGTAGTGGTTAAGAGTGCAGATTCTAATCTGGGAGAACCAGGTTTGAATCCCCACTCCTCCACATGCAGCTGCTGGTGTGACCTTGGGTCAGTCACAAGTTATTTCAGAGCTGTTCTCTCACAAACAGTCCTTGAAAGAGCTCTCTCAGCCCCACCTACCTCACAGGGTGTCTGCTGTGGGGAAGGGGAAGGCAAAGGAGATTGTAAGCCACTCTCAGATTCCTTTGAATAGTGAAGGGACGGGTATAAATCCAATCTCTTTTTCTTCTTCTTTAGGGGCTGAGAGATCTCTGAGAGAGCTGTTACTGGCCCAAGGTCACCCAGCTGGCTTCATGTGGAGAAGTGGGGAATCAAACCTGGCTCTGCAGATTAGAGTCTGCCACTCTTAACCACTGCACCAAACTGATGTGCTGCAGGAGTGAGAGTGGATTTCAGAAGAATATTTAGGTTGCTTCTGTGAAGATCCGAGCCAGTGTTAATTAACCTCAAAGGGACAATAACATGTGCAACCTCGCAGCAGGACAAGGAGAGGAGAAGCAACGGGATGCTCAAAGCATTTCTTCCTCAGGGAACGGCAAAAAGAAGCTACGAAGGACAGCTTCCCACAGAGGTGGCTGTAAAGGAGAGATGTTACTGTGGCTACTGTTCTGGGACTGAACGTGAGAGCTGACAGGAGCAGGACAGGGGGGAGAGAATGAGACAAGAAGGTGCTAGGGCTGCCAGTTTGGTGCGAGAGTTGAGAGCCAGTTTGGTGTACTGGTTAAGTGCACGGACTCTAATCTGGGAGAACCGGGTTTGACTCCCCACTCCTCCACTTGCGGCAGCTGGATGACCTTGGGCAAGCCATAGTTCTATCAGAGCTGTCCTTGAAAGAGCAGTTCTCTCAGAGCTCTCTCAGTCCTACCTACCTCACAGGGTGTCTGTTGTGGGGAGGGGAAGGGAAAGGAGTTTGTAAGCTGCTCTGAGACTCCAAGTGAAGAGTGGGGTATAAATCCAATCTCTTCTTCTTCTTAGTAGGATGTTAATTATCAGCAGGGCTCTTTTTGTAGCAGGAACTCCTTTGCATATTAGGCGACACACTCCTAATGTAGCCAATCCTCCAAGAGCTTACAGTAGCCCCTGTAAGAAGAGCTCTGTAAGCTCTTGGAGGATTGGCTACATTAGGGGTGTGTCGCCTAATATGCAAAGGAGTTCCTGCTACAAAAAGAGCCCTGATTATCAGTATATGTTATTTATCTCCATGCCATGGAAAGCTTCCACTGCCCATTTATGCACATGAAACCTCTATTAAAGGGACAGGACATTTTTTTTTTCTCCAGGTTGTTGGCAACCCTACCAGAACACTGCTGCTACTACAGTTCCTACAGACTGTGAAACTGACAGTGCCATCCTAAACTGACTTACGCCAATGTAAACCCACTGGACAGATTTAGAAGCAGTTAGTGGATTTATTAGAAAGGTATGAATCATCTTAGGACCGCAGTGTAAGGCTCCATTCCCATAAGATTTACATGGGAGTAAGCCATAGTGATTGCAATGGGGTTTACTTGCAGATAAGCATGCACTGGATCAGGCCTGGTAATCCTGATGCGAGCACCTCTTATCCAAGAAGCACTTTTTCTCCCTGAGCCGTTTCCTTCCCATTTCCTTCCCTTTTCAATGTCAAAACTCAAGTCAGTTTCTTTCTTTTTATAACTCTGAATGGCCATTGTGATAAACAGATGGAGATTTGCAAACAGTCTTGATGTCCCCTGTATTTTTCATCATATTGAAAATGTTTTCGCAGCATTACGCCAACATATGGCAAAGTCACTTTTTGTCAAATGAAGGGGCGGGAGAACAAAGATGCTTCCTCTTCTGCCATTAAAATTAGGATGAAAAACGCTACTACGTATTAAATCAGACTCCTCAACAGAAGGAGAATTCGCCTTGGACTCACTCTAATTTTTTTGCCAAGACTAGTTAGCTGTTCTCATGCTCCCCAGGTCACTATATTTAAATACTTACATTGATTGATTGATTGATTGATTGATTGATTGACTGACTGACTGATTGATTCTCTGTTTTTCTCCCTAATAGGAACCCAAAGCAGATCACCCTTCCCTTCTCTACAACAACGACCCCGGGAGGTAGGTTAGGCTGAGAGACTGAGGCAGGACCAAGGTCACATGGCACACTTCCAGAGAGCCAATGTGGTGCACTCGTTAAGAGCAGCGGACTCTAATCTGGAGAACCGGGTTTGATTTCCTGGAGGAGTGGGGAATCAAACCCAGTTAACATAAGAACATAAGGGAAGCCAAAGTTGGATCAGGCCAATGGCCCGTCCAGTCCAACACTCTGTGTCACACAGTGGCCAAAATCCCCAGGTTCTCCAGATTAGAGTCCATTGCTCTTAACCATTACACCACACTGGCTCCTTAACTACCTTAACTAGGCTTGCCAGTCTCCTGGAGATCTCCCAGAATTACAACTGATCTCCAGCTGACAGAGATCAGTTCCCCCGGAGACAATGGCTGCCTTGAAGGGTGGACTCTGTGGCATTATATCCTGCTGAGGCCCCTCCCTTCCCCAGTCCTTGCCTTCTCCGGGTTCTGTAATGTCCCCCTTTGGTTGTGGGTTTCCAGAGCAGTCACTCGGGCACCCGTTCTCAGGTCCCTTCAGCAGAGACAAGCTGGCTCCAAACATCAGCCCTTTGTTTGCAACTCCCACAACCAGCAACTACAGCTAACATACAAAACTGGAAACTGAAACAAGAGCTCCACCCAATAGGACCAAACTAAATCACACAGATATCCCGGGGGGAGGGGAGCAGACTGTTCCATTACATACATACATACATACATACATACATACATACATACAATAAAGATATCACAGGTTCCATCCCCAAATCTCCAGGGATTTCCCAAACTGGAGTCGGCAACCCTGAATTTACTAAATTGACACCTAATAGTGTCCTATAGTGCAATCTTAAACAGAATTAGACCCACCAAAGTCTCACAGACTTCAATGGATTTAGCAGGATATAAAACTGCTTAGGGTTGCACTGAAAATGGCATAGGGCTCCAGGGTTTTAAAATTTTGTACTATAGATGGCCCCTGTTAAAATCTGGAGCTCAAAAATAAACATAATGGTTTGTATCCTAAAGGCTGCTTCTGATGACAGGCAGGCACTGAGAGCAGTATGGTATAGTGGACGGGCCTTCTATTTGCTTTAGGACACTCTGGGCCAATCTGCATTTAGCATTTTTACCAAAGCCACACTGGAACAGAAAAAGATGCAGTTCACAACCACATTCAACTATCCCAGGCCAACACTGTGCTGACTGCAGAGTCACCCCCAACCCCCCAATGGCCATAAAACAGCCATAAATCTACGCAGACAGCCACCATTAAACCAGAGATCAAACAAAGTGAAAGCAGCATGCAGTCTGGACACTGCCATAAAATGCAACACTCAATCAAAGTGAAAGTGGCCTGCAATGTAGATGGGGATTTCTGTTCCAGTGTGGGTTTGGTAAGACAGCGGAGCAAACGCTAGGTGCAGATCGGGCCTTTTTTAGCTCTGACTTTGATAGCCACACAGGTGTTCCTGCTATAAAAGAAGCCCTGGGTTTTGACAACAAAAAGGTAAACACAATAAGAAGCAAAAGGTGGGTGTGGCTGGATGACCACACTTCTGGTAACACGGGGTGCGGCCTAATATGCTAATGAGCTGTGCTGTCAGGGTGTGGCCTAATATGCTAATGCGTTTCTGCTGTTCGGTGTGTCCTATTATGCTAATGAGTTCCTGCTGGGCTTTTTCTACAAAAAAAAACCCTGGTTGTTGCTATTACTGCTTTCCTTTCACTTTGATATTAGAATTATGTAACAAACACTGACATTTTGTTAAATTCTGATTTACCAAAAAGATAATCCATTAGATATGAAAGTTCGTGAGGGTTTTCTTCTTCCATCCCACTTCCATTAGTCATAATTATCATGTACATGAGTTCCGATTCATTTTAAATACTCAAAATGGCAAATTTAGACGTTCACTCAATTATGATTAAGCCAACACACTGAGAAATCAGTCTCTCGTCCTCCTCAGGTTAATTATTACTGTTAATAATTCTCGTTGTAAAAACTCCTGCCTAGGCTAATTGTTCTCATAAATCTCTTTAGATAAGTATAACATTCCCATTACTTAAATGATTAGGTACATCATCTACTTCTCTTTCCTCCAAAAAGATTTTGCATCATTTGAATATAGGCCCAATACAATGCACAAATATTCACAAATGTTCAGTGTACTGTCCTAAGGTAGTCCTCAAAAATGAGATCCAGAAGTCTTCTAAGAAGTCCCTTGGGATTGTTAACACTGTGAAATTTGATTTTTTTTAATATTTGTGCTGTGTAGGCAATAGTACTACATTATGTATTTGATAAATCCAAAGTGTTTCCAGAAATGGATTATGAAGTATAAAGCAAAAAAATCCAGAATTCTAGTTAATTTCCTGTTGATTTCTTGAAACAAATGCACCCACGGTACTTACTCCATCAGAATCTTTTTATCTATGAATTCCGAAAGATGTTTTATCAGATCCTCAAAACTCACTTTAGTTCCCCTTTAGATGCCAGGCAAATGATGTATTATGATGAGGTGGTGGCAGCTACAAGCATGGACAGTTTCAAGAGGGAATTAGATGAACATATGGAGCAGAAGTCCATCAGTGGCTATTAGCCACAGGGTATAGATGGGAACTCTCACTCTGGGGCAGGTGATGCACTCTATTCTTGGTGCTGGAGGGGGCAGCAGTGGGAGGGCTTCTGGTGTCCTGGCCCCACTACTGGACCTCCTGATGGCACCTGGTATATTTTGGCTGCTGTGTGACAGAGTGTTGGACTGGATGGGCCATTGGCCTGATTCAACATTGGCTTCTCTTATGTTCTTATGTTCTTATGAATTTGTGTCTGCCATTTGCCCCTTTCACCTCCATGCACTCAAAGGGAAGTATTTCTGCCTTACACAGGGCTTTTTTGTAGAAAAAGCCCAGCAGGAACTCATTAGCATAACAGGCCACACCCAACAGCAGAAACTCATTAGCATATTAGGTCACACCCCATGTAACCAGAAGTGTAGTCATCCAGCCACACCCACCTTTTGCTTCTTACTCTGTTTACCTTGTTTGTTGTCAAAACCCAGGACTTTTTTTTGTAGCAGGAACTCCTTTGCATATTAGGCCACACACCCCTAATGTAGCCAATCCTAATGAGTTTCCTTTGTTGGGTGTGGCCTATTATGCTAATGAGTTCCTAATGGGCGTGACCAACTTGGGAGCCAGCTGGAACTTCGTTCCTATGCGTTCCTGCCCAAAAATAGCCCTGGCCTTACACTTAAACTAGAAGACGTTCCTTCAGCATGAGGAGCTTTTGTCCATCTTAAGTGGCTCTTTCACTGAGAAAAGGAGGAAGAGCCACTGACTTGGGAAGAGGGATGGAAGAAGGCTTCCAACTTTGCTCAATGGAGTGGGAGGCTGCAGCGAGACGGCACTTCAATATATTTATTAACAGAATAACATGCATACAGTGTGGTGGAATGTATAGCAGACAGTTTGCACGATGTCATTTAGTTTGGTTTGCACATGCGGGAAAGATTAGTGGAGGGGGTATGACCATTTTCAGATGCACTGTGAAAAATACAATCACTTGTGGAGATATAATCACTTTAACATAGTGCGGGAGAGCCAGTGTTTGTGTTTCTGCTGGTGTCTTCTTGGTGTGCTAATTAATTAATTATCACATGGCATTGTGTGTAGAATAGTCAGGAGATCTGAAAATTGTCTGGCAGCCACTTAGTGTTATGCTAGTGATGAGCTGGACCTCTTTTGGTATAAGGAGTGCGGATTCTAATCTGGGAGAACCGGGTTTGATTTCCCACTCCTCCACATACAGCTGCTGGCGTGACCCTGGGTCACAATTTTCCCAGAGCTGTTCTGGAAACAGCAGTTCTCGAAAGAGCTTTCTCAGCCCCATCTACCTCAAGTATACTGTTGTGGGGAGGGGAAAGGAAAAGGAGATTGTAAGCTGCTCTCAGACTCCTTTGGGTAGCGAAGGGCGGGGGTATAAATCCTCCTCCTCCTCCTCTTCCCCCTCCCTTCCACTTGCCCAAGGACTGCTATGCATGCAGAAATCTCTCACGGGGTTCAACCCATAATCTGTCCTGTACATACGAAACCATGAGTGATTGTGTATCTGTGTTTTGTCATCCTAACTAATATTCGTGCTATGAGACCCTATTCTGAGCATTTTAAAAATTTCAGTACTGTAACTCAAACTGGCAGACTGTGAGTGAGCAAATTCAGGATACTGTGAGCTTTGAAAAGAATATATGAAAAAAGCCTCAAGTATACTGTCGGAAATGACAGAAACATGTTTCTGTTGCACAAATGCTTCGAAAAGTGCCTGAGAGCTGTCAGGTTCCCTGAATTTTCTTGTACCACATAATGTCTAACTATTTGAGGAAAAACTTCATTGGGATGCAGCTTTCCACAATGCATACACTTTTCAGAACGCTCAAGGGGCTGGCATAAATGTGTGTTAAATTTAACATGAAACAAAACCAAAAAAAATTGAATTTAATAGTGACAGGGAATTGGCCGACGAGCCAAACAGGGCTTGTTGGGCTGGAGGTCCTCAAAAACACAGAACACAGAATGAGTGCTTTGAAAGTAGGTTTATTGCATTCAATTGCAGGAGTGTCTGGTCCCTCCAAAGGGTGGGGGAGAGGCTCAGGATGTGGTGGTTAGGAGCACAGACTGAGAGAACTGGCTTTGATTCCCCACTCTTCCACATGCAGCTGCTGGTGTGACCTTGGGTAAGTCATAAGTTCTTTCTGAGCTGTTCTCTCAAGGGCAATTCTCAAGAGAGCTCTCTCAGCCCCACCTACCTCACAGGGTATCTGTTGTGGAGAGGGGAAGGGATTGTAAACTGCTCTGAGACTTCTTCCAATAGTGAAGGGCGGGGTATAAATCCAATCTCCTCCTCCTCCTCCTCCTCCTCCTCTTCTTCTTCTCTTGAGCGTATATAAAGGCAAGAATGGAACATAGTGAAAAAAATTATTTATTCATTTTATTTATTTGGATTTATATCCTGCCCTTCCCAAATACAAAGTTGACATTGCGCATATCTAGATGACATCAGAGGTACACTTTTAGAAGGCAAGGTTTTGAACAACTCCTAAGAAAGAAACATCTGCCCCTTCCCTAATAAGCCCTTGCTGAGTCTTGCAATCAGGAAAGGCTCCGGTCTCGAGGTTTCAGCCTAGCACAGAGCGTGTGGGATGTGTCCACTACCCTCTAAGGGAGACTAGACTCCATTTTGTTTGCTTATTTTCCCACAATACTAAACTTGGGAATCTGAATGTGAAACTCTGGATCTGAAACATAAACCTGGAAGATTTGGTGGGTTTTTGTGCAAACAGTGGCTAGCATGACAACTTTCATCAAGAATGTCATTGTCCCACCTTTCTTCCAGTAAGAGCCCAGCAGCAGCACACAAATCTCTGCCCTCCTCCATTTGATCAGCACAGCAACCTTGTGAGGCAGGCTAAACTGAGAGGCAGGGACTGGGGCAAGGGCAATGTGTGCCACACTAATCTTCCCTGGAAGAAGAGTGGTATAGCAACGTCAGAGATTTCACTCCAACAGGAGAGTGAAACAGTCCTGGAAATCTCTCCCTGTAAAATTTCTGGGACTCACAAGTGCTTCAATGTGCCGGCTAGACTGTGGTCCTGGCATTTATAAAAGTTTCCATATACTTTATTTCAGAAATCCCTATTGTAGTCCTGAAAGACGTGCTGGGGAAAATTAGTATCATCTCTGTATTGCAGATTGTGCACTGGGATGATATTTGAAGCAGGGATTTCCCAGTGCAAAGTGTGGATTGAAAGAGGTCTCTAGTTAGTCCCTGCCCCTTGGTCCCTGCAAACGGCAGGCTTCCTACAATTAAACACCTTGCCTGATTGTTCATGTCGCTCGGGGCCTCTCAGGCTCTGTGCAAGAGGCTCCTTTCCCATTCCCTGTCAGTCTCACAGCCATGATTGGCTCCTTGAGTAAGTGAAGAGCAATCATGTGTAGGAGCTCCAATCTTGGCATTTGAATACGATTTACGTAGGGAAGGTGGTTATCCAGACTTATTTTAGGCAAGGATGGGGGGGGAGATAAAACAAGAGCACTAGAGAGAAAATAAATTGCCACGTGAAGCCTTGTGTTTTGAGAAGTGTAAAATGTTCCCTTAATTGCACTTGTTGTGGCTGATCCTCTCATCCACCTGAGGAGCGAATGCAGGTGTTTGTTCTTGGGAAAGAAATAGAGGAATCGGCTGGAAAGAATGAAGCAAAGTGGGAGGATTTTGCCAAAGGCTTTTTACGGGTATCTGGCAAAAGCCCCATAAGAGCTGGCATAGGGGGAATGGGGCTATGTCTTAGTGGTGGAGCATCAGCTTGGCATGCAGAAGTTCCCAGGTTCAATCCCCAGCATCTCCAGTTGAACAGATTAGGTGGTAGTAGTAATAGAAGAAGTGATTGGATTTATACCCCGCCCTTCACTACCCGAAGGAGTCTCAGAGCAGCTTACAATCTCCTTCCCTTCCTCTCCCCACAACAGACACCCTATGAGATAGGTGGGGCTGAGAGAGCTCTCTCGAGAACTGCTCTTGACAGAACAGCTCTGAGAGAAATTGTAACTGACCCAAGGTCACACCAGCAGCTGTATGTGGAGGAGTGGGGAATTAAACCCGGTTCTCCCAGATTAGAATCCGCACTCCTAACCACTACACCAAACTGGTGATATGAAAGACCTCTGCTTGAGACCCTGGAGAGCTGCTGCCAGTCTGAGGTAGACCTTGTTTGATGGTCAGACATGTTCAATGTGAAGGTCCCAGCATTCCTAGTGGGATGCAGCTAGGCTTCCCAAATACTTACCACGTGCCGGCGGGGGACAGATACATCCTGGCAGGACCATCCCCGGGGGAAGGAAAGACGCGCCGCACGATGCTGTCACCAGGAAACTTGATGGTACCATTGAGTTTTCAGCCCCATTGGCAGAGCGTCGCCTGGCGTCACTTCCTGGTGACAGCATGGTGTGTTTCCCCCGCCGGCATGCGGTAAGTACTTGGGAACCCTAGATGCAGCTGAAAGAAGATACTCAATGGGACCTTCAGAAGGAGAGCAAGTAGCAACCTGGAAGGCAACCCCTCCACTATGCCTTGTTGTGGTGGTGGTTCAGTTGCACAGTCAAGTCCGACTCTTTGTGACCCCATGGACCACATCACGCCAGGCCCTCCTGTCTTCCGCCATCCTCCAGAGCTTGCTCAATATGCCTAGATCCATCCTAAAATATCCATCAGAGGGAGAAGAGGCAGCAGCATGGATCCTTCCATCAGATCTGTATCTGGCTCAAAAGCTGCTGCGCTTGGCACAGCCACCTGCTGCCAGGGCTCAGGCAGCCAGGAACTCCACTGGACCCCAACGGGCACTGTGTCCAAAGTGGAGACTGAAGCCTCACTTTGCCTCCAATCTCAACCAGTGCCTCACTAAGCTCTCCACCTGGCAGGGAGCAGAGTGCGGCAGCAACAGCAAACTGAGCCAAGGGCAGCAGGAAGTGGCTCGGCCAAGAGCTCTTTCCAGTGGTGGGCTTGACCCGGGCCCCTGGCACTGCAGGGTACAGCCTCCCTCCCTCCCTCCCCACTGCGGGAGCGCTGGCACAAGGCAAACAGGGGCTGCCTCTTTCCCCAGGGCAGGGGGAGGGCAAAGATCAGAAGCGGCTGCTTGGCCGTCAGGAGGGAAGGAGCAGCTGGCTGGATCTCGCCAGGGACCGGTGTGTGCAGGCCACTGCAAATTCGATAGGGGGCGCCACCCACAGTCCCCATCCCACTGGCTACGGGCCTGTGTACGGCAGATTCAAAATGCCAGCGTCGATGTGCTATTTGAAATGCTGTTGTGGAACGTCAGAGTCCTGTATCCGCATTGTTCTAGCTCTCTTGGTGCTACGAGGCCTCTGGGAGCCATCCCTCAAGGTGTAATTGTCCTTAAGATTTTATGGGTTATTTTAACGGACTATCAAATATCAGACACCACGGCTCCTTTTTTTTACACAGCTTGAGCAACTTTATTGAGGGAGATTGTTTCTCCCATTAAAGATTAGTCGGTCTCAGAAGAACGTTGTTCCAACATGGGGCTGGCTGGCTGCTCACTTTATAAAGAGCTGTTTCGATAAGTGTTTCCTGTTGAGTGAGGAAAGAGAAGGAACTCATGCTGCTTTGTGATTAAAGGGACAGCGCTGGAATATTTCATTCAGACTGATGTGGCCCAGCACTGAAGCCTGAAATACTTGTAGACCTTGGAGAATTCTTCAGCGTATGACTTCATCTATAAGATCTATGGCCAATCTTTCCTTCAAGGAGCTTAAGGGTGGGATCGCTGCCAGCATGGTTGTTATGAAATGCAACAACAAAGCAGGCTGGGTTGACCCAGGTTTAAGTTCGTGCCATGAAGCTCACTGGGTGACCTTGGGGCAATAACTGCCTCTCAAGTGAACCACCTCACAATAACCCTGTGAGGCAGGCTAGGTTCAGTGGTGGTGTCTGGCCCAAGATTTGATGGTAAGGTTCATGGCCGAGGTAAGGAACTGACACTCAGCTGCGGTGTAGTGTTTAAGAGTGGCGGACTCTAATCTGGAGAACCGGGTTTGGTTCCCTGCTCCTCCACATGAAGCCAGTCACAGATCTCTCAGAGCTCTCTCAGCCCCGCCTATCTCACAAGGTGCTTGTTGTGGGGAGAGGAAGGGAAGGCAATTGCAAGCCACTTTGAGACTCCTTAAGGTAAAGAAAAGTGAGGTATAAAAACCAACTCTTCTTCATGCTCCTTGCCGATCAGCTGAAGCCCTTTAATTCTTTTAGCAGGGAAGGAGAGGGGGAGCTATGGCTTGCAGGAGGGGCTTGGGGGCATCTCCCCTTTTAAGTATTGACAGGCAGGAGACGATGAACAGTAACAAGGCTTTCATTCATAACATTGCTCAGCTCTGGTCTGCTCTGGTAAGAGTGGCACCCAAACTTATTCCATTCCACAAATGAATTATATACAATGTAACTACAAACAAGAGGTCTGATTGGACCTAAGCAGAGCTTTCTGATAGGTTACTCTGGGTGGCTTCAGGACCACTAGAAGGTCTTTATTAGACAGCCAATCACGATAAGGGAACTAGGATACCGTAGGGTAATCCATAACTAAAACAGCATAGAGTGAACCCAGAACATAACACCCCCCACCCCTGGAATGCCCCCCAAATGCCCCCTTGGATTGACCAGGGGACCTGGCAACCCTATCCTTTGGAGAAAATGGATGCTTTGGAGTGTGGACTCTAGGACATTGTACCCCACTGAGGTCCCAGTCCTTCCCAGGCTCCATTCCCAAATCTCCAGCCATTTCCCAGTTTGGCTCCGGCAACTCTACTGCCCCTATCCAGGCCCATAGCCAGGATTTTGTAATTCGAGGGGCCTTTAAATAAGTTGGGGAGCACTGACGTCAGTTGTGGAAGCAAGCCATGCTTGGGGAAGGGGTGGCGGCAGTGGGGGCCTGGGCTAGATGGAAATTGTGGGGCTTTGGCAGGAAGTCGGGGGGGTGGGCCACAAAATGCCCCACTATAGCTACAGGCCTACCCCCATCACTCACCGGTGGCCATGGGGGACCTGGCAACTCTGCCAAGAACGCTGCTAAAGGTAGCTGTTGTAAAGACTTGTATTAATGTATGTGAAGTGGTTTAAGAACAGAAAACACCATGCTGTCATAACCCATGTCATTTTCCCTTTAACATGTTGTTGTATTTCTATTTAAAAGGTTTAGCATTTAGAGCATAGGGAAAAAGGGGTTACAGAGCACGAGCAGTTAGTAAAGTCAGTCTGGCCTGCAGCAGGAGTAGGCTTCCCAAATATTTATCTCGTGCCAGCGGGGGACGGATACATCCTGGCAGGACCATCCCCGCGGGAAGGAAAGATGCACCGCATGATGCCGTCACCAGGAAGTGACGCTAGGTGACGCTCTGGCAATGCGGCTGGAAACTCGATGGTACCATCAAGTTTTCAGCCCCATTGCCAGAGCGTCGCCTGGCATCACTTCCTGGATACGGCATGGTGCGTTACAGGGAGGAATGGTCCAGCCAGGGATCATGTTTCCCCCACCCCCACGCGGTAAGTACTTGGGAACCCTGAGCAGGAGAGAGAAGGCCCAGATCTTGATGGAGGGAATGGCTAATTTCTTTGCAGGTATGTGATGGGCCCAGAGTTTCTCCCTCAGGAGAAAGGGTCAAGCTTGTTCTGTAACGGGCTGAAAATAGTCTTTTACTGTCCTCCAGCGCGATTTGGTTGATCTCTGTTGCTTCGGAGGCAATTTCTCCATAAAATAAGTGCTATTTTCTGCTGTACTTTCTGTATATCCCGCCTTTCTCCCCAGTGGGGGGCCGAAAGCTGCTTATGGCAGTCTCCTCTCCTCTGTTTTATCCTCACAACAACCCTGTGGGGTAGCTGAGAGCTTGTGACTGGCCCAAGGTCACCCAGCCAGCTTCCATAGCAGAGGGGAGATTCAACCCCGGGTCTTCCAGATCTTAGTCCACTACTATGTCCGAATCTATATACCCAGAGAAACCGTCTTCTGAGTAGAGATACAGATCTCTCTCTCTCTCTCTCTCTCTCTCTCTCTCTCTCTCTCTCTCTCTCTCTCTCTCTCTCTCTCTCTCTCTCACACACACACACACACACACACACACACACACTTCTACCCTTGGTCCAAAGAGTTGAGAGTGGCATGCATCATTCTCCTCTCTTCCACTTCATCCTCACAACAACCCTGTGAGGCGGGCCACGGTGGCTCTCACCATGTCGGATAGAGCTGCTGCCTCCCTTATGAAGGTGCTTTCTAAACTTCGGAGAGGACCAAGGCTAAGGTGGACTCCACACGCGTCCTTGGCTGTTGGTCAAGATATTGTTTAAAACTCTTTCCCCCGAGTAAGTCTGGCCTGCAGCAGGCGAGAGAAGGCCCGGAGTCTGACTGAGGCAGCTGCTAATTTCTTTGCAGACCCAAGCCAGAGAAATAAAGTGCCAAGAACAGCAGCAGGAGCCATTTGGAGAGCCCTGCACTTCTCTAAACTAACATTTTTGGACTTGCTGTTTTCTTTGCCTTAGTGGGCACCATTTGTTAGGTCATGCCTTTGTTCAGAGTGCCCTGAAAGGCACTGAAGATCCTGTCTCTGCAAATGTTGCAATGTCCATAGCCCTGATGGTTGAAGTTTTACCTGTAGCTGGAAAGTTCTTAGTTTTATGATAAAGGTTGGCTACCTTGAAAACTATGACACCTTGAATGTTTTCTGTTTGTCGAGCCACAGGGGTGCTGTCCTTTACTGACAGGGCTGCCAACCTTCAGGTGGGCCCTGGAGATCTCTTGGAATTAGAACTGATCTTCAGGTGACAGAGATCTGTTCCCCTGGAGAAAACAGCAGCTTTGGAGTGTGGACTCTGTGCCATTATACCCCACTGAGGTCTTGCCCCTCCCCAAACCCCTTCTCCCAGGCTCCACCCCCAAAACCTCTAGGTATTTCCCAACCCAGATTTGGCAACCATATTTATTGAATTTCTCCCCATCCCCAATTCTCTTATTAGAAAAGACAATTTAGGAAGGGGATCTATGTAGCCATAGTTCTCCTGGGCTGCACTAGAAATGCTAAGAACATGACAATAAACTATAACTTAGGATGCTAACAAGTCATGAATTTCATTAGTAAGTAGCATTCAGTATGCACATCACAGACTTGTTATGTATTGTAATAATATGTATGACCTTGAAGTTTGTGTAGGTATCCTAAAGTGAACAATCTGGTTGGCTGCTTCGCAAAGCAAGCCAATCAGAGTAGCTGGAGTTGTTCCAGAGGGAACGAAATCTATTGGTTGTTATCTCTCTTTCCTCATTGGTTATTAACTGGTTTAAGGGCATGGTTACCATAGCCCGGATAGTTTAAAAAGGGAGCCTGTTGCTCCACTGTTCCTTGTGTTGGTTTACTGTTGAATGGAATAAAGCTGAATCCCTAGTTAAGTTTTGACTCACGTCTCATACTTAACAAGACTATTGCTCACTGTGCATGACACAGAAAGTGTATGCACACAATTGGTCAAAGGCAGAGGGAGCGGGTCCCTTTGCCACCTCCCTACCTGTGTGTGTGTGTGTGTATGCATATATACACACACATACTTGTGTGTATCTATGCACACAACAACATATGGGAGCAGAGTTTATTGGGGGGAAAAGTTACAGTGTTAAGGGACTGCAGCCAGGATTTTTGAAATATTAAGTTTTAAGCTTGTTTCAGTCCTGAGCCATATTATCTTGCTTCCTATAATGCTAAAGATACTAGGGCTGCCTGCTATAATTAAACGGGTATCTGTAAAATTACCGTAGACAAAAAATAGGTTATCTCAGAAACCGCTTTTGGAAAATGCTACAATCTGAACTGAACTGAATCTCTTTCCCCCAGCCGTTTGCCGTTTCATGGGTTGTGATTCTTTTGGTCACTTGTCTTATTCAAAGGTCCCAACTCCCAGTCCTTCTTTTACATTACATGGCATGAACTGGGCTGCTGTTCTCTTGCCTTTAGAATAACAATGGGGGATTCAACGTCAATGTTTCATCAACTATTTCCTACTGCCTCATAATCTCGAATTCGGATTATAAATGGAGAAGATATATTGAGGGCCTTCCCTTCATATACAGAGCAACAAATTGGGCAGGTGGTTAGAAGCTTTCTTAAGACTAGCCAAGAATTTGGGGTTCCCCCCATCTTTTTCACTTAGTTTACTTATTTATTTGTCAATTTGCCTTATAGACCACCCACCCTTGCATACAAGGCTCAGGGCAGTGAAGAACAGTTACGGTAAAATACATTCAGTCAAATTCAAAAAAATTAAAAATAGTAAACAATACAACAATTTCAGAATGGCGCTTAAATAAGCCACATTATCGCTACCCCATGGCGTGGGGAGGAGAGAGAGGAGAGGCCAGGCTGCTTCATTAAGAGAAGTCATGGATCAGCTGATCATCATCCCTCTGAAAAAGTGTTCAGAGCGAGTCTTTTTATAGCTGACACAATGTTCTTTAAAAATTCATACACAAATAATTCAAAGCTAAGGAAATGGATTCTAACCTGTGGATGGTTTCAGCCCGACTGGCATAAAAGCACAGCGGAAGCCCCTTAAACTCTTTGGCTTTCTCATTTAAGTAGAAACTCTGCTCTCTGTCCATTCATATTGGCAGTGACATTTTAAGAACAACAAAGCAGAATGCTCTCATTCTGGCTGTGGCTTTGCCGAGCACGCTGTGCTTTTAAGGACACTCAGTCCCCTGCTTTCTTAGTACTTCAGCAGCCCAACCTGCTGAAGAGGCAATTAGCCAGTCATGGCTTTCTAACCTAGCAGGATCCAAAGAACAAGGTAAAGACAGAATGAGCTCAATGCAGAGCAGGGATGTTAAAGAACCTGCCAGTTCAGCTCCCATCCTGTTCACCAGCTGCAAACAAGGAGCCAAAGTTTTGACAGACTGTTCAACCTATTTGTGGTTCTACTCCACCCCCTTACTATATTGCTGCTGTGTTGTTTAAATAATAAGTGGAATCAGTTATAAATCATCATATAAATCAGTAATAATTAAGTTTAATGTTCAAAATAATCACGTCATTTGGCATGCAACTATGTAGTCCTCAGCGATAAAACTGGCTGCTGACCAGTTTTGATTGGCAGAGTTTTTGTGCACATGCAGTCTTGAGAAGAACCCAATGGAGCCCTGATCAACAGTGTTCTCACACATTTGCAGTTGCGGGAGGAAACCTGATACAAACCTGATTGGCAGGCATTCAAGTCATCCAGAGCCAAACCGAATGGATCCAGTGACTGGCTCGTGCCCAATCATCACAGTCAAACGAGGCAAGTTTGACTGTGAAATTTGCAGCATGCCTAATACAAAGTCCATTTCTGCAAGCAGAATCATAGAATCACAGAGTTGGAAGAGGCCATACAGGCCATCTAGTGCAACACCCTGCTCAGTGCAGGATCAGCCTAGAGCATCCCTGACAAGTGCTTGTCCGGAACTGAGCTCCTTTACCATCTGTCAAATTCCTTGCATTCTACCACCTCAAGCATTTGGCGCTGGACACTGATATGGGACAAAGTATCAAGTTCCGGTCAAGGTCTTATTGTGCTTCACATTACTTAGGAACCTAGAACCAGGATGTCCAATGTTGGGACCATGGTACTCTTCAGACTGCATTGGGGGGCAGTGTGGGGATGCAGAAGCAAGTTTTGTCACACAAACTGGCCTTCTTGAGAGGAGCTGCCACCATCTAGACCTCTCCAGTTAGGAAGCTCATGTATTCAGGCACAGCATTGTGTGCAAAATGCAGAGATTTACGTATCACATACAAGGTCCAAAAATGAGATATGGCAGACCTATATTTATCGCGACTTGGAAACAATGAAAACTGCACATATGGAGCTATAGGTTTCATCATACCTTCACTGAAAATTGATGTCATCGATTCCGATGCTAATTGTGGTCGCGGACAGCTAGCTGATTTCACCTGGCTATGTCTCAATCAGCATCCACGACAGAGGAGGTTTCCTTTCCGTGTTCCATTTCTTCACTCCGTAACTCCACCCAGTGGCTTTTTCCTATTCAGATTTCCAAGGGCATCCCAATGAGTCTCTGTAAGAGCAATCCTGTGCAGGTGTACTCAGAAGTAAGTCCAGATTTAAGCAGCAGCACTTGCATGCCCGTAGCCAGGATTTTGTGGCTTATGGGGCAATTTTTATTCTGATGGGGCTGAAGTTCTCCATGCAGAAAGAAAAGCCATTTAGCCAGTAGAAAGCTGTTACCAGGATAGATCTCTAAATTGCAAGCTGTCAACGACTTTAGATGAGAGTTCTCAGCTGCTGCAAGGTAATCACTTCTGCCAGCCTAAGCAACAATTCTGATAACAAGCCAGCGGGTGGGGGGGATGGCTTCTATAGTCAAGAGAGCTAACACTTAAACAGAAAAACTCACTTAAAGGAGACCAGTTTCTTGACAGAGACTTAGAAGGGGTCCTAGAGGTCACCTATTCCAACCCCCTTGCTCAATGTGGGAATTAGTCAACTACAGCACCCCACTCTGCTTTAAAGGAGTGGGCACCTTTAAAAAATGTTTACAAATGATCGAAAAAAGTATTTACAGGATAAGTTCTTGTGGGGCTGTGCCTTTAAGAAAGGGGGTGGAGCACCCCAAAAACCCACCATAACTACAGGCCCATCCCCCTGGAGAGTGTTCTTAGGATTACAGTTTATGTCTCTTCTGAACAAAGGCAGTCTTTTCTCCTAGAGGGCACAGAGAAGGCTCTTTACTGTCTGTTTTCACTCATAAAATTGGCATGTGGATTTACAGTTTGTCCACCTTTCAAAGGAAGTAACAGTCAGCAAATTAGCCTTTAATTCCAGTGCACTTTGTGTCTCTGGAACAGACCCCCCCCCTCCCCATTCTGTTTGCAGTCCCTGAAAAGTGCCCATGCTGGGATAAAGGGAGCTGCATCCATTTCCTCAACAGGCAGAGAAAATGACCACTGTGATGGCTTGTTCAAATGAATACACCCCTGGTGATGGCAATGCAAGGTATTCCCATGGTGAATGTAATTTAACATCTATGTTCAAACATTTTCTTCCATCCCTCAATTACTAGATCAGCAAGCAATGGCCTAACCTAGCAGAGAGTCTGGCGAGAAAAATGCACTTGAAATGATGTCTGTGCTCGTTTAACTCAAGAGAGGAATGCCGGCTTTCAAAGAGAAACAGTCACAGAGGGAACGTTTCCAACATGCAAACCTGGAGAAATGGGCATAAAATGTCAACTTTCTTCCTTTGGAATATAACCTGCCTTGAACTACGACAAATTGCAAAGGGAAGAAATAAGTTTTAGTTCAGTGGCACCTTTAAAACCAACAAAGTTTTATTCAAGGTATGAGCTTTTTTGTGCATGTACACTTCCTCAGATACAATGAAACGGAATTTACCAGTCCATACGTATAAGGCAGAGGTTGAACAGCAAATTAGCATACAACATAATGGAGATGTTTTAATTTATGCAAACAGGAATAACAAGCTAAGTTTATAAGGTCATAACTGTTTGGGGGAAACAGTGAAGCAAATAAATATGTCAAAATTGGAGATAGTTGCGTAAATGTATCCTTCTTAATTGTGTAGTGCTAAGAGTAATTAACTGAGATCATGTTGTTACACTATGTCTCCTCTTAAGCACAGAGGTCATTAAGAGCATTTTTTTCCTTTGAGGTGGGGTGATTTGTAGTGCAGTGCTATGACTTCTGTTACCAGACCAGAGAAATGCAGTTCAATATCCTTATACTATTTCCCAGAGGGTTTTTTTGTGTGTGCAGATACTATTTCCACCAACAGGGGGCTCACTCTCCCCAACAGCTTTTCCTACATAGTCAGTAGACTTTCTGGGTTTGTAGAAAAATCCAAAAACTAAAAAAATCCCTTCAGGGACAGTTGAATTCCCCCCAAAACCTTTTGAAATGGCCTCTGCAGACATCTGCTTCAGGCATCAAATGTGAGATATTAGAACATTCGTGCTGTGTTGGTAAAATGGGGGGAGGGCCCTTTCTAGGCCTATTTTGGCCTTTCAGGGAGGGAGGGAGGGAGCCTTGGGGTCCAGGCCTCACAAGAGTTGCCAGTGCCAGGCTGGGAGATTTCTAGAGATTTTGTGGTGGACTCTAAGGAGGGCTGGGTTTGGGAAGAGAGAGGCCTCAGCTGGCTATAATGCCACAGAGTGCACCCTCCAAAGCAGCCATTTTCTGCAGGGAGACAGACCTCTGCTGTCTAGAGTCCAGTTGTCATTCTAGGGGGTCTCCAGGGCCCATTTGGAGGTTGGTAACTCAAGGCCTGGCAGCAGTCTAGGGTTGCCAGGTCCCCCCTGATTTGCATGACTCATCTAGCCTCGGCTGCTTGCCAGCGTTCATCAGCAGCCACCCTATGAAAGCTAGTGAGGTGCAGCAGTTAGAGCTTCAGAGTAGGGTCTGCAAGACCCAGGTTCAGATCCCCATCTTGCAGTGGAAGCTGACTGCATGATTTTTGGACCAATCACATATTTCAGCCTAACCAACCTCACAGGGTTGTTGTGCAGATAAAAAGGAGGAGGGAATAATGAAAGCTGATTTGGTCCCCACTATGGAGAAAGACTGTAATTTCCCTAGGTAAAGGCTGGGTGGTGGAGATGGAAAACAGGAGACAGAGAGGCATATAAAGGTAGGTTGGGCTGTTGGGTGGGAAGGAAATAGGGTTGCCAACTCCAGGTTGGGAAATCCCTGGACATTTGAGGGGTGAAGTCTGGAGAGGGTGGGATTTGAGGAGGGGAGGAACTTCGGACTGGTGTAATGCCATAGACTCCACCCTCCAGCCATTTCCTCCATGAGAACCACCATTGCCAGCTTCTGGGTGAGGACTGGAGATCACCCAGAATTACAACTGTTGTCCAGGAGACAGAGATCAGTTCCCCTGGATAAAATGGCTGTTTTGGAGAGTTGAGTCTATGGCATCATACCCTGCTGGGGCTGTTTACCTCCCCAAGCCTCACTGTCCGAAGGCTCCACCCCCAAATCTCCAGGAATTTCCCAACCTGGAATTGGCAGCCCAAAGTGAATTGATCTCTGTAGCTGGGAGATCCATTGTGATTCCCAGAGCACTGCCACTGCTGCTGTGGGGGGAGAGGAAGCAGGTGGGTGGCTGAGAGCACTGCCACCACTGCTACTGCTGCTCTGCAGGGAGGAAGCAGGTAGGAGGCTGGGAGAGTGATGGGGGCAGAAAGAAGGAATAATAGGGTGGGGGGCAGAAAGAGAGAGAAATAGTGAAGAAGTGGGGAGGCAGAAAAAAAAAAGAGAAAGATGACAGGTCAGAAAGAGAGACGAAGTCACATGCATGGAGCAGAAATAGAGTAAGAAAAAGGGGGCAGAGGGGAGAAATAGTGTGAGAGAGGTAGGGGGTGAGCAGAGGAAGCAAAGGTGTGATGAATGAGATAACCATCCCACAAGTTTCTTGTGGGTCTCCACTTGTACCATTCTAATATTCATTGCATTCTAATCTACTGTTCCAAATAAGAAATACACTGAAATAAAGAGGATGTATGGCCAGGCCCATAGCCATGGTGGGGCATTCAGGGGCAGAGCCCCACCACCCACGATCCCTGCCCCACCATTTGATGATGCCAGACACCCCCACCCCAGTGCACCTAGCCCTGCAACAGCAGCAGCAGGCTAGGAAAAGAAAGGGAAGCTGCCCTGCCACTTCTGGTCAGTTTCACTCCCTGATGATCAGCTGTTAGGTTTAACTAACTAGGTTAGGGGAGTGAAACTGACCAGTAGTGGTAGGAAACATTTTCTTTCCTTCCCCAGCCTCCCAAGGGCTGGGGGGGGGCATGGAGCTGGGGTAGGAAAGAGAGAGAGAGAAGGCATGGTAATGGTGGTGGGGAAGCCAATCTTTCTCTCTCCCATAACTTTCCATGGAAGGGGGGTGGGGGGTTTGGTGATGGTGTGTGAGGGGGAAGCCAATCTCTCCTGGGGTTGCCAATCTCCAGGTGGTAAACCAAAGAAGGGATCTGTCAGGTTCCTCAGTCAGCTCACACAACACAGGGCTTCTTCAGAAGACAATGTTTATTGGTGAAGCAGAACTAAAGACATGCGTACAGCTTGTGTCTGTAATGGCCATATACAATAGGGCTGGTTAAGATATACTACATTCAAGCATCCCCCCCATACAGCAGAAGCCAATGAATAATGTTCGCGCACACGGGCAATAGCAGCAGTGAGCAAGCAAAATAATCTAGAAACCATTAGGTTCCCAGCCAAACTCCAGCAGCTGGAGAAGCAAGGTCAGAGACCTGATAAGAGACAGTGAATGAAAGTTTAAAGGATGGGAGACCGGAGTACTCCCTCTGCATACGATACACATGACAGGACTACCTGACAGGATCACAGTTACAGGGAATTATATCAAACAAAGAAATGCTGTGATAAAAATGACAATAACTTTTAATAAATCCCATGAACATCAATTTGTATATCAATTAAAACTTTTACAATATTGCTAAGGAAATTCTAACATTTTCAAGGAAAAGTCCAAAATCCTCAATGAGCACCCAGTTACACACTCATTTTACCAATCTTCCTCAGGAGTAATCTTATTGTGTTGGAAGGTGTCAGCCTCGTGATACAGCTTAACTTCTTTTTTTGCTTCCTTCAAATAGTTACAGCTTAACTTCTTTTTTACTTTCTTCAAATTATTGCAGCTTAACTTCTTTTTTAGTTTCCTCAAATTATCCTGGAACAAACATGGTTATTTAGAATGGAAGGAAACATTAAGCTGAATGGAATATAGTTTTGTTTTAATTTTTAAATTTTAAAAATTATCAATAATTTTTAACTGTAATGATTTTAAACATACTTCCATTTCCATTTCAAGTGTTTGAATTAGGAGCAAGCCAGTTAATTAATTTCTAGTAGTAGCAACCAGTCCTCTTTTTCTATCTGGCTAGAAGCCTTTATTATTTTTAAATAGAAGAAGAAAAGAGATTGGATTTATACCCTGCCCTTCACTCCCTGAAGGCGTCTCAGAGCGGTTTACAATCTCCTTTCCCTTCCCATCCCCACAACAGATACCCTGTGAGGTAGGTGGGGCCGAGAGAGCTCTCTCAAGAACTGCCCTTGAGAGAACAGCTCTGAAAGAACTTGTAACTGACCCAAGGTCACAACAGCAGTTGCATGTGGAGGAGTAGGGAATTAAACCTGGTTCGCCCAGATTATATCCCATGCTCTTAAGCATTACACCAAACTGGATCTAAGCATAATAGTTTCCCCACAAGAAAAAAAATGGCCCACAAAACGAAAAACCCTGACTATGGCCCTGCAATAGCCCTTCTTGGTGAGAATACAAAGGTAAGGATTAATTTAGCACATGTAATGAGATAAGAAACCAATATTCCTGTTAAGTCATGGGGTGGGGTGGGGTTGTTCCGAGTGTTGGAAGAGATGCCTGAGCTCTTCCTGAGCCACCAGATTCAACTGCAGCACAGACTGAAAGCAGGGAGCTCGTCAGTTTTGAAATGAGAAGATTTCTCTGAAGCCCCCAAAGTCTAAATGGCATGATTTAATTCATCACCCTGACCTTAATGTCTCTTCTGGTGGTGAAACCAGCTTTCCCTTTTAAAAAATTTACCCAATTATCTTTCTGAGCCTCTTCAAGAAGTACACTGTCATTTTTCTCACATGGAAGAAAAGAATGATGATTTTGCACTAAGGCGCTTGTTTGCAACTTTGGAAGACAAATTAGGCACCAAACCAAGCTGAAATGTATGGTTTGTGTCCAAGCACAACAGATGAGGTTCCAGGTGGAATGAATGGTTGATTGTGGGAAGGCCTGATTCAGCCCTGAGTAAAAGTACTGGTTTTGAATTGAGCGCTGGAACTTCTTGGCCCATATACAGGAAATTTAGGATTGGCTGATTAAGGTCAGCTTCAAATTCCAACTTTGGTTGGTGCAGACTGCAGCAGCTGGAATGTCAACCGAGTCCCACTGCAGAGATCACATTTATCAAGTTTTATATCCACTACACCATCTTCCAGCTTTTTTCAGGACCCACCTCAAAGTATGGTGTTGGACTTTGCTTTTGTTTGCAGAAGACCTTGGAATTGGGTTGGCTCATATGGATGTTGGGAGGGAAGGGATACATAGTCTAATCTCAGAAGTTAAATGTGGTCAGTACTTGGAACGGAGACCACCAAGGAAGGCTCTGCAGATGAAGGCGATGGCAAGCTTGCCTTGAAAGCCCCTCACTGGGGTTGGTTGGTTGGTTTATTTATTTAATTTCATTTCTATCCCGCCCTTCCCACATGCAGGCTCAAGGCGGGTTACAACATATAAAACTCACAACAATAAAACCAACTCTAATATTATAAATCATTAATCCTTAAAACAGATGACATTCTGAAAAACCATTTCCCAGGGTCCCGGCATGGTATAACAATAGGGAGAAGAGAGGCCAGAGCCTATTTTTAAAAATTCTGATGGTACAGTTCATTGCTCTCAGATAGACCCAGTGACCCAACAATTTACAGCAAATTATGGGAGGAGGGGCCAGATGGTATCTGACATCTGCTGCCTCACCCAAAAGCCTGGTGGAACAGCTCCATTTTACAGGCCCTGAGGAACTGTAAAAGATCCTGCCAGGGCCCTGGTTTCTATTGGGAGCTCATTCCACCAGGTTGGTGCGAGGGCCAAAAACACCCTGGCCCTGGTTGAAGCTAGAAGTGTCTTTTGGGCCGGGGACTTCCAGTGAGTGCTGGTCTAATGAACACAAGGCCCATCATGGCACATATGGGGAGAGGTGGTCCCAAAATATGGGGAGAGGCGGTCCCTTGTCACTAAGGGCCTTAAAGAACCAACACCTTGAAACGGATCCAGAATACTATTGGCAGCCAATGCAGTTGACGCACCACCGGCTGAATGTATGCCTGAGGAGATGTCACAGCCAGCAGGTGCACTGCCACATTCTGCACTAGCTGAAACTTCTGAATCGGATACAAGGGCAAGTTACAATAGACCATTGTGTGGATCACTGTAGCTAAGTCACGGATGGAGAGGTATGGAACCAGTTGCCGTACTTGCCACAGATGGAAGAAAGCTGACTTGGCAACCACAGTTACTTGGGCCTCCATTGATAGCGAGGCATCTGGTATCACCTCTAGGCTCCAAACTCTTGGTGCTGACATCCATGATGCCTCACCCAGTGTTGGGAGTTAAGATTTCTATATCCAGTCCCTTGTGGCTCACGTACAGACCTCCATCTTCCCTGAATTTAACTTCAGCCGGCTCTGTTGTAACCAGCCAGCCACAGCCCCCAGAGCCCTGCCCATCCGTCCATTAACAGATAGAGCTGGGTGTCTCCCCCAGAGTTGTGACTTGATGGAACATACATCAATATGTACATATATGGACATCTTGTCTTTCTGTTCCTTTCTGCTTGTATTCCTGCTGCACTACTGGCTGTTATTGTTTGGAATTTTACTGGTAGGTTTTTCATTTTTATCTGTCCAGTTTGATTGCTGTTTTTGATGACATCTCAAAATGTTAGATTCAAGTCCATTAGCACCTTAGAGACCAGCAAGATTTTTGGGGTATAATCTTTTGAAAGTCAAGCTCCCTTCATCAGATACGAGTTGGAATGGAGATCTTGGGAGTTCTTATATCCCAGTCAGAAGGTGAGAGGGGTATTGCAAAGAGGGAACTCGGGATGCAGAGGTACAGTAAACATCGTCATCAGCTTGATTAGAGCAGAGGGGAAATCCTTGGAGGAGAAAACTAACATCTGTCGTGAGAAAATAATTCTGTGTCCCTATTCAGCCCTGGTGGGGTAGGGTCAGGCTTCCCAAGAACTTACTGTAAACCGACGGGGGACGGATACATACTGGCATGACCATCCCCGGGGGAAGGAAAGACGTGGCACACAATGCCGTCACCAGGAAGTGACGCCGGGCGACGCTCTGGCAATGGGGCTGGAAACTCGATGGTACCATCGAGTTTCCAGCCCCATTGCCAGAGCGTCACCTAGCGTCACTTCCTGGCAATGGCATCATGTGGCGTGGGTGTTGCCCGGGGGAATGTTCCGGCCAGGGACTGTGTGTCCCCTGTCAGATTATGGTAGATACTACGGCCCCGCTGCGTCGTGCCCGTAATGGGACTTAGCAGCGCCACCGACTTCCAGGAGTGAAGACAGCGCTATGATTTAACATAAAAAGAAGAAGTGGCATCGAATCGTGAGTTGAAGATCTATTTTGAAGCGTAATTTGGAACCCCCCCGCAAGCGTATAAGCGTATGGGAGGAGGGAGGAATCTCCACCCCCTTTGAGAAGCGAGATCTACAAAGGGAGCGCGAAGGGGGGTAGAGAGAAAAAAGTGTTGGTGAAAGTACCGTTGGGGTTTTACAGAAGATTGCGACCCGATTAGCTTCCTGGGGGATGCGGCACGAACTTGGAAAAAGTAAACAAAAAAAGAAAATTTCGACTTTGGAAAAAGTCCTGCAGATACCGGAAGAGAAGAGGGGAGGGACTTCCGGTCCAGGTAGCCCCCCCCGGGCTGGCTGTCAATCAAATGGGAAATGAGATACTGTGCCCCCTGCTGGAGCAAATGCAGAAAATCAACGAAACTTTGTTTAAAGTGGAAAGTGTTCTCATCAGCAGACAGAAACAAATATCGGAAACAACAAGGAAGATGGCGGAAATCGCGCAGAAATCGAATCTGACTATAAGTTTCCAGGGCGTAAAAGAAAAAGAGAAAGATGATCTCGGATTTACCTTGACAAATGTCTTGACACCCCTAACTGGCAGTGAAGCGAAAGAATTAAAAGAAGAGGTGGACATGGCTCCCAAAGCCTATTCCGCTTTTATAAAAGAGAAGGGGTTGTTGGGCATAGCAGGCAATACATCAGAGATCTAATCTCTTGTGAAGTGTTTATGGAGCCCAGGAAATTTGAACGCCAGAAGTATAAGAAGAAAGAGAAAAGAGAGAAGATGGATTACATCTGTAAAACACAAAAGCTTCTGAAGAGACACGCCAGCATGGAGGAAGACGCAGCACTCAAAATTTGGATTACTACAAGCAGTGAAGAAGACAGCAGCCCAGGGGAAGGAGGTGACGGAACGGAAGGCATCAAGGCTAAAAAGGACTCAATCCATGACTGGAAGAGACTTAAAAAGAAGACACCTTGAGAACTAACTGTTCGTGTAGCATCTGAAAGGAGCTGTTTAATAACTAACCCCAATGGACTTTACTAACTATATTAACAGAGTGATTTTGGACTTTGTAAAGTTAAAAAGAAGATCTTCTAACCGTGATGGATGCCAAAAACGGTATTGATTACTAACTAATAATTAACCTTTTTTAACAGAAGAAAACTTCACTCCACCTTTTTTTCTTTCTCCATCTGTCTACCCTACCCTTTTCCTATAAAAAGAATAAAATTCTCTCCTCTTTAGGAGAGTTATTTAAAAAAAAAAGATTATGGTAGATACTTGGCAACCCAGGGTAGGGTCCATAGTTCTGAACTTGAGAACGAACCCCTAACCTAAAGAACTTTACATATACAACAATGACCTTCCTGACATGGACTCTGGGACCAGGGCCTGCAACAAACCAAGGTGCCCATATTCCCCATATTCACTCTGTCACCATAGTCACTCTGCTAACTTAATTACTGGACCTAACAACACCAGCCACACCATCGCAGGTTCATTCATTCATTCATCTTCAAACAGGTTAGTCCCAAGGCAAAAGAATAAGTGGACGTAAATCCTGCATTAAAAACCATAATACTCAAAAAAATACCAGTGGGAGAATATTTTAATCTTCCAGGTCATTCCATTGATGATCTGAGAGTGGCAGTCCTCAAACAGAGCAACTTCAAAGGGAGATCACAATGTGAGACTACTGAACTTGGGTTTATTCACAAGTTCAGAGCAATAGACCCTGCTGGGGCTCAATGCAGACATAGGATTCTTATTTTACTATAGAGCATTTTCACTCTGCTCTAATCACACTGGTTACAATATGCATTGTGCCTCTGCATCCTGAGTTCCTTCTTTGCATCACCCCTCCCACCTTCTGACTGGGGTATAAGGACTCTCAGAAATCTCCATTCCTACCTCTATCTTGACAAAGGGAGCATTGACTCTCAAGAGCTCGTACCCCCAAAATCTTGTTGGTTTCTAAGATGCCACTGGACTCAAATCTAGCTGTTCTGCTGCAGACCGA
This sequence comes from Gekko gecko, assembly GCA_029375565.1. Taxonomy (NCBI): domain Eukaryota; kingdom Metazoa; phylum Chordata; class Lepidosauria; order Squamata; family Gekkonidae; genus Gekko; species Gekko gecko. The sequence goes on along the minus strand of JAPDNY010000004.1, from coordinate 27,686,977 downwards.
CATGGGTCCTTTCTGCATTAGCTGGCCACTCCGGGTTTTCTCAGTGCTTGAGTTGAGGCAATTTAAGTCCACGGCAAAGCAGCATCCAAATAATCCAGTGCGACAGCAGGCTGAAACCGGGCTGACCACTGAAGGGAGGTGATGTAATGCAGAATGGGGGAAAAACCCGGAATAAAAAGAAAATTGAACTCAATTTCAGCACAGAATGGGGGGGGGACCTGGATTAAAAAGTAGGTTGAATTCAATTTTAGTGCAGAATGGCTTGGAGGACATTGCGGTGAACATGAATTAAAAGGAAAGTGCAGAAAGAGCCATGGTTGCCTTCTGAAACTGTCTTGAAATGTTGTAAGCTTTAGCGTCATGTTGGGATTTGGGGTTTTCAAATGTTATTCTTTTATATAAATTAACATTTAAAACATATATGCGGGCATGTTTATAGTAACCGTGCCTTGTAGAAGGGTGAAATGTAAAGTGAATAAGTAAGTAACTGGTGATGACTGGTGCCAGACTGAAGGTTCTCAGTGCCAGATCTCATCAGTAGCTGTCTCACCTGGGACAAATCATGCAGCACAATCGATGCTTTTAGAACTGTGGCTTCTGGCAAATGTGTGTTGTCTTTCGCATGCAGTAGTGGGCCTTGCCCTAGTGAGCACAGTGTGCTGGGTGAGGAAACAGGTTCGTGTCTGTCACTTTGGGCTGATTATTCACATTGGGGGTTTTGATGTGAGAATTATTTCTTTTCTAATTACATTCGCTGTATGCAAATGAAGAGCATCAGTTGCCGCAGCTTGACAAAAATATGACAACCCCTCCCCCCCCCTTTATGATAGATGTAGATTTCTCAAACCTTGCTTTACATTTTTATGTTTTATCCTGCAATTGATGTTCTGTTTTCGTTTCACAAGACGGAGGCAGACGCATAAATCAAAACTCAGCCCTGGGCGACTCTGCCTTAATACGGATAGTTATACATCCAATGCACTTCTATAATAATTCTCAACGGCTGTGGGACTAAACAGCAATAACTACTTCTGAGCTCCATGCAATCCTGCTGAGGGTCTTCAGAGACCTGGAGTACCTTTCGAGTGACACATAATCCTTTGTCCTCATAACATTATGTGCCATGACAGGCGTGAGGCTGAATTACCTGACAAGAAGCTCTTGGTTTTCAACATGCCCTGAAGGCTAACAGTACCACCCCTCCCCTCATGTATATGCAGTACTTGGTATGCGTACAAGTTAGGATTGCCGATCTCCTGGAGATCTCACAGAATTACGGCTGATCTCCAAACTATAGAGATCAGTTCCCCAGGAGAAAATGGCTGCTTTGGAGAGCGGACTCTACAGCATTATGCCCTACTGAGGTCCCTCCCCAAATCCCATCCTCCCCTGTGTTAGGAGATGTACTTTTAAAACTGCTTTTATTTGTTGGTTGCTGACTTACACACACACCTGAATGTGTGTCTATGGGTTTGGGGAAATTGTGTGCATTGTTTGATGGGACTCTTTGCATTGGGAAGTTGCCATACTGTCTGCACTCTCATGCTAATGAAGTGACACACACACCTACGCACACACACCTACCCATCCTGCACTTGGAAGAAGAAAAGCATCTCCATTATGGTCTGCTAGAAGGATGCTAAAACAACAACAAGCCCACCATCAAGGAATTCGGAGTCAACACGTAACCCACAGGATGCCTGGTTTTGCATGTGTTAAGACTGTTTCCTGTTTATGACTTGGACCAGGCTAGAGTCATTTGCAGTTCTAAGGTTTCCATGACAGCTCATCTTCACACCTTGGACCGGATGCCTCCTTGAGTAAAAGGTGTAGATTTCAAATATTGTCCCCTCCTCCTAGGTAGATACGTCACCATCCCAATAGCCAATGGTATAGGAATGGGATGGACTAACAGGTGGAGGATGACACTACTGCCGGCCCCCAAATATGGCTAATAAATGGTGGAGGTTCAACCTTTGTTTTTGGCTAGCTAATCATCTATACCTACCCTGGTAACGTAGAATCTACTATAGGTAATTCTTGCGTGTTTGCTTGGACCGCGGCAAGGAGCCCACATGTTGGCTGGTTCCGACTGTGTGTAGTGAGAGTTTCCTTACCCAGAATTTCTACTCCTACATTCTTCGCTGTGAAGGTCGAGTTCCAGGAATCAGATAAGTACCCGTTGTTTCCAATTCCTCAATACCTCTAGTTTAAAACCCAGACTGTCTTCCATTTCTATTGCATCTAAAGGAACTTGTTTGTATGTGTGAGTGAATCTGTTTTTGTGTGACTGTGAATCAAAAGATATTATTCAGTAAAGAGAATAACTGATTTTCCTAAAGAAACCTTGCCACGTCGTCTCTTTGGGAGCGGATTCTCTGGGCGAAACTGCTTTCTCTGTATACATAGACCAGAACCCAATATAAATTTAATCCAATAAATGCATAAATAAGCATTTTGGATAACACCTGGCTCCACCCCTAAAATCACCAGGACTTTCTGAACCCGGATTTGGCAACCCCAGGAAAAGTCACCTGTGTTATTTATTTATTTAATTAATTTATACCCCACCCTATCCCAACAAGTGGGCTCAAGGTGGCTTACAATATAAAATTTGTGAAACAATAAAGCCAATAAAACAGCAGATGGTGCAATAAGCAATAACAAAAAGAAGCCACATCTCATGTCAGGTGGATAGAGGTACCCCCAAAAAGCTCCAGCGCCCAAGTGATGTTCTCTAAAGCAGCAGGGCACTGGGAAGGGGCCATAATCAGGGGAGGCCAGAATGGTTGTACATCCCGGGCCTCAGCTGAAGCCCAGCAGAACAGCTCCACTTTACAGGCCCTGTGAAACCAATGGAGCCGCCTGCCTGATCTTATGACTGGAGCACTGAAAGGCTGGCTGTGTTACGTAAGAACATAAGAGAAGCCAATGTTGGATCAGGCCAATGCCCCATCCATTCCAACACTCTGTCACACAGTGGCCAAAAATACCAGGTGCCATCAGGAGGCCCACCAGTGGGGCCAGGACTAGAAGCCCTCCCACTGTTGCCCCCCAGCACCAAGAATACATTGCATCACTTGCCCCAGACTGAGAGCTCTTATCTATCCCTTGTGGCTAATAGCCCCTGAGGGACCTCTGCTCCATATGTTTATCTAATTCCCTCTTGAAGCCATCCACGCTTGCAGCCGCCACCACCTCCTGTGGCAGCGAATTCCATGTGTTAATCACTCCTTGGGTGAAGAAGTACTTCCTTTTATCTGTTCTAACCCGACTGCTCAGCAATTTCATGGAGTGCCCACGAGTTCTTGTATTGTGAAAAAGGGAGAAAAGTACTTCTTTCTCTACCTGCTCTATCCCATGCATAATCTTATAAACCTCGATCATGTCACCCCTCGGCTGTCGTTTCTCCAAGCTAAAGAGCCCCAAGTTTTTTAGCCTTTCTTCATAAGGAAAGTGTTCCAACCCTTTTATCATTCTAGTTGCCCTTTTCTGCACTTTTTCCAATGCTATAATATCCTTTTTGAGGTGTGGTGACCAGAACTGTACACAGTACTTCAAATGAGGCTGCACCATTGAGTTATACGGGGGCATGATGATACTGGCTGATTTGTTTTCAATTCTCTTCCTAATAATCCCCAGCATAGCATTGGACTTTTTTATTGCAGTTGTACACTGTCTCAACATTTTCATTGAGTTATCTACTATGACCCCAAGATTTCTCTCTTGGTCAGTCTCTGCCAGTTCGGATCCCATCAACATGTATTTATAGTTAGGATTTTTGGCTCCAATGTGCATCTCTTTGCACTTGGCCACATTGAACCCCATTCCGCCACATTGACGCCTACTCGCCCATCCTTGACAGATCCCTTTGGAGTGCCTCACAATCAGGGGTCATTTGGAGCAGGAGCACAGGAGCGGAGCTCCAACAGTTAGAACCACAGGCAGCAACAAGCCCCGCCCCCAGCTCTCAGCAGGAGCATGAAGCGGCACATGTAGCATTCCTCCTGGGCCCAGATAGGCTACTCTGGGACTGGAATTACAGCCCCCAGAGTGAAAAGACAGTCCCTAGGAGTGTAGCCTGAGCGGTGGGAGTTGCCTTCTGACACACTTCCGGTGATGTCAGGGGGTGTGGCATATGCAAATAAGTTATGCTAATGAGTTGTGCTAATGAGCTCCTGCACCTCTTTTTCTACGAAATGACCCCTGCTCACAATCCTCCCTGGTTCTCACCACCCTGAACAACTTCGTGTCATCCACAGATTTAGCCACTTCGTTGCTTACTCCCAACTCCAAATAATTAATAAAACAAGTTAAAAAGCATTGGACCGAGTACTGATCCCTGTGGTACCCCACTGCTTACCACCTTCCACTGAGAAAATTGCCCATTTATACTCACTCTCAGTTTCCTATTAGGTAGCCCGTTTTTGATCCACAAAAGGACTTGTCCTTTTATTCCATGACTATTGAGCATACTTAGGAGCCTTTGATGAGGAAGTGAAGGTAAACAACATCTATTGGGTCCCCCTTGTCCAAATGTTTGTTCATTCCCTCAAAGAACACTAACAGGTTAGTGAGACATATATTCGTGTTGCATATATATATATATGGTAGAATGGGGAAAAAATTGTTCTTGTGTTATTTTATTCAAAACTGCACACATGAGGGCACGGTTGGGTAGATACTTGCTTTGTCTTAAAACCCCCAAGTCCAGCAGTATCCATTGCCAGGGCCAACATCAGCAGTTAGTCATGACAGGCGGTTGCCAGGGGCTGCCTGGAGGTACGGTTGCCAGGTCCAGGTTCGGAAATACCTCGAGATTTTGGGGGTGGAGCCTGAGGAGGGTGGGGTTTGGGGAGGGAAGGGAAGGGACTTCAATGTGGCACAATGCCATCAATTCCACCCTCCAAAGCAGACATTTTCTCCATGTGAACTGATCTCTGTCATGTGGAGATCAGTTGTAACAGCAGGAGATCTGCAGCCACTACCTGGAAGTTGGCAGCCCTATCTGGAGGCTTGCTGCTGCTGCTGTTAACCCTGGGCACTGATGACAAAGTAAGAACAACAGAACTGGAGGACGAAAGCACCTCATGACTTCCTGCGGACCTGCTCCATGCTCCTTATCATCAAGGGGTGTGATCAGCGGCGGAAGGGGTGGTCCCAAAGGGCAAAGAAGTCTGGTTATACTGTGTCACCCAATGCCATGATGAAAACCTGAAGCCTATCCACTGGCAGTGCTGGGAAGGGGGAAATCATATTAGGACAATAATTAATTAGAATTTTTGCTCTAAACTTTAAACTAGGCCTTGGTTGAGAATTTCTTTCCCCCAATTAGCTTTGACTGTGCTCCCAGGCAAGCTACTTCATGCATTGCAATAAGATCTGCCCAAGTACTTCCCATGTGGACCAGAGTTCAACACAGTTTATACCAAGTAATTTAAATGTAATTAATTGGCTGAAGCCAACTAAGATACTTCAGCGTCGACAGCTCTAATTGTAATAAGATTTCATTGAGGCACCAGAAAGGTGCTGTTAACTATTGTTACTAAGGGCCAAATAAGACATTCTTTTTTCTTTAAGAGTTGGTTCCCAATTCCTCAGACTGAGCTTGGGCTCCCCTCCACACACAATCTTTCCTTATATATAATCCTGTTTTCGTGTGACTCTTTACTGAATGTTCCACACACTCCCACAGCATTTGGGTCCCTGATGTGTCACTCTGATAGTGTGCCAATCCAGTGGCTGCATTGCTGGACTCCCGCCCACAGGCCAGCATCTTGCCCTCAGTGTCATACGAGCCGATGCGCAGGACAGACACTCAGAGAGCTGCCTTCCTTCTGGGCTGCGGTCTGGCAGCATTTGCCAGGAGGTAATGTGAAAGACTTCTGCCTGATATCCTGGAGAGCAGCTGCCACTCTATATTCGAGCTTAAGCAGGAAGGGCTCCAGGGCACCACCGCCTTCTCAAAAAAAATGCCACCCCTGCCGGATCACGCTTTCACTTCCCCGAGCCCTACCAGCGGCCTAGCGGAGGCAAGTACCTGGTGGGTGGGCGGGCAGTAGGGAGTCGGGCGTGCACCAGGGGCCATCTCCTCCACTCACCAGCCAGCCTGCACCCCAGAAGGTAGAATGCTCTCCCATACACCAAGCAGCTGCTCCTCTGCCACTCCAGGTAGCTGCTGCTGATGTGTCATGAAAAAGCCCCCCCCCCCACGGATCCTGGTTTCCCATCCCCATGGCCTACCAGTGGCCTCTTGGTGACAATTGCCTGGTTGGTGGGTGGGATGCAGGGAGCCGGCCGAGCACCAGGGGCCAGCTCCTCCACCCGCTGGCCACACCGCTACCCAGAAGGAAGGGGCCTCTTCCCTCCACTGAGCAGCTGCTCCACCGCTGCTCCAGGGCACTGCTGCCACCTCCAAAACAAAAGGCTGATCCCGCTTTTTCTTCCCCGAGGCCTGCCAGTGGCCTAGTGGTGACAAACACCACATGGGTGGGTGGGCTGCAGGAGCTGGCCACGCACCAGGGGCCATCTTCTCCACCCGTTGCCCAGCCCACTTCCCAGAAGGGGACAGCTCTCCCCTCCATCGAATAGCTGCTCCTGATGCTGCTACTTGCCGCCTGCCCTTCTGCCACTGCTGCCAGCAGTTGCCCTGTATGCTGCTCAAGGGACCTCACAGAATGCTGGGTCGCCACCCATCCCACCTCCTGCTGTCCCACAGCCACACCACACTGCCCCGCCATGGAATCGAATGCCAAGAGATGATGGGGAAAGATGGACAATTCCCCAACCCTCCACACAGACTCATCATCACATTTACCCCCACCCACACCTGAGAGAGGCCTGGAACACAGCCGGGGGGGGGGGCTTGGTATGGGTATGGGTGTTGTGCAGTGCAGTGCAGGGAGGGAGGGGGAGATGAGTTCTGAGGTTGCAGGTGCCACCATTGTTTCTGAGAAAACCCAAAAAAGGAAGCCACCTATACAAATCAATGCACAGAGCAGCATGTGCTGCCGTGTACAACTTGCAGTGCCTTTGCAGTAGACAATATGCTTTGCATGTAGAAAGCCCTAGGTGATTTCCCCAGAAACTTCACAGAGACGAATCTGGTAGGAGGCTATGTTACAATCATATCTGTGGAAGTCCAGAGAGTGCCTCTAACTCACTTAGCTCCATCATGTGTCACTCTGATCCTGTCCCTATCCACTGGCTGCCTTGCCTGTGCACCGCACTTTCTGAACATCTCACATGCTCCTAACCCTATGACAGCCACTGTGACATGCCAGTCAGGCCTTCAGAGCATCGATGCGACAGCAGGTCGGGGGGGAGGGACATGCCAAGCTGAAGACTGAGGCACAAATAAAGCGTAGTTGATACTTGCCTGGGGAGGAGATAGAGTTGCCAACTCCAGGTAGAACATTCATGGTGATTTCAGGGAGGGAGCCTGGAGAGGGAGAGGTTTGAGGAGGGGTGGAGTGCTGGAGCACCTGCCTGAGGTGGACAGTGAGATATACTTTGGAGAAAAAAACCCAGATAGTCTGCGACACTGCGATGACCCCTGAGTGGGGGAAACCTCTTTTATACAACACACCTTTCCTTTCTAGATCTCATTGTATTGTTTCTACAGGCTTTACTGCTAGTTTAAAAATAAAGCAGAGCTTGTTTTTACTTGGAATGCCACTGTGCGGGGGGGAGGGCTCAGTGCCTCCCCGCCCATGACTTTCCTATGCCAAGACATTTTTTCTTCTCCACGTGGAGTATTGTGTGCACGTGGAACACCAAAAACATGGAAATAACTCCTCCCATGCTGTTTTGACACACAAAATGGGGGGGGGAGCCTTCCTCTGGGAAAACCAAGACACAGCTCTCTAATAAAGTGAATATCTAGTTAAGAACGCAAGAGAAGCCATGTTGGTTCAGGCCAATGGCCCATCCAGTCCAACATTCTGTGTCCCACAGTGGCCAAAAACCAAGTCTGGCCCTAACCAGCAGCGTCTGTGCTGTATTTATTGCCTACCCCTAAATCTCACAGTTGTATGAGACTAGAAGTCATTACCATGCTTCCCATCACCTTGATGACTATTATGCAAATCTACTTCTGGCTCAGCTGCACTGCCTAGGCAAATATTTATCATGCTTCAAGCCTTCCTCTGCAAATGATGAAACAGAAGGTATGGGCCATCCAGGCATTTATCATGATCTGTTAGACTCACTTGCAGCCGTGACATAAGGGAACATCTGGTCCTGCTGCGGTTTGTTGCCATCTTCTCTTGTTGTTCTATAATAAGGAAAGGTGAGAATCGTATGGTATCGCTTTGTGCTAATAATCTTGGTGCTAATGACTACCGCATTATGGTGTAACTCCTTCGGCATGAAAATGCTGCATCGTGGACTGCACTGAAAGCAACATTGATTGCGGCTTCAGCTTGAATGCCTTTATGAACCACTTCAGTCATGAAACTCGTCCAGTACAGAGGTAGACTCGACAGCAATGAGATTCTTTCAGTCGTACCTTGCATTTGATATTAAAGGCTTGTGACATAACTGACTCGAATGACACCAACCTGGCCAGAAGCTGCTAAGAGCTTTTCCAAAAAGCTTACTGAGAGAATTTCATATCTCGGTCCTCAAAACTGGTGTTTTCCCTTCAAGTTCACCAGGCTTGAGGGCCTTCCCAGCCATATATTGCCATTTCTAACCATCTGTGTATGAAAGCAAAATATTCTGCAGAGTGTGAAGTGACCATGTTGTTCAGGGAGAGCACACTGACTGGGCCACTCCTTTATATAAGATTAAAAAACAAGGCCAAGGCTAAAGGGGCAAAATAAGGTAAAAATATATTTTATCACTCAATTAAAATTCCCAAAATTCCCTACACATTTTCCCAAGAGGCTTCTTCAGGCGAATCTGTTGGTCTTGCAGTGCTTCTTTGAAAAGGGCACACAATCAGTAGCCATCAGCCTTGGTCTTATTTTTTTACCTCAGTGACTGGTGCGGCCCTCTCATTTTCTCCTTTCCGTTCCTTCATATAAGAAAAAGGTAATGTGTGAATCAGCCAAGATGTGATCTATCTGTCTATCTATCTGCACACACACATACTTTTTAAAAAAGATTTAATATGGTATCCAGGTCTTTTAATACTAAAACAGAGAACTTGAGCGGGTTATGACTTTTCTTATCCCTATTGGTTAATTACTAGTGGCATGAGGACCTGTTCTCAGAGGGTGTCTGTTGTGGAGCGGGGACGGGAAAGGAGATTGTAAACCGCTCTGAGACTCCTTCGTGTACTGAAGGGTGGGGTATAAATCCAATCTCCTCCTCCTCTTCTTCTTCTTCTCCTCCTCTCTCTGAATGGCTGTGACAGAACGACCTGGGTGGGCAAAGGACCATGGTGGTGGTGGCTGGCTATGCCTTCAACACTATCCAGGAGCAGCATGACTCATGATCATAAGCATGGGAAAATCCCCTTCAGGAAGGTCTGGCCCAACATGCATTCAGTTAGGCGAGGCTGGACCACGGTGTCAGGGGCCCTGGGTGGAGAAGGTGCACCTTTAGGCATGAGAGGGCCTGACTGAGCTGGAGAGTGAGTGAGATCGAGGCTCAGGGGGAGGAGCCAACTGCTGGGCTGACCCTTGAAAGCTGTCATATGGAACTCATGAGGGTGGTTGGTGGACGACAAGGGGATTGGCCACCCTGTAGTGGAGGCAGGGTGAACATGATTACAGCTTTGCCATAGCAATAATGGGATGAGGAAGCAATTTTTCTCCAGGCCAGTTTGGCCACGGATCCTGGAGAGTTTTTTTGGGGGGGTTGGCCATCTTCTGGGCATGGAGTAAGGGTCACTGGGGGTATGGAGGGGGATGTATTTGTGAATTTCCTGTATTGTGCAGGGGGTTGGACTAGATGACCCTGGAAGTCCCTTTCAACTTTATGATTCTGTGATTCTAATAAAGCATTGCTTGGACCTGCATTTGTGCCTGGTGTGCTGCTTTCTGGGGCAGGAGTCACAACCCCTGCCCAGGTTGCTGAAACCCACCACCTTCCAGGTGTGCCAGGAGCTGTTGGGACCCACAACAATGGCCTCTGACAAATTTCCACTTCCTTGTTTCTCACTTGTATGGATCTCTGTATCTTTCATGGTCAGACTAGAACTAAAAGGGATGCTGGGAGATTTGTGAGCGGGGCTCAGTGGGTCAGTATTGCCAAATAACAAGCATAAGTGTTCGTGTGTATACAAGAGAGGTAGGGGAAATGAGATTATTTATATGTGCATGATTTAGTTTGGGGACCTGGCCTCAGGGACGACTTCTCATAACCGTGGATAATATGTGGGAGTGGCTATTTACCCCCTCCCCTGCCCTGAATAAACTCTACAGGTGTCTACATATTCTCCTCAAAAGGCAAGGAAACCATATGTGGTCAGGAAAAGGATATGGAGGGGGTATTATGTGTCATGACCATTATCTGAATCAGACCTTTTTTTAGGTCAAACAGCATGTGTTACCATGTTAAAAGTAGATACAGTTAAAAATAAAGACTGCACAGCACTTTGCAGATTCTAAGTCCTATCGAAATCAAACCTGAGTCATTTAGGTGGATCTTGAGGTAATAATAATTTGGTATTTGCCTTCCTGTGGGGACAGAAGGCAGCAGACTATAGACCGAGTTCAGAAGTTAAGCAGGGTGGGCACTTGGAAGGGAGACCACCAAGGAAGACTCTGCAGAGGAAGGCAATGGCAAACCACCTCTGCCTCTCACTTGCCTTGAAAGCCCCTTGCTGGGGTCACATAAATTTGGCTGTGAATTGACAGCATTATACACACACACACACATATTTTCCTCCCCATCTATGAGTTAAAGTGGTACGTAGTCAAATGTTTCCTGTTCCAAGGAACTGAGCAGTGACTCACGAAAGCTCCTACCCTGCCACACATTTTGTTAGCCTTTAAGGTGCTAGTGGACTCTTGCTCTTTTCAAATGTTTCCTTTGTCATTCAGAGCCTAATTGGAAGCCAGTGATGTGCATTGAGCATCCATTGGCACTTCCTCCAGAGCCATTTAGTACCTCATCAGAAAGTCATTAGCACCTCATCACACAGCCCTCCCTGAGGCTGCACACATTAGAGTTAACCAAAGAGCATCAAAGTACACTGAATGGTGATTTCTTTACTAGTCACCTGTTCCTTAATCTACAGTAAATTTAATCCCGGTTGGTCTTGTGGATGCTTGAGCGTGTGTCAAGACTGCAGCCCATCAAGTCTTGCAAAACCAATGCAATGCATAATGCTCCTCGACATTGTCCTCTGGGCATTCACACAACACCAAGAACAATGGCCCCAAACAACCACTTTCTCCATATCATCTGTTCTTTAGCACTCACCTTACAATGTTTTTTTTTAAAGTCTGAGGAAGATTGTGTGGTGAAAAAGGGTGGTGGTGGGGAAGTGGCACTGTTTGAAATGACCATAGCACTTCAGAGACGGCTCATTCATGGAAGGAAATTCACTGTATGAAATCCTTGACCTTGTATCGCTTTACTCAAAATTGGGCCAACAATGAATAGTATCTGGTTTAGAACAGTAATGTGAAAAGGGCCACAGTCTGGGACAGTGACACTCTGTATTCTTGGTGCTTGGGAGGCCACAGTGGGAGGGCTTCTGGAATTCTGGACCTGCTGGTGGACCTCCTGATGACACCTGGGTTTTGGCTACTGCATGACACAGAGTGTTGAACTGGATGGGCCATTGGCCTGATCCAACATGACTTCTCCTATGTTCTTAATTAAATGAACCATCATCCCATCTAGTTGGAGTTAAGCATAATGGCCTGTATCCTGCCAGCTGCCACCCAAGTTTGTAGACTTCCACCAGCCTAAGGAGCCTTTCTCAGACTGAAGTGGTCCTTCCTCCAGTGGAAGATCTCCTTAAATTGGAGGAAGGCTCATTAAGTTGGAGAATGGTTGGAGTATGGTCCAGCCTAAGATAGGTGACCAACCAACATTTTCCTGGGGAAACAAAACACCTGATGATTCTTACAGGGTGGAATGTGCTGTTATGGGTTATTTAATCCCACAGTTTTCATTACATTCTTTTTAGTCCTTTGTGGATCTGCATGACTGATATGGGCTAGCATTGTGGCTGGTTTCCTCAGTGAGCATAGGAATATACATTGGATTAGGTCCAGTGATGCACAAACAGAAAAAAGCAATTTACTTAACATACTTCAATTTGTGGAAGGAATTGCACAAGATCTTGTGTAATTTCCCCCTCTCCCATCCTAGTTTGCTCACATACACAATGACCCATGGATGCAAGGTCTTCTGTAGCCATTTCCTCCTTCTCCTGTGCTGTACTTTGGGAAGCCATTCTGAGAATAAAGAAGCTGCTAGGTTCACTTCCTGAAATCCTGGGTTTAGTTGTACAAGATGCAGGCAGGAATGCAAGTGAGGATATAGCAGGGCTATTTTTTGGCAGGAATGCACAGGAACTCTCCGGCTGGCTCCTGAGTTGGCCATGCCCAGCAGGAACTCATTAGCATAACAGGACACACCCAACAGCAGAAACTCATTAGGACTGATTAGGGGTGTGTGACCTAAAATGCAAAGGAGTTCCTGCTACAAAAAAAGCCCTGAGTTTTGACAACAAACAAGGTGAACAGAATAAGAAGCAAAAGGTGGGTGTGGCTGGATGACCACACTTCTGGTGACATGGGGTGTGGCCTAATATGGTAATGAACTGTGTTGTCAGGGGTGTGGTCTAATATGCTAATGATTTTCTGCTGTTGGGTGTGGCCTGTTATGTTAATGAGTTCTTGCTGGGCTTTTTCTACAAAAAAAGTCCTGGGATACAGTATGTTTAATTTATTGCAATCATCTACTGTGATCTTATTCTTGCAATTCTAGTTGTGCAAGAGATCTAGCGTAAGCGGAAATTTTGCTCTGGCTCCAACCAGGGGCGGGGGGGGTGGATTGTCTTTTCCTATGAGGTGTGTGCTGCAGACTGAGCACAGGAATCTCTGGACATCTCTGTTTGAGCAAAAGCTCTCATGCAAGCAGAAACACAAGGTAGCCTTTGCACTAAGTTGGCTTGACCATATCCCGTCTCACGTTTCCACATGTACAAGACATAACATGGTGTATATTTCAACAGCCCCACTCCTGATAATGACCTTCATATTCATGCTTCCAAATTGGACTGCAATGACTGCAATAGTCTTTTACCTATTGATTTTGTACTCAGCAATACTCACTGGAAATGGAAAATCTATGCCTGATCACGCAAGCCGTGGCATGGTGGGATCCAACCCACTATGTGGTAGGTAACAAGGTTTTGAGCCAATCACATTTTAGTCACACACAGTTGGTCACACTCAGCTGCTAGATGTACATCCATGATCCAGCATATGCATAGAAAAGCATTTTTGGCTTAGGCACATAAAGAGGTTGGATATGGAGTGCTTTGAAAGCTCTAAAAGCATTATATAGATCCTAAGTGCCATTCCTCTCCTGATTTTCTTTTAGAAAGCTCTGAGGAGGCTCTCTCGGTGTCTCCTCACCAAGGCAAGTTCAGAGCTATTCCTGATAAGCATTTCCCAGTCCAGACGATCAGGGCGATTCTGCATTGGCTTTTCCCTCTGTCGTTTTAGCAAACCCATGTTGGAACAGAGATTTCCCTCTGCATTGCATGCTGCTTTCAGTTTCTTTGAACATCGAATTTTATGGTACCCTCCACACTGCATGCCACTTTCGCTTCCTTTGATCATCAGGTTTTATGGTACCTTCTGCATAGATTTATGGCCGTTCAGGGGTGGACTTTGCAGTCAGTACAGTGTTGCCCCGAGGTATTTGAATGAGGTTTTGAGCGGCACTTTTTCCTCCCAGTTGAGAAAATGTGGAGCAAATGCCAGATGCAGAATCACCCTCACTAGGGAAACAGTTGCATGATAATTTAAGTCTGATCTTCCCTAAGTGAAGGTCATCACTGATCTGAGATAGCTGCAGAAGGATATTTCTTACATAACAAGAAGGCCATTTAAAGCCACCTGTGGAGATTGGCAGTCAAGATTTTTGATGAAACTCACATACAAATGAAGTCCAAGAAGTCCAGCATCCCATGGGACAAATTTAATATGTAAAAAAAATAATAATAATCAAGGTGCCCTTAGTCTAATATAAACCAGTAAGAGGGAAATAATAATTCAAAACAAGATGAATCTCGTAAAACATGCTTTCATTCATTTGGGAACATCTCACTATTTTGCGTGTCACTGTTTTCCGTTGTCATCAAAAATTTACAGCCTAAATTGAATCACAGCATATGGATAAGTTCTTAACAACCGACATAAATCAGGTAAATTAACACTTTTTTGCTATCTTTTTTTTTTTGTTCTCTAAAGCTCTTGAGATCAATTGGAGCTGTCTGCAACTGGAAAAGAAATGCCTCCATTTGGGCTCTCTTACGTGTGTTGGGTGCACAAACCTTGCAGATCCGGGCACTATGATTGCATCTAAAGATCAGCTAGACACAAGGGTCATCACCTGCACTACTGCTGAAAAGCTCTAACTGCTGGGGTAGCCTGTGGGCTTAACAAATCCCTCTGGGACTTCATATAAAGTCCCTTAAACCCCAGGCCCAAGGAAAACACTTTTTGTTACAAACTTCAGCCTCATTTCTAAGAACTCTTTGCTAACAGCAGAATGAGGTGGTAAAACCCTGGTGTTGCCAACCTTCAAGTGGCACCTCGAGATCTCCCAGAATTACAACTGATCTCCAGAGATCAGTTCCCCTGGAAAAAATGATAACTTCAGAGGATAGATTCCATGGCATCACATTCCCAGCTGAAATCCCTCCCTAGGGTCTGCCCCACAAATTTCCACGGATTTCCCAACCTGAAGTTCTCCTGGAATTACAACTAATCTCTAGACTACAGATATTCATGCCCGAGGAGGAAGTGACAGTTTCCAAGGGCAGGCTCTGTAGTATTCCATAGAGTCTAGGAGAAATGGAAGTTCTAGAATGGCATCCAGTTTCTACTGAGCTTCCTTCCATCCCCATCCAGGCATCACCCCCGAATCTCCAGGATTTTCCCAAGTCAGAGTTGACAATCCTAAATTAGCATGACTATAAGCAGGGCTTTTTTTTGTAGAAAACCCCCAGCATGAACTCATTAGCATAATAGGCCACACCCCTGACAGCACAGTTCCCTCCCAGGATTGGCTTCCCCAGGCACCCCACAGCTTGTGAGGCACCTGGGGAACCCAGGGAGGGGGATGCTGTAGGCATGGCCAACTCAGAAGCCAGCTGGAACTCCGTTCCTGTGCGTTCCTGCCCCAAAATAGCCCTGACTATAAGAAGAGAAGAGATTGGATTTATACCCCGCCCTTCACTGCCCAAAGGTGTCTCAGAGCAGTTTACAAACTCCTTTCCCTTCCCCTCCCTACAACAGACACCCTATGAGATAGGTGGGGCTGAGAGAGCCCTTTCAAGAACTGCTCATTCAAGAACATCTCTGACAGAACTATGGCTTGCCCAAGGTCATCCAGCAGCTGCAAGTGGAGGAGTGGGGAATCAAACCCGGTTCTCCCAGAGTCCACGCACTTAACCACTACACCAAACTCTGAGTTGATAGAAAGGAATGTATCACTTCAGAATGCAGGTGGGAATACTACTATTTTTAAAATGCTGTCCATGTAAAAACAAAATCTTCGTGCAATTTAAAAAGAGGCCACTCCACGGGGGGTGTGGGGGTGTGGAGAGCCAGTCTTCTCTCTGTTTTGAAGGAAAGCTTTGATGCAAGTAGCATTCAAAAACAGTATTTCCCCAACCCATATTCTGAAGTGATATGGTACATTCTACTACCTCTAAAATCTATTGTCTTCTCACATGCATATATTAGGCCTAAATGAACATAAGAGGGTCTCTTTTCTGTGGGAGGGATGACTGCAGTTGGTAGCTAAAATTCATTGTGGGAGGGAGGGAGTTGAAGAATTCTTTACCTGGTCCTCAGTTTACACAAGAGAGACTCAGTGGGTGGGTAGAGTGAATGTGGCTGGCCTTCCAACCCATGATCAACTCAAAACCTTGCCTTGCTGGGTGAGCAGGCCAGTTATGTAGAAGCTGCACTCATGGAGGGATTGAGGCTCAGTGGCTCATCTGCTTTGCATACAGAAGGTCCCAGGGTTGACCTCCGTCATCTCCAGTTAAAGGAGTCAGCCAGCAGGTGCTGTGAAACTGTACCTGAGACCCTGAAGACCTCCTGCCCTGGGCCCTGCCACCCCCATTGCTGCTTGGTGAAGCATCAGGAAAAAAACTGGGGGGAACTTAGTATCGGACTGCTGCTGTAATGTCATTTCCAGTACTCTCATCATGGACCCAAGAGTGATGTCACTGTATCAGAGTGACATTCTAGGATTCCCCTAAAACTCTATGGTTTCTGGTTGGTGTGATGCCAGTCATCAGGACTCTTTCCCCCTCCTGTGTCTACTGGAGAGTGGCTGCCATTCAGAATGGGTCATACTGACCTTGATAGACCAATGGTCAGACTCAGTATAAGGCAACTTCATGTGTTCATGCACAATGTCATCTGTGTTGGCCCATCCATGTCATGATACATGTACATGAACAAGAGTATTATAACCTGTTTGTCAGCCAGGGCTGTAGCTGTGGCAGGGCCTGTGGGTGCTTCACCCACCTGGAGTATTGATTTGCTTTACCTAAGAATTATTGTTTAGAAAAGAATGCACTTGTATGTTTAGAATAATAAAAACTCAGGTTAAACAAGCTGGAATGAAGGCTTCAAAAACTCCAACCCCAACCTGACACACTTAAGAGCCAACCAATATTCTCCTGGGCACTTTGGCCTTCTAGCATGGCTAAGTGATCTGGGGAAAGCCCCTCCCCCCCAGCCTCAGAAAATGTTGAAAAGGCATTAAGAAGGCACTTAGGAGGCTCTTACTTATTTCGTGGAAATTCTGCCCTGCCTTTCCCAGAAGCTCAAGGCAGCTTTTAATAAAAATCACACTAAATACCAGTCTAGTTATAGAAATACAAAAAAGCCCCACCCAAATACTAGAAACAAATCTCAGAATCAAAGGCTCAGAACACGAGGAAAATCTTCACCTATCAAAGAGATTTCTGTTGGTGGACCTACCTTGCCTCTGTACCCCTCCCACAGCAGCCCCCCCCCCCAATGCCGCACCACAAATACTGGTCTGGGGGGGTCAAGGGCCCCAGAAGCAGCATGAAGGGGATCTGGAAATCTGTAGAGGGCAAGGAAATCAACAAAACATCAATGTTGCAAACGCTGGTGGTGACATGACCCAATTGGCTCTGATTCAAGTGTAAGTTGTGGTGTGGACAGGATGAATTTCGAAGTGTTCCTGTGAACACATGGGAAACATATTAAACTTGTTTATCCACATACCTTTACTGCAGATGAAAGATTATTGAATCTTGGTGATTGATTTGACCCAGAAGAGGGGAGCAAAAATGCTGGACAGAGGTGAAGTCCCAAACTAAGACTTTGCAGAGTGAAACCAGTGTGTTGAATTGCACTGAGAAGACAAGAAGAAATCAAGTGTGGAACGGAGGTGCAGCACTCGTATGATATCTTCTGTGGGATCTTCAGGTTGTGGGCTGCCATATTCTGCATCAAGATGACCAACTTGGTTTGACCTCAGATTTGAGCCCGATGTGAAAGAATAAATCTGATAGTGAAGTAAAGTTGCAACTTGTGGTTGGGGAGTTCCTGGAGATTTTGGGGGTGGAGCCTGGGGAGGGCAGGGCTTGGGGAGATGAGGAATGTCAAAGGGGTAGAAGAAGAAGAGAAGTTCCCAGGTTCAATCCCCAGCATCTCCAGTTGAAAAGATTATGTGGCAGTAGTAACAGAAGAAGAAGAGATTGGATTTATACCATGCCCTTCACTACCTGAAGGAGTCTCAGAGCTGCTTACAGTCTCCTTTCCCTCCCCCTTCCCACAACAGACACCCTGTGAGGTAGGTGGGGCTGAGAGAGCTCTTTCAAGGACTGCTCTTGAAAGATCAGCTCTGAGAGAACTGTGACTGACCCAAGATAACGCCAGCAACTGCATGTGAAGGAGTGGGGAATCAAACCTGGTTCTCCCAGTTCTGAGTCCAGGTTCTTTACCACTACACTAAACTGGCTCAGGGTATAATACCATTCTCCAAAGCAGTCATTTTCTATCTGGGGATCAGTTGTGATTCCAGGAAATCTTCAAGCTCTATCTGGAGGCTCTCAACCCTACAGTGAAGGGTATTAAAAACAAGTCCACAAGTCTCCAGATAATCAGGGGGCTTTTTTCCATCAGATGGCACTTTAAAAATGTTTCGCCCTATTCAGTTCAAATTTGGACAGTCACAATTGCAGAAGAGCATAAATTTTTACAAAGCTAAGAGCAGGAGCTACTTGCAAACCTAACGTTCCTGTATAGAGAAGAATTAGAGTTCATTCATTTTATGCAGCCTCTCTGCTTCAAGATCTCAGTCCCTTGATATCTGCTACCAAGCCTCAGAAAATTCTCAAATTATTTTCCTTCAGTAAAGCCCATCCTTTCAGGAAACAGAGTTCTAGGTAATGTGAAGCCAATTGTCTCTTTTTTTTACTAAGGGAGTTTATCTAAGGTGAGGTAGAAGGTGGTGACCAATCCTCCCCTGACAGAGACATAGCATCGCAAGCCGTTTCTGGAACTTGTTCTCCAGTCGACTCCCGTTACAACGATGTGCAGAAGGCCCCACACAGACCCTTCTTTCCAGTTTCGGGAGAGAGTTCACAGCATGTGATTACTTTTGTCCTCCCCAGCATGGCCGAAGGACATCTTGCAGATTAAAATTCACTTCACCCTCTCCTGATCGCTCGCACTGTCAAAGTCTGCACTTTAGCCATTACCATGCTAAGAATATTTTCACGTTGATCATTATGTTAAGCCGCTGCCAGCCCGGGCATCACTGAGTCATGAATGCAGAATGTTGCGACGATGCCATTTGATTAGGCCTTCTTTTCTAAAAGGAGTGCTGCAATGGGCAACTACATTTCAAGTATCCCGTAATGTGAAAGCACAAAGAAAGGCTGGAATAAATAGGCAGAGCTTTGCAAGAGTACCGTCATTTAGAATGCGGTATATTAAAACTCTGCATAATGCTAATGGCTGTTTTCATTGTCATGTTTACCCGCCAGGATCAGTCGGCTTAGGTACAATTGTGTGTGATATTGCAAATATTTAAATGAGGCAAATGGATTGGCCGACCCTGGAAAGAAATAGGACAGAATAGCCTGGAGTTCCAGGTAGCGAGTTTTATGGTTGATGTAAAATGTGACAACTCATTGTACACGAGCGTTTTATAAAGCAATGATGATACAGTAAAGTCATATAAACACACAAAACCCGACTGGTGATGGAGATGGTATCACCTGCCTCGCAGACCTAATACATATTTAAACCAGTTTAGTAGAAATTCAAATAGACAGGTGGCCGGTTGTCTACCATGATTTTTAATTATGAAAGCATCAAAACATGACAATTACATGTGAAACTACACAACTCCCATAAAACACTTATGGTTTCTGGTGGTGGACAGTGTTGTGAAGTCGCAGCTGATTTATGGCAACCCCATAGGGTTTTCAAGGCTAGAGATGTTCAGAGGTGGTTTCTTGTAGCCTGCCTCTGCATAGCAACCCTGGTATTCCTTGCAGGTCCCCCATCCAAATACTAAGCAGAGTTGACCCTCCTCGTCTTCCTAGATCTGGCAAGGCTGGGCTAGGCTGGGCTGTCATGCTCAGCATAATGTATCTATTATACCCTGTTGAATTAAGAACATAAAAACAGCATCACGGAGTCGGAAGGGGCCATCCAGGCCATCTAGTCCAACCCCCTGCTCAGTGCAGGATCAGCCTAGAGTATACCTGACAAGTGTTTGTCCAGCCGCTGCTTAAAGACTGCCAGCGAGGGGGCGCTCACCAACTCCCGAGGCAGCTGATTCCACTGTGGCACAACTCTGACTAAGATCCAGCCAGTACTTTCCCGCCCTTAATTTAAACCCATTCTTGCGAGTCCTCTCCTCTGCTGCCAACAGCAACAGCTCCCTGCCCTCCCCTAAGTGACAGCCCTTCAGATACTTCAAGAGAGCAATCATGTCCCTCCTCAACCTCCACTTCTCCAGACTGAACATTTCTAAGTCTCTCAGCCTTTTCTCATAGGATTTGATCTCCTCTGGGCCCCTGATCATCCGCCTCACTCTCCTCTGCACCTGCTCCATTCTGTCCACATCCTTTTTGAAGTGAGGCCTCCAGAACTGTACACAATACTCCAGATGCGGCAGTGTACAGTGGGACTATGACATCTTGTGATTTGGATGTTATGCCATGATGGATCAGACCAAAGGCCCATTAAGTCCAGCCTTCTGTTCACACGGCAGCCAATCAGCTGGCTCCAGCAAGCCTATGAGCAGGATGACTGCAACAGCATCCTTCCACCCCTGCTGCCCAGCAACTGATTCCAAGAGACATGCTGCCTCTGGTACCAGAGGGAGCAGATATCCATCATGACTAGCAGCCAGTTTGGTGTAGTGGTTAAGTGCGTGGACTCTAATCTGGGAGAGCCGGGTTTGATTCCTCACTCCTCCACTCACAGCTGCTGGATGACCTTGGGCAAGCCATAGTTCTGACAAGAGCTGTCCTTGAAAAGAGCAGCTTCTGTCAGAGCTCTCTCAGCCCCACCTACCTTACAGGGTGTCTGTTGTGGGGAGGGAGAGGGAAAGGAGTTTGTAAGCCACTCCGAGACTCCTTTGGGTAGTGAAGGGTGGGGTATAAATCCAATCTCCTCCTCCTCCTCCTCTTCTTCTTCTTCTTCTTCATTTTTGCAGAACCAGTGCCACTTTGGCAATGTTAGCTCAAAAAATCCAGGGGGGGGGTTGCAACAAGCCTAGCATAGCCAGTGCATGTACAGAGTGTCCAGCAGAACCAGTGCCACTGTGGCAATGCCAGGTCAACAAATCCAAGCAAGGGGGGTTCCAAGCAGACTGCCAAGCAGTACCAATGCAATGTACTAGTGCCCAGCAAAACCCAGTGCTTTCCATTAAATGCTTTCTTTTTTCCTCCATTAGGGCACCTTCTTTGGGCACTCTGTACATAAACTGGTTCTGCTGGGCACTCTGTAAATATGCTGGCTATGTTGGGCTTGCAACCTCCCCTTGCTTGGACTTATTGAGCTGGCATTGCCAGAGTGGCACTGATTCTGCTGGGCACTCTGTACATGTTCTGATTCTACAGGGCACTCTGTAAATGCACTGGTTCTGCTGGGCTTGGAAAAATCCCCTCCCCTTCAGTTTCTACTTCAGAGACTCTGGTTTGACATCAGTCCTTGGTTTTTTTGCTGTTTTTTCCCACCATTGGAAATAATGGAGGATGGAGGCACCTTCTTTGGGGGCCTTAGAATTGGACCCTCTGGTCCAATCTTTTTGAAACTTGGGAAGTCATTTGAGGAAAGCCACCAGAAACTACTCTAAAATTTTGGTGCCTGTACCTCACCCCTAACCCCTGATTACCCCCAGATAGATTTCCTATTGACTAAAATGATCCCATAGGGTACAATAGAGCTGAAAAAATTGTGATTTCCAGGAATGCCCGAATCTGGAGAGTCCAATATATCCAAATCCAAAAAATCCTGATTCTTTTTTTGTGTGTGTGTACAACCTTACTTAGGAGTCCTCAACACCACATCTAAGACCATCTCTATAAGCTCAGGCAGGGAGACACTGGGGCAGCGGGGGGGATGATACACCGAAAGATTCCCAGTCCTGTCCTGCACTCCCATTGCTAGAGACACACTCTCAAACCCAGCAGAGTCCTGGACAGGGCTTTGAGCCACTGAGATAGGATCTTGACAGATGGTGGGCCATTCCACACACTGCAGGAGCCACAATAGAGAATGCTTAAGTACAGCCAGCTGCTGGTCTTACCCATTTGCAATATGGCACCTTCATCAGCTTTTGTTCACATGAGCACAGCTGTCACAGTGGAGCAGATCAAGAGGGGCAGTCCTTTACATACGTGGATCTGAGGCCATGAAGGGTTTTGTAGGTGATAGTCAATACTATCCCTTAAACTAATTGGTAGCCAATGGAGTGACTGTAGAATAGATATTTATACTTCAGTAATAATTGAGGTGTTGCAGTGTTCTATACCAGCTGGAATTTCTGGGCTGTCTTTGAGGGTAGACCCGTGTAGAGTGCATTACAGTAGTCTAGCACTGAGATTACTGTGGCATGGGTCCACATGGCCAGACCTTGGTCAGTATTGCCCATTCATAAAAAGGTGCAATTATTTTCTACATTTAATGTTAGCTCTTCAGAAGTGGTCTGTATATATCTGTAATCTGACTTGTGATCACCTTTTTTTGGGGGGGGCTGTATTTTTCATATCTGCATATGAGCATGTGTGTGTGTACCTGGAAGTCATGGCGACTGACTGTGTGTGCACCTGGAACTCATGGTGACCTCTGTTGACTGATTCCTATTTGGGACCTGGAGGATATTCAGAGAGGTGGCTGAATAAGGCCCGCCCCCGCCTCCCAACTGCAGGTATTCCAAGGAGGTCTCCCATTCAAGTACTTGCAAGAGTTGACCCTGCTTAGCTTTCGAGATCTGATGAGGTCGGGCTTGCCTAGGCTATCCAGCTCAGGGCGTGATCACCTTCCTGAGTTGCCTTCTTCTGCATTCACATGATTCATTGCGGCTTATGGCAGATTTGTAGTTAATACGACCATGTTGACCTTGTTCCCTGGGATGTCCCCAGCTGTCTCCTAGGCTTCTTCTCTGGACCCCTCTCTCTGGACTCTGGACTAATGCACAACTGTGAGTCTTTTCATCTGTGAAATGCTGGAGAGTATCCATGGAGATTAAAGTAGGAAAATGCTAATGTAATTAGTTTCTTTTGGAACAGCTCGGTCTAATAAAAGAAAACTTTTATCTTAGGATACAGTAACGTTTATGTGCATAGCGGTTAATCTAAGAAGAAAGCAGTATGCTCATAAATTAAGTCCACACTATTTTTTCCTACCATTCACTGAAGGGGAGGGGGGGTGTGTAGGTTAGAATGGTCTTTTTCTCATCTGCGCAGCATTTGTCAAGCTAGAGACCAAACATAATTATAATACAATTTGACTTGCCATTCTATTTCCACTTCATAAGTACCAACCTGCAAGAAAAGAATGTAACAGAGAAGGGCCCGTGAGCCTGCATTTGTTAATAGGTGTGCAGAAAGAAATGCTATATGGGTTTTATTGTTTGTTAACGTTTTGTATCTGTTTCTGTACTGTAATATTACAAGGGGGAACTTGCAAAGACTTGTGGGGCACAGCATCTAATTTTCCCCCTCCCTCACTCTTTCTCTTCCCTAAAAGCCCCCACAACCTCTCCCCTTGTCCTGATTCTTTCTCTCTTTCCCACGCACACGCCGATCTACCTTTAGCTACCTCCCTGTCTTCAGAGCTTTTGCTCTTTCCTTCCCCGTGGCATCCTCTGTTCAAGAAAGAGATGACCCAGTTCATTGATGCTGGTTGCCAGGCTGAGTTCAATTGCACAGTGGACAAGGTCTCACAGGGGATACTTCACTTTTCCTGTAATGCCCTTCCCATATATTTCTACTACCCCTCCCCCTGGCAACTTCCATATCCTCACCTTTCCCTGCTTCCTTGTCTCCTTACCACCACCTCCCAACCTTTTATTTGTCCGCCATCTGCAGCTATATTTATTAATTACTTTATTTATAACCTTCCTTTCTCCACAATGTCAGTTCATGACACTATTTCCAGATCTGAATATCCATAAGACCATGTTGAGAATTAGATATATTGATTTTTACTCAGATTGTTTATTACATTCTTGAATGCATTCTTTGTTCACGTTGTTTTCTGTTAGAAACTCTTCTACCTATAACTATTTTTGTTTTCCACACAATTCTCAGGAATGATACTCCTCATCACAGAGATCCTTCTCACCAACTTTGAGGCATATACAAGAAAATGTTTCCTTTAGGAGGAGGCAATTAAAATTTTCACTCAGGGAGATGCTAATTGGTGTGTGGATGAGATTTCCCTGCTTTCCTGGATCCTCAAACAGGTGAAGGGAGCTCTTAAAACCAGAATGTATGGATAAGGGGCACTAAAATCCTGCCCCGTGCTGCCTTATTGCACTGAATTTGGTTGATTTCAGAATTCTTTCCCCGGTATTACAGCTTGCCCTGGACAAAAATGCTTCCAGAACCGGTATAAGGTATGGGAGGCAGCAGGATTTAGCTTCAGTTTTGTTCAGACCTCTTGCCATGCTGTCTTTACACCAGTATATCCAGCCATCTGCAGATATCACAGAGCCATAAGTTTCCTTTTCCACCCAACATTCTCTCTAAGCTCCACAGTGTTGTGAGCAGAAATTCTACCTCGCAAGCGAAAAAAGCTAGTAATATTAAAGTTGTGAGGAAGTCTACATTTGACTATCGCAAAAATTAGTTTTTTTAGATTACTTCCATTACCTTGTAAAAATCTCAGAATAAATTATTTTAATTTGTATTTAAACTATATTTTAAGAATAATTTAAGCATTATAAGAGAAAACAGAATCGTCAAATTTAACCCACCCCTTTCCACTATATTGGTAGACTTGGCCTCTGGAGAACAGGTCTACACACCCCAGTCCATTATATTGGTAGAACTGGCCTTGGACTGTCACCTTGTGCTGAGTCTTAGAAAATAAACCAGCACGTGGGGGAACTCTTGCAATCTACTTTGGATTTGGTTTTTTTAGCGAAATATCACAACCACAGAGGAGAAACAATTGCTGTCAGAACCCCCCACCTAACCTAACAAACAGGAAGTTGCTTAAAAGTTATCAACCTGCCCAAACTACTTATTGATTCAAATATTTATATCCCAGCATAACATCTCCCCCCAGGTTTCAAAAAGGTTGGACCAAGGGATCAAATTCTATGGGCCCAATGGAGGGGGGGGAAGCTTCATGTATGGAAGCAGAAACCCCTGAGCTGGCAGCTAAAATGTTGTGTCCCAGTGCCCCCTAGCAGAGCTTAGAGGGAACTATGCTTCCACCTACTAATGGTAGGTTCCTGGTGGTCAACAGATCCCCAGAAGCATCATAGGGCATAAAATGGGGGGGGGGTGTTTGCAGTGCTAGTGTGGATTCAGAGGAAATCACCACCTAGATGCCCCCAAGAAAGTGTTTTGGGAAAAAGTCAGGCACAGGTTCAAAGATGTAGAGAATGGATCCTCTGAAAGCTACATGCCACCCACTCCTCTACAATCTCTCCAAGTTGGGGGCAGATTACATTTCTGGGATCCCAGTTCTGGACCCCCGCCCCCCCAAAAGGTCTTCCACATTTATATCCTTCCACCCCTCCTGTGTGAACACCTCTGTGAGCCGTGCAGCCCTGCCTCTCTATCTAACTGCCAACATCCAACAGACGAGAAGCTGCAGGGCTAAGTTGAGGGTATATATAGCATTCTGATCCCATAGAGCAGAATGGGAACCCTGTTATTGGAAGCCAGCAATTCCTGTTAAGCTTTGGAGGGCCCCTATTGGTGTTTCCAAGGCTACAGAATTCCATCCTACCATTACTTTGAAGTTTTGTAAACATTTTAATTGAGTGGAGACAGTCTGTCTGGAAACATATCCATTCATGAACTACCATGAACAGCATGAAAGTTTGTGAAATGTTTGTGCTGGTTGCCGAACATGACGAACTTTAGCTTGTGAGCCAGTTCGTGCCCACCCCTGGTATCTACTAATGCACCCCTCCTTTCCCCTCTTTTCACTCCTCCTCATTGCCTCATGGAACAGAAACAACACCAGTAAGGTGCCAGAGAATATACATCAATTTTCCTATTCAGATTAGTTACAACTCTATTAGTATATGGTGCCTAATGGGGTCAAAGTTTGATTAATTCTATCTGAATGATCTCTCTGAACTCTTAGATTCCTCTTAACCTAAAATCAGAAGGTAATTCCAGAGAATATGTTCAAATCAGTTCAAGAGCAATGAGAACCATTGTGAGCCAACCAGCGGATAATTAATAACCATGTAGATTTCACAGTTGCATTCTGTTTTGGCGAACAGCATGGTACAGCCTGCAAAACCCAATCTTTTATTTTTATGTAAACCTTGGAGATTTTATTTTTTTTTGCCTTGGCTCAGGCTTAGCTGTGTTTTTAATTGATTTACGGGGATCTTTCATTCCTGTCCAATTTTTATGGATGGGTTGTGCACAGATTCAATCCAAGAACACAATATTTATTTTATTTGGCACATTTATATGCCAATTATATGTTGCATCTAAAGATTCCACAGTAGGAACCATTTTTAAAACAAAAGAAAAAAAATCTCAAATTGTCCTCTTCTATTTATTTAACTAGGAATGGCCGCGATCAGTACTTGGATCGGAGACCCCCCCCCCCGAGGAAGTCCAGGGTTGCTGAGCAGAGGAAGCCAATGGCAGACCACCTCTGCTCATCTCTTACTCTGAAAACCCCATGAGGGTTTGCTTTACTTCTTTACTCAAAGAGTGATTAAAATGTGGAATTTGCTGCCAGAGGATGCAGTGATGGCTACAGGAATAAACAGCTTTAAAAAGAAATTAGATAGATTCATGGAGATTAGTTCTATAAGAGGCTACTAACCATGGTTACTGAGGGGAACCTCCACATTTGGAGGCAGTCAGCCTCTGAATCCCAGAGCCAGGAGGCAATTTCAGGGAAAGGCCTTGGCCTGTTTGCCCTGTTGTTGGCCATCCAGAGGAAGTGGTTGGCTGCTTTGTGAGACATGATGCTGGACTAGATGGACCATGGGTCTGATCCAGCAGGGCTTTTCTTATGTTCTTATAAATTGGAACTTCATGGGGTTGTGACTTGAGAGCACACTTTACCTTACTACTTGAGGAACCTTGGACTTGAACTGTAATTGCTGTGTGTGGTTCTCTCCCCTGAACATCTTAGTGGGGCTGCATGCACACAACCGTTTTAGAAAAAAACTGCAATAACACCAATCAGTTACTTGGGAAGGGAAACAGGGGAGAGGGATTTAGCCTCCTTACTAAAGAGCTGATTGGCCAGTTGCTGATTTCTGAAAGTGGTGCAGAAGTGCCAGTTAAAGGGGGGCCCTTCCTGTTACTAGCAGTGTAGCTAACCCAGTGTGGTGTAGTGACTAAGAGTGTCATACTAGAATCAAGGAGGAGGAGGAGGAGGATTTATACCCTGCCCTTCATTCAGAGTCTCAGAGCAGTTTACAATCCCCTTCATCTCCTTTCCTCATAACAGACACCCTGTGAGGTAGGTGGGGCTGGGAGAGCTATGAGAGAACTGCTGTGACTAACCCAAGGTCACCCAGCTGGCTGCATGTGGAGGAGAGGGGGATCAGACCCAGTTCTCCAGATTACAGTCCTCCACTCTTAGCCACTACACCAAACTGGCTGACCCAGATTTCAATCCCCACTCATGCTGTGGAAGCTCATTGGGTGACCTTGGGCCAGTCACCATCTCTTAGCTTGACCTACTGCATAGGGTTCTGGTAAGGATAAAATGGAGGAGAGGAGAATGATGGAGGTTGTTTTGGGTCCCCATAGGGGAGAAAGGCGGGGTGTCGATGAATTAAATAAATGTATATATATATATACACACACACACACACTTTTGGCTTATAAGTATAAAGAAAGTATAAGTATAAAGAAATACAAATAAATAAACAAACACTCAGATATCTGAGAGAAGTCCTACTCAGGAAGAGTGCTTCGCCAAAACCTGAGGCCTAGTGACCACTGAAAAATATGTGCCATCAGATAAAAAGACCAAGGGGTTATAGTGTTTCCAGGATGGAAAATGGACGACGAGGAGGGGAGAAAATGGCATGTGAATGGTCAATTTGTATTCATTTGAGAAGAAAAATGAGACAGGAAGAACAGCATCAAACCAGGAAACGGCTGCAATAATAGCATATGCCTGCTTCCTTTTATCGTACATGGACTGAACTAAATGACCCTGCTTAGCTTCTGCGATCTGATGAGACTGGGCTAGCGTGGGCTATCCAGGTCAGGGCCCAATAGTACCTAACTACACATGAACGTACCAATTAATTTACAGTGCGGTCTCTAAACACAGTTGTATGCAGTGGGCTCAGAAAGATGTAACTCTGCTTAGGGTTGCACTGATGAGCTCATTATATGTTCTTTTCACTGCTTTAACCAATACACTGGTTTTTAGAGAGACGGGTTCCCATGAACCCATTCCTGTTAGATTCGAGTCCAGTAGCTCCTTAGAGACAAACAAGACTTTCAAGGTAGAAGCTTCCAAGAGTCAAAGCTTAGTAGTATTCCTACTCGCATCTGATGAAGGGAGCTTTGACTCTCGAAAGCTTACACCCTGAAAGTCTTGGACTTGAATCTGACTGTTGTACTGCAGACCAACATGGCTACCCTCTGGAACCCACCACAGTTGGCAAAAACAAAACAAAACCCAAACCCACAGAATTTGTCATAGTTTTAACATATGCAACTACCCCTCCTCCCCACGTATTGTCAGAGGTACAAATCTGGGCTAAACATTTTTGCAAAATTGCTTTTGTAAGAATTTAATTTCCCTGTTCACTAGTTGTATACTGTTTAATTAAGGAGCAATTTCTCTATCACAACTTGTCTTACAGAAAAAAAAAATGCTTCTGCACAACACACATTCACACATTCTACAGAAGACACACAGAGAGAGCCCCCGGAGATTTCTTTGGGGAAGAAGTTTTAGGCTACAAAGAGAATGTATGTGTGTGTGTGTATCTATAGAAGAGATTGGATTTATACCCTGCCCTTCACTACCTGAAGGCGTCTCAGAGTGGCTTGCAATCTCCTTTCCCTTCCCCTCCCCACAACAGATACCCTGTGAGGTAGGTGGGGCTGAGAGAGCTCTTGAGAGAACTGCTCTTGAGAGAACAGCTCTGAGAGAACTGTGACTGACCCAAAGTCAGTCACAAGGCTTACAATCTCCTTCCCTTCCTCTCCCCACAACAGAACTTGTAACTGACCCAAGGTCACCCAGCTGGCTGCATGTGAAGGAGTGGGGAATATAACCCATGTTTTCCCAGATTAGAGTCTGCACTCCTAACCACTACAACAAACTCTGTATAATATTCTCCTTGCAATCTAAAACTCCTTCCGCAAACAAATCACCGGGGGCTGTATATATACACACATTTGTAGTGAACTATGAATTATTAATACAGTCATTACTGCAGAGAATTTGGGCACTGTTCACAAAATAATTCACAAATGTGCATCCATGGTTGTCTCTCACTATGTTGTAGAGCTGCATTAAAGGGTTGGGAAACATCCCTCAGTTCATAGAACAGTAGACACAGCTGCCTTAGGAGCCCTTACTCAAGTGCGGGAGTCATCTATGCAGGATGCTCTGAGTCTGTGCTGCCTGCCTTTCTCTAATTAAGCTACTTTCTCTCACTGGGCACAGGGGCTTTCAAAGCAAATCATGCCACCAACTCTATCGTTTGGCAACTGCAGCGTCAGAACTCCCTGACATGTTTGAAAAGTCCAATATCCCTGACTGCTTTTCAGTACTATCTACAGTGTGTGTTAAGTGCCTTCAGCTCACTTATGACTTATGGCAACCCTATGTATGAATGAAGGGCCTCCAAAATGTCCTATCATCAACAGCCTTGCTCGGGGCCTGCAGACGGAGGGCCTTTATAGAGTCTACCCATCTCCTGTTGGGTCTCACCCATTTCCTGCTGCCTTCCACTTTTCCTAGCATTATGGTCTTTTCCAGTCTTCCCTTCTCATATGATAGCTTCAGTTTAGCCCTTTTAGTGCATTTCAATCCCTGCCCTTCCTCTAAGACACATATGATCCTCCCTTACCCATTTTATCCTGACAGTGACCTTGGCACAGTGGTAGAACATACAGTTTCCAAGCAGAAAGTCCCAGATCCAGTCCCTGGAATCTCCAGCTGAAAAGATCAAGATAGTAAGACAATACTAATTTTGATAGACCAATGGTGTGGCTCGGTGTAAGGCAGCTTCGTGTGTGGCTGAGGAAGGAGGTGGCCAGGTCAATGTCAGGCAGTCAGCTTCATAGCAATGCAGGGATCTGAGGCTGCTTCTCCTGCATCCGGGTCCCTTATTCCAGCCCTGACCCTTTCAGCAAGGCATAGTTTCAGACCTGATCCAATACAGACAGCCAGTTTGGTGCAGTGGTTAAGAGTGTGGACTCTAGTCTGGGAGAACCGGGTTTGATTCCCCACTCCTCCACATGCAGCTGCTGCTGTGACCTTGGGTCAGTCATAAGTTCTCTCAGAGCTGTTCTCTCAGGAGCAGTCCTCAAAGGGGCTCTCTCAGCCCCACCTGCTTCACAGGGTGCCTGTTGTGGGGAGGGGAAGGCAAAGGAGATTGTAAACTGCTCGGAGACTCCTTTGGGTAGAGAAGGGTGGGGTATAAATCCAATCTCTCCTCCTCCTCTTCTTCTACCTGTGCTTCCACAGGAACTTGCAGTAACAAATAAATGAACTTCAGTTAGGGTTGCCAACCTCCAGGTGGGGCTTGGAGATCTCTTGGAATTACAGTTTTCAAGTGGAGGCTGGACGACCATCTTTCAGGTATGATGTAGATATGTCGGGCTATCTTTTGGCTATGCTCCTGCAGAGTGCAGGGGGTTGGACTAGATGACCTGCAAGATCCCTTCCAACTCTAACATTCTATGATTCTACAGTCTCCAGACAACGAAGATAAGTTCCACTGGAGCAAATGGCTGCTACAGAGGTGGGACTTTGGAGGTAAAGGTCCCTTCATTCCCCAAACCCCACTTTAGCCAAGATCCACCTCCAAATCTCTAGGAGTTTCCCAACCTGGAGCCAGGAACCCTAATTTCAACCTGCTTCCCTATCTGCTCTTTTAACGATTGTCCTAGAAGTAACATAGTGATGTCAGCAACATTGCTGTGTTGTGGTTTTTTCTCTCTCTCACTGCTGCAAGTGGAGGGCTGCTGGCGAGAGACCTCCTGCCACAACGGGAGACTAGGCAGCCCTATTGTACCAGTCCAAGGGCTAAACTACCTGTCAGGGTCCCCGTAAGTCAACTCACTCTTCACACCAACTTTTGGTTTTAAAAAGTTTATTGGAAGATATGCGATGTGCAGGGAACGAATCTTTTGTCAGGTCTGAGGCCTGAAGGCGGGATGGTAGAGTGTAGTTAGAGTCACAGATTCCATTCATCCACATCAGCACCTACATGGACCTACAACAATAGGGCCCCATTCTAGCTAATCAAAGTTGTGTCTCCCAAGGACGTCTTTCCCGTGAGAAAGCATCTCATGAGGGCTTCTTAGAAAGTTACACCTGCAAGCTAGGTACTCCCAGGGCTCTTTTTGTAGCAGGAACTCCTTTGCATATTAGGCAACACACCCCTAATGTAGCCAATCCTCCAAGAGCTTACAGAGCTCTTCTTTCAGGGGCTACTGTAAGCTCTTGGAGGATTGGCTACATTAGGGGTGTGTCGCCTAATATGCAGAGGAGTTCCTGCTACAAAAAGAGCCCTGAGTACTCCTATACACATTCACACTCCCCCTCCCATTGGAATGTATTGTCAGGAGAGGGGAGAGAAATGCACTCATACTAAGGCAGGGAAAACCGGTTGCAAAAAAGGAAAGGGAAAAATGGAGTCAATACTGTTAAGGTACATAGCAGGGGTTATACAGAATCAACCCACGTCTGACACTACCTCTTATTTATGTTTTGATGCATTGGGTCCAAGCCCCCCCCCCCCCAGTCAGGCTCCTGGGGGTTTTATAATGTCTTTTTCTGCAGCTACTGAACGACTCCACAGAAAGCAACTTGGGTCTGGGTTCCCCAGACTCAACAACAACAACAACAGAATGTGTTGTTTCACCCTCGGTTTTGCCCTGGATCTTCAGATACATTTTTACAAATGCATCGTGCTTGGTTAGATGCTGGACAGCGAACTCCAGTTTGGGAAACTTCTGGAAATTTGGGGTGGGGGGAGGCAGAATTTGGGAAGGGAGGGAGCTCAGCTGGGATGTGACGCCACAGAGTCCACCTTCTGAACATGGAGTTGGGTATCTAGGGTGTCCAGCCCCCAGTTCCCAGGGTGTGTGTGTATGTGTGAGGTACGTTTCAACTGCTGAGGAGATCCTCAGTGGGGTATCCCTGTTCTGAGCAAACAATACAGCTTCTGGAGGTACCGTAGGGATGACTGGTACTACAGTGGATGGTGTTGGGTATAAATAGAGAATACCGAAGGACTCAAAAAAGAAAGACTGACCTAATTTGGTATTTTTTGTCCGACTGTATAAATACTTCAGGAAGATCCCATCAATTCCTCAGGTAAATTTTTAATGTAATAAAGTGCCATTCTGTTAGGCTGCCACTGTGATTTCAGTGCCTCATTCCCTTTTCAATATCATAAAAATTGAATGAATGGACTGCTTTAATCCAGAGTTCCTGGGGGAAAGGTGATGTTTTGGGTTTCAATCTTTTATATGAAATCATGGCTCACCCACAGGGCATACAACTATTTAAAACATAAACAGAGAGAAATATAATTTGAAATATAGAGTTGAGTATTCAGGTTTTTTTAAAAAACAAAACAAAACAAGATAGTAGTTTTCAGAATTCAAAATGTGATTCTGAAGTTTAACATAGAGTGTGGATAAATGATTTTCCAAATCTCAATAGGACTTCCAAATTGAAATGTATCTCTTTTTTTGTCCTTGCTTCTCCTTTTCCATCTATTTCTTGAGGGGGAGGGTCTAGATCTGCTAAATGGGTAAATGAAATTTACAAAATTGATTAAATACTCTTGCCGCCTCCTTAAGGCGGGTGGTTGTTTGGGGGAGTGGTTTTCCAGCCTGGTTGGGATTCTTTAAACCATGTATTTGAAAATATTACCATACAAGAAACATGAGAACTGATTGGATAACAATTTTTTTTTAAAAGAAAAGGAGATGTCTCTGCTTGATCCGGACTTTCACTGATTAGACATTGGCTTTTTTATTTATGAAAAAAAGAAGACGAAGCTGATCTTTTAATTGTTGTAACCATCCCGTTCCTGCAAGGATTTTGCATAAACTGCCAGCATTCTTCAGTAGAGTCAGGAAAAAAGAAAAGGAGAAGGTTCCTGCAGGGTCAGACCAAAGGGCCTTTCAGTGCAACATTCTTTCTTTTCCTTACTGGCCAATCGCATGCTTAGGAATAACAAGGAATAAACAGGCTTCCCGTGCTGTTTTCCTATGCTCACAACCCCAGTCTGAATTTGGATAGCCTGAATCAAATGTACATGCTTCTACAATACATAAAGGAAGCTATTTGGAAACAATAGGGTACCATTGAGATTCTGCTGAACCAGTTGGCTGCAAATGCTGTGACCTTTGTCCTGGTTGACATCACCCCCCATTGGTCACTGGTCACAGGGCCAGAGCTGCTTTGACAAAGTAGATGGTTGGGGTTTTCTCGGCCCTATCTGCCTGAGAAACTTCCTTCCTTCCTTCCTTCCTTCCTTCCTTCCTTCCTTCCTTCCTTCCTCCCTCCCTCCCTCCCTCCCTCCCTCCCTCAGGTCAGATAAGTCTTATAGGTCTTGAGTAGCATTTATCAAACATAAATGGGAATATGAAAAAGAAAGGAAGAATTCAGCCCAAGCAAGGCTTGTATATACACTACAGAGACACCTGTTATCTTGTAAGTTGCCTGAACTCTCATGGCCTGAAGTAAAAATTTAGCTAAATAGCATATATTTTCTACTCTTGAATCTGCTAGGTGACTTTTAGCTGGGCCACCCAGGTCAGGGCGACTGTGGTGGTGGAAAGTGCCATCCAGTCACAGCCAACTTATGGTGACCCAATAGGGTTTTCAAGGCAAAGGAGATTCAGAGGTGGTTTGCCATTGCCTGCCTCTGCGTCATGACCTTGGTATTCTTTGGAGGTCTCCCATCCAATTTCTAGCCAGGGCCGACCCTGCTTAGCTTCTGAGATCTCATGAGATTGGGCTAGCCCAGGCTATCCATAATGCAGACAAATTTGGAGCTCTGCATTATCTAGGGTAAGGACAAGGGGAACTCCAGTCATTCTATGGCTGCCTCCCATTATATATCTGACGAGAAGTCCAGTAAATATCCTCCACCATTTGGCTACAAATCCTTTTGCGATGATTACTAATTGACTAACTCCTTGTCACATACATGCTTTCGTTAATAGAAACATGGGTTTTTCCCCCCTCTCAGCTATATAGCTAAACTTATGGCTTGTGTAATTCCATTTTCTATCTCTCCCTTTATTATTGTTATATTATTGTGAAGCGACATTTTTATAATTTGCTAACATGAAAAATATTCACGTTGCCTTTTTCATTAAAGTAATAATAAAAAAGCTTAGCACTGGGGCTTGACAGGTTCACTTGCATTTCAAAGCCTTGCCGGAGCTAAAGGGAAATCCCTTTATAGCACTGAGGAATGGGAGTAGATAAGTAGCAACCCACCTTCTCTGCAACCCACGATCTAAAGGGCACAGACTTGCCATTTGTCTATTATGTGCGGGCATTTTCCCACCCACATGATGTGGAATTACCCGAGACCCTGGAGAGCTGCTGCCAGTCATAGTAGACAGTACTGACCTTGATAGTTCAATGGGCTATCTCAGTATAAGGTAGCTTCATGGGTTCTTCCATTCAGAAGACAATGGGGGATATCAGTTCCTCTCAGGACTGGAAGGGGTCATGGCTCAGTAGTAGAGCATCTGCTTAGCATGCAGAATGTCCCTGTTTCAGTCCCTGGCATCACAAGTTGAAAGGATTAGGTGGTCGTTGATGTGAAAGACCACCAGGGATGAACCAGCAGGGCTCTATACCGGCTGAGATGTCTGCAGTCTGGTGGGAAGTAGCAGACCTGTGAGTTGCCTAAGATTTCCCCTCTACTGGAGCCTCTGACTATCTAGAGTAGAAGGTAGGCTCTTGGGTGTGTGTCATTGTGTCACTTCTGATTTATGGTAACCCCACAAATTAATGTCCTCCACAACGTCCTATTGTTTACAACCTTGCTCAGGTACTGCAAACTAAGGGCTATGGCTTCCTTGACTGAGTTAATCCATCTCATGTTGGGCCTTCTTCTTACCCTGCTGCCTTCAACTTTCCCCAGCATTATTGTCTTTTCCAGTGACTCTTATCTTCTCAGAATGTGATGAAAGTACAACAGCCTCAGTTCTAGGGAAGAGCTCAGGTTTGATTTGATTATAACCCACTGATTTGTCTTTTTGGTAGGCTCTCAACACCCCCTTAATCTGTGCAGTACTGGCTCTGATGCGAAAAACAGAGGCTGTGGGAGGAGGAGAACATTACCTCCTCCCTGTAATATTTCTGGGTGCGCAGACAGACCAACAGAATGAACAATGGCTTAAAGCAAATTTAATATGAAGATCAACTAAAGCATCTGGTACAGCAGAGCCTTGTTTTAGGATAAACTAAAGTCATGTGTTCTTAGGGCGCATACACAAATCACCAGTCCCTTAACAATGGAAAATATAAGAAAACTAGGAATAAGGTCTGTTGTGGAAATAAATACAACGAGCTCTAGAAAGAGGCCCTGGGAGAGTGCCAAGACCTTGGGCACTCAGCATCAATGTGCTGTGGTGACCTCAGCAGGGTAAAATGACACAGAGTTCACCATTTTCTCCGGAGGAACTGATCTCTGCTATCTGAAGAGCAGTTGTAATTTTCAGTGATCTCCAGCCCTCACCTGGAGATTGGCTACAATTGTTACCCAGGAGGAAATGGCTGGTTTGGAGGGTGGAGTCTATGGCATTATACCTGTCTGAGATCCCACCCCTCCTCAAACCTCACCCTCTCCAGGCTCCACCCCCCAAATCTCCATGAATTTCCCAACCTGGAGATGGCAACCCTATCTCCTTCCCAGCCAAGCATCAACCTGCCATTATCTGCCCCTCTGATTTCAGCTTTGCATTCCCCCCCCCACTCCTGGAGATCAGTTGTAATTCTGAGTGATTTCCACCCGTCTCCTGAGATTGGGAACAGTGGTTCCCTAGAAGGGAATGGCTGGTTGGGAGGGTGGAGTCTATGGCACTGTACCTGTCTGAGGTCCCAGCCCTCCTCAAACCTCACCCTCTCCAGGTTCCATCCCTCAAATCTCCAGGAATTTCCCACCTGGAGTTGGCAACCCTATCTCCTTCCCAGCCAAACATCAATCTACCTTTATTTCCCCCTCTCTCTTCAGCTTTCCATTTCCCCCCACACACACATCTGCAGCCTCTCCCGTGCGCTGAAGCCTTGACTGCCAGAGTCCACCATTTTTCATGCTCTGAAGCTCTGACTGCCACCATTTTTTCAAGGGGAACTGATCTCTGCCATCTGGAGAGCAGTTGTAATTCTGAGTGATCTCCAGCCCTCACTTGGAGATTGGCAACAATGGTTTCCCAGGAGGAAAAGTCATCTTTCTCTGCAATGGGGACCAAAGCAGCTTGCATCATTCTCCTCTCCCCCTTTTGACTTGCACAACAACCCTGTGAGGTAGGTTAGGCTGAAAGTCTGTGACCGGTCCAAGATCACTCACTCAGTTTCTACAGCAAGAACCTGGATCTAACAGAACATGCTTTGAAGCTATGAATGCTATGCCTAAGGCAGCCAACCTCCTGGTGGAGCCTGAAGATCACCAGGTATCACAACTGAACTCCAGACAACAGATCTCCCCTCCGCTGGAGAAAATAACTGCTTTAGAAGGTGGGCTGTATGGCATTCTGTTCAGCTGAGGCCTCTCCCCTCCCCAAACCCTGGCTTCCATAGACTCTTCCAGAAAATCTCCAGGAATCTCCCTACCTGGAGCTGGCAACCCTAGACTCAGGACTGGCCCCAATGAGTTCCTCTCAAAGGCCTGCAAAGAGCTTCTGTCCTTTGTCTGAACCAAGCTTGGTTGCCTACTGTGGCAAAACAGGCTCCAGTTTACCACTCAGCTGTTTGCATCCCACCCTCGTCCCATGTGCGTATTTCATTCCTTAAATTCGCTGCCATGACTCACTGACTCATCACTGCCTTTTTAGAGGGACAGTGAGACCCCTGTGGCCAAATCTCCATGTTTGGAGATGGAATCCCCAATCTTTGGGGGATCCCTGGAAAGTTGGCAACCCAAGGATCTGGCCTTTCCTTGCCTCCTTGGGCTACCCCCTCCCTTTGTTATTGTGCAGAGTGGGGGAGACTGTGTGGTCAGAGCACACCACAGATTATTAGCCCAAATAAAAGAATTTATCTAACTATTTACACAGTTATGGGGCGAGCACAACACAGATTATTAGCCCAAATAAAAGAATTTATCTAACTATTTACACAGTTATGGGGCGCGCACACACTGCAGGAGTAAGCACACACTATGAACCAGCAGGGCATAAACCCATAGGGGTTAAACGCCATCCTCTTTCCCCTACACACCGGCCTCTGACTCTCTGCTCTAGCCTCTCTCTGGCCCAAGAGAGCAGGGAAACTTCCATTCATTCCCCAGTCCAGCTGACTGTGGAGTGGCTGAATTTGTGCTGCCTCCAAGGGTTCACCCACATCTCTGGCTTGTGGCTTGGACAGCCTGGTCAGCACAGGCAGCAGGAGGCTTTCCTAACCTCCTGTAGGACGAAGACGGCCTCCTCCCTGGATGGGCTGCAGTCTATATTGATGCTGCCCTGCATGATGGGACAGTCCCTGTTTTCCCACCCTTTTCTGCCTTGAGGCAGCTGGGAAATGTAGTCCAGCAGATGAGGAAGGCCCATTCAACCCAGTGAGTGATACTCCTACAGGCCCCTCTCTGGAACTACAGCTCAATTAAACCTTATAGTGGAACATTTTAAATAAACATCCACAGACAGCAGCCCAGCAGCCATCTTACAAACACAAGGAACTGCCATTTCATTACACCTACCAACAGCCACTGAGGGAAAAGTTAAGTCCCTCACAGGAGGCAAGCAGGAGAAGTGTCTTCCTCAAGAGACAAAGCCATTTGCTAGGAATTCTGACAGAGAAGAGTGGCTGAAGGGGAAGTGGGCGGGGAAGAGGAACAGACCCAGCACCTGGTCAATGGCACGTGAGTACTCTTGAGTGGCGGCTGGCAGGCCAATGGCTGAGGGAGGGCATTTTACAGCCAATGGGAGCGCATGGAATCTTGCCACCCCAAGTCAGCTTTATATATAAGGAGAGATATCTCTAAGTTGTAAGATCTATCATTATACTCCCCCTGAGATTTAAATACCTAAACATCTGCTTAGGAGACTGAGACAGTGGAGGGAAAGGCTTATTTACATCGCCTTCTCCCACATTTAAAGGCCTGCACACTAGTGTCATCCATTTAGGAGTCAGAGAAGGAAGAGAAGGAGGGCTTCTAACCCTGAAACAGTGTTGGGATAAATGAGCTATCTCATTTGTACTTTCTGGTAGACTTTACAGAAAAGTGGCTCTGTATAGTAGCAAAAAATGTTCCTAAAGTATCACTTACAGCACTTTAGGTTTTAAAAAACAGCAACATCAGGGTAGAAAATAAAATCCAGATAATCTGTACATTTTTGCCACTGGGATATTTTTGTACCCTGCGAATTTATTAAGATAACAGTGACAATGACATTTCATGTTTTGTGTTTCATTGGTTCATCTGATATATTTTGGGGTGACATCTTTGTAAGCATAATAGAAAACAAATAGCGTTTGAACATCTGTCATAAAACTTAAAATAAACCAAAAGTCTCCTATCAAAGGTACATGGTTATACGCACAGGAAGATCCAGAATACAAAGGAAAAAAATCAGAAATGAAAAATTAAATGGAATTATATTTGTGGGGACAAATGCCATGCCATCCCTTTTATTAAGACCAACCAGATGTCACAAAACAATGTGTAAGCTTTTGACTTTTCAAGAACTTTTTTTAAAAAGCAGGGTAGGGGGAAAAAAGATGTTTCAGGCTTTTGGTAAGCACCCTGTGTAGAATGCTAAGCAGGCCTGCAAAGATAAAATAGTGTGGGGTGGAGCAGGTGTGAGGTTGTATCTTTGGTCTCCTGAGAAGAACAAGCACAGATGAAAGCATCAGGCTGAATACACACACACACACACACACATGTATGTATGTATGTATGTATGCGTGTATGTATGTATATATTAGCCGCCAAGCCCATTGCAAGGTCAATACAATGGGCCCTAGCACCATCGGGAGGGGAGGTCTGATGCCAAGGAAATGTTCGCGGCAGCAGCAGTAGCCACAGGCGTGCAGTAGCAGCAGCAATTCCGACCCTGTCGTGGGAAACCCCCGATCCTCCAACGGCCGTGGAGTCGCAGCAGCCAGGCAGCCAGCAATGAAGGGATGGGGGAAGGCTGACTGGATCACGCTCCCTCTACCATTCCCCCCCCCCCGATGGCAAACACCGGGCCACACCAGAGCAGGCACCTCCGAGGGAAGGTGGTTGGCGTCCTCAGGAGCAGGTGGGGAGGGGGAAGAGGAAGACAGCAACAAGGCTTCAGCCACGGCCTCCCCTGCTGCCACTGCCATGGGCTCATCCCCAACTTCGGTGCCCATGTCCTCTTCCTCGTCCCTCTCAGCTTTCTCCATGGGCTCCTCCTCCCTGGGTTCAGGCTCCTGCCCCGACCCCGATGCTGAGGAACCCGGCGTGCAAATCACACAGAGGAGACGGCCGCTTCTCTCAAAGGGCCCAGATTGGCAACACTGCTGCTCATCAGGGCCACCCATCCTCACACCCATACACCTCCAACTCGTGTGGTGGTGGCAGAAATTGTGGGGCACAGTGACTTGGGCGCAGGTCGTCCAGTGCTCAGTCCATCGCCAGCGAACGGAGCAGCATCATGGAGCACAGTGAGGCATGCTGACCCCCTGCCTGAGGCAGGGAGCAAGCGCAGTGCTTCCCCACCAGTGGGCTGGGGATGGGAGGGAGGTGGTGGGTTTCCTGACAGTGGGCAGGCCCAGCCTCGCGAGCATGCGGCGACCTCTCTGCATTGTGGGGCCAGCGCAAATGGCGAGCAGTGGTGACTCGGGCCCTTCCTGACTCTCAGCAGGTTACGGCGGCATGTCCCTGGCAGTGGCCCAGGGACGGAAGGGATGTGTTGGGTGTGCCGCCGCTGGCCAGGCCTATCCCCAGGAGTGCGCGGCCACCTCTCTGTCTTCAGCCGGCTCCACAAATGGTGAGCCGGCCGCCTTTGGGGGCTTCCTGGCCGGCTGCATCGGCCAGTGCCCCAGTGGCTCAGGCAGCATGGTGCACTGGTGGGCTGGAGGTGCTGGAGCACGGCAAAGGCACGCTTGGGGCCAGGCACTGACCGTATGTCAAGGCCGGCCTCATCTGTGGCCAGCTGTTCTTCCATGGGGCCTGGGCGTGCCCCTCGGCCTGATGAGTGTCTAGACGCCAGAGTGTGCTGCCTGCCTTTTGGCTCCCAGGAGAATGAGGCTAAGATGCTGGGCGCCGCCTCTGTGGGTGAGATGAAAGGACTGCAGGCAGCAGCGCAGCCAGTGGATAGAGCTCTCTGGTGAGTGACACAGCAGGGAGCGAAGTGTTTGGGCGGGTGGGCAGGAGTCAGAGAACACAGTCAGTGGCCACAGTCTTCATTGTAAGTGGCAGCTCTTGCAGCCAACTGATTTTGGCGTGTGTCGAATCTTGCCACCCCAAATCAGCTTTATAATATAGGAGAGATAATGCCTTTTTAATGCCAGACGGGACACACAGGGGTTAGAACCCGCCGCCGTCCCCCCTCCCCCCAGGCTCCAGGCCCCACTGGGAGGTTGGCATCCCTGGTGGGGTGGGCGCCACAGGCTGGCGTGCCTAGGGCATCCAGACACCTAGGGCCGGCCCTGAGTGTGATAGCATCAACCGACCCACAAGGATGGGTTGTGTGAGGACACTGACCATGCATTGCATAGGAAGTAAGAGATAACCCTTGGTAGGGGATTCCAGCAGGATGTCACCTTTTGAAATTTCATGCATGGAGGGGGTATAAGTTAGAACCCTATCATAAATGAAGCACCATGTAAGTGTCAAAAATAGAACAAGGGGTTATACCCCTCTTTTGTAGCATGCTTAGTAATCCAACAAGGAAAAGATCAGAGAGGGCTTCTGTTTTTGTTTTTTTCCTTTCAAATCAGTTGTCAAAAACATTCAATAGCACAAGAAGCAGGGTCCAAACCTTGCTGCAGTTTGCATAGAGACTCTCCTCCCCACTTAGAGGTGCAAGGTCTGGTACTACAAGAGTGGTGTTTGCCACTCAAACAAGTGGGAGGGTACTGCTACAATGCAGGAAAGGAGATGCTCAGCGTATTAATTTGTCAGCAGGAGTGAGAATAAGCAGAACTGCACGATGGGAATGAAGGGAGTAAAAAGAGGTGTGATACGGCTAAAGGAAGGATCATAATGTATCATAAGGAAAGCAATTTGCGTAGTCTGCAGAGCAATCTGCAGCAATAGACAGAGAAAAAAAGGCATAAAAACAGGTTGTCTTTGTCAGGGATTAGAAGTGCATTCCTCAACGACAATATTATTGTCAGGAATGAAGCATAAAGGCCAGGGCCTGGAACGTCATCTTGTGGGGCCATGCAAAGTAGCCCAGACCTCCAATCAGAATACCAGGGAACTGGTGTCTGCTAATCAGTTAAAATATGATTATAGTAATTCCTTAACTCTGTGGAGCGTTTGCACTAAAATCAGAAACAAAGTAAATATGGCTATCATGTCAAGGTACAGTATGTCAAGACAATTAATACTGCAGAACATCAGGAGTTACTGGGAAAGGTTCCCACATATAGCTTCTGGAAGATCATAGACAAAATAAATGCCATGAGAGAAAAGGCTGTGCTGAGATCACATGCATGATGCATAGTAGGTCTGTCTCAGAAAGAAAGAAAACTAAGTCCAGGCATCCCATGAAGGGTAAAAGACACAGCAAAACAACAGTCTTATTTAAGGTGTCACATATAGATATGTAAAAATGCTAGGAAATGCAGCAGTGGAAGCTAAATAGAGCTGACAATTTTCGTAAAACAGGGGGGGGGGAGATTCAGGCAGGTTGCTTTGAAAAGGATCAATAAAGATCTGTCAAAGTAGCAGGGAAAATTTAATATAGAAGCTTCACATAGGCTACACTAATCTCTGCGCACATTGAGAGGCAGCTAAGTATAAACCCAGTGAAGGGGAA
The DNA here is from genome assembly GCA_029375565.1 of Gekko gecko. Classification (NCBI taxonomy): domain Eukaryota; kingdom Metazoa; phylum Chordata; class Lepidosauria; order Squamata; family Gekkonidae; genus Gekko; species Gekko gecko. The sequence continues at coordinate 27,644,745 of JAPDNY010000004.1, read as the reverse complement.
CACTGGAATTCTACCATGGGATAGAGGGGTATTATCTGCAGGAACAGTAGAGTGGTCAAGACACAAGACTGCCCAGCAAAAGACATATATTATGAGTCACCAGATGTGGGCCTATCATAGGCTTCTCTTCAGGTGCTGCACTGAAGACATAAGAATAATTTGAAATCACATCATTTTTCCTGTCCCCGGAGGGGGGTTGCAATGTAATAGACCACCTCAAATCTGCCTTATAGTGGATCAGACCATTGGTTCATCAGGGTCAGTACTGTCCACTCAGACTGGCAGCAGTTCACTAAGGAGTCAGGCAGAGAAAGGTCTTTCACATCACCTACCGCCGGACCATTAACCGGGGGCCTAGGACCTTCGGCATGCCAAGCAGTCGCTCTTCCACCGATCTATAGCCAAACAGTCACTCTTCCACTGATCTATAAATGGAATGATATAATCAGTTGGAGACCAGTAGCCCTCATATAGAGGAGAAGAGGGCGAATTGTTGGATCTAAGTCCGCCAAGTGACATAAGTGCACAGAGAATAGCAGGAAGCCTGGTGGACAAAACAGCAGAGGTGAAAGGATCTTGATCACCAGAGACTTTGTCAGTAAGAGATGCCAAGGATGGAACGTGGCCTCTTGTACATGGACAAATGGTATGCAGAACCCTAAGACATCGTGTTAAGTGAAGGCGGGAAATAAACATGACTCAGGGATCCGACAAGCCTGTTATTGCCCCCAGAATGTTGTCCGACTGGACAGCAGAATTCACAACATCTGTGAGGAGGTCATTTACTTTAATGCTTTGTTTTGTTCTGTTTGTTTTTTTAATATTTTATATTATATTATATTATAATATAATATATTGATTTTTATATTAATTTATAAAAATAAAAAAATAAATTAAATAAAATTAATTTATATTATATTATAGCATGGACTAGGGTAGGTAGGATAACATGAGTGATCTGAATTAAAGGAACAGATTTATCATGCAACTCACCGGCATAGGCCTTGAGCCACAGTGCATTAAGATACATTCAAACGGAATAGTATAAGGGTCATAGTGACCTGTTGATTTATAAATTAATGGGAAAGTGCAGCATAGAATGAAAAAGAAACAAACTACATCCCAGCTGGGTTTATTTTAGATCATGAAAACTTTGCACAGGTTAAATAAAGAGTAAGTGGTATTTGACCTGTAGAACAACAGGAATAATATAGATGACTCATGAAATCAAGAATACAATTATTGATTGTAGCAGAGGATGCAACAAGAGCCATTAATTATAGTTTGCCCACTGGACCCTTGTCTATTAGGGCAGCTGTTTTGAGAAGAAAAAACATATGCTCTTTTCTTAAAAAGAATAGTAAGGAGTTTATCTTATTCTGTAACCTGGAGTCAAAGAGTGTTATAACACCTCATCTTTCTTTCTTACCCTAATAGAACCCTGCAAGGTAGGGCACCATGAGAAGCTGTGAAGGTACAAGGCCAGGAAACTGTAACACAATTTGATATTTGAACTTGATCTCCTAGGGTCAGACCAACACTGAATCCACATATGGCACTGGGTCGTGCTGTGAATGATGTCACATAAGAATGACTTGCGTGGGCTAAGGAATCCCCTGATTCATTGACAGTTCCAAAGTATACCATGGAACCAAGAGGATTGGCAAACTGCTTAGGCTTGCCTCCCAAAACATACTTGCCAATGAATTCTGAGTTCCTCATGAAGATGGAAGCAGTAAGCCTTGCCTGTGCTTGAAATAACACCTGCATTGAAAAGCCCTGTAAGGTTAAGTATCACTGCTGAGGGAATGCAGCAAAGCAGTGGATTGAGGCTGCTATGTCAGAATGTCAGCCTTTAAAACTAGATCTTAGGAATAGGGTTTGGAGTGGAACTCAGCAGAGGACTGGTTCTGACCTTGGAATCCAGGCAGTCCCAATAGAATGAGTGGTCAAAAACCACAGCAGGACTTAGGCATAAGTAGTCTGCTGTCTTGGTCATGGCTAACATGAAGGGGGAACTCTGCCCACCTCAGCCACTTTTCAAAACTACAGAAGCTGAAGAGGTCCAAACATGGAACCCAACTAAAGGGCACAATAGCATTCTGACACATAATACCCCCCCCCACAAGAGGGCATAGAAATTTAAAAGGCTGTGTGAACCCATGCCTCCAGAGATTCCACCGTGGACCTGAGGTCAGCCAGGGAAAGGTTCCTTCAGTCAGGCACAGCAAAGATTCATGAGGCCACACTTACAGAACTGACAGAAAGGCAGACAGGGGAAGTTTTCTTCAGGCAGGCAGCCTCTGCCAGGCCATGCCTCCAAGCTGCTTTACTGGAAGCGATTGGAGTGACCAGAGAATCTTTCAGGCAGGCAGTGTCTGCCAGGCTGCACCTCCAAGCTTCTTCATTCGAAGGGAAGGGAGGGGCCTTCATTCAAGCAGTCTCTGCCAGGTCACACCTCCCAGCTTCCCCCCCCCAGCACTGAGAGAAGGGAGGGGGGAGGGAAGGGCTTCTAGGTCACCATCAAAAGCATAGAGGCCAGAGACCCCTTAGGGAATGACTAGGCAGAAATGCTTCAACATCGAGGGGGTTGTGACTTCAAAGCACACAGCCAAAGCCCCTGAAAGAGCCAGTCATTCTGATGCTCTGTCTATGACATCCCAGCACCTCAGCAGAGGGGGGGGGGATTTGCATTCATCAGGCTGTTGGGCACTCAGGCAGCCTCCAAAGAGTGCTGTCTAAGCCAGACTCCTTGTCCACTACGCCTCAGCAGAGGTGGGACTAGGCCTTCATCAGGCTAGGTGACCTCCGAAGAGGGCCACTGCAGCCAGGGCCTCTATCCACCACACCTCAGCAGAGGCGGGAATAGGCCTTCATCCAGCTAGGCAACCTCTGAAGAGGGCCATTGCAGCCAGGCTGTCTGTCCACCCCTCCTCACCAGGAAGGGGAAAGCCTTCAAAGAGAGCTCTTCTGAGTCTAGCTCTTCCCACACATGCCTTCAGGGGAAATTGGTTACAGCAAGAGCAGACAGCTCTGCTGTGTGAACCCTTAGGCAGCCAAGGCACGGAGAATGGCCATCGAACAGCACCATTTTTAGTCATGATGACACAGTGGAAATCCACAAAACGTTTCTTCTTTAGACATATTTCATTGTTCACTAGAATAAAAACCTGTAAACAGAAAAAAGTCCCCTCAGCCTCAAAACTGAGGCGAGGAAAAACCTCAGAGAACAACAGTGGAGATTATCTCTCCGTGGCGGCAAAAAGAGAACTGAGGGAGTAGCGCCCCTCCTCCTGGTCATGTTAGCATTTTGGCAGAAAAGCACCAGAGAGAGGGGGGGTGCTCCTAGTCTATTAGAAAGCTTGGAAATCTTTTCCATGGCTGGCCTGCAACTGTGCAGTCCCCATGTAGGACTGTACAGAAGCCACAACGATGAACACTCCACTCTTTGAGCTATCTCCCTTTCCAACTGGGCAGGGAAATCCTTTTCTCTAACTTTTTCGTGTCCAGAATGGGAGTCTTCACTAATCCACCCACTCCTCCTTGCTAACTTTCCAGTCCTCAGTTAGTATGAAACTATTTTCGGTGAGAGCTAAAGTCTTCTAAGTCAGAGTTAAACTTTCCATAGTCAGGGCCAGGGCTATTTTTGGGCAGGAATGCACAGGAACGGAGTTCTGGCTGGTTCCTGAGTTGGCCACGCCTGGCAGGAACTCATTAGGATTGGCTACATGAAGGGTGTGTGGCCTGACATGCAAAGGAGTTCCTGCTACAAAAAAAAAAGCCCTGGGTTTTGACAACAAACAAGTTAAACAGAATAAGAAGCAAAAGGTGGGTGTGGCTGGATGACCAGACTTCTGGTAACATGGGTGTGTGGCCTAATATGCTAATGAGTTTCTGTTGTTGGGTGTGGCCTATTATGCTAATGAGTTCCTGCTGGGCTTTTTCTACAAAAAAAGCTCTGGTCAGGGCTAAACTCAAACCGAGTTCTCTTCAGCAGTCAGTTCCCAAGTCTTTCTGCTCAACTGATGCTAACCAATCAAATCCCTTTGAGAAGCCTGTCACTCAAAGCTCTCTGGCTCTGTGAGGCATTCACCCTTCACAGTCCATTACATTATACAGCACTTAAGAGTTTTTAAAGCACAGTCCATCATACCAGTGCAAAGCAGCAGCAGTGGCTGCTGTTTCGCATTCCATACCGCCTCCTGCCAGGGTAAACAGTGTGAAACACATTGTTTGCACTGGTAGGAGGACCCAGCCCAAGCGTGAAGCAACAGCAGCGATTTCTGCTTTGTGTTTGGGCTGCTGTGGCATTGCCTCCTCCAAGTCCAAATGGTGTGTTTCACTCTTCGGGCTTAGTAAGGCTGTTAGTAGATCTGGACAGTCCCGTATATTCACTGACTGTTCAGGAGAAACACTTAAAAATATCAGACATTTAAATATCCAGTATTTTTTTCCCAATTTTTTTTAATGGACAGTCAGTGGAAATACCAGACTATCCAGGTCAATACTGGACACCTGGCAACCTTAATTGTTTTGGCTCCCAGCCGCTAACAGATTTTTAAATACAAAGCCCCTTGTATCTCATTCACAAAGCTGGGCTGAGCTTTTTTTCCTAACTCCTTTCTTCCATTTTCAGGGGTTCTTCGTTCTTCTCAATTGCTGCAGTGTGGTTCTAAAAGTGCTGCATTTCCCACCACCACCTTTTCCACACCATGTCCTATTTCAGCTTAAAAAAAAACACAAAAAACTTTTGCACTATAGCGCTAGACCGATACAGCAATTCAGTGCTATGTGTCCAGCATTCAGATGACAGATGCATGCACTGAATTGCTATACTGGTGCAGCATGATAGCACAAAAGGCAAAATAGTACATGCTGCAAAACAAACTGTCAGCAGATATGCACACTTTGAGAGTTTTTTTTATAGCTGTGGTCAGAAAGAGCTATAGGACCTGCATTCCTTGGATGTGTGCTTAAAGTTTAAGAAAACCCTCATAAGTACAACCTAATTCTTTTGCCATGCAGTAAATCTGGAATTCTTTATAATCAACCTGCCTTGGCATTAACTCATGGTTATATGTCATAGTGTGCATGTATATACCAAAATCTGACCACTGAAGAAGGACTTGGAGGCCGAAATGTGTTTGGTCCAGTTTTAATGTGGTTCAAGGTTATCAGCCTAGATATACTGAATTATTGGTCCTGTTTTATTGGTTCAAGGCTTTTAATCTAGAGATATTGAAATGTATCAGGTTATATAGATTCAGGAGTTTAGAGTTCAAATATTTGCCAGTTTGGTGCAGTGGTTAAGAGTGGCGGACTCTAATCTGGGAGAACCAGGTTTGATTCCCCATTCCTCCACATGTAGCAGCTGGGTGACCTTTGGTCACTTATAAGTTCTTTCAGAGCTGTTCTCTCATGAGCAGTTCTTTCAGAGCTCTCTCAGCCCCACCTACCTCACAGGGTGTCTGTTGTGGGGAGGGGAAGGGAAGGAGATTGCAAACCTTGTGACTGCAGTTGGGTCACAGTTCTCTCAGAGCTGTTCTCTCCAGAGCAGTTCTCTCAGAGCTCTCTCAGCCCCATCTACCTCACAGGATGTCTGTTGTAGGGAGAGGAAGGGAAAGGAGATTGTAAACTGCTCTGAGATTCTGAGTGAAAGGCAGGGTATAAATTCAATCTCCTCACCTTCTTCTTCAAGGGCAAATTGTACCAATGTTTTTAAAGCATAATTTTAGTGTTCTCTCTCTCTCTCTCTCTCTCTCTCTCTCTCTCTCTCTCTCTCTCTCTCTCTCTCTCTCAAAAAAAAAAAAAAAAAAAATTATTTAATTCAGTTTATACCCCGCCCTCCCTGCTGAGGTGGGCTCAGGGCAGCTTACATAGAATTTCGTATAAAATACTATTAAAACCTATCAAAGGCATACAGACCTAAAATAACAATAATTAAAATACTCCTAAAATGCTGAAACATGATCTGATAAAACAAGAGCAAAGATATATATGATACAGCTTAGGTGACCATATGTTCCAATGATATTCACACCAGCTCGTTGTGTGGCGGGCACAGCTCGGAGATCAGAGATGGTAAAGCCAGAGCACAGGCTGGAGATGAAAGATGGTAAGGCCAGGGCACAGGGACACTCCTTGGTGTGTAATGCGGCTCCTTAGTCGAAAGCCTGGTAGAAGAACTCTGTCTTGCAGGCCCTGCAGAACTGTAAAAGGTCCCGCAGGGTTCTAGTCTCTTCCGGGAGCTCATTCCACCAGCATGGAGTCGCCACCAAGAAGGCCCTGGTTGTAGCCAGCCTGGCATCCTCGGGGCCTGGGAGGGTCAGACGATTTTGCCATTACACACACACACACACACACACACACACAGAGAGAGAGAGAGAGAGAGAGAGAGAGAGAGAGAGAGAGAGAGAGAGAGAGATCAATTTATTTCTCAAAAAAAATTATCTTACCCAACCTTTGGTTACCCAACTTTACAGCGATCAGTTACCATGGAGAAAATGGCTGCTTTGGAGGGCGGGTTCTATGGCATTATGCCATGCTGATGTCCCTCTCCTCCCTGAACCTCATCCTTCCCAAAACTCCATCCCCAAAATCTCCAGGGTATTTTCCCAACTCAGCACTAGCAACCCCATCTCCCACCTAAGTACCAACCACGCTTAGCTTCTGAGATCAGCCTATACCATGCTACTTTCCCTCCCATTGACTCTTATAGAAGAAGCAAACAAGCAAACAAACAAAAACCTGACAGGCAGTCTCTTTGCCTGCCCTTTCCCCCTCCCAGCAGTAACAGTCCAAAGTGGAATTTCCTAGGAACAGAGAAGTCATGGTAGGCTGCTGTCTCGCTTGACTCTTGTTCCTCTCCCTATGGGCTAGGTGAGTTGGCCTTTAACAAGAAAGAAAGGGGGTGGGGGGAATCATTGTCCATGTAAATGCTCAGACTGCTCTTTGGCGAGGTAAAATGTAGTTAGCACTTATCACAGTGGTGATCCTGTGAACAGCCTTTTAAGTGCTGCTTGCTTAGCTGGAAACAGATGCCACAGGCTTTGACAAAACAACCCTGACCCATACCTCACATCACGAAAGTGCACACCTGGGGCTGCATTAGTGGAAACAGATGGACAAGATGTAAATGGCAAGAACTAATTGGACATCCCACCGATGGGCGCTTGAAGTAATTGGGGCCTCATCGTGACAGATGTTTATCTTTTCTCTCATGTTAGGGTATTGTTCCATTATACACCATGAAAAGCACCTGGCGTAGTTTTTGCACCTGGAATTCCCGTTTGGTTCCTTTAAAATGTTTGATGCACCCGGCATTACCATGTAATTAAAAAAACCCACTCATTTTGAGCTTTGACCCCTCCCTGTGTCCAGTAAATATCTTGACCTTCAGAAAATCACTGTCATCCTGTGAGCAATCATCCTTTTCCTAGAAACAATCATGGTTAGAACCAAAAACTGGAGGCGGGGGGACTCTGCTGGATAAAAGTTCTTTCTGGCATACCTGAAAGCCAAAAGACGACACTAGGTCAACTGGGTAGCAAAGATAGAGATAGGGATCCACTCTTCTATCCCATCCAGGTGTGATTCTTCCCTAAACTGGGTATTCCACTATTCCCAAAGAGCCATTCTTATACAGGTATTCAATATAATTAAATGTAAGAAAAAAGTGGTGGTGGAAAGTACCATTAAGTCATAGCCGAGGGACATGAATGTTCTCTTCCCTTCCCTCAAATCTCTCGAATAATGGCAGACCTCTTTCTTGAAGACGTCAATTTTTCACATTCTTATTCATTCCACAGCTTTCTAGATTTGGTATTTCTTCATAAATGTGGGTATGTGACTCTTCTAAACAAGCATTTGAACCAACGAGTCCATCATGAAGAACTGGGTTTTCTGAATAGACTTGAACAGCATTTGTTACTGTGATGGGTGAGACAAGGGTTGCTAAATCTTCATTGCCTAGAGATTATGCCTATGACTTGGTTTTAAATATTCTGAGGCATAGAAAGCAGATGTGTTCTCAATGCTTCCATTACAGTTCCTCCACTGGTCGACTTGCCAACTCTCTGCCTTCACAAGCTGACATTGGAGTCTGACTGTCTACACAGGTGCAAGAGAAGGATGACAGATGGTACTGGTGGAGGAATGGCTACCTTCAAAGTATCTCTGGGGAAAAGTTTGGAAAAACTGTACCAATATCCAGCAATGAGGGCTGCCATTCCCTCTTCTCTGGAGGGATTCTTCTGCCTTTAATCATCTTCTACTGGGCATAGTAACTCAACCAGTGAAGCTCTTTCTTGCATGGAGTGTTGCCCTGCAAGGCTTTTGAGCCTCTTTATGGACTGTAATAAAATAATAAACTGTGCCAGTGTATGCATAAGGGACTGAACCACATGGTAACCCCACCAAGATGCCAAGAGTTCCTTCCAAATCAGGCAGGCAGCCTCTTTCCCTCCCCCTCACCTGCAAGACCTCACGTAGCCCTGGCAGAGTCTATTCATCATTGCCGGGTAACTAATTGATGGCCATCAGCAGCCTGGCTAATGCCATCAAGAAGACAATGGAATCGGCCTGGTGACTCATCCTAGCTGCTACCAGGTGTCAGACATGAGCAAGTTTCTAACTCTCAGTATTGACCACCCCTCAAGCACACCTCCACACACCTCCCCTACACCTTCCAACCAATAGGGTATTTTTAGGGACGGACTTACCAGGAGGTGGAATTAGAGGCTGGAACCAGCCCCCACCCTCCTGCTTATAAGGAGATGCCTGACCACCGGCTCTCTCTCTCTGCTCTCCAACCCCTATCGAATCTTTGACCCTCTTATGTCCAGCTTGCTATCCCCAACCCCTGCCTCCATCTTTAAACTCAGGTCTGCAGCCTGAGTTTCCATGTGCTACCTGCTGGCCAGGCCACATGGTTCCCCATTTTTCTTAGTTTCCTTCCCCTCCATTTTTCCTGAGGAACACTCTGCACAACGGGACCAGTAAGTATTGCCCACCAACAATTTACCTGCTAATGCAAATGTGCTTATTTCTCTCTGTATCTTCCTAGACCTGAGTAATTGTGTGTGAGACTGTGTATTGTTTGCTTGTGAAGAACTTCAGTAAAAGACTTTATTTTTCAACCTTACAAAGTCTCCTGGTCTGTTACCAACACCTCCCGGCGGGGCTAACCTCTGTATACACAGGTGTTCACTCTCGCAGCCGATTGCCTATTAATAATCAATCATATTCCCCTCGTTATTATTCATAATAACGCGCAATCTGGCTAACAGGAGGCACTGGAAAAAGGTCAATCTCCTCGATTTCTGTGCTCCTGGTGGAAAGTACATTGTCACAGCCAACTCATGGCAACCCCACAGGGTTTTCAAGGCAAGATGTTCAGAGGTGGCTTGCCATTGCCTGTCTCTATGTCACACAACCCTGGTATTCTTTGGTGGTCTTTCTCATCCAAGTACAAACTAGGCCTGATTCTGCTTAGCTACCAAGATCTGTCAAGATCAGGCTATCCTGGGCCACTAGGTCTGTTCTCCTAGAGTTACTGAACAAGAGAAGGGAAGTATTTTCAGCCTAAGGGCCACACCTGGGTCTTTGCCTACTTTTGAGGGCTCCAGGATGGGCACCAGCGCTTCCTGTTTCTGGTTTTGATAGACCACCATCACTTCTAGCTCACTAGTGTTAACATTTAGGCAGTTTGTGGAGCAGATAAGACACCACAAGCAACTGCTCGTAAAGGGCAGGGACTTTCTCACTCCCCCCGCCCCCACTTGGCTCTCAAAGCTACACAACCAACAACCACCACCGCCTTTAATGGTATATCACAGCATCATAAGCAGGCGTGGAAAAATTGTATAACCATTGCGTAGCATCCAGGTAGTCCAATGCTTTTGACAAATTGTTAGGCACCTCGATGGCCAGAATAAAAGTTCTCACGGGCCAGATATGACCCAAGGGCAACAGTTTGTCCACCTCTGCATGCTATAGCTTAAGGCCACATGTATTTACATTTTAGCCCTTTTCCCCACTCACAGTACGTATGAGTGATGATCAGGTGGAAAAACGCAACTCTGGACTTTCCCCCTCCTTCTCCCCAGGCTTCTGCGAAAGTGATATATGCAACGGTGGTTTAGTTACAGCAGCCTTCCTCTTAATGGGTAATTCATTCACAAAAGGCTTGCTAACATTTACAGCACACCTGTGACCTTCTCTGAAGGATTAGCGAAAATGTTCAAAGGCTAAGAGAAGAGACCTAGGAAAGGTGAATTTCAAACAGCCGCATATTACCTAGATAAATTACCCTCCCATAAAGTCTATTGATATGCTATAGGGTGAAAACGCTTTATGGCGTTGACTCCATCAGGGGGTCACTAATAGAATAATACATTAAAATGACTTTGGTGCTTTTATAAATGGTTTCTGGTGGCTGGAAATGCTCTCTGTTTAGTAGCAGGCACCTTTGAAATGATGGAATTTGCGATGCCTAAAAGCAGCAGCTGCCAGGTTTTGGGGGGGCGTGACAAACCTGAGCTCAGCTTTGTTAGGGATGCTGAGAATTTTTGTTGCAAATGCATTTGACGGTTTTAACTTATTGTGATTGAAGGAGTCAATCAGATGTGAACAAGTCATTCAGCCTGTTTGGTTTGTACCAAAGGAAGCCTGCCAGACAGGTTTGTGTTGTTGTTTTCAAAAATGAGCATGTTTAAGAATGCTGTTGATTTAAACCAACTGGCAACCATTAGCATCACTGGGGACTACTTAGGTTACCACTGAAGGACAGGATTGTATTAAAAATGAGCATTTATTGATGATTGGTTTATATGGTTCATGAATGATCTGTGTATTTAGAAGAAGAGAAGAAGAGATTGGATTTATACCCTGTCCTTCACTACTTGAAGGAGTCTCAGAGCAGCTTACAAACTCCTTCCCCTTCCCCTCACCACAACAGACACGCTGTGAGGCAGGTGGGGCTGAGAGAGCTCTTTTGAGAACCGCTCTTTCCAGAACAGCTCTGAGAGAACTGTGACTGACCCAAGGTCACACCAGCAACTGCATGTGGAGAAGTGGGGAATCTGGGTTTTCCCGGATTAGAGTCCAAATGGTTAAGCACTACACCAAACTGGCTCTCTTTAAACAACTGCCTGCTTAGTGGAACAGTTATACACAGCCAGAAACGGGGGGTAGGAGAGCTGAGTGAAAATGTACACACGCAAAAAGCCAGTTGCGCCGTATTAAGAACATAAGAACATAAGAACATAAGAGAAGCCAATGTTGAATCAGGCCAATGGCCCATCTAGTCCAACACTCTGTCACACAGCGGCCAAAATATACCAGGTGCCATCAGGAGGTCCAGCAGTGGGGCCAGGGCACCAGAAGCCCTCCCACTGCTGCCCCCTCCAGCACCAAGAATAGAGTGCATCACCTGCCCCAGACTGAGAGTTCTCATTCTATACCCTGTGGCTAATAGCCACTGGTGGACTTCTGCTCCATATGTTTATCCAATTCCCTCTTGAAACTGTCCATGCTTGCAGCTGCCACGACCTCCTGTGGCAGTGAATTCCATATGTTAATCACTCTTTGGGTGAAGAAGTATTTCCTTTTATCTGTTCTAACCCGACTGCTCAGCAATTTCATAGAGTGCCCACGAGTTCTTGTATTGTGAGAAAGGGAGAAAAGTACTTCTTTCTCAACCTGCTCAATCCCATTCATAATCTTATAAACCTCGATCATGTCACCCCTCAGCCGTCGTTTCTCCAAGCTAAAGAGCCCCAAGCATTTTAACCTTTCTTCATAGGGAAGGTGTTCCAACCCTTTTATCATTCTAGTTGCCCTTCTCTGCACTTTTTCCAATGCTATAATATCCTTTTTGAGATGTGGTGACCAGAACTGTACACAGTATTCCAAATGAGGTCGCACCAATGATTTATACAGGGGCATGATGATACTGGCTGATTTGTTATCAATTCCCTTCCTAATAATCCCCAGCATAGCGTTGGCCTTCTTTATTGCAGCTACACATTGTGTAGACATTTTCAGCGAGTTATCCACTACGACTCCAAGATCTCTCTCTTGGTCAGTCTCTGCCAGATCAGACCCCATCAACGTGTATTTATATTTAGGATTTTTGGCTCCAATGTGCATCACTTTGCACTTGGCCACATTGAACCCCATTTGCCACGTTGACGCCCACTCACCCATCCTCGACAGATCCCTTTGGAGTGCCTCACAATCCTCCCTGGTTTTCACCACCCTGAACAACTTCGTGTCATCTGCAAATTTAGCCACATCACTGCTTACTCCCAATTCCAAATCGTTAATAAACAAGTTAAAAAGCATGGGACCGAGTACTGATCCCTGTGGTACCCCACTGCTTACCACCCTCCACTGAGAAAGTTTCCCATTTATACTCACTCTCTGTTTCCTATTTATAAGCCAGTTTTTGATCCACAAGAGGACTTGTCCTTTTATCCCATGACTATTGAGCTTACTTAGGAGCCTTTGATGAGGAACTGTATCAAAAGCTTTCCGGAAGTCAAGGTAAATAATATCTATTGGGTCCCCCTTGTCCACATGTTTGTTCACTCCCTCAAAAAACACTAACAGGTTAGTGAGACAAGATCTTCCCTTACAGAACCCATGCTGAGTCTGCCTCAATAGTTTTTGTTCATCAATGTGCCTACTAATTCTTTCCTTAATAACAGTTTCCACCAACTTCCCCGGTATCGATGTCAGACTGACTGGCCTGTAATTTCCTGGATCTCCCCTGGAGCCCTTTTTAAAGATGGGAGTGACATTAGCTACCTTCCAGTCATCAGGAATGGAGGCAGATTTTAAAGAGAACTTTAACTTTTAACTTTTATCAACCTCACTAAGACTAGCTTTCCACCGCTTAAAGGAATCCTTCTTACCTTTTACAGCTTCCATTACTTTATTTGTTAACCATGCAGGCTTTTTTCTATACCTATTTGTACCTTTCCTAACCTGCGGTATATATTTTTTCTGAGCTTCTAGGATTGTCTTTTTAAATAGTCTCCAAGCTTCCCCAATGGTTTTGACCTTCTCCACTCTGTATTGCATGATTAGGAAGGAATACAGTGAAGCAACCTGTCAAACAGCTATAAACAGGTCGATGAATAATGAAGAAGGATTACCAAAAAATTACCTTCCTGTTTGCAACCAACAAACAGGTCACATGAGCTGAACTGGCAGGTGTTTGGGCATCGCTACTCGCTATTTATTTGATTCAATTTATACCCTGCCCTCCCCACCAAAGCAAGCTCAGGGCAGCTTACATAAAAGGTTAAAACAAGATAAAAACATGAAACATTATAAAACATTAGTAAGGTGCTAAATATACGATGTCACAGATAAGATGGCAAAAACACAGTTTCAATATCAGCCAGAGTGGGTGAACAGTCAGCAGTAATTATAGGGCTGTTGTCCCGGTCCCATGTTTCAATTTTTGCTGGTGCAGCACAGGCCGCCAATGATGCTTTCCCGGACATAGGGTCTTAAGCTTACTGAATTATTAAGAGACTTTTCCAGCCTGGCAGGACTGGAGCAGCAGCAGATACTAGCCCTGTTCACAAGTTAGAGCGAATGAACATACAATCCGTCTACAGTGGACACTTGATTTTTCTATGGGCATTGAGTAATTCTCATGTTACATCCAATGCAGGCACAGCTAACCATGTGATTTAAACCCGACATTTATCCACATATGAGTCCCTGGCTTCTTTGTAAAGCAGATGTACTTCAGCTCTTTCTCACCAATAGAGGTGTGCACATACATGCATGGTGTATGGTGTAATGTGTGAACAGGGCTCTGAAAGGCTCTTTGATGAAGAACAGCAGCCTGGAGATCGTATTTCCCCCTCATTTTGTTCATTCTGAAAACAGAAGATACTACCCAGTCATAGCAAGTGGAACTAAACGATTCTGCTCATTGTGTACGGACTTGTGTTTCGTATCAGCCTGTCTTATTACAGTAGAAAGTTAACTTCTTGGCAGTGTGACCTTAGTTTCAAACTCTTCCGACTTTGAGGATGGAGATTTGGAAGGCTTTTTTTTTTTTTTTGGGGGGGGGGGAGGGTCAGAAGACAGCAATCCCGAGCAAGGTCTACTCAGAATCCTCAAAGGTCCTTACCCTGTGGCAGGAAAGAGGGGACTGAGGGAAGGAGTGCTCCCTGTCTCCATCATGTGCTGGTTTGGGCGGGAAATGCACCCATCCAGCTGATTTGGGGAGAATCCTGTTGCGCCGGCACCGCATTGGGTGGCAGAGCGGAGCACAGCCAATCATATCGCTACTGCCTTATGCGCGGAAACACCCGGCGCACGATATAGAAGCGGGTTGCTCTCAGCTTTTTAGCTTTGCGTTCACTCTTCCGGGAAGGGGAATAATGCAGGATAAAGGTGCTCTTCTAGTGTCCTGGACCCACTGCTGGACCTCCTGATGGCACCTGGTATATTTTGGCCACTGTGTGACAGAGTGTTGGACTAAGTGGGCCATTGGCTTGATTCATTGGCTTCTCTTATGTTCTTATGTTATATTTTCTCCGAGATTTGCTACCACTTTTATCAGGTATCTTTTCAACGTGGGAGCGAAGCAGAACAGCACAGGTTGCCTATGGGTGGGGAACGCCAGGCAGATGTGCCTGTGTGAACACCCCCCTTAATCCGCTTGGGAAACGTGGCTGAAACATAGCTATAGCGGGGCAAATTGCCAGTTTGAACTCAGCCTATATGTCCTAATAATGCTGCTAAGGCCTTATTTGGGTATATATTCGGCTCATTTTCTGCTGAATGCACACCCTGTTACTGCAAGTGACATCACAGCATCCACAATGCTGCTCCCTTCCAGGTCCCCCCCCCAAAAAAAACCCTGAGACTCACAGGCATGAGCCCAGCAACTCTATAAAAGTATAACAGATGAGCAAACTAAGCTGCTGTGTGAGTTCAGCAGCAAGATGAGGATGCCAGAGCACTCACTGCTGAATAATGGCTTCATTCCAAATATACACAATTACTCTGCCCTGGCGCACATGTGCTGGAGAATGAAGAAGATTGAGATGTTTTCCCTCCCTGCAAAGATGGGGTTGGGAAACCTAGCAAATCATGGAAACAGGAATTATTAGCTCAGCATTCTCCTTCCTTTGCTTCTTTTCTGCTCAGGCCCAAACACAACATTGCATATATCTATCTTCTTGCCCCGTTTTCTTGTTAACTCCAAAATTTAGCCTTAGAGTGGAATCTTAAAGGGGAGGGGATGCTTAAGCTTTCCTTTTTCCCGGCCATCTTCCTGTTCATGATACACTCCTCTACCTTTCCCCCACAGACAGTGAAGGAACTGAAGAAAGGATGGGAAAATAACCCAGTGGAGAAAGAGTGAAGTAGGCTGTTTCTCTCTTTGAACTCATATCAACCCACAATCGCTTGTTCGTTAATTTGAAAAGCTTATTTTGCAACTTTGTGCCAGTACTGCACAAAGGTCCTCGAAAGTCCTTACCCTGTGGCAGGAAAGAGGGGACTGAGGAAAGGAGTGCTCCCTGCCTCCATCATGAGCTGGTTTGGGTGGGAAATGCTACCTTGCATCAGAGCAGAGGGGGAACATTCAGGAGCTTAGAAAGAGCTAGAAATCTGTAGAACTCTTCACGGCTGGCCTGCACATGCATGGTCCCACGTGGGACTGCACAGAAACATGAAGACAAACAAGGGTTCCTGAAGATTGAATTGCTACAATCCATTCTCCAACCCAAGACTGTGCTCTCTTATCCCACTGCCTGTTCAGACCAGGGCCAGGCACCTTTCTTCGCTTTGAAGGAATGAGTCAACTTGACATCAAATGCCAAAGAATTGCTCATCATTTTCCTTCAGGAGATTCACTTTGGGATGTAAAAAAACCCCACCACCAGTTAATCTGCTTGGAATGTCAAGGAACCTGAGACGGAAGCCTTGATGTATGAATTGTCTGTGCTGATCAGTCTCCACCGGGCTTTGAGGAATGCATAAAGAGCTGGCAGATGAGCAGAGGTTTTGATTAACTCTGCCAGGCTGGGCATACTTAAAGTTAGACACGATTGTAAATTGTCAACTGGCCTGTCTCTCATGTGCCGAGTTCTCATCTAAGCACTTAAAAAAAAGAGAGTTTAAAATTCCAGTTCCGCTTTCAGTCTAGAGTTTTAAATGAAGTTTGAATCAGGCAATAATTTGCTGGGATAATATTCCCTCCCTCCCAAGCGCCTTTTGAAATCAAATTACCTTTAATGTTTATCACCTCTTGCATACACATTCCCATTAATACAGTTTTCCTAACAAAATGGAAACGTTTCTCTGCCAGCCCGATCCTTGCGGAGAACAGATTGTGTTTGCTGCAAGGCACCCAAGCTCACTGTACATTTTCATTATGAAAAATGGACAGTTTGATTATTCTGGAGACTGGTAAAGGCGGCCAGTTATTTGAAAATATTGCCGTTTTCATCATAACTTTCCATGATTGATTAGACCTTTCTGGTCAGTGCAATCAAATCCACAACTAAACTCTTGCTGGCATTCTGGGTTTCTCGCTCAGGCCTAGAGCTACTCCATTTCAGAAGAATTCTGGCACTTTTTTACAATGTATGTCATACTCCCCTGCCACACACACCGTACCTCTTTCTGCTACTGCATAAAGCCATTCTACCAATGAAACTCTGTTATGTACAATAGTGCTGCACTAAATCTACCAGTTGTGCTGTCTTTAACATGCAAGAAATAAACAGGGAGTGGGGAAGATATGACCCTCCCTCCTTCTACAGTCTGGAATGGTAGAGTCCAGGGTACAATCCCCTTAAGTCTGTGTTATGTGTACCATGTGTCATCCACAGCTGGTGGTACATCTAATCAAATCTCAACCTGCTGATGTTCCCTTCATCCATCAGTTCTCTGATTTTGAAGATATGGAGCAATGGATAGACAGTGGTAGGGAGGGGATCACTTATGACGATGTGAATGAGATATGATTGTAGTGCTCTGTGTGTGTGTGTGTGTGTGTGAGACAGAGGTGAGAACCACTTGTGGGTCCCGACCCATCACCTCAAGACCAATGTCTCCAGAATGCTATGAAGATGTTTTCTTCAAAACCTTGCCTGTCAATTTAGCTAACATTAATGCCAGCAAATCCTCTAATCTTTAGTTTATTTAACAGAGCATAAAATCTGAAGCAACACAGCGTAAGGTAAAGCAATTTGTTAATGCTGGTAATTTTTTACCAGACAATCCACTCAGGCATGATAAAAGAACAAATTTTACCTGACAGGTTGCAGATGCTTTATTGAACAGCCCTTGAACTTTGCAGTTTACATTGCTGTAAGACTCTAATAACTTTTCCAAACTTCTCCATCAACACTTCAGGAGAGGGGTTTAAAAAGCCACTGGAACAGGGAGGCACTGTGGCTCAGAGATAAGAGCATCTGCTTGGCATGCTGAAGGTCCAAGTTCAATCCCTGGCATCTCCAGTAAGGCTCAGGTAGTAGGTAATGTGAAAGACCTCTTCCTGAGACCTGGGAGAGCCGCTGCCAGTCTGAGTAGACAGTACTGACTGTGATGGACCAAGGGTCTGATTCAGCACAAGGCAGCTTAGTATCTTCATAGCGACCCTGTACAATTTTTACATGTCAGGAGCAGAATCTGTAGGGCAGGTCATGACGGGTTTTACAGGTGATCTAGGAAGGGATTCATGCTGAGGTCCATATAATACAGCCCAGCTGGAAAAGACTGGAGTGCTTCTTATCTTTACAGATGGATTATAAACACATATTTATAATTCGCAAAAGTAGTGTTCTTTACAAGGCTGCAGGAATGCCTGGGAGCACTTGCAGCTTTTTTCATTGGTTTAACTGTCATGTTTTATCCTATAGAACCCTGTGGATTAAGTTTGGCGATGATGCTAAGAATTCTGCTATGCATTCACAGCCACCTTCATTGAGCTACAGTATCAAAGGGTCCTTGCAGCAAAGGACTGACTTTGGAGATGCCCTAGCTCAGTGATGTATGGAAGCTGTAGGCACACCATCCCAGGTCAACCTCCTGGCATTTCCCATTAAAACAACCTTCGGTAGTAGATGCTGGGAAAGACCTTATTGCAATGGTTACCTTGGAGAACTGCTGTCAGTCAGAGCAAAGAACACCGGGCAAGATAATTTAAGTATAAGGATAGTCATACGACGTAAGCCAGTATAAGTCTAGAGGATAAAAATCTTCTCGAACTGATTTGAAAGCCAGTACTGACATTTTTGAATGGAGTCAAATGATTAGCTTCACAGATAATGCAAAATGACACAAAATGTAATTAGAGCAGTCAAATATTATACAAGCTCTCCATTTCGTTCCATTGAGTTATCGAACTGCAGTAGCATTTTGGTTGGGCCTATCTTTCGCTGCTTCAGAATATGGGTCAGGCGCTCATCGTCTCTGAAAGGCAAGTCAGACTTTCGGTGAGTTAAGATTTCTTTATTGAGAGAGTGTAAACAAGTTGTCTGAGGGTTCCTGAATCCAGGCAAAAGTAATTTCCCAGGACTACTAGAATGCCTTGGGTTTATGGGTGATTGTTTTTTTTTTTTTTTGCCATTACATAACAGTAGAGGTGCCAGGTGAAAGTTCCAGAAGCTGATGTCATTAAGGCCTTTATGGCGAGGCAACATGGTGTTTTGTTTTAGGGGATGCCATAAAGCTGTTGTCTACTGAACCCCGGCCCAGAAATTTAAGTACCACTCTAGTACAGAACTCTCCTGTTGAACTGGATGAGGCATCAAATTAAGCAAACATTTTTTATTTCCATAAATTCCAAGGCTCTGATTTGTTTTTCTAATGTTCCTGAGCACATAATCCATGAAAACACAGCCATATTCTGGTTGCCAAATCTCAACTACTCCTCAGAAGTTTGATGCATACCTATCAGGCAGCAGAGGCCTTAATATTCCCCCCAAGTACTACCATTTGTACATTTGTGTTGTGCACCCAGAAGCCCTTGGTAAATTTTAAATATTCAGTGAACATAAAAATGTTAAATAATTATCCTATTACAGTCACTATTTTAATCTTTAAGGGCAGTGTTTCCTGGTTTTTAATGACAGTTTCACTTCCTACGTGTCATTCAGGTGACTAAAATCAGCTTTCGTTTTCAGCTTTCTTTTCAATACTGAGGAGCTAGAATTAAAGCAATATCATCAAACAAAAGCATTAAGATCTGTCAGAAATATTAAAATTACAGTAGGATTAATTACTTTTGTACATTAAATGCACAGCCAGGTCAATTGGATTGGCCCATAAGTAATAAAAGAGTTTCCGATTTTACAAAACCATTCCCAGGGGCAGCCCTTGAGACATTGCAAGCACTCAACTTTCAACCTTGAGGTCCTCCCTCTGGAACAGCAGGAGCTTATCAAGAAGCGTTGTCAAGACACCCCCCCCCCCGTTAATTCCTTGGGTGACCTTTGCTGTGCTACAGGCAACTATTAGATGTGCCTTGCTTCTGAATGGTAGCCCAGGTATCCAGATAAAAAGCCTTTTCATTCTCTTTATTCTGTTCTTATGCAAAACTTTTACTTTGCTCTTTAATTACTTCACTGCAATTTAATTGCTCCGCTTTTAATTACTCCACTTGACCATTTACAAGGAATTAACACAGAAAGCAGAATGGCTTTACTGACACCGAAGGAATGGAAGTTGTTCATAGTGTAACATTATTTGGAACTATGAAGAGTTCTCCTATCCAAATCTTCTTGCGGTCCACCCTTCCCACCCTCCCGCTTCTATGCTTTCTGCAGGGTAACAATTTTTATTGCAAGAAAATTACAGTGTAGAAGAATGTTTTCACATGGTCTGTGATTATTGTCTAGGAAGTTTCGTATCAGTGAACGAACTTTTTGTTTTCATTCGGGGTGTGGATTGCACTTGAATGTCACTGAGCCTGCAATTGTCTGTGGAGAAAAACAGTCTTGAATTTATATATACACAAGCCTGAGAACTGCGAGGCTTGCAGGCAAGGGAATTCCACCCCCCCCTTGTTGAGCCACCCACTTGCTTGCCAGCCCACCCATCTGCACCGCAGTCGCCAAATCTGTTTATATGGGACAAAGCCCTGCTTTACAAGCATCTGTAGTGGCATGCAAGCTATTCCTCAGCAGCTACAACATGCAAGTGAATACCAGATAGGGTTGCCATTTGCTGGCTTGGCAAATTCCTGGAGATTTGGAGGGGGATGGTAGCGTTTGGGGAGCAGGGGGAGCTCGGCAGGGATGTGATGTTGTAGGGCCATTTCCTCTAGAGGAACTAATCTTTGCCATCTGGAAATCAGTTGTAATTTCAGGAGAACTCCAGGCCCAACCTTAATGTCATAGCCATGTGAACAGGGGTAATCCTGTGGATTTTCCCAGGTAAGTATTACCTAGTTGGAAGGCAGCATATTGATTCAAAATGCAAACCTGATAAAACAGGTTTGCACTTATCTGTAACTGTCTGTTTTCATCGTGGTGGCTTCTGTGCAGTCTCACATGGGACTGTGCATGTGCAGGCCAGACACAGAGGAGAGTTTCTCCAACTTTCTAGAGCTTTCCAAACTGCTGGAGTACTCCTCCCCTTCCTGTCCAGAGCTGGAATTCAATGCTTTCTGAGAATGCCGATGAGCACACAGAGGTCTTGCATGGGCAGGATATTAATGGATGCAATGGCATGTGTACACAGAACTGGCCTTGCTACTGAAAGTAAACAGGAAGCTCCAGAAAAGAAACCTCAGGACCAGGATAACTACATTAGAAATTCCATTTCAGCCTTTCTGCTAGGGTTTATAATTAGCAGGACATTTTGGCAGAATTGTATGGTTGAATAATATTTATATATGTTTGCAGTATCTGAGGCCAAAAGCACATTTGCAAGCTTGAATGGGAATTAGCTCTTATTAAAACCATTTGGGCAACTTCTCCTTGCATGTGCAATACATGCCGGGAACCAATTCAACCATATGGATGTTGTTATACGCAAACTGCAGTGAGCAATTTGCCATCTGAATCTGCAGTAATCACAGGCATTGCAAACCTTAAGACTGCATTTCAGACCAATCCAGT
Source organism: Gekko gecko (assembly GCA_029375565.1). Taxonomy (NCBI): domain Eukaryota; kingdom Metazoa; phylum Chordata; class Lepidosauria; order Squamata; family Gekkonidae; genus Gekko; species Gekko gecko. The sequence continues at coordinate 27,623,638 of JAPDNY010000004.1, read as the reverse complement.
GTAATGGATAGCTGTGCCTTGATAAATAGCAATCGGCTAGGATGGATGGAGTGACAGGCAACAAATCGAGGAGGACAATAAAAAGATTCCCCCCCCCCGTATCCTCATTTCCTTCTCACTGTCATTTCCTTATTTATTCCTCATACCTCTAAAAGGCCTCGCACATCCAGTTGTCTTCCTCATCTCAACTACTAAAATGATCAGTAACTGAAACCAACACTGATTCTGAAATATCACTGCCAGGCTTTGGAACCAGCACTGCAATTGGTATAAGCAGGAATAAAGGAGTCTGAAATACGAGAGGCTGCTACAAGCTGTTCACTGATGCTGTGATGCCAACTAATACTTTATTCACAGTTGGAAAGCCAGTGGCTCCTGAATATGGAATGTATTCACCTTGCAAAAAGAGAAGCGAGGTTGAGAATTCTCCATGAACTGGACCTCCCATAGGAACACTCCAAGTTGCATCCTATGTCATGCTCTTGATATGGAGGTTACAAGAGTTTAGTCAACTGAAAGCGTTTCGTAGTTCCACTAAAAAAAATATCAGAAATTGCTGATAAGCTATACCGACATACACCAAACAAAAGAATGTACTGAAAGAGCCGATGTTTACCAAAGCCTTTGATATGGAGGAGCTTTAGTATTTACTAGCATAACTCTTCTGCTGAGAGCAAGTCTCCATCGCATTTAGCACAACCCTCCAGCTAGGGAGAATAAGAAACCCAAGTTAAGCGCAACTGTGGAAAATTATTCCAAACTCATTAGATGGACATACCATGTAATACGTATTGTGGAAAAGAAACAGTGGCTGATAAATGTAAGGTTTTTACAAGTCTATGCAAATCAAAACAACTGTTATTTCGAGTATCAGTAACCATCAGTTCAACAGACTTCTAAACTTATCTTCAATGATCCTGAGCATGGCTGGAGGTGCAGTCCGAAGGGCAAGAGCCAAAGAGCTCTTGGCCCTTGGCTCTTAGTACGTGGCTCACAGCCTGGAGCAGTTGTCGAAAAAAGACCATCAAATTTTATATAGCTCTCTATTAAACACTTTCCAATATGAATTATGCAATACAGTAACTTTCATCACATATCATATAGAAGCATTCAATGTATTCATATGAATTTATACAGATTTGAGCAACGTCCATGGTCAAGGAATATGCATTAAGCTAAACGTTTTCCCCACTCGATGCAACAAACAAGATAGCTCTAGAAATACAATGTTCGTTACAAGCTTCTTAAAGCAATGACTTTCATTTTTCTGAACTGGAGAAGATCGCTTCTAGATTGCTTACATCCATTAAACAAGTTATGTATAGATGAAACAGGGAATACTTCCAAAGACTGATATACAAAACATCAGCAAGACTTCCACCGACTGATTTACAAAACAGCAGGATGCGCCCCTCTGGATCGAAGGCGGTTCGTTTAATGACTTCTTCAACTTGCTTCCAACAGTGAGTATACTTTCAAAGCGAGCCAGTTTGGTGTAGTGGTTAAGTGCATGGACTCTAATCTGGGAGAACCGGGTTTGATTCCCCATTCCTCCACTTGCACCTATTGATGTGACCTTGGGTCAGTCACAAACTCTGGCAGAGCTGTTCTTGAAAAAGAGCAGTTTCTGTCAGAGTTCTCTCAGCCCCACCTACCTTACAGGGTGTCTGTTGTGGGGAGGGGAAAGGAAAGGAGTTTGTAAGCCGCTCTGAGACTCCAAGTGAAGGGTGGGGTATAAATCCAATCTCTTCTTCTTCTTCAACAAGTCTGTTGCAGTAGAAAAGAACAAGAGTCCAGTAGCACCTTCAAGACTAACAAAAATTGTGGCAGGATGTGAGCTTTCGTGACGTGACTCTCTGCTCACTCCTTCAGCTATCTGAGAGAAGTGAGCAGTGACTCAAGAAAGCTCCTACCCTGCCACAAATTTAGTCAGTCTTGAAGGTGCTACTGGACTCTCGCTCTTTTCTATTTTTTAAATTGGTTGCTTTGTTATGTTGGAAACTTATGTAAACCACTTTGGTCCCTTTGGGGAGAAAAGCAGTATAGAAAAACACCCTAACAAATAAATTCACTTATTTTAGCATAACAAGGATAAAGTTCTGGCTTGTCCTCTAAGCATCCTGTAGGAGTTTCTAGTGTGCTATCAAGGTTTTTCCCAACAAGCCTATGGAAAAGTCTCCTTTCTTTTAGCTGGAGTAGCTCTGGTACGTTAATGAGTGAACTAACTGAAGATTAATTGCAAGCCTGGGGTTAGGTCACGTTCTAAAATTTAAGGAATAAGCTCAGGCTCCCTAGGGTGTAAAAGTCCTCAATGGATTTAGTGACATTTTTTTTTAATCATCAAGAGAAAAAAAGGCACATATACCAATCTGAGTCTTTATTGATTTGTGTAAAACAAGCATTTTGGGATTCTGGGGAGAGGGTCAGACAACTAGCATTCTACTTTTAGAAAGGTTATAGAGTGATACAAAGTACAAGCAGTACAAGGCAGAAGTGTTCCTGTCAAAGAATGACATTAACACACTGTTGAACTGTCTAAAAAAATCAGATCCATATAGGTGAGTCAGTAATTGATTTCAGGTCTATATAGATTTATTTCTACGTAATAACACAACTGCCATCGGTCTTTGATGAACAGAAGGCTCTTCTTCTGAAGCCCTGGAACAATATCCAAGTGAAACTTCAATCAACAAATTGAAGATGGGGAAGGTGCCAGCAACAGATAGATTTTCATCTGAGCGGTCCAAGGTGTTTAGCAATAAACTTATCCTCTTACTGCTTACAGTGGAATGAGAAGCTAGACAGAGAAATCAATTGTCCGATTCCATGTACAAAGCAGACATCTCTGACTTGTTGAAGCCAAGAAAGGAACCCCTCTTTTGTTCAAGTTATGGGCCGGTCTTTCTTATCAATGCTGACACCAGGATTCTTTTAACAAGTTGAGCAGCAAGATTAAAAAGAATTTTGACTTTGATTATTCACTTTGAGCAAGCTGGGTGCATTGGAGGTAGACAGGGATCTGATCAGCTCAGGCACTTCATTAGGATGTTGCCGGGGTGAGGACATGACCAAACTTCATTCCTGGAAGTTTCTATATAATGTTTCAGTAAAGTTTGGCTTCAAAAACAGGATTATATTGAAGAAGAAGAGGAGGAGGAGGAAGAGGAGACTGGATTTATACCCCATCCTTCACTCAAAGTCTCAGAGTGGCTTATAAACTCCTTTGTGTTCCCACAATGGACACTCCATGAGGCAGGTGGGGCTGAGAGAGCTCTTTCCAGAACTGCTCTGACAGAACTATGCCTTGCCCAAGGTCATCCAGCAGCTGCAAGTGGAGGAAGAAAAAGAAGAGATTGGATTTATACCCCGCCCTTTACTCCGAGTCTCATAGCAGTTTACAAGCTCTGGGAATCGAACCCGGTTCTCCCAGATTAGAGTCTGTGCACTTAACCACTACACCAGACTAGCTCTCTGTATATAAAAATGTAGAGTATCTTCAATGGGACCTCTAGACTCTTTCCCTTTGGAAAGGAGCTCATTTATCTTTACTATTTGTTCTCACAACTAAGTGTTTAACTGGCACAATCAGTGAGCAGATAGTGATTAAGAAGATATTCATTGGGGAGCAGGGCCATAAATTTGCTTTGATATGCAGAAAATGCTCTTCCTTTTATTCCACATCTACCTCAGTGCTCTCTTATTTTGAAATGTGAAGAGCTAAGATCTATAGAAATCTTCTAGGGTTCCATATTGGCCATTGGGTTTGCTACGTCATTGGATAGGCTTAAATTCACAACATCTATGAGAATGGGTCTCATTCAGTAATAACAGGGGTCTGGAAAGCTTAGTGTAAACAGCTATTTCCTTCATCCTTTTTATCAGTTTACATAGGCTAACCTCAAAAATGGAGAGTCCCAAATTAGCCACAGGCAAAATTTTACAAGGGTAGATGGGGGTATTGATATGCTTTATTAAGTAATTGGCTATGAAGGTTAGTTTTGCTCCTTAAATAGGTTGCAAAACTACTGCAAGCTGCCAATATCTGCTGTAAGGTGGCGTACTCAGTTTTGCCTTTGCCAATGTGTTCCTTCACTCACTGCCCTCAGAATTTTTAAGGAGACTAGATTTCTAAAAATATTTTACAACAGATTCTTAAATCAGCAATTGCACTATGTGGATACATTTTTGATCGTCTTGAACAACAAATACATGTGAGAATGCTATAATAATCTGGACAAAAGCATACAGTCACAGTGGATTTCTAGCATATTTATGAGACTGGATGACTAGCAAATGACTGTTGGGAATGTAACAGGTCACAAACAACCCAAGTCCACAAGTTTCAGAGCTGTTTATTCTTTACGTCTTTTGGGACAGATGCTAGTGGACAAATTAATTCATTTCTATCTTTAAAAGCAGTGTTTTCATTAATCAGTTTTACCCGGGCATACATGCCAGCATCAAGTGATCTTCCTAAGATTCAACGTTATGATTTGCTGTGTCAGGACTAGTGGCCACGAGTATAATATTGTTATTCTAGTGATTCACTTCCTCTCCTTATGTGGAGAAGTGGGTTGAAAAGGGAATTTTCCAGAAAAGTTTGATTCTGTTTAGCAACCATATCAAGAATCACAGACCTTGATTCATTATTGACGTGGTGTTACTTAAGTGTTTAGTGTTGGAGAGATGGGGAACAACCACAGGGAGAAGCTGGATTTAGTGGAAGAATATAATACTGATGCATGTGCACACTGAACGCTTGCACCCTAACACTGAATAAATTAATAAAATAAAATTCAAACAAACATCTAAAAACAGGTTGCACATAACAGGACGGTACAGTTCTTCTCCATCTGCTGTTCTCAGTTGCTAAGGCTTTCTCTAGCAATCACAGCATGCAGCTTCTCTTGGCAATGATGAATGCTTTTCTGAAATTATCGGCTTCTTAGCAGCACTGAAGACATCTCTACGGTTCTTGCAAGCACCAATAACCTTTCCAATTCCCACAGTGTTCCACAAACCACTGAGATTCTGTGAAATGTCTCTAATATTTATTTATTTATTAGTTTCAATTTATATCCCGCCTTGCCAGGACAAGCTGGCTCAAGGCGGTGTACAACAAGTTAAAATACAATAAAAACAGTAAAATACAGTAAAAATTCACATAAAGTGCTAGTAAGTGAGGATGGCAAGTGCTATAAAAGGGTCTGGTGTAGGAAGGCCAATATCCAAAGTTGTAACATGAGGGCCGTAACGTTCAGTTTCCAATAGCTCATTCATCAGTGACGGCTCCTAATCGAAGGCCTGGTGGAAGAGCTCGTTTTACAGGCCCTGCGGAACTGTAAAAGGTCCCGCAGGGCCCTGATGTCTTCCAGGAACCCCACAAACCAGCGGGTACCTCTGGGACATCTGCTTCCCTAACGTCACCCTCTGTCCCCAACCCTGGAGAAAGGAGACAAACCATTGCAAGGCAAGCCCCTAAATCCCAGTGTCGGTGAGGCTGTGGATCAGTAACTGGTGGTCGACCGTGTTGAACGCTGCCGACAGGTCCTACAACAACAGTACCGCCATGCTGCCCTGGTCCAGATGCCTTCAGATGTCATTTGTAAGGGTGATCAGCGCCATCTCCATCCCATGTCCTGTCCAAAAGCCAGAATGGAACGGGTCTAGCATGGAAGTGTCATCCATAAAGCTCTGCGACTGAATCACTACCGCTCTCTCAAGTAATTTGCCCAAATAGGGCAAATTGGAAACCAGCTGATAGTTTGCCAATTCAGCCAGGTCCAAGGATGGTTTTTTCAAGAGAGGGCGGCCCATCACTTCCTTGAGTGCCCCTGGGAACAGTCCCTTAGCAAGGGACTTGTTGCCCGAGGGCACCTCGAAACCCCTCATGGCCAACTTGTATGAGCCATGAAGGGCACGGCTGCACGTGGTTGGGCATACTGTTGAGAGCAATCTGTCAACTTCCTGAAGGCAGAATGGACTGAAATAATCCAGAATGGGACCAGAAGATGTGCATGGAGCTGATCACTATCTCAACTGTGGTGGGGAGATCGCAGTGGAGCAACAGTTCTCAGCTCCTTCTCTCTACAACTGTACCAAGCACCAGACCATATTATTTTCTCCCCCCTTAGGAAACTTGGATTACCTCAGCTGTGGTTTATGCCTCCTTTCTGTCTCAAGGGTAAGGTCTGGGAATGCCCAGAACATTCTGAAGGCAGAAAAGGGGAAATGCTGTTGGGGAACATCTCACCTGCTGTGCTGTTTTTCTCCTTCCTGTCTGCAGGTATAAGGGCTGAGCATAGCCACAGGCACAAACCTTGGTCGCTAGCTGAAGGGCTCTTGGACTGTGGCTCACAGCCCATGCCTCCAAATCAGCTAGCTACTGTAACCTGCACTGGACCAAGCCTGGAATGTAGGGTTCTTTATTGGTTTATTTCTATTGTATGTTTCTGTATTGTTGTAAGCAATTCTGGGTACCTTCAGACAGGTACACCATATGTTTTGAAGGCATAAAGTTACCCTGTCATCAGAAGCAGGATAAAGTTGGATGGAGCTTAGGATAATCAATTAAGCCTGGCTTCCGCCCTCTCCAACATGTTGCCCAGTCTGCCGTCTCTGTCAGCAGAGTTGCACTAACAGTGCCAATGTCCTGCCCATGCTGTGGTAATACTGTGTTTGGCACAGATCCCACAACACTAGCTTATCTTCAAGATACTCTGCTATAGTGGATCTCATCAGCATCCTATCCAGCTTAGTGTGTGACCACAGGGTTATTTGGCTGAATATTAACAGTCATTTTGCTATTTAATATTTTCTTAGAATTTTATTTCAAATGCAGAAATCAGACATTGTTCAATGCACTGGATCCTGACTAACATTTCCACTGTCTTCAAAACAACAACAACAACAACCCCCAAAGTCCTGATTGATACAAAATTCCTTAAGTGCATTCTTATCTGAATCGTCGCAATAAAGACACTTTCAGTCAAGCCATACTTGAACAATGGTGAAATCTCTCTTTAGAAAGACCAAAACTCATATGAGGCAGAACTATCAATAGTATGTCTAGCTCTGGGGAAAATCAACCTGGCTGGTCAGGATGACATTCTACACAGTTCTGCTAATGAGTTGAAAGGCCCAATCTACCATACCTGTACACATTGGGCTTGCACAATATAACTTCTCATCAAGACAGAAATAGGGAAATACCAGGCTACACTGTTTACAAGCAAGTTTCAAATCATGACAGCTGTAGAAAGAGACTCAGGGTGGGGGGGATAGTCTGTCCAGGATCACAGCTACTACTTTTTGTACTTCACTGTATCTAGTAAATCATGCTGGATGACTATGTGGGGTGTGTGTGCTTTGGGCCTTTCCCAGCCCACCATCCTTGGCTGTCCCCTTCACCTGGTTCTCCAGGTCCTCCTCACCCCCCACCCCCTGGCGCTTCCCCAGCTTCTTCCCCCACCTTCGTGAGCCTCTCAGCCTGGTGACTTGCCTTCAGGAGCATCCCATTGCTGTGGCCACTCTCTCCTCCCTTGATGCTGCCTTGCCACAGGCTTGGTGGCATACCACTTTGGGCTCAGCTGTCATTAATTCCAGCTGGTTCGCTGGGAGCTAGGACTCTGTGGGGCCATTCAGATGGCCACGCCTCTCTTTCATTTTCAGGAATATTTACACCCCTGGATTACATGAGACCTGGCTACTTTGGTATGCTTTTTATTATTCTTTTAGAATGCTCCCGATTATTTGCTGCAGGGCTCTGTTTGCATACTGGCCAATATGCATCTGTCCCCTGTTCTTCACACACCAATAGTGAAAGTCTAGAAGAAGTTTTACCTTCAGTTTAACTATGCATCACTTTGCAATAAGGTCATAAGGTATGCCTACCAATAGTCATACAACTTCTGTATGCAGTAAATGAAGTAATTTGTACTGTGTTTCCATATGATTGTCTCAGTTTACTGACATCACTGTTGTATAGCTTTCATCAGGCACTTCATAAAAAATAATAAATGTGAATGGTCCCATGCACTATTGGTCCCACAAAGGCTGATTAAAATAATCAAAGAGTGCTTGATTGCTACCAGTGGGAACATGCTACAGCCTGGTTGACAAAGCGGAAAGGTAGGAAAGGCAGGCGGGGCTGACGTCCCAACAAGGCATGGCTCTGTCATCAAAGCATTGAAGAATCTGGGGTAAGAAGACTGTGGGAACAGCACTGCTGGAAGGCATGACATGGCTGGCTGGTGAAAATTGCTTTGCAAGGGTGGAAAGGAGGGTGGGGCTGCTGACTCGTTTGTATCCAGATATTTAAAGTCTAGCCAGCATGGGCCATAAAGGATTTCTTGGAAGCTGAGAGTGTGGGAAAAGAAGAAGAGGACAGGAGTGAGCTCATCTTCCCTCTGGTCTCATGCCAAACCAAAGCTGGAGGGGGGTGGAATGAAATAAGCTGATTTATTTAAATTAAAATTGATTTTGGAAAAACTATATGCTGCTTTTCCTGTGTGTTCAGGGAACCAGCATGGTGTAGTGGTTCACAGCAGTGGACTTTAATCTGGAGGACAGGTTTTGCTTCTCCACTCCTTCACATGGAGTCTGCTGGGTGACCTTGGGCCAGTCACCGTTCGCTCAGAACTGTCTCAGCCTCACCTGCCTCACAAGGTGCCTGTTGAAGGGAGAGGAAAGGAAAGGCCACTGTAAACTGCTTTGAGACTCATTAAGGTAGAGAAAAACAGGGTATAAAACCCAACTCTTCTTCCCCAAATTAATTTCACAATGCAGTTCAGTTGCCAATTGAACCAGCCAATTACCATCCTGTACAAAATTTCCATTCCATTCTGCACAATTGAGTGTACAGTGGATGAAGAACTCCAGGCTTTCAGGGATGAGACTAAGGGTGTACATTCAGTAATACCGAGCCGAAAAAATACCTTATTGTTATTTTCCAGATATTTCTTCAATATTTCAATAGCTCGGTATTTTTCCAGCTATCTGAAATGGCCAAGCTCGAAAAATGAAAGTATTCGAGATTTTTCAGGACCACTGGATAGCTGAAGTTAAAGGGCCTCCGTGTGGAACAGCAGCTCCTGGGGCTTCCTTTCTCCTGCAGCCTGGTTTAAACCTATTCCTACCACTGGAAACTAAACTACTGAGACGGTGCAATCACCTGAGCAGGCTCCTGACTTTGTCCTGGCTCAGCAAATTTACTCCCCACCTCCACTCTCATTTGCTGCTGCAGTGGCTCATTGCATCAGAATATATATGCCAGGTCTCTTTGATCAGAATCTATTCATTGCAATAGTATCTAAGGCTTTTCCCCTAAGACATGGGACTATATGCATGTAAGTGGAATGCAGCTCTTTATCATCCTAATTTGAAGCTCATTAATATTCTCCTTAATTTTTGCAAACAAACCAGATTCTTATTAGGATTCAATCCAGCCCATCCATCATTCTTTGTTCTCTCCCTCTGATGCACTTACTGCAGGAGACAGATAATGCATTTAAAATGTAGAACACTGAAGATGCAGATTACTCGAAAACCCCATTCAGACAAAATGGCAATTGAAAAGCTTGGAGAAAAAAACAACAGTTTAATGAGCTTTATAACAAATATGTTCATTTCAGAATAAACAGCCTTTTTGCCAATTGGTTCCTAAAGAAAATTCTAAGCTTAATAGCAGCAGTTTGTAGTTTTCACTTCAAAAACCATTTGTGCTCTTAGAAAAATGGCAGCTCAAAGCAGAAAAAAAAAGATACAAGATGCGGAAATAGAAAGGTCAAAGGAAATTCAAGACTGAAACAACGGAGACAAAATATTGTAATAAACTATACCTGGAAACAAAGTGTATTACAATCCTGAAAAATTGTAAGTGATGGTTAGTGTTTTGTAAACTATCTCCACAAGCAACTAATCATAACTGAAGTCAAGAGAAGGAATCCACCAGTCGCTGGTGATACACAACCTCCGTTCACTTCAGCAGAGGACACATAAAATGAATGCTCACTGCTAGTCATCAGAAGTGAGTGGATTATACACAGTGGGTACAACCCAACCCACAGTGAAGTTCTCCTGCACAAGCCCCACTAAAATGACTGAAAGATGTGCATGAGTACTATGCTCTACCGCAGCTCACATTCATTTCAACGGCATTTGTGCAGGAACATTTCTCAGCACACTAGGCCTGCTGTTATGTTCCAGGACTATGAAAGATACACAGTAGGGCCTTTCATTTTGCTATCAAACCAGAAAATTGCAATGAGATAATTTCTCAACTACAGTTATTTATAAAAGAACATGTTTAAACAAAGTATTTGGATTTTTCATATTACAGTTTCAAATTATCATTGCATATATATATATATATATATATATATATATATATATATAAATAGGGAGCAGAGCTCGACATTTTAAAAAGTAGCTAGTAGCAAGGATGTTCAGAGTCTACTTTCCTCTTATTGGTTTTTCAAAAATAAAGCTGCTCCACATTGGATCCACTGGTCTTTGTTGCCTCCACACGGAACATCAATGTTAGTCACAACGCAGTCCCTCTCAGCACTGGTGTAAACGGGCAAAGAGATACACTCCTCGGGGGAATAGGGCCCATAAGCGTTCTGCCAAGAAATCAATAATCCACTTGAATTTGAAAACATTACTTGCATTAAGGCCAAGGATGCATTTGATCATAGAGTTATGATCAAATTACACAGTATGAGGAAGACTGATGATTAAGATCTCCTATTTTTATAAAACAAAAATTACATGTATCAGCCTAGGAAGTTGCTTTGAAATTTGGAAAGTGGTGATTTAATCCTTTTCACCCCACATTGTTTCCCTGATCTAAAATCTTCCCCGTTCCAGCCCTCCAACGCTGCTATTAGTTCAGCTGAGGATAAAAGATAAAGCACAGCATTAGCCTCTTTTTATTTTTGTCCACCTGTGGAGTTCATTGAAGTTTGGGAAGGGGTGACTGAAATTCAGGGCCTTATTGCTGAGGGGGAGGGTCCAGCCCTTTCCTCCCATGCCATTCCTTCAAAGCAGCCAACTAATAGGACACGCTAATCATGTATCTACCATGCCTAGCTTGACCCTTAGTGAAGTTGAAATTGGAAGCTGATTGGGATAACTTTAATTCTGTGTAGAAATGGGGAGTAGAGGTGGAAAGCTTAAGTGCTGAGAAGGCTCTATAGTAAAATGTATTATGTGAAATGATAATAGATGTTCCTGTTGACTGTGGGTGATAATACTGTGCAATCCTAAGCAGTGTTACACCCACTGAAGCCAATGAGCTTAGAAGGATGTCTCTGTTTAGGATTGTACTGGTAGTCTTCGCCAACTGTGGAAATGTTGTGCTGTCAGAGTCAGGTTACCACAGCCAGTGAATCCTCACATATGCACAGGTCTTTGAACTGCAACACAATGGCAGTGTTGGCAAGATGGCGTGATATTTTCAAGCATCAGCCTCACTCTTCTCTGGAGGCTGGGGTAGTGCTGGTGCGGGAAGGAATGATCAGTTTGTTCACCCTTCAGATTTTACTAGAGTGGCACAGGACAAGCTCACAGGGAAGTAGCTTCTGAGGTGCTCCACTGATGCAGGAAAGGTTCCTGAATAATCTCCTTTGTTTTCCTGGAATGTTTCACGACAATTTCCCTTGCTCATAATCAGGGCTTTTTTTCTGGGGGAATGTGCCGGAACAGAGTTCTGGAACCTCTTTGACAAAATTCTTTTAAAAATGTTTTAAAGTTTGTATGAGTTTTCATTATACAGACTGAAAACTTCACTTCCCTCTTGAGAGTTCCGGCACCTCCCCCCCCCCCGGGAAAGTCCCGCTTATAATAGAAATTACTAATGGTTATGTTAGTGCATAATAATGTGTGTGAATACAAATCCACTTTGGAAAGAACACCACAAAATATACAAAACAAAATGTCAAAAGAACACAGAGGTGTGAAGATTTGTACACAGGAGTTATATTCATCTAAAGTTCTTCAGTTCATGTTATTTCGCTGACATTAACATCAATGTCTTTCCTATCACCCTAGTTGTATGGATAGCCTTGTATACCATATAATATATAGTCCTATTCATTGCTGTAGATGTCTGATGTACATCCAAAACTTGCTTGCAAATCCTGAACTGTCAAAACAAGGCCACACTTCAATCTCTTTACTATGAAGCAACAAAATTCAAAGATGGTAACTCCATCCCAATTGTATTGCCTTTCATCTATTTTTTTCTACTCTGGAAGTCTGGCCTTCTTTTCCTCCAAGAAGAAACAAACACAGTCTTTCTGCAATACAATAACCAAGTTATTCTTTTATAATGCCAACCCATGCTTAAAGGAATTAGTATGTAAAAGAAATCACTTGAGGCTTCCAATTTCTGTATTAAATAAAGATTACTGCTGTAATTGGAAAGTTGTATGGGGTACAATTCTTAATGTCTGGATTATTATTTTTCTTCCTAATGCTATGCATTTGAATAATCTTTGCAATTTGTTTTTCATTAGGCATAAGTAATGCCCAATGCAACCCTGTAGCTTACAGAACATTCTCTAAGTTCATGTTCAAAGCTTCACTTTTCACACATGGCAAAATACCAGCTGTGCACTCTGCAGAGTCCCAGTGGTATCACAACTTTATTCAAACTACTTGCATTGAAACTGGCAATGGTACCATGAAGTTTTATGGGATAAGCTGGGGTGTTTTCATACATGACAGTAATGGGTTCTGAACCAGTCTTGCACTAATAGTGGACATGCACCAATAGAAATATAACTAAGGTGAACCAGAAAGGCAAAGAGAATTATTATTTTAAAAATCATATCCACATCCTTATCAATACATGCCCATTGTATACAATTTATAGAGAGGGAAATATAAAACAACCTAAGTACCAAATTAGATGTCGATAACACAGCTGTGTATCTCTTTCCCCTGTTTTTTAAAAATGAAAAACAGCCATGAGAAGTGAAGCGCAATACAGGGAAGGGGAAGGGGCAATGATTGACCCTTTCTCTTCTAGCTATTTTGCTTGCTTCCTAGCTGTTTTTCTCCCTGTGGGGAAAACCATAAAGGGGGCTGTATATCTTTCCCACCTACGGAAAAGCAGGTTAGTAGTGGGACTCAACTCTGTTCAAATGGCCACACGGGCAAGTAAGCCCCATTTGTCTCCTGACTGGTGTCTCCAAGATTTCTTTTCACCAAAAAGCGGGGGGGGGGAGCTGTTTGTACCATCTAATTTGTTAATTATTCCTGTGAAAACAGCTTTGATAACACGTTAATAAGAATGGAACTGTAAAAAATTCTGAGTTTTTTTCAGTGGTAATTTAGAATGTGTCAGTGGTGGAAGATAATTAACCCACATTATTCTTAAGGGAAAATTCTATCCCTATGGAGTTAGTCATGAACCTGGCAGTGCTATACTATGCCTGGCTAAGACCAGGGGTCTTTTTGGGGGGGAGCGCACCGGAGCGCAGCTCCGGGAGCTCAGGAGCCAAGCCCCGCCCCCAGCCGGTGTCCTGGGGAGTCTTTCAGGCAGCCGAATGTCAATTTCAGCTCCATTATATCCTATGGGCCATTGAAGTCAATGGTGAAAACATAGGATATATTTTGGGGGCTGGAGGGGAGGTGGTGTGAGGAAGAGGCTCCAAACTCACAGAGTAGCTGATTGAGCCTCTCCCCAAGATACCCACCAAGTTTTAAGAACATTTGACCAAGGGGTTCAATTCTATGGGCCCCCAAACAGGTTGCCCCTATTCGCTCCATTGTTCTCTATGGTGGGAAAATAGTAACTTTTTTCCCACCATAAAGAACAATGGAGGGAATAGGGGCAACCTGTTTGGGGGCCCATAGAATTGGACCCCCTCATCCAACGTTCTTGAAACTTGGTGGGTATCTTCGGGAGAGGCTCCGTCAGCTACCCTGTGAGTTTGGAGCCTCTCCCTCAAACCCCCTCCCCTCCAGCCCCCAGAATATACCCTATGTTTTCACCATTGACTTCAATGGCCCATAGGACATAATGGAGCCAAATTGCTGCCAAATTTCTTTCATTCCCTCCTTTCCTTCTCTCCTTCTCCTCTTTCCCTCCTTCTTCCCTTCCCTTCTTTCTTTCTTTCTTTCTTTCTTTCTTTCTTTCTTTCTTTCTTTCTTTCTTTCTTTCTTTCTTTCTTTCTTTCTTTCTTTCTTTCTTTCTTTCTTTCTTTCTTTCTTTCTTTCCCACCTTCTCTTCTCTTTTTTCTTCCTTCCCGTTTCCCTCCTTCTTCCCTCTCTTTCTTTCCCTCCTCCTTTCCTTCTCTTTCTTTCCTTCTTTCCTTCTCTCTGCTCTCTCTCTTTCCTTCCCTCTTTCCTCCTTCTGTGGCCCAACTCTAGTGAGAAGGAGTTTAAACTTTAAACCCCTTCTCTCTTAGCTCCCCCATCCAGACCAGCTGGGGAAGGAAAGGGCAGGCTTTTGAAGATGCCTCCCCCCCTTTTGCTTCCCCTTCTGACATCACTTCCGGTGGTGTCAGGGGGCGTGGCATATGCTAATAGCCTAGTAGCTCATTAGCATACCATATGCTAATGAGCTCCTGCAGCTGTTTTTCTACGAAAAGACCCCTGGCTAAGACCCCATCGATATGGTGACATTCAGCTGCTAGCTGTGTATGACTTGGACTTATTGGCCATTCTCATTGCTTGCAGGATACTTCTTGCTTATGCAACATATTGACATGTGCTTTGGTATTTCCCTGCTCTCTTCAACACAAGTCATTTCTGCATCATTACATACACCAGGATGCATTCAAAATGGAGGGTTTTTTAAAAAACAGATTTCTCCCATGTGAGTTTCAATACCCTCAAAAATGTGCCAAACCAAAGGATCGTGGGTAGCGGTGCTCATGCAGCCCCCAGTTTGGCTCACATCCTGCTCACCAGTCACAAAAAGGAAGGGAATCATTTGGTGGGCTGTGTGGATGTGTCTAAACAAATGTGGTTGTGTTCATTTTGTGTCAGTGTACTGCTTTCTCACACAAGTTAGAAAGCACAATTCCAGCTCTCAACCACTGTCAGAACTACTTGTTGTTACCACCATTTTTTTTAAAAAAATGAAATTGATGCTATTATGCCATTAGGCAATATTCCAATAATAATGTTAGTTCTCCAAAACTTAAAAAAAAAAGAACTATGGAGATATAAGTGGGGACCTGTGAAACTGGGGTGGAAGAATGGAGGGAAGCCTCCTCCTCCTCCTCCTCCTCTTCCAGGGAGCAGAGAGGCTGGGAAGAAAGAAGACGGGAGCCACTGTGGAGGAACAGGTTTTCTCTTTCCAGTGAGTCCCCAGCTTGTATTGCCCAATGGCAGAAACAGCAAAATAGGGCTACAGTAGCAATTTCAAATTTGTTCATAACAAATTTTACGGCGACCATGGTAAGCAGTTCAACAGTTGACAACTGCAGCTGTAACAAAGATGCTACAATCTGGCCCTGTAAAATGCATGGCTACTGTATAGGCTTAACGCTGCCTGACACAATCTTCAACAACAAACATCAAGGCACTGCAGTCAGGAGCCTCCTTGTATCTGGCTGTGTGAGTCAAGCAAGTTAAGTTTGCCTGACAATCATATGTATGTCAAAGTTCTCAGCATCCCTGGTTGTGCACGTGATCTGGGCACACATGAAGCCTTTCACAAATCCAGTTGAGCGCACTCGAATCCCCTGGAAAAAACTAATCTGCGATAACTTCGATACACAATAAACAATGGTCATATTAACTGGCACAATTTTGGCTCTTGACCACAGAAGTTCTGTGCTGAACAACCTTACCAGCTATTCAAGATGATTTTAGTGATCCGTCGTGCTATTTCCAAAAAATATTTGAAGAAAAATGATATTTTCTTCTATTAGGAATATTCTTATTTTCAGAGCCCATCAGCCTCATATCACTTATGAAGCAGTAAGAGTTGGAAAAGCCCAACAAAGTCTGTGAAAACCAACCCATTTTCTTTTCCTCTAAAGTGCAGCTTTAGAGGAAAAGAAGACTGACTTTTTGCACCTGTCAGGAATATAGTTATTTATACTGCAAGGAATCCAGCCTCTTTATAAAAAAAAGCAGGTCAGACGTCATACTGGAAACTTGTTACAGCAAAGGAAACCAATTACAGGACTTAACGTTTAGGGCTCTTAATAATGAAGTACCTGTGGAATCCAGGCCATGTAACAAGGGAGCACTGATGACACGCTGGGGGAGTCATGCTGGTTTTCTGAAAGTCGATTTCCATCAAAACTGCAGCCTTCTAGCTGAAGGCCAGTGATCTGTCATGGAAACATAAAATATTCATATATATATTGGATACAAGTAGTGATTATACAGCAGTCTGTCTGTAGAGATCATGTAAATAACAAAAAAATGCAGAAATTTTCTAGAAGCATATATAAGAATAGCCTAGAACTTCCTATAGTTAACATTTGCATTCTTTATTATGCTAGGAAAAAATACCTGTATATGTCAGCATTTATGTCACTGGCAGGTGCTGAGACACGACAGTAATGGAAACAGAGCAGCGAGAGCCGAGTAAACATTTATTAACAATGCCAAAAAAGAGGGAAAAAAATAAATTCCTGAATAGGCACAGCTTCCCTGTTGAGAAGTCTGACATTAGCGTTCAGTGAACGGATTGAGCTTTTCTACGAGTCACTGAAATGTCGTTCTCGCTAGTATTGTGCAGAAATAATCCACAAGGGGAGTGAATTAAAAAATGTTAACTGTATTTTAAAAACTCTGTGAGATCTAATGCAAACTATAGTTCTGTTGGGATAACAACTCTACCTCAAGGTACTACTCGATGGCTGACATGTTCTGAATGCTTGATTTTAGCCAGTGATCATGAAGGCAACACACAGCTTCTGAGCAAAGTGCTTCGTCCTGACTTTTAATGGAAGTTGAGCTCTGCTGGATTTAATGCCAAAGCCAGTCACGTTTCCAACCCCACTTTCTTTAGTCAGAGCAGTGAAGCTTCCACCAAGTTGTAACTGACTCATGGTGATCCCTCATGGAGTTTTCAGGAAAAGAGATGAGGCAGAGGTGTTTTGCCACGGCCTGCCTCTGCACAGCAACCCCAGTCTTCCTTGGCGGTTTCCCGTCCAAGGACTAACCACGGCTGACCCTTCTTCAGCTGCTGAGCTCTGATGAGCTTGGGCTACTCGTGGCTATTCAGGCTGTTTTCTTTAGGCCTACAGTTTTGAATCAAAGCAATCACTGAACCCATTTCGCCGACAGCTATTCTGATACTGAAATCTCTTGCCATACGCTGTCTTTTGGGAGGAGGTCATACATTGTTTCATCACATGACATTGTTAGGGAAGCCAGTCCCCAGGTGGGGGCAGGGGAGTCCTCTATTTTCCGGGCTCTCCCCAGACACTGGCCATCTGACTGGCGGGGGGGAAGCCCTGACCTAACAGTCATCCGTGGCCCTGCTTGAAAAGAGCGGGCACCATGTGTGTCTGCCTCACAAACTGTGAATTCACAGCTTGCAGGGCAGGTGCCGCAGTGCCCGCTCGTCTCAAGCAGGGGCAGTAAGTGCCTGCCCCGTAAGCCATGAATTTGTGGCTTGCAGGGCAGGCACATGTGGCACCTGCTCTTTTCAGGTGGAGGCTGCCTGCACCTGTCCTGCAAGTGGCAAATTCGCCACATGCAGGGCAGGTGCGCATGGCACCCACTTTTCCAACCATTTAAAGGGAAGGTTCCCTTTAAATGGTTGGGGGAAAGCATGTGTGTGTATGTGTGTGTGTGTGTGTCTGGTGCTCTGTCCCTGATGGGATGATGTCACTCTGTGTGATGTCATTGCGTCAGGGATGGCCCCATCTCCTCCTGGTATGCCTCCCAAATTCTCCCACTGGGGAGAAGATTGGACCTGGCAATCCTACTAATGGGCCATCTTTGGAGCCCCTGCCGCTTCCCTGGAGAGAGAAAAGTCAGTCTGTTGCTTTCTCCTGACAGCAAAAACAAGTGACAGGGACACCCAGGAAAGTTGCTGGGAGAAGGCAACATAGCATGACACTGGTGGTAAAATGATAGTAAAGAGGATATTCTCCTTTGGTGCATGTCTTATGTGTTGCAAATGGCAGCTTGGATATCCTTCCCCTTTTGTATCAAGAGGACAGGAGATGGGAATGAGAGAGAACTACACAGTTATTAAGTGCCACCATGAAGAGATTAATGCTTTACAACTGGTTGCATAGTTCCATTTACCCATTTGATAGTGTTCAGTATTAATGTACAAATGTAATCTCTGCAGAAGAGGCATAACATAGATGGCTGCAGAGTTTGGGTGTTAATGTTTTTTACCCAGCTACTTAAAATTTTCTTCTGACAGATTTTCTCTGCAAAATTCATGCTTCTGTTTTAACCTTAAGTCACAGCCCTGTCAAAATGCTCTTCCTGCAGTGAGTTTAAATGTCTTCTGTCAAAAGAGGCAACAGAGAACACTGACTAAGCAGACTGTTCATTTGCATATGGGCATGGGATTGCCGGGAAAGAGACTCTTGTCCAAGCAATTCTAAATGTCATTAAGAAAGATGCAATTACATACAAATTGATTTTGAATCAAGAATTCATCACAGCCTTAGCAGGAAGGATCTCTACCCTAATCATGCCTTGAGGTTATCTGCTGAGTTAATCATCCATTTCAAAAATGGTAACCTCCTCTAGGCCAAGTTGTAAACTTTGCTTCAGAATGATTAAAAGGGCATCTGCACTTCAAATGGTCTTCCGGAGATTACCCCAAAGTTTATTAGATGACCTTTAAACATATATGTGGAAAATAATATTGCAAGTCTGAATGATGGGAAAAGTAGATTTGTAATTGGGACAATTTTCATCTCAGTAAGACACAACAGATTCCTTTGCTCCCATTACTGGTGTCTTTCTCGTAATCCGTTTCTTGGCACCTAAACCTCGTGTTACTCAAACAATGTTACTCCAACTGAGGTCTTTCAGCCCTAAAAGAGCATGATCAAAGATGCCCCCTCTCTCTATCTCTTTAAGAGGGTGGTAACTGACAGGCTGCCACCACCAAGTGTAGCTTGCCTTTCAAAGATCTCCCCCAGTCCACGGCCATTTCCATTTAACAAGCACCAGAACCATCTTAACAAACACCAGAACCAGTTTGTCTTGACTGAAAAGAGAAGATTCTGACAAGAGATTCACGGTTTCTACTCTCAGCTTTAAAATTCCTTTCCCCTGGACACCACAGTGTTGTTTCCCAGAAGTGGTACAAGGCATTTTCTCACACAAACTAGTTTTTGGTTGCCAGAGAAAGAAAGGGATAGGGTAAAATAAGATGCCCATCATTACCCACAATGAGCTCACAGGACAGGGTCCAACTGAAAACATATTTAAACCAGTCAGACAATTTCACTGAGAAGAGATCTGAATGCACACAGTACCTGAACTTGGAGCTTTGCTTCTCGTATTTGACCTTTCCATGATGCTGTGAATTTTAGACTGTCTACTGAGCAGCTCATCACCCTAGAAGAGAGAAACAAAAAGGAAGTCTAAATGCTGTACAGCCACTAGGGAAAATGAAAGTATTGTTAAAGACTACCTAATGCACTAATAATGGGAATCGTGTTTTTTTTTAAAGATATAAAGAGATATGCAGTATGCTTTAAATTAATTTTTTTCTGGTGGCAAACATTTTTCCCCCAGTGAGATTAAGGATATAAGATAGTAAAAAAGCCACACAATGTTCGCTGAATGTGTACCTTCCAGGAGAACACCTTTTGACCTAAATTTCTCATTTACATGCCTCTATACAAAAGAACATTTCCCCACAGAAATGAACTTCTTCTTACATTCTCCTTATGCTCTGGCACAATTCCCTCTGGAAGTCTCCCCATCCCTTCTTCTTAGTGCTCTGCCTCTAATTGGCAGAAACGTTAGGACTGTAACCGCAATGGGAGAAGGTAGGAACCGGCCTAAATTGTATTGGTGCTATTGTTGCTAGGCAGGGGAATTGAAAACCATAGGCATAAAAGTACTTCCACATTAATTGATTGTGGATGACCTTTCTGTTAACCAGACAGAGACTGGCTGACCAAAAGTTCTAAAGCTAATTCCCAGCACGGAATCTGGATCCTTTCGGGCAGTCCAGTTTTATTCCTTGTAATCTGCTGTCCTGTGCCCTGCCAATGCCCAGCCAGTCTACTGCGCATCTCCGATTATCTTTGAAATTACTATTGCAGTCCTAAAGGTTTCTTGATGATATTTAAATGTGCAAAAAAGAACCTTGAAGCTATTTTTTAAAATAAAAGCTGCTTTGAGATTAGATGAGTTGGAGATGTATGCCGACTTCTTCCTAACACCTTTTTGATTAAAAAAAAAATTACCTCCCCAAATTAACTTTCTTTTAAAAATGGTGATGGGGCTCTGCTACACACATCTTGAGTGTAACAGCAACATACAATTAGCTCTTAATCGCTGTGAGATATATCTGTATCTATCTATATAGCACCAGTGAAATGAATGGAACTTGCTTCCATGAATACACAGTTGAAGTCACACCGTTCTCTCTCACTTGTACCTGGCTCAGATTTCTATTGTATTTGATTTTAGGCTGTCTACATCAAGAGTCCCCAACGTAGGGCTGCCAAACTCCAAGTGGAGCCTGGAGTTCTCCCAGAAGTACAACTCATCTTCAGACTACAGAGATCAGTTCCCCTGGAGAAACTGGCTGCTTAGGAGGGTGGACCCCGTGGCATTATACCCTGCTGAGGTTCTTCCTCTCCCCAAACCCCACCTTCCCCAGGCTCTACCCCCAATTCTCCAAGAATTTTCCAGCTCCGAGTTGGCAGCTGTGTGGTTATGGGTGCTATGGTGTCCACTGACCATTTCCTTAGTGCCTGCCAAGTCTTTTTAGAAAGCGGGCGGGGACCAGCAGGGCTTCATACTGGCCACTGGAGATCTGATTGGCTGTGCATATTAAAAAAAAACACACCCCACATTGCTTTGGCAATAGCTGCCACCACAGCACAAGGGTCTTCACTGCATGACTGAAGGTAAACTAAGTATGTAAGCAAGAAAATAGTTTTAAACAATATGCTCATTTTAAAAGATATCCTGTTAAGCTGATCTTCTGCTTAAAATGTTGAAGAGATATTGTCAGATTTATGTATAACTTCACCTCCCTGACATTTTTTGGTTGTCTCAACCTCCTTTGGCAGGTGCCCGTAGGCTCAAAAAGGTTGGGGACCCTTGGACTACATTCTGTGCCTGCAACTTTTATTTCTTTGCTTTGTCCTAGTTTTTCTCTTTGACTCTCTTCTCTTTCCCTCTAGATTCCCATGTGGTGGAACTAACTAAAACTAAGCTTTGAAGAGCACGGCATCCTGTCTCAATCTCTATCAATCATAAATTGTCCACTAAAACACAAAACAAAACAGGAATGGTTGGTGGTTAGAAATTATTATAAAATACAAATAATCTGGACTGAACTATTACACTACAGAAAAAATAATAATGCCCTACCTAAGATAAGCTTAGGGCTACTTCCCAGAAATAACACTACATTATTTCAAGAATGCTGTACTATCTGTCTGCACGATGTGTGATTACCAAGCCCGCTGGCCATGTATTTGGACCTGAGAGCTCCTTTACACCTTTGATTTTTTTTTTTGTCCTGAGCAAGCAGTAAAAACGCAAGGATTTCTGAGCCCTGGTGCAGTGCCATAGATCGCTGGTTGACTGTATTTGGTTTGATAAGCTATAGGCTGTACAACCCTGTCAGACTGGTTTCTGATCTGATTAGGCTACCCTGGACAAGGAAAGTGAAGCAATTAAGTAACAATAAAAGGAAGACAACGGCTGTAAGAGGTACACAGGACAGCTGCTTTTTTCCGCCTACCTTGCAGTCTCCTGTCGCAAGGCATTTAGAAATGTGTCTGGATGGAACAGTTCTGAGAGGTCAAGGATATCTGAGAGCAAGGTCTGGTTTTCTGCTTTAGTAACCCAGTTCTGTAAAAGAGAAAAGCATTGTTCATCAGCTGGGAAAACCACCTACTCTTATTTGTTGCAAATTCACTGCTGGCCTGCACGCATTTATACATGCATATAGGCCCCATGAAAATCAATGGCAATTACTATGAAATTGGGTGGCAAGGCTAGAGCCGTGGAGGCAAATGTTAAATGTGTGGTTCTGCATGTTTAGTGAAGTCTGTGAAAGAGATCCCCCCCCATTTTGGGAGGGGGGGTGAATGGTAAATTACATGGTGGAACCCATTTAGCATTCTCAAGCAGGTAAGACACTTTAGTTTTCAAAAGCATGACAAGATTCCACACATATTAACTTGGCTCACAACGTGGTTGTTGAAAATTTATTTGTACAGCAGCTCCTGACTCCTGGAGATGTGTTCATGTTCAATCCTGACAAGACAGAGATGATGTTGACCAGGAAAACTGAGATAGCGGAAAGTACTATTCGGCTCACAGTTGGTGTCAGGTACCCTGTCATGTTAATGGAATGAGGGAAGAGGGAGGTTGCCTCCCCCCCACCCCCGAAACCTCATCTCGTTCTCATCCTCTTATCAGGGCTTGACCTTGATACTCCAGCTGCTGGAGTCCACCGCTGGGAATCTTAACTGTCCTAGCATGTTTTCATTAGCTTGTCCGCCTAGCCTGCCGCGCGCATGAAATGTAACCACTGGCTTCTGCTGTGGGGGGTTTGTTTGAATGTAGTATAACCAACTCTGCTTTGCTGTATCTGGCTATTACTGACACAGGACTTGTACACGTGTCTTTGGAATAGTTTCATTAAACACTGTCTTCTGTAAGAAGCCCTGTGTTCGATGACTAGCTGAAGAACCTGACAGTTGGTCAGGATTCAGCTAGAGTTACATGATTCAGTGCTAAGCTTGGGGGTAGTGTTGGATCCCACTCGTCTAATAGAAATACATATAGAACAAAGTTTGAGTCCAGTGGCACCTTTAAGACCAACAAAGTTTAATTCTGCTTTGTTGATCTTAAAGGTGCCCTTTGGACTCAAACTTTGTTCTGTTGCTTCAGACCAACAGAGCTACCCACCAGAAACACAAATAGGTACAGTTGTGAAATTAAAGGACAGCACTAGGAGTGTGCATTCAGATATTCCCAAGGGGAAATTAAACCTGAAATTAGTTGTTTAGGGTTAGCTCAGGGACATCCAAAATGACCCAGAACATTCCCAGAAGTTCAGAAGTAATAATCACCCAGAATTTCTGGAATGTACTGTGAAGGCAGTAGGAGCAGCGAGGGAGAAGAAGCACAGCACAGCCCCCAGCTTTTCCACAGCACACTATCCCTTTTAAATTTTAAAGGGCCACCATTTTCAATGGGAAATCAGGCCTCTGAACTCTAGGTCTCATCCCACTTAAAAGAATGGTTATTTAAAATTTAAAGGGCAGATGCGTTCTTGGACAGCTGAGGGATAGTTTAAATGGGCGGTTAATTTGGCCTCCATATTTGGAAGCCAGTTTACTGCCTATTGAAAAATAATGAGTGGTAGACTTTGCCTCCAGTGTCCAGAAGTCAGGTCTACTGCCCATTATTTGAAGTACTCCCCAGCTGTTCAGCTGCACATCTGTCCTTTAAATTTTAGAGGGCCATTATTTGCAATGGTTGTAGAGGTGACCTCCAGAGTTCAGTCTTCCCAGTGAAAATAACAACCCTTTAAACGTTAAAAGGATGAAGCATTGTGGAACAGCTGGAGGCAGGGCACACTTCCTATCTCTCCCTCCCTCTATCTGCATTCTTGATGACCCAGGGTGTGATGGGGATAGGCAACCAAAAGATTTTTTTTAACTAAATGAGTTTCAAGTGCTGAAAATTCTAAATGTGAATTGTACCTGAAAACAATTCCTAAAACTGTGTCCCATGAAATTTCAGCATAATGAAAATTGTGCTTTACAAAAAAAAATGATACAAAATTAAAGTTTTTATTTGAAGTGTACACTTTACAGTGCTTAAGATTTCTTTAAAGCATTTGGAAAAATGGATTGCTAAATTTGAATATTCTGGGGTTTGTTTTTTTACGTGGCTACTAAAATTTGCCTTTGATTGCTTTTCTTTAGACAACTTACGTTGGTGTTTTAACTGAATTCACAGCACTGAAAAGAATATCCTTTCTTTTTGTTTCCCTGAGGTAATTTTAAATGTCTTGTATCAGAACAAACATGAGAGAATATTGACAAATCAATTGGTTCCTTTGCATATAGGTTATGACATTGTGAATGCAAAAAAATAAAATAAAAAATCTGGGCTTACATTGGAACAAAAATGTCTGGTTTTATGAAAGTTATTTACTGCACATAACCAGCACTAAAGAGCTGTGAGCTACTGCACACATTTAAAGTGGCCACCTAGGCTTACTTGTACAGGTCATAATGACTGTAGATATTATTTCTTGATATAATGTACCTTATTTATTCATCTCCCCTATGAATGTACAAATATGTCACTTTTTGCTTCTTTTTGTATGTTTTATGAGGAATTTTTGAGGTCTGTTTTCACTGTGGCTGTTCCCTATTCAGTTCTTCTATGATATTTTTATATCATTTCTACACAAAGCATGCAAAATTAACATTGACGTGTAAAGTTAATGGGACAAATATGGTGCATGGAAACAGAAAACAGCATGAAAATTTGTCCGTAATGGGTCCCATGTTGAAATGTAGTGTGAGAAATTCAGTGGCATCCTTAATGCCTTCTCATACTAACATCGCATTACATGCTACAATATTTACCATGCTTTTGAGTAAGTCTGACAGCTACAACTTATACATTATTACATACGTTCAAAACTTTACAAGTTAATAACATTATTACATAATATATATGTACTACTAGACATAATACAAGAGAAGCACCTGTACTAATATTTGGTATGGAAAGTGAAAGGTGGTGAATTATGTTAACTACAAACAAAATATCTGTTTGTAGCTGTTTAATCATGAGTTCTATGCTGCAAAATAAAATGACTGCAGAGACACAGAGCTTTCATGAATGCAATCAAAACACACAGTGATAAAAACTAATATTCTGAGGGATAGTTCCCAGCAATGTAGTGGAATGCATGTGACCACTAAGATGCCCCTCAACCAAACTCCCCCCGCAAGCATATAAACACATAAATATTGTACTTTAAAATACATGATATAGTATAAATATAATATAATAGATATAATATAATAATAAAAATGCATTCCACACTTATGAACTGAATTGCAATTAATTTGTTTTGTGATATTCACACTCATTCAAAGCACAGATAGCAAGATCAGATATTCAAAGAAGTACTGCTGGTTGTTAGCAAGGAATGTGGGGGAGGAACAAGGAAAGTGTTGCTGAAAAGAGGAGAAGGGAGTCTGCCTAAACAGGTGACTGAAAAAATCAGCAGAGTCATGCTTCTACAAAGTGGTACTGCAAAACTAAGAAGTGAAAAGGGAAAAATCTGTTCATTTCCTGTGAATTTCCATTCTTGGTGGTTCTGGATCGAGGCAGCCTGCTGTGTTAGGAGACACATCTCCCATGGTTGCGGGAAGTGTTATTAAGCTTTGATGGATACCCCCCCCAGGGGCTTTCTTTGACGATCCCCAAAACCATTACTAGGAAACTATACGTTAAATAAGGTAATCCAATAGCCTTAAATAATCAAATATGACAAAGAGAAAGGTAAAACACTAAGGAGGCATAGAGTCATCATCAGTGTTCCCTCTAAGCTGGGTTAGTGTGAGCTAGCTCACAGTTTTTTAGCCTCTGGCGCACACATTTTTGTCTTAGCTCAGCAAGGATGGCTCAAGAGCAAACTAATTTTTGTAGTAGCCAAATTCCTCGCTCACAACTTTAATGCCAGTTCCTCACAAACCAGAATTTTTGCTCACAAGACTCCACAGCTTAGAGGGAGCACCGGTCACCCCCCCCCGACCTCCTAGAGTCTATGCAGGCTTCCCAGCCCAAAGGTGGAAAGACTGCCTCCACTCTGGAACCACTGAAACTGAAAATTCGTGGTACAGCAAATATGCCCTGCTGATATACAGAAAAACTATTTATACTAAGGAAAACTATACTGAACAAATGAGACCCAATCTACAATCACCTGTTATTTAATTTATTTACTATGTTTATAGGCTGTCTTTCTCACTAGACTCAAGGCTGTTTATAAAGTGTAAACTGATACAATGAACAGGATGAGACATCTAAGAAGCAATGTACTAGGGTTACAGACATTTAAAACAAGCACAGAATATTAGACATTATTTGGAATGTGGATACAGTGTAGAATAATGGTATCATTAGATACCAAGCAGAAAAATGGTATTACATCAGAAGAAAATAATGCGATGACAGCAGGATAATAAATGCAACAAATAGATAATATATCCCTTTCTTCCTGTCAAGTTGCAACCACCTTAAGGTGACCCTGTAGGGTTTCCAAGGCAAGTGATATTCAGGAGTGGTTTGCCATTGCCTGCCCCCACCTAGGAACCCTGGACTTCCTCGGTGGTCTCCCACCCAAATACTAACCAGGGCTGACGCTGCTTAGCTTCCAAGATCTGACGAGATCAGGCTAGTCTGGACCATCCAGGCCACAAAGAGAATACAGTACACAAGTTCCCTTTCCATTGTAAGTGTGTTTCTGAACCATTCCACTGTAGTACAGCCCTATAACCTTTATAAAAATGCCCTCCTGAACAATTCTGTTTTATATAGTTTATGGGATAACAGAAGCTATTATAAAATCCTGCTGTTGTAAAAAACTTGCTGCCAAATGCTGCATCAGCTGAGGCAACATCTATATGATAATAATGAGCGAAAGTATGCGCTGATTTCCAAGTGGATGCCCGCTGACAATCTGCAGCAAAGCCCTTTGGAGACTCCCCACTCCAAGCCTGCTATGCAGTAACTATACATCCCACGATTCATATCCCCAAGCAGTCATCCTTAAAAGATACAAAGACTTTCTAGTAGCCTTTGTTTTAGGCATATACAAACTATGTGCCTTTTTAATGTCTGAAGAATGCCATTCCTGCTCCAATGGGTGAGAAACATTAGAAAAGAAGGAGGGTAAGACAGTTTCCCCTACCCTACGAAACACCAAATTAACTTGAGGGATAAATGCAGGATCAGGCTGAAGGACCACCTTGTTATTATGAAAGATACAGAGGTGCTTATTAATTAAGAGAGGATAAAATTCTGTGGTCAGATGTATAGATGTAGGTGATGGCGGGGAATACACAAATTTATACTTTGCATTTTGCTCCAGAAATGTGAAAAGATGGAAGTGTATATTATGCATAGTCTGTCACAGCTTTAGTGATCACCAAGCTACCATTGAATCAATAACGTAGCACTGAGTCATAATCAGCCCATGGTGATCCCATCTGCAGGGCACTCAAGGCAAGGGATGGGCAGAGGTGATTTGCCTTTGTCTTCCTCTGCATGGCAGCCCATCTTCTTTGGTGATTTCACACTCATCCAAGTACTAACAGTGGCTGACCCTGCTTAGCTTCCCAGCTCTGACAAGCTTGGGCTAAGCTGGGCTATTTGGGCAACTCTCTCTGTATGTACCTATATATATATATCTCATGTGAAGTTAAAAGACGACCTAAATCCTGCCTCTTCCTTATGTCCTTACATGCATTCATTCTTCCCCATCAACCTACAGTATTCTATTTTTTAAAAAACTCTTCTGAAAAGTCCTCAAGTTGTTTCTTCCCAGCCTCCTTCTGTGGTTTGTAAGTAATTATCTCTTTGGCTCCAGGCTTTCAGCTTGTCGACCGCTTCAGCAAAGAGATGCAGGCTTCACTGAAGGAGGCATAATTGGTACCCATCCCATGCAGCCAGTCTCTTGTATTTAAACATCTCCTCATCTGATGCCAGGTAGAACTAGAACTTTTCAGCTAGTGTTATCAGAAGCTTTGTCCAGTTAATTCTCTTATTCCATCTCTTGCATGGGCTGGCCCAACAAGTCAGGAAACTTCATCGTAGATACATTTCTCTCCTGCAAAATATTGCTGATCTCCTGGCACTGAATCATAGTTGGAGAAGCTGCTGAAACTATAATACCGCTAAATAAACTGTAATTTGTTTTTTCTGTCACAGTGTCAAAACATATCACTATGCCCTTTCTCCCAACCACAGCCATGTAATCAGGTGACCTTTAAATATGTCACAACACAGATTATGAATGCTCATCCCAGACAATTAAGACTGAGCTGGAGTCTTCTCTTTTTTTGTTTCTATATTCATTAGCAATATATTGGTCAACGCTGCATGCTTTTGATGATTTAACAACAGTTTTTCGTACAGCAGTTATCTCATTCCCATTAGAAGGATGGGAGCTTGCAAATTGTTCACTTATTCAAATGTCATGGAGTTATTTTGCAATCTGCATTTAATAAATTCATTTTAGTTGCATCTTCAAATAAATATTTAACTCTTTAAGAAAGTTATGGGCAAGCATTTGCATTCAATCAAATTCTAAGAGACTAAAATGGCTGACAATCATATTTTGTCTTCATTGAAGTCAGAAATAATTATTTGGTAATTTAAGTTTTCATAAATTCAAAGAACGTAGCTAGGAAGTGGATATTAGAAAGCACAATTTTGAATAGCCAGCCCCTGACATTGATACCAAGAACAAAGAAATTTAACCTCGACCCAAATGATCATGCTGGGTTAGGGATTTCCCCCACCCCCTTTATGTCATAGCTTTACAGCGCAGAGGTTTTCTTTTTTTGGGGGGGGGGGGTAACCTGATGTCCTCGTGGCACAGTAAGGAGGAGTGTGACCACAGCAATAAACTATGTTTCTTTAATAATGTTAACCAGGTATCAGCCAGCATGATGTAGTGGCTACTGTACAGTTACAATAACCCTATCAGTTTGGTTAGGTTGAGAGCATGTGACTCATAAATGGTCACATAGCAAACTTCCATAACAGAATGGGAAGCTGCACTATGCCATATGGAAGCTTGCTGGGCAAGCATGGGCCAGTCCTATACACTCAGATTAACCTACCTCACAGGGTTGTTGTGAGGATAAAATGGAAGGCAGGAGAATGATTCCTTGGCTCCCCACTAGGGAGAAATGAACTAAGTAAATAAATTATCTAAAGATCTATGGTTGTCTCTAAGACTCAATACATATGTGATTGATGATATTCACAGAAGAAGAGCTGCAATTCTTCATGAGATGGTAGGATCATGTGATGGGCCACTTGTAGGACTATTTTTTGCACAGAATAGCTGACTGGATATTCGAAACCAAGTGAAACTGTCTAAGGCTGCTGCCGCTCTTGGCTGACTCTCTTTGCCAGGAGAGATGGGCATGTACTGATGGTGCCAAGAGAGCTGCCGTGCTGGATATGATAAGTATATGACTGAAGGAAGGAGGGTTGTGGATAGCAGAGTTGTGTGATTATGTAAACCTCTTTCCTAACCTTCCCCCTCATTATTACTTCTAACTAGGAATGAATGGTCAAACAATCAGAAAAAGAGTAGTGCAAAACAAAACCAAGGACCCAAACTAGGCAGGTTTGTCTCAGGATTCAGAGCTCATGCTCCTTTCCCTGTTTGGCCACTGGTTCAATGGCTCCGATTTCTAAGTCCTGGATCATTTTGTAGAGCTGGTAGTGTTTGGAGGGACTGTTGCAGATGGGGGGAGAAAACCAACCAACCAACAAACAAAAACACACCAAGAAACAAATACTGTGTTTCCAGGCAATGGTTTAAGGCATAGCCTTTTGTAGCCAAAGATGTTCAATCCTCTGCTGGTTCAGCTTGCATCTTGCTTGTCGGTTGAAGTCAGTGAGGCAACAGTTTGACATGCTGCTTCCCTGCCTCTGAACGCTTTGGATGTATCCATCTGTGTGGTTACACACTGTTTTCCGCTGCCTCCCTCCACCACCCATCTGCCCTCAGGGATGTGGGCATCTCCTCCAGTGAATAAAAATATTCAGTTTGAGGACAATTTGTCCACAGGCAACCACATGCTGATTTGTTACATTAGATTCTTCTAAATCCACTGAACTCTGCTTAGGAAGGCCCTTTTGTTGATGGAGGAAAAATTTGACCCTCTCACCCTGTAGTGCCCATGGCTATCAAACGGGGGGGGGCGTCATCTCATGTGCAAACAAGGATGCCGCCTGGCAATTGTGTGATGAATTTCTTAGCATCTGGTACTCTAACACCAATCAGGAGATAGTGGACCTGGTTCAATGAACTTTGGAAGCAACCTGCATCCGGTGAGTTCCTATATTCAGAACTCTGCAAAAGCTCCTCCTGATGGACTTTGCTTGATGACTGACAGACAAGGATGGCTTTAAAAGTCAGAAAAATCCCTCCCCTAGTGCCATGGAGTTTTAGCCTGCCGAGGCTTGGATCATGGGAGGCAAAGCTAGGTAAAGCCTGGGACAGGCAACCAGGAGCTGAGGATGGGGTGGAGGCAAGGGCGTAGACTTTGCAATTTCCCAGGGGGGACTGGGGCTGGGCCAGAGGCATTGCTAAGTCATTAAAAGAACTGGGACCCAGTGACATCATAGGGAGGAGCCAGTGACATCACAGGCCATTATCTATGGAGGTGGAACTATGTGGCATTTAGGGAGGGGCTCCCCAGAAAATTAGGGTGGCCTGGGAACCCCTGGGAACCCCCATAGCAATGCCCCTGGGTTGGGCTAACCCCAGGAACAGGTGCCTTCTTAGCACACTGCTTAGAAACTCCACCTTAAAATGCAGCACAGATTCTATTGCTAGGGAATGTTTTTCCACTCTGGGAACTGTCATTACAGTCCTAGAATAGCCTATCTCGACCCAAAAACCTTATTGGGAAAACCATTCTGCATTTTCTTTGCAACTTTTTTGGGCTGCAGTGTATTTCAGCAGAGCCCATGCAAGTCAACTGGCATTCCTGGCTCCTATTATCTCCAATGGGCCTTCAAGCCTCTCCCATTATTTCCAATGGGCAATCCTGTCATTCCTTTTAGTACATTGCAGTTGGTTGCCCCTTTGAAACTACCACAGCATTTTAAGTAACAGCAAAACGAAGAGCATGAACATAGAGTGCACATCCCTTACCAATGTTCTCTCTCCAGGCTGCACATAGATCAAAAGGAAATTTTAAAAGGCCTCTGATCTGCACGCCCCCTCATCTTGTTCATGCAGATGGGCTTACAATTTAAAAATGAAATGGAGATTGAAAGAAGAGCAGCCCACCCCCACTACCATGAAAAAAAACAACTGTTCTCAATCAAGGATATATAGACCTAAGTAAAATACACCCCTCCTCTGCTCCACCTGGCTGTTGTGCATCCTACATGAAGCAGGGTGATTCAGCAGATGCAAGCCAATGTTAGTGGTCTGCATTCACCATACAGAAGAACCAGAGCTTCCAGTTTCAGCACTGGAGCTAGGGGTGCCAGCCTCCAGGTGGGACCTGGGGACCCCCTGGAATTACAGTTCATTTTCAGACTACAAAAATTAGTTTCCCTGAAGAAAATGGATGTTCTGGAGGGTGGACTCTATGGCATTGTACCCCATTGAGGTCCCAGTCCTCCCCAGGCTCCATCCCCAAATCTCCAGGAGTTACCCAACCTGTATTGGGCCACCCCTCACCCCCCATCCCCCAGAGGTGGACAGGGAGAACCTGGCAACCCTAACTAGGGATGTTTTAACAAGGGAGGGAGGCGAGTGGTGGAAAGAAAGCAAATAGATGGGAAGAGAGGAAGGAAGGAAGGAAAGAAGGGGGGAGGGAGGGGAGAAATGAAAAGAAAGAAAATAGAAATCCCTCTCCATAATTTATCCAGGAGTTCAGGGGAGAGTTGGTCTTGAATGTATGCATTTAAACTCTTCGAGGTTTCACCTGCCCTCCCCCTCCCCCTCTCCCTTCATGGGTTGTGTGTGCGTTTTCAGTGATTGTAAACTGCTGATTCCTGGCTTTCCTAATATCCTCTCTCTGTCAAGGGAAGGGGTGGAGCTCAACAAAGAACTCAGAAGAGTCTCCTCTTGGAGGAAATAAAAGGCTCTGGTGGCACAAGGCTGCAGGAAAGGTGCCTGGGCACCCAGCCGCCCAGAGATCCTCCATGGATGCTGGCCTCCCCCCCTCCTGACCTCCCTGCGTGGCTCTGCAAGGCAAGCCTTGTGTGTGGGGGGAAACAGAAGAACAAGTGCACAGGGCGCCCAGCCGTCCCAAGGCTGGCAATCCTCCATGGATGCTGGCCTCCCCCCAACCACTTCACATGGTTCTCTGCAAGGCAAACCTTGCAAGGAGTGGGAAAACAACAGCAGCAGCACGAGGCTGCAGGAAGGGTGCCCAAGAGTCCAGCCGCCCCAAGGCAGGCAAACCTCCATGGATGCTGGCCTCCCCCCACTTCCCCCACCTCCTGACCTCCTGCAAGCCTTGCAGGGAGAGAGGGAAAAAAAAGGGTGCAGGGTGCCCAGCCTCCCCGAGGCCGGCAATCCTCCAAGGATACCAGCCTCTCCCCCCAACCTCCTTGCATGGCTCTCTGCAAGGCAAGCCTTGCAGGGAGCGGGAAAACAAGAGCAGCGGCACAAGGCCACAGGAAAGGTGCTTGGGCACCCAGCCACCCCGAGGTTGGCCTCAGCCAGCCAGCCTGGGCACTCTCTGCCTAGTGCCCACCACCCCACCCCTGAAAACATCACCCCCTCGCTGGAGCCCCAGGACAGCTCCTTACCTTTCTGCGCGGGAAAGCTGAAAGCACTGAAAACATGTGCCGCACCCAGCTCCACCAGGCCCAACTGAGGGTTTCTGGGAGCTGGGGCTTAGCTTTCAGGAAGCAAGCCCTGAGTTTCCTACCATCCCACCTGAAGTCTCAGAAAGCAGAGGGAAAAACCCCTCTGCTTTCAAAATGGGTTGGGGGTGGCGTGGGGTGGTAGTGGCAAGGCTTGTGAGCCTGGTTGCCCGGGGGGCTCAGTCACCCCTGGAAAATTTCGGAGGTAACCTCAGCCCTCAAGCCCCCTGAAGTTGACACCTATGGGTGGAGGAAAATCCAGAGGAAAAAGCCAGCAGAACAGAGGCTGGAGTGGTACTGAGGCATGCCCTCCTAACTATGGTTGCAGAGAAAGACAGAGGATGATGGGAGGTCAGAAACTACGACAATCATGCGCTGGGAGCAGATGTTACAAAGAAAGCCAGAAGTCAGATGCTAGGGTGACAGAAGCTGACACAACCCAGGAGCCAAGGTCTCAAGAAAAGACAGAGGCAGCAAGTAGGAGAGTACTAGCAACAGAGCCCCAGGATAAGCAATGAAGTTTCGCTGGGGCTTTATAGCCGGTTTCTGCTCCAGGGAGCCAATGGCTGAGTTTATAGGTAGAGTTCTCCCCCAAGGCTCAGGGTTCTTCCTATAGCCGCTGGAACCAGCTCACCCTGTAGACACTGCACCTCACCACATGGGGCAGCAGTACTCATCCCAAGGCTGGCCAGTTCAAAGTCCCAACGTCCCTGACAGTCTCCAACCAGGAGATACTATTTTTGTAAGTGAAAACTGGATTTTGGACACCAGTGAAAGAACAGATAATAGCACGAACCATTCCTGATAGCATAAACTTGACTAAAAAGAACTGTGCTAAAACGGAGAATCAAAGTACTATACACAAAGCGCTATTGTCACAGAGTTTTTGCAAAGTTTAATGAAATTTCATGCCTGTGAAGTGGCCTAATGTATCTAATAATCCATGGCAATACAGAAAGGCTGAAATGTTAATTTGCTGGTGCATTCTTCATCTCAGTGTATGTTCCCAAGGGTAAAGCCATTCTACATGGAAGAATTAAATTAAAATCCTCTTTATTATAGAACTTCCTAATACAATATGCCTCATCTACAGAGAATTCTAGGGAGCCTATTAAAGGAATGAATTTCTAAGCTAGTAACAGTAATAAACTTTTGACTACAGTATTTGTCATGTTCTATGGATAAATCTTTCTATCTGTGTGAAGCTCTGTTTTTGCAAAAAGAATCAGACTGAATATAATCAGCTGTTTTGGAATGCACTGTAAGTGTTATTTGGTTATTAAAAAAACTTACTTTTTCTAGAACATATTTTCTTCTGTTTAAATGTGTTACAATATTTTTCTAGTTCTGCAAAATGCTTTGAAAAGTTATCTAGTAAATGTTTACTAGATAAGATGAAAAATAGTATTGTGGACTGTGAAGAGTGTTCTAGGCCAAAAGGTATCATGCTGAGGGTAATTTTATTTCAGGGCGACAATACAATCAAATACCCTGTAATAATGCAGGCATAAAGTTTTACAGAGATGTGTGTGTATGTATGTAAGAAAACAGAAATATATATGCGCACACATAAATTTCTGATTTCTTAGACTTGCAGATTTTTAGTATGATACATTTTCCTATTGCCAATTATATAATGACTCAGACATCTGCAGCCTGAAATAAGAGCTACAATGCAACACAAAAGAATTGAGCAATTTGTGTTAGCGCTCTAATCTGAAAATAATTCAGTAATTTCTGTGTTATTTCTAACCAAGGGCTCTGCCCTTGCTCGCAGTGCTGACTTAATGGTCACTCAGCTGACCTCAAGCTTAGTACCTAGCCAGCTATTAAAAAGGACCCTTCTGGCTCTGTGAAGCTCTATAAAATCGCAAAGACTCAGAGCTTGCTCCTCACTCTGACCATCTGGACTCACTGGAGAGGAACCTGCCTGGCTGAGCTTCTCGTCCTTTCCCCTGCACTGCTGCTTTTTAGGACCTGACCTCCTGCCTCTCTTTGGAATCTGTTTACCTGCTCCTGCTCCTTCTGTCTTTCAGGAGCTGATAATGGAACCTGACCACTGCCTGCCCTAGACTATGCTACTGACTGATAGCTTTCTTCCTCCAGGATCCTAGTCTCTGATGCTTGGGGCCTGATTCTAACATGCTTTACTAGCTCTAGAGTCCTCGAGGCAGAAAGAGTTGTGAAAAGACTGAATAACGATTAACTACTGACTATCCCTTTTCCTGGATCAGTATGTCTTGCCATGAATACAAAATACGGCCCTGGGCAAGCCACTGTTCTATCAGTCTCAGCTTCTTTATTTTATTTTATTTTATTTATGAAGATGAAGAGTTGGATTTATACCCTGAGGACAAAACGGGGACACACACACACACACACACACACACACACACACACTTAATCTTGAAACCTAGGAACCAGAACCTAACACACACACACACAGACACACAGACACACAGACACACAGACACACAGACACACACACACTTAATCTTGAAACCTAGGAGCCAGAACCTAAAGATGTAAGTCAAACAGAATAGAGGGCCAACAATAAAAACTTAATACCTATAATATAAAAATATGTTGTTGTTGTTGAGTCGCACAGTCAAGTCCGACTCTTCGCGACCTCATGGACCAGATCACGCCAGGCCCTCCTGTCTTCCACTGTCCTCTGAAGTTTGCTCAATTTCATGTTCGTTGCATTGATGACACTGTCTAACCATCTCATCCTTAGCCGTCCCCTTCTTCTTTGACCTTCAATATTTCCCAGCATCAGGGTCTTCTCCAGTGAGTGCTCCCTTCTCATTTCGTGGCCAAATTTATTTATGTATTTATTAGCAAAGAATTAAAAACATATAAGGGCTCAATCATACCTCATGAAAAAATACCAAAATCATACATGGAAGAAGAAGAAGAAGAGAAGGAGGAGGAGGAGGAGCTTGGACTTATACCCCGCCCTTCACTACCCAAAGGAGTCTCAGAGCAGTTTACAAACTCCTTTCCCTTCCCCTCCCCACAACAGACACCTTTGTGAGGTAGGTGGGGCTGAGAGAACTCTGACAGAAACTGCACTTTTTCAAGAACAGCTGTGCCAGAGCTTGTGACTGACCCAAGGTCACATCAGCAGGTGCAAGTGGAGGAGTGGGGAATCAAACCCGGTTCTCCCAGATTAGAGTCCGCAAACTTAACCACTACACCAATGGACTTGACCTGACACGTTTCGGCCTGTACACTCTGCCCTTCACTTGGAGTCTCAGAGCAGCTTACAATCTTCCCTTCCTCTCCTCAAAACTGATACCCTATGATGTAGGTGGGTCTGAGAGAGAGAGAGCTCTGAGAGAACTGCTCTTGAGAGAACAGCTCCGAGACAACTTTTGGCTGACCCAAGGTCACCCAGCTGGCTGCATGTATAGAGGAGTGGGGAATCAAGCCCGGTTCTCCAGGTTAAAGTCTGCCGCTCTTAACCACTACACCAAACGGGCTCTCTTTATAGTCCATCTTAATCATTACACCAAACTGGCTCTCTTTATAGTTCACCCTCCTCACAGGGAGTCAAGGCAGATTACACATAGTGAGTGTCCCGGTTCCAGGGACCCAGGATGTAACCCACAACCCCCAGGGACCCCAATGACCACCAACTCACCCAGGAAGCCCACAGACCAGGAGGATCCTGCGGTGCCAGACCCTGCCAGCGGAGGCACAACAGTCTGGACCAGCCTATCCATGAAGCAAGGGGTTGCGAGGAGCAGACGGCGAGGCCGATGGCGCCCGGGAGGGGCTGACGGCGAGCGAATGAACACTCATGACCCTGCACGCTGGCGGTGGTGGCGGCGCAGCCCTAGGCTAACAGGACTGCCACCGGCATAGCCACGACCACACCCAGGCTGCGGGGACGGTGTCAGAGCTTATCACGGGGGGCAAGATTGGGAGGAACAGGAGGGAGGCGGGGGACAGGAGACGGTGCTGGGAAAGGGAGCTGGGTATAAAGGAGAGGGAAGCAGAGGGGCCGGGGAGGAAGGGTGTGCTCGGAATTACCTGAGACAGCCAGAGAGAGAGAGAGTCCGGGGAGGATGCTGAAAGGCCAAGGAACCGACGCATGGAGGTGGAGGGACTTACGGAGTGCTGTTAACTCTGTCCCCTACCTTTCTGAGGCCCCCACACTCCCCCTCTCCTTTACAGGCTTAATCTTCCTGAGCCATCGGCCTTCCCCCGCCCGGAATCGCCACGGCCACCAGAGGGTCTCCACCGAGGACCCAGGGCGAGCTCGACAGTGAGTCAGAACAATCAACAAAATGGGACACTCAAAAAACGAATGCATTAGGATATTAGAAGTCTGGAACCACCAGAAAGAAACAGAAGTATAAAGTAAGTATTAACACGACACATTAAGCAGCACAGAAACTACATAACAGGATCCTGCATACAATACATTATATACAGCAATAAAGACCACAAGTCCCAGTCACTTTATCCAGTAAGTCTGTGAAACCATTTTGCCTGTGAAACCAGCTTTAATACCTGTGCAGAAAAGCCCTCCTGAAATGTTCATTTTTACATAGTTTGCAGAAGGTGAAGAGAGTGGGAGCTTTCCCAACCTTGCCCGGCAGGCCATTCCACAAGGCAGAACAGTATATGAAATATGGGGATAATGCCTGCCTAGTGTGCCAAGTTTTTGTAAGGATTACTAAGATAATGCATGCAAGATGCTTTGAATGCTATGGAAAACAGCATAAAAGGTAATATTCTTCCACTACCACTGATAGAATGCATCATTATACGAAGGAATCCATTATTACCATTGGAAAGCTGTGCACAGTCAATGATGAGTCACTGCAATCACAGCACAGAAGTTCAGGTTCATATAAAGTGATGAAACTGTCAACACTCCAACTGCCTGTGGCTGACACAGGAAGACAGAGAGACACGAGAATGCTTCCTAAGCCCAATTACAGTTTATCTTTCTTGTGTCAGTAGCCAGCCTGGGGTTTTCTTTCAAAGAAGAAAGGTGGGGATATAAACATACATAAAATGCACATGAATGTTAAAATGATTCAAATGCTAATTCTTAGTGAAGTAGAAAACTGTACCTGGATAGCGAGTGTTCGAGCAACGACAGCTCTGAGATATTGTAAAGGATCTTCTGGACCTTCCCACTTGCTTTGCCAAGCGAGGGGGCACTGAAATAAAGAAACAGTAACTGGCCACAGGATCACACTATCGCTATGGTCATTCTTTGTAAAATGTTTAGGAAAATTACATAGGAGTTTTTTAAAAAAGGCATATATACTGCGAAGGCACAGACTTGCGAGCCCCCTGCCCCTGTTCCTTTGGGTTGGTCCCCGGGAGGCTGGGAAACCCTGCAGCAGCCCCAGGTCTCTGCCTAGCAAAACCACCCTTACACCCAAAGGTTACCAAAAACAAACTGGTTTATCACCCAATGGATATCACCATCAGCAGTTCTGAGAGCCTCTCCTGCTAAACAAAGCGGGATGTCTAGCACACGGTACCTGCATTGCTGTTTAGAGATGCTGCCTAGTTGACTTGTCTACCACACTCCAGGGATGGTGAGTTTACTCTCTGCCCCTCCCTGCTACTGCACTTCAGACAGCACAACCAAATAGGTGTGGTGTGCTCCCGGGGTTCAGGCTCAGAGCATTCGAAATATAAGGAAGTTTAATAAATTAATAAAAATAATACACATGGTCTACTCAGTAGAAATGAGTAAGAGTCCAGTAGCACCTTAAAGACTAACAAAATTTGTGGTAGGCTATCAGCTCTTGTGAGCCACTGCTCACTTCTCAGTGAGCAATGACTCATGAAAGCTCATATCCTACCACAAATTTTGTTAGTCTTTAAAGTGCTACTGGACTCTTACCCTTTTCTGCTACTACAGACTAACACGGCTACCCATCATGGTCTGTTCAGGCATTCAGACTGATCAAGGGTACAAAGGAAAAGTGAAAACTTGCAGCCCACTTTCCCTGTGCTTTGTGGTGGTGGAAAGGGCCATCAAGTTGCAGCTGACTAATGGTGACCCCATAGGGTTTTCAAGGAAAGGGGTGAATAGAGGTGGCTTCCTTGGTGGTCTTCCATCCAAGAACTCACCAGGATCTAGACTTCTGTGATCTGGTGACAGTGGGCTATCCTGGGCCATCCAGGTCAGGAACTATACTTGGTACTTATCCTAAACAATCTTTAAATAGGACACGCTAGTATTACTTAAAGTTGCAGTCGTTCAAATTTTCCTTGGTTTTCATGCTTGGGACTGTATAGTTTAGAGTCCATATCAGCAGGTCAAGGGTATAATAACTTTTAAATTCCATTTCTAACTTTTAGATTCCATAAACATATCAAATAATGCAATTTTATATGCTAAGTAAGTCATATCCTGACTTGGATAGCCCAGGCTAGCCCAATCTTGTCAGATCTTGGAACCTAAGCTGGGTCAGGCCTGGCTAGTATTTGGATGGAAGATTTCCAAGGAATACTTAAGAACATAAGAGAAGCCAATGCTGAATCAGGCCAATGGCCCATCTAGTCCAACTAGATGGCCAAAAATACCAGGTGCCATCAGGAGGTCCAGCAGTGGGGCCAGGACACTAGAAACCCTCCCACTGCTGCCTCCCCCCCCAGCACCAAGAATAGAGTGCATCACCTGCCCCAGACTGAGAGTTCCTATCTATAACTTGTGGCTTATAGCCACTGATGGACTTCTGCTCCATATGTTTCATACTTGGGTCGTGACATGGAGGCAGGCAATGGCAAACCACCTCTGGAACATCTCTTGCCTTGAAAACCTTGCGGGGTCACCATAAATCAGCTGTGACTTGATGGCAAAAACCAACAACAAGAAGTTATAAATTATGCATTTTATGTTGCTAAAGCAGTAAAATTATTTTAAGTCTGATAAGATAATTTTCCCTCCAAATTTCCATTTTTTCCACCAAAAAACCCTTCAAAATGTCTGGAAATTCTACATCTCTACCTCTGAGTAAGGCAACCTGATTATTTGCTTCCAGATTCATTCACTTTGTAAGCTAAGGTTTTATACCGTTTGAAGAGCCTTTCTTCTTACCAGGAAATGATTGAAAATCTACACTGCCAAGTCCCAAAATGACTCAAGGGGAGAAAGACAGCAAGGCTCTATACCTCTCTGGCTCTGCGACATGTTTACATACAGAAAAAGCTGTGTTATCTGGCATTTTGTTATTTGGACAACTCAGTTTACTGGCATCTGTCACGGCTAGCAATATGTCTAGAGGCAAAAGGCCCATCCCCACGTTTACCTGTCACTGCAGGGAGGTGGGAGGAAAACCTAGTGCCTGAATGGCTTGCTGGCATCAATTTGCTCTTTCACTCAGGGCTAAAGTTCTCAGCAAGGACAAGCAACAAGCCAGGCCCTTTTGCAGGCACTGCTATCTACAGTGAGGGCAGCTGCAAATCTGGAACTAGCAGAGTTTGGCTGGACCATCTAGACCTTCGGATCACCTGGAAGGTTCACAGAGGAATGTGTTGGGCTACTCTCCTTTCTACCGTTTCACTATGAGGTTTCTGCTTGGACTCTCCCCCTGACACCACTGTCATCCAACTAGGTGAAAACAACCTTTCATGCCAGAAGGGGGTTGACCTCACCATCTCCATAGCTGCAGACTTATGGACTCATCTCCAGATTTTCAGATACAAAGCTGCAATGGTCTGAGGCACAGGGCCATCTTGCCAGACAAAGCAGACCTGGCCAGATGGAAAGTCAGCAAGGCGACATGGATAGCCATTGAATCTGCAGGTGGCCTCTTGATACAGGATCCAAAATTTTCATTCTAACAGGCTGCCCTCCTCAGGGCTGATGGCGTCCATCTCTCTGAGTGGGGTGGGATATTTAGATCCATGGGTTTGCAATGGGTTGCTTTGCTGGCTGCAATCATAGAAGCTTTGGCAGGAGCTGGGCGGGTGGCCTGGCTCTTGTGGCAGTTTGGGCATTGGAACAAATCCACTGGTGGAGGAGACTGCTCCTGTGTGCCCGAGTCCCCCCTTTTGGGGATTCCCTTAAAGGGTCTTAGGGGTGGAGCCATTCAATGGCATGGCCAGCTCAGGGGCTGTCAGCTGGTTCTTACTATCAGGTGGCAAGGGAATAATTAGCTTGTGCCCATGTGGGATCCTGGGGTGCCACTCTGCGGTTCCCCCCTGCAGGCAGGCTGAAGGGATGGAATTATTTTGGGCAGCAGATGGGTCACCTGATGCTGGATCCATCCCCATACTGTGCGCCTGTGGCTGTATTCAATAAAGCTATGGCCTATTTTCCCCTATCAGTGTGTGTTGGTGCTCTCCCTTGCCCCTACTCCCTTTCCTTGCCCTGGGTCCAAAAACATTTTCAAACTGTTTTGTCTTCTTTCTTGCATCAGCAAACAGGAAAACAAAACGAAACCCTGAATGCACCAGTATCTGGTCACTGGCAGCTCTCATTCCCTT
The DNA here is from genome assembly GCA_029375565.1 of Gekko gecko. Classification (NCBI taxonomy): domain Eukaryota; kingdom Metazoa; phylum Chordata; class Lepidosauria; order Squamata; family Gekkonidae; genus Gekko; species Gekko gecko. The sequence goes on along the minus strand of JAPDNY010000004.1, from coordinate 27,582,409 downwards.
TGCGTGCTGGATAATATAGCTTTTACTCTCTATATTTTAATGGTAGGTGTCACAAACATTCCTGTTTCCATAATGACATTCCAGGGTTTTGAACAAATGATCTCTTGCAGTTTTAAACCACAAGTCTAAAAAAGAGAGAGATGACATAAGCCCATTGTTGGAATTAGTTGGCTTTGGTCCAGGATCGTCATATTCACATAATAAGAATGCACTGTATCATTTACACAAAGAATGGTAAATGAATCCTTACCTTCTGATTTAATAAAGCACTTGCTAATTGTTGTACTTCTGAACTCAGCAGCGAGGTACCTCTGATGACTTTACTGAGAGCAGCAAGGGACTGATGGACACTCTGAACTAAGCGGATGGCATTGAACTGTTCGAGAATAATGAATGAAAGAATTGGGGATCCTTGCCGTTCAGTAGGGGGAGACACCTTTTGATGAATCAGACTGGAATTCTAAAACAAAAAGGCAAGCCATTCAGTTAATGAACTAAAGCAAGGAGCCATGATTTACAAAACGTTTTTTCTTAGAAACACTGCAGAGGTTCAAACATCAGGCCTTTTTATTGTTTCTCTTTTATTGCTTATTGTTTCAGGTGCTCCCACAATGAGTTTCTTAATTCAAGAGTATCACCTGCCTTTAAAACGATATTTGGTGGTTGTCATGGAAGGAGATGAAAGGGAAATTCACAGCATATTCACACATAACATGGCTTATCACTTACAGTTGTGAATTTTGCTGTTGCTTTTGTAATTTAAATACAAAGTGCTATATGTTGGGGGCTTTGAAGGAAATATTGCATTTTCTTAATTGTTTTCTGGTGGCCAAAGCAGTCCAATTGATTCTGATCATTATTTATTATTTGTACTATTTTGCAGTCTAATCACTTTGGCTGGCATGTATTTTCAGACAGCGAGGTCTTCAAGATTTCAAAAACAAGTTAGCATACACTCAAATCCCCTTGTCATATGCCTGATACACGGAGGAGAAAGCAGCTCATTTTTCTTCATCCCTCATTCTTAGGCTGGTAATGCCTGAAACCCTTCGTAACCCAAAGAGTCACTGAAAATGGACAATTCACTTATCTTTGGGTCTACCAAGGGAACCAATCTATGTACGTCTAACATTTGTGAAGAGTCAAAAAGATTCATAAGTAGGGGAGTAAAACGGAACTGGTACTACTGCAAGACTCTACTATTCATTACTCTAGTTGAAACTGAATTGTATAGTAAGTCAGTCAGTTCAGGGCTGCAATGTGGGAGATTATGATGAGCGGGAGCCATTTAACACTTCCCCCTGTGTGGTTTCGCTGAGCAAAAATGACCTATGTCCTGGACCCTTGTTAGCTATAGAAGTAAAAATGGATAGGCAAAGAGACAGTGCCTGCCTTTCTCTCCCTTCCAGGACTAATAATGGGGGTGAGGGATCAATTTTGATTAGAAAAGTAAATAGCAGTGTTTGGGAGAATGGTGAAACCCTTCCCCCCCCACATACACACCATATGGGAAGAGGTAATTGTGGATTTCCCAAGGATGCATATGTGCTGGCTGTCAGTGTCTTGAGCGGCTCCTTCCCTTGAGTCTTAGCTGCGTAGCTGCCCTCAGACATTTACTAGCCCCCAATCTAACTTGTACCTAGGGTAAACATGTAACCAGTGTTCCGTCTAAGCTGAGTTAGTGTGAGCTAGTTTTTAGGCTCACACATTTTCATCTTAGCTCATGAAGGATGGCTTTGGAGCAAACTAATCTATGCAAGTAGCCAAATCACTTGCTCAGAACTTTAAGGCCAGTAGCTCACAAAGCAGAATTTTTACTCACAAGACTCCACAGCTTAGAGAAAGTATTGCATGTAACATGAATATTTAAAAGTTAGAAACTATTACAGCAAGGAATATTAACTTTGTGGGATGCTTAGATCTGTAATTTTGGTAAATTTTACATAGGACCACAGAATGTATTACATTTTTCAGCTGTGTTTTCAACAAAAGATAAATTAGGCAAGAGTGAATTTAGAAATACATGTATAATCCAGGTACACTGCTGCAGAACCCTGTTTAATGTACATTTGGTGTCAAACCCAGGTTTATATCTACATAATGTATAAAATTATCCTTAGAGTTATGATTTAGAGTCTGCACTTGAAATTTTGATGGGTTAAACTTAACACATATCAAAAAGACAAGAAGAACGAACATTTAAATAGCCTGCAATAAGAGAATTATACTGGAGGAATTTGAAACATATATTTTGGGAAAACATCTGAATCTGTAGTTTAATGCAGCTAATTAGTGCTTCCTCTTCAATAATCAATGCTCCTAAATTCTCACAACTCTGCAAATTGCTCAACTAAAACCATCAGCAGAAAATTACTTCTAACATAATTTTCTCAGGATCATGATTTCTTCCAAAATCAAGCAGTAAAATCATACAGATAATGAAAAAGAAATTAGACAGCGTAAAAGTCTTTACATAAGTGATCAGTTTATAGCAATCTATTTTTATTGATATATAGACTTACAGCAGCAGAATTCATTTTCTCTAACTGTTTTTTGAGGTGGTTCTTACAGTATGATGGGAACACATGAAGCTGTCTTCTACTGAAACAAGGTCAGTATTATGTACTCAGACTGGAAGCAGCTCCCCAGAGTTTCAGATAAAAGTGTTCTACATCACCTGTGACCTGATCCTTTGAACTGGAGATGTCAAGGATTGAACCTGTGACACTCTGCATGCCAGGCAGATGCTCTGCCACTGAGCTATGCCTACTCCCCAAGTGAAAGTATTAAATAACTGTTCATGCCAATAGCAGTGAAATGTGAGAATACACATGAATTCACAGCATTCTTCAACAAAAAAAATTAAAAAATCAAGTGAGTCATTCGTTCTCTGCATATTTATAGAGCCACTCAGAATATATACTATGCACAGCACTTCAGAGATTTATACTTTTACTGTATTACAAAAAGCCTGTTCCTGTTCAGAAATTTAAGCGCCCATGTGCAAAGCATGTGGGCAAATTAGAAAACCCAACCCTCCCAAATGATCAAATATTTAAAATAAATGAATAAACAAATAAAAATGAAAAAAGAGAACAAAAACCAACCCCCAGGTTTAGATGGTACATACAGGCTCCTAACTTTAAGAGCAGAAGACATACATTTAACTACTCCCTTATTGCTATCAGCCAAGAGGAATAAAAGGTATTAAGAAAAAAGACTTGCACCAAGAGAACAAAAAGGAAGAACAAGCAAACTGTTCCACATGATCCAAGAAATCAAAGAGAAATTTAAAGCACAGTTAGATATGCCTGAAAATCAACACAGAAATACATTAACTGAAGAGAAAAAATAAAGATGGGAACAATACACTGAAGAACTATACAGAAGAGATGAAAGGATGACAAATTCCTTTGAAGAAAAACCTTTTAAAGAAGAACCTAGAATTTTAGAAAATGATATGAAAGTTGCACTCAAAGCAATTGGGAGAAACAAATCACCAGGAATAGATGGGCTATCAATAGAGCTATTTCAAGCCACAGAAATGGTGTCTATCAAAATCTTAACAAGAATATGCTAACAAGTATGGAAAACAAAACAATGGCCCAACAGGCTGGAAACGTTCAATCTACATTCCAATTCCAAAAAAGGAGACGTCAAAAACTGCAGCAACTACCAGACCATTGCATTTACTCTGTGAGTAACATGATACTTACACAAAAGTCTGTTACCATATATGGAAGAAGAAATGCCAGTTATTCAAGCTGGATTCAGAAAAGGGGCACTAGAGATCACATTGTTAATATGTGCTGGTCATTGGAGCATATGAGAGAATTTCAGAAGAAAATCAGCTTATGTTTCACAGATTACAGCAAAACTTTTGACTATGTTGATCACAAGAAGTTATGGTTGGTTTTAAAAGAGATGGGTGTGGCATGTCTGACTGTTTTGATGCACAACCTGTACTCTAGACTAGAGTAAAGATGGAATAAAAATTGTTGGAAGGAACATAAACAATTTGAGATACGCAAATGATACTACATTACTGGTAGAAAATAGTGAAGAGGAAGTGACTACTGCTGAAGGTTAAAGTAGAAAGGGCCAAAAAAGGATTACAGCTAAACATCAAGAAGACTAAAGTAATGACTGCTGGGGAATTACACAGTTTTAAGGTTCACAATGAAGAAATTGAAATTGTTCAAGATTTTCTATTCCCTGGCTCAATCATCAATCAAAAGGGAGACTGCAACTGAGACAGCGAATAGCAGCCACAAAAGAGCTAGAAAAGTATAAGGATGTATCTTTGGTGATCAAGATCAAGATAGTTCATATATAGTATCCCCTATTACTATGTATAAGTGTAAAAGTTGGACAGTGAAGAAAGCTGACAGGAAGAAAGTTGGTTAATTTGAAATGTGGTGTTATTTATTTGTTTATATGTTAAATTTTTGGATCACTAAATCCCTAAGTGCACAGGGCTCTGGATGATTTACAACAGATTAAAACACCATTATAACATTATTAAAAACAACATTAAGATCTTAAAATCATCAGTCAGTCAATCCCAAATTAGAGGAGAGTTTTACGGACACTGTGGACCGCTAAAAAGAAAATTAATGGGTTCTAAATCAAATCAAATCTGAACGCTTCCTGGAGGCTAAAAGGACTAAACTTTGTCTATTTTACTTTGGTCCCATTATGAGAAGACAAGAGTCAGTGGAAAAAGACAATAATGCTAGGAAAATTGAAGGCAGCAGGAAAAGAGAAAGACTCAACATGAGATGGATTACTCAATAAAGGAAGCCACACTCCTCAGTTTCCAAGACCTGAGCTAGGCTGTTAATTATAGGACGTTTTGAAGGTCTTTAATTTATAGAGTTGTCATAAATTGGAAGTGACTTGACAGCACTTAACACGCACAGAGTATCAGACATGGTAACTTCCCTACCATGCACAAACAGTAGTTCCTCTGGATCGTGATCTATTAGAAAGGTACAAAGGTGCTCCCACTCAAAGAAATTACACGATTTTAAATTCGTTTTAAATAAGTGGCCCTGTGCATCCTTCATGCTTAGTACTGAATGAAAAGACTACTTAAGAGCATACCATGTTATCTGAATAATAAAAGAAATTTGTTATTGGGTAAGTAAAAATACTGTTCTCAGATTTTAACTGGAAAGAGATTATATGTATTTAACTTTGGATATGTATTGAATTAATGCAATCTCTTGGCAAAAATATTTTATCTCTACTACTTCAGGGAAACAAGGTTAACAAATGAAAATGCCATTTTTTTTACTGTAGGCTAATTCTGGCTGTATGCATATGAATGTGTTAAATTAAATTTCATGAGCTTGAGCCAAGTGACTGACTTGTTTTGAATTTTAATTCAGTAAGCAGAACAAAGTTACCACATTTACTGTCAGGTTCAGCAGTGGATAACCCCTTCTTCTTCATTAGCTGTCGTTTCAAACCCAGAAGGTGCTTCACAAAATGGCCTGGTTACTAAAATTGATTTGCATAGCTTTTCAAGCTTTAAATTTATTAGTAGCTTTGCAATCACCACTGTCAAGACAAAGAAGCATATCTGGGAAAACTGTGTTACTTTGGGAATCTTAATTCCTTTCCTCAGCTTCACTCAATCCATGTTAATGGTTTTTGCTAGCGGAAACAAGGAAACTATGTCAGGCCCAAACTCATGTGGGAGTTCCACTAGATGATATGGCAGGGATAGAAAGCTCACCAGGTTGATAACAATTCACATGGTCAATCTAAAGCTCTGATCAAGCTCCAGTGACCATGTTCTAACTTTTAATGGCGAGACATTAAATCCATACATGGGAATAGACTGTACAGATACCCATACCGACTCTTTGCCATAGTGTTTCACAGCCTCTTGGTGTATTAAGCTTGCCTTGTTGCTAACATCCTCTCCATAAGCTGTATGCAGATAATAACTCATGTAATGAGCTTCTACTGGTCTGCAGGCTACAAAGAGAGATGAGGCCCACAAATTGTGGTGGTCAGTGACAGCCAGCCAATATTTGTGGTCGTTGTCAGCTGTGCAGTCTGCCAAGTTCTCTGATATGTACAGACTTCAGAGACACTTAATATGCAACCAAAATTCAGTCTACTCTCATTACTGTTCATGCCTGAAAGACAGAAACATGACAGGGCCCTTTCTCTGACTTTGTTATGAGTCTCTGACTCATTCTGAACTTTCTGGAACTGAAAGTCATAAAGTCACAGACAAGGAAAAGGGCTATTGCTGGAAGTGGCAGAAGCAGCTATCATGTTCACCAAATTGTGCGCTTTTGAATAATTTGTTTGTTTACTAAAAGATTTATATCCTGCTTTTTCTCATGGCTCAAAGTGCCTTATATTCATAATTAAAACCATCAGGCAACAATAAAATCCCAGCTCCTTGAACTGAACGTAGAAATAAACTGGAAGCCAAGAAAGCTGTTATAAAACATACAAGAAGTGTTCCTGATGGACAGCCTGTAACAAGAATTGGGCTGCCACATTTATATAGATTTGGTAGTGAAATATACGTTAAATGGCACCTTGAAAATGCAAAACAAAATTATTAATAATATTTTAACAGTATAAAGTTTCTTTGTAAGAATTAAAGTTAAAAGGTTTCATGAGCAAATTAATTATATTTATGTAAATGTTAAAAAGTTATAAAAATGTAGCTGTGTTGATTAGTATTCTAGAAAAGACACCAGTGAGCAATCCTTACTTTTGAATGACCATCAGAAAGAAATGTACTCATAGATAATCATCTTGATGAAAAAATACCTACAGTGACTAATTATGCAGATTAAAATTCAAATATAACTCATTCAAATCACTTTAGAAAGAGATGCATGTCTAATGTTAAAAAAATCATAATTATTCAGGTATGCTGAAAAGCTGATTGGTTAGGAGGTTCTATGCACTGCAACAAGAAAGATCTAAATCTTGCTTTGTGAAATATTTTCTCTTCATGAACAAAGGTTGTTTCCACATAGGTTATTTTTTTGAGTTTCAGTTCTTATCTTTGATTAAGGGATAACTTTTCAATGAACAGCTAAGCAAATTACACAGAAATGAAAAGGATTTCTGTTTTTCCTCAAGTTCCTAGACATCAATCATAAATTAATTAGGCTCCAAGGACCTGCCCCATCCATTGGTTGGGCAACCTCTGGGACTGCTCCCAAGGCTTCTGTTTTTCCCTGAGGCGTACCCGGTGGGTTAGCTTAGTGACTTCCCAGTTCTCTGGAACCTGGGCACCCTCTGGGTGTTTTAGCATAGCTTAGATAAAACACAGACAAAACAGAAATTGAAAAGCAGAGGTCTTTTGATGACAGGTGAAAATAAAACAGAAATATATGATTTTAGCTTTGCAATATTTGATTCACATGTTTCTGTCTAATGGATTATTCATTCCTTAACCAATGGCCCACTCATATTGACATCCAGTTCCAGCAGCCCATGGAAAATGACCTTGAGAATTCACTTGGCACACTTAGGATCCAGCCCAAATGAGATGTTTTTGTAAGTCAAAACTTCAAATGCTTGAAAACCAACATCTACTACAGGATTCAAAAAAACTGAGTTCAAGATAAAATCTGCTCATGCTAGTGAATCCCTTTAATAGCCTCGCCTCTGGCTGATACAGCTGGAAATCAGCACAGGCTGCCTTAGTTTTAGGTATGTATTTATGATAGTTATGTGCTGCTTTCCCATACAGGTTTTCTTAAAGTGATACTTGTCATGGGTTCATATGATTGTGAGAGCTGAAAAAAACACCTTGGTTAGCATACCCTGCCAAACATTAGCAGGGAAAGGAGGGAGGGATGTGTGCCTGCACAGAAGATCACTTGATGAACAATGGTTGCTGGTAAATGCAACCCCATTTTCATTGTCGTGGCTTCTGTGCAGTCCAACATGGGAGATGAGCAAGCTCACTTACCAAGGAGGTGGGCGTGGGCTGATCAGTGGAAGACTGATTGTAAGATCACTTATCCCACAGCTGCCTCATTCCAGGAGTCCACATTCATGGAGTAATGCTGGACAAATGTGAAGGGTGTCGACCAGGCAGCTGCCTTGCAGACATCATCTAAAGATAGCCTGGACAGAAAAGCTGCATACAACACTTGAGCCCTCATGGAGTGAGCCCTCAAAGCAACAGGGCAAGGTATGCCTGCCTCACAGTATGCTGTTTTGACTGCTGACACCACCCATCTTGACAAGGCTGAGAGGATCCTACCCTTCCTTTATTTGTACCTCTAAATCCCTGTCCCTCCTAAACTCCTCTGTACGTTTCAAATAAAAGTGCTCTTCTAACATCTAGAGTGTGTAGTGTTTAATATGTTGTACACAGGGGTCATTTCATAGAAAAGGAGGTTCTGGAGCTCATTAGCATAACTCATTAGCATATGCCACACACGATGACATCACCAGAAGTGTGTCAGAAGGCAACATCCACTGCTCAGGCTCCACCCCAAAAATCTCCAGTTATTTCCCAACTAGAACTGGCAAGCCAGCTTTACACTTTGACTAAAGACACTTTAGGTTTCCTTTGCTCTTGCAGGGAAGTTACCCTGCAACAAGCATGAAAATACAGATCAAGTTAGTATGCTTTTGCTTTTTCTGCAATAAATCAGGAAAACAATCAGAAGATTATTCTGGCAACAACATGCCTGGGAGAGATATTAATTAAAAGGGCAATGTTTATAGCGGTCTTGAGGAGCATGCGTTCTATTGCGCCTTCACACATATTAAGACCAGACAAGGTATAATCCCAAACAGATATCACACCAGCAGCCATGTACACAGTGCTGCCCATGTTTGTCATCTACCATAAACACATCAAGGCAGGCTATAGCAAGGATAGTCCTACAGTAAGATCAAGTGAGACATGATCTGCCTTAGTTGGGTGTCATTAAAGATGGGAAGGGAAACCAACAGATTTGTTCCAAGGGGCCCAACACACTGGGAAAGTCTCTTACCCAAAACCCAAACAGAGAAAGTGGGAGACTTGCATGACATCAACTTCCAAAGAGTCATGATACCTGACAGCTTCCCAATAGTTCATACCTCATGCTATTTTTTTGGTCTGAATTTCTTAACACACCTTGGGTCAGCCCTGTACTAAAATCCAAATACTGACACTAAATACCAGTGGAGCCCATGCAAGTCAATTGGCATTCCTGGATCTCATTATCTCCAATGGGCCTTCAAGCCTCTCCCACTGTTTCCAAAGGGCAATCCTGTCATTCCTTTTATACATCCCGCCAGGAATGCCAATTGACTTCCATGGGCTCAATTGAAATACATTACAGTACAAGTAGATTTCCAAAGAAAATGTGGAATGGATTTTCCATTAGGTATTCTGGGCCCAAATAGACTACCCTGGGACTAGAATGACTGGTCCAAGAGTGGAATGACAGCCCCTGGGGATAGCGGATGTGTTCTGAGGGTGGAATGACAGGCCCCAGGGTGGAATGACAGCCACTGGGAGTAGCAGCTGTGTTCTGAGACTGGACTGACAGGTGCCAGAGTGGAATGACAGCCCCTGAGGGTAGCAGGAGTGTTCTGGGACTCAAATGACAGGCTTCAGAGTGGAATGACAGACCCTAGGAGTAAACAGGAGTCTTCTGGGACTGGAATGACAGCCCCTGGGGATAGCAGATGTGTTCTAGGGCTGGAATGACAGCCCATGAGGGTAGCAGGAGTGTTCTGGGACTGGTATGACAGGCTCCAGAGTGGAATGACAGCCCCTGAGGGTAGTAGGAGTGTTCTGGGACTCAAATGACAGGCTCCAGAGTGGAATGACAGACCCTGGAAGTAAACAGGAGTCTTCTGGGACTGGAATGACAGGCCCCATAGTGGAATGACAGCCCCTGGGGATAGCAGATGTGTTCTAGGGCTGGAATGACAGCCCATGAGGGTAGCAGGAGTGTTCTGGGACTGGTATGACAGGCTCCAGAGTGGAATGACAGCCCCTGAGGGTAGTAGGAGTGTTCTGGGACTCAAATGACAGGCTCCAGAGTGGAATGACAGACCCTGGAAGTAAACAGGAGTCTTCTGGGACTGGAATGGCAGGCCCCATAGTGGAATGACAGCCCCTGGGGATAGCAGATGTGTTCTAGGGCTGGAATGACAGCCCATGAGGGTAGCAGGAGTGTTCTGGGACTGGAATGACAGGCTCCAGAGTGGAATGACAGCCCCTGAGGGTAGTAGGAGTGTTCTGGGACTCAAATGACAGGCTCCAGAGTGGAATGACAGACCCTGGAAGTAAACAGGAGTCTTCTGGGACTGGAATGACAGACCCCATAGCGGAATGACAGCCCCTGGTGATAGCAGATGTGTTCTAGGGCTGGAATGACAGGCCCCAGGGTGGAATGACAGCCCGTGAGGGTAGCAGGAGTGTTCTGGGACTGGAATGACAGGCTCCAGAGTGGAATGACAGACCCTGGGAGTAACAAGAGTATTCTGGGAGTGGAATGACAGCATCTGAGCGGTAGCAGATGCCATTCCACTCTGGGTCTGTCATTTCAGTCCCAGGAACATCTCCTACCCCCGTGGGCTGTCATTCCACTGTGGAGCCTGTCATTCCAGTCCCAGAGTAGTGTATCTGAGACCAGAGACCTCAATTGAAAATCCATTCCACATTTTCTTTGCAACTCTTCTTGAGCTGTAATGTATTTCATGGAAGCCAACTGGCATTCCTAGCTCCCATTACTTCCAATGGGCCTTCAAGTCTCTCCCATTGTTTCCAATGGGCAATCCTGTCCTTCCTTTTAGTACATCCCATTCCTGGCTCCTATTATTTCCAATGGGCCTTCAAGTCTCTTCCATTGTTTCCAATGGGCAATCCTGTCCTTTCTGCAGGGCGCACAGGCAGGCTGGCGTGGGATGGGAGGGGCAGGGATTTAAACTCCACCCCTTCCCTGGCTTGCCGGCACACCTCGCAGCTGCAGGGCGCACAGGCAGGCTGGCGTGGGATGGGAGGGGCAGGGATTTAAACTCTTGCCCCTTCCCTGGCTTGCCAGTGCGCCTCGCAGCTGCGGGGCGCGCAGGCAAGCCGGCGCTGGGACAGAAGGGGCAGGGGTTAAAAACTCCACCCCTTCCCTGGCTTGCCGGCACACCTCGCAGCTGCGGGGCGCGCAGGCAAGCTGGCGTGGGATGGGAGGGGCAGGGATTTAAACTCCCGCCCCTTCCCTGGCTTGCCAGTGTGCCTCGCAGCTGTTGGGCACGCAGGCAAGCCGGCGCTGGGATGGAAGGGGCGGGGTTTTTAATCCCTGCCCCTTCCCTGGCTTGCAGCTCGCCCGCCCTCCCCATCCCCCCGGGGGGGGGGGAGAGGAGCAGGGGCGGCATGGTGGGTCTCCAGGCCCCACCAGGAGGTTGGCATCTGCGTCCCGCCTAGGGCGCAGAAAAACCTCAAGCCGGCCCTGTAGGTTCCTGGCCATAAAGGGCTTTAAAGATAAGTACCAGCACCTTGAACCGAATTTGGTACGATATAGGTAGCCAGTGCAGTGCTTTCAGCACAGGCTGGATGTGTTCCTGCATAGGGAGACCCAACAAATGCCTGGTTGCCGCATTCTGCACTAGCAGCAGCTTCCAAATTTGGAACAAGGGCAGCCCCATGTAGAGGGCATTACAGTAATCCAATCTCAAGGTGACCACTGCATGGATCACTGATGCCAGGTTATTGCGTTTGAGGAAGGGAACCAACTGCTTAATCACCCAAATATGGTAAAAGGCTGACTTTGCAGCGGCTGCTACTTGAGCCTCCATCATAAGGGAGGCATCAAAGGGCACTCCCCAACTCCTAACTCTTGACACTCGCACCAACGGTGCCCCATTGAAGGTTGGGAGAAAGATCCCTATCCTCAGTCCACTCCGACTCAAGCATAGGACCTCTATCTTCATCGGATTCAATTTCACTCAGCTCAGTCCAAGCCACCCAGCCACGGCTTGCAATGCCAGGTTCAGATCTTCCAGACTGGAGTCCGACTGGCCACCCAACAACAGATAGAGCTGGGTGTCATCCACATATTGGTGACACCTCAGCCCATGCCTTCGGGCAATCTGGGCAAGGGGACGCATGTAGATGTTAAATAACACTGGGACAAGCACTGCCCCTTGGGGCACTCTGCAAACAAGTGGGTGCCTTTAGGACAGCTGTTCCCCTACAGCTACCCTTTGTCCCCAACCCTGGAGGAATGAGGAAAGCCACTGCAAGGCAGACCCCTGGATCCCAGTGTCGGATCTCTGTGCCAGACTGAATAAAATGTGGAACTAGGGGAAAACTGAAGAAAACAGAGGAAAGAAAGAAAGAAGGATAATAATTCAGTATTGAAAAAGGAACCAACAAAAACCTGAATGGGAAGGGACAGCACTGTCCACCAAGCATGTGTGTTAGCACTTTCTCCCTCAAAGAGGGTGAGGCCAGAATCCAAGTTGTTTTCATGTTATATCCAGAACATTTGAAACATCAGTACCAGTGCAGAATTCCAACAGTGTGCAAGCACAGAGACCACAAAGAAGAAAGTATTTCAAGTCTTTCACTTCTGGAAACGGCGCAAGCTGCTTGTCAACGGCAAAATTAAAAGCTTGGTCTTACTTAAAGGCTGTCCTTTATTTTTCTGGGGAGAAGTACCATTTAATAAACCTGAATAGGATTCTAAGTAGACCTAGTTAGAATAACTCTCTCAGGCTAGAAGAGCTTCCTACAGGCTACACGGCTTTCCCTCAATGCAAGTGGCTCTTCCATTATAAGGAGAGCCACTAAAGTTTAAGACAGCCTCCTTAAGCTGGATGAAGGATTCATCCTTAGACAAGATACAGGCCAATATTTATTTCCTGTACATTCTTCAAGAAAGAGGCAAAAAATTAGATTATATATGAAGACCGTACCAGTGCAACCACAAAGGAATTATTTTTTTTAAAAAACCAAACAACATATAATTAAGGTTGCCAACTCTGGCTTGCAGCATTCATGGAGATCTGGGGATGATGCTGGTGTGTGTGTGTGTGTGTGTGTGTGTGTGTGTGTGTGTGTGTGTGTGTGTGTGAGTGGTGAAGTGATGCCACTGACTTCACCCTGCAAAGTTGCCATTTCCTCCAGGGGAAATAATTGCTGTGATCTGGAGATCTGTTTTAATTCCGGGAGAACGCCAGGCCCTGTTTGGAGGTTGGTAACCCTGCATATGATGATTAGTCATCATTTTAATAAGCCCATTTTAGTGAATTTATGAGGCACATGACAGAAGGACCAAAGGTTTAACTGATCATCTCTTGATGGCAGTACAGTAAATTTATCTTATTTCAGTCCTCTCATCTGGATATTCTTAATATGCTCCACTAATTCTCACCTTTCATAAATGTTCCATGAAATGTCTGTGCTTTTCTCGGCCTGTCTACTATTTTTGTTTGTTGAAGGGAACTATAACATCTTCCCAGGTGTCTCAACACAGGGACCGAAATTTAGTGAGATTCTGGAGGGGAAATGCCTGGCATGCAGTTTTGTAAAGCATCCTTTCGCCTAGAGCTAATTGCAGTTGATTGTATAAGCAAGTTATATTTTGGATATGGAACAAAAAATAAAACGGTACTTGAAACCGATTTAGATAGCAACTTCTTCATCTTACTGAATTTACATTTTTATAGAGAGCCTTCATTTTCAAGATGCATGCTGAAATTTGCACATTTAACCCAGGCTGTTATTCTGAATGTGGAATTGAAATCTTCTTTAGCTATTGACCTTCTTACCTGATTAAGCTTCTTCCACAGATTGAGGACTGGAGAAAGCTCATTAGACCAGATATCTCTGTCGAATTTGCAGCCAGCAGTTACAGACCTGCTCAAAATCCGAAGTTGTGAAATTACCTGTAAGATAAAAAGATAATATGACAGCGTGCTGACACAGATAGGGTTACAGATAAGTCAAATAAATAGAAATGTCTTTGTTAGGAAAACAATCTTGTATTTTAAGGCTGCAGAGTCCTGTATACTTATAAATTACTTCAATATGCCACTCAGTTGTCATTCCTTCATTCTTGATGTCAATAGGACAGCAGCAACCCTAATTGCATGTAAGACTGAATCATGAATGATTGCTGGTTGTCAAGGTTTGTATCCAAATTAAATTTTCCATCAGTGGAATGAACTCTCCTGCCTCCCCTTCCCCACTGCTGCCCACTGATTGCCTCAAAGTGCTGCTCCTGTCGGATAGGGGACCTTGAGGAACAGCATGATGGGGAATTGGGATCAGTGGGAATTGCCAACCTGGATCCACTCTCTTGTGCTGTGGGTCAGGCAAGGGAGCAAGTACAGATTGATCTGATGCCTTTGTCATTGTGTCACCAACATCATGGGCTGCTGGAGAAAAGCAAAGCATTCTGCTTCCCCTGGGCTGACCTTGTGGGAATAATGGAGGCACTGGGGAACTGGAAAAGGCCAAAGCTTATACGGGGAAGGCCTGCAAGATTCCTACCACCAAAGATAATTGAAGTAAACCCCATTTATAGCTATACTCATACAGGTTATGTTTAAAAAAATCAAGCATAATAATTTATCTAAGTAACTGTATAACTAAATTTTCATATTAAACTTGTCCATGATTTTAACTTCTAAATCAGCCACACAGTTTAGCTCTGGGCTGGCCAAACTGTGGCTCAGGAGCCACATGCGGCTCTTTCACATATATTGTGTGGCTCCTGGTAGGGCAGCTGGGGAAGTGAAGGGAAGCAATGCCTCCCTGATTGGTCTTCCCTTCCCCAAACAGTGTTCCCCTTCCTGGGTAGGCTTGAGGCAGTGGGGAGCAGAGAAAGAAAGCAACTTTTAACTTTAAATGAGTTCTCAAAGTCCCCCCACCCCCCACCTACAAATATCATTGGACAAATAAATATCATTACCAATATCTATTTTTATCCCTATTGTTTTTATTTCGGCAATCTCATTTAATGTTAATAAAAAGCAAATCTGCATAGTATTCAATAAAAAAAACATATCTGCAATATTTGTTCACGTCATGTGGCTCTCAAACATCTGACGTTTATTCTATGTGGCTCTTATGTTAAGTGAGTTTGGCCACCCCTGGTTTACCCATTAACCGATCTATGGTTGTCAACACATGGCTCATTTTCAAAGAACTGCAGTAGTAACTCTAATACCGACATACCATAATCAGGGGGTTCTCCCCCCCCTTATTTACATGTTATTTAAGGTGGCTGGCTCTTCTAAGATTTTCAGCCTAAACTGTAATTCCTGTTTTGCTTGGCCTCACACAATTTTTACAATAAATATACATTAATCTTACCGCAGGGCTGAACTATTTAGTTGTTAAGCATACAGCATTATACACTTGAAGTCCGCTTGTTCCTGCATTTTTGATTGATTTTCTAATCTTGGAAAAATACGTGATGATGCAGTGTTTCATTTTCTTTGTTTGTCTGATAAATTAGGTGCTGTTGTTTGGTTCAGCAAAAGCAAATTAAAATAATTTATCAGCCTTACTGGAACATGAAACCTCACTAGCTGGTAGTCAGTAGAAGTGTAATTTTAACTTTTTATAATTGTTGCTATCGATTAATTAGCTACACATTGCGGAAAATAAATTAGAACTTTAAAACAACATATACAAAAATGAAAAAAAACCCTTCGACATTTCCTCTCCTAACCAGATAGAAAATAAAATGATTTTAAAAAGAAAAACATTATGTATTTACTTGGGTTGGATATTCAGCAAACTGGAGCTGAAAAAATATCCGAAAAAATACCTTATCTGTATTTTCCAGATATTCTTTCAGATAAATAGATTTGGCCATTTTTTGGCTATTCAAAGTGGCTAGCCCCACAAAATCCTGAAAATATTCTGGATTTTTCAGGAATGCCAGATAGTCAAAGTTAAAGATGTTTAAAGGGATCACAGAAACGTTAAATGCTTTCTGGGTAAACCTACCACCTGGAGAAGGCTTTTAAAGGGACTGTGAGCCCTTTAAATGCCTTCAGAGTTCCCTCATGGAGTTGCAGCTTGCAGAAGGCATTTGAAAGGGCTGCAATCCCTTTAAATGCCTTCCCCCCATTGAAAACAATGGAGGATGAGGGCACCTTCTTTGGGGGCCCATAGAATTGGACCCCCAATCCAATGTTTTTTAAACTTGGTGGGGGTGGTGGCTAGGAGAGGCACCAGCAACTATATTGCAAATTTGGAGCCTCTATATAAAAAAACAGCCTTGCCAAGCCACAGATACCCCCAGATCAATTCTCCATCATATCCTGTGGGGACCACTGATTATAATGGTCCCCAAAGGGCATAACGGAGCCGAAAAAATTCAGGAATCCCAAATATTTACAGAATCCAAATACCATACTGGTACTAGGATTTGGGAATATTGGGAAATACTGATTTTTTTGGGGGGGAGGGGTTGCACACCCCTACTACTTATTGGAAAAGTTTTTCTACCTCAGAAATTGCTTTTGGTAAGGAGAAGACCTTTGGAGGACGGAAGATGTGCCACAAGACCGGAAGAGGATGAATGTTATCCCAGTCTTCAAAAAAGAGAGGAAAGATGACCCAGTAAACTACAGGCCAGTCAGCCTGATCTCTGTCCAGGGAAGATATTGGATCAGATTTTAAGCGGGCCACTCTCTGCACATCCTAAGGACAAGTTGATGACATGGGGAAGTCAGCATGGATTTCTCCCCAACATAAAAATAACAGAAGCCATTTAAAAGCATAAATATATTCATAAAACAGACCTCAGACTGAAAGCAGACCATAAAACTGCTAAAACAACAACAGCAAAACTTCACAGTTAAAAGCCTGGGCAAAATGAAATGTTTTGGCACAGCACCTAAAAGACATGCTGATAGAGCATTTCCAAAAATAAGGTGCATGAACAGAAATGATCTCTCTCTCTATTTGCTATCTGCCTTGGAAGATGGGGGTACAAATGCCTCAGGAGGTGGGGGGCACAAACACCATGGTCTGGGAGGCAGGTCTTAACTGCAAGGCCAGACTGTGTGGGAGGAAGTAGTCCTTCAGGTACCCTGGCCATTTAGCGCTTTAAGAGGAAAGAGCCAGTACTTTGAATTCTGCCCAGAAAGAAAAGCACAGACAGTTGTAGATTTTTCAGCAAGGGAACTAATCTCTAGCAACAGCCTAGCTGCCGCATTTTGGACGAACTGCATTTCCCAGACCGTTTTCTAAGGTAGCCTCTTTTCAGAATGCATTACAGTATCATCACACTATTAATCCTCCTTGACTGACTTTGCCGTACTGTTCCATGCATTTGTAACCTCTAGGGAGTTAATACTGTGGAATGTTTTGTGGAGCCTGCCTCTGGTGGCAACTTGGGGCTCCCCCTGGCACAGAATATTGCTGTTCACCTTTTGCCTGGCACAGGGCACCGTGACCACTAAACTGGTATTACAGTAACTGCACTGGCTACCACTTCACTTCTCAGTTCAGTGCAGAGCACTGATATCTGCATTTAAAGCCTTTCAAAACCTGGGACCTCACAGGTAAAGGACACCTTCTCTCCATGTAAGCTAACCTCCAACTGAGATGGAATAAACAAACTTTTCTGACAGTGCTTTCTTGTTATTAACTGAGAGCAAATGCGGGCAAAGAACAAGGTTTTTTTCAGTAGTTCCTCCTATTTTGGGAGGACTGCCTCCTAGAAAAGATTAAGGAAAGCAAATTCTCCTGAGTTTTCATAAAGGCTGTTCAGACCTTCCTCTTTCCTTTAGCTTTTAATTAATGATTTGGGTCATGAGACATTTTTAATGGGAGGCCACTGAAAGAGTTCAATTAATGAAGAGATTGTATTGGACTGTTTTAAATTGTAAAGTGTTGTGATTTGAATTATCAGTGGTGTATACATGTATTTTACGGTTTTACTGGATCCTGTATTCATTGATTAATGTTTCTTAGCCACTTTGAATACAGGAAAGGTGGGGTATACAGCTTTTAAGTAAGTAAACAAATAAGCAAGTGACAGCTCCTGAGCCGTTACCACCCCAAGTCCCTATGCAAAAGAGATTCCAGATGTCTCACAATGAGAAAAAAATACTTCCTTGTAAGCTAGGTTCTGCAATATGAGAATTACTCTGGGATATTTATGAAGTCCCTATGTCCCCCATGTGTCTGCCCTGGTTCTGTTGACCAGATTACTCTGGGAGTTCTGTGCTCAATGTCCAGGAGCATGTAGCTCCAATTTGGATTGGGATCATGGCACGCAAGGAAAGAGGGCGTAAACTTGCCCAACTATGCCATTTTTCTGACTTGGAACAGCCCTGGGGAGATGCTGTTTGCCCTACTGGGGAAATTTACATGTAGCAAATCAGTACACCTAAGTGTTCCCAATGGGACAAAACGGTGGCTCCTGGAGGCCATTTAAGCTCAGGAAAACAGCCTGGAGGAGGAAGCCTCCTCTCCCTATGCACCACAGACCCAATGTAAATTGGGCCTGTGCATATTTGTGAATTAAGTTCCAAGCACTCCCAGACCACCTCTGCCAACAGGACACATGGGGGACACGAGGACATTGTAATATGTCAGCTGGGAATCCCAAATCTCAAACAAGGCAAGGAAGCATTCTTATACAAATCCAAATGACAGCAGCTTGAAGGTCTTACAGCCTAAATACTGTACTAACAGGAAAGCTTCAACAGTGCTCAGAGAGCAAATTCTCAAGTATGACACAAAGAAGCTAACAGTATGAGCCACGGCATTTCCCCCCCCATTCCAGGATCTGAGAGTTCCAATTTCTCTTCTTGTTTCTCATTTACAAATTTTGCCGCAATTCTGTGGACATACTGAGAGTCACACTGGGAAGACCTATTCTGACGGGGCTTTCCCTGACACATAGCTGAAAATGACTCCATCAGCTTACAAAGATAAACAGATCCACATGCAGGAGAAGAAATAAACACTCTCATGAGCACTTGTTTGAATAATGATCACCACCTGTTCCTTAGAAAAAAGTATCAGGGACATGCATTGTGAAGTATCAGGGACATGCATTCAATTAATACTATTACTGAAGTATAAACTACGTCACCATATCCAGTTGCACTATTAATATTTTCAAGATGCCCGTAAGAGTGGTTCAGTCTCAGTCTCCCAGGGCTACTGAGAGGCCATCATAAACCCCCAGGCAGATTCATACCACCAGACCAAACCAAAACCATCATATTTGTTTACTTACTTCATTTAAATCCTGCCTCTCTCTCCGATGGAGACCCAAAGCAGCTTACATCACTCTCCTTTCCTCCACTGTTTCCTCATAACAACCTTGTGAGGTAGTTTAGGCCACCCGGCAAGTTTCCATGGCAGAGTGGGGACTCCCAGATCTGAGTCCAACACTCTAACTACCATCCCACATTGGTTCTCATACAAAAACAAATTACGCGACTTGCTTGGCTCCATATGCCTTTGGGATGCTCGGGGCTCCCAGAATTTTGTCCCAGTCTTAATGGCCCTGCAGTTCTCTACTATGCCAAAATTGTGCGGCAGCTGCCAGGAATCAGCTAATGATGTTCTAACTGTTATGGGAGTAATTACTGTCACTGACTGCTCTATAAAGAGACATTATAGCAATTTTTCAGAGAGGGAAAGGAAAGGAGGCACAACAAAACTTCTGTAAACCAAAGTTTTATCCGAGACACGTAACACTGAAAGGATCCAGAACACTGAATTGGAAAATAGTGCACTATTTAAAAACGTTTCACGTTTCAGAAGCTATGTAATTTCCTGCCTAGCATTAAATCTGTTTTATTTGCAGTGAAATTCAGTACACGGCATAACTGAAACAAGGATATCTGCTTATTTACTCATATCTATTCAACAGTTTTCTTCTGACAAAGCAAACACTACAACCATACATTATATTTGATGGATGATTAAACTGCATTTTGTAAGACTTCCAGAAGAAACTTTCTTCAAAAACCCCTTACAGAACTTTTAAAGTGTAAAACCTATATATTTTTTTTAATATTTTACCGTATAAAACTACACAGTAACTCTTTTTGTACCTACACATCATTAAGGAAACCAGGCAAGTACTCTGCCGTCACCGACCAGAATTAGATCAAGATGGGTAGCCGTGTTGGTCTGTCTGTAGCAGTAGAAAAAGAGCGAGAGTTCAGTGGCACCTTAAAGACTAACAAAATATGTGGAAGGGGAGGAGCTTTCGTGAGTCACTGCTCACTTCTCCAGATGGACAGATGGACTCCCATTCTAGCTGTACCTGAAGAAGTGAGCAGTGACTCACGAAAGCTCCTCCCCTGCCACTTATTTTGTTAGTCTTTAAGGTGCCACTGGACTCTCGCTCATAAGAACATAAGAGAAGCCAATGTTGAATCAGGCCAATGGCCCATCTAGTCCAACACTCTGTCACACAGCGGCCAAAATTTACCAGGTGCCATCAGGAGGTCCAGCAGTGGGGCCAGGACACTAGAAGCCCTCCCACTGCTGCCCCCTCCAGCACCAAGAATAGAGTGCATCACCTGCCCCAGACTGAGAATTCCCATCTATACCCTGTGGCTAATAGCCACTGATGGGCTTCTGCTCCATATGTTTATCTAATTCCCTCTTGAAACTGTCCATGCTTGTAGCTGCCACCACCTCCTGTTTCTACACTTACCAGAATTAGTTACTGTGTTATTGTTACTGTGTTATCTCTCTCTCAAACTCACACACAAACACACACCTGTGTGTCTGAGTGTGTGTGTGTAACCAAATAAACACTATTTCTTCAGTTGCTATCAACTGTATTTGAAAATACATAATATAAATACACATTGATGGGGTCTGAACTGGCAGAGACTGACCAAGAGTTGTAGCAGATAACTCAATGAAAACGTCTAGACTGTGTGCAGCTGCAATAAAAAAGGCCAACACTATGCTCGGGATTATTTGGAAGGAAAGTGAAAACGAATCAGCCAGTATCATCATGCCCCTGTATAAATCAATGGTGCGACCTCATTTGGAGCCCTGTGTACAGTTCTGGTCACCACACCTCAAAAAGGATATTATAGCATTGGGAAATGTGCCGAAATGGGCAACTAGAATGATAAAAGGGTTGGAACTGCACTGTATTCTTGGTGCTGGGGGGGGGTCAACAGTGGGAGGGCTTCTAGTGTCCTGGCCCCACTGGTGGACCTCCTGATGGCACCTGGTATTTTTGGCCACTGTGTGACAACGAGTGTCAGACTGGATGGGCCATTGGCCTGATCCAACATTGGCTTCTCTTATGTTCTTATGTTCTCTTTCCACGTTCATTTCAAAAGGCAGCTTGAAGAATACCTATTAATTCCATATTTATAATTTTGTTATCTATCCTGAATTAATACTAACTAAATAATTCCAGGTGTCATGGACACAATGTAAACTATGCATCAACAAGCATGGCTGCCGATGGGGGCTCAGGCCAGAGGGATATAAAATTCCTGGGCAATGTGAGTGCCTACTGCTAATAACTGACCGGATGGCTGGGTTCAGGGGCCAGACTTGACAAAGGGAGCTTTGACTCTCGAAAACTTGTATCCTAATAATCTGGTTGGTCTCTAAGGTGCTACTGGACTCGACCCTAGCTGTTCCACTGCAGTCCAACACGGCTACCCTCTCAAACTATCTTATAAATTGCGAAAAGCTTTTTTAACTGCTTTGAGTCTGAAAAGATAGCGGGATAGAAATGTTTAAACAAACATAATAAATAACTAAGCAGTGGTTAGTGGTTAAGTACGTGGACTCTAATCTGGGAGAACCAGGTTTGATTCCCCACTCCTCCACTTGGAGCTGCTGGATGACCTTGGGTAAGCCATACTTCTGGCACAGCTGTTCTTGAAAAAGAGCAGTTTCTGTCAAGAGCTCTCTCAGCCCCACCTACCTCACAGGGTGTCTGTCATGGGGAGGGGAAGGGAAAGGAGTTTGTAAGCTGCTCTGAGACTCTGAGTGAAGGGCGGGGTACAAATCCAATCTCTTTTCTCCTTCTTCTTCTTAATGCCCAGGATCTACAGCCTGCTCCACCACTGCACACTCAGGATTGTAGATCCCAGCTGGCAGCAGCAAGAGGACAGAAATGATGAATGAAAAGTGGTGGAGAGGGCTGTGAGTCATAGCTAGGTCTTCTCATTGCTGTCAGGGAGATCAGCCTGGCCTTCAGCAGCAGGGCTGAATGGGTGGTAGTAGAGCAGTCTGTGGGTCCCAACCTATAGCATTCATCTGCTTGATTCTGCTGTCCTCCTGCTGCCAGGTAAAAGCTTTGGTAAGTGGCATATTCAATGAACTAGCAGCTCTTTCTCCCATGGATCCCACTTAGCAAGGCCAGTGTGCTGTAGTAGTTAGGAGTGGCAGACTATAATCTGGAGATCTGGGTTTGATTCCCTACTCCTCCACATGCATCCAGTTGGGTGGCCTCAGGTCAGTCACGGTGCTCTCAGAGCTCTCTCAGCCCCACCTATCTCACAGGGTGTCTGTTGTGGGGAGGGGAAGGGAAAGGAGATTGTAAACCACTCTGAGACTCAAGTGAAGGGCAAGGTATAAACCCAACTCTTACTAGTATTATTGTATTTTAATCCCTGAGCAATATTGGAGAGTATAGTGTGCATAATGGGAAAATTTATTTACTGTACTGGTATCTCAACCACAGACCCTCCCTGAACATTGGGTTTATCCCTTTCAATCAATGAAACTATCCTATAAGTTAGAATGAATAACCGGTTCAAGGTAAATCAGGAAGCATTATGGCTAAATGGGGACCTGAACCCAGCATCTGAATTTCAATTCTCTAATCACCCAATAACATTGTGGTTTGCTTTCCTGCAGAAATAAGGCGATACATTACTCATTACCTCACATTACTCATTACCTCCCCTACCTCCCCAACTTTAGGTGCAGTAGCTTCATTGCTATATAATCACTAAGGGGCTCATCTATAGTAATGTGTAATGATTTTTACAGTCCTATCGATGATGGCCTTCAAGGTCACGAACAAAAAAGAGCAGATCCCAATTCAAGACGCTTAAAATCAAAAATCTGACAGAGGTAGCAGTGGGGTCATAAGAGGAAAAGATAACAAGGAACAGTGCCAGAAGCCCCACACTTGGGGGACATGTGCAGGATTTAAAGGGCCCTCCTGCAGGATATAAAGGGTCCTTCAGCTGATCCACAGGGAGGAGCGGAGGGAGAGGGGTGTGCACCACCTCCCTTCATTATGGCAAATAATGGCAGCCCCGCCGGAAAATTTTTTGCCCCACAAGCCACAAAATCCTGGCCACAGGCCTGCCTCCCATTGCTGCACCCCAAGCAACAGAGCATCACTGTTCAAGACACAGTGTTCCCTCTATACCCTGTAGCTACTGGCCACAGATGGACCTCTGCTCCATATGTTTATCCAATCCCCTCTTGAAGATGCCTGTACTTGTTGCCACCACCACTTGTTGCGGCAGTGAATTTCATTTGTTAATTACTCTTTAAGTGAAGAAATACTTCCTTTTATCTGTTTTAAATCTACTGCTCATTAATTTCATTGAGTGCCCATGAGCTTGTACTGTGAGAAAGGGAGAAAAGTATTTCTTTCTCTACCTTCTCTATCTGTGAGGAGCTCCAAGAGGACCTCCACAAACTGGGTGAGTGGGTGACAATGTGGGAAATGAAGTTCAGTGTTGGTAAGTATAAGGTGATGCACATTGGTACAAAAAATCCCAACTTCAGGGATAGGCTAGTGGGGTCTGAACTTGCTAAGACTGAGAGGGAAAAAGATCTTGGGGTTGTAGCAGATGGCTGAATGAAAGTGTCAGCCCAGTGTGCTGCAGTGGTGAAAAAAGGCAAACTCTATGTTAGGAATTATTAGGAAACAGATTGAGAATAAAACAATCAATATTGTAATGTCCCCTAGGAAATTAATATATGCTGTTGGAAAAAAGCAGATCAAAATGCAGTTGCCCTATGTACCCTCTTTGCTTGAACATGGGAGAACTTTCTTCTTGCTGCCCCTCTCTCCTTCACAGCACCCCTGCTATGCATGGACAGCCACAGTGGTCAGGACAGCTGCCTGAGCAAAAGGGATGGACTGGATCAGGCCCACAATCTGCAGCATGTTTCTGTGGGAATTGGAAGGCATGCTCAGGATTGCTGCCTTAACATTTTCCCCCCTCTGTCTTTGACATGTGAGAGAAGGAATTGTCAATATTTTGACACACAGATAAATATAATGTATGTATATAGCTAGGTGAGATGTGGAATGGTATGGTACAGCTTGATCTCAGAAGCTCAGCGGGGTCTGTACTTGCAAGGGAGACCACAAAGGAAGGCTCTAGAGCAGGGGTGTCCAAACTACGGCCCGCGGGCCAACTGCGGCCCGCGGGTCAGTTTTTATTGGCCCGCAGCAAATTCTGAAAATATAATTGAACAAGAAGCAGGACCCGCGATACTCGCGGAGGGGGGGGAGAATATTCCGAAAGGCTCCCAGTCTGCAGGAGCAGCTCCGCAGGTAAGCCTTCTCTCCCCGCCTCTGGCCCGACAATCCCCCCCACTGCCAATTTTCCCTTCCCCTGCAGTCACCAGCGGTGAGGCCTGAGTGCCTCCCAGCCGCCGGGCCCGACGATCCCCCCGAGTTAGAAATACACACAGTAATCATGTGTCAATATGTCACCTCTTGTGTGTGGCCCGGGCCTTTGCTTATTTTTCTGTATTTGGCCCTCACCAAAAAAACTTTGGACACCCCTGCTCTAGAGGAAGTCAATGGCAAACCACTTCTGCTTCTCACTTTCCTTGAAAGCCCTTGCTGGGGTCACTGTAAGTCAGTTCTGACTTGACGTCACATACATGGCACAGCTAAGTATCTGCGTGCTTGACTTGTGTTTTTGAAATCCACCTTTCCAAATCTTTTTTAAAAATGGAGATAAAGATCTTCTTTCAAAAAAAACTTTAAGGAAATAAGTACTTTGGATTCCAGTCTAGAAAATTAAGTGGCATAGCATCCATCACTACTTTCACTAAACCTTTTTTTGGCATTTTAAATCATTTATTTACTTACTTAGTCAAGCAATGTGCAACCAGACCAAAGGTCTGTTGGCATGAGGTTGTAATAAAGATTCCCAGCTATAATAATGCCATTCACATCATAAGGGCACTGAACATTATGAGGACATAGATTGTTTTGGTACGATTCTAAAATATGCATTCTAGTCTTGTACATGTACAAATTATAATTTATAGTGGTGATTTGCAAGATGAGATTTTTACTAAGTATCAGAAGTAAAATGTGCAGGCTTTATACAATGTCAAGGAACTGCATCAGCATATTTTTCAAGGGAATTAGGTCTTAAAAGCTTGAATACAAATCACAGCAGACATGCTAGCTTATGCAATTTTAACTTAAGCAAACTGAGAGTGAACCTCTGTGTCCCAGGGAAATCTGTTCATTCTGCCAGCTGTGAATATGAATATAATCAAATTTCAAAACTATGTGCCATTTGTTCCTTTGAAAAGGGCATGCACTACATTTTATTAGTAATATAGTCAGTCAGTCAATTTTTATTTGTAGATAACCATAGAGGTTGCTATAAAAAGGGGGAGAAAGGCTTAAAAAAAAAAAACAGACGAAGAGGGACATATGGATGGACCAGCTGAGCACATCCATTTATACTGCTGCAGTTATAAAATGCTCAAAGCCATAGGCTCTGTTTGGATGATACCCTCAATGAGCCTCTGGGTACCTTTGGAATTCTGACATAGCATGGTGGGCACAGCCACAAAATGGCTGCCATGAAATGGCTGCCATCGGCGGTGGAATCACCCACAAGATGGCTACCGCAGCTTACATTCAGTTACACAGTGAAGATTCTTTTGGCACCTGCTGCTAAGGCAACATTTTCAAAAATTTGCACAGCCAATCAAATCTCCAGTGGTCACTCAGAAGCCTTGCGAGGCAGAAGCTCCGGTTGGCCCTGCCCACTTTCTAAAAACACTTGGTATGCTCCAGGAAAGTTGTCACACAGTGTTCCCTCTAACTTGAGTTAGTGTGAGCTAGCTCACAGTTTTTTAGCCTCTGGCTCACACATTTTTGCCTTAGCTCAGGAAGGATGGCTCCAGAGCAAACTAATGTATACAGCAGCAAAATTGCTCACTCACATCTTTAATACCAGTAGCTCACAAAGTAGAATTTTTGCTCACAAGACTCCACAGCTTAGAGGGAGCATTGGTTGTCAGTGGGTGCTTTGGCGCCCATGACCACCATGTTGGAGTCCCTGGCTTTAAACACATGGTGAGGAATCACACAGCATGGCTATCCAACCTTAAGCGCTATAGGAAACTGACATGTAGATGTAACTTTTGAATAACGTGCATGTGCATTAAATCCAGTATAAATGATAACACAGATAAGAAGCAGCATTCCGGCTCATGTGCATTATGCTTTACATACATACCCTCTAATGAAACATTACATTCACATGTGTCCCGTGGCCTTGGACATGGAAAAGGAATGCAGGGAGGAATGCAACACAGTCTCACATTCACTAAACATTTAGGAGGATGAGCATGAGAATATCATCCAAACCAAACCATAGTCAGGAGATCTAACAGTACATCAAAGGGGAACAGTGAACTTACTGATTTATTGTAAGGGATCTTCATAACACAGTACAGAAATCCCCTGTATTTTTCAAGGGTTACTGCAAACAATCCCAAGTGAAGTTACATAGTTTTATATCTGACATACAGCCTGATAAATGAACTGTTCTCTAGGGTTCACATGTAGAAGACTATAAATGACATAATGAACAATGTCATCTATTGAATATGGGCATCATACATGTAAGTGCTGACTGCCACAGAAATGTGATGAAGGAATTGCTTGGAAGAGCAATCTTGTGACAGCTTTCATCAATAAAGGGAACATCAGTCCTTGAAAGTATCTTTGCTGCATATGATTCAATTTGAACAGATGGTATCATTTAGATCCAAACAAAGAATCTGAATGGTTCTCTGACATAAACAGGCATATATACCACAAATTCTATCTTTAAATACTTTCTTAGTGCTTTCATGGTCAACAGGTGTCAACATCTCTGCAGACAGACAGTACTCAAACATTAGATCAGAATCATACATGTATAATTAAAGAAATTAAAACCCAACTACAAAAATGGGAGAAAGCAAATCCAACTTGGACAGACAGATACAACTTAATAAAATCCTTTATTCTCCGCAAATTCATCTTCCTTTTCAGAACTATACCAATGGAAATACCGAACTCAAAGTTAAAAGAATGGCAAAGTACATTGAATAACTTCCTCTGGGCTCATAAAAAGCACAGAATATGGGCACAAATACTATACAGATCAGACAAAATGGGAGGAATGAAATTTCCCCATCTACACAACTACTAGTATGCCACCTACCTCACCAGAATAATAACCATGCTCAAAACAGAAAATCCTCTGGACTGGACTAACATAATAGCAGAAAACACAGAACCACACACCCTCATAGGTATCATTTGGCAACAGCCCAGCATAAGACCCATAGTAGTGAAACAAAACAAATTTCTAAACCCAATACTAACAATCTGGGACAAGTTCAGGAAAAAACTTACACCATACATTTCAAGGTTCTCTTTATTCTATGGTCAATCCTGGTACCCACCAGGACAATGCAACCAGGAATACGTAAGATGGAGGGAAGCAGGTATTATAAAATTTGAAGACCTGACATCAAATTTGGAGATAATGAATAAAAACACAACGGAACTCAAATTCAGTTTAAGGATACCATGGTATCAGTATCTTCAGTGTAATCATCTATGCTCAAAAATAAAACTTAGGGAAATTCTGCAAAAACCAATAACTCCTTTTGAAGTTTTGATAAGAGAGGCTGATGAAAGCAAAAAAGGGGTGATATCCAAAATATATGCCATCTTAATGTCATTACAAGAAAACATAACACTACCATACCAAAAATACTGGGGGGAAAAATGTGTAAATCCGATCTCACACAGGACAAATGGTTAGAAATCTGGAGAACTCACGAAAATAAATCCCCCATCATTACACAAAAATGGCAGAACTTCAGAATAATGTCCAAGTGGTACAAAAACCCTGCCCCCACAAATATCACACATCGCAAGTAACTCAGACCCTTTGTGTTGGAGGGGATGCAAAGAAATAGGCAATTACATAGATTGCTGGTCCAATTGCCTTGTAGTAGCATCCTTCTGGGACAAAATAATAGAAGAAACAAGAGGCGGGACCCGTGATACTCGCGGGGGGAGGGAGTATTCCGGCCGCCAAGCTTCCCCCTCCCTCCCCCCAGCAGCAGCAGCAGCGGCAGCAGTGGCGAGGCCAGCTGGCCCGCCGAAATTCCCCCTCCCCAGCAGCAGCGGAGGGGCGGCGAGGCTGGCCGGCCCCTCAAGCCTCCCCCTCCATCCCCCTATCTATACACAAAGGAAAAGAAACAGCTTATTACTATTTGCAGCCAAAACCACAATAGCATCTACATGGAAATCCACAAACAATCTAAACGTCATCCTCTGATATAAAAAACTTTGGAACATATACATAATGAAAAAAGCCTCAGACATTCTGAAACAAAATAAATCTAAAGGTGAACACGATGATATTACAAGTTTATGGTCTCCCATATTAGCACATCTAACCACTAAAGGAACAATACCTGGTGTAATAAATACTCTTCACCTCATTAAGCAATCTCAAAAGGTATTATAAACATACTGTACGGACAGCATGTAATGGAAAGTATCACTC
Source organism: Gekko gecko (assembly GCA_029375565.1). Taxonomy (NCBI): domain Eukaryota; kingdom Metazoa; phylum Chordata; class Lepidosauria; order Squamata; family Gekkonidae; genus Gekko; species Gekko gecko. The sequence continues at coordinate 27,553,636 of JAPDNY010000004.1, read as the reverse complement.
TTTAGACCTTTTAGATTATACTCTAAACTCTCATGCCATAAGGTTTGATTTGTAAGACAATGGAAAACAGCATCCTTAGACTAGACTATGTAGAGCTATATTTATTTGTATGTATAAAATAATATATGCAAGCTATATGAAAACGCCTATCCTGTTGTTAATGTAAAATGAATAAAACCATTTTTTCGGGGGAAAACATTAGTGTAACATACTGTTTATACAATCTACTAGCAAATGACTGTCTGGCTATACTGTTTCATTCTGTTAGCTTCTGTAGTCTAAACCAACTGAGAAATATCACCTTGTGAGGTCAAGGCGTTTATAAAAGGTAGATGTGCTTCTGTCCAGCATAGCACCAGAGTATATAGGCAGTAACTCTAGGGAATTGATTCTTAACTTTAAAGAATGTACACATTGTTTGGGGCCATAAACAATTTGGACTAAGCTCTTGTCCTCAAAATCTAGGAGATATTAAATTGATACATCTGAAGAATGTCACTAATATTAGACAAAATGTTCTGTGAAACATTTGCTCCGAAGCGTGCTTTCCTTTCTAGTGACTACAGCTTTCCATTCATAACAGCATTCGTGATGCAGTAAAGTTTCAGAAGGGATCCCATGACTCTGCAGTATGCTGCACTGTGCTGCAGCACATCTTTGCGCTTTGCATCAAAGGAAGGCTTGTGCTGCTCCAGCACTGGCTTCCCACATGGAAAACCTATACAAATTCTATCCGGACAGCTGGAAATACAATCAGGTGAAAATCACGCAAGATGAGAGAGTCAGTACAGAGCAACAATATCCAGGAAAGTCAGGGTCTTTTCTCTTCACAATTTTTTTTTAGAGCCCAGAATCCAATGTCTATAAATCAGCAAATTTATAACAGCCCCCTTAACTCTGTCAGCCTCTGATCTGCTTACATGTATGAGTATGTAATCAGAGTCTGAGAGGAAGCCAGGGCCAGGACTGAAGCCCCTGGTTAAAGGAGGGTTTTCACTTACAGCCTCTGGTATATCTTGAAAAGGTGATCCATGTACTACATCAGGAGAGCAGCAGTCAGCACCACTCATAATAATTCAGATATAAAAACTGCAACCTGTTAAATGGGCTGACAGAGCATGCCAAAGGTGATCACTGTAGCTCCCTTCATGAAAAATACTAATTACTATGATTAATGGGCAACTGTTCATTAAATAACTTAGCTCAAGATATTTGAAATATTTGTAAACAGCATGCGTTTTACTTATAGTAAACAAAAAATATTTTCATCTTCTTTGCTCTGTGCCAGTGTGTCTCGTATTTAACCAGTCGTCTTATTTTCCATCATATTTAACATTTACCAAATTCTCCTAATTCAGCCAGTGGTTCATTACTGTCGGATCTATAAGGAATTTTAATCCTAGAGCTAATGAAACCCACAGTTAATTGGTTCCCTGTTGTCTCCTTTCGCTAGTTTAAAGTATCCAAATAACCATATGGCTGGTAGTATATAATCCAAAATTTCTTTAATGATTTTACTTATGCTTTGTAAAATTTTGTAACTCTTTGGGGAGACTTATTTACTTAGTTGATGCATATGCTGCCTGCTGCAATTGCCCCACAAAAAAAAACAACGCAAAGCACAATACACTCTAACAATACAAACCAGTGAAACAGATACTTTCAGAAACAACAAATCATAAAACTGGGACCCAGGGATAAACTGTCCACCTTCTTCAAAGGTCTTCTGTGATAAATTCATTTCAGACTTCCCCTGGAGGGATCCAGTAAGTGAAGAAAAGAGAGTCCCAAAGCTTGGGGCTGCTGCTGAGAAGACCCTTGTAGAGCTTCCCACCAGATGTATTTGTAACAATGCAGCTTTCCACAGAAGAGCCCCTCAGCTGATCACGGGGGAGCATAGGTGGGAAGGTAAAGGTGGAGGCAACCCTTCAGGTACTTTGGGCACAAGCCGTTAAGGAAGGGATCCCCAGTCTTTTTGAGCACGCGGGCACCTTTGGAATTCTGACACAGGGCAACGGGTACAATCACAAAATGGCTTCCGTAGGAGACAGAGACAGCCATGAAATGTCAAGGAGAGAGGCTATATATAGTGGTAGACAATGTAGCTCAAACAATATTGGCATAACATATTCATTTCAGAAAACTGCAATGAACAGTTACAGCTAGATTTGAGTCCAGTAGCATCTTAGAGACCAACAAGACTTTCAGAGTATGAGTTTTCAAGAGTCAAAGCTCCCTTTGCCAGATAATGAACAGTTAGGCTGCTATGTTTTTAAAACCAGCTAAAGCTTCAAGGTTGTCTTCAAAGGCAGCCTTACATAGACTGTGTTAGTTAATATTATATGTTATGTATCATCATATTAAAAACTAATAGCGTTCATAAACAAAAGCATATGGCTATTCCATGCAAGATAAATCACTGGAATCACAAATCTCTTGAGGCCGCGGAGTCATGTAATCTGAACATTTGATTCTCCACTCCTCCACTTATAGCTGCTGGATGACCTTCGGCAAGCCATAGTTCTGTCAGAGCTGTTCTCTCAAGGACAGTTCTGGAAAGAGCTCTCTCAGCCCCACCTACCTCACAGAGGGTGTCTGTTGTGTGGAGGGGAAGGGAAAGGAGTTTGTAAGCCACTCTGAGACTCTGAGTGAAGGGCAGGGTATAAATCCAATCTCTTCTCTTCTTCTTAGAAGGGCATTGAGTCATTGAATACTGAAGTCCAGTCATTGCAGAAGGACATACTTTGAAGATTCATATCTGACACATCACTCAGTTCACAATTGCTATGTATTAATTATCTTATCATGAACAGTGAGTTGAAGTAATTCCTGTGTGATGCGTATTTTGGTTTGGGATAAAGTTGCTTGGCACATTTAAGATCTAGATTTAGAAAGTAGGTCTTGGAGTTGGCTTTTCTCACTGGAGTCAAGCATTATAATAAACAAAGACTGATTTCTTTGCATATTAATTCTCTTGTCATGGCTCTGCCTCAGTTGGTATTACTTCTGTTTTATTTGTCTGTTGATTAAACATAACTCACATGAAAATTGGTATACTGATTTTATTAAAGTTTTGCATTTTAATTTTAGATATGAAGTTGCTTGATCTATGATACTATTTAACTTTTATGAGAAGCCAGATAATTGGAGACTGGTATCTGAGGTTATAAACTAAGCCCTAACAAGTAAATAGTTCATAAACTCTAGAACAGGTCTTCATCCTTCCATTCCCCATGATAGCTACCAATAATATCCTAGTAAAGTGATCTATCAATAAAAACTATGCCTCCTTCACGATCCAATAAATCAATGAAATCATGGGCAGTTGAACAGAGAAACATTTTTATCTCCGTGGAGCCTGACATAATGTCCTGGCAACCTTTAGCGGGATAACTCAACTTTTTGTGAACTAACTGTAGCATCACCCTTTGTAAACTTGGGATTTGTCAATACGAACCTCTTCATCACATTAAAAAACCTCAAACCTTCCCAAGTCTATAGTAGAGTGAGTTTCCATGACCCTACACTCAGAGACATATTTCTCTTCTTATAGGTGGTGAAGAGATCTCTTTTGATGTTTGGAGACCTCGTTAAGGCAGAAGCAATTAAGCCTCCTTCACAAGTATAGCAGCAGCACAGCCTAGACAATACAGGCTAATAAAGTCCTTCCACAACTGTCACCACCTCCTTTGTCTGAACTTCACCATCTTCCACCTGTTACCCTGTCCAAATGATTTTTTTTTCCTGTCTCTGTCTGTAAAGGAACAAACAGCAACCCTTCACATTGACAGTTCTCATCTGTACAATCAAATTTGGAAGATTATTATTTGTATCTTTTTTAAAAAACCAACAAAGTAAAATGAATCTTAGTAAATAGATGTAGCTTCTTTGGCAAATGACCATTCACATTCTAATAGCAATCAGCACAAAGAAACAAAAATCAAAACTTACTAGGGAACTAATCATTCGTTGAGATGAGCGTGCAATGTTGGCGGGCAGGCCAAAGAAATCAGGTTTATCATCTTCTGGAAGGCTTTCGATAACTTGACGGTAATCCTATGCAGAAAGGAAGATTAATACAAAATATATTTCAAAAATCCCTGAGCAATTACAATTCAGTGAAAGGAGGGTAAAGACATGGAACTTTCAAACTAGATTTCAGATCTAGATTGAAATCTTTTAATTAGTGCAGTCTTAGCACACTGAATTCTAAAGACACCAATAAAGAAATAATTTTAAATATGCTCTTAGAAATGGCGACGTTTAATAAATCTCAAGTGACCTTGAACCAAAATAACCTTTTATCTTTAAAGTGAAAAATAATTTGAAGCTAGGAAAATAATTAGAAGCCTTAATGATAAGATAACTAATAACACCACAGCCAGGCTGCAATTCTATGCACACTTACTTGGGATTAGGCCTAGCTGAATTCAGTGATACTTAGTTTTGAGTCAATGTGCTAAAGGTGAAGCTGCATAATATGTTAATAATAAAAACGGTAGGGAGTTGTTGATGGAAAAAATACAATGGCATTCCTAAGGAAAAGTTTCTTCTAGTTATTATTTAGATTAGATATGACAGCTGCTGATCCAAAGAACCATGAGCCCAACTGAAGACTGAATCTCCACTGCTGTACTTGAAGGTTGATGAAGTTATTAATAGAATAAGCTAGAAGACTAGCTTCTGAGCATTTCTCAGCCCTGATCAAGAGAGAAACTTTGACCAAGACAGCAGGCATAGCAAAACATTACTTCAGCAGCACCAAAGGTGGTTTTCAATTAGGCAACAAGAAACATGATCACCTACCAATTTAATAAAGCAAAAGAAAATTAATTTTGGCTTGAATGCCTGATAAGAAGGGAAACATCCTCACCGATATATTGCAGGAGTTAGGTAGAGAGATGGAATATGGAAATCTGCTCATCTTCTTGGTCCGGAAATTTGAGTCCGCAATGACTCTAGAATTAAAAAACTGTTCCAGGTAGGATCGAAGGACCCGCATATCGAAGTAATTATCTATACGACCTCCATATATAGCATTTTCCAATAAACCATGCACGAATTCCCACTGAAAGTCTTTGGGGCCTGAAAATTATTAAATATGAAACTAGTAAAACATGGCACAATGACTAGGTTGCAGATTATTACATTTCATCATTAAAATCGTCTTTACCGCAGTGAGGAAATATAGTCTCCTGGTATGTAGTGGAAGGACCCAATATTCTGATTTAACTGTGACATTACCTCCATTACAGATCCAGAGTGGAGGCTTAACTGCTTTGACTTCAGGTGCGTCTGATACTGTGCCCTTTATGTCCAGACAGTAGCCTCAATGTGTCAAAACATGACCGACAAGAAAATGCTAAGTGGAATTCAACAGACATGGAACTTCCTCCCTCTATAGTTTTCAGTTATTTCAGACACACTTCAGAGTCATCCAAGTAATGACTTTATATATTCAGGTAAAATAATGGAATTTGCTACACTGAAATGGAACTATAAATTGTGAACTGCTAAACATAAATGTTTTTAATAATTAATGCCTATTCTTATGTACATCTTTTGGGGATAAGGTCCAATTTATGAAGCGATAATTGGTTATCATAACTAATTTGTGAAATACTTTTATTAGCACAGATACAGATTTTAATAAAGAACAGTAATATTGTTTTATAAAAATCTTATCTATAGGTTTTTCATGAATTGTTAACACATATATTCAGAGACATTTTAATAAATGATCTTAAATATAATTTGAGGAAGGATTTTTTAAAAATGTGGCTAATATATGATTTCTTGGATAGATGGTGCTTGTGCTTCTAGTTTTGATGGAACCTGTCAGTCTCCATTGTTTGTTAAGTGCAAGTATGCCAAGGTGAAATGATTTATGATTCCAGAAAAGCAAAGTCAGACTGTGAATTCAAGGTTCCTTGAGGACATGATGACTCACCATCAAAGAGTCTGTCAATAATGTCATACCCTGCACGAAGATCAGATAAAGAAAATTCATAAAATTTGGTCCAGCCCTATAGGGGAAAAAAACAGCTGATAAGGCATAAGGCTAAATCAGACAAAAGTCATCTGCCTGCATTGCCTGAAAGGAGTTTCTTACAATCTCCCAAAGTAGCATCAATTATTATGCCACATTCCTTTTTAATGCAAACAAGAATTTCAGCACTTTCCCAAGCCGGTGGGATGAGTGCCTGGGCCATCAGCATATGGGACATTTAACAGACCAAACCTAAACTGACATCAGTGGCCTTAGAATGGTATAATTCTGCACAGAAGGCCACTGTAAGAAAGGGTTGCCAACATCCATGTAGGGGCTGGAGACCTCCCAGAATTACAGCTGCTCTCCAGACTATAGATCTGTCTCCCTGGAGAAAATGGCTGCTTTGGCGGGGGACGCTATGGTATTTTACCCTGCTGAAGTCCCTCCCTCCTCAAATCCTGCCCTCCCCAAGTTATAATCCCAAATTTCTAGGAATTTCCCGATCTGGAGTGGACCATCCTACTGTAAACTCCGGGGGGGGGGGAATCTTTCTTTTATATAGCTTGTCCTATACAGCAGAAACAATGCCTGGGCAAATCAGAAGTAAATCTTAGTGAGTTAATTTGGGCTTATCTCAGTATAATTCTGCACAGGACCGCAGCCTTAGTTTCTGAAATTTCAGGGCAATTCTTTACAATAAGGAAAAACGATTTATATGGTTTATTTTAACAGATGCATGGAAAGGAATAAATATGAAATGAAAGATAACCATCAGTATATGAAACATAAGAGGGGAGTAAACACTGGCAAGGAATATTCTTTACCTGAGGGATATAGTTTCTTCTTTCCTGACACGCGGCATGAAACCAAGCCAGGCTAAAGAGAGCATGGGCTCGAGACGCAATGCCCCTTTTGCTGATTTGCTCTGGCGTCCAAGATTCATATGTTCGCATTAAGTTCTTTTTCAGTCCCGGAGGTGCCTGTGGGAGAAGAGAAAGCCTTGGTATAAGAACATTATGTGTTGTTTTACACATCATTTTCTTTGGTAAGGACACCACTTCATTACATGTTAGTGATCTTACCTCGTACGTTATCTTCAGACTCGACTGCAGCAAAATGGGAGAAAACTTGGGATGGACTTCGGCAGTCAGCCAAAGGCGAAAACCAGGCTGGGGCTGAAGGTTATTCAATTCCTGTTGTAAAAATAAAATGTATTATTTATTTATTAAATTAAATTTCTCAACCACCCTCCCTGGTGAAAAAAGGCTCAGGGCGGTGGACAAGACAGTTATATTAAAAAAATCAATAAAACAAATTAAAATTTACATAAGGCAATAGAAACATAATAATCTGATTGATTGCTTAACAGATGGCACTAAAATCCTGGCCACACAATGCTATCTTGTGGGAAATGGGTGGGGGAGGAGATGGAAAGTGGGAGTGCCAAGACTGAACCATCACTGTCCTCAATCAAATGCTTGGTGGAACAGCTCTGCCTTGCATGCCCCGTGGAACTGTAAAACGCCCCACAGGGCACAGATGTTATTCGACAGAGAGTTCCACCAGGATGGAGCCAGGGCAGAGAAGGCCTGGTTGTATTCAATATTTGCTGCCACAGAAAGATAAAAATGTGAAGCGACACAAGCATTTTGATGTCATACTTCTACCTGAAAATCCTAGGCAACAGTTTAATATTTTAACACATTGAAGGATACTTGTGAAAACACTAGCACTATTCCTCCTTAACCATTTCAAAGCAATTTTGTTGTTCGACTGCTTCGACTACAGACTCTTTAAAAGATGAATAATATTACTTCAAAACACTCTCGAAGTCTATTAAGGGCAGCAGACAGTCATACCCTCAAAACAAGGTACAGTACACTACAAGCAACATTTTCTTTAGCTGTCAACACAAGTGTGTGAGAAGCAAGAAGCAAATACATGAATGTTTCCATCATTTTCTATGGCAATGAAAACTGTAGCACATTCCAAGGCACATAATGATTCAGATTGCTGCTACTGGGTGCACACTAAAACAACTGGATACCCCTAAAAATTATGGAAATTGGGTTAACAATGGCACAAAGTTCAGCTGACAGGCTTCAGTTGGAGCAATCACTGGGCTCTCTGCATGATCCTAAAAAGAAGGGGGGCCTTAAGGGGCCCTAGGGACGAGGAGCATGACAAGCAACTTCAAGGGTGGCATGTTGACCATACCCCCAAGAGGCTGGTAGTGGGCAGGAACAGTGGCTCCTGCTGCTTCTGGCCCTTAGTTAAGCTCTCTTTCCTTGGTTAAACCCAAGAGACAGGTTGGGGGGCTGGGTAGGTTCACTGTCTGTGGTCAGGCAGCCACCTGCACCCACTTAACTACTTGGTTACTCCCCAAAAGATGGGTAGAGGAAGAAGATTCATTGTTGGCAGTCAGGCTGTCAGCTGCACTCACTGTCCCCAGCACCAAGACCAAAGGAATCTGCCTGATTTTCCCTCAGTCCAGTGTGTTTGTGTCATTCTTCTTTCCCTCCACTCCAGGCTTGTCCCCATTCCACACACAATTAAGCTGATATTGCCTTATGTGCTGAGCAGGCTAAGAGCTAAGCATCTGTCACCCTCCTCCTTTCCCTGAAGAAGAATGGGACTGGGGGAGGGGAGGCACGCAAACTCTTCATTCTAAGGAACCCCTCCAGCTTCTCAGTTTGCCATTTGAGAACAATGGGGAGGGGGAAGTCAGGCTCCTCCTAGTCCCCCAGTTCTGCCCCACAAACCAAATAGCTAACAAGAGCTGCCAGAACAACTCCTTTGGCTGTAGACTCCAGATGCCACGCCATTCACACAGTTCAGAAGGTTGTGGGTGGGAAAGGATTCATCAGGCTAAGCAGATAGTTTGACATAGGTGCTTTTACAGACAGGAGAGCTAGGGTGCACAGCACAAGTTTCTGAGTAGCTGAAAAATGGCTCATTGTTAATGCGGCCTCTTTCCTGTGATAGTTTAATGCCTTTGAACTGGTGAACCTATTATAAATACCTAAAACTTAATCTTGAAATACTTAAAACTTACAGTTCATTCATTTGTTTGTCCACGTTTCAGCACGTATGTTCTATGTCTCCTATGTAAGGACTATGCTGCTGGAAGTCATATTTGGTGCCCAATGCCACTGGTGGCATTTCCCTTACTGCCTCTATTACACATATACTTCCAGAAGTACAATACAGGAAAAGTATAACTTCGTAAGACACATGAAAATAAGATGTACCAGTTTTTGATAGACTTCCTTTGCAGCGGCTATGCAAAACTTGTGGTAACTTGCCTGCACGATGATGCTGATGCTCTTTTAGAGGAAGATCAGCATATTTGGTTATGGCAGCGTGTCACATAAATATGCTGGGGAAGAGTTATCAACAGTAATGCAGTTCCTGTCAACAGGGATGCATCTGCTGCCAAAAATGGCTTGTGTATGAGGCTTTAAATTTTAAAAAAGCCTGTATAAATGGCGAGTCATAAGAATAATTAGCCAAAAGTGCTTCAGTAATATCTGCACACAATATTTATTTCTTTTAATTTGTATAAAACCGAAACTTGCAATGCTAAGCAGAGTTCTATGCCCAGCCACTTCTGTGGCATAGATCACTTACATTTCCTACAACAGTATTTTCCTTGGAACAAAATCTAAAGGCTTCTGAATTATGCATCATCATTTACCTTTTCCAATACAGGAAGCCACGACACCACAAGATGCAAGTTCTTTAAGCAAAGCCATTCTCCGTTTCGGGCACATTCTTTGAGAGTTTGTACAGCTAGGTCAGCTTGGCCCTGGCCCATGGCGACCTGTGAAACACAATTAATTTAAGGCAAAACAATTTTCTTTTGAACCTTGCAGATTCACTCAGATATGGAATGCTAAAAAGTACGACACTGCAAAAATATCATAGATGGCACAAAAGGTCACCTGAACTGGACCTGACACTTGTGTGGGAATCATTCTAGATCACATCAACCACAGTTAATGGAAATCAGATACCAGCTACGCTTATACCAAAGAAGATACCTAATGGATTAACGTTCATAAATATATTAAGAAAATGTATTATTTCCAGGTGTGCCTCCCACAGTTAACAGAACTAGAGGTGAGCAGATGAATGAAACCACTGGTGTTTATTGTATTACTCCATAGTTGATATATCTCAACAGAACAACTTGAAGCTTCTGGGGTTGGGGTGTCTTGTGTTACTTCTGATGCAGTTACCCTTTCAGCATGTCAGATACATACGTCTGTTTCACTGGAATGTTCTCTGCTAGCTACCAGGCTGAACTTAAGACAAAGTACATGACAACGATAATTCCTTCACGGATAATGGGCAAACAAATATAGGCTGCAGCCATCATGCTTTGCCCTTGTCCAAAATGCATTAAGTAGAGGGAGTCCATATGTTCTACACCAACAATTGCAAAATATTAGTTGGATTTTTTTGGACTGATGCACGTGAGAAACTTGCCTGATGGTAGCATTCCCCATTTCTTTCAGCACTTGCAAGTTCTTGCAATTCTTGGGAAGGATCAGCACCAGGAGAAATAATAATCAGGATGGGTTCAATTTCTAAGGTTTCTTTGTACAGACGTTTCAAATTCAACGGCGGAGGTGACAACTCTTTTATCCCTAGAAATGGGTGAAAATTTAAAAATAAACATGATGCTACAAAACCTGGTAATACATCTTGGGAAGCCATCTCTTCCTACCAGGCTGCCGTGGAGATTTATTTTTTAAAAAAGGATAGAAATACTTTAATAAATAAATAAGTAAAAAAAATCTGTGGGCTGGATACATTGAAGTGTGTTGGCTCCTTAAGCTCCTTGAGTTCTTGACTCTGCTTCGAACACAGTATAAATCTTTGGTACATAAAACATCATGGTATGTAAAATCATACTGCAAAATCAGACAGTAAACTACAACAGGATGGATGCTGTCATAGATATCGACCTTATTTTCTAGCTGATGCAGAAGCTGGTGATAAAAGTGCCTATGCTGGAAACATATTAGTTAAAAATACCATAATTCAATTGTGCACCTGCACATATAAAAAACAGAGCTTCAAGAGAGATCAATTTTGGAACCTTCAAGCACTAAAAATCAGACCGCCTCCAATGGCCAAATGATGAAAGGATGGTAAAATGTACACATGTAGCTTATAAACCTCAGCAGCCCCCAAGTGTACACTAACAATGGCAAAAGCCTTCATAAAAAGATTCATGTTCAGCATTATAGGATAAGTAGCACCACCTCCATACCATTTACTTGTCAATATTTTATGAAACCAAAGTTCCCTGTACAGTTTATCTGAACAGCATTTCCAGACTCCCCTAAAAGCACAGATAGCTCAACTTAGGTTCTTGTGAGTGATCTATGCCACATCAGTATATAAAAAATAACCACCACGACCCTTTAACACAGACTCAAATTCATTACAAATGTAGCAATCTTGCAAAAAGTTCTAGCCTGACTTGTGGCCATGAGAGGAGTCCTGATTGCAGATATAAATATTGACAAGTAAATGCAACCAGAATATCAACATCTCACTAACTGCAATCAAATGGGTCATTAGAAGGCTCAGTTTTATCTGATAGGGCAGCAGAAACTTAAGGGCCAAAACCTAAGGGGCCAAAGCTTGCTGGTTACCACACAGTAATGGTACTAGAAATAAAACACTGGCCCAGAAAGTGGCAAAAGATATTCTGAAAAGATATTCAAATGTACCCAAGATGTTAGGAGAAAAACACAAGAAGTCTCCTTCCTGAATTCTCTTTGGATATCGCTGAGTTTTCCATGAGCAGGCAAAAATGCAGGAAAAATTTTGAAGGAGCTATTTTCCTTCTAACTTCAGTAAGGGTTGCACAGAAGAACTTCTTTTTAGATTATCCACTTCTGTTTCAAATCAAATGCCGTTACATTTTTGAAATAAATATAATAAAGTAGGTATTCTAGATACATCTGCACCATTTTCAATACAAACCAGGCATATTAGGGGAAAACACAGGAAAATTTGCATTTTTAATACTTGTAGGAATTAAGAGTTAGTAGAAACTAAAAGCAATAGTGTAAGAACATAAGAGAAGCCAATGTTGAATCAGGCCAATGGCCCATCTAGTCCAACACTCTGTCACACAGTGGCCAAAAATACCAGGTGCCATCAAGAGGTTCAGCAGTGGGGCCAGGATACTAGAAGCCCTCCCACTGCTGCCCCCCCCAGCACCAAGAATAGAGAGCGTCACCTGCCCCAGACTGAGAGTTCCTATCTATACCTTGTGGCTAATAGCCACTGATGGACTTCTGCTCCAGATGTTTATCTAATTCCCTCTTGAAACTGTGAGAAAGGGAGAAAAGTACTTCTTTCTCAACCTGCTCAATCCCATTCATAATCTTATAAACCTTGATCATGTCACCACTCAGCCGTCGTTTCTCCAAGCTAAAGAGCCCCAAGCGTTTTAACCTTTCTTCATGGGGAAACTGTTCCAACCCTTTTATCATTCTAGTTGCCCTTCTCTGCACTTTTTCCAATGCTATAATATCCTTTTTGAGGTGTGGCGACCAGAACTGTACACAGTACTCCAAATGAGGTCGCCCCAATGATTTATACAGGGGCATTATGATACTGGCTGATTTGTTTTCAATTCCCTTCCTAATAATCCCCAGCATAGCATTGGTCAGTCAAATGAAAGGCATACACGGAAACTGGGGCTTCACATGTGCATGGAGACCTTTTTTTCCTGGAGCTGAAACCCTGCTGATCTGCTGTGGGGAAGAAAAGGCAAAGGGATGAATCCAATCCCCCCCCCCCATTCGCCCCTTAATCAAACATCCATTTATTAGGATTTTTTTTTTTAAAAAAAACACTCGATGTGAACTCCTGGCCACTGGATCAAAAATCATACATAGTTGTGCATGTAATTCCTCATCTAGCTCAGGATATTATTATATAATGTATTGCAAAAAGCATCAACTTACCCAGAGCTTTACATGCAAAAAGAGCCATTGCACTCTGTAGTCTGTCTGGCCTGACAGCCTGGACCACAAGGACCTTCAAATAAATATATTCACAAGAGACTTCAAACACTACTAATAAAAGGTTAGCACAAAAAGACTTACAAAAACATTCATCTGAAAAGGCCTAGAATATTCTCAACAGGTGAAACATTAATGTGGAGGTACCAACTGGTTATGATAAAGTTAGTTTCTGGACATGTTATTAGTACTGAAATACTAAAAAGGTCATTTCCAAGCATTAGAAAGAAGATGCATACTTCAGACTCTGAATATTTTTAATTTGTATTTGCAATTATCTTCAAATTCCAGGTAACAGTCTAACAATAAAATCTAATGGATGCAACCTTACTCCAAAGTGTAATGTATTATTTATTTTATTTTATTATACTTCTATCCCACCCTCCCTCCAAAATGGGCTCAGGGCGGGTCACAACCAATTAAAACAGTTAAAATACAGCTCCAATAGATCAGACAAAATCAGAACACAATACCAGGACAGCAAACATTCACAAAATGGCAATTTCCAGAAGTCTGATTGAGCCCATGTGTATATCAGATGGATCAAGAGTTAGGCAATAGATACTGACCGCCCATAACTTATCTCCATATGTGGGGGAAAGTGAGGTGGTGTGAGGGGGGGGGCAGGGGAGGCCATTATGCATGGATGTCCACCGCCTCAACCAAAGGCCTAGCAGAATAGCTCAGTTTTGCAGGCTCTGCAGAATTTTAACAGATCCCACAGGGCCCAGATCTCACCTGGAAGAGTATTCTACCAGGCTGGGGCCAGGCTCAAAAAGCCCTCATCAAGGCTAAATGGACATCTCTGGGGCCGGGGACCACCAGAAGATGCTGTTGAGAGGAACGCAAGGCTCTCTGGGGAACATGTGGGGAGAGTCGGTCCTACAGATACGATGGCTCCGGACCATATAGGATTTTAAAAGTTAGCCATAAGACCTTGAATCTGATTCAGTATGTAACTGACTTAACGTCCATTGATTTTAGCCAAAAGGCTTGAGCAACTGAGGACTAGATTACTGGAATTAAATGACCACACCCAGGATCCTATAGCACTCCCTCCCACTGTTATTCCCTCCCACTGTTATTCTAGCTCATCTAGACACCTCTCATTTGGCACAAACATCAGCAAAATCTATTAAGTTAATAGATGCACCTCTTAGTAACAATCAACCTGTCTTAAATAAAGATTGTGTTTCTCCTTGCCATCAAATAAACTCTGGACTCTCTGCGGAAGGGCCTTTTAACTGCTATTTAGAGGATTATGAGATCAGTACAGTGGGCCCCCATCCCATAGGCTCCACAGAGCTTTCTAATTTGACCTCAGTGCCCACATATAAAAATGAGTTAATTTTAGTGGATTCTAAAGAGACAGATAAAACAGAGATACTAAACTGACAATCAAGAGACCCAGAGAGAGCATTATTTGAAGTGTATTTCATGGAATGTGACTAGATGGTCAAATAAAATCCAGGATCCTACGTTCTTATAGCTTATAAGATATGATATAATTCTTATTCAAGAGACCTGGTTAACATCAAAATTGACATTAAATTGATTCCTCATTTACACACTCAGTGCCACCCTCCCCCCCCAACTACTAAAGGACATCCTAGTAGGGGGCTGGCATGTCTGATTTCTACATCAGTTAAGATCTTTAGCAATGGCTTGTCTCTCGACTTTTAAAGATCAGATTATTTTGATAGTGAATGTATATATTCCTCCCCACTCCTCATCCTTTTGTTATGAGAACTGTAGGCCTGACTTGGAAAATTACATCAATGAACCTGAAGTTAAATATCCCAAGGCACAAATAATATTGTTAGGTGATTTTAATGCTCACATTGGCAATAGTAATTTAAAGGTATGGGGAAATACCTGTGATGGTAGATTTTATAATGATAGGAGGAATACAAAAGATTCATTAGTTAATAAACATGGGATAATCTTTAACCAATTGATCGATAAGCTTGGCTTTGTAATACTAAACGGCAACTTTGATGGAGATAAATATGGAGAATTCACTTATTATAACCATAAGCATGCAAGTGTGATTGACTACATATTAATATCCCCATCTCTTTGTAGACCACACCCAAGATCCTATACCACTCACTCCCATTGTTATTGTAGCTCATCCAGAGGCCTGCATTGGCTACCAGGGTCAGTTCCCCTGTGTTCAATGAGGCTTGCTCTCAAATAAGTGTGCATAGGACTGCAAGCCAAATTGTATAAGTACTGGAATTTCTGCAAATTTTTATAAACAAAAAAACCCCATACAAAATAAACACAATCAGCACTCCTATATTCTGATTATCTCCTTACATCAAACAGTTTGAGTAAAGCTCAAATCTTGTTTCATGAAATAGATAACTGAAGGCATTTAACAAAGATAACAATGTCTTTAAATAAAATGAGCACATGATATATTCTTTAAAAACCCTCTTAGGCACAGTGCCTAAATTAAAAAGGTATGTAAATTATTTAAACAGTGCCATCAACACTGAGCACCCTATTCACAGGAGACAGCTCAAATTAAGATCCGATTAAAATTGGCAGCTTTTAATCCACAAATTGCATTGAATGAACTGCAATGCCATTGTAAGCAGAGTTATACCCGTATAAGTCAGTTGATGTCCATGGGCTTAGAAGGGTGTAACTCTCCTTAGAATGGAGCTGTTGATCTATTAATTCCAGTGTTCAATCAGTCAATACTTCCAGTCCAAGTCCTTTATTATATGGTAACCTGTTTTAACTGGCAAAGGTTAATCATGCACCATTATTGCACAGCTAATCAAGGGAAACAGGCTTGCGCAGGAGCCTGTTGCACAGGAGAGTCTTAGCTTTCCCAGAAGACTATAAGGCAGAAGACAGACTGAAGGTAAAGTCTTTTTAGAGAATGAAATTGCTCCCTTTCTTCTCTGCTTACCCTCTGCTCCTTCTCCTTCTACTGCAGCTTACACGGACATAATTGGTATCACTCACAAAAAAACCTATTCATTTATAAAATCTCAATGACTGGCATCTGCATGTTGAATCATGGAGATAAAATAATCTAACTGGGAAAGAATACTTCTCCAGTAAAGTACATTAGTGTTACACAAGTCAGAGGATACAGACGGTAATATACAGTGCAATCCTAAACAGAGGCCTTCCAAACTCATTGATATTATTAATGGATGCAGAAGGGTGTTACTCTCCTTAGGACTGCACTGATATAATAGATTTAATTAAATAGAACTTGTGTGCTCAGAGCTGTACACAAAAAGAGACCACATTGGGGGGGGGGACACCATAAACATGGACATATCTTCCACGTGGAGGCACTGTGCTCGTGAGCCAGTTGTCACACAGAGCTGAGGTCAACATGATTGTGCCCACTCTCCTTCTCCACGCGTTCCGTGACGTTAACACATGTACGCATAGGGCTCTTGTGAGACAGGTTAGGCTAGGCTGAGAGTTAAGTGAATGGCCCCAAGTCATCCACTAAGATTCATGGTTGACAAGGGGACTTGAAATTTGGACCCAAACCTGGGACTCTAAAGTCCTAGTCTGACACTCCCTGGCTTTATTTAAAATGTGTGACTTAGGTTGTTGCAGCTAATATTCTCCATTAGTTTCAATGGGACTTAGTCACAAGGAAACATAAAACATGAAAACATACCTGCTGAAATAGAGAAATTCTGTTTACAATAATGGATGGAAAATCTTGTTCACACATTGAGCTCCGTGAGAAAGGTTGCCACAGTGCTTCATCTTGAAAGCACACTGTTTGGTACAAGGTAGGGAGAGAGATCTGTGTGGAACAAATGGTGTGCATCTGATATTTAATGTGGGGGGAGAATGTATTTTAATAATAAAGACAAATATAAATAGTCATTTAACTAATCTTTATAAGAATGGACAAAGAACTCTGCTAGATCAGGCCAATGGTTTATTCAGTCTAGTATCCTGTCTAGTATCCTGTTTTCCACAATGGCTTACCACATGTCCATGAGCAGGGGCACAGAGGACAAAATGTTCAGAAACTGGCATTCAGGGGCATGTCATCTCTGATCTTAGCTGCATTTAGCCATTCTCATCACAGGCATGGATAAATTTGTCTAAACCTCCTTTAAAGCCATCTAAGCTACTGGCCACCAATATACCTTGTGGCAGTGGATTTCAAATATTATGTGCTGTGTAAAGAACATTTTTCTTCTTCTCTTTCAAATATTATATATGTGCTGTGTAAAGAACATCTCTCTTTCCTCTGTCCTGAATCTGCTGCTGGGGGTGTGCATTCGGTATAAACCAAGTTGAAAAAATACACACACACCCAAAAACCTTATCGGTATTTTGGGGGTATTTTCTCAGTTGCCTACCGAGTGGATACTGATTTGCCTATCTGAAAATGATCACGCTGAAAAATTCTGAATATTTTTGGGGATTTTCGGGACTGCTCGATAGCCACAGTTAAAGAGCATTTAAAGGGCTCTCAATTCCTTTAAATGCCTTTGGAGTGAACTCTCAGCTTGGAAAAAGCATTTAAAGGGACTGTGAGTCCTTTAAATGCCTTCAGAGTTCACTCACTGTGGAGTCACACAGCTTGGAGAAGACATTTAAAAGGACTGTGATCCCTGTAAATGCCTCTCAGTCTCGGCCTGGAGAAGCCATTTAAAGGGACTGTGAGCCCATTAAAGGTCTCCAGAATTCACTCGCTGCAGACTTGCATGGCTTGGAGAAGGCATTTAAAGGGACCATGATCCCTTTAAATGCCTTTCCCCACCTTGATTGGAAACAATGGAGGATGGGGGCATCTTGTTTTGGGGCTCACATAATTGCACCCCCAAGTCCAATCTTTTTGAAACTTGGGGGGGGGGTGTTGAGGAAAGGCACCAGCAGCTATGCTGCAAATCTGGTTCCTCTACCTCAAAAACGCCACCCCACCCCCTAGATATCCCTGGACTGATTCTTCATTCTCACCTATGAGGACTAGGGGTGTGCACAAAAAATATGGTATTTTTTGGGTTTGGGTATACTAAACCTGAAAAAATATTGGCATGTAACGATATTCCCAGATGCCAATATTGGCATGATATTGGGATTTGAGAAATAATCCGTATTGCCAAATGTATTCGACTCCCTATCTTACTTTTCGGTCCCAAGTCATGCTGCAACACGTCTCAGCAATGGAAGGGAACACATTTAAAGAGACCACAGTCTTTTTAAATACCTTCCCTTCCCTTGCTGAGGAAAGTTTAAATACTTTCCCTTCCCTTCCTGAGTTGCGCCACAGTGGCGGCACGCCTCAGCAAGGAAAGGGAAGGTATAAATTCCTTCCCTTCTTGTGCTGAGGTGAGCTGTCACTGAGGCATGACTCAGCGAAGGAAGGGAAGGTATTTAAACTTTCCTTCTTTCATTGACATGTGTCTCCACTGCAGCACAACGAATGGCTTGGCTTTGAAAAAGCCATTTAAAGGGAACTTACCCTTTAAATGGCTTTTGCAATGCCAAGCTGCACTCCAGGAACCCAGAAGCGGTGTGAACTTGTGCCACTTCAGCTGAGCCTGAATAAAAGCCGGATAATACTGGCTTTCATTCAGGCTCAGCTAGACTGGTAACCAAATCAGATTAGAAAATCTGATTCAGCTAAATAAATACCCGAAAAATACCAATAAGGTATTTATTTTGCGCAGCATATACTGAGCACACACCCTTAATTGAGACCACTGACTATAATAGTCCCCATACGGTATAATGGAGCCTAAAATTCAGCAATCCCAAATATTTACCAAATCTGAATGCCATGCCAGTAGTGGGATTTAGGAATATCAGGAAATGCTGATTTTTTCGGGTTTAATATGCCTGACCCTGAAAAATACTATTTTTTTTTTGCGTATCCCTATCTGCTGCCTATCACCTTCACTGAGTGCCCACTAAATATTATTATTGTGGGAGTGGAAAGCTCTCTGTATCCATTTTTCCCACAGTCAGCATAATCTGCTGATCTCAACCCAGGTCTGTGATCCTATCTGCATATATGTTTTAGCCATACAGAACTGCTTCCCCTGCTGTATGAACCCATATTACCACAGGATGTATGAATGTTCGAGTGGAATGAAATAAGTACAGTCACTTGAATTAGGCTTTCCCGATGACTGGTACTCTTCTAACTAGAAATAACTCATGTGATTGGTCCTGCCCACAGTTCTGTGTGAATGGAATCCGATAAATTGTTGCTTAAGCTTTAACAATACAGCTACAAGAGTAAAATATACAAGCTACACAGACTGAAACACAAAATAAACAACATTTTTTTTGTGTGTGGCGACAACTAAAACTGTACACCCTGGAATCCTGCCTGTCCATATTGCCAGAACACTCATCCGGGTTCTCATCTCTTGTCTAGAGTACTACAATGTCCACCTTGCTGTCTTGTCCATTGTGCTTTTCCCCATTTCATTTCAGAATTCATCTGCTGAAATAACCTTTTGCTCCTGCAGCTATTCTCCTTTCTTCTCTCTAGTAGGGCCTTTGCTAGTGCACTATTTGCTAGTCAGCATGAGCTTTAGAGCTCTATTTCTCATAATCAAGGCTGTACATCTCTGACCCCTTTAATATTTTCTTTCCCCCATTTTCACTGCAGTTGCCTTGCAAACTTATTTACTATCAAGTCTTCTTTTCTTCCTTCTTTTACTCCCACCTCCATGACTTAAGCTATGCTGTTGCTGAATTAGGATACTTTCTCTAGACGATCACCCCAGCCAGCTTGCTCTCCTTAAAATCATTTTTCATATTCTATTTCTTCTCAAAATTGTTCCTGGTCCACAGATCTAACAATTAGTTGCTGCCTGTTTTAAGTTAACTGGCCCATCCTGCCTTTTTTCTAGCCATGATCCCCTTTTCTCTTCTGCCCTCTCTATGTTACTTAGATTGTGAGTGATGCGCACAACAAACTGGTACAGCAAATATTCAGCAGCGACAAAAGTAGGAGGAGACTGAGCTCACACCAATGTAAACTGAATCCGCCACCATTATTTCAGATATTAAAAAATACACTCATTTTACAAGTAACCTAACCTAACATTAAGCCACGCTTTCATATGCATACATGACAGAGGAGAAATGTTAACATAAAAGGGCAAAACTATAAACAGGGTCCAAATGCAAATTTTTATGCTGAAAATATTATTTAAGTAATTTGAGCTTTTTATTTACTTTAAGAAAAGACTTAATATACACATTCGATATAACACGGCTTAACAATACATTTCATACAAATATGGGTAACTGAACCCTGACAAAGGGAGAAACACTATAGAGTACAGATGCAAGTTTAATGGAGAAAAGTCGCTAGAGGTATAGGTTGCCAAACATGGACAGCTCTAACTAATAAGACACACTACTTCAAAAACTAATCCTGCCAACTTCAAACACTTTTCATGTTGGCAAACATCAATTTTCACAGAGCTAAATTAACTTTAGCAGGAACGCTGAAATGAAGTATTACCTTAAGAGACGCCACTGCCCAGGCTCTTTCCTGTTCTATCCAAGAGGGAATCTGGTCTCGAATGTTTTTTTGGGAATCCTTAATAGAACAGAGATCATGTTGTGAGTGTTATAAATAAGAATAAAGTTTGAGTCTAGTGGCACCTTTAAGACCCCACAAAGTTTAATTCTGTGTATAAGCTTTCATGTACCATGGACAATTTTTCAGATACAGATAAGAAAATCCTTGGAGAGAAGTCATTGACTAGGAACATAATTTAGCCAACACGTAAATATATTTAGCTGTTCTAGCCAAACTTCAAATCCCCTTGATTCCAAGGAGGCAAAGTTCAGACATGCCAAGTGCTCAAAGAGTTAGGGGCAGCTCAAGGCATTCGGCTGATTCAAGAACACTCTTCCTGTGCTGTCCCAGCTGGCTCCAAGCTGAAATTCAGAGAGAATGCCAAGATAGCCTGCCTTTGAGCCACATGGCAGGGGGACAGATGCCTCTTCTGCAGGCTGTCCTGGAACCAGGTGACAGTGCCATTGGGTTCATGGGTGCCTCCTCCCATTCCAGTCCTGATGGCACCCCAGAAGCCTGCTTGAGTGGCAAACTGGCCTTGGACACATCTCAACATTGCCTCTTTGGAATCCATGGCGACTGAAAGTACTTACATTTGGCTACCCTATCCACTGTTCATCTGGAACAAGAGAGAGGCACACACAAAAAAGTAAAAATTTTCAAGGTCTAAGGACACGGAGCTATAAATGTGCAATCCCAAAGCTGCTAACTTGATCCTAATATTCAGGCTAGAAACCAGACTTGTCTAATATACTTCTGCCACTCATACTTGTATCAATGATACACTAAAGCAAAGACACCCCTGGATGCTAAGGTAACATTATACCTTATAAGAAAAAACAAAAGGAGAAGAAACCCAGCCACGGCTACAAGGTCGGTACTCAGAAGGCTAAGTATAACAAACTTAAAAATATAACAAAGTATTTTTTACATGGTATAATAATTAACATTTAAAAACAAGATAGAAACAAAAGAAATGCTAAAATCCAACCTGTAGAACTTGCACTTAAACTGAACATAAATCACATATGTGAATATCTCATAAAAACCCACTAGACCAGACACATTTTGGCTCTCAGAGCCTTCTTCAGTGGTCTGAAACCAAATAGCACACACTTAAAACCATTTACAACAATTAAGGGCCAAGCAGGTTTGTAGTATTTCAGTGTTAGGAGAGATTCCACATGTAAATCAGGCCTGTATAGAATTCTGAGCCAATGCACAAAGAAGTCAATGTCTCTCACCAATTATTCTGTCTCTGGCCAATTCTCCGACATCTCTGTGTGCGCTAATGTAAATCAGAATTATGTTCAGTTAAGGTGCAAGTTCTATAGGTTGGATCTTAGCATTTCTTTTGTATCTATCTTGTTTTTAATTGTTATACTGTGTAATAAATACTTTGTTATATTTTAAGTTTGTTATACTCAACCTTCTGAATACCCAACATTATATCTATATCCTATTCACACTCTGTCTTCCAATATTTTTCCCAGAGATCTGCTTCTCATATTTCTTTAAATTAAATAACTGTGCATGTGCACACAAAAGAATCAGGCCATTGAGAGTTGAAAGGGGAAAAAGTTTCACAAACTCTCTTTTTGTCCTCTCACAGGACTTTGTTCATGTTGGAAGAGTAATTAACACAGCAACGGTGCACAATCTGATTAAACAGTAGGTAAAAGTTTATTTAGAAATTCACTTGATAGGGAAAAAGGAGAGACAGAGATAGATTCCTAACTACATCTCTAGCTGTACTGAGTGTGGTACTCCTGAGAAGAAGGGGGAAATTGCCCTAAGAGTAGCAATCTGGAGACAGACAAGGAATGACACATAACAGGAGAGAAGGTGCTGACCTCACTGTCCTATCTAATTGTCTTCTTGCTGCCCCCTGCAGGGTCTTCTTCTCTTCTTCTTTGTACACCAGACATTGCCTTTTCAACAGTTCACTCCTGCTTCTTCCCCAGATCTGCTGCTTTGGTGTCATGGTTTCTAAAAACTTCATCCTGAGGTCACCTTAACCCGTCAGGGATCATGAAGTAACATGGCAATTTCGTGCCATGAAGCCAATACAATTTTGGCTGCCTAGACATGTTACAAGGTCAAACCAGAATGAAGGCAATTCTCCCTACCACTACTCTCAAAATTTGTGCAGCCCCTACATCTGTTCCCAAAAGACAGGAACAGTCTCAAGCAGGTCTACTCAGAAGTAAGCCCCAAGCTATTCAATGCTGCTTAGTTTGGTGTAGTGGTTAAGTGTGCGGACTCTTATCTGGGAGAACCGGGTTTGATTCCCCACTCCTCCACTTGCACCTGCTGATGTGACCTTGGGTCAGTCACAAGCTCTGGCACAGCTGTTCTCTCAAGGACAGTTTGTGTTAGAGTTCTCTCAGCCCCACCTACCTCACAGGGTGTCTGTTGTGGGGAGGGGAAGGGAGAGGAGTTTGTAAGGCGCTCTGAGACGCCTTTGGGCAGTGAAGGGCGGGATATAAATCCAAACTCTTCTTCTTCTTCTTCTTCTTCTTCTTACTCCCTGGAAAGTATCTTCAGGACTGAAGCCAAAGTGCACTTGTAAGCCAAACCTTTTCCCTTGTGCTGTGGCAGCTGCTGCTGAAGCAACATTTTTAAAAAATCTGCACAGAAGCTCTGCTAAGCAAAAGTCTCTCCCACTTTCTAAAAGCAGCCAGGTGGCTGTCAGGAGAGGTGCTGGGGAGCACCATGCCCCCCATGGGCATCACACTGGGGGACCTGTGAACTAGCAGTTACATGCTGCTTGTCCAAGACAGACAGGTCCTGTTCACTCATGCATGTTTATAATTAGATGACTCAAAAATATCAAGTGATCTCCATCTATGAAAGACTCATTACAGGTTAAGCATTGCAGATAGTGGCTTTGTATAACATCAAGCACAGTGGGCTGGATCCAGATTAATTTTCCAATAATGGAAGCGGTGGGGTAATTTCCAGGAACGCCCTCTTCCTGCTACAGACTTGTTGGCTTCTGATGAAGTTACTCAAGGTCCCCTTGACTGCATGAGCGGTAGTTCAGGAAGATCAGTGGGCTGCAGTGGGGGGGGGGGATGCAGGAACATTCTGGTCCACTGATGAAAGTACTCTTGTGTAATCCGAAAATGTAGTCTGGCTCCAACCCAGTACAGAGTCAGCTGCAAGCATTCAAGTGTTATCACGTAAACAGAGTTCATGGGACAGATAGGCCTCTGCAGTGTTCCAGTGGCATTTTTACTGTTTTGCAGGAGGTGAGTTGCTCGCTTTTGTCAGCCTTGTAAATAAACAATACTAACTACACAGTCATCATAATTCAAGTACGGCATTGTCCCTGCCCTTCTGACAAACATTCTCCTCTTGACAATGCTACAATCAGATAGGAAAACTTTGAAGTTAACAGAAACCATATATTCTGTTAAATAGGGACGAATTGTACCAAAGTGAGGCAATCTACTTTCACAATAAATAACATAGCACAATTTTCCATCGCTATCTTTGAAAGTTAGAGTACTTTTTAATAAGAAAAAGTTAAGTTAATCTTACAGATTTCCTTAGCATGTCTCCAATGATTACTCCAGTAAATGTGTCCCATTCCTGTGAAAGTAATGAATAGAAATAATATGCATATAGGGTAATCTTGAAAACATTGTCAACAACTTAGCCTCTGTGACTGGCCTAAGTACTTAGTCACTAACCATAGAAAGATAACAGTTTCTTGTGTGTGTGTGTGGGGGGGCAGATATCTCACTGAGAAAGTTCCCAGTCGATGCTACTGCTGCATTGGACAAAAAAGAACTGAGTGGGAGGTGTGGTTCCTCTTTTCTGGGCATGCTCAGCCCAAGCTGTGGGCTCAGGTGGAGTTTCTTCACCAAACAGCTACCTCTAGAATGTTTGTAGGCACAAAGCCCATTACTGTGATGGGCAGAGACCATGAAGAAGAACTCTACAGAATGTAATCAATTCCTAGAGAAAACTTATGAGATAATAGGATTGACTCAAACTAATCCTGACAACTGTCTCTGCCTTAATCATAGGCTGTGGCTATGCTGCTGAAAAGAGAACACTCCTGGGAATGCAGCAGGATGTCCTTCAGCCACAGAGAATGTTTATGCTGAGTACGATGTTTCCTTTTTACGTGAAGGAGTATATTCTGAATCAACAAACAAAGCAGCAAAATGCCACAAGGTGGGCGAGATCTCAGTGTGAAAAGAAGGCACTTTGCAGAGTACTTTTTTGTAGAACCATACCTTCCAAAGGCCTTCTTAGCTACATTTGCCATCCACATGGGGCGGGGGAGGGGGGGGAGATCTCTTGCTATTGCAGTTGATGATCTCCAGACAATAAAGATCAGTTCCGCTGGAGAAAAAGGCCGCTTTGAAGAGTGGACTATGGCATTAAACCCTGCTGTGGTCTCCCCCTCCCCAACCCCCAGGCTCCATCCTTAAAATCTCCATATATTTCCCAACCCAGAACTGGCAACTTATTCTCAACTGGCCATTTTTCACTGAGTTGGTCCAAGTTGCCACTCTAAAAAATACCATTCGCACTGTGTTGCTGTGTGGCTGTCTCCCCTCACCAATCACGTAGTGACAGCTGTATTCTGACCTGAATACCAACATGCAAGTGTTATATCTCCCCTGGCCTACCTCTTCAGACAAAATCTGGCTACTTTCTTGCCCAAGAACACCTCTGCAAAAGAGACAAAGAGGGCAGCTATCGGCCTAAGGCCTCTCATTCTATGGATGTTGTGAGGTTAAGTGCCCTAATTTTCCCTCAAGGGTTAATGTGAATATTAGAAGGCCCCAGTCCTGCTTGCAGGTGTTTGTCATTTCAGTGTTCCTGAAACTACCATCATTATCCCTTTCAGGGCCTGAGGCAAGAATGTGGTAATTGGGCGAACTGTGAGAACCTGGGCTCAGTTGTATAACCAGATGGGAGGGGGGAATTAGGAGCAGTTGCCAACAGCCTCTGGCAAGTTCCTGAGATGAAGAGCTTTGATTGGGCTCAAGAGATCACCTGATGCCAGAGGGCAAAAAGCTATAATAAGGGTATAGGCCAGAGAGAGTCATGCTAACACTATCCTAGTACACTTAGGTATGTTATGCTTCATTGTGATGGACTGCAACATATAGAATGCTTTTTATGATATTGCTTGGATTTTATGCTGCAAGACAGCAGCCATCTAATACCAAAGTATTCAATGTATTTGATAGAAAAATTAGCTTCATTGTTTTCTTGTTGCTGACCTTAAGAAACTGTACTGCACAGACAATTATTTAAATAATTTAATAAATCTTTATACATTTTTACAGGGCCTGGTTTCCTCATGTGCATCCAACCTCCAGGACTCACAAGTCTGAGAAGTTGTTAAGGAGTTCCAAGCACAAAACTAGGAGCAATAATCCAGGGGACTCTGACAGATGTAGATTCTGAGGACCCTACGAACACCTGGGGTATGCCATTTACTCTCACTGGAGTTTTAAGGGGTGAGACAGAAGCAAGATGCCTCCAGTTATTGTGTCCTGTGGTAGGGAGTGTGCACCTTAACCTCGCTGCTACTCTCTTCACTGGGGAAAAATAATCTGAACCTGAAAGAGGTCCATATAGAAACCAAAAAGAAAGACTTCCTATTATCACTCCTGACTAAGAAAAAAGGTTCGTACCTTTCTTGTATATAGACCCGGCTAATTCAGATAGCATCAGACCAAGTTCCTGCAATCCCCAGTTATAGCAGAGGTAACACAAGCAAGAAAACATTCTTCTCAGTTATTTCAGAACACTGCCATGAGAAGGGAAGGGGCAAGACTTCTTAATATTTCCCTACAACTGGGGGCAATTTATCTCTGATCTTTGAGTATTAGATATGGTCCAGTCTGGCTATAATCTCTGGAATTTTCCTGAACGCTACCAAACCACTTTATACTGCCCCAGGAGGAATCCAAATTAGTGGCTAAAAATGCAATTAACTATGGAACATCACTGAACCATTTCTAAGCCACTTACATTGTCTTGAAAAAGTTCAGGATGCATCCCTTTCACAAAATGTAATGCAAACATTAGTTGATCGGCCTGCAATGGCAGAAAGACAAACAAATTAATAATGTTATCCTATTCCACAACCTTCTTAGGAATTCACACTCGATGAAATCAGCTGGTTACGAGATTGTACGTAAGACTTTCAAGGAGCTGATCAAATACCCTCACAGTGTATTTCTTCTATGGAATTTCCTAAAACAGAGTATCTCAGTTCCATAAGACACGAGAAAGTTCCTCATTTCATGACATTCTTGCTCCACTCCTCTACACCTCAGATGCGTTTTTTATTTTTGGAATCTGATACTACACATTTAACCTTTCTTCATAATGCTCTCAGGGATTAGTCTCGAACACTACCATCCTAAGCAAAGTCACACCTTCTATGCCCACCTATTTCAACGGACTCAGAAAGATGTAGCTCTGCTTGGGATGACACTGCATATGTGCTTAGAAGTGGACCCATTTCTGATAGTTGCATACCTAACACAGAACAAAGTCAAGGCAGCCCAGAAGTCACGCAGCATATGGACCTCACTGTTGGACTACAATACGAAAATGTATTACAAATTTCTCATATGGTGTGTGACTGTATATAGCCGGGGGCAAGGGAGAATGAGAATTTTACTGATAGGCACAGCTTTATTCCATCACTATAAAATGCCAAATAGAATTGGAAATGCTAAAAAATACAAGGGGTTCTGCTCTACGTGCCAGGAATTAGATTGGGTATTAGATGTAGTGGCACGATTCATTTTTTGTTTACCCTGCTGCAGCTAAAGCCAGTGTAAAGAAACACTACATAAAACGGAGTACCTATGGAGCCAGGAAATCCCCATTTTAAATCCCATTTCAGCCACAAATTCATTAGGTGCTAGTACAGCTTTAACAGTACTGACCCCCTAATCATAAATAAGAAAGTGGACTGGGGATCATGAGCTCCTTTATCCTTTCCCATGCCCATCAGCCTTTATAATGATTAAACATAACACCAACACCAACTTCAACCATGTTGCATGGTTACCAGGATTTGCACCTTATCGGGATTTGAAAACATTTCATTCCTTTCAACAAACAACTCCTGAAGACTGTACTTCTCTGTTCTGCCCTGCTTGTGGCTTGCTACTCTATAATGGCTGCTGTATTTTTTTAGCATGGCATGCCATGATTTTTTAAAATGAAATCTAAATAATGCAAAAGAGATAGGGCTAATTCAACTTTGTAATTCACAAAGGCTTATACTTTAGTTTGGAATTTTTTTAAAAAAATACAGAATGGCTGAGGCGTCTGTGCAGCAGGCAGGGTTGCATTTCAGTCATATATCAGTTGAAGTGAAAGGGTAATTGAACTAGCTCATTTCTGCACCAAGCAACTACATAAATCCCTTACTACTAATTTATAGTTTTTCAATGAATTCACTTTCAGAGTTAAACCAGCAGCATTTTAAAAGCACCCACAGAACCCAGCTGAAACAAAGGGTCAGATGCACCAAGTTTGGTGATGTAGAGCACCATCATAACAAAAGCAAATGGCAATAATTCATTTTGATATCTCAAAATTATATCTTTAACCTTCCATTCGTCTTCCGTTCCTTGGGGGGAAACTGGAAAGTGTGTGTGTGTGTGTGTGTGTGTGTGTGTGTGTGTGTATAGACGAATCTGCTCAATTGTTAAAATCTTTGACAAAGGCCTTGCTCTCTGTGCCCTCCCCCCCAACTTCTGCAGTGAGAGGGGGTTATCTTTTTCTGTCATGGTGCCTCGTCCATGTAACTCTCTCCCGACTTCTATTTGCCTGAGGCCAACTCTTTCGTATTTTATGAGAAGATGTTTTTGTTTTCACAATAAATGTCCTCCCTCCTTCTCCCTCATTTTTTTATTTTTTTTTTTGGGGGGGTACTTTTCTAGTTAGTTAGAGAATGATCACAAAAATCAAGTTTTAATTGATTTTCAAATGCTCAATTACTGAAATGCTCTTCTCTCCTGACACAGATGCTGAGAATATAAAAAGGCTAGAATACAAATGAAAATACCTTGAAGTAAAAAATTGTAAGACTTAATTTATCTGTAACAAGAACAAGCTGTTACATAATTCGACACAATATACAATGTTTACATAGCATTTAAAAGTGCAGCACCCTTCACATACATTATCCTGTTGTAATACCAGTAATGTGGTTTATTAATTCCAAGTGGCCACTAAGAAGGTCACACCAGAGATAAGATTTGAACTGGGGACTAAATGATTTGTAGCTTGGTTTCATTGCTAATATGCTATAACAGTCTCCAATCATTCTATCCAGTTAAGTACAGCAATGTATGTATAGCTTTATACATTTAGGCAATTTCAGTTGTTTTCTATGTATGAAACTCAGATTTCTGGCGGGTGAGAATATCTTTTCACTGGATCTGAAAACAGCTTTAGCACACATTCTAGCTTCATTATATTTGAACACAAACTATCTAAATACTATATCTGATTATTCCAATCCAAGTAGCGATAACTGCTTCCCTCTTCTTCAAATTGACTGATTGGCTAGTACACTTGAAAAATATTCAAGGAGCTCAATGGGCTGTTACAAAACAGGTCAATCATTTTTCAGTGCCGGCTCACTCCTTTCCAGGCTATTGTGTCTCGCATGCTAATATCACAATACCCTGTTCTCCAAAAGCCTATGTTGCCTTGCAGCTGTGCAGAAGCAGAGCAGCAAAATATCAGTAGTCCAGCACACCCCAGGTTCCGAGTGTCATGTTTACCAGTCAAGTGCTTTTATTTAAGCAAAGCCAAGGTATTTCATACCAAGCAAGGCCAGGGTTGAAATGTTCCCAATAGCTGCAGATTTGTTAAGGATTAATGGGCTCAACAGATATGCTACCAGAAGACGAGATGTACAGGATGGGAGTCAGCATCATAGAGTTTATTGTTCCTTAAACAGAGGTATTATTATTCTGTGCTTAGTGGGACTGAAAAAATGTTTTCTAAACCAAACTCTGGGTGGAAGGAAATATCTCTTCAGTCCCAGCATTTTTTTTTTTTTTGGGGGGGGGGGTTGTTACACAAAGATAGCATCAGATTCCCAAGCATAACAAGCAGGCAAGGATGCTCAACTAGTCATTCCTTTCTAATTCTCCCTGAACTACAGAACTGTAATGTAATGCTCAAAACTATTTCAGTGCATTACTTTATCTTACAATACTTAATATATGAGCATTACTGTCTCTTACCAATATAACTCAAAATGTTCACAGCATGACACCTACAGTTGCTCTATTTGCCCTAAAGCTGGTACCTAAGGTAGTCACTTATGTTAGACAGCTCCTGCAGGCTCAAGATTTCTTAGTAGCCACAGAAGAAAAGAATTACTTCTGCTCCCTCTAAGCTATGGAGTCCTGTGAGCAAAAATTCTACTTTGTGAGCTACTGGCATTAAAGTTGTGAGCGGGCGATTTGGCTACTGCATAAACTAGTATGCTCTGGAGACATCCTTCCTGAGCTAAGACAAAAATGTGTGAGCCAGAGGCTAAAATCTGTGCACTGGCTCACACTAACTCAGCTTAGAGGGAAAACTGGGAAGACTGCAAGCAAAATACTAGGTGAACATTCTACCCATATAGTTTCCCTCCTACCAACTAGAAACCATTGGGTCCTTATAGGAAAAAGCCTCCCTGGAAGCAGGCCTGTAGCCACAGGGGGGCATTTGGGGGTAACGCTCCCCACAGATGATCCCTGCCCCACCCTGAGAGGATGCCTGATCCCACCCCCACCCCCTGTCTGCCACGCTCCTTACCACTGCACGCTGCGGCCTCACCAGGTCTACCTCTACTCCTGCTCAGTCACAGCTGGAAGCAGCAGGAAGACCCAGAGAGGCCATGCCGTGACTGCCTCCCAGGGTAAGATCACAGTGAATGAGTTTATAGGGCACTGAAACATGTACATAACAAGTGATTAGGCATAGAGATGGAATCCACTCCTGCCTCAATCAACCCAAAGGCAAAAGACATCCAGCCTCCTTTCACCGAAAGTCCTATGATCAAATTATATGTGATGGGAAGTCCATGAGTGGATCCTCCATATGGCTTCCGCATGCATCTCCCACCTTGTGAGAGGGTCAAATAATAGCCTGAGGAGGGGGAAATTCAGAATGTGAAAATCTTCTGAGGTTTTTTTTTTAAAGCAAACCCTTCTCCTGGACCATCATCTTAATGCAAACCCTTTGCAGCTCCTATCAAAAGTTTTTTAACCCATTTATGACAATGAGAAATGTACGAATGGATCTCCCATTGTTTTAAAAATTGTGCCTACCCTAGTCTCCAATTGTGGCAAGCCAGACCCATGCATTCCAATACTGATGGGGAAATGTGGAAGAAAAAATGGGTTACAACACTTCTGGGGAGATGGTGGCGAGGGTCTGTTTGTCAGCTCGAGAGCTGCTACGTACAATATTATCTCAGGATACCAGAACCCAATACAGTGCAGAGAATGATGATTTTAAGAGTTAACCGCTGTGTATTTAAGAAAGATGTCTTGATCAGAAACCAACTGAGGAATCCTGAGAGTGTTATTTGTTTTGCACAACCTTCCCTTCCTTCTTATTCCAGTCACTGACGCTGCTGAAGTTAATGTTGCCCCAGTGCTGTAATAAGCCCATGATCCTGAGATGAGCAGAGAGACTGTTCACGGAACAGAAAACTCATTTGTTCTGCCAAACAAGACAAAAAGCTGCTGTGCAAAGCTCTCATGAGTAAAAGGCAAATACCTCTTACTAACAAATAAGCAAAATTTGCCATTATTGCCTATCCAATGATCCATATATTTAAGTGTGCCCAACTACGACTGCTCTGGGAATATAATTTTGCACTCAATACCGTAAGTCAGAGAGAAGGAAAACAAAAATTTACCTTAAATAAACAGCGACAGACATATTCGTACACCGTGTGTTTTAATGAGCTGATAAGAGACTTGATTCTTTCTTCGGTATTTCCTAAATCCTGAAAATAATGGTTTAGATATAAACATGCATTTAAATATCTCTTTATAGATGGAAAAGATAAAGTGAGACAAATGTAACCTCAGTGAAGTGTAGAGAGCTTTAGATCTGGCTTCATATCTCTATGTTAGACCACAAAATAATAAGATCTCTTGTACAATCAACAGAAGCCTGAATAGCCAAGCTTAACCAAAGCTCATCAGAACCTGGAAGCTAAGCAGGGTAGGCCATGGTCAGTACTTGGACAGGAGACCTCCAAGGAAAGCTGGGGGTTGCTACCTGGAGGAAGCCAATGACAAACCACCTCTGAAGTCCCTTGCCTGTAATGACCCCATTGATGGAGTCACCGTGAGTCTGTTATGACTGACAACACATTCTTCCATACAACTAACGAAGATTAATTCAAACCAGTCATCAAAATAACTTGGAAATACAGACACCTACACTGGAGAAACAGCTTTTTGTAACATGGAGAAAACAGCTCATCATACCCAATGCCCACTTCTTTTCTTAAAGCTCACGACCTTAGAGTACAGAACTCCTTAGAATTTAGGGCCTTTCAAGGACTTGCCAATTTCCAGAGCTAGAAATGGATAGGGCATCGGATGCTCCTGTAGGTACCAGCACGTGTAGTGACAAGAGGGAGACAGCACCTCCTGTGGAGACCCACAGTACCAACTTAGGCGGGCAGGAACCTGTGGGATCTGGGGGGCTGCTGCTCGCTTCCTTTCAGAAGTTCCCACAATCAGCCCTTGAGACCAGGACCAAAGACAGGAGCAGGCCTGAACAATAATACAGAGGATGGAGCAATAACTAGCGGCATGAAATCTCCTTTCCAACTACCCCTGCCCCTGACCTAAGAGACCAATATTTTGGGCTACTACAAGCCCGAGCTCTTATTTCTTTTCACTATTCAGTGGGCCGGCATAGCAAGACTGGATGTTTTTTTTTAAAAAAAAGGCAAAACTCTGCTGCTACCTGGAAGCTGGAAACATCTATTTCTGATCAACTCTGTGTCATCTGCCTCATGCTCTAGTTTCATGGGCAGAGAGCTCTCCTGCTATTTCGGCAATCTTGTCCTAAATGCTATTTGCTGCCCTGCTGGATGGCTCCTCAGCCTTGCCCACAGGAATGCAATCTGAACTGTATCATCCCAGCATTGGTAGAAACAGGTCTAATTTTTTTCCCCTAAACGTAAGGAATGAGACTTTCTGTAAAATCAACTTCCTGCCTTTTCCTTGATCAAAGTACTAGAATATCTCAGCCAGGTTCAAAGAAGCTTGCACAGAAATGGGTGAGAAGGGCACAGCATCCTGAATTCTGCTTGTGTTGTGCCAGTATTACTAAATCCGGAACAGACATGCAGTATAGCCTGTCTGAATGAATTCAAGACGGCGCCAGCCAAGTAGCCCATCTAAGCGGGGAATCTGCAGAATGACATTAAGACCAGCCTACATAATGGAGAGTCTAAGGAGGTTTCTGCACAAATTGAAAACAGGTCAGCACATTAATATTGTAGAGGTTTGGATCTTTCTTTTATAACCAGTGTGATATTTTAGTCCTCATAAATAGGAAATAAAGCTGAACGGGCACCCTGAAGGGCTGCATCTCTCTTTCCCAAAATGGACCCTTTGGAGAGGAAACCGGAGGGCTCCCTGATGCCTCCCCTTAGTGATTTTTTTGCTGATGTTTT
Organism: Gekko gecko; assembly: GCA_029375565.1. NCBI lineage: Eukaryota > Metazoa > Chordata > Lepidosauria > Squamata > Gekkonidae > Gekko > Gekko gecko. Next base: position 27,520,331 of record JAPDNY010000004.1, on the reverse strand, counting down.
GTTAATTTGTTTTTGTGATTCATTGTTTTATTATATTTTTATTTCTGTAACTCATTGAGAGTGCTGCCACATGAAAAGTGAATGACAACATCTAACAAGTTAAATAAAGTAATAAGAACATATGAAGAGCCCTGCTGGAGCAGAACAGTTGTCCATCTAGTCCAGCATTCTGTCTCACACAGTGGCCAACCAGTTCCTCCGGAGGTCTGACAACAGGGCATAGAGGTCAAGGCCTTGTCCTGATGTTGCCTCCCGGTACTGGGATTCAGAGGTCTACTGCATCCGAACTTGGAGGTTCCCATTAGTCACCACTACATCACAGAAAAACCTATCCTCTATGAATCTGTCTAATCCCAATTTAAAGCATTCTGTGGCTGTGGCCATCACTAAATCCTCTGGCAGCAAATTCTACATTTTAATCACTCGTTGTGTAAAGAAGTATTTCCTTTTGTCTGTCCTGAATCTATTGCCCATCAGCTTCACTGGGTGCCCTGCAGTTCTAGTATTTTGGGAGAGGGAGAAAAAGAATATAAATAAATAACTTTGTTCCTTGAAATTGATTCTTTAGACAAAAGGGGAGACAGCAAAAATGTAACAATTCTGAGCTTTGCCCATAATTAAGTACTCAAGAACAAACTGCAGAATCACACATACCCTACAGCCAGCTCTTTCACAATGAATTATACCCAACTGTCCTGGACCTATAGTTGAGGGTTGCTTTAGAACAGAGGTGTTGAAATCATTTGTTATGAGGGCAGAATCTGACATAAATGTCAACTTTGTTGGGCCATAAAATGTAATGCCAAGTACTGGAGATATAAACTGTATAAAGGACAGCAGCTGGTAAGTTCCCAGTTGTTGTATCCTCACTGCAAGGCTCCACGGGCTGGGAGGGGCTGCAAAGGAAAACCCGTTTGAGTGAACTGGAGAGCCAGCAGTGCAGCATTAGGCCGATGCTCCCATGCTGCTTGACTGCTGCAGATGAGGTTGTTCCACCAAACTGAAGCCACAATCAGAGTGGCTTTTTCCACTCCCCCCTGAGCAGTTTCCTGTTCTGTTCTTTGCAATAGTTGCTCGTGGGCCAGAGCCCTAGATGGGCTGGTTCCGGCCTCCGGGCCTTATGTCTGACACCCCGCTTTAGAATCACCATTTTGTATGTGAAGTGCCATCAAGCTGCAGCTGTCTTATGGGGACCCCATAGCATTTTCCAGGGCTCTTTTTGTAGCAGGAACTCCTTTGCATGTTAGGTGACACACCCCTAATGTAGCCAATCCTCCAAGAGCTTACAGAACTCTTCTCACAGGAGCTACTGTAAGCTCTTGGAGGATTGGCTACATTAGGGGTGTGTCACCTAACATGCAAAGGAGTTCCTGCTACAAAAAGAGCCCTGGCATTTTCCAGGTAAGAGACGAACAGTGGTGGTTTGCCACTGCCTGCCTCAGTGTAACAACCCTGGACTTCCTTGGAGGTCTCACATCCAAATACTAAACAGGGACGACCTCGCTTAGCTTTCAAGATCTGACAAGATTGGGCTAGCCTGCAATTAAGCATTAACCATGGGATTTGAGGATAGCTGCCCTGAAATTCCCAGCTAATGACACTAGTTTGAAGTAAACATAGTTAAAGTCAGTGCCAATGTAAGCCTTTACCATAGTTAAAGCATCCTTGAGAAAGAAGAATGAAGAATCGTGACCTGCTGCTTGAGTCATGATTAATGGGCTGGGAGATTTACTTCTGTCCAGTAGGACTAACTCTTCCTATAAATTATACCTGGACCTCCAAAATCAGAAAATGAGGACTGGCCTCTGCAACAATACCTCTGAATCATTAATACAAAGTTTTCTGATGAATACAAAAAGAATATGCTTTATTTACAGATTGGCTAAATACTGATAAACCTGAATTTACATAAATAGCATCAGTATTTGAACTTGCTTTTCACAATTTTTGCTATTTTTTAGGCAAGGCTTTCCTATAAACATATATTGATATTTATATTGCTGTTTTATCCATTGTTCTCTCATGTAAGCTGCTCTGAGCCTGCCTTGGCGGGGAGGGTGGGGTCAAAATCAAATAAATAAGTAAATAAAACAATATGACAGCATTTTATTTAGGACTTCTGTGGGAGATTTCAGTAACTCATTTAGGATCGCCCCCTTTTTGAATATGCTGACAGTTCAGTGTAAGCTATGGGGTCACAGTTAGTCTTATGTTCTTACATGCAGAGTTCCCAGATGTTCTGTCCTACCACAACCCTATCCCACTTCTCATTCATTTAGTGCTTTAGCCTCCCCATTCTCAGGACTTGAGGGAAATAACTATCTAAAAGAAATGCATACATAAAAGACTAAAAATAAACAACACATCCTCTGCTTCAGGAGGATAATACGTACCAGTTCACTTTGCAGAGCCCTTTGAAAAAGTCTTAGGAAAGAAGCCAAGCTAAAGCGGTACATGTTATTAATTTTGGACAAGTCAGAGATAATAAAGTACATCTTGCTGGCACTTTCAGCCAGAGGGAGATAGGCATCCCTTTCCTGGGAATAAAAAAGATTTCGTATTAGAATGCTACTGCCATCTAGCAGCCGGAGAAAAGAAAGCAACTCCAGCTCGGAAAAAAGGACACATTCAGGTTTGGCGGTAGTCGTACAACACAGCACTGCAAATAACATTTTAGGAACAAACATATTTCATAAGCATTTAAAACTGCTTAACTACCAACTAGAAAACGGGTGAGAGCTGAAAATCAACTGGAAATGGGGAAGGGTACTACTGGAAGAGTGAGAGAGGACAACGTTAATCACAATGTTTGTCTGATTATGACAAATCACTTTAATAGTCTCAAGAATCTCAAAAACCATCTGTGATTTGGCATGCTGGTCTCCTTAGGTAGGCCTTGAATAATTCTCTCTGGAGTTGAATCCATAGTTTTAATTAATCCATTAGGAGGTGCGGTAGGGGTGTTAAATCCAAATGCAACATCATTTTCTATTGACTGGTGTGTAAATTTTTACATCTAATTACTCTTCATGAGGGTAAAATATTTACTGGCAATGTAAGTGGAAATACGGAGGTGACAAAGTAAATGTGGGGGTATCTAGCATGCATATCAATTTAATTTGGGGATGACCTGTCGGTCACATGAGGCATTCTCTAATGTCAGAATAATAGAACTAGAACTAGAACTTGGGCAACTAGAATGATAAAAGGGTTGGAACACCTTCCCTATGAAGAAAGGTTAAAATGCTTGGGGCTCTTTAGCTTGGAGAAACGACGGCTGAGAGGTGACATGATCGAGGTTTATAAGATTATGAATGGGATTGAGCAGGTTGAGAAAGAAGTACTTTTCTCCCTTTCTCACAATACAAGAACTCGTGGGCACTCTATGAAATTGCTGAGCAGTCGGGTTAGAACAGATAAAAGGAAATACTTCTTCACCCAAAGAGTGATTAACATATGGAATTCACTGCCACAGGAGGTCGTGGCAGCTGCAAGCATGGACAGTTTCAAGAGGAAATTAGATAAACATATGGAGCAGAAGTCCACCAGTGGCTATTAGCCACAGGGTATAGATGGGAACTCTCAATCTCGGGCAGGTGATGCACTCTATTCTTGGTGCTGGAGGGGGCAGCAGTGGGAGGGCTTCTGGTGCCCTGGCCCCACTGCTGGACCTCCTGATGGCACCTGGTATATTTTGGCCGCTGTGTGACAGAGTGTTGGACTAGATGGGCCATTGGCCTGATTCAACATTGGCTTCTCTTATGTTCTATGTTCTTATGTAATCTTTTGTGTTAAACTGTCTTTCTTATATCTGAAGTATATCAAAATCTTCTTGATAGATCCTCTTGCTAGAAGACCTATGGTCCCCAACAAATGGAAAAGAAACAAAGAAGAAGAGGTAAAGAAAAAAAGAAGAGGGCTGGAGAGAAGCAGAAATGGGAGTCCAGGAGCTCTAGTGCTCCCAAGGACAAAACACAAACTTCTCTACCACCCCAGAGGCACACAAAGTCTAGAAACTGAAGAAAGGGCTGTGTGTATATCCCCTTCTCTCCCACTCCCTGCTGAAAGCTTCAGGAAGAATATCTGCCTCATACTTGGTTGGGGACACAATCCAAAGGATACAAAAGAGCAAGAGAAAACAAACATTTTGATGCTTTATATGGCCATGATCCAACCAAAGTCAAAGTATGTTTAAGTCCCATTGATATCAACAAAAGAATAAAGCAATGGCTAAACTCTCCACTGCTGAAATGTATGTGACTTGAAAACGATTAACTTTGGCTGCACCAGTGTCAACTAAAGCATAACTCTGGGCTGGATTGAGTACTATGTTTCCTGCAAAGCAGTATGAAATAATAAATATCTATTATCACTGGCCATCACTTATGTCTGCTTCAAACAAGAGGTACAATCATTTATAATAAAAGGCCCAACCAGCTTCACATGAGATGTGCTAAAAGGACTGTAGAAACTAGTTCAGGGGCAAGTGAATTGAATTGTAGCTGCAATACTAGATTTTGTTTCACAAATATGCTCCAAAGAAGACAAATTTAAGGAATCTAGATTACCTGATCAAGAGAAATCTGAAGCCTATGGAACTCCACAAGTGATTCTTGGATGAGGGCACTACTCGCTTTTGTCTGATTCAGGGATTCAATCAGATCTTTATTTTCAAGTATATTTCCCTGAGAGGTTGCAAGGGTCTGCAGGGGAGGGAAAGGTCACTTCTGTTATAATTAGATTACGTTAGGAAAACCATGAGATGATTATACAGAAGAAATGTCTACCAAAATAAACCTTGGCAAATACCAAGGACATCCAACACTATTGGAATCTTCACATTCATTTATTCTTTTAGGTAAAATATGTGTATTTCGGCTCTCTATCAAGGTATATGAGGAAGTGTATCACAACAGGAATCAATAAAAATCATAACACATTATAATAAATAATAAAAATTTCATCTATCAATGGCAAAGTGCTTGAGCCCACATGCGAGACAGAGATCAGTGCCACCGGCATATTGGTGGCAGCTCAGCCCAAATCACTGGATGAAGTTCCCCGTGGTTTTATATAGATACCGAAAAGCTTGAGGGACAAGATGGAACCTTGGGAACCCCACAGTCCAAAGGCTAAGGGGCAGAGCAGCAGCACCATAATCTGAAACCAACCCTTGAGACAACTGCAGAACAGTGCCTCCCAGTCCCAAAAGGGGATCAGAAGGATACCAAGGTCAATGGTACTGAAAGCCACTGAGAGGTCCAGGAGAATTAACATGGTCGCATGCCCCCATCCGTCTCCCGATGCATGTCATCTAGCAGGGTGACCAAGGCCATTTCAGTTCCATAACCAGGCCTGAAACCACACAGGAATGGATCCAAATAATCTGCTTAATTCAGAAATCTCTGAAATTGGCCAGCCACCACTCATTCAATCACCTTACTCAAGAAGGGTACGTTGGAGACTGGATGGCGGTTATTAAACTCTCCTGGGTCCAGAGTAGCTTTCTTTAGGAATGAATATACCACTGCCCACTTCATGGCAGGAGGAACCAACCCCCACCCCTTCTCTCAAGGAGCCCTTTACTGTCTTCCAGACCCAGTTCACCAGCCACTGCCCCCTCCCCCAGGCAGATTTAAACAGCCAGGTGGGGCCAGTGTTGCTGGGATGAGCAACAACAGGCAGTGTCAATTAAACTCTGATAATTAATCCATTAGAGGGATGGCTACATGGAAGGTTGCTAGGCAAAAGTAATGGACTTTGGGGCAGCCAGTCAGCATAAATGACTTATCCCAAGTGATTGGGTCTGACAGAGTTAAAATCTCAGTTGTGTCTGGGACTTTCCCCACAGCTGTCTGGTAGCAGGGCTTGAACCACAGTCTTCATGCATGCTAAGCTTATGCCATTCTAAATCAGTGTGTCTTTCTCTGAAGTGTTCCCCATCCTACTACATCTGGCTGGCTTCATCACCAGGGCCACTGGAGGATTCCAGATGCTCTGAGTGTGCTTTTTTCCTGTGTATCTAGTTGGATGTGTGGGTACAGGAATTGTCTGAAGGGTATGAGGCTTGTATTGCTGTCACCTTTTTTTATTTTGCTGTTGACCAACTTCCTGCTGTCCAAAAAAATTAGTTGTTCCTCATCCCTTCTTTTTCCCTGGTGGGATTCAGACCTTTCCCTCCTGTTTCCCATACAAGGGAATGATAGGAGTATCTTCTGGGAATCATCTGTTATGTGTTTTCTTGTCATTGCTCTGATGCCTGTGTCCCCCCAGCTCGTAGAGGTTGTTCCCAGGTCAACAGCCCCCCACACTACCACAGGACCCGAACTCTTGCCTGGAGAAAGACTTTCATATGAGTTTCATCTGCCAAGTGACCTAGGAAGCTATCTGAGCTCTGTGTCCTCCTGATGAAAAGGAATGCATTTCGAAGAGATGCACCCCATTTTTACATCTCCCAGAAGTGCAGCAATTACAAGGCATGCTATGGTCCTCTGTATAAGTGGAGGTGCTGTGTTTCTTACATTACTTCCCTTTTCATGTTCTCTGTATGGGTGGAGACAGCAAGGGACGCCAGCATCACTGTATTTTGGCTGGCCTCAATATAACTAACAAAAGAATACAAAACATTGAACAAATTTTTATACATTGCCATATTTCCAAGTAGGGAAGTGGGGCATAAGCCTCTGTTTTTAGTTGCCTCACCCGAAACACCTTCACCATTAGAACTCCATTTAAATAACTGGGGAACTAAACATGTCAATTTCTGTTTTAGAGTCTATTCTTTATCAATCCAACAGCTTTGTCCTTTCCTATTTTAAGCCTATATCCTTTTCTGCAGCAAGGAATTCAATTCCACTAAAAATATGTCAAAATGTATTAATATTCTCATCAGTTAATTAAAAAAATATGATTGTAGGAAACAGTCTTTTGGTATTTGGATAATTTCATAGAAATCCATGATGACTGGGGGGGGTCTGGATCCCTTACAGTAACACTGTCTGAACCCCATCCCTGCCATTAATATATTGAAGCATCCAATATTTTAAAATACTGAATTCCTGTATTAATCTAGCAAAAGCAGCATGTGTTAATTTTACCTCCAAAAGCGTTTCTTCAAGTTTTGCTAACTGTATCTTCTTATCTTCTTCCTGTTGTAACAGTTTTGTCTTCTGTTCTTCTAAATCTGGTTTCTCATGCTGGATAGTCAATGCTAACAGCTAAATGGAAGACAATGACATTTATGAAAAGAGGGAGAAACATAAGCATTGCATAAATCTACATTTGGGGCACTAAGCACCATTTTCACATAATTGTTATTGTTTGCTTTCGTGCATGCTTTTGTAGTTCTCAATGAAAATTCAATAAACAAAAAGATTACCAAAGCCCTATTCTTTCTAAAATTCATACTGAAATATGCATTGAGTACAAACAGAACCCAGATGTCTTAGTTTATCAGTATATTTGTTTATCAGTAGCATGAACTTCTAAAACAAAAAAAAAAATTTTCCATTCTTTGCCTTGGCAATCATTAATGCAAATAAAATTATCGTCTACTGTTAATACCATTAAACAAGAGTACAATAGCTGGTATCCAATGGCCTTTTTCTGTGAACAGAAGACTCTTCTGCTTGAAAAATGGGGGTCTCTGATTTCCACTGATTTTATCTGCCAGCTTCAAGAGAGCAGCTGTGCTGGTCTGCAACAGAACTAGCTTTGAATCCAGTAGCAACTTAGAAACCAACAAGATTTTCAAGGCATAAGCTTTCGAGAGTCACTTCATTAGGTATGTGTCAGCTGTAGCCCCCTTCCTTACCATTTCAGAGGATTCCCTGACCCTGAGGGATACTCATGTGAAGTGAGAAGAATCTTCTCTGAATACAACCCTATGAACCCACAGAACCCGAGAAACTTTCTACATTCTACCAGTAGCCTCAAGAGAACAACTCTGGTTTTATTTCTCACACTCAAAACACGTAGACTTAGTTACTTTGCCACAGAACTTATGTTCTGGGTGGATAAGGAAGGAAGCACCATTCGTGTTACCAGGAAAGGTTTTTTGTAGGCAGGGAAATTCCACATGTATATTAGAATTCCAAGCCTGCAGCAAATAATTAAACTAGGGAGATTGTGAGCAGCACTCCATAATCCATAATGATTAAAAACCAAGCCCAATGATCCAGAAGGACTGGCACATTCTGCCTTTTAGCATTAAGTGTGTCTTTTTTCACACAAGTTACTTTCAATACAGTAGAATTTTGAGATGTTAACTAAAACGGAATCTCTTCTCAGCGGGAAGTCTCTTTAAAAACCTCCAGCAGAAACCAGCTGGATAAGAGTGCTAAAAGAAATCAACATATCTCCAAATCTTTGGGCTGTAAGCATTAATATTGCCTAAGGGGTATTTCAAACAAAGTAGTCAGGATCTTCCACAAATTGTAAGCAGTCCAATGTCTTTTCATCAAAATGAAGAGCATGTTACTGGAGATGCCTACCTGCCCCCTTAAGCCGCTTCTTGTTATAGTAAAGTTAACTTCTGTTACAATGGAAGCTGCATCGGGTGGGATGTAAGGATTGGGATTTCTTGTTGACAGAAATAGGAGAAATTCCTCATTGTAGTCAATGATTTTGTCGCCGATTTGTACAGCATATCGTGGTCCTGTGAGACAACAAAGAACTGCACTAGAAGATATGCACAGAGTGGGAAAGCGTTTAAAGCCAGATGCCCTCCCAAAATTACCAAAACAAACTATCTGGAAAATGCTACAACAACTCAACTTCCTTTAGGAAAAAATCCAGCAGGAACACATTCTCATTACAGTGCCTGAAACTGCACAGCCGCCTGTATGCCTTAGAGTGGAATATTCATATGGAGCTCCCCTTCTCTGCACCAGCTGATGCCACTCTGGGATCTTCAATACAAATGGAATGCAGTGTAACAATGTTTGCATAACCTGAAGCCAAATAGCTTATTTACATATCTCCAGCCGGCTGTTCCTTCCAAGAACCCTCAAAGCAGCTAACAATTACAATTCGAATAGTAATGCGAAACAATTATGTCATTTACATAGGGACAATACCATTAAATTGTACACTAAAAAAAAAAGCCACAGCTTTTACAACAACCTGCTCGGCCTGAGATCCCCACAGAAAAGGAAGGGCAGGGATGCACCCATCCTCTGAGACTAGGAGAAAGCCCTTCCCTCTGGCTCTGCTGACTCTACAAAATCATCCACAGCTTAAGAAGGGGCGTTTCCATTTTCCTACCAAGTCCTGAAGTGACAGGCCTTCTCTGATTCTCAGCAACAGCCTCCACGGTATAACGCATCCCTTCAACTGAGCTACTTAAGCACTCAGAGGTATTCGCACATTACAAAGTACGTCTGCTGACAAGGACTTTGTATCAGACATGCAATGGCAGCCTATGCGGTACAGTGGTCAGAGAACTGGACTAGGATCTAGGAGACCCAGGTTCATGAACACATGAAGCTGCCTTGTACTGACTCAGACCTTTGGTCCATCAATGTCAGTATTGTCTAGGAATCTTTCCAGGGCCTCAGGTAGAAGTCTTCCATATCACCTATTGCCTGGTCCTTTCAAATGGAAATGCCAGGAATTGAACCAGGGACCTTCTGTATTCCAAGGCGTAGGCTCTACCACTGAGCCACAGCCCCTCCTTTCATATCCCACCTCTGTCACGGAAGCTTGCTGGGTGACCCTGGGCCAGTCACACACTCTCAGCCAGACCACACTCACAAGGCTGTTGTGAAAATAAATGGAAAGAGAAGAGAAAATGATATAAGCCTCTTTGGGTTCCCATTGGGGACAGGAAAGTTAGTAATTTAGAAAATAAATACATGTAAGTTGTCCTCAACTGGGCAAACAGCAACTCCCTGGAGCAGTTACAAAACGCAAACAACAACAACAGGGGTAACTATAACATATACCAAGGTCATGGTCACTGTCAGAGCCATGTGTGTTTGGGAGGAACAAAACTCCCACTTCACTCCTGACACAAAGCCCCACCCTTTCAAAAAAAAAAAAAGTGGGACAATTTACAACAAAAATGAAAATAAACCATCCTTCCAATATACGAGAGATACAAATAAATCACCCTCGTCTCAGCAATGCTACTTTAAAAACAGACCTTTTCTTCAGCTTCTACTCAACCATAAGCAACATAGTATCCATCAACAAAAGCCACTCTAGAAAAGCTACACTTTGCAGGTTTTCCTAGAAGTTATGAGGGCGAGAGTCCAATAAGCAACTGTGGGCATTAGGGAGGCTGTTCAAGAATAGGGAAAGTCAACAGAAACCACTCAATTTATTGTTGACATCGGATGGAGGGGATTTAAAGGTAATATCCAGCTCCCTGAACTGAAGCCAGAAGCAAATTAGAATCCAGTGCAACTGATTCCTCTCCTCGTATCCCATGACCACTAAGCTTACTCAGGAGTCTTTGGTCAGGTACCTTGTCAAAAGTCTTTTGAAAGTCCAAGTACTTAATGTCTACCAGGTTCTGCAAGCTTGTTCACTTTCTTAAAGAAGTCCAAAAGGCTGGTGAGTCAGGACTTCTCTTTGCAGAAGCCATGCTGATTTTCCCTCAGCAGGCTTTGATTACATTTTCTACTAATTGTCCTGGACAGATGTTAGGCTAGGTGGCCTGTAATCTCCTGGTTCCTCTCTGAACCCCGTTTATTTATTTATTATTTATTTACTTTATATATGGACCACCTTTCTCACAGGGACTCAAGGCAGATTACACATAGTGAGTCAGTACAACCAACAAAATGGGACACTCAATAAGCAATGTAATTAGGATTGAAGAAATTTGCAACCAGTCAGAAAGAACTGAAGCATAGCATAAAGTATTAACATGACACAGTAAGTGGTGGAAAAAATTACTCATTACTCATTACTCACATTTCCCTTGGATGCATGTCATCAGGACCAGAAGACTTTTTGGTTTTTAATTTCCCCAGTAGGCTTAGAAAATGAGGTTGCACTTACCTGTAACCGTTGTTCACTGAGTGATCTTCTCTGCAGGCACACATGGTAGAATGTGCTTTTGCAGGCTGGCCACAGAGAGGAGTTCGCAAGATTAAGAGAAGTTTCCAGACCCCAAGGGTGCTCCCCTCCCCCCATCTTCAGCGTAACCTTTCCCACCCAAAGGGTCACTTGATGGAGGAGGGAGGAGCACTCTTCTTTCAATTCTCCCTTTGCTGCCATAAGGAGTGAGCATGAGTAGAGAAGCCCACAGAGGGGAAAGGAGGGAGGGATGTGTGCCTGCTCTTGGAGTCTCAGAGCGGCTTACAATCTTCCTTCCCTTCCTCTCCTCACAACAGACACCCTGTGAGGTAGGTGGGGCTAAGAGAGCTCCGAGAGAACTGCTCTTGAGAGAACAGTGCCCAACATGAGCTCTGAGAGAACTGTGAGTTGACCAAGTTCACCCAGCAGGCTTCCTGTGGAGAAGTGGTGAATCAAACCCAGTTCTCCAGATTAGAGCCCACTGCTCTTGACCACTACACCAAACTGGCTGACTGATGCTCAGAATCAAAAGATCAATCCCCTCTCCCAACCAAGCAGTAACTCTATCAACCAACATCACCTCTGTCTTGTCTGGATTCTCTTTCAGCTGCACTTGAACACTGTATTCAGGCAGTGATGACTAACTAAACCCCTAGAGAGTTAGTGAAATAGAGAGCAAGTTGGCATCAGCATACTGACGACTCCCAATCCCAAGGCTCTGGATAATCTCCTTTAGTGAGTTACTATCCATAATGAACATGATAGGTGGCAAAAAATAAAGCCGTATGGCACATGTTATCTAAGAAACCAGGCACTGTGAGGTCCCAATCATAACATGTTCTACCAGAACCAGGTTTGATTCCCCATTCCTCCACTTGCAGCTGCTGGATGACCTTGGGCAAGCCATAGTTCTGTCAGAGCTGTTCTCTCAAAGACAGTTCTTTAAAGAGCTCTCTCAGCTTCGCCTACCTCACAGGGTGTCTGTTGTGGGGAGGGGAAGGGAAAGGAGTTTGTAAGCCACTCTGAGACTCCGACTGAGGGCGGGGTATAAATCCAATCTCTTCTTCTTCTTCAGAACTGCTGCCAAACCCTGCTGGTCCTCCCCTGACCACATCAGCCTGAAGAGGAACAGGGCACCACCATTCACAAAGGTTGGTCTTGTGTCTCCACCTGCTCCTACTCCCCTCCTCTTTAAAAGACCTAATACTGACTAGCAATGTGCTATAACAAAGCAGCAATACAAAGTCATCTTAAATTTCGCTTCATTTCAATAGGGCTGCATGAAAATTAACTAATTTCATTTAACACTCTAAAAGCAGATTACATATTTATGTATTTATCGAATGTCAGGGCCGGCTCGCCTAGGGCGCCAGCCCTGCAGGGGCACCAAAATGCCCCCCAACCCCACCAGGAAAAGGCCCCTGGGACGCCCAACGCCGGCAGCCCTGGCTCTCCTGGGTGCCTCGCGACTGCGAGGCACCCGGGAGAGCCGCGCCGCCGCCCCTGGGAGGGAAGGGGGGCATTCTAAGCCCACCCCTTCCTCGGCTCTCCCGGGCGCTGGGCCATCTCCAGGCCCCACTGGGAGGTTGGCATCCCCGGTGGGGTGGGTGCCCCAGGCTGTCCTGCCTAGGGCGCCCAGACACCTGGGGCCGGCCCTGTCAAACGTATATTTGTAGCCCACCTTTCTCACTGGGTTTGAAGGTGCATTACAGAGTGTAAAACCATAACATAACTGAAGCCATGTTGGATCAGGCCAATGGCCCATCCAATCCAACAGTCTGTGTCACACAGAGGCCAAAGCCCAGGCACCATCAGGAGGTCCACCAGCAGAGCCAGAACCCCAGAAGCCCTCCCACTGTGGCCCCCCAAGCACCATCACTGCCCAACATAAGAATTTAAGAGAAGCCATGTTAGATCAGGCCTTCTGTATGCCAATGCAATTTTGGTGCTGGCCCAGAAGGTGAGAAGTCTGGGGGTGGTCCTGGATGCCTCATTTTTTATGGAGGCCCAAGTCGCCAGTTGCCAGGTCTGCCTTTTTATCATCTTCGGCAGATCGAGCAGCTGGTTCCCTATCTCTCCCCCAGGACTTGGCTACAGTGACCCATGCAATGGTCATTTACAGGCTTGATTATTGTAACTTGCTTTACACAGGCTTACCCTTGAGGCTGATCCAGAAACTACAGCTGGTGCAAAATACAGCAGTGCACCTGCTGACTGCGACGTCTGCGCGGGCGCACATCCAGCTGGTTCTTTGCCAATTGCAATGGAGTACTGGATTTGTTTCAAGGTGCTGGTGTTGACCTTCAAAGCCCTATGCGGCCTGGGACCGACATATCTAAGGGACCGCCTCTCCCCATATGTACCTTGGAAAGCCTTGCTGGGCTTGTCCTCAGCCCAAAGGATGTTCGCTTAGCCTCTACCAGGGCCAGGGTCTTTTCTGCCCTATTGGAACATAGTACCAATTGAGATCAGGGCACTGCAAAACCTATTATGGGACCTGCAAAATGGAACTGTTCCACGAGGCCTTCGTTTGAGGTGGTGGGTGTCCACTAGTTGGCCTCTCTGCTGCAATCTGGTAATGTTATTAGTATAACTGGTAGTTATACTAGTATAAATGAGTATAAATACTGCCATTAGTAAGATCTTATGGTTTGGCTGTGGCCCAATCACTCCCAGCTATTAGGACAGCTGAATGCGTAATCTGTTGCAATGCCTACCTTTTAACTGTTTTAACTGTTTTTATTCTTGTGGTATTTATTCCTTTAACTGTTTCAATTATTGTAATTGAATACTGAGTTCGCTTGTGGGAAGGGCAGGATATAATCAAAATAAACAAACAAAACAGTACAAGACATCTAATAAGCAATCCAACAGAAGGACAAAATCAGAAAGAACGGGAAAAAAGTATCAGGCATGATAACGTGATTCAAAGTGGAACATGAACTGGAAAACAGATACTATGTATCATAAACAGTCCTGATTCCTATTATAAAACTGCCTTCCTAACCCATTCTGTGACAGTACTGCCCTGTTACCTTTATAAAAAATACCCTCCAGAATAATTCTGTTTTCCAGAGTTTGAAGAATGACAGAAGTATGGGAGCCTTCTTGAACACCTCATTCCACAGAGTGGGAACAACAGAGAAGGCACCTACAAGGGTAGCACTGTGTTCAGTAACAACCCAGGAACCTGACATTAAGATATTAGTAGGTACTGTTTATTAAGGACTAAAAAAGAAAAGAAATATCAATCACTTCAGCACAACAGATCAAAATCTTACCACCTGCTTATTTCACACACATGGCTGCCATCAAGCCTGCAATTACTCCTCGCTAAGCTGACTGTGGGCCATAATCAAGCATAGTCATAATATTCTTGCTCCATAGAGGTAAAATTGTGAAGCGTCAAGATACTGGGAGACAAGAGGTGAACAATGCAACATGGTATGGAGCATTTTCTCTCCACAATTAGCAGTGACGGGCTTTTGGAGATAGGGAGTGTCCTTGATGTTGGGTGCCCCGCCATGGGTTAACTGGGTCATGTATGTGTGTGCAGGAATGTGCTTTGCCTTGCAGGCTGTAATGTCTCGGCAGCCTCCCTGATCTTCACCTGGCCTTGATGGCTTAGGTGCGAAGTACCTCAATCTCCCGCGTGCCTCTGAACCGTTATATGTCTCCCCGCCATTTTTCCTGTTTGCCCATTGGTTCCCAGGTGTCATAGGGGTCTGTATGAAGCCCCTATAATTGCAATAGCCATTTTGTATCTTTCAGTCCTGACACTAACGTTATTGACTGCTTCACTTAACTCAAATCAAAACAAAGCTTTGCCTGTTTAAGGACCTGCTGTTGAACTGAGTTACTGGAGTGCCTGACAAAGTGTCAGGAATCATCTACTCCCTCAACCCGCATCATCTCCAAGATGAGCGGTGACAAAGAAAAGAAGCCAGTTACAATGGAACCTGATACCCTGGTAACCACTACCCTGGTTTCCAGCGCCCAAGTCACCACGATGGTGCCGGTGACGACTGCTCCATTACCCCATTTGTAACGGCTGAGACCTGTGTCCTTTGGACTGAGTTTGGATGCAGCCAAGGAGCAAGGGGGTTTGATCGGGCCACTCTCAGAGCAGGGCCACAGGAGATGTGGTCGCTGATGCTGGGTCCCTCACGGGGAAGCCCCTATGAATACCAGCCACCCCATGAAATGGGTACAAGGCCCAAGAGAAGAGAGGAGCCAACAGGTTGGGAGGAACGCCTCACCCGCATTGAGAGAGCTCAAGAACAGATGCTCTGGGCAGTGGGAGAATCCCTGATGGGCATCCCGGGCACTGTGGCTCAGCTGCCGTTGCCGCCACCTCCAAGAGACCAACCGGTGCCAGTCCCAGTGCCTGTGGAACCTGTTCCAAGCCCCAGGGTGCCAGAAATTCTACCCAAAGGGCTGCTGGCTGCCAAGTTTGATGGTACCCCTGAGAAGCTGGAATTCTTCATAGTCCAGGTGGAGAAATTCATCCAAACGTGAGGCCATCTCTTTCCTACGGAGGCTAGGTGGGTCGACTACATTGCGGCGCAACTGAGAGGAGGGGTGGCTGACTGGTATCCGAGTCCACAAAACGAGAAGTAGCTGCATTTACATAGGCTCTCCGGGCAAAGTATGAAGACCCGTGCAAGTGTGCACAGAACCACCTCCACACTCTGAAGCAAGGCCAACGCACGGTCTGCGAGTACACTGAGGAATTTGAAAGGTACACAACTAAAGTGCGGGGCTGAACAGTATCAGGTGGGCCTCCACCAGTGTTCCCTCTAAGCTGAGTTAGTGTGAGCTAGCTCACAGTTTTTCAGCCCCCTGCTCACAGATTTTTGTCTTAGGAAGGAAGGCTCTAGAGCAAACTCATTTATACAGCAGCCAATAAACATATGGAGCAGAAGTCCATCAGTGGCTATTAGCCACAGGGTATAGATGGGAATTCTCAGTCTGGGGCAGGTGATGCACTCTATTCTTGGTGCTGGGGGGCAGCAGTGGGAGGGCTTCTAGTGTCCTGGCCCCACTGCTGGACCTCCTGATAACACGTGGGATTTTTGGCCGCTGTGTGACAGAGTGTTGGACTAGATGGGCCATTGGCCTGATTCAACATTGGCTTCTCTTATGTTCTTATGCTCACTCACAACTTTAATGCCAGTAGCTCACAAAGCAAAATTTTTGCTCACAAGAGTCCACAGCTTAGAGGGAGCATTGGCCTCCACCCAGAAATCCGGCAGACGATTCTGAGGAGTGTGAGGCCCTTCTCGTCCAACGCTTGGGTGTGGGAGGCAGCGGATGCCATGGCTCGACTACAGACGATCAAGATTGATGGCCTGACACAGGCTCCACAACCCGGGGCCACAAGGTCGAAACCTAAGGCCCCGAAGCCAAAAGATAGCACCAGGGAGGTGCGCATGAAGCAAGGCTTATGCCTCCACTGTGAGGAAGCTGGGCATTTTGCTGCAGAATGTTCCAAGACCATGGGGGCGCCCACTCCAGCAAAGTCCCACGGGAAGAAGAAGCCGGATCTACAGCCAAAGAAGGGAACTGCATGCACATCCTGTTTTTCACTTTTCTCTCCTCAGGAAGGATCCGGGCCCAAACGCTTGGCCATCCACTATCGGGGGGGGGGGCAGTGCCCATGCGGGACGCCAAGCATTTGGGCCCGGATCCTTCCTGAGGACAGAAAAGTGAAAAACAGGATGTACATACTTAAGCGATTTAGGCAATTGACGTTCCACAGTCACATCATTGATTTTATGTACAACAGGAAAAGGACCCACAAACTTCCAACCCAATTTCTGAGTGGGTTGTAATCCACGTAGGTTTTTGGTAGACACGTAGACGGAGTCTCCCACTTGCACCTCCCAAGCCGGGAGGCGTTTGCAGTCAGCATACAGTTTATATGTCACCTTAGTTTTGTCAAGGGTTTGTTGGAGAAGTGGACATGCATCTTCAATCTGTCACCACGAAGTGTCAACATCACCCCCCACCCTGCAGGGCCGAAGGTAACCAAGGGAGGGGGATCCCTCATAGCCATAAACAGCTTGAAAAGGGAATACCCCTGTAGATGAATGCACCGCATTATTATAACAATATTCTGAGAACGGCAGCAGATCTGCCTAGTCGTCCTGCTGAAAGTTAGAAAAACAACGCAAATACTGTCCGTGAGTTTGGTTCACTTTTTCCGTTTGTCCATCAGTCTCTGGGTGATAGGTGCTGCTTAACCCTTGCTGAATGCCTAACATTCTCATTAGTTCACCCCAAAACTTGGTCACGAATTTGGGGCCTCTGTCACTGACCACTTTTCCGGAAGTGAATGGAGTTTCACAATGTTGTGCATGAACAATTGGGCCAAGCGTTTGGCTGTTGGTAGTTGCCTGAGGGGAAAAAAGTGTGCTTGCTTGGAAAACAAGTCCACAACCACCCAGATCACTGTTTTCCCCCACTGGGGGGTAGGTCCATGATAAAGTCCATGGAAATCACCTCCCACAGTTGGTCCAGGTTGGGGAGGGGTTTCAACAGACCTGGGGGCTTTCCAGGTCGGGGCTTGCATATCAGGCAAGTGTGGCAAGATTGCACATACAGCAAAATGTCCTTATGCATTCCCACCCACCAGAATTGCCATTGCAGAAGGTGGAGGGTTTTCAAATAGCCTAGATGTCCCACTAGCTGAGAACCGTGAGCTGTTGCCATCACTCGCCCTCTAAGAGCAGCCAGGACAAAAAGACGATGGGTTTTGTACCAACAGCTATCTTGCTGTTGCTTGAGCCCGCCGTCAGAGTCAATTTCCACACAATCAGAATCAGAAAAGGCAGAGGCGAACTCAGCTGCCCATTCCTGCCCCCCAGTGTCGTTTGCACTCTGCGCCTGACTGTGCATCACCACCGCCCCTCCCAGTGGGGCTGGAGTAAACATTGAGTCAACCACCCCCTCCTGCTGAGTTATTGGAGTGCCTGACACTTTAACCTTCTCCCAACAACAACAAAAAAGGTCAATGTTGTCCCTAGTAAGAACAATAATCTGGAAGACTGCTTCACAAGAATGCTGTGTACTAGTTTTACTTCCTTGCCACATAATTTTCACCTGCAAATGTCGAATCCCCAAATACAATCTGTACAAATATCAAGTCACTACAACATATAAATCGTAATTTTCATAACAGGCTGTGAAACATTACCAACATGTGAACGTCAAAAGCAAATTAACAAAGCACCATTGGGCTGTGTCCACGACTGCCTACCATAGGAACTGTGCACCTGCAATGAGGCTTCTGCATAGCAGAAGTTTTCCAATTTCCCCTGTTATACTCCAAAGAATGATGTTTTGGGATTGAAAACTGAATGAGCTAGAAAGACAAGTAGAAGTAGTAGTAGTGATGCCCACATCATCCTTAACTCAAATACAGGGGAAATTAGTACACTTTAAAGCAACTGCTGTGGGACACTAAGATATAAAACGGACTTAAATCCGTGATTAAAATCCAGCTTCTTATCTGAACTTCAGATGTTCCTTAAATAAAAGTGTAAACTAAGTAACTGATACAATTATTGAAACATTTTTGGTTTCTGAAACAACAGGATCTTCAGATTTCTTAGGAGTATAATCCAAAGCCTTTATTCCCACAGCCGTGTGCACTACAGTATTTGATGAGTTTAGACACAGAAAGGCACAAATAGATTTCTGTGTTTCTTTCCCTTGGCACCTCTTGGAGGCAGGGGCTAGCTCCCAATATCTGTATTGCCTTGCCAGACCCTCAGTATCAAATCAAAGTAATAAAAATAGCACATGACCCATTGTGCCACAAAGGAAGGCAGATACACCCTCTCCCCCCCAATTATTATTTCTTAACATAAAAACTGCTTTTAACTCAGTGGCTTCGATCAAGAAATATATTTCAGCTGTGCTCAATGACTTTTTTTAAACTAGTACTATAGCAGCCCCCACTGCCCCAGAACAGCAGATAAACTTGTTTGAACTCTGTTCAAGAACACACCAAAATCTATTGTGGGTATGGAACTAGTTGGGTTATTCAGATAAAGGGTCATGGCTTTAGTTGTAAAAAATGATTTGCCTTAGCCTGGTTCTTTCTGTTAACTCTCTTCTGCTTGTTGAATGTTAATGGGAAAATGGGACATGCATACTAATCTGATACCAGGGTTACAATGAAGTTATGACTTAACCCCCTCCCAAAAGTATTTGACAATATTTCCTTATAATGAAACATACGACATTCTAAAGGCCTATTGTTTATAGTACAGATCTAAGATTATGGCTAGATAGTACCTGGGATCTCTAATTACCCCAATTTAAATTCCAGAGTCATATAAATGCTCTGATATCTTTATTCATTCAACAAAAAATCTCTAGAGGTCTAAATGAAAAAGATATGTAAGTGTTAACTATTTGGCATATTTTAAATTCAGATCTCCTTTTATATTGTTCCATCAACAGAGAAGCAGATGCATTTCGGTTAACTGGAAGTTTCCATTGTGCTAGATTCAATTAGACCCTTGCAATCCCTTGGGGCCCAATGCCATTTTAGTAAAACCTTCAAATACATGCATACTCATGCACAGATGGAGGCAGAAACACTGCAGAAGTCGTCCACTTTACTGTAGGATAATAAATGGAGTTTGAAGGGGCACAGTTTGGGGGAGGTCTTTTGTATTCAGTTAGGGCCCCAAAATGAACTGGAGAATTAACTTTAAGCTACATTTAAGGAGCCAGTGTGGTGTAATAATTACAGTCTTAAACTAAGACCTGGGAGAGCCAAGTTCAAAGACCCATGAAAGTGACTTTGAACACTTTCTTTTTCAGCCTAACCCACCCAGTTTGGTGTAGTGGTTAAGTGCGCGGACTCTAATCTGGGAGAACCGGGTTTGATTCCCCACTCTTCCACTGGCACCTGGCTGGATGACCTTGGGCAAGCCGTAGTTATGATAAGAGCTGTTCTTGGAAAAGAGCAGTTTCTGTCAGAGCTCTCTCAGCCCCGCCTACCTCACAGGGTGTCTGTTGTGGGGAGGGGAAGGGAAAGGAGTTTGTCAGCCACTCTGAGACACCTTTGGGTAGTGAAGGGCGGGGTATAAATCCAATCTCTTCTCCTCTTCTTCTTCTACCCTAAAGGATTTTTGTGAGGACACACTGGTCCGATGGCTCCCCAAACACCTCCCCCCCCAAGCTCCGGGGAGCAACAGCAAGTC
This sequence comes from Gekko gecko, assembly GCA_029375565.1. Classification (NCBI taxonomy): domain Eukaryota; kingdom Metazoa; phylum Chordata; class Lepidosauria; order Squamata; family Gekkonidae; genus Gekko; species Gekko gecko. The sequence goes on along the minus strand of JAPDNY010000004.1, from coordinate 27,500,085 downwards.
AAAAAAATCTAAATAATGTAAAAGTATGGTTTTTAAATTGAGAATAAACTGGTTATAATTGAAACATTACAATGAAACATTTCTTTTTATCCACACTGAACAACAGAACATTTTGTAAAAGTGCACAGTTTTGTCCTTTTATCTGACAGAAAAGCAAAAAAAAATACCTTGCATTATTCCCATGTTCTAAGCCAAAAAATTACCTTGAGCAATAAGGTCCTTTCTTAGCAGTGGATAAAGCACAGGCTCTACTCCATCCATTTCCTGTATGATGAGTGTTTTCCCAAATCGCACAGCCAATTCAAGGGCATTAATGAAGTTGGCATCCTGCACAAACAAAATTTCAGCACCACTGATTGTTCTAGTTTAACATCGGTACATTACTATAAAAATGAAAAGCAACAAGGAAAGTCTTTCAGAATGTGCCCAAATGTACCCAAAGCTTGATGAAGTAATTTTTGTCAGAAATACATTAGAAAAGATAGGCTGTCCCACTTGAGTTCTACTAATTATTTTTTCTAAGAAATCAAGTACAATCAGGGTGTTCTACAACATGCCTCGTGGCAAGAACAAAATACAGTTCCTTGGATCCAGCATTCAAGAGCTAAATATACAAAAGACTATACATGCAATCCTTTTATGCTTGTGTCTAAAGACCAGGAAAAATACTGGTATTACTTCCAAGAAGTGGTGAGTATAAGTCACTGTCCCATTTCAAAATTTCCTTTGACTTGGGAAAAAATATTCCCAAAGAATCTAAGGCAAAGGATAGGAGAGAGTAGAGACTGTTCCTGTGTGCAATCCCTAGGCTGCTGAAATAAAAATTAATGGGATCCCAAATGTACAGGCAACTCTTTTTCCCAAACCAGCATTCCCCTCAGAACTACAAACAGTGACACTAACTTTTATCTCTCCTCTCAAGCATACCTAAGAACTGCCATGTTGCCTAAATATTGTCAAGAAATACTCATACTTAGCCACAGAAAAAACAACTTTCCCAAAAAGTTTGGGGAGGGAGAACCAGGAGCTCCCACTGTGCTGTTCTACTGAAGGGTAGGAGCCAAGTGCAGGCCAGTCCTGTAACTAGGATTTTTCAAGTTGGGGGGCATTTAAATTTCTTAGGAGGAACTGGCTAATTGAATTAAAGCAATACCCAGCTCCTTCCCCGCACCTGCTACCACTTGGGGGCCCTGGGCTGGATGGGAAGTCGGGGGGGGCTTGCCATTAAGTCAGGGGGCCTAGCCCCGAGATGCCCCACTGTAGCTATGGGCCTGGTGCAGGCTATATACATTTCAGGAACAACTGCATTTGGAAAGCAGAGGAGAGAAAAATATTCGAACTGACATTTTTTTCCAAAGGTGCAGGCACTTAATCACAGGAAGTGATAGTTATCACTTTACTCTGCTCTGGTTAAACCTCACCTAGAGTATTGTGTTCAGTTTTAGGCAACATAATTTAAGAAGGCTATAGACAAGATGGAATGTGTCCAGAGGAGTGCAATGAAGATGGTGAGGGGTCTGGAGACCAAGTACTATGAGGAAAGGTTGAAGGAGCTGGGTATGTTTAGCCTGGAGAGGTGATATGATAACCATCTTCAAGTACTTGAAGGGCTGTCATATAGAGGATGACATAGAGTTGTTTTCTGTTGCCCCAGAAGGTCAGACCAGAACCACTGGGTTGAAATTAAATCATAAGAGCTTTTGGCTAAATATTAGGAAGAACTTCCTGACAGTTAGAGCAGTTCCTCAGTAGAACAGGCTTCCTCGGGAGATTTTCAAACAGAGGCTAGATGACTGTCTAACAGCAATGCTGATTCTGTGAACTTAGGCAGATCATGAGAGGGAGGGCAGGAAGGGTTGCCTCTGTACTTAGTTCTTGTGGCCCTTTTTTACACACCTTATGCATTGTGCAACGGGTTGAACTAGGTGACCCTGGAGGTCCCTTCCAACTCTATGATTCTATGATTCTTCATATAGGTGAAGAGCAGGAGTGCCATGTTCTCTTCACCAGACAGAAAGAGACACATATAATACAGGTGTTCGTTGGAGATAATCAACTGTACAATCAACCAATCTGCAGAATTCTTCCCCCTCTGAAAAGGGGGGAAATCACCATTTATACGGAGCACCTAAGTCACATGGAACATTACTTACATTGTAAAAGAAGAGATGGCTACATCTGTTCTCCATTCTATGAAGATTCTTGCCAGGCTCATGGATGTCTGAACTAGGCCAATGAGCTATTGATGTGAATGACTCCCTCTATGATCTAAATGCCTTTGAATCTACTTGTGTGAAAGAATAAGGCTGAAGCTGAATTGCTGCATCCTCATTCCCCCAGTGAAGAATACTGGGTGGGATCATCCAACCAGGTTTTCCACTGGTAAAAAGAGTAGGCAGCTATTGCTAGGGATCATGGGACCTTCATGGACAAAAGCCCCATGGGACATGTAGTAATTACACAGTTAAGGAACATATGGTGAGAAGGTTGCTCTTGGCAAAGCCAGGGAGGAAAATCCAGATAGCTTCAAAAGGGGAAATGAAACTACCTATATGCATATCCTGACATATACAAAGTGATTAAGGCTGCAATCCCAAATGTGCTTACTAGGGAGCAAGTCCCATTGAGTTCACTAGGACTTACTTCCAAGTAAACATACTTAGGCTTACAGTACAGCTTTTTGTTTCATTTTAGGTGGCTGTCAAACAAAAATAGTAACCAACTGGTTTCCTCCTCCAAAATCACAGAACAAACTTCAAGTTTCCAAGCAGACCTGCTGGTTAATAATTTCCAAGCGTGATTCTTTCAAGTGTGTCTTCAACCACTCTGTAGCTCTGGAAGAAGGGTCTATCAAAAATGGACAAACTCTACTCTGTTGGGGGGGAAAAAAGGAGGTTATGTTTCAATCATGTTTATTATGGCCAGAAAGTATACAGCTACTCAATTTACCTTCAAGACCCACTCCTGTCATTTATTTAAGAGATTTCTCATCTAATTATCCAGCAACAACTAATATTAAAGCAAAGAGCTGGATAGTTAAAAAGGGAATACAATTTATATAGCATATACATCAATATGGACAACATCCGAGCAAACCATTATTCCAAGTTTGACTCATATCTTAACAGTGAATCTCCTTCATACTTCTTAGACCAGAAGGATTTCAAGTAGGAAAATGAAAGATACTTTGGCTGCTGAAAGGTGCACCAGGGTAGGTTTGGGCAGAAACTATTCTCAGTTGATTCAAATAATGCCATCAAGCATTCTAGAGATTTTTACCTTCACCCTCCTGAGCCAATATGGATAATTTTTTGAAACCCAGGAGAGTCATCACTGAAACTAGGTGCATCTACCTTTCTTTTCCCCAATGCACAGCTTACTGTAGCTTTAATGGGGCATTTTGAATTGTGGAAGAATTTCTATGGAAGGAAAAGGAATAACCAGCCTCTCACCAAGCACAGCTTCCCTGGTATGTTTTAGACTTAAGACAAAGTGAAAGGAAACCTCTTCTTTTGCTTGCCCTTGGCAAACAAGGCAGGCTAGCAGTAAGAATTGAGCACAGAAAGTACCCTTCCCACAGGAGCAAGCATGTCAATATGAATGTATTGTTAGCCGGGCAGTACCTTGAACAGAATAAAAAAACGATTGTTTACCTGCAATATCACAAGGGCATTCTCTATTGACAGATCATCTGAGGGCAAACCTTCACTTTTCCAAATCAATTGCTCACTCTCTGAGCACAGGAATCGCCTAAGATCAAATTCTAACAAACAGAAAATATCGTTTTTAATTCAGCTGAATTTGTTTGAGAGTGTAATATGGCTTCTTCCCATCTTAATAAGCTCCTAGAAAACACTACACTGCAAGGGGGGGGGGTGCTCTCCTGCAGTTTAGTTATTGGGAGTGAAGACAGAACCCTTGGCAATTCAGACTCACCAGGAGTCATGACATTTTGGCAACTGAGCCACAGAGAAGGTGGATTATGAAGCACTATAGAGGGGCTTACTCAGTATATAAAACTATGGCTTTATAGTCAGAAAAAGTGGAAGGAAAAAGACACATGGACATACAGATTAGAACATGAGCAGGGGTTAGCATGCCAGACTTATTATCGTTCCATAGGGCCTGTTAAGATGGAGCTGTTCCACCAGGCCTTTGGTTGAGGCAGAGGGCATCCAATGAAGTCAGCCTCCCTCACCGAAGTTTGTCATCATTATTTGGCCCAGATTAAGAAGACCTCTGGACCCAACCACTCCAGCTGAAACTGTGTTTGTGTTTATGCACAATTGTTTTAAATTGTATTACTTAGTTGTTTTAAATATTATTATATTTATTAACATATGTTTTTATCCATTTATGATGTGATCCACTCTGAGCCAACTCGTGGGGAGGGCGGAATACAAATCCAAATAAAATAAATAAATAAACTAGGACCTGGGAGAGGGAGGTCTGAATACGCATTTTGCCAGAGAAGCTCGCTGGGTGACCTTGAGCCAGTCACTTTCACAGGGCTGTTGTCATGAAAATAAAAGGGAGGAAAGGTGAATTATGTTGTAAGCTGCTTTGTTCCCCTGGGGAGGAAAGCAGGGTACAAATTTTTTCCCCTGGGGAGGAAAGCAGGGTATAAATTTTTTCTCCCCTATGAACCCTGCCACTTTCAGAGATCCACAGTGAGACATGCCTTAAATTCCATCACGTGGAAGGACTAGGAGCAGGGCCTTCTTAGCAGACACCCTGATATTATGGAACCAGCCACCCTCCCCCACAAGGCTTATCATTTTGTTTATCCAAACTTTTAGGACTGAGACCTGATCAGCTGACTGTGCTGAAACCTGAGGGTACTGTTTTTGATGATGCTTTAACAATGTTGGTTTTTACATTCAGGTTGTAGCATTTGAATCAGATTTTTAAAGCCCCTTTTCATGTAAATGAAGTGATGTACAAGCAGAGAGGCATTAAAGCAATCTGATTTACAAGCCTTCCTGACTAAAAGCAGTACACTATTAAGCATCTACAGCTAGATGAGCACTCGGCCTCTGAGGATTTCGTTTGTGTGGGGAACGTGCATGTGTCTTTTTGTTATTATTTTAAAAGCATCCCTACAGAGACATAAAAACAACAAGAAAAACACAAAATCAATTTTAAACAATTACACTAATCTTATAACACAATGATTAAAACCCAGAATAACTGATGACAGCAGAGAAAGCACAAGCAGGGGGAAGTTGCATTCTCTAAGCTACGAAGTCTGAGTGACAAAAAATGACAGAAAATTCAAGAAAAGATGTTGGGACCCCCCCCCCCACCTCACGTAACTGTGAAACAAATGCACATTTTTTTTACTGTTGTCTGAAAGGACCATAAATTATTTCAAGGAGGTCAAACAAACACTTTTTGTTTCTTCTGATCTTAGCAATTATTACTAGGAGATGAGAAGCTTTCCTTATTGTTGAATCCAGGGGAGCCTTGAAATCAGATTTTACTGAATTGCCATGCAGTTAATGCTCTTATACTACAGGAAACATTATTTAATCATGCACAGACTGAACAAATTATTGCTTCAAGGGAGTCACTCATCTATTGGGCACGACTAAATCAGCTATAGGAAAAAAACATAATTTATTCCATCTCTGCTTTCCCCTCAGCGATGCTATATTTATCTGCAGTCAGTCTGATACGAACATTTTCTGAAATACATTTTAGACAATTTGCTTTAAACAGGCTGTGTAAAGAGACTAGGGCAGCTACATTTCTGAGAGGACTGAACTATAAAGCTCTTTCCTGAGGTTCTATTGTTTTCTCTGCCTAGCCACTAATAGAAATTGGATCCTGTAGGGTAGGAACCACCCCTGTCTCCAAGATCAGATGATCTGCCTGCAGTCACAAATCTTTGTGCAATCAACCACTTAGCAAAGCTGTAGATATTGTTTGCTTAAACAAAGAACACTGTAGGCAAGTGTCTAGACCTCTCGTTCTCAAGTGTGAGGCATGAGAATTTCCTAAGGATGCAGCGGTAGCTCCCAAAAGGTGGGATTCTCCTCTCTAACCCATCCAAACTAAGTTTCCATGATGAGTTCACTGACAAGTTATCATTCATCAATCCATTATTCATCACATTCATTGTTTCTCTGAGGTCCTAGAGAACAAACCTAAGCTGGTCTACTCATAATCCTACTCAGGTTTACACACTGGGTCCAACTCCCAGGGCAGTATTCTTAGGATTGTAGTGTCAATCACTTGAAATAGTGCACTAAGTCCAATTCAGATTTGTTGTGTGTGTGTGTGTGAAGTGCCATCAAGTTGCAGCCGACTTATGGTGATCCCATAGGGTTTTCAAGGCAAGAGACTAACAGAGGTGATTTGCTATTGCCTGCCTCTACATAGTGATCCTGGAATTCCTTTGCAATCTCCCATCCACATACTAACCAGGGCTGACTCTCCTTAGCTTCCAAGATCTGACAAGATCAGGCTAGGCTGGCTATCCCGGTGAGATTTGTTACCGACTATTAATTTAGTGCACTTTTGGGGTGTAAGAGAATTAATGTTGCCAGCTATGCAGCCTAGAAGAAGAAGAGATTGGATTTATACCCCACCCTTCACTACCCGAAGGTGTCTCAGAGCAGCTTACAAGTTTTCCTTTCCCTTCCCCTCCTCTCAACAGACATCCTGTGAGGTAGATGAGGCTGAGAGAGCTCTGACAGAAACTGCTCTTTTTCAAGAACAGCTGTGCCAGAACTATGGCTTGCCCAACATCATCCAGCAGGTGCAAGTGGAGGAGTGGGGAATTAAACCCGGTTCTCCCAGATTAGAGTCCACACACTTAACCACTATACCAAACTAGTATTTTCTTCTTCCTGGATATGCTTATGAAGGCTTGTGAAGCTGGCACAGAGAGGACCCTAAGGTTTTTCCCCGTGCGCAATAGTATAATCATTTCTTCATCTTCAAGCAGCACACTGTATAATTATGTTGTTGAACGCTTTCACAGACAGAGTTCATTAGTTGTTGTAGATTTTTTGGGCTGTATGGCCATGGCCAATACCACAGCCATACAGCCCGGAAAAATCTACAACAACTAACGCTGTATAATTTCTTGTTTTCTGATCAAACAAAGTGTGATATTTACTTTCCAGGCCAGCCGATTTTGTCCAAGCATCCAAACTTGCTTTTCTTTGATCTTCTGGTGCAGCAGAAAGATAAGTAATGAAAGCCGCAGCCAATTGAGCTCTTCTTGGTAGAGTGCTCAATTCATCTGCTATCTCTGAAACCTAAAAATAATAGATTGCCAACAAGACTTTAAGATGTGAATATGATTTGTGGGGGAAAATTGTTAAATAGCAGTATGTTGATTTTAAAAAGACTGCTCAGATATATCTTCAGAAAGACAGGTAAAAGTCAGAAATTTGTGCTGTACATACTGTACAACTCATCTATTTCATCTTTACCCAAAACTGTAGTCATGGACATGACATACCTCCTCCCCCAGATCTATGTGTTTATGGGCTACTTGGAAGAAGGGAAATTTTGTCTCAAATGGTGAACAGGTATGGAAAACAGAACTTTAACAAAAGAGTGATGGACACAGAACAAGATAACAGAATCACGTTACATATTAGAAGACCCACAACAGATGGGACCAGAAGGTATAGGATGGAATGTTCCTCTGCTCATACCCAATAAGATCCTCCAAAGAAAGACAGCATTTTATTGTCTGGATACAGGCAGACATTTCAGGGCACAAAAAAGGAGTAGTTCTAAAGATAACAAAACTGATGCAGAGGCCATTGGTGGAATTACTGGTCCAAAACTCTCTGGGGACACTTCTGCTACAATTATCAGCAGCCGAATAACAACAGTGCATTTGTAAGGCTCAGTGAAAAAAAACAGAATTTGCCCAGTATAACAAATCTTTTTCTGTAAGTGAGCATCTTAAGAAAGCTGCTGAAACTCTACAATTTCTGACATGCAGAAATACCTTGAGTTATTTATGTATTTAAAACATTTATATGGTTCCTCTTCAGAGACCTGCTCAAGGTGGCTCAAAAATAAAAAAGTCATAAAACACAAAACCATAAAAAGTTCAGCCAATAAAATCAAAGAAGCATAAAATATTTGGCAGTCTAAATAATCTCTATAATTGTCCTCAGGCTAGAAACAGATTGTAAAAACAATTAAAAGATCACCCCTAAGAAAAGCCTGAATTTATTCCCTTGTCTAATACGCAACAGGCCAAACTGATAGAGCTCTTAATCTATACGTCAGAACAGCCTCAGAAACCTTGACCTCAAGGGATCCCAGCCTATAAGAAATTAAAAGGCTCCAAATACCTTCAAGGCTATCATTCTCTCAAGATAAGCCTTAATGTATCATCAAATTCCAACTTATGCCATTTTCCCTCCAAGCACTGAGAAGGGTTTGAGCAGAGATATTACAGGGGTAACTCCCATGAGGGAGTTGATTTTAGGCATATATTCAGTCTGCCTGTAAGAACAGGTTTTTTTAACTTGAGAGACCCTGTGTCTTAGAAAGAGGAACAAATACAGATACTCCTTGTGTTGAAATTATGGCAATCAGAAAGACCATTTTTAGGTGGACTGTCTCCTTCCATACGTTCTGGTGTGCCAACTATGGTCATCAGGCAGCCCATCTGTTGGCTACCCCACCCCTTAGCCTGTCCGATATTGACCAGAGTCTGGGTCTTTTCCATCATGACTCCTACTCTATGAAAGGGGCTCACTGAAGTGGGGAAGGGAGAGAACCTCCTTAGAGATCTTCAGGAGGCTCTACAAGGCCTGCTTGTTTGCCAGGGCTTTTGGGGGTGTCTGAAGGGCAGGCATCTTTTAAGCAGGGGGAGGAAGGAAAAGACTTGGGATTTGCTATTTTATTTGGGATTTAACTAAAATATTTTAACTGTTATTGTAAGTTACCTTGAATCACAAAAAAGGTTATACATGCTTTTAATAAATAAATAAGTGGTCTGCTGTCAATGTAAATACACTGATCTCGTACTATCACTACATAAGAGAGAACTTCTATGAAGGCTGGCTGAATTGTTTACCTTTTGTCTGCTGATGAAGGTCTTTACCTTCATGCTGCCTATTCTGACAACATTTCCAGTTGGATTAAGAACTCAGTTATCACCAGGAGGAGAGCAGCCCAGCTCAACAGATGGACATTTGTTATTAGAATCCTCTAATCTGGGTCTACTGGGGAAGCAACCTGATATGGTGCCCATAATGACCATTGAAGTAAATGGAGAACATTCCTTGGGAGGAGGACAAGCATAACTCTATACTATATGAGTCTGGAAAGCAGAGGTCAAAGATCAAAGGTGTGAGCATGATATATTTTCCAGAGACTGACCTTTGTGACTAACTACTGAAAGTTCCCAGCTGTTGCACCAACTCTAAAGGCTTGCCCAAGAATTTAATTTCACTTTATGCAATAGTTGTACCAGACTTGAGTCTGCACTCTTTTGAAAGAAATACAGTTTGAGCTATGTATCTAATCTTAGTCCAAGATCAGCTAGGGTTGAATTGGAAGAAGGAAACAGTTTGAAAAGTTAGTCACTCACTTGCGCTTCTGAAGGCAACTGATCATGGTACTAAGATCCCGCTGAAGCAGCTGGAAGGAAGAGACTGACTGAGATGTCATGTAAGGGGAGGCAGATGGCTTGAAGGCCCAAGTAAGATACTTGGGCCAAGAAGACCTTGGGGAAAATATGACGTCAGTTCCAAGTAAAGCACCCCATATTGATACTTGTTGGCCACAGAAGATAAACTAGTACTATATTCTGTGGTACTGAAAAATCAGAATATGAAAATACACCTCCATAATGCAAACTGAGGCCAAGAAATCCCTAAACTGATCACCTACAAGTCTGATTTAATTTGGTTGACACTGGTCAGGTTGAGACTATTCTAAAGAAAAGCAATGTGGGAATGCTGACATGTGTTCTCTTGAAGAGACTGAGACCATCATGCAGAGAATCCACTTTAAGAGGGTGAGATAAAACATCATGGGTTGGATCCAGAATAAATTTTCCAATAGCAGAATGTAATTTTCCTGCATCCTCCCACTAATGCAGCCCAATGAACTTTACAAAATGCTGTACCTGAAGGACAGGGGACCCTGAGGGATGACATGTGGAGAGATCTACAGAGGGAAGGGGGAACCAGAAGAAACTGCTAGTTTACTCAGGATACAACCCTATGTCTATTCATGGATAAGGAACCCCTAGTAATTTTAAAGGAACACATTTCAAACAAATTAAAAACATACTGTTTTTACTTGGCAATAATGCAGTACTTCAGCAACCAACCTGTGTGTTCCATCTCTTGTGTTCCCTGTCAAGCTGCTTAATCAGTATCTCTGCAGCTTTCACTGTTTCTTGTGCTTTAGCAACTTCTGCTTCAAGCTTAGCTGCCTCAGAGGTTCTGGCCTGGAACCTGAATAAGAATTACATTTTTAATTAATCCTTAAGAAACAAAGCTTTCAGAATGCATTACATTTAAAAACCAGAGGTGGTGATAACTTAAATGCTAAAACAATAGCCAAATAAATATCCAAAGCGACTGCATTTGTTAAGAAAAAGAGCTGACACATACTTATCTCTTAGTTCTGCTACTTTTTGGCCAACAGAATTCAGCAAGTCTTCTAGTTTCTGTTTTCTCTCTTCGGTTTTCCTCAGGTTACTAAAACAGATTAGAAATGCAAATTAAGGTCCTTAGCAATCAAGATGCAAAAGTCATCTAAGCAACTACAACCCTAATGCTCACTGCTGCCATAGTTCAGTGATACAGCACACGTGCAGCATGCAGGAAGTCCCAGGTTCAGTCCCTGGCATCTCCAGTCAAAAGGCTCTTAGGTAATAACAAGTGAGCAAGCCACAGTCAGTCAGAATAAACAGACCAGCTGTTTGAATTAGTAACCAATGGCAAACTTTATTTGATGTATGCCAGAATAATGGCTTGATGTATTCCAGAACATGATTTGAAGGGATGCACCCATGTATTACCCCATCTGCATCATTTGTCTGAGAAAGAACTGGATGTGTTTTAGATGAGAAGTATGACTCTGGGATCTGATGTCCACACTCCTTTTAAAAAAAACACAGGGGAGCACATATATGGAAGGCACAAAAACATGACTTTAAACCTCAGTTTCAGAAGATAGCTGTGCTAGTCTGAAGTAGAAGAACTAGATTCAACTCCAGTAACATCTTACAGACCAACAAGATTTTTGGTACATACGCTTTTGGGTGTCAACGTGCCCTTCATCAGACACCAGTATCTGGCAAAGGGAACTTTGACTCATGATAACTTATGCCTTGACAATCTTGTTGGTCACTAAGGTTTTACTGGAGTCAAATCTAGCTCTCAGACACTGGCAGGGTGAATGTCAGGAGCAGATCCAGATGTTACACAACTTTACTCAGGACCAGTTACATGCATACACTGTCCATGACTTCTGAAAACATGAAAGCAGAGGTCAGAATATTTATCTAGAACAGACTACACAAGTAAGTTTAAAGATATACATTCTGATCCCATGACTACTGACTTCAAAGCAAGGCCCACTGAATTCAACAGGACTCACTCTAGAGTACACAGAATTGCATCCTTAGGCTAAAAGGGAAATCTTATTTGGCCCAAATAATAGGCTCATTTTTTTTAAGGAAATTTGTGGGGGTTTTAGAGTAAAGAGCACTAGATTCTATACCTACAAATCACCAGCTTGTTCTATTAATTCCATGAAACAAGAATAAAACTTGGTTTCCTGGTAGAAACTATTAAAAAGTGAATGCAGAGTAACATACAAGATTTCCTATTTTAACAGAACTGCCTTAAGCAGAATTACATCTTTTAAGTCCATTGAGTCAATGGGCTTAGAAGAGTGTAACTGTTTAGGATGGCATAATGTTAACCAGAGTTGCAACTCAGAATAATGGCAGAAAACATTTTACTCACCGTTCGAGGCCTGTCTGTTCAGTTTCCAGAGGCTGAATTCGTTCCAGGACATATGAGTACTGAACATTGGCCTTAACCCATGCTGCCAGGGGTGCAGCTGCTGTACTGGCTCTTTTAGCATTCTGAAAAATTCAGCACAAACATTTCACCTTGAGGCTGTAGACGCAGGTTACTTTTGATTGCTTACACAGACTTGCCACATTAAAAATAAGCAATGTGGCATCACTGGCAATTATACGATGGATCAATACTATTATCGATGCACTGAAGCAGCAGTGCAGACACATCTCCTGACAATAAATATTTCCCAAATGCCTCCTCCAGCTCTTGAGCAGTGCAAATCATTTTGCAGGGGTAATGCAGAGAATCGGAAAAATTGCTGCCTCCAAATTACAGCTCATTTAATCCATGCCTGCTAAATACATAAAGAGATTACCTTTGGGTCAAAAGATGCTTTATTTTTAGCTAGAAGTTCTTCTACGCTCTCACGGATTTGCTTTGGAATGTTCCGAGCATCAAAGGTTGCAATGTCTTCTCTGACTCCTCTTTTGGCAAGGAAACTGCCAAGTATATTAAATATATTAAATATTTGAACTCACTGAATTCATTTTAATGAAACTTATGTTTGCATTAGAATACTGTGCACGGGCTACAATCATCTCCTTTGGTATGAAGAATAAAATATTTCACCTTCTGGGGAAACACAACAACAGGATAACCAAAGAAAAATCTCTAATTACCTCTTCATGCTCACCCATGACGTATCAAAAATGCCCATCAGCCGTAAGACACCCTCCAGTATATCTCTAATGATATCAGGTGGCATGCGAAGGGAGCGAATTTCTGACAGAGATTCAGGTTTGATGTTTCCAACTGCTAATTTAGCTTCATTAACCAGAGGCTTAAAAAAGGAGAAAAATAGTTGCTTAGTTTTAACAAAACCTCCATTTAATGCTTTTTATTATACCTAAATACCTCCTGGAAAATTCGCATACAGATATACATGCACACAATTTATATTGTGTGGGTGTGTTTTAAAGATGTGCAGACTATAAAGGTACCATGAAACACAAACACATTAAAAAAACTCTATGATATCAGGTATATAATTAAGAAAGCAGGCTCTGAAGTCAAGGATACCAATAAATATCCATTCTGATTACCTGAACCTCCTTTAATTCATCCTCAATTATTGCTTTTCTTTCTTCTATTTTTACAACTTCTTCTGCTATCTTCTGTTTTATTTTTTCCATTTCTGCTTTTTGCTCACTTGCATCCTATTAGACAGAGATATTATTCATGACATTTATCTGTATACTTCAACATTTGTTGCAGTTGTATAACGCATCCACTGGTCACATTTCTCTGAAACATTAGGGTTTTTTCTATCTATGGCACATTTTGTACTAATGGTCCACTATCGTTGAATTGATATGGAGGTTCACAGGATCAAGTAGAAAGGTCTCAGGATCAGGTCATGGCAGGATAAGAGTAGCAGTGGGTTCAGACAAACAAGAAAGTTCAGTTAGAAATCAAGCTGGGTGGTGTAGTGGTTACAGACCCTGGCCACAGGCTTTTTGCAGCCGCTTACTACTCCCACCATCTTTGGGTCTCAGTTCCGCCCACAAAGGCTGCCAGGAGCCAGGTCTGTTTTTAAAAAATCTTTCTCCTTTTCCCTCGGGATGAGCTTGGGTAGGCCTGCCACCACCAGAGAAATCTTATTTTGGACCAGGTCTGGCCAGCCTTCAAAATGTGTGTGTCCATGCATGTAAGAGCAAGAAGGGCTTCAGATTCACATATCCCCTCCTTCCCTTTCTACCAGAGGTGTCTAATTCAACACCAACATCCTGGTAAGCATGTAACCTGACCGGCTTGTCTTGTGGTTATGTTCTAAACCCAAGAGAGCCATTTACAGAAACCCAGGCACCCAGGTTTTAAGAAAAAGATGCACTAACTACACAACTAACTACATAAATACCCCCTTTTATATATCTGCACTTATATACATTACCTGCATAGAAACCGTGATTTCTCGGAGTGCAGCATCGGCCTCCTCTTGCTTCATTTTGAGCAATATGCTTTGCTCTTCAGCTTTCCTATTCAGCTCATCGACAAGGGCTTTTGCTTCATTCAGCTTAGCCACTCCAGCCTATGAAAATTACAAACAGTACGTGTATAAACCTACTTGAAAAAGTGAAGGCCATACAGAGACTAGATTTTGACCACACCAGAATACATGACACTGCCTTGTAACTGAGACAGACCACTGGTTTCTCATGGACAGTATTATCTCCTCTGACTGCCAGTGGCTCTCCAGGATCTCAGGAAGAGGTCTGTCACATCACCTACTGTCTAATCCTTTTAAATGGAGAAGCTAGGGACTACCATTTGTGGGACTGCCATTTCACTGGTGATGGGAAATGCCATCAAGTCACAGTTGAAAACCAAAGGGTTTTCAAAGCAAGAGACCTTCAGAGATGGTTTGCCATTGCTTGCCATTGCTTGCCTCTGCATCATTTCCCTGGTATTCCTTAGAGGTCTTCCATCCAAATACTAGCCAGAGCTGACCCTGCTTAGCTTCCAGGATCTGATGAGATCCAGCTAGCCTGGGCTATCCAGGTGAGGGCCATTTTATTATTCTCTTCATAACTGAATTACAGTGTTTTCCTAGCAACTCAACTAGGTCCTTTTTTCAAAGGTGCAAAATGTAAAATAGAAACAGAAAATGATGTAACAATTGAAGTAAAGCAAGCACAAACCTAATCAGTAGGGGTTACTGTGCAATCCAATTAGATTAGGATTTTGTAACGGAATCAGTCTCCACTCCCTTGGACTATTCACTGGATCAACCCCTATTCCAAGCTACTTTCAGTGTGCAGTATGACCAACTTTCAATTTGAAACTTTTATGCAGGCACTTCTCTAGGTGTCAAAATTCAGGCTTAAGGCCCAGAAATGTGAACTTTTGGTTTAAGAGAAACAGTCTGGTACTTAGAGAACCATCATGAAGTGCCAGGATAAGGATTCTTTCCTCTACTGTCTGCAGGACCTTGGGGGGGTGGGGGGATAGGTTAAATGTGTGTGTAAGGGAGTTAATTTGTTAATTGTCTTGGAGGCCCTTATGAGGGCTGAAAGGCAGGGCATACATTTTGCTAATAAATAATTACATTGAAAGGTGACATAATCAAGATTTTAAGTGATGAATATTCTCCTATACCTTCAACTGGGCAGGGGGGGGATGCAGCAAACAGTGGCTCACAAAATAGCCTGAAAAGATAATGCAAATCAAAGGCATCCTACATACCTGCAAATGGCTCTGCCTTTTAATCAACTCTGACCTTTTGCTGTTATGGATAGCACAATACATATGCAAGAAAGTCATATATCTTCTGGGAGTAGCTCCGTATGTTTTACATGACTCGTGGATCATCAAAAAGGATTTTAAGAAATCAGGATCACCTATACAATATTTTACAAATTTAGCATTCTTTATGGGTTGAGATACACAAATACTACTAAAGGCAAGAGTTACACAGTGCAGCTAGGGAAAAAACACACACATTTCTTTCCAAGCATTCTTCTTTACGGATGACCAGGTTAAATCTACTGATTTCAATTTTAAAAAATCACAGAGTATCATGACCCAAATCACTCAGTTGCTCTTGATACACATTCTGTATATCACCTTTTGTTTCTGGAGACATATATTACATGGTATCTTCTTTAAGATAAGAAATAACAGCCCACTTAGTGTTTGGACAAAGCCTCAAACATGTTCTTAGAGTACAGCCTTCTTTTGCTCTGCATGGGACACTGGAGATACTTATTACATAGTTATGGCTAAGTTCCAAAGACCTTTGTAACCTGGCCAGGGTTCGCAAGAGGATTCTGAGCTTGTGTTTTTCAGACAGTAGTACTTCTTCCCACTCATGGATGGCCAACCACTTTTGTAACTGAGGAGCCTTTCTAAAAGCAATTTGCCACGTGGCATTATGGTGGGGGAAGGGTCTCCTTTCCCCATTTTTCTTTTGACTGTACCAGGCACATCCAGTTCTTGGGCATAAAATGACACTTTGGTACTCAGACTACAATTTTAAAGAAGCTATGTAACCCTGCATGAATAAGTACAACTGTTAAGCAATACTCCTACCAGAATGCTTTTTCTTGTGTTCCTTTGATGCTTTAGCTGCCTTTTCATCTGCTTCTGTAAATAACATTTCAGGTATCTAAAATGTAAAAATGGTAGATAATAACAAATAGTTCCACCTGAGAGTTTTACAGCAACTAGAAAATTACCAAAGAAACATTTTTTCCTCCCAACAATGCTGTCTATCCTAGTGAGTACAGCTCAACTAAACCACACATACTCTGATAAAACAGAGTTATACCACCAGTATAAATAAAATAACAATTGCTATCCCAGCCTCTGTTTAAGAATGTATGGTAAGGAACAGACATTAATTTACCTTTTTCATACTGCTCTCAGACCAACTTTCCATCCAGAGCACCTGACATTTCTTATGAAGTGCAGGATTACTTTCACAGTTTATTGTGAAATTCAAGTTAGTAGAATCCATAATCAACACCACATGAAGATTTTGTTGGATTCCTAAAGGTTATTCGACATATGTATATTTTTAAAAACACATAAATGTTCTATCATCAACTTGTATAGCATTTTAATATTATAATCAAGTAATTCCCCAAAATGCATTCCTAGAGAGCTGTGATTTAGACCATACCAGCTACAAAAAGAGTGATTAAATACAGTGGCTGGAATTCAGAGAGACTTACAAACAAAGGAAGTGGTCATTGTCCGTCCCCCCTTTCCGGATGCAGCTCTTTGCCCCTCATGGGAATCCCCTACTAAAGGCCCTCAACACTTGAGGACATTTTGGAAAGGCTTGGAAGGGGGCACCACTAGAAATGGGAGCTGGAAAGTATGACACTGGCTGTGAGCCAGATAAATAATGTGAGAAAATATTATTCTCATATGTAGGAGCTGCATATTTAGTTTTTGTTTGTTTGCTGTCAAATCACAGCTGATTTACAGAGATCTGTGGTGTTTTCAAGACAATTGATTTCAGAGGTGATTTGTCATTTCCGGCCACTGTGTAACCACCTTGGGCTTTCTTGGTGGTCTCCCCTCTAAATACTGACCAGAGCCAACCATGCTTAGCATCTGAGATCTAATGAGTTCAGTTACATATAAAGTCCTATGAAACCGATGGCCCCATGCAAGTGTTCAACCTTGCCTGGTAAGTTATACCAACAGCACTCAATTATACCAACAAAGTCCAAACTTTTGGATCAGAAAACCACTGAACATTCACAATGCATCTGGTGACACAAGCTCTGACATGCAAACACTTAACAGAATACATTTTGTTAATCTTTAAGGTACCACTGCCTTAAAATTTCTGAGGGACTACTATCTCCTGCAGTCAGCGTTCAGCCTCTTAGCACCAGGAAAGCTAGTCTACAACAGCCACGACAATTATTCAAAACTTTGTTTTCCTGTAACGTCAACTATTTTAGACCTCCCCAGAATGGCTAAAGAATCTTTGGTGGAAAAAGCTAGTGTACAGAACATTAGATCTGAACTACATCTTTCTAGGCAGTTTACGATACAACACTATATTAAACTGAAAAAGTCAGGCATGGTAACTAATGTGTCATGCATTACTATTGATAGATATGCTACTGGTTCTCCAAGATTATGGCTACCAACTGCAGTCAGCATTTTAAAACCTAATCTGGTTTATAAAGATTATAGCAGGGAAGTTACCAAATTTGTTTGTATGATTTTCTAAGTCACATTCTGCTTAAATGTTTCATTTTTTACTGTGAACGTGTCACATTTCTCCCACCATCTTTTGTAATTAGGCATATACTCACACAGCCTTGATTCACTTACTATACGTAAAATAGTTAAACACTGGTCCTGTGAACCCATCTTGCGAAGCTTGATCTTTCAGAGGGGACAGAAGTGGCTCTAATTCTTCTATTGTATACAGTCCAGGAACTTCACCTATTCCAAAAAGAGGTTTTTTTTAAAAAAATTACCTTAGTACATGTCACTAAAATGAAAAAAATAACCAGTACGACCATGTCTAGACAGATTCTTTCTTCTGCAAGACCTATACCTTTGTAAGGTGACTTGTTCAATAGGCACTAAAAATTAATCAAAGAGAAATATTTATATTCTTCTTCCTATAACACCAACTCTAGCAGTAAAACCTTTATAAGCTACAAAAATAAAACCTTTTATTTTATTTAAAAAATTAATTTGTATTTTTTAAAGATAAACTAGCTGAGGAGAAAGTTCAAGAGGAGAAGTTCTAGATAGCTGCCACAGAAAACAAAGAAACTGAGTGGGAATTCACTGCCACAGGAGGTGGTGGCAGCTACAAGCATGGACAGTTTCAATAGGGAATTAGATAAACATATGAAGCAGAAGTCCATCAGTGGCTATTAGTCACAAAGTATAGACAGGAACTCTCAGTCTGGGGCAGGTGATGCACTCTATTCTTGGTGCTGGGGGGGGAGGGCAACAGTGGGAGGGCTTCTAGTGTCCTGGTCCCACTGCTGGACCTCCTGATGGCACCTGGCATTTTTGGCCACTGTGTGACAGAGTGTTGGACTAGATGGGCCATTGGCCTGATTCAACATTGGCTTCTCTTATGTTCTTATGGAAGACACTCCTCCCCTTCAGAGTGTATGAGGCAGCATTTCTGAGGGAAAGTCTTCACATCAGAAAGCTAGCTCTAGACACTTCTGAATTACTGCTCTATACAGATGCAAAGTCCATCAACATGATCCACAGGGACCAGAAAGACATAAATAAGGAATTATTTCAGCTTGATTTTTTTTCATTGTCACTTTAAATTTCTTAAATATTAAAAAATATATAAAAAGAAGGGAAATAAAATGTCCGCATTTCTCTCTCAGAAAATAGACAATTATTTCATCTTTTTCGAACTTCAGGAGGTTTTTTTCTGACCAAAACATAAATACATATAATCAGTTTAAAACAAACTGAAAGAAATATCCAGCCATATCTACAACACTGAGAATTCTATGTAGAGGCAACAGGCATAAGACTGTGCATAAATAATCAAACAGCAGCGGATAGATAGTTTCCTATTAAAACAGTGGACAATAAAACAGTGAAAACACAGCAGAGGGCATAATAAAACAGGCCAAAATAAATAATGATGTAGAAACAGACTAAATGAGATGACATTGGGAAAAATATTAATAGGATGCCTGGGATTTTTTTTAAAAAAGTTTTCACTGTATTTTACAAGCTCATATCCAGGAAAATCAACAGGGCAGAGAATGCCAGGGTTACGGCCCAGGGGCTGTGTAGGACTGTAGTTGCCACACAATGCACCTCCAAAATCACCACCTACTATATTTCTTAAGCTGGGGGCAGAAGCTCAGGAGAAAATTTTTTGCTACTGTGCTTTTCTCACCTGAAGACAGTAAACTGTTGATCATCTCAAGAAACGTAGGGTGGACAAACTGATAGTCCTCAAGCAACAACACAACATGCTGTGCTTCAATTCCCGCAAGCTGCATCACCTGAACAAAGAGAAACCATTCTTTTTGATTTCAGCATCAAGATATATGCATCCTTGATCTGACTGAATGGTCCATGATATTAAATATACAATGTTTATGGCAAGGCTTATTTATTTATTTATTTTATTCAGCTTGCTGATCCAATGGATTTGAAGCTTTACTAATAAATTATCTAAAACCTTAAAATAAAGAACCTGAAACTGTGCCTTTGTTTAAACAAAACATATTTCACATTTTAGTCCAGTATTATACAAGTCTCAAAATTTATTCCCATAAATTACACCAAAAATGTAGTATTCTAACACATAAACTCTGGGCAGATGACTCAGATTATCTATAATGAAGGGATTAGGATTGCATTCTATGGCTCTGTCCTCCGGCAACCATGCATTGTCACATCTGCAAAGGATACCTGAAGCCCAATATCCATAAACTCCAAAGGAGCAAAATACTGAAGTGAACCATTTCGTGGCTGGGTGCTATAGGTAAGGGATTGTAAGTATGCAAACTTCTAAGAAAACATGTAGCATTCTGTGCCTAGATACTGAGGAAGGGATGTGCATCACAGAAGAACAAAGTAGGCCTATAGTACCATCCTAAACAGGATTGCACTCTCCTAAATCCATTGACATGAACTGACTTAGAAGGGTATAACTCTATTTAGGACTGCACAGTTAATGCCTTAACTGTTCAAGCCCTTGAAAAGCTGCATGTGCCTATAAACTTTCATCTAGTCATTTAGACTAGAGTCGTGATACAATGAACTGAAATTACATTATTTAAAAAAAATGAGATTAAGTATCTTCAGACTCCAAAGACTTAAGTGGTGGGAAATGCCTTACACCATCAAACCTTTGAACCCAATTCGATATTATCACTGTTCAAAATTTTGTTTCAAAAGTCTGGATTGTCACAAAATAGGATTAGGTGTAGAAGCACACAAAATATAAGGGTGTCTAGTATGGACAGATAATTTTTTTAAAAAGTGGATTAAAACAATGCAGTGACCTTTTCAAAGCTAAACAAATGAACTAGGCAGAAAAAAATGAAAATCTCTGAATCACTACTCACTAATAAGGATTATACAGTTGATTTTCAGAAATAAAATTAGTTTGGTTCTGTTTAATTTGGCACAGATGGGATATTCTTTAAAACACAGACTGGATAGTACTTTCTGAAATTTTTTTTGGGGGGTGGCTTGTCTTACATGATCCACTGGCAAAGAAACTACAGGTAACAACTTACATGTTTTAAATCATTTTTGAAGTGCTTCATTTCATAGCCTCTAGAAATTTTGGGTGTAATCAGAAGAGCTCCATGCATGTGACTGACTAAAGAGGTAACCGTTCGACGGCCAACTCCACTGTGGCCTGCTAACAGAAGTGAACCTCCAGGAAAACTTAGTACTCTATCAACTCTAGATACATAATCAAGAACTTCGGGGAAAAGCAAAATTTCTATCTCCTGGTTATCTCGTCCATAGTGAATAATACCCTAACAGAGAAAAAAAGAACAACATGAATAAAATCACATTATGTAGTAGTGCATAGCATTTTAGAAAACAAACTAATAGCAGATTGGGAGTCTGCAAGGAATTGCAAAGAGGAAATATTGACAACTCTGTCCCCAATTCTATGAATTTTTCTTATCTGACGAGGGCAGTTTTGACTCTCGAAAGCTTATACCCCGAAAATCCTGCTCAAATATAGCTAAAATGAGGTCTTTCTAAAGGAAACACCTTCACAGTTTGAAAGTTAGGAGTACAGAGCTACATAATCCATTCTTCAGATAGTTCTATTCGCCACCTCTACTCATTTATTTTTTTAAAAAGAAACCCTATATGTGTTGGATTGGCCTAGGAGGACAGCAGAAATCCGGTGGCCCTAAAGTTTCTATGAAAGTATCTTCCCAAACATGAAAAGACATTGATCCTGATTACAGGTGCAGTGCATAAAAATAAATATGAACTTCTGAGAATTCCACCTGAACATATTACTATGTTGTTACATACCTTTTTGATAACATCTTTTAAATCTGCTGAGTTAAGTTTGCCAAGTGGTCTTCCATGAGGTGGTAATGTTTGCCCTGGAGCCATAACTGCTCCTAGTTCATTATGAGCTCCCCATGTTACATAGTAGCTATCTGTAAAAATATAACAAAATGGAGATGTATCATTATCATGAAAAGAAAGAACTTGGCAGGCAAACAGGAAAGCAATCCTAGACCATTTCATTTCATGTTACCTGCCATGTTGTCCAGAACATCAGAACCCCAGTCTCCTTGGAAGACTTTCATTAAAATATTATCAAATACATGTAGTTTCTTAGCACCAACAATTTTGTCACGGAAGAGACGGCGTGCTTCATATGCAACAATTTCCAACACAGTATCTAGTGTATTTGTAGATGCCCCTGTGAAATAGACATAAATTTTTGTAAATTATAAAATTCAATTTCTGAAACTCTGCATTTCAATATGCAAAAAAAAAAAATGAAAGCAATAATGCAGACTACATACCAAAATGAGATCATCAAGAGGCAGGAAAGGAAAGAAAAATGAATGAAAAATTCATAGACTTCATTTATCCATATAGTCTAGTGACAAAACTGTAGATTATAATCTAATTTTCAATAAGCAACATCTACAAAATAACTGGACAATAGGTATCAATTTAATTCCTTATTCGTTATCCTAAGTATCAATTTTTATTTTTGTCAACAGCAGGTTATTTAATAGTATAGCACAATATAAATGAATTTAATATCTCAACAAGAACAAATTTCTTACTTTAGGGGGAAGGGGGTGTTAAAACAGAACTTTTCCAGTTTAAAACTGGTTCTCATGCAGAAGTATGCTTGCAAAGTATACATTAGCAAATTATGGCTACTGAAGAGAACAAATTTATTGCAGAATTAAGCATATAGAGGCAAGATGCTTTATTCTTGGGTAACTGTGTTTAAAGTTCCATGGGCCTTTACTGTAATAGTATTCTGGAATATAAAACAAACTAACAAACCTGATGGTATCAACTTTCCAAGCCTAATGGTATCAACTTTTCAATTCAGAACCAGTACATATAAAAGAATAGCCTTCAGGATCTAAAGAAGTAGGAAATCAAGCAAATATCTAAACATTTTCTTTGCATTCCTAAGAATACATTCCTGGGAATAAGTCCCATTGAATAGAACTGACTACAATTCTGAGGAGCTTACAAGGGTGGAAATGTGTTAGGACTTTGCTGAATATCATATACAGTGTAATAAGCCACAATTACTCACCTCCTGTTAAATCATATCTGAACAAGCCTAAAACCCACTGAGTAAGAATGCAGGGCGTAAAGAGATAGTGACTATGATCATCTACAGTGAACTTGGCTCGAACCTAGAAACACAGATCATATCAATGTTACATATACTCATTTTTTTAAAAAAAAACATCTGGTGGTTTTTCCAGCAATACAGTAGTGGTTTTCTAAATTTTCCTACAAAATTGGTATATACACACACAAGCTTATATGCATTATTATTTCATTGCTGAATAGTCAAAATAGCATATAATCTTGCTTCCAGATACAAAATATTTAGTACAGCATAATTTCTCTAAAAGGTAATGATGCAAACAAACATTAACAGTCATACATGCAGTTACGTGGAGGACACAGAATGTGTCTGAATAACAAAAAAAATGGCTATTAAGGCTTGGATGCAAGGTACTCTGGTTGCACATGCATAAATAATTTGCAAAGCATGCTGGAGATCGAATAAATAAAAACTATAAATTGAATAGATTCATTTGTGCCACTGAGGATTTCACAGGGCTCATTTCACTTAACATCCCAAGTATTTTACTTGAAAATACTACTTGGTTTCTCTTTAAAAGGGATATCAACCAACTGAAGAATTTTTAATTGATCTAGAGTGCAATCCTAGGCAGAATTAAACCAAACCTAAGCACAGAATGGAGTAAATATGCAAAGGGTTGCACTGTAAATCATGTCTTTTAACAAGGGCTGTTAGTTGATTAAAGCAATCTTAGTCGATTCATTTTATGAATTTTAACTAAGAGAAAGGAGTTTGCCCGCCATCTGTAGATCTGTACCTGCTTACATTAAAAACAGTTGCAATAAAAAACCTTGCCTAATTAATGCCATTTTAATAGGTCAAATTAATTCCATTCCATTAAGTTCCATTAAATCAATTCTATTTTAATTGATAAAAATAATTTATTTATCTGAGTAACAGATTCTTTCTGTAAGCTGCTTCAGGCATATTTTTATGGAGAATGAGGCTGTGATCACAAACACTAAATAATCCACTTTCAATGCACTTTCCAACTGGATTTTGCTGTTTTCCATGAGTAAAATCCAGCTGGAAAGGGCATTGAAAGTGGATTATTTAGTATGTGTGATCACAGCCTGAGACTAATAAATGATCCAAACAGCTATATAAACATCACAGCTCTATTTTAATTAATAAATTGATTTCTTAAAGTTGAATAAATATACCCATTATGAAAACCCTAACTTGGGAGCCTTGTTGATGAAAATGGAAGATATTGACAGTTCAACAAAAATTAGCACATGTTGTTAAAAGGAAATGTCACCTGTAGTATTTTGTTTTCTATTCTTTACTATAGTGAAAAACACATACCAAACAGCCATCAAACTAAATAACTGGACGTCAACTCACAACACCTCTGGACTAGAAAACATTTTTCCATTGATTTAAAATTAGTCCCACGGGTTCTCTGAATAAAGCTTTAAATAATTAAACTGACAGTTAGAACCTCCACCCCCAAATTTAATACTATCTTAGTTTAATATAGAACACAATTCTGCATCACTTTTCAAAACACATCCACAGGGACCAAAGAGTAGCCCTGCTCTTTCTCATCTAGTGTGTTGTTACCAACTGTGGCTAGCCAGATGTTTCCAGGAAGCTAAGCCAGGCATGAAGGTGCTCCAACCTCCTGATTTTATTGGCTGCCCTTTTCCACACTCCACTACTATAGATAGCAAGGAGCTTTTGAACATTTGCAAAGCAAGAGTTTCAGGTACAGAAGTGAACATGCTTTTCTCCTCCTTTCCTCAGCTGTAACAAAGTGGGTCAGATGACCGCAGTAAGGGTATGCAGCACCACCAGGATGGGGGACAACAGTCTTCTGGTAAATGCATCTCAGTTCCTTAGAAACCAAATTAAGCAACTTTTACCTGCTCATATACTTGGACCATTGATCCCGCCAACTGATATATTTTTGCTAACGATCCCCAAGCAGGATGATTCTTTAGGTTCTTGTGCAGAACAGGTTCTAAGTAGGCACTATAAATAGTCTGCAGTTGATCTCTCTCTGGATAACTAGAAAACACATGTCAAAGTACACAGCTTTGGACAGCATCATTTATTTATAGTTACAACAATCACTGTCTAAGCCAAATACATCAAAATGGAAATGAAGTCCTGTTTCTTTGAAACCTTCCATTCTAAAGATTTTACAGATTTTGTGACAAAGGGCCTTAATCCCTTGATTCCAGTAATAAAATAATATTTGTTATAATATGTTATAATAGGGGGTATACTTGGAGGGTACGTGATCCAGTAATTTTGCTGCAGGTAGGAGTATAGCAAGTGCCTGATAGAAGACTTCCTAAATACAGCACCTTCAGTTCCAAAACAGAAGAAAGGAAGACTACAAGAGTAATAAAACTGAAAAGTACAAAGCTGCTGAGGCACCTTAAAGCTATGTAAAGGTCCAACATTTGCATACCATTGGATACAATACCATGCCTTAAAGATAATATCAAGGCATAATTTATTATTAGAAAAACAGAGAATAGTAAGTGCTCATTGCAAGAGCAATAGATGTGACCCACACGTTCAAACACTGAGTTATATTTTAGGGTGGAAAGTTATCATGCATGATGACAATATTCTGGGGCTTAGACGGGGCTCTGGGAGAGGGAAAAGAGTTGAGGCTTGGTTAGCTACATGGCCCCCTACAGAAGACCTACTAGACAGTATGAAGGACAGGCCATAGTGCTCTCTGAGTTGTGCAGGCTCTGAAATTCCAGAAGAGCTGCTGTCTTACTTCCTATGAAATATCATCTGGGAAATACGGAAGGTAAATAAAAAGGTCAACCAAATAGGTGTATTGCAATAAAAAAACATGGGGAAAATGAAACATTAATAAGCATTGTTTACATTACTCTTAGTGGGAATTAGTAAAAGTCTGTGGATAGGAGACCATGTTAATTTAAGAGTTCTGTAACCCTAAGATTCCAGGGTTCCAGGAAGAGCAGCAACAACATCCTACCCTTGCACAACAGAAACCTCTTCAAACGATACCTTCATATGCCAAAAAAATGAAACAATGTTTGCCTTTTTTATGTCTACGTTACAAAAGAATGTTTTTCAACTAAGGGCTAGTTTGAAGGCAGTTTCTATTATTTCTGTTTGTTTGTTTCTATGTTGCTGCAACACATGGGTTTTCCTTTGCTGTGATCCCCAAATTTCAGAGCCATCAGCATGCATGTCTGTCAGACTTTCCATGGTGTCTCGACTCCATGAATACCAGGGAAAATGTTAATGAGGGGGGGCTCCAAACATCACCCTCTCGTCCACTAGTGACTATAATGAAGCACAATATGTGGGAGATCCAACAAGCAACTCAAAGTGCTGAAGACCAAGGTCTGAATGCAAAATCTGATTGCACTGACTTGAGTCTCAATGAAAAAAGGGGAGTACTAAAAAAAAAATAAAAACAAAACAGAATTTCATAATCATCCCTAGTTATATTATTACCGCTCTTCTTTCCCCCCTTCAATGATATGTGCTACAATAATAAAAAGAATTCACAACTGCAAAGTCTACTTAAGTCCTTGAGAAATTCATACAAATGATTCAAGCAGACACTTACTCAATTGCACAAAGACGAACAATAGACGTAAATCTGGAAGTGAGTTTATGTCTTCCCAGAGCTCCTCCAGCAGACATGGAGGCCACAATCTGGATGTTTTCTAATCCAACCCATTCAAGATTTTCATCATAAAATCCCTGATATGTCAGCACCTTGGGGATAATAATAAAGGCACACACTCACAAGAAAGCAATGATAAAAAGGTCACTATCTGCTAACCCCATAATTCAGTATGATTCTATACAGTATATAATGAAGGCCAAATTAATCTATGAAGTTTCATTTTCTACAAAACCGACATTCTCCAAAGGCAAATACTACATTCTGCAAACATTATCTCATTCCCAATTCATTAAAGTCTATGGGATGAGAAGGGTCTAAGTGTTGAAACCAACACAATGGGCTAATTCCGCATAAGAATGCTCTGCATTTCCGGCTGCAGAAGCTGCCTCCTCTGGAATTTTGGAATAATAATAAGAAACAACTATGAAAAAGTACCAACAAATCTAAATAAATTTTTATACAAAAACGTATTATTTTCTAGTATGTTATATTTTGTCTCAGTCTTTTGATACAATATTTCAAAAGTATCAAAGTCTTATTAATATCAAAGTCTGATTAATGTTTTGTATACAATAATAATATTGCCACAATATAAGCCACAATGCACAGTCGCTATTATAGTGTTAACAACTGAACAAACTTCTGTACTATCATAAATTGTGGTCACAAGATAATACAATGTAATTAGTCCATAAATGACTTTCAGCAAGGTAATAATTCACAGACAGAATCCATAAAAAAGTTCACAAGCTTCCAGTTTAGGATTGCCATCCCCCTGATGGGGGCAGGGGTTCCCCAGATTTTGAGGGGCCCAATCTGCCACCGGCCAGCTGGGCAGCAGGGGGGGCCCTGCCCTTGAAGAGTCCCACCATGCCCAGTGCGATGACGTCACCCAGATGACGGGGTTTGTTAGTCTTTGCTTGTTTTGTATAATCTTGTTCATCAGCAAATTTTGTTTTAAAACTAGTGTTTGATGTGGTGCATGGAATGTAGACATACAGTCAGATATATGGATGAGAGTTAGCCTGAGCTACCTATCCGTGACTTGAGACTGTATGGCAGGAACAACCAGTCATACAAATACCTAAACAGTCCCACAATGAGCCTTTCACCAACAGGTATACACAGAGCTTGTGAGAATATGGCAGGCAGCAAAATTACATAAACTAACCAAACTGATAACAGCTAAGGGATGGCTGAAAGAAGCCCTGTTTTTTCCACAAGTTGGAAAACTTTTTTTTTTATTATTGTCATAGGAAGCTGCAACTAACAATTGATCTGTACAACTGCACTATGTTATTGTCAAGGGAAGTGCTTTTAAAAAGATAAAGAAGATATGGAGATTTTTATACATCTTAAATCCTGCACCAAATTTGCAGAAAGCATTTCGGAAAGTAACTGGTCTTAAATTCAAATCCAAATTCTACTCACCTGCTGCAGGAAAGCCACAAGTGTGCTGGTTCCCCATTTATCAGGTTTGGGCAAGTTGATATCCTTAAGGTATAAAACGAGCCTTTCGCAATCTTTTGGCCTGTACACTCGCCCAGTATTGGTGCTGATGATCAAACATGTCTGGCTTAGTTTTTGCAGAAGATGCCGAGAGCTGGTCTGAGCACTGCAGTGAACTGTAGCAATCTGAGTAGAACGCAGCTGGGAAAAGGCATAACGAAGCAACATTCTAAAAAACAAAAACAAAAGTTTATGAGAAATACAAATACAGCACTTTACAGAAACCTATCATTCTAAGTTCTGGCATGATAAGATCACTACAAAACAAGTCAAAAGTCTTCAGCACGTACAAGAATGTCAACTAAAATGCAGCTACTTAGCTAAACATCAAAAATAACACAGAAACAAGAGTGTATTTCCTTCACTTTTTTGTTGGAGGAAGAACTTTCAGTAAATAATGGGTTTAACTACTAAAGGGCCAACTATGATTCCAAATCAACTGGCTTCTCATTAATACATTTAGAAGATGTTTTACTGAATCCTTGTATGGATTTGTTCTTGCACTGTATCTCTTTTGGGAAACTCCCAGTCCAATTCTAAGAACACCACCCTGAGAGCAACTCCCACTGAGTAGACCTCAGTAGGATTCTGATTAGATGTGCTTAAGACTTCTTCTCATCTGTCTCATCATTTACCTATATCTTCTCCTTCTCCTTCCCCTGAACCCACACCTTAATGGGGGGGGGGGTTTCCTGTCAAGTTGCAACCAATGTATGTCATCCCCACAGGGTTGCCAAAGCAAGAGACAGAGGCAGTTCGCCATTGCTTGCTTCTGTGTAGCAACCCTGGGCTTCCTTGGTGATCTCCCATCCCAAGTACTAACCAGGGCTGACCCTGCTTAGCTTTCAAGACCTGATATGATTGGGCTATACAGGTAAGGGCACAGCTTGGATAGCAAAAGACAAAACTGGAAGCTACTTAGCACTGCCAGTGACCAAGGCTTCAAGCCAAAGTTGTGCCCTGACTGAATCTCTTAGCACAGCCTAGAGCCCGTTATCTAAGGCACGAACTGTAACCTTGTGGGAGCAACTTCAGGTCTGCTTTGCCCTCTGGCCCCGATTAAAACACTGTCACTCTAAGCAACCGTTTGCTTCTCTGCTTCAGAGCCCAACATTGAGTGTCCTGTTATGGAACTTGGATCCATTATGCTTCCTTCTGTTTCAGAGGGCTCTCAATGTTTTTCCAGTTTCTGCTGCTCCAGCAGACTTTCAAGAAAACCCAGACCTTGCTTGGTTAATCTTATTCATGATATCTATAGCCTGTGGCAGTACAGGATCCCTAGATATTCTCTTTCCTAACTAGATGGAACTAGACTGAAAGTCTGTGGGGTTTTTTTAGTCATACAGTCAGCTTCATCATCACTTTTAGCATTAGTAGTACCGTTAGTATCACTGTCAGCACAAAAGTAAGAATTCTTACCCTTTCCCACATCCTTCAGGACCAACAAGAAGAAAGGGCTGCTTACTATCAAACCCTAGCCAAGGTTTAAAGTAATCTAAACCTCTTTGCATATCAGGCGTTTGAATGACTGGAAGAGTCTGAATATTACTGAAGTCATCAGCAGTCAAGTTTTCAGGCTTTTTCAGCTGGTATGTCATTAGGCACTCAGTTTCTGAATCATAAAAGGTATCCAGTGCTTTGCTGGGATTTGGCGGAGACTCTCGTGCCCAGTTGAAAACCTAAAAATACATGTTTTTAAAATATAAAATGAAACCATTTTTAAAGATGCAATTCTAAAATAGTAAAAAACCCTCATCATTATAAAATACACAGTAGATATATAAGTTAGGTTGCAGACTAACAACATTCTTTCTGCATGCACCAGCCAAACTTTATCCCAGCTACTGCTCCCTTCCTTTAACATTTCCAACGGGCCTCCATTTTCTACCCCATGAAAAACAAAACCCTGAACCATGTATTCACACTGACTTAACAGCATGGCTGTGACCTTTTCTGCCCTTCAGTGTATTGTTCTCATCTTTTCTTTGTTTTGTCCTCTTCAGTTTATGTATTTCCATGTTGATCTTTCAGCATGCCTAACTATGATTTAAATTTCCCATTGATTCCTTGGATCTTGTGGAACAGATCTGTTGTCTTCCTTTTTTCTCTTATATTTCATTACACTGGTCATTATAATAGTTCTCTTTGTCTCTATGTGAGAGTTGCTGGAATGCTGCATTTAGGGTTTTGATTATGTTTCTGTCATTTTTTTACGTTTGCTTCTCATCTGTCTAGCAATTTTAAGTTTCATCAGTCATCCACTGAGGCTTTTCTTTTCTTTTGACTACAGGAATAGTTCTTCTAGTTCACACTCCTGAACCTGTTATTTACATGGCTTTTAAACTCTTCAGGAATGTTGCCTAGATTGTATTTTGGCACTATGACTGTTTTTGGTGGTGTTCTTCAGCTTCACAGGTTTAATTATGAAAATATAAAAACATGTGCTTTTTTGTACTCTGCAGTACCATCCTAAGAACACTTTTTCTGGAGAAAGCCCCAATGAATAGACTTCAGTAGGATTCTGAGTAGACCTGCGTAGGATTGCTCTCTTAAGTGCACAAATCCTGCAATAGCTTCAGGAATGCAGAAGGAATAAGGTTGCCAGTCTTCAAAAGAGGCCTGGAGATCTCTTGGAATTACAATTAATCTTCAGACTACAGAGTCAATGGCTCTGGAGAAATTGACTGTTTTCAAGGGGTGGACTATATGGCATTTTACTCTGCTGAGGTCCCTCCCCAACCCCACCGTCCCCAGACTCTACCCCCCCATCTACTCCCAGAAATTTCCCAACTTTGGAGCTGGCATCCCTAGGAAGGAGCCTTGTGTAAACCATTTCCTGTGTGCCTTAATTTGCTAAAACTTCTGCTGCAATTTGGCACAAAGAACAGATCAAGAGACCCCCCAATGTGTCAAGAGAAAGCTGTGCATTCCCACTCATCTCTTGATATAAATTTTGGAATAGTGGTTAGAGTGGCATCCTAGGATCTGACAGACTCAAGTTTGAATCCCTGCTCTTCTATGGAAACTTGCTGGGTGACCTTGGGCCAGTCAGACACATTCACCCTAACCTACCACACCAGGGTTGTTGTGAGGATAAAGTGTAGGAGAGGAGACAGATATAAACCACTTTAGGTTCCCATTGGCAAGAAAGGCATAGAATGAATGTAGTAAATAGAGAAAATAAATACAAATCATGTGATGCAGATGATAATCTGTATTATTATATATCATCTCAAAAAGGCATTGTGCAGTTCCTCATCCTTGTCCCAGGCATTATTAGTAATGCTCAAAGCTTTGTTATGGACAATGATTATATCTGAATATGATGATTCAGATACCATTGTATCTTTGACAAGTGCATGTCAGTATAATAGCTAACATATTTCTTCAAAAAGCTAAAATATTTATTTGGCTGTATTTGGATAGTGGCAAGAAAAACATTTTTGGCATGTTATTTATTTATTTTCTGCACAGTATTGTGCCCTATAGCACTAGGGTTCTTCTATATTTGTGATCTTGAGCTACAGAAGAATAAAAATTCTATACTGAAACTGCAATCATTGGAATAATTCTG
The DNA here is from genome assembly GCA_029375565.1 of Gekko gecko. Classification (NCBI taxonomy): domain Eukaryota; kingdom Metazoa; phylum Chordata; class Lepidosauria; order Squamata; family Gekkonidae; genus Gekko; species Gekko gecko. Next base: position 27,468,472 of record JAPDNY010000004.1, on the reverse strand, counting down.
ATTTAGACAGAGTTACCTCTTTTGTAAATTCCTGTCTCGATTTCATGTTGAGATTTCCACCCAGTCCTCTTATCAGGCTAATTATAAACTGTCCCCGTTCTGTGCAGCCATGTAGATGAGACAAGCCATTCATCACTGTTCCAACCAAACTTGTCTCTACCACGTAGTCATTCTACAAAACAGAATGGATGCTGTGAGCAGGCTATCAACTAGTTTCCAACAACAGGACTAAATTTTATTCAAAGTCCTGTTTGAGTAAGCAAAAGATATTAAGACAAAAATTAGGTGCAAAAACAGGAGCAGCCAAAGTATATATATTTGATCACTGAAAACTATGCAAGCATTACGCTCATAAGCCTTAAAAAGCACCTAGCATGTTCCATCTGGTGTCTTAAACTATCTGTTCTGCTATCTGTGCAATGCATCCCCACTGTGCTCAAATGACAGACCTGCCCACACCTCCTGCAGCAAAGGACTGAATACAAATGCAATAGACTGACAGACCTCTGAGGCTCCATAGTGGGGAGGGGGGGACAAGCAAGAGGAAGAGACAGAAGGGGACTGACCAATTGGCCTATTCCCTTTCCTTCCTGATCCTCTTCCCTTTCTTACTTCTCAGCCAAGGAGGGACAGTAGACTCTCTTAAGGAAGAAGCACATCCAATAGATACCATGCCTGAATGTACAGTCACTAGACTACAGATGTAAAATATCTGGAAAGAAAAATCTGGTTTTTATTCAGCAAAAAAAAATTGAAATTAGGGGAAAAACTGAAATATATGCAATACTTACTGTCCTGTCAAACATCCTGCTTTCTTTAACAACATAAAATGCATGACTTATAACTTACTTAGCATATAAAATTACAACATCTGACAGATATATGGAATTTAAAAGTTATAGAAGCCTTGGTATTGTAGAAGCAAAACTGAAATATACCCAATACTTGAGAAAAAAATGCAACTGGATTCAACCTATGCCATCTTAGCACATGTACTGTAATGAAGAGAGAGTTTAATTCCCAATGAAACTTTCAGTTTTCATCTGAGGTTTTGCTGCAGTTTCTGCCCTACCTCTTTCTGATCTTTTTTTCTCCCTCCTGCAAGGTAATGCACCTGTTATGATCTCTGTCACCATATGGAGCTGGGCTAGGCACTGTCTTGCCCTCCCTTTTATTGGCACTGCCACTGCCTCTGCCTCAGGTAAAATCCAGCCCGTTCTCTTGTGGGTGACCTGAGGCCAACTCCACAAGCGTGTATCACCATAGCATGACAAATAGCCAAGGTGGATGGGTAAGGACTTGTGCAGACTCTATCTAATTAAACAACTATATTTTACAGTGCATAAACTCAGGATACTACAAGGACAGGTGCACTAAACAAAATAAGCAAAAGGAAAGTTACTAAGTACTTACAATCCATGGCATATCTAGGGTTGCCAGGTCCCCTTGTCACACTGGAGTGGGATTTGGGGGGCATTCTGGGATGTCCCTGACATGATGACATCACCTGGAAGTGACATGATCATGCCAGGTACATCACACAGCAACACTCTGGTTTTTGGGCAAAACTCTATGATAAAACTGGCTTCAAAACATAGAGTTTTGCCACCCACATTGCCACCCACGGAGATGCCAGAGTCTCTTTCCATCATCATAATTATCACAGTAACTATCACAGCATCTCTTGCTCCCCTGCCTCTCATTCATCACAAAACCTTTCAGTTTTAGATATTAAAGAGTTATAACTTTGAGGTTTTGGGTTTTTTTTTTAACAACCTGGCCAAATAGAACTTAATTTTGAAATTATATTTTAAAACCCTGAGCTACTCACCTGTTTCAGGACCCAATTTAAAGCCTTCTCAAAATAGTCCCCAATCCAGTTTTCAAGATTGTGCCTGCATTCCTCAGGCTGATTTCTTATCCAAGACTTTATCAAGGAATTGAGATCCGTATCTTCATCACTAGAATGAGACATATCTCAGATTAAACCCTAAATAAATTTCACAGTTCCCATCTGGTTATAATAAAGCATTCACGTATCAGAGGGCTCGTTCTGGGATGGCAACAGAATAACCAGACTAAGTAAAAGGTTTGCAAAATCAAATTAAATACTAGAACTCAACATATTGTGAATAAGCGAGTTATAATTATACCTGCCTATTTTACTTTCAGCTACTCTAATTATGTATCTTACAGTAGATAGCTCACATCTCTAACACCAGTCTAAGAAACACCATCAGAAAATGATATGAACTTTAATTAGTAAATTCTCCTCCAAGATGTTATTATGGGACAGCACCAATCACCTTTTGGGAGTGGAAGAAAAGGACACTTACTCCTCCACCATCCCACCTTCCAACTGACAATCAGTGCAGCTAAGACATCATGCTCACAAATGGGCTGTTAGACGAAGGAGTTCCCCCTATCTTTAATATTTTGAGTAAAGCTAATCTAGGCCTCTTTCCATATATGCATACAGTGGGCTGTACTGAAGTGTCTGTGCTTTTTATTTACCTTTCAGTGAAAATCTCTCTAATTTACATTTATTTCCTTATTTTGTGATATATAATCTATTTTATCCACATTGACTCAAAGTAAATAACAACAACATAAAAAGTTATGTTAAGAATCATACCATGGCTATATTAATACAAAAATTATTTACTTGTTCCAATGCAGTACATTAGCTAGGCACGTGAAGTAATTGGTTGTCACTTTTATGCCTCCTTTCAGAGTCAGAGTTGTTAAAAAAAAAAACACCACAGGAATTAAATTTAAATTGCATTTTAATAACTCAACTTTAAGAGGAGAAATGCAGTACATTATATAGAGTGGAGCCCACTGACAGTGAGAACATTTGTGCAAGGATTTTGTTCATAAAATGGATTATTTTGCAAATTGAACAGATAGGAGCAGATAGCACATGAAAACAGTAAAGGCAGATAAATCTAAATTCATGGTAAGGTATATTTAACATTTAAATCAAGTTCAAACTTCCCCCTTCCTCAGCATATGTGAAGAGACTGTAAAGCACTCTAATGCACATTTGTCAAACGTCATTATGAATTACCTCAGAAAGATCATTCCCATACGAGATATTGTGGCAGGAGAGGCGCAACTCAAATCATGCGTTTCAAATACAAAGTTCACATTTGGGCCAAACTGAATTCTTTCTCCACTGGGCATAGTGAGCAAACGGTTGTCATCAAGGACAGAATTCAACGACTCAATCCACTCAGGGTCTATGTCACCATCACAGATTATCCATGATGTAATATCTGTTCATATGCAAAAACAATACACTGTCACCTCATATTAAAGCTATGAGCCATTAGAATTGGGATTTACTTTGCAGTTAAGAGTGATAAAGGGAAAGATGCATACTAACTCCTGTTTCTCACACTGAAGTATAGCTCTAATGTGGGCAACTGCTTTCATGTACAAAGAATTGGGTGAATAAGTAAGATGCCTTACTTATTCAGAATATCCCTAGATCAATTTTTATCATATCTGGTCCCTGAAGCTTACTATACAATTTAAAACCAAATAAAATATAATAAAAATTATAAAATAATGAGAAAGGGAAATCATCCTCATGCTCCCAAATCAATGCAAACAATAGCAACCCCTATTTTATACATATATTGGATAAGAAAAGAAAAAAATATACACAAAGTTGCACAGAATCTGAGAATTTCATATTCCAGGGGTCAATGAACAAAACCCAACATCTCATAAATCTAATGGATTGAGGTTTATACATTCCCCTTCTATAATAAAGAGTATTTATTATTATTTATTACCATGGTCTGTATCATCTTATACCAATCCATTATTATTACTGGATTCTTACTTTGCAGCAACTTTGCTATACTAATTCTACATCATTGCTATCAACAGAATGTTTTAAAACCCTCAGTCTAAATGTAAGGCCTTCTGGAAAAGGCAGGTCTTTAAACTAGCTTGGAAGCACTCAAGAATTTACAAAACAATCCATGTACACTCTGAAATTTCATCTTCAGTGGGACTTGCTTCCAAATGCAGCCTGGTCAGTCAACGCCTAGGATATGGCATCCCATAGGTGTGGGGTGGGGGTAAAGACCCTTCCTTGGGTCCACAGCCCACCAAATTCAGGCTAGATTCCTAGGGAAGGTACCTGATTCAGATATCAACTCCCAGGTTAATACAGACAGAGACTATTCTTTAGGTGTCTGGGACCCAAACTGTTCAAGGCTTTGAAGATCAAAACAAGCACCTTGTATTGGTCCTGGAAATAAGCTGAACACCAGTGTAGGTAGCCTAACACCACCTCAGCATAATCAACTAGCTACCACAGTTTGCATCAACTGCCTTATGCATGAATTTGGCAAAATATGCCCCAAATTCAACTAAAGATTTAATGCCATGATAGTGATTTTCCCATTATAATACTAGAAAATTCATCCTCATTTCACACGTGCTTTACTGCTGTTTTCCGACTTTGCACTTGTTATTCTCAGATAAAGGTAGCGTTCATGGCTTTCTCTGAATAGTGGTTTCAAGATATCTTATTATCACAAAGATGATAAAGAGTACCTTCATGCTGCCACAGACTAACCTAGCTAACTGTATTAAACAAGCTAAGGTGCAATACTGTGCACATTTACCTGAAAACGTACAACAGACTTGGTAAGACTTGTTTCCACATAAATATGCATAGGATTATAAAGATGTTTTTAAACAATGGGATATTGACACCGACTTACCTGGTGGTTCGCGAACCACTTGCCGAGCACTGTTTGTAAGTACGCCATCAGACCACTCTCTTGTATCCATGTCAATATGGCCCAACAACTGCCGGCGAGGCATAGCTTTGGGGTTCATGGCATACAATTTCACAACTTTCCCAACTTTCCCAAGGGCAGCCCTTAACATCCGCCAAAGGGTTGATTTACCAGCACCGCTTGGGCCCACAATAACCACTCCCATTCTCTGACGTAGTTGTTCGTACAGTTCCAATCCCTTCTTGAGCTGTGCAGAAAACAGAAGCATGAAGCACTGTTAGCCCCGACGCCATTATGGGGCTTTGCTATGGACTGTTTGCTGTTGCCACAGGGTCTGTGTACTTGCTAGACTGTAAAATGGATGCCAAAAGAGAAGCACATAGAGACAGGAAAAAGCTGTCTTTTTACTCTGAGGGACTCCATTGCATACCTGCCGCATGTCACATACATGGATTAAGGGCCATACAGCAGACAAAGGACTTTTCCTCTGCCAGTCGTTTGCATGATGGGATTAAGTGCCTTCCCCACCCGAGCCATACACATGAACAATAGAAGAGCCATCAGCTACCTGGAGAAACCATCTGCCTGCCAGCCAGCTTCCTCTGTCCAGCCCCCAGGTATCCAACGGACAGTGTAGCCAATAAGATTTGAAATTGTCACTGACACAGCCAGCTGGGAGGGTCAGTAGGTGTACACCGCCTGGCCTTCTCCGCCCAACACCCAAGACACTATAAAAACACGATCTCTGGGTTAGCTCAGGTCGCTTGCCTGCTGCGGTCGCTTGCTGCCCTCCTCCTCCTAAACCAACGCTCTCAAACCAAGACCTCTGTCTGTCTGCCTTTACCCTCTTAAGCCCCCATCCTGTACCCGAACCCTTGCCTCGCTTTGTTCCAGTCTGCAGCTAGAACTATACACGTGTGTTGTTAGCTGGTCTAGACCACGTGTCCCTTCTTCCATCCTTCCTACCCTACCTAACCCCACTCGCTGGAAGATTTAGGAGCCGCGCCTTGGAGGTAAATATCGCCCTCAACGAACCAACGTTTACCTGCTCATGCAACTGTGCTATATCTATCTGTGTTTCCTAGCTCTTGAATGTATGTGTGTGTGATTTGATATTGTTGAATGTAACTGGTATTAGAATTGTGTATTTAAGTAAACTGAAACATTATTCTGAGTCTTGTCGTTCGCCTCTTCACTGGGAAGTTTCCGCAGCAGCCCATTCCTCGTAGACATAGACCAAAAGATCCCAAAATTAATTATACCTGTTGCGAGGTGCTCTACCCCTAGAGAGCATTTCGCCCAACAGCACTGTTAACAGCACAAAATGAGACTTCCTCTCACATTAATAAGTAGCAAATAATAGACATTTTCAGAATTTCAGTTACCCAAAAAGAATAAAGCAAAATTATTGCAACTATGGCCCAAAATTGCACTTAAGTATTTGTATTGCTCCTGGGCACTAGACTATACTTAGATAGGGCACTGGAGGTATTATTCCATCAGCTGGCTCTTGGCAGGGCTTGTAGAGTATGTTGTAAGCTGTTTTGGGGCGGATTGCATCCCCTCTAACCCTTGCATATTATTTTTATCAACTGCCTGCCCCCAAATACGAAAGGACTAACCTTTCAGTTAGGCTAAATGCTTCCCAGGGAGGGATGGCAGGATGATACAGCCCAGTCTTGTCAGATTTTGAAAGCTGAGCAGGGCTGGTACTTGAGAGGGAGACCAACAAGGAAGACGCTGCAGAGGAAAGCACCTCTGCCTCTCACTTGCCTTGAAAGCCATTGCTGGGGTTGTGTATGCTTGCTGTGACTTGACGGCACTTTATTTATTTATACAAATGCTCTCCCCTCTGCTGTTTTGCTGGGTAGAGTCCAAAATCCCAAGGACTACCCTACTTGGATAGATTATGTGCATGTGGGTCTGGTGTGCCTGAAACTTTATCTTATATTTTCTTTGATTGTATGTTGGCCACCACTTTGATATATATCTGTGGATGTATCCAGTGATGGCTTCCAAAATTTTCCTTGTTTCCATGTCTGCCCTGTTAGCTGACCCTAATATTATTTTGGCCGTGACTAAGGTTCTGGCAGCAGTAGCTTTTAGGCAAGGATGGAAATAGAAGGTGGTAGATTGGTTCTGTCCAGGACCGCTGGGTAATCGGATTGTTAAAGGAAGTATTTGTGTTGGGCTTGTGAAATTGTACTCAGCCACCATCCACATACACAGTGTGCCTTTAAGTATTTTGCCTTGGATCTTACAGATCTGCAGGAGTAACACTGCAATCAACTGAAGTGATTACGATGTACGTGTCCACAATACCGGTTGTTTTGCTTTTACATAAATGCATAATATTTCTATTTAAGGAAGATTTCTTCTTTAATATTTTTGTAAACAAAACATTTCAAAGTAGTTACAATTAAAGTACCCAGCATTATGATTAGCCTGGCTGTGATGTTTACCTGGGTAGATATGATTTCCAAATTAGCCTCCTCAAAGACTTCTTGTAATGCCTTGCAGAGTTCATCATAATCTACATCCTTAAAATCAATACCAGGGAAGACATCTTTAACTAATGCATCAAACCGAGCACAATCTGCAAATGTAAGCTTTGACATGGTATTTAGTCGCAAAGCCTGGACCACGATATGGCTTTCATTAACTGCATAGGAAAAAAGAAAGAAAAGGCACAATTTGATCTCTTCTCGCTTGAAACAGCAAGGTAAGTTGACTTCTGGTACTACCAGAGAACTGCAGCCACTAAATATGGTAAATTCACAACGTCTTAGATTTCAGATGAAAATCAGGGGGCAAGAGATGAAAAACAGACTACAAAATATGACAGTACAATACCAGTCATAAATCCAATGACTCATTTCTGTTGTCAAAGAAAGAGAACAAACCAAATAAAATAATGTCCTTGTTAACATCATACTGAACTTTAACACAATCTTGCACAACTTGTGACACACCAAGTTGGAATCATCTTACTGGCCAGCTATAGCAACCCAGCAGGAGTTCAATAAACTTCCAGTTTTGGATTGCAGAAACATAGGGGGTATTTCCACAAACCCCTCGCTGAATTCACTGTACCGAGTCACAAGCTGTGCCAGCTTGCTGTAGAAAGTTCTGTCTGCAATCAACTTAATGGTATGTACATTAAAGCAGCATCCAATTTTGTTTTGTCTGGTGTGGCATTTCATTTTAGAAACCACCAGAATAGAAATATTAGGGATTTTAAAAAGAAAACCACCATTCCCATCCCCTTCCTCCAACTATGCAAAGTATGTGTTTAATACTGCGGATCAGATTTGCATGAACTGTCTGCTAATCCTCCAGTTCTCTTCAAATGAATGATAGTTGTTTGGACATGCAGCATTCTAACTATGAAATGTTTTCATATTATGCTTTAAAATAAATTCCTACAGGAAAAGAATTTAAAATCATGAGGATGCACATGAAGTTATTACAAGCCTATGAATATTTACTTCTAGAAGGCCTAAAAATGTTTACCTGTCTCTTTCATTCCATTTTTTTTCAGCTGACGAAGCAGATTTCCACATCCTCTCAGGACTGTCTTCAGGGCACGCAAACCCCAATCATAGTGCTGCTGAGGTGTCAAAAGCTCCCTGAATTTTTAAGAGAACCATATACTATTTATTTATTTAAATTACTGATATCCCGCTTTTCCACAATGTTTGTTCAAAACAATTTACCATTAATACATCAACAACATAAATAAAAATTTACAAGTTGATTTAAAAGCCAACAATGTACATCTTTCAACAACAATCAGATGCAGAGAAAATCCCTAATCTCTGCAGAACTGAACATGACTAAATGGCAGAAGAACAAAAAGAGAATCAACCAATAATCATTGCCTGGACTCTAAATTACAATATTGAAGGAACAGACAGACTTGTAGGAATGGTGGAGGTAGGGAACAGTTTGGAGTGGCTTTCACAGAAATAGACAGTTTTTATCACTCAAAACAGAAAGAAGCTTCTGAAGAGACAACTTGGGTTAGTAGATCTTTCACTGGACTGGATGTAGCCTGCAACTATGAAAGCTACTCTGGGTTAAACAATCTCACCATCCCTACTCCGTCCATACTCCTTAAATTCTAGACAGAGGATTCTTTCTTAATTTTATTCCCCTAGAGTAGCTGTTGGCAGTGCTAGCTTGAACACTGCTTTCTTGACAGTGCTGGAAATAAATAGATGCTTCCGCCCTGCCCAACACAACATACTCCTCATATTGGCAGAGATCAGCCATAATTTGGCCATCCACCTTAATCAAGTCTTAAAATGAATCAGCTGTTAGGGCATCTGCCAGTTGCCACTAGCTTTTTTACTGTCTTTTTCCCCTCTCCTTTTTCCCATGTAAATCTCATTAGAATAGACAGCCAGTGTGGTGTATTGGTTTTAGAGTCACACTGGGATCTGGGAGATCCAGGTTCGAATCCCCATTCTGCAATGGAACATGTTCTAACCTTGGGCCAGTCATACTCACTCAGCCCAATCCACCTCACAGTTAGGACATCTGAGGAAAAAATGAAGGCGAGGAGAACAATGTAAGCCACTTGGGGTCCTCACTGGGAAAAAAAGCAGGATATCATCCTTCCGGCACTCCCATCCCCTGCCTCCCCGCCCCCCTGCAGCAATGGCACTACTGGAATTCTCTAGCACCTTCTTTTAGGTTAATAAGTGCATTTTTATTGCTTTAAACTGTTTTCAAATTATATATTACAAACTTATTGTGTTGTACACTACCTTGGCAGGGGGAGGGCAGTCTAAAATCTATTGACATAAATAAATAAATGTGAGAGAAATAAATCTCCACCTCTGCCATTTTTAACCCTCGGAACCTGAAAACTCTCCTACAAGCTTTCAGAGGAAAGACCATTACCTCCTTTCTTTCTTATCTTGTTTTGAGATTTGAAATACATATTACAAAACAAACTGCACCACACATGTTTCTATTATTATTATTATTATTATTATTATTATTATTATTATTATTATTATTATTAAATGTATACCCCGCCCTATCCCACAAGTGAGCTCAGGGCAGCTTACAACACAAGATTATTACATCTTATTTCGTACATACTAGCTGAAGCTCCTCAGAATGATAGGTTGTATTTTTATTACTTCATAAAATCTTGTTCTCTGAACTCTTCGCTCTGCCAGAATCTACTTTTGACTCTGTCTTCTTTTATTCACCCATCTGTCGTGATGCCATTAGCTGGGCAGCTTTGATCTTGAACACATGAAGCTGCCTTATATTGAATCAGACCCTTGGGCCATCAGGTTCTGTACTGTCTACTCAGACTGGCAGCAGCTCTCAAGGGTCTCAGGCTGAGGTCTTCCACATCACCTACTGCCTGGTCCAGGGGTGTCAAACTCCTTTGTTATGAGAGCCAGATCTGACATAAATGAAACCCTGCTGGGCCAGGCCACATGTGTCATAATAGGTAATGCCAGGTAGTGGAGATATAAACTTTATAAAGGACACAGACAAACACAATTAAAGATTTTTTTAAAAAATTAATTAACACATTTCCAGTGAGTTCGACACCCCTGGCCTGGTCCTTCTAACTGGAGATGTCAAGGACTGAACCTGGGATTCTCTACATGCCTAGCAGATGGTCTACCATGGAGCCACAGCCCCTTTCCAGCCCGTGGCCCAAGCTGGGCAGCCTGGAACCAGGCAACACAAGACTTAGATCACTGAAAACTTCAGACGTTAAATTGCAAGGCCTTCAAACAACTTTTGGCAAATTCAAGTGTTTCAACTGTGGCAATACAGCTGTCAAATCTAGGCTGATTACACAAGCCGTCTGCACCAGTTTCAGAAATATTAATCACTAGCTAACAATACTTGCTGCATATATATAAGAGTTTACAAATAACGTATAATACACTGTTCCCAAGTCCTCAAAGCACTGTGCGTTCTTTACCCTAGTAGCCGTTTGAATGACTCTGTATCAATCACTTATATTATAAGGGGTGGCTGAGAAAAAAGTTATCCATTTTCTTTTTATCCAGTCTTCATTCAAAGAGTTTAGGGAAACTTACACTGTTCTTCTTTCCCCTATTTTATCCTCACCACAACCCTGTAAGGTATGTTAGACTAAAAGGTAATGGTCATCAATGAGCTTCACTGCTGACTAGGGACTTGAACCTAGACCTGTCCATACCTAGTCTGACATGACACCTTACTAGCTCACACCAAGGCTACTATTAGCATGTGAATTAATGACTGGACTAATGCCTAAACAGTGATTTTCCAGCTCAAGTTCTTAATAATTATACTGCTCAATATCAAACAAGATTACAAGAATGCTACATGAGAATATCTTCTCTCTCTACAGATTTAATATTTAATTGCTACATATGCTATAACACTGAGGAGTCCATATTCATCAAATGGGTAAAATACCTATTGCCAAAAGAAAAACAAGCAGAAGGAAGTAGATAGACTTGGGAATGAAGAAAAGATTAGTTTCCAAATACTTACCTTGCTAAATTGAAAATAGCCACCAGTTTTCTTCCTAGGATTTTAGCATCTTTAAAGCCTTCTGAATATAAAATCACCTCTGCAATGAGCTCATTGTCAGGGCGAGTCATTGCAACTGGCCGGAACAGTTGTTTGAGATTGTCAGGCAATTTCTGTCTGCCTCCATAGCCCTTTCCAGCAGGATTCATTGTGATAAAGATTCCAGAATTGTGGTCCATTTCAACCTGACAGTCAAAAAAAAAATTCAAGACACATTTTTGCTAATAAAATCAAATTACTACTGAGTAATTAAGACCTTTGTGCTATACATTTATATAACAATTGTATACTCCAATGACTATTAAAGAAACTGAAATTCATCCATGAATTCTCAATTCCCTGTTTGCCTCAACTCTTCCACACTATTTCTTGACCTCTTTCTGACAAAGTACTGGATTCTTACCCCAACAAAGAGAGATGCCTGCACTAAAGAAATGAATCTAGTGAAGCAAACCCAATACACCCTATTACATTTTTTTCTTGTCCCCCCCCCCATTTATAAGCCTCTCCTGAAAAAGGTAAAGTTGTGCTTACTGGGAAATTTCATTCGTAGTGGTTCCTGGGTGGGGTCAGTTTTACTAGATGGGAAGGTACCTTTTCCTGGATGCAGACTTAGAGCAGCAAAAAGGCACAGGGTTCCCCTTCAGATTCCAGATTCTGGAAATACCCCTAAACCCTATAACTATACAATCCTACAGAACACAAAGAATCATCTTATGTTGTAGAAAATCAGGAAGATTAACAGAGAAAGGCCATAGCACCAGATGGGAAATAAAAAAGGCCATTTCCACATGGGTTATCTTGCCCAGAGTTCAATGCTTTTGGGAAGGGTTTTTTCTCTGCAGCATTGTAGTGCATTCATGAACATGAAGGGGTTTCTCCAGCTTTTCTCCAATCTTTTTCAAACCTGCTTTTCTCTGAGTTTTTGGGAAAGATTACTGTAAAGCCAGGATGACTGCTCTGTGTGGAGGGGGGAGGAATTTGGATTTCCCAGTCAACATAGCTCCCCATTTTCCCTGACACTGTGGCAGCCATTTCATTCCCCCCATCACCAGGGACCTTTTTAGTTTTTTTAAAAGCTGGCATTAGCATATCATCATCCCATTGTAACTAAAAGTTGTCAGGTTCTCAGAATTCTCAGGAACTTACATAAGAGAAAATGAAATTCATTGCCTCCTACTGTAGTATAGGATTCTAGAGATGGCCACAGCCTCGTGTTTCATGTACTGAGGACTTTCAAGAGGTTAGAAGATGGAAGGTTTTCGGGGAAGCTTAGTTTAATCCAGTGCTGTTACTTAACCCCCAGGTAGTAAGCTGAAGAAGTTCTGCCTGAGGGTGCAGTACCAGACCTTGAGACATGAGATCTCTCCAATGGAGAAAATTCTAGTATTCCTGGGTGGACCACCATAGAAGCTCTGGAAACCATGGCAGTGAAGGCAAGAAGAGAAACCAGTGACTTCTTAGTTCTCCAGGATGATGAAGCTATCAAATTTCCAAAACAACATTGCCTTTGGTTGAACATTTCGAGATGGGAACATTGCTCTAACTTCTACCTGTGGAGACTGCCATTCTATTCTTCACTCCCACCACACATTCTGCTTTGGTTGACCATAATTCTGCATAATATGAAGTCCTTATATATTAGTTCATTAGATAGTACCACAAGCAGAACACAAAAACCAACAAGGCGCATCACAGTGGCAGCACGGGACAGCGTGTCAAAACTGACTGAAGGAAGTGAGCCTTTCTCCACCATGGAAAAAGTGAGAATAACTGCAAAAAGAGTAAGATGTTGCACTCTACCTCTTTTCCAAGCAGCTCGCACATAGGCTGATGTTTCTTCAAAGCATGCTGGATGGTCTGAATCTGCATGGATACGGCAGACAGTACTGCTTCTTCCAGCCGATTGAACTCATCAAAACAGCCCCAGGCTCCACACTTCACCAAACCAACAAATATTCGTCCCATTGATTTCACATCAATGCCCTTAAAACAAGAGAAGTTTACTTCAGATGTGAGGCTTTCAGTACCCGGCTTTCCTATCTGACAAGCTACATTAATTATTAAGAGCTGGGGAGAAGATATAAGGAGATTAACTATTCATACGTAGAAATTATTTTGCTGCCCTGTCCCGGCAACTACTGATGGAGAACCTGGGAGTAAGTCTTGGCTTTGCCCACTTTCTGACCTGTTTCCCAAGATGACACCCAAATCAGAAGATCCCACATTTATTTGAATACAGATGTTCTTTGTTCAAGAGTTACATTGAATACTCTGAGAGAGGAGTAGCAAAGGAGCTGGAGGAGAATGGCTGGTCATGATCTCTCCATACAGAAATAACACCTGAACAAATCCAAAGTTGTTATAAAACACAGGGCTACTTCACCTCATCACAATTAAAAACCAAAACTTGTCTTCCAAGTAGTCCTCCCAAAGCCTTTACAGATTCTGTTTTGCCAGTTCCAGCGGGACCATAAGGATTTCCTCCAAGGCCCATCTTCATAGCTTGAGTAAGTGTGAGATAACACTTATCAGTCAATGGCGTATAAACAAGCTTTGGAGAATTACCCTAAAGATGTAATACATATAGTGTTAGTTGCTTTTTTTATCATTAAACGCATAAACTGGTCAACTGCTTGGTCCTAACACAGACAATAAAACTGCAAACTCCAAATGACTAATTATCCATGAATGCCAACAGGTATAAACTGGTTATGTAATTAAGGGAAACAGAAAGCATGCCACTACAAACAAACAAGCACCTTATTTCACAACTATCCCAGAAAAGAGAGAAGTGGAAGCATGATGTGAAATGGCAGTAAAAAGACAGGGGATGGTGGCCCCAGAGACCCATGAGGGTTCGAGGAAACAAAAGGGCTGGGATCCAAAGCCAGATCCAAAGTAAGTTTGTATCCACAGAAGCTTTGGATTTCGTCTTATGGAACAACAGTAACCATGGTGTATAAACAACAGCTTTCAAAACAGAGGGGAGGCAGCTGTTCCAAATCCAAATCCCTTTATTGGCATAAAAGAAAAGGAAAATGCCACAAGGCAAGTTTACAGAGAATTTGAATTATAAAATCAGTCAAACATCAGATAGAAGAGCTAATCTTTTGCTCCCTGATTATTATGGCAGCAAAAAGGTACCTTGCAACTGAACTTGTAATATGGGGACAATGGTCAGATAATAAGAAAGATACTAACTTCGCCTCAGAAAAACCATGGCAGTTAGACACAAAAGGTTTAATTATACAATCCCGCACTTCACCATAGAAATCACAGTGGAATAAGACATGGGCTACCATTTCAAGGTGCATTTTTTCATGTGGACAAAATCTTTCTTGATAGGAAATGTTGGTAAGCCTCCCAGACAGTACCGCTGAAGGTAAAACATTAAGTCTAGCTAACATAAAAGAGCAGCATAACTGGGGTGAGGTAAACTGGGAAAAGTAGGCAGCAGATAGTCCATAGTCTGTGAAGATACCAAATGCCAAAGGGGAGCAAATTTTGTGTTCAAGAGAGCAGAAAGTCTGTTTCTCAATATCTAAAATCCTCTGTTTCAAGATTCTGAATGCCTGCGCAGCTATTCAAAGAAAAACAGTTTTTTTAAAAAAAAAATACTGAGAATACCTAAAATAGCTTTTTGGATCCTGGCCAAAATACTTTACAGGTCTGCCATATAATCATTTTTTGTATGAGAGCCATGTTATGAATGAGAACCTATTATACATAGCAAACAGACTGGGACAACTGCACTTTTGGGGCTCCCAAAAACTTAATCTGAAACCAAAATAAACAAATAATGATAGAAGGAGAATAGCTACCATACATATTTCAATGAAAATATGCTGCCTCTAAAATTAATTGAAAATTGTACCTGATATTCATAAGTGTACTGCAGCTCAGCATCTACCATCTGAATGTAGCATTTTTGGTCCTTAAGATAAAATCTAAGTTGCTTCTTCCACACCCAGTCATCGACACTATGAATTTGGACTTCATGCATCTGTCGTACAATCTCAATGTTATGAATAATATCAAGAATAAGGGCTTTAAGTTTCAGTTCAAGGATTCCAGATTCTGGGTATAAATAATTTTAAAGAGACAAAGGAATTACTGTTTTAGTCATACTGCTTTCTCCCATCACTAAATTTTCACAAACTTAGAAGTGCAAGATGACAACCAAAAAAACCCTACAGTAAAAATGAATGTTAACAATAGGTAAAGCTGAAGGTAGCTCAGTAATTTTCACAAAGTATATTGGGTACCACAGGCTACAACAACAAACCTAGTGCTGTCACTGGGCATTATGTCTGACAGCCTTGGTTTATAGCATCAAAGTTAAGTGAAGAAATCAACAGTAAACTATATACTATATCAGTTTTCAAGACTCCAACATTTCCACCATAAGCTACATTAGTAAAATATTTTATACTAAACAGGTTTTCAGCAGCCAATAATGCAAAGTCATAAAAATATTAAAAATGACTTAGATCCAACTAAAGTTTTATGCTTCCAGAGGCACTTTTGCCACAAAAACTGTGTTGCCACCACCACCACCACTTGAGTTTATCATGCCTTCTGAAATCCTGTCTCCAAGGGTTGATGAGCCCTACCTCCAGAAGGGGCAGGGGTAGAGTGAAGTAGGGGTCTTTAGTATGAGAGGGGAATTGGTGAAAATCATCATCCCTGACAGCGTAAGATTTAGGGAAGATCAAAGCCATTTCATTAATATAACAGCAAAACAGTGTTTCAGGCCCAAACATGTGCTTTCAAATTTTGAAAATATATTTGTTGTCTTCTTCCATACCTGCTGTGGTGGACAAAAAATGGTTAATGCTGTAACCTGGTCTGAGAACCTTGAATGACAGGGGATTCAAATAGAATTCTTCAGTTGAGAGTCAGTTAGGAGTGGCAGTTCAGAGTTGGCAGTGAAAAATTGAGAGTTGACTGGGTAAGAAGACTAAGGGAGTGAGAGGATCAAGAAGGACACCCATTCAAGCCTGAGTGAAATAGCTCCTAGAAAAGGGGGTGATCCCTATCCAATCTGAAGGAGAAGATCAAGAAGGATTTTGAATTAGGGAAGTGAGAAGCTTAGCCCATCCCTAACAAGTCTGAGGGAAATAGTTCCTAAAAGAGGGAATGATCCCCAGCCTGTGGATAAGGAAGGAAACTTGAACTTGTTTGAATGTTCTTGCCTTCACCAACTTTAGTGTTTGTTAAACCAAGAAACTTAGGCTACTTTATGTGAGAAGTTGCCAAGAAATCTCTCTCCTCAAGTTTTATAGGTCTAAATAGCAGAAACATTTTTTGTGACAAATTATCTGGCATTTATTTGCATACAAAGTTATCTTATTCCAGTTGCTTACTCACCTCATAAATCTAAATCTGATTCCTACCTGACCATGTCCCCTCAAAGTTAAATATAACAGTTTAAAAAAAACAAAAACAAAAACCCTACCATCAGCCTCTTGTGTGCGATTTTCAAAACAGAGCAGAATAAAGATTTTTGTCTCTCCCCTCAGTTACCTAGGCTGGGTCAGTATATATCTAGATACTTTTAAATGACTGGGTGGGACAGCCAGAGAAAAACAAAGAAGAAAAAAGGAAAAGGGGGCTGCTCAGCAAAGAACAAGATAAAGGGAAATCCTGTGAAGAAGGGTTAAATCGTTATACCTGCATTGCCTGAATCTTCCGTATTAGTGTCTATGCTTGTATAGTGCTCCAATTTAGCCATTAATTCTAATTCTAGCTCTTGCAAATTATGTTCTTTGATCGCATTTTCCACATCTTCAGTGAACTGAATTTGTTCAGCCAAACAAAGAATCTATAAAGAAAACAGAAATCATAAGCAGCAATGTGGCTTGGTTCTGATGTCACATGAAGCTGTGGCCTATTTTAACTGTAGCTGGTTTGCAAAACCAGGATTCAGTTCACAGACCCAATCCTGGTTTGCCTCAATAAAGCCTAGTTTTACTGCACTGTTTTTCTCCTCCATCTCTCTTGCAAAAACCTGGCTACTATCTCAGCTGCATTATGGCACTAGGCTAAGGGGCAGCTTTACACATCAACAAGACACTTCTTATTGGACTGCATTACCATAGGGCCACAGATCCATGCCCCCTCCCTGAAAACCTGCCTCCTTTCAACATTAACCTTTTTCTTACACCAAACCCAAAAAGCACACAACAATCTTGGACAGAAATCCAAAGATCCAACAAGAGACTAAAGTGGTGAGCTTCAGAGGCACTACATCTAGACCTTGATGTGCAGGCAGCAGCACAAGTGACAGGTGAGGGATGCACACTTCCCAGACTTGGGATCCTTACAGTCACACATCAGTTAATACTCATTCTGGTTAATGAGGCACTTCAGAGCCTGGCTTCAGGTAACCAATCTCATAATGGATAGCAGAATGACCGAGTTCAAACTATCCACTAGTCAGAGTTTAATTAAACAATAGCTTCATGCGATATCTGCAACGTCCATGTTT
Source organism: Gekko gecko (assembly GCA_029375565.1). NCBI lineage: Eukaryota > Metazoa > Chordata > Lepidosauria > Squamata > Gekkonidae > Gekko > Gekko gecko. Next base: position 27,450,655 of record JAPDNY010000004.1, on the reverse strand, counting down.
ACTCACTAATGTACAAATATCATTAATCATATTAATCATATAGTAACAGAATACCTGCAAATATATAAATGTCCTTGTCAGGAAAAAAAGGCCTTTTGTTTCTATCACAGACAAACTCAGGTTAGTTGCCAGAGTGAATGGCAGGACATAAAATATGAAAGGTTGAGAACCACTGCTTTAAGAACTGATTCCATAAGAAGATAAAGGATTATGATTTCCCGAAGGTTCAAAGGTAAGATTATTTCAAAAAGTGAGATGAACGTTTATTGGGTAGATTAACCTACTAATGATTCATAATGTTTGTGGTGCAAAAGATTAAGGGTATAAATAAAAACCGTACACTCTGTGAACGTTTCTTCCAAAGGTGTTCTAGCATGCACAAGGCATACAGTGATAGGATTTACAACAGATAGGCATTCTCACAGCAGCTCCAAGGCTGGAGCACTCTGCCCCAGACTTGCAGGTCTTGGCTGAAAGAAAAGGTGCTTTTTTCAATAAGCTACAGAAGCCTTGGAGACTTTTGACCAACCTGCAGGTTGTGCAGAGTCCAAGTCTAGTTATGCCTAGCATTGCATTTTGTTGGAGCAGAGTCTAGGCAATGACAGTGGGAAAGGCTTATGAATAATAAATATTTAGAGGTATCCACTAAATCTAACATAGAGCTACCTGAATAATGTTTGCACTATTTTGCTAAACATTTTCCCACTTTTAGTAGGATTTCCTCTGCAAGCTGTACATGACCTTCAAAGGTTAACTACGAAAAAACACCAGGGGTACATTTCATTAAAATCATTTTAGGCAGACCTCGTTCTGAGCTTGTCAATTGGCAAAGTGCATAGCAAAAGTATTCTGTTTTTAAATGGGCTTTTTTTCCAAGGAAGTTTCTTCTTACATGGTTTTAATAGCTACTGGGCTGAAAGGGGGGGTGGGGGAGGATATTACCTGTGAGGGGAAAAATGATGGATCAATAGAACCGTGTGATCTTTTCCCAATAGTCACACAGTTGATCAATAACTGCTTCAGTGTCTCCTTCATCTCCGAAGACAGTTTGTTTAACCAAACCTAAACATTAAAAAAATCAGACCAATGTCACAAATAATAAATGAACACTTTCTTCCCTCAAACGTTTTTTATAACTTGGGAGCTTACACTCTTACCTCAACATCATTCGACAGGAGAATTTTATTTTTGAAAGGTACAACTTCGCCCTCTAAAGATTTCATTGCAAGTATGTGTTTAAAATCATCGTCAAAGCTTACGCTGTGAATGCCTGTTAATTAAAGTAGGACAGTATTTACAACTGAGTATGTGATCCTATAGCAAGATGGCAATAGAGTACCAGCACTGGTCAGAGCCTCTCCTACAATTTTTGGTTTTCTTCTTTGTCTGAATACTCAGAATATCCAAAACTTGCCAAGCCTTCACAGACAGTTTTTTAGAGATTTCCAGCTAGCTATGGGATGTTTATTCAGCCTTGTATTACATTGAAAATACAGATATGACTTGGCAGGCTGGGAGAATCTTGGCCTCTTGGCATTTTACTGTTCACAGGCCAGGTGTAAGGCACTGGCTATTAGATGGTGAGAATCTATTATTTTCCCTCATTACTTTAATGGAGTATGTTTATTTATAATTTCATTAACTGTTACTAATATGCCTGAATAAAAGGGCATGGATTTTGCAAAAAAAGTAATTCTGAGGGGAAAGGTTTTGTAGAAACAAGCATTACAATTTTCCAATATGCAGAATAAGAGATATAATGAATTAAAATCTCTAAGGAAAAGTTATTGTCACCAAAGATGATATAAAAGTCTTCAATCCTTACAAACCAATAAAATACCTCTCTCAGTACTCCCTGCACTTAAATGGGCAAATACAAGCTTCTTAACAATTTTTCCTCATCCACTGGGGGCAACTCAATTTAATCTCCAGTCTATCAGACAGGGAATTGTTTGTAAACTGGAAGCTGATTCTAATGCCCAAATAGATGGGCATTAAACCTTTGTGGATTTATTTTAAAAGCTGGGCAACTACCACACGTGTGCAAGCTCAAGACTCTTGTATTAATATTAAAGCTCTTCACCAATGTTGCACTGGGATGGATCACAGCTTACCAGCAAAAAGTTTCTTAAGGTGAGACTGGATAACAGACGGATTAGTGGACTGTCCCAAGATTTCTAGAAGATCATCATCCCCAATGAAATAGAATCTGGGGAATGCTGAACGCTTTTCCTGTTAGGGGGGGAAAAAAAGGGATTAAGATGTGTTATGTTCAGCTGGGAGCTAGGACTCTACGCTTTTAGGAACTACTGCATTAAAAGTGAAAACATTACCTCCAAAAATTCATTTAAGGATTTCTGGCATCTTTGAAGTTGGTCAAGAATAGTCACCAAGGCATTTCTTATTCCTGCTCGAGAGTTTAGGGATATTATTCGGTTGTCCTGTTTGATATCAGCCAATATTGATCTTTAAAAAAACCAACATGGTGTAAAATATGTCATTATATGCTTTTTTAGCCTAAAGGATCAAATACCAGTAATAATTAATTATCTTGCTATAAAACTGTGAATTCAATCCCATAGGCTGCAGTCACACATACTAAATAATCCACTTTCAGTGAACTTTCCAACTGGATTTTATTGTGGCCCATTCTGCATCTAGCATTTGCTCCATTGTTTTACCAAACCCACACTGGAACAGAAAAAGATGTGGCTCAAAGCCACATTCAAATACCCCAAGCCAATGCCATACTGACTGCAGAGTCACCCCTGAATGGCCATAAAATGGCCATAAATCTATGCAGACAGCTACCATAAAACCAAGAGATTAAATGAAGTGAAAGCAGCATGCAGTCTGGACACTGCCATAAAATCCAACAGTCAATCAAAGTGCAATGTAGAGGGGAATTTCTGTTCCAGTGTGGGTTTGGTAAAACAGCAGAGTGAATGCTAGATGCAGAATGGGCCTGTGTGAACTGGCAGAATCCAGTTGGAAAGTGCACTGAAAGTGGATTGAAAAAGGATTATTTAGTGTGCATAACCACAGCCATGTTAAAACACATAAGTTTATTTATTTGTACCCAGTTGTTCCAAATGGCTTACATTCTTCTACTGTCCTCCATAGTATTCTCACAACAGGCATATTATTCTTCTGAGAATAATATTTTGAGATTAAATTGCGAAAAAAATATAGTGCAAAATAATACCAACCTAAAGTCTTCATCTACTCTGTTAAAACGGCCTTGTTCTCTTGGTAAAGCTCCACGACCAAAAATGGGTTCCAAGTAGACCCACTTCCTCTGAATTTGATTTAAATTCTGCAGGTACTCATCCAGCTCAGCAAGCTTCTTCTCCCAAACCGAAACTTTATCTTGAAAACCTTTATAATATGGAGAATCCTTTAGTGACTGAAGAAGGCAGCGATTATCGCCCACCTGATTGACTATATCTTTCCAGTCCTTAATTAGTTTTATCATCCGGCCATGGCTGTCTTCATAATCTGTTAATGTAAAGATGGCACCAACTCCCCAGAGTTCAAGTTCACGCAAGGCTTCTCTAATTGTGACCTCACCATGAGCCCGGCTGTTCAAATCCTGTTTTAAAACAGAAATTACATATTTTTAACCAAAGGATTACACCAAAAGAAAGAGGGATTTTGGACAGTTGTGAAATGCAGTTTATAAATCAGTACAATGAATTTGTGCATGCACACAAAAGCTTATACCCTGCCACAAATTTTGTTAGTCTTTAAGATGCTACTGGACTCTTGCTCTTTCCTACTGCTACAGACAGACTAGCATGGCTACCCATCTTGGATATTTCCTGACTGAGTATATACCTAAAAAATCCTTACTGATTTTTTTCTGATATATTCATACCCAGAAAACCCAACTATCACTCTGGATATGAACATATCAGGAAAAAAATCATTATTATTTTTAAAAAATATAGGAATATTTGGGATCGGGATTTTATGACTCAAGGCTAATTTTTCTTCAGTTTTGTAGGATTTGGGCAACCGGTGGGGGGGAATAGCTCTCCCAGGAAATGAGATCAGACATTAATGGGATCACTAGAATGATTCTTGCATAGCCCTTCATGGCTCTCTGAGTCTGGGCAAAGAAGATAAACAGTGGGCCTGCAGCCTGACTCCATTGGAGGGCTATTTTTTTTTTTTAATGACTCTCTGCCTTGGATTTCTGCTGCCTGCTTGGGAAGACCTTCATGTTCTGATGACATCTTCTGTTCTAATGAATGGTTTTTCCACAGTGGCCTTTGTTTTAAAATATTATTTCAAATTTTCTGTGTTTTCTGCAGAGGGGGACCCAAATCCTCCTCCCTCTCACTTTCTGAGGCCCTGCTTGGGGAAGTGATGTTAGTGTGTATACTCTGTGCCAGTGTCTTGTCAGGTCTGACTGATTGCATTGGTCCTTGCTTGCCAGGTTAGTTTGGCTTGGATTCTCTGGTTTGACATTGATTCTTGTTGCCCTTGCCACATTGGCCTTGGGTTCAGCTTGGCTTCTGTGGTTTGACATTGGTTCTGCTGGGCTTGTAACAGTGTCCCTTATTTCAGTTGGTTTGGTTTTACAATGATTGTGTTGGCCTTATCACGTTGGCCACTGCTTCTGCTGGGATTCTCTGGTCTGATGTTGGTTTTGTCGTGCATGCTGGTTCTGTTTGAATTTGAAGGCTTTTAGCCAGTGGGCTTGGCTACTGCAGATTTGGCTGTTGGTTTATTTGTCATGGGGAAAGCATAGATTTGTATTCCCCAAATGAAACAATGGAGACAAGTAGGATGGCTGGGGGACCTTACTCGAGGGCCTGCACAACTGGACTCCTTGAACAAGTTTGTTTGAAACTTTGGGAGGGGGGCCTTTAGTCAACAGACAAGACTAGGTTCCTTGCTATTTTGACATTATTTACTTGATAAACAGCCACTGCAGCCCCCCCAGAAAGAGTTCCCCCATAGTGAATAATGGACACCCCCCTCAAATCAGAATTCAGCCCCCAAAAACAAAACCAACCAAACAAAAAACAAATCCAACTTCATAAATGGTACTGAGGATCCAAATAATTTAGAATACCAGTACTGATACCCACAAAATTGTTAAGTTCACATCCCAAATACAATATTAATTATGTTTGTGTGAGGATGCCTTCTCACCTCTACACCAATTGTTCTCATTAGCAAACGAACACAGCCCAAAGAAATCAAAAGAACCTCTTGCTTGACTGGAGGTAGGCTGACAAGAGGCAGACCCCCAGTCACCAGAATTATTTACACCCAGGCAATTCTTTTTCCTTGATAATTTCACAGACAGGAATCACAAAATAGCTTCAGCATGGTCGCATGGTCAAACAGACATAAAGAATGGAATTATCATACTACATATATGTTTATTGTTACCATGCAAGATGGAAGCTCATGAAAAATCAGCCATGTTTCAATTTTGTGTTTTCCTATATTTGTAAACTACAATGAAGTACAGATATGTGACCTTCTGTGATACAAAAATACAGAACTATTTAACGCTACCAAAGTGTTTGAAAATCAAACTAATAATTTCTCCAAATAATTTTCAGGTTCACAGCATAACTCTTCAAAAACTGTCTCCCAATCTGAGATCAAATCATGAAGATATGGTTGATGCAACAGAAAGAAAACACGCACATGTGCTGGGAACAGAAATGAAGTCTATGTCATAGTAATCTTAATACATCTAAACTGAGGATTATTTTATTTTACAGACTGAGATAAACCACACTGAGAAGCTGAGGATATTCCATAACAGGCGACTAAACTACTAAGAAGTGACCTGGATTAAAACTCTGAAAGTTACCTTAAGTTCTGCTGCTCTTTCCACAATGACATCTGCTACTTTTAACAGATCTCCAAACAACAGGTTCTCTAGGCTCGTGCCCCTAGGAAGACCAAGAATCCGAAAGAGGTCCAGCCAATGATCTGAAGAGAGGTGTTCTCCTCTAACGTATTTCAGGACAGGAAGTGCCATCTGTGGCAAAAAATAAAATAATCTCTGAACATACCTAGATAGACATAAGTAGATTATTACATTATGATATCATAATTAAATTTAAAAGTTCCCTAATATGCACTAGGAACATCTAATTTAATACTACTTCTTTTGTAATAATTGTCTTTTCATTTTTAAGCAAAGCAAGCTGTGCAAATATTTTGAAAGAGTTACTTCAATGAGCCATGCTAAAGTAAAAAAAAATATTTACACTGACTTGTTGGTTTTAAATTGTGGTATTTCAATAATAAATTTGTAAGCCACTTTGAGCCACAGGAAAGGTAGGATATAAATATTTTACTAAGTTAATTATATTCTAAAGTCTGAAGGGATCTCAAAAATTATATAACTTTGTGGATGAAGGCATAATTCATTAGATTTGATCATGTCAGCTTTCTGCTTGCTAAGAGGTGAATCTCACTTATTTTCATTTCTCACTGTAACCTTCCCCAATCCCATGCACCTTTTAGCCATACAAGTCCTCAGATCTCTGACACAGTTTTTTCAGGGATCAAAAGAGGCTGCTGAGAGAAGGGGAATAATCTGCTTCTACCAGAGGAAAAGCTGGCAGGATTCAACCCATTATGTATCTAGTCAATCTCTCACAAATATTTAGCAGATGTCTTCTCAGATGCTTCCAAGCATTGTAATTTCTATTGGCTCTATTTTGCTTTCTTATTAAAGGATCTTACTTTGTACTTATCAACTTCCTTTTGTAACTTCACAGTCATTATAGTGTGCTCTTCAATCTTCCTCAGTTTGTCATGCCAGCTCAGTAAAAATTCCTCAAATAAGTAGGTTTTGCTCCTGCGTGAAATATAAATGTAAGAAAGTCCATCACGACACAAGTACTGTCACAAAGGAGTAATATACACAATAGTCTGGAAATAAAGTCAGACCTAAATGTAATCCAGTCTTCATTGGCTTTTTCTTGGAAGCCTTCATAGAATTGTTCATACAGTGCCCAAACTTCTGCACAAGTATCGATGTCTCGGCGTACTTCATCAGCCAAAAGGAAATCAGGCTCTTCTAATTCAAAGTGATGACAGTCATTGCTGAAGAAGAAGGAAATTGTACTGATAAAATTGCACTAGAAATAAGAGCTGATACACTTTTCCATTAGAGAGCACACAGGGGATCCCAAACTACCACTAATCACCTTTATACCATCATATGCTAAAGAATTCAATGGTCCCTTTTTAAAATAATTGAAAATAATCTGATTATTCCTTGGGCATATGAAAAATTCAAAACTGCTGTAAATATACACACTATGAATATGTACACAAAGACTCCATTTACTCATAGGTAATGAGAATTTCATTTCATAACTATCTGTTGAAAAGGTTGCTGATACATATCTTGTAATTTAACTCTAGAAGATTCGTTACAGAATCCTGTTTCTTTGTCCCCCAGCTGATCAGCAGGTATACGGGATGGAAGCAGATATGCCAGCATTACTCTGCTTCATCATGGCTTCCCCTTAGAAGGCAAGCCCATGCCAGCTATATAAGCTGAAATTATTTTTGCCCTGAATAACACCCTCCTGATATTGCACTATAGCATGAACTTTTTTGTGTGTGCGTGCGTGTGTGCACCCATGTCTGGAAGTCATGGTGACCTCTGGGGACTCCTACTGGGGCATGGAGAACGTTCAGAGAAGTGGCTTGATAGCCTGTCTCTGTCTCCCGGCCCAGGTATGCATTGGAGGTCTCCCATTCAAATACTTGCCAGGGTCAGCCCTGCTTAGCTTCTGACGAGATCAGGCTTGCCTGGGCTACCCAGATCAGGGTGGGAATGAGGGACTTTCACTTTCTCTCACTTAAACCGAGTCTTCTTTAGCGTTCTGATTTGGATCCTTCAGTTGGTTACTGTTACTGTTTACAGATGTCATTTGCATTAATCTAATGTAGACCACTGGTGAGCAGCCTTAAGCATTTCTTGAATGAACTGGGACCTCCTCAGGCCAGTCACTTGGGAGTACTTTGGCTTGGGGAACAAGGCTAGGAACCACCTTGGGAGCAGGCTAGACTCCCAGAACCAAAACTTGTGAACTAGGGATATGGGGACATGGACAGCCCCCTCCATTGAAAACCAGTGTACACTATGAAGTGTCTGAACAGTATGAGTGAGTACTCAAGAACTCAGAGCTAGGATGGAGACCCTAGAAAGGAGATAGAAGACAACGAAGAATGTCTAAAATCATCTTGTCACCAAAAACATTAACTACCGTACTGCATTCAGGTATTAACTAATTTAAAATGCCCACTGCAGATTTGTGTTTTGATTAACAAAGTCGCAACCATTTATCTACCATTTATTCATGGACATACTCTTCATTCTGTGCACAACTGAAAAATGGCAATTTATACACAGTATAAATTATATGCGATTCCCAGTGGTCTAATTTGCTTTCAAAAACATATACTTACAAATTCTGGTCACAGTCCTAATTTTAATAATATGCATCTACAGAAATAAACATACATTAGCTTTTGTTTTGTATCCTCAAGTTCATCAAACTCAGCTTTCTTTTCCTTTATCATCTGAGCACTTTTCTGCAGTATATCATGATGACCTGTTTCAATGATATCATCACTGGGTTTTAACTGGTCCCAGCTTGCTTTAAATTTCTCCAGTTCTTGAAGATACATATTAACACGGGACATCACATTACCTTTCATCACTTCAACCTTAAAAAGAAAAGACAAAACTTTTTAATGTTCCTTGTATTTGCCAGTTTATGAAAGAAATGGACACTATTCAAAACAAAGCATGTCCTTTCAGCATTGCACTATATCAGCTGGGTACACAATGCCAGTGGCACGTTCAAGCATAAGAGGCCAGAGCACATATGGAACCTCTCTCTTGCCAATTCACACAAAAACTGCAAGGTACCTACTGCTGGAGCAAGCAATGGTGTGATAATGGCAAGTCCCCTAACCTTCCTAAAAGGAAATTTTGTTGTCATGACCTAGACTATATTACATCCACTCTCAATTAATGGAGTGACAGAGCTGGTTGAGTGGCATTCTATGGGGATCCCATAAGTATGCCTGAGAATTTTCTCAGGCTGTGACTTGAGAATGTGTGAACAGCACACACATATTCTTAACTTTAAAACCTTAGTTGTTATAATCAATGTATCTAATGCTCAATGTGGCCCCATCTGTGGATTCTGAAATCGGGAAATTGGAACCATGGACAAACAAGACAGATCCTTCTACAAACCTGAAAAAAGCCTCATGTTTGCTGAAAACCCTGAAAAAGTACATTAAACCCAAACCAAATAACAAAAGCAGCACCTGTAGCTTTAAGAAAGTCAGTGGCAGCAACCACTGTCCAACTTGATACCATATGACTTGCATGACTCACCCAGGACTGGCTGTTTGCTACTATTCAACAGTAGCCACCCTTTAAACCCTGCATGGTGTGGGAGACCCACAGTCAAATCACCATTCTGCCATACAAGCTTAATGGGTGACCTTGGGAAAGTAACACATTTTTAGCCTATCCTACCTAACATGCTAGTAGTGAGGATAAAATGGAGGAAAGGAGAACAAGGTAAGCAGCTTTGACTTCCCATTCTGGAGAAAGGCAGGGTATATGAAGCAAATAGATAATAAACATAGCTAAAGATGATGGACAAATAAAAGGTAGGTTGGCTGGTGCATGGGAAGGAGAAAAGGAAGCAAATAATAGTAAGGATACGGGGACTGCAATGAGGAGGGGAACAGGAAATAGTATGGGGAGAGGGATGCAAGGAAAGTGAAGTCCCCTTTGCAAGTCCTTGCACATCCCTTAATGAGTAACTGGGCCTGGTGGCCAACACTGTGCAACTTGGCCATAGTTTTCCTGGATCTAGGCTGCCAGGGTGCGTGAAAGAAAGAATGCTAAAGATGGGGGGGGGGGTGGTGGCAGATAGGTGGGTTGACTAGTCAGCGGAAGGGGGAGAGAAGGAAACAGAAAAAGGGACAGAAAATAGTGGTGGGGAAGAAATGAGATTCCCCGCAAGTCCCTGTGGGTCCCCCACATTTATTTAACTAGTACAAAAGTAGCACAATTAATAAAACATAAACATGATCCTATATTCTGAATATACTCGCCATACACTGCCATGCCTGCCCAAAGGTCCAAAGTGTACATTCAAGATATTATTACTGTACACCAAAAATGTAAATTGTGACTATAACAAGCCAATGTTTGAAAACAAACATATCATTTGCTTCAGTTTTCTATCAAATTGTACACTCAGTGGCATATCCATAGGCAGTACTGTGCAACTTTTTGGACAGCCCTCAGAGGACTAAGCCATTTCAGGATCAGAATTCACAATTACTTGCTTATACTGATTATATTTTCATAACATTCTGCACTACCTTCATCCTCCAGGCACACCTTACTGCCATGTGTACATTCTCAGCTCTTCAATACAACACAACAGGCAGGGACCAACAAATGCGCCCTCCCTACTTCCTCCCTCCATCTATCGACAAAAAGACATTTGTGATCCATCCCAATTTACCTGCTCTTTAATCATAAGTTGATGGCTTTCCATCATTAATTCAAATTTGTCCCATGTAGCTCTCAGATTGCTGATTGTGTCAATGCCCCCACCAGCCACAGTCCGAAGGAGCTTGTTCTTCCCTTCTGCTTCTTGAAACAGGAGGAAAACCTAAATAAAAAGATTTCAAATGAGTATGATGCTATAAATGAAACCTGCACTCTCATTGCGATTTTTTAGATTTATATTTTACTTTTATCTTGCTTACTAATAAGCAGAACATCATTAATCAAGTTTTTTGGTCAACATACAGATAAATCTTATATTTATTTATTTACGTTATTTATAGTCCACCTTTCTCACTCAAACTGGGGCAGAGTACACAGAACAAGTCAATACAATCAACAAGAGGGGACTTTTCATAAACTATGCAATAAGATTAGGGACTGTAGAACCAACCGGAAATCTAAAAGTAAAAATATGTTCAGTAAAATGACTTCAACTGACTGAGAAGCATATAACTTTGCTTAGGATAGTACTGCCAGTCTCCAAACAGTTTCTTTAAAGGAGACGTCTGCATGTGGTATATACACAGACTGGAAATTCCTGAGCTTTGTTAACATACAGAACTTCTGCTCTCAAAAACTTATACACTGAAACTCTTGTTGGTTGCTAAGGTGCTACTGGACATGAATCTAACTGTTCTACTGCAGACCAACATGGCTGCCCTCTGAAAAGAACTTCAACAGAGTTTAAATAGCTGTATTCTTTAATCCAGTTGCCAATTCTTCTATTTATCCCAGAAAATATTCAAAGATGGATCAATGCAAACCAACACGTTTACCTTAACAGAAAGAATACATTCCTTTTTATTTCAATGCAATTGCAGCAATGAGAATTCACAATGACTAATCTCTTAATTGAACAAAGTTTGAGTCCAGTGGCACCTTTAAGACCAAAAAAGTTTAATTCTGGGTATAAACTTTCGTGTCCGTGCACACTTCATCAGATACATTGAAACGGTTTTCCCCAAGCCCGACATATAGGTGGGGGAGGTTAGTTGTCAGGAAGGGCCAGTTAGAATTAGGATGCACAAGTACCTGGACAATAAGTATAGCTGAGATTGGATTAAAGCAGTTGTTTAATTGGATTAAAGCAGCAAATTAGCATATACAAATACAAGAGTTAACAAACAGATGAGAGATCTTCCCCTGCATTTTTAATAGCAAACATCGCTGCCCTTATTTAAGGGACACAGAAGAGAAATAAGCTACCCAATAATGAAGAGAAATAATATCAATGAGCCAAACAGGGGGAAATACGATGAAATCTGCACCTAATGGAAAACAAATGGAGTATTATAAAATAAGAGTCCAGTAACGGAACCATTTTCCCAAATAAAAATCATGGCATTCGAGTTGTGACTGTAAACAGAACTGTTAGGACTAATTTTAAATATCTTTCTTAATGGTGTAGAAAAAGCATTACCTCTCCTTTTTTTTCTGTTAAGTTTCTATAGTTTAAATTATCTTGCGCTATTTCATCCACACTTTGGGGTCTGGTTATTAAACTTTCCATGGCATCACTAAGGAATGAAGAAATCTCATGCAGATGAGCTACATAAAGACAAATGAAAAACAAATGCATTAGATTAAAGGAACACCTTTTCATTAATAGCCTCTCCAGCTCACTTCATATGCAATGATCCTGTAAATGGTTAGCTCATACTGTAAGTAAAAGCCACATATGATGGTGCATATCTGATGAAGACACACATAAGAACATAAGAGAAGCCAATGTTGAATCAGGCCAACGGCCCATCTAGTCCAACACTCTGTCACACAGCGGCCAAAATATACCAGGTGCCATCAGGAGGTCCAGCAGTGGGGCCAGGACACTAGAAGCCCTCCCACTGCTGCCCTCCAGCACCAAGAATAAGTGCATCACCTGCCCCAGACTGAGAATTCCCATCTATACCCTGTGGCTAATAGCCACTGATGGACTTTAGCAGTACAGAAGCGATATCCATGTAGGAAATCATCCCATGCAACCTGGCCTTCCTATACGGAATCAGAGCATACATGTCATTTCCTATATGGAATCCAAATACCTTAGTACTTCTATATCTCTAGGAATCACCAGAAATTACAGATTTTGGCAATTCCTGGAAAAGTGTGACGTCACTTCCAGGTTTTCACTGGAAGCACTGTTAATGCCATCACTCTGACAGCAACGGCTTAATTTATTTTTCTCTTGCTGGCCAACAGAGCAGCGGTAGGCAGAAGGGGTTGCCAGCTGGAGTTCTTACACCATAGGGGGAGACCTTGCAACTCTATTTATAGCCCACTCTTCTTACAAAGAGCTCAGAGTAATGCACATTGTCTTTCCCTCCTGCATTTTATCCTCACAACTATCCTGTGAGCAGTGTTCCCTCTAAGCTGAGTTAGTGTGAGCTAGCTCACAGTTTTTTAGCCTCCAGCTCACAGATTTTTGTCTTAGCTCAGGAAGGATGGCTCCAGAGCAAACTAATGTATACAGTTGCCAAATCGCTTGCTCACAGCTTTAATGCCAGTAGCTCACAAGGCAGAGTTTTTGCTCACAGGACTCCACAGCTTAGAGGGAGCACTGCCGGTGAGATAGGTTAGGCTGAAAGAGTGGCTTGCTAAAGGTCACTCAAAAAGCTTCATGGCAGACTGGTGATTTGAACCCAGGTCTCCCAGACCATAACAAAACATTATAACTGCTACACTATACCAGCTCATTGGTTGAAAGTACTCATGCCAAACTTCATACTTTTCAAAATTCACTCAATTTCTTAATTTTTATTGTAAGAAAAAAGTAACATATTATGCTAAACATCCTGGACTAGATTGAAAGACTTAGGCCACAAAAGTAAATTAAGAATAAGGTATAATGTTGTATCTTTCACAAAACAAGTGCTTTGCCCCTTCTTGAAACAAAACAACGGAACAGAAACCCTTGAATTGCCTTGTACTTACTATACTTCAGTTACTGTTGGGGTGGGGGACAGAAGGGCACAGTTTGCCCACTGCTTTAAATTTAGGGTTGTAACTATGCATAAAGTTCAGTCTACAGTAAAACAAAATTAACAATTCATTACAAAACAATTTAGAAGGTGATCTTTTGCTTAAAAATATTCAAAGCCACTGAAACCAATGGCAATTACAGGGAGGTAAGCATAGCACTCTGTACAGAGTTATAAAAGGTGTTTATAGATGGCACAAAGGGCAAACAGCTATTTACAACTACTTTGCAAAACAAGAACTTCCCTCCCTTGTATATTACCTTGTATAGATTTTCTTAAAGACATTACAAGAGCATCATACAACTTCTGGATAAGATCATCAACCATAGTCTTCACAGGGTTGCAGTTCACAATTATGCAATCTACTTTCACAGTGCTTCAAAAATTAAGACAGCAGATTTCAAATGATCAGAGACAGAACATGAATGGTTATTTTTCACATTATTAAGCAAAGTTTAAAATAAATATTGGAAATTTGATTCATTTTCTCATGCAATACTGTTTTATAATTTGGATATATACCAACAAAAATGTTTCATGTGGAAGTACAGAAATATATCACGAGAAATGACAACTTTACTTGTAATTATTCCAACTGTACTTGTCCTGAAAAAAAACTATACATGCATACAAGCCTTGGTTCTAAAGATAAAGAGTACCATCCCATTCTGTTCATGTTTCAATCAAGGCACAATAACCGAGTCCCCAAAATTCTTTGGGCTATGTCATCTTAGATGCACTGGATATCATATTATAATTCCATTTATCTATGAACACAACCCTAGATTGCTGGAACAAATCAGGAATTTAACTGTATGTTTTCTCAGTTAAGGTGCTAAGTATGAGCCCTACATACATAGCTGAAACAAAATATTCTGCAGCTAGTGGGAGTATTAGTCCCAATCCAACAGTATCTTGTCCTTGCAAGAGCTCTGATAACACACATAAAAGTTCCCACAGAAGCTTCTCTTTCGGTCCAAAGTTAGGTGTAGCTAGTTCCACAAAGGCAACAGATCTTTCTACAAAGAACCAGATTTAGCCAGAAGTAATTCTTAACCTGTGCTGCAACTACAGGTCCACATCAGGGCTCTTATGGAACTCTGTGCTGAAGCCCCATAATATCAAATGTTTCTCACTAACACTAACAAATCTAGCTAACTCACAATCAGTTGGGGAATTTCAGACTTCACAGGTTATTGCAAATCAAACTCATGAGTTTACCATTTCATATTACACCTTTACTTGAGTGTATGCAAGCACTGAAATTATACTTTCACAGTCTCTTAAATACCTATACTATTAGCATTGTACAGGCTCCATGAAGTCAATGGGAACCTTCTGAGAAGTTTTAGTCTAAGACTGGAACCATATTCCACAGGAAAAAAAGAGCAGAATGAGTATTAAATATATATATATATTCAAAGTAAATTAATGCTATCAAACATGACTAATAATAATTAAAAATTATCCTATAGCATTGTTCATTGAATAGCCAGGGGATCCTAGGATTGTCTGGCAGCCACAAATTCTAGCTCTTAGCACTGTGCTAGTGGTGAGCTAGCTTTGTTTTCAGGGGCTGAGAGAACTCTGATAGAACTGTGACCGCCCCAAGGTCACCCAGCTGGCTTCATGTGGAGGAGTAGGGAATCAAACCCAGTTCTCCAGCTTAGAGTCCACCGCTCTTAACCAGCACACCAAAACTGGCTCCCTTTCAAACATGTCTGATCTGGTAGTCTATTATTCACATAGAATTCTTTCACAAAACAATACCTTGGTAGATGCTCTACTTCTTTCCCTCTCACTTTCAGTGCCTTGAAGTTTTTTTCCCAATCCTGTTCAGTAAAAAGGTGATTCTCCACCATAGCATCTATATCCACTTGTCCCATTACAATCCACTCCTTTTCCACAGCATTCATAGTGGGGGGGGGTTAATAACAGAGAAAAAAAATCTTATTTTATTAACTACTCAGCACAGTTTCTTTAAAACACCCTATTCTTTTCAAATTAGGCAAAATAATTAGGTACTACTAGGAGATTCAGATGTATCTGCTGAAGTTGAATGTTACTTACATAAGCTCAGAATGCATTAAATGAGTAAATAATAAATCAGCACAATCCATACTTCTCAGACTCGAAGTGCAGGCATGAAGCTGTGTATCAGCCACTGCCCATGAGGGATCGGAACGCCCTATGTGGAGGTGACATTCATGGCCTATTAGTGTTCCACAGGGCCTGTAAAATGGAGCTGTTCCGCCAGGCTTCTGGATGAGGCTGCAGGCATCCAACAAACCTGGCCTCCCTTGCTGAAGCCTTCCATCTTTACACGGCCCAGACTAAGAAGACCTAGGGATCTAGCGACACCAGTTTTGGAGACTGTATACTTAAACTGCCAGCACTACCTTGTTTTAAATTATACTGTTTTTAACTTAACTGATACTTAACTTTTTAACTTAACTTTTAACTTAAATTATACTGTTTTAATATTGTATTAATGCATTTATTTATTGACCCATTGTAACAATCTGAATGGCTTGAGAACCTGTTATGTGATCTGTCCTGACCCTGCTTGTGGGCAGGGCAGAACACAAGTCTAAATAAATAAATAGATAGATAAAATAAATGGGGTGAAAAGGAACAGCAAGAGTCAGGAGGCTTCGTGAGCATTTACAGGACCAGAAGGCACAGCCAATTTCTCTAGTTTTTCCACCTTCCTCACCCAGGAGAAAGTCCCATGCTGAATGTTTGATCCTTGATAAGTGCTCTGACACACCCACGGGATGACCTCCAGCACCAACCCCCTACCCTCCAATTTTCACATGTCTGATGCAGTGGAGGGGGGCAGATATGCACCTTATACCCCATCCTTGGGGTCTCTTTACATATTGGATTCTACATGCTACTCTCTATTCACACAGCAAAGGACTGAATTTTGTCCTCTGTTAGCACTGAAGGTACTACTGCTACTTTTCCAGAATTCATTTCAAACATATGTATACATGCTCATCATCGGGATTCTTCCAGCTGATCTTCTGCAGCTGCTCTTGCTCTTCCCTGCAGACCTTTTTCAAATTCTGAATCAAATGCCGCTGCTTAGCATTCTCTAACCATACCGGTAACAATTGACTATGAATTTATTCTTGCCCTTTAAATTAGACATACACGCTTCTGCCCTTTACTTGTTTCCGGCTGGAAATGTTAGAGGAATACCAGTGGCATTGAAACAAACATTATTGCCAGAGGAAGTGTGACGAGATCTCAGGAGCTTAATGTTAAGCACCACTATCTCAATTAAACACAAACGAATACAAATCAAGTGTTGGGCAGCTGGTAAAATACACATCCTCAAAAAGTCCCTGAACCAAACAGCAAAAATTTATGCACCTTAAATTGGTCCGCAACTTCTGCCAATCTTCTGAACAAGTTTTCTGCTTTAGTAAAAGTAGTCAGAAATCCACTTGCATTTCTTTCAGTCATAACAGAAAAAATGCACTCCTCATCCGTCTCACTCACTCCCCGAAACTGATTGGGAATAGAGATGAATCTCTTCATTTCTCTATAGTATCGTGCTCGCACTTCTTCAAAAGGAGGTTTAAATTGTAACCTCCCTTGTCTGAAAAAAGATTTCAAAATAAATTAAAACTAGTATTTCTCAGGCATCTAATCCTCAAATCACATCTTGGAACACCAATTATTCAGTCAGTTGTTATGAAAACTCAAGGATCTTTCATCAGTTTTATCAACAGGGAGAAAAAAAAATCTTACTTGTAAGTTAGATCAATGTTTATTTCTGGCAGATTTTCATTGAGTGCCTCCAAACCCATCTGATACTGATGCTCCAGAGCTTTGTATAGTTGATGATTCCAGTGCAGTCTCCAAGCTTTCATGTCACGTGAAAGAAAACCCTACAATTTGACAATATTAGAATGCAATTGCATCAGCATTCTCTTTTTTTACTGCTTTTATCACTAAAAACCTACATACTACTGACTACCAACCTAAAATACAGAGTAGGCAAGGATGGTAAATGTTGGTAAATATTCCATCTGACTGTATCTTAATCGCCGCCAGCTCTTTGTTAGCTGCATTTGCACTGTGTTGTATTCGTTTTAGATGCTGTGTTTTAAATAAGTGTTTGTCTTTAAGCTGTATTTTATACTTGTTGGAAGCCGCCCTGAGCCTGCTATGCGTGGAGGGCGGGGTATAAGTCTAATAAATAAATAAATGATCATTAATAGTCTACTTTCGATTTCTTCATGCTTCCCTATTAATTAAGCTTATAGGTATCACAGTTAGCTTTGAAGAATAAAAATAAAGTATACAGAATAAATGGGAATAATTATCATGTGTGTGCATTATCAAATATAAAATACAAAACAGATTCTCAGAGCTTCATTTAACTGCTTTCTTTCCTTTACGTTTCTTTTTCTTCTCAAAGGGGAGTTTAACCTTGTATGCTTCAGGAGCAGCTGCTCCCAGTTCAGATTCAGAATAAGAGTCAAAGAGTTCATCTATAGATGTAGAAGAGGTACTGTCACTGCTTATCCCAGTTTGTTCACTCTTATCTTCTGAAGCATTATTGTCCTTTACTGATTCTTTTTCCTTCGCTGGGCTTTGGTGCTGTTTCAGAAATACTTTTGCCTTATTAAGAGAGTCAGTCTTTTCTTTTTTTCCTTTAAAGTTGAAGATAAGTCCTTGTGGTATAATCCATCGGTAAGGAGTGGAATTTTCTTATAGAAATGATGTGACGTCTCTGTATTGCTGCTTCTTCTTTCGTGCCTCAAATGGAACATCTTGTAAAAATTTTTCTTCTTCTCCTTGGATTTTTAAGGTCTTCCCATTAGCCGCTTTAAGTATCAAATCCCTTGTTGATCTTTTAGCTCCAATGTGCATCACTTTGCAGTTGACAGATCCCTTTAGAGTGCCTCACAATCCTCCTTGGTTCACCACTTTGAACAACTTGGTGTCATCTGCAAACTTAGCCACTTCACTGCTTACTCCCAACTCCAAATCATGAATAAACAAGTTAAAAAACACTGGACCGAGTACTGATCCCTGTGCTACCTCACTGCTTACCACCCTCCACTGAGAAAATTTCCCATTTATACTCACTCTCTGTTTCCTATTAATTAGCCAGTTTTTTGATCCACAAGAGGACTTGTCCTTTTATCCCATGACTATTGAGCTTACTTAGGAGCCTTTGATGAGGAATTTTACCAAAAGCTTTCTGGAAGTCAAGGTAAACAACATCTATTGGGTCCCCCTTGTCGACATGTTTGTTCACTCCCTCAAAAAACACTAACAGATTAGTGTGACAAGATCTTCCCTTACAGAACCCATGCTGAGTCTACCTCAATAGTTTTTGTTCATCAACTTCTCACTGTATGTGCAGGAGCATGACTCTTCCCTATTCTCTGAAATTACCAAAACAGTTCAATATCCTTGTCGAGTTGTTCCACCACCAAAGGGAAGACCACTTAGCCAAGAGTTCCATCAGAGATTTGCAGTACAGTTTCTAACTCCTTGGAGGGGGGAAGCCCCATCCCATTAACAGAGGTTTAATTGGATATTATTTACCACATAATGGTATTTAGCTCCATGCCATGAAAAGCTTCAGCTGCCTATTTCCATATATTAGGCCTATATTAAAGGGACAGGACATTTTCCTCCAAGCCTACTGGCAACCCTAATTAGAAGCTATGATTACAGGTGTTTTGGCTTACCTGTTTTAAAGTCAGGTAGAGACCTTTTCAGTTTGTTAATGGTGTAATTCCTGGCTCCATTTTACAACTTCAGTATACATACCACAGCACCTATTACATTATCTGCACTTATGTTCCAGTTTTCTCTTCACAGCAACCAAGCAAGGTAGATTCCAAACTAACCATGTTAAAACAACAGAACCCTAAATGCTGAATGGGCTCCTAAAATTCTAACAAGTGTAATTTTGGCCGTGAGTGGGCCATGCCATTCAGTGATCTGCAAAGCTGAGCGAGAGACTCAGCTATGAATTTCACATACACTGTGGATGAATCAAACATTTCATCCACAGCCACTATTTTCAGAAGTTACCATAGATGTAATGAGCTGATGTTTTTGTAAGAAATGTTTTCCTAAGAAGGAGTGCACACCAAGTATGTTAATATTAGCTTCCCACCCTATTTAATTTACAAATTTCAGTATCAATGAAGGCGTACCTGTGCCTCAAGGCCAGAAAAAACAGCTCTCAGCTCCTGTAACCCATCTTTCCAGCGTTGCTGCTGCCGAAGCAAATCGATGTTCATTAGCCCAACAACCTATCAGGAAGAATTCAGCAGACATTAACACCTGTCAACAACCAGGTAGGAAAAAATATGGGAACAACACACAACAGATTAAAAATACCTTTTCAGCAAAAGTAGTGTGCCATTTTCTTAACTTTCTGTTTTCTGTGGCAAGCCGTTCTGCTGCACTTTGGAGCTTTTTTATATATGCTTCTAATACTTTAGGGTTATCCCAGGTTATTGGTCCCTCAGACTTTGAGTGCTACCAAAGAAAGGAAACATTGTGGTTACACAAAAGTTTACATTTTTGCATTTTCATAAAGTACAGCAAATCACGCACTGTCCATATTTAGGGGTACAAAAAAAATATCCAAAGAAGTGAGCAATGACTCATGAAAGCTCCTGCCCTGCCACATATTTTGTTAGTCTTTAAGGTGCTACTGGACTCTTGATCCTTTCTGCTGCTACAGACAGACTAACAGAACTACCCATCTTGGTTATTACGAATTAAATGAAAGCGAGAGGAAGTGTCAAATAGAAAAAGGAATCAATGTTTCCCGATAGGGACAGATATGCAAGGAAACTGGTACTCCCCAGTGTGGCCACCCCCTTTCCCTGCACAAAAGAGCCTCTGCTACTGCTGATCCAAGGAAAAGTCACCCTTCCAAAAAAATGAAAGCCACTGATGTTGGTGGGATTTTACCTGCCCACTTTCTCTGTGTTTCCCTATCATTACAACAGCTATACCACCACTCAGAGAAAACATAAAATAAGTTGAAACTGATAAAAGAGATCTGTAATTTTCAACACACTTCCATTCCAAACTGTATGCTACCTCACTGCAGAGATCAAGGAAAGAAAGCCTTTTCATTTTCAAGAATTTTTTCCCCATCAAAAGCAGTGAGTGTCTGCCCGCTAGCACTGGAGGTGAGAATGACAAATACTTCCATTTTCACATCTGAAATGCCCCTAAAGATTCAAGACAGAGTCAGGGACAAATCCTCTGTCAATTTCACCTCATTTCGCCTTGAAAGTACAATGGGACTCACTAATATTCAACTTGAATTCAATGGCAAAAAGCATTTTAGAACAGCTAATGATGAAGGAGCAGCAGGGAAATGCAGATAGGCAGGGTTAAACATCTTTACCAAGTACATCATGGGCCACACTTCCAGACAACTGGAGATAACAGCATTATTTCTGTTTTACATCCGAAATTATTGTGTTTCGCTGGCAAAACAAGCTCCAAAAACTGCGATAAATAAACCAGCACTTAAAAAAGACAACACAAGAATGCAATGATTTGGAAAAAAACATAGCAGGAATTCTCAGAAATAAGAGTGGGTACTGTTGAGACCAGAGAAAAGAAGGCTAACACAAAAAGACCCTGAGAGTCAGCCATGGCAGGGAGGGTGAGATATAAATTGAATAAATAAATAAAAATAAATTTAAAAAGTACTCTAATTCAAAACCCAAAATATTCTGAGCTGCCTATTTCTCCCAAAGTAAACCATTCTCTTTTATACTGCCATTTTCAATGTGGACTTTTTTTGTATTCCTTATATTGTCAAAGCAAATGAAAGATTCTAAACAGGGTTAACCACTGAATAATCTAGCTATTACCCTAGTCCAAAACCTAAAAAGTAAATCCTAATGATTTCAGAAAAGGGTTGCCAGTCCCCAGTCGGGGGCAGAGAATCCTCAGTTTTGCAAGCTCCTGCCTGCTGCTGGCCAGATGGCTGGCGGAAGAATCCCTCCCCCCCAAGGCAACACGGAGTGATGTGCCTATTTCACCTGGAAGTGGCGAAGTGGTGTCAGGAGAGGGTGACATTCTGGTTTTTGGGCAAAACTCTATGGTTTGAGGGCAATTTTACCATAGAGTTTTGCCCAAAAACCAGAGCGTCACCCCCTACGTGCCTATGTCACTTCTGAATGACGTAGGCATAGCATGCAATGTCACTTCCAGTGACATCAGCACATTGGGGGTGACACTTCTGGCTCCTGGAGCATTCCCCCATCCCCCACTGGCATCTCAAAGGGATCTGGCAACCCTATTTCAGAAGGAAACTTCCAAAGAAGTGTAAATGGGATCACAGACTAACTGTCATAGTAGAAGAAAACAAATGTTTTTGGGGTCCATTACCATTTTCTATATTTCTTGCATTAGTAAAATGTTGTGTATGCTTATGTCTCAGCATAATGTGATCAATATAATAAAACAATTTGCTTCCTTGTGTCTAAGACGAACAAAAATAAATCATTTTCAAAAACATGAAAAAATAGGCTTAGTTTAGAAAACTATTTTGGACAAGATGAGATATAATCAACTCCATTAGTCAGTAGAGACACAGACAGGCAGACAGCAGAAAGGAAATATGTAAAAAATCATGCATCTTGAAGGAAATAAAAGAGTATTAATTGAATAAAAATTACTTTAATTATCTGTTCAAATGCTAAGGCTGACTGCAGCATCATTGGTTTCTGACTTGGAATCATCTGTTGATCAATAGAGTTGTAAAAATGTGCCACCTATAAAAGCAAAGAGATATTAGGCTCATTATGCACAAGCATCACATCTACATTTACTTTCCTTCAGTATTAAGCCCTGTGTCCTTCTTAACATTGGTATTCTTAGCACACAGGTACTCAAGGTAGGACCCCCCCATCATATTAATGAAAAATAACAATATAGCCCCAAAAACAAATAGTATCCAAACAAGGACCCAGAGATGCAAAAGGAAAAAAAAAACTCAGGACAAAATTCAACAGATTCATTTGTAAAAACACAGAACAGCAGAAAAACAAAATCAGCAGTAGAATTTGCAGCAAAAAGTTACAAATTAGAACAACAAAAAATCGGCACAATAATAAAAACCACCTTTTGACAGCATTCTGTATGGTTAAACTCAAGGACATCCAACGAAGTTGATGGGCGGTAGATTTTCTCCCTCTCCCAAAATACTAGAACTTGAGGGCATCCAATGAAGCTGATGGGCAGTAGGTTCAGGATGGACGAAAGGAAATAGTACTTTATACAGAGAGTGATTAAAATGTGGAATTAACTGCCAGAGGTTGCAGTGATGGCCACAAGAATAAACAGCTTTAAAAGAGAATTAGATAGATTCACAGAGAATAAGTCTATCAATGGCTACTAGCCATAGCGACTGAGGGGAACCTTCACATTCAGAGGCACTACTCCTCTGAATTCCAGAGCCAGGAGGCAACATCAGGGGAAGGCCTCGGCCTCTGTGCCCTGTTGTTAGCCATCCAGAGGACCCAATTGGCTACCATGTGAGACGGGATGCTGGATTAAATAGACCACTGGTCTGATCCAGCAGGGCCTTTCTTATGTTCTAATGTAACCTGTAGCTTATGCTGTCACCTGTTTGAGAATAACCGCTTGCTTGAAGAATTTTTGTGCAATATTTGAAGCTTGCTGTATTTTGGCAGGAATAACAAAGCCAAACGCTGAAAGCTGCCGCACTTCTCTTATGAGGATCACCAAACGATCTGAATAGTGTATTTTTAACGCTCCATCAGAATGATCCAGTTCCATAACAAGATTGCTAGCCTGTATACTAAGCAAAAAAAAAGTACATTATTAGCCAATATGTTTCTAAACTATGGTTTTTTATAGTATATATACTGAACTGGCATTTGTCTCCAAGAGACTTTTTCATTTTCTATTCGATACTAGAACTGCCACATAAGCATAAAAATGAGCTGGCCTAGATCTTTTCATCCACAACGATCTCTGAGGATGAAGATTTTAAAAGCACCCTGCATGAAAAAGATGCTCAGGACAGAACACTCAGGAAAGTTTCAGAGCATTTTGTTGATCCTTTCCCATCAGAGAAGGAGATGGTGGCAGTTGCAGATCACCAAACAGTGGACAAAAAGTGAAACTACTACTCTGTCTCACAGTGGACAACACTATGAAGGAAATAGCTCTGCTTCTTCCATCAGGAGGAATGAACCCCATGTCACACTCACTGTGCTTCACAGATCATTGTTTTAGGGATGGAGGCAAAAGACCTAATCATCTCTTTCATTCTAGCTATCCCTCAGTTTTATCATGCCCTTCCTCCAGAGAGTTCAGGACAGTATGCGTGTTTCTCCCCTCTTCCACTTGATCTTCACAAGGAGGAGGTAAACTAGATTGTGAGAAAGCGATTAGCCTGAGGTCCTCCAGGGAGCTTAAACTATTAAGCAAGGGCTTGAAGTCAAGTCCCTGAGATCCTAATCCAACGCTATACCATAGGGGTGTGCATTCAAATCTACCCGAGCCAAAAATCTACCTGAAAAATACCAGTAAGATATTTTTTGGGTCGATTTCGGCATCCCAAAAGTATCCAGGTTTTCTTGGGAGAACCGGGGGGGAAATTCCTGAAAAAAACCCGGATATATTCAGGAATTACAGGGTAGATCTGAAAACAGCAAAGACAGGGAAGTAGATTTTTCCCACCTCTCAGCTGTTTGTCAGGCTTCTACTGCAGTCCCTTTAAAGTTTAAAGGAACTGCAGAAGACATCCTGAAGATCAGCTATCCCAGCAGGGAGCAGATTGTTCCCACCAGCTTGGCTTGGGGCTGGCTTCTCATGCATCCTGGTTTAAACCAGGATGCAGAAGATGCCAGCCCCAGGATCTGCTGTGCCACCAGGAGCACAGCAGCTTCTGGGACTCACTTCTCTTGCAGTCTGCAGGAGAAGCGAGTCCAGCCAGGATTGGCTGTGCCTGCAGGGAACAAATTGTTCCCCACTGGCTCAGGTTTGCACTGACTTCTCCTGCAGCTTGGTTTAAACCAGGCTGCAGGCAAAGCCAAGCCAGCCCCAGGATCGGGCTGACTTTTTAAAAAACAATATTTTTCTTCTCGGATCTATTGGACCCCCAAAAATTCAGGATTTCCCAAAAAATACCGGATCTGAATACTGTATCAATATTGGAATGTTGGATTTTTTGGAAATTCTGAAATTTTTTTGGGTCCAATAGACCCTAACCAAAAATACCAATTAAAAAAAAATATTGCTCACCCCTACTATACCATGCTAGCTCTTTGTTCTTTGCTGGTTGTCACAAGACAGCAGTCATGGTTCCCTCAGTTCACTGGTCTCCCCAATCTGCTGCTGGAAGAGAGACCTTCACCTAGCCTTACTGTAGATATGTGCCTGCTTGCAAAATAAATGGGACCCTCAAACTTATGCTACACTCGGAGCAATAAGGCGAGCCTGTCGTATCCGTCATATATGCTACTTACTACTCTTTAATAGTCATTCGATGACAAGGCTGTCGTGTACAGTCCCTGTAAAGACTATGACCTTATTCATGGAAAAGCAGAACCAAACAAAAATTTGTCAAATACGCAATTTCCATTCATAATGTAACTTATAGTAAACTGACTGTTAGTACAAAGTCGACACCTACTTCTTGTACAAGACTTATTGTCATAACGGGATAGTTTCATGCTCTGGAGATGTGCTAGTTCTACAAAGCAAGTTGTTTCTCAGCTAAATTGTGTCACTACAGATTTCTAACATTATTCGTATTCAACCAAGTATTTTTTACTTACCAAAGACCAGACTTTGGGTTTGACAGACCTGTCTGAATGTCCCTGGACCAATCATCAAATTGTTCTTGTTCGTATACTTTGAACTGTTCCAGAAGATCATCTGCGGTTCGCCGGAAGTTTCGAAATCCAGGCAAATCCGAAAGAAGCGCCTCTCCAATCTTAATAGCATCATCCACCTAGGTATAAAAATATACAAAGTTTAACATTTGGATATCAAGGTTTTTTCCTAGAAGTTCTACATATTAAGGTACAAAGGACAAGATATCAACATTTATCTAGCCTAAATTGCTCACACTTTCACAAAAAACAAATTTTAATAGTATCTTAGTATCTAAAAAACAAACATGTTCCCCTAAAAATCTGTGTCTCCTCCATTCTATGTCCTACTACAAATGTTCTTTTATTAATTCATATATTAAAAAAATTAGTGGTTAGGGTGAAAATACTAAGCACAAGAGGGAGGTGTTCTAATGAACAACATACAAACACACACTCTGGACACAACACAATCCGTTCCTCCGCCACTTCATTCTCTGTCCCTCCCACTGATGCTGTTCTGCTAACAAAATTCTTCCGATGTTGACCCTATACTATGTGATACTGAGCCTGCACTGCATTGCCCCCTGTCAAGTGACGGGTTCTGCCCATATATTTTCACATATGGGGCCTGGGCTACACTGTCCCTTACATGAGGGTGTTGTTTTTTTTTAAGCTGCAATCACAATCAGTCAATTAGAGTAATTTAAACCTAAAAAAGCCAAAGGTTTTGTTTTTTGAAAAAGTAGTTAAGGCTTAAGACAGCAGAAGTAAAAACAACAGTAGTGTCACAGGTGGCAAGTGGTATATATTTTATTTGCTTAACTCCAACTGGGCACAGGACTACCTGTGCTCATGGAAAACAAGGTATGGACAGCGCTATAGGAGCTACTGTGACACAGATACCATGCCCTCACAAGCTACTTCTGGACATATTTTTCCAAATGCACATATTTTTCCAAATGTCCCAAATGAGGTCATTCAAAAGCATCCAAAGTCCTCTTGTATCGTACTGGAAGAATCCTGTTGCCAGTTGTTCCCCAGACCCCCCATCCTGCCATGCACAGGCTACTCCCAGCTAAAGCAGAAGCAGAACTGAGTATGGGAACATGGAGAAGAGCTGGCCACCGGATGCTGCTGGTAAGACAAAAGAAGGTTTCAGATGAGGCTGAATGACCCTACTGGACAAAGTGCATTGCAAAAGTGTATGCAGTTTATGCTGGAAAAGGAAGACTGTTACAGAGAGGGTTGCTCTGCTACATTTACACTCCTTTTCTTTAACAGGATTTATTTTAGCATCTTAACTGTAGGATTGCAACCACAGATTTCCTGTTCAGGAAAACTCTGGCAATTGGCTTTTCAGACTAGTAGCACCATAGACACAAATGGTACACTAAGCTATTTTAAGACCTACAACAGAGTTTGAGGTACTGCCTTTAACAGATGGTAAAAGTTTTATTTCCAGAATGTATTCCTGTTCATTGAAAATGATGCTCAAACCTGATCAAAACTTTTGCAATGTAGGAAATGTAGGAAACAACTTAGATGATTTAACATGGAAATTGGTCTTCACTCATGGTACTACCTTTACAGTTTGCCTCTCTTTTAGAGATAGCCTGTTGAAAATGATTTACAGCTGGCATTTAACTCCTTTAAGGTTGGCAAAGATCTATAAGATCTTATGCTGGTTCTGTAAAGAAGACAAGGCAGATTTCTTTCATGTGGTGGGCATGCATATGTGCCTCCAGTTATTGGAAACAAATGTTGAAAATTATATCAATTGGGTTAGAAAAACAAATCCCCTATAAACTGGAAACACTGCTGCTGAATTACCTTCCTGATATCCCTAGAGATCAGCAAAGGGTTGCCTTACATATGATTACTGCTGCCAGGCTGGTTTTTGCCAAGCAATGGAAACAAAAAAATATCCCTAAACTACAAGACTAGTTGTTGAAAATAAAGGAGAGCTATACTTTAGTGAAATTACCAGCTTATCAGAAAAATAGAGATACATATAATGTAAACCTTTTATGGTCAAGAGTGATAAAAAGAATCAAACTGGCAATCGTATAACTGGTTTAGAATGGCAATGTATCATATGAACATTTTGTATTTTTATATATCCGTAATTTGTTTATTTTAATACAATTTCTAAAAAATAAGTGATACACTATTTAGTTATATGTTACATTAAGCATGAACACACAAATATATGATATGCTATTTACTTATATGTTACATCCAGCATGAGAATACGTACCTTCAGTTCCAGCTGACGTACCCAAACAATATTATTCACAACTTCAGAAAGATTTTTGCCTGCCAGCGGCCCAGAAATATCCCCAGGAACACCATGGCATCTTGTCTCAAAGTCTGTTCGATAATCTGTGTAACCACATCAAGCAATCTGTTAATAAATTATACAGATGCCTAGGGCTCTGCTAGAACTCCTCTGCGAACTCCCAACGTAGCAAGGCTGAAATCTGATTACTGTTAAAAATTCCATGCTGGATTCCACTAAATGTACTCAAAAGTATTAGAAAATAAGTATTTTTTAAAAAATGGGAAAAATATATGAAGCTGGTATAGCTAAGAGGCTAGGCTAAGGAACGGAGAAACCCCAGTTCAAATTTTGCCCCTATCGTGGATTCACAGTAGCCTTAGGAAACACACTGCATCACATTTCCTCATCTACAATAGGGAGATGATGCTACTCATTTACCTTATAAGGATTAGAGGATTAGAACAAGATAATGTACAGTAAGCACTCTGTACACTTGAAAGTACTATACAAATGCTAAGTCTTGTCCTGATAACAGCAGCCAAGTGAGGATGCTCAAGCCATTGTCTGTCTGAATTGCAGTTATCAGCATGATCAGGAAAAGAACTTGGGATTTTTTTCTTGAGTGTTCAAAACTACCTGGAAGTGAAGTATTGCACACTTTTTTTGCCATAGCTGACCTCTCCCCACAGTGCTTTCTGCCCAAAGAAAAGAAAAACAACATATCAAACAGGCTGTCTCTCAAATATGGATGGATTCTTCACAGGTGAAGGGATATAATTTCTACTGCCTAAGAAATCCTTTGTTGATTTCCTTTCAGATTTCCAGGCTTGGGTTTGAACTCCCTCAAACGAAGAATGCCACATAATGTGCTGTAAAAATGTGACCTTCTTAGACCCCAAGAGTCTTGCTCAATACCATGAAATCCTACGCAGAGTCATTCTGGTCTCAACCCATACATTTCAACAGGCTAACCGTGCAATCCTAAAAACATTTCTCTGGAAGTAAGCCCCACTGATTCTGAGGTTGAGATGCTCAGGACTGCACTGTTAGACCATAATAACTCCGCAAAGGACGGTACTGTTACAGTGCCATCTTAAGCAGAGGTACACTAAGTAAACTGAAGTCAAATGTAAGCATGTAATTCTGCTGAAGACTGTACAGTTAGTTAGGAGGAGTGCCAATCTGGACACAGGAACTTAAAATTAAACTGATCCAAGGCCTTCTTAGCCACTCAGTGAAGACTTTCAGGAAATACAGAATAATTAATAAAGAACAATTTGAAAGGAAAGGAAAGGAAAGGAAAGGAAAGGAAAGGAAAGGAAAGGAAAGGAAAGGAAAGGAAAGGAAAGGAAAGGAAAGGAAAGGAAAGGAAAGGAAAGGAAAGGAAAGGAAAGGAAAGGAAAGGAAAGGAAAGGAAAGGAAAGGAAAGGAAAGGAAAGGAAAAGGTCCTGGCTTTGGAAAACAAGGAGACAATGAGGAATATCACTGACTGATACATGTTGCCAACCACACAAATGCAGCAGCAGTACATACAACCTAACTTTGCTGCTTTAACAAAAGATATTTTATGATGACTCAGGGCATCCTCAGTTTCCTACAAATTAGGCTCACCCCTATTAAGGGCTTATGACAAGAGAAGAAAAATGAGATAAAATATTACAGAAATTAAAAGACCCACTAGACATTAAGGTCTTGCACACTTATGCAAGCAAAGTAACTGAAATCCTTGTAGCATTTCTCTTTCATACACAGTTACCTTTGACTGAATCCTGAAGTTTCACCAACAAAGTTTCTCTTTCTAAAAGCAATTCTTTGCTAATGCTTGGGCGTTTTACTAGTTCCTTGTATTTCTGAAATGCTTGAAGAAGCTAGGAATAAAACAGACATGTTCTTCTAAGCAACATGCAATTGCTTCTTGTAACAGTTTATTTTATTACTAAAAGATGCAATTATTTATTCTAATTCAATAACTGGAGAATTCTGACAACGCAAATTCCAGCTAGACAAAGAATGCCAGGCGTACAGCTGCAGACGAGCAGGCCATAGAGAAAAGCCAAGGAAAGTCAACAAATCCTTCAAGGGCAGATCACAATAAAATATAACTAAAATGTGAACACTAGAAGTATGCAAAAGATTCATAAGCATAATAATCAATTTAAGCAGTAAAAACATATCAGCAGCATTTAGCCACCCTCCATTAGCCACTCTCAAAAGCTCTGAAGCTTTGTTTCCAGCCTCAGGTAGGCTTTTAGCACTTTTTAGTTATTTATTATTTATTTAATTCAATTTGTATCCCACTCTCCCAGCCAAGGCAGGCTCAGGGCGGCTTACATTAAAAAATTAAAATACATTAAAATGCAAATTCATTAAACACAATGAACACTGTAAAAACTTGCAGATTTGTTCTTCTACAGCAGTGCCTCCAAAATCTGAGGTACTGCATTTTTCAAGATTAAAAAGTGGTGGCACACTTACGGTTAAATCTATCTACAATAATCAGCTGATTCCTAGAACAGCAAGGAAATGTGCCATTCGTTAACACCGCTCTCATCATTGCCTAATCAGTCACAGAGCAGGGATGGGACAGAATTTTCTGGTGAAGCTTCTAGGATTCTTCTACACCCATAAGCTGCATTAGAGAAAATTGGTACCTCTTCTTGCAGTAATGCCACCCACAGACTGGAGGTGGGTGACAGAAACCAACTCTACATGGCACCTCCCTGATCTGGAGGAAGTATCCAACATTGCAGTTTTTCCAGGCATGCTTTACCTCTCTTGAGGTGTGCAAGCCCTGTCACACAACCAAGAATCACTGAGCTAGAAGTTAGACTATGCACTGTTTCTTCTACATGTACCCTCAGATGTGTAGTTATGCCCCCAATAAAACAATCATATTAATTAAAATAAACTGTTCACCTGCTGTGGACTGTCTTGAATTTCTGAAAGAAACTTCTTCAGTTTACTTGCTATCTTCTGTTCTGCTGGAGCAATAATTCTTTCATATTGACATACGGCTGCTTTCCACAAAGGCTAGGAGCAATGGGAACGCTTTAATCAAAATTCAAATATCAAGCACCAGCAGAACAAGCATACAATGAATATAAGATATAAGCATTATACCTCAGTGTAGGGATTATAGTGTACAGGATTCAAACCAGCGAAGGGCTCAAACACCTGAGCAAGGTGCAATGCTTGCTGTTCACCAGTTGGCAAGAAATAGGTAAGTTTCTCATGGAGGGTTCTAATAGTTAGCACCTAGAAAAGAAACACAACATTTTGACAATTTCTAACAGCATCAAATACTATGAGCAGTTAGAGAGATGCCAATACCATTCAATCCAAAACAGTTAGAAAAAGCTTCAACAAATGCAACATCCAATGAAAGTATATTTATCCCTTATAAAATAAATCAACACAGAGACTACAGTAACTAACTCTTATGGTTAAGCTATTACATAACTGCGTACTGCTATAACAATTGAAGTAATGTTCAAAAATATAACTCAAGCCTATGAGAATTCCCGTCCCTGTAAATGTCATGCACTTTGAAATGCATTTCACAGAAACCTAAGCCAGGCTTTCCAGTGCCTCAGAGTCCTTCTCAGCACTGTAACCCATGCTTCGTTTTAGCTGGAGACCCTGGAGTCCAGCAGTGGGATTGTCCACAGAGAGAACAACTGCCCTTCCCTATAGCACTGGATTCTGTCCATATACAAATATATGAAGCTGCCTTCATATCGCATCATCCTGTCCTATATTGTCTATTCAGCCAGTGGCTCTCTATGGTGGTTAATATTCCTGCTCTGTTAGCAAAAACCGTTAGCTACTGATTGAGGAAACAGAAGCATGGGATCTCATTTTTTTTTTTTAAGTGTTCTGTCATCAAGCTGCAGTCCCTCCCCATGAGAAAACATTTAATTTAAAAAAAACTTTAATTACTTCTACCACTCCAAAAAGTGCAAAACATAGCAAAATATACCTCCTCAAGTCGCTTGCCAAGTTTGCCCAGTGTTTCAGGAATGTATTTCTCATCTTGCCACAAGTGTGGGGTGTAACGTTGCCACAGTTGCCCCGTCAGGTGATCGCAGGCTGCCAACCAATGTTCACAGATCATGATGCCAGCCTTCAGATTTTCTTTCACAATGTGAAAGGCATCCTCCCACAGATTTAACGTTCCTAACTTCTTCTGAACAAATCTTCCAAGAGAGCCAGCTGAAAAAAGATATATACACACAAATCATCCCAATTAATTTCAGCACAGCAGACGACAAATGCACAACCCTCACTGAATGATATTGATTTTTAAAGCTCCACAGAATGGCAAGGCGCTGCTGAAGGAGAAAGATTCTACATGCTGGTTTTCAGTGCTTTAAAGGGCAACACAAGTACTCTTATCCTTGCACAATTCAGCCTGTAAAGTACAATGACAGCCAACAAATTATGTGGGCACAGCAATATACCATAAGAAATGGCTAGAAACATGAATTAAGTTATAATCACGAACAGCCCTCTTTCACTGCTGATGACTGGAAAGACTGCGTCCTGGCTAAATGATGACTGGAAATGAGGGGACAGGAGCATTCCTTCAGACTGGTGAAGTGCACTGAGATGAATATAGATAATTCAGGTCAATATAACACAAACTTCATATCTTGGGTTTGTCATACTGGAGAGATTACAGACTGGACACCTTGAGCCTTTTACAATCTAAAGTTGTTATTCAGTTATCACTACAAGGAACTCTGAGGCGATGCCAAAGTTAAACAACAACAACAAAACCCCCAGTTGATGACACCTAGGCAGAAGCAAGCTTTTTTTGGAACCCCCAACGGCAGCACACTTCTCAGCCTGCACATAATAAATATAGCACCCAGGGCTATCTTGACAAGGAGTGAGGAACACAATACCCAAGTCTTCATTATTTTGACATTAAACATCTTATTAGAATGCTGGACTAAGATCCAGGAGACCCAGGTTCAAATCCCCATTCTGCAATGGAAGACTGCTGGGTAACCTTTGGCCAGACACAATCTCTCAGCACGGGGTGGCCAAACTGTGGCTCGGGAGTCGCATGCAGCTCTTTCAAGCGTATTGTGCAGCTCCTGGCAGGGCGGCTGGGGAAGCTAAATAATATCATTGGACAAATATATATCATTGTCAATATCTGCTTTTACCACTTTTGTTATTTTTGGCAGTCTCATTTAATGTTAATAAAAAGCAAATTTGCATATTTACCAGTAAAAATGTGTAATATTTGTTTATATCTTGCGGCTCTCAAACATCTGACATTTATTCTATGTGGCTCTTACGTCAAACAAGTTTGGCCACCCCTGTCTCAGCATAACCTGCCTCCCAGAGTTGTTATATATTTATTTATTAATTCAATTTGTACCCTGCACTCCCCGTGAGCAGGCTCGGGGCGGTCTACACAGTATTGTTGTGGAGATAAATGGAGAAGCCAATTTGTGTCCCCACTGTGAAGAAAGGCTGCGCATAAATAAAGTAAAGGAATAGCAGTCTTACTCCATTCAGTCTATATCCACTGAAGTCCATGGGCTTAAACTTGAAGTAACTCTGTATAAGACTGCTCTATAAGTGATGATTACAGTCCTACACTCATTTTCCTGAGAGTAAGCCTATTAACATCAATGGGTCTAAGAATGGGTTTAGAACTGCACTGTTATTAGCTCAGTAAACCACAGATTACAACCACATCTGCAACCACAGATGCCCTAAATTAGAAAGTGCCATGCCTGTGTTCAGCCTATCCAGCTTCCCCTTCTCTAGTATTGTAGCCAAGAGGGAATCACACACTGCACAGAATCCATGGAGGAAAGGAATAATGCTGACTGCAGGGATCCCTGCTCCACATACTGTCCTGTTTCAGATAATTTTTCTGTCACTTCCTATGAAGCCTTAACGTGCCAAGATAAAAATGCTGAAAATTTCCCTGCAAACTCACCCTATGGATAAAACCTTAGTGAATAGGGGTTAGGGGAGATAGCCGTGGAGCACAACACAGAGATGGCAGACTAAACTGTAAACAATGGCTACTCTTTACACAGCAGACTACCTTTCAAACATTTGTTTACCATAAATCATGAATGTTACCTATGACATCCAATAGGTTTTGCATGCGTAGCTGTGGGAAAGGTTCATGCTCAGTTTGTCTCCATACATCATCAACAGTATCTTGTGTCGTCTCCACTAAATCCACAACTTCAAATAAAGACAAGCTGTCCAAGTTGTAATAGTCCTGTAAGCACAGCACATGTTTAAAGACATGATCACATACAGTGAAGAGAAGGTAGCAATCCTTAAATCGGTCACTCAGGAACATTTCTACGAAAACAGCATATCTGATTGAAGAAACTGGAATTTAAATGTTTTGGGATCTTCCCATTTTAACTGCTTATTACATGTGGTTAATTACTCTTCCCACTGTCATGTATCATTTAATTATTTGGAAACCTTTCAATGCAGAACAAACTGTAAGAAGCCAGAAACAGCAGTAAACTAATATATCTTTGTTACTGATGAAGTCTTATAGAATTACCAACTTCTACTTTTCCATGACTAAAAGCTTGCGCAGCGCTGACCTAAAAGCCCCATTTCCTTCCCAATGTCTGACAATAAGGACATGAATTCTTCTTCCACCTTGATGTTTACTTGGTGACAAGAGCCTCATATTCCCAGCACAGCACCTCACCAACAATCACTGATTACAAAGACTTCATTCAAC
Organism: Gekko gecko; assembly: GCA_029375565.1. Classification (NCBI taxonomy): domain Eukaryota; kingdom Metazoa; phylum Chordata; class Lepidosauria; order Squamata; family Gekkonidae; genus Gekko; species Gekko gecko. The sequence continues at coordinate 27,416,187 of JAPDNY010000004.1, read as the reverse complement.
CAAAACTGTATCGCCGCAAGGGACAATTCAAACAAACAATCTCACTGATGTTAGTGGGAACTATAAATGATACATGCTGCACCACTCATTTATAAGTATTTGGAGGGATAGAGCCAGATGCTAAGGATCCTCTGATATTTGAGACAACCTGATTTCTGCAATGAGTAAAAAAAAAATCCAATGGACAAATGCTCACTGACCAGAATTCATTATCTGTACTGTCCTTACTTAAAGATTCACAGTATCACTGCAGCACACTACGACCGGTAAAAGCCAGTACCAGTAATGAGCACAGTATAGTGAGACATCTTAGAACAGTGATGTCAAACTCATTTGTTACAAGGGCCGGATCTAAGATATATGTTACTTTGTTGGACCAAGCCACATGTGCCATAAAATGTAATATTGGGTACCAAAGATATAAACTGCGTCTTACAGCTGGTAAGCTCCAAATTGGTGTATCCCCACTGCAAGGCCCCATGGGCTGGGAGGGGAGTTCAGAGGAAAACCCATATGGGCAGACTGGAGACCCAGCAGTGTAGCACTAGGCAGCTGCTCCCATACTGCTTGACAGCTGCAGATGAGGTTGTTTCACCATGCTGAAGCCACAACTGGAGTCTCCTGTGCCCTGCCTTGCACTAGTTGTTTGCAGGCCACATAAGAGCTCTGGACAGGCCAGTTCCAGCCCCTGGGCCTTATGTTTGACATCCCTGCCTTAGAACATGCAACAAGAGCTCCCCTATTACTTTGATTCTAAAAAGGTAAAGAGCATGTGTTTGTAGAGCTCAGTCTTTCAGAGCTGGCTATACAAACTCAATGGGCATGTGGAGCTGTGAGTGGTGGCTGACTTGCAGACTGCCATGTGCAGAAGTCTGTTCACAGAAGAGCTCTGCCAGATTACATCAATGCTTTTTGCAAATACTGCATCCTGTGTCCTACGGAGGTCAACCAGATACCTACACTAACGGGCATTTCCCACCTGCTCTCTTTTTGTTGCAGCCCTTTGTATTCCTCAACAACCCAGTTCTGAGGCTTTCAGGACCCATTGGAACAGCAGGGCATGTGGCGCAGGGAGATGCTTAGGGAGAGAAGCTATGCATGTCAGGAGCACATTCATAAGCAGCCATGTGCTCTTTGCATACCCTCTATACTTTGATGTGTTTTAACACATATTCCACCATGCAGGTATGCATAACGTTACGAACAGAATAAACTACGCACATATGCAATGGCTTCAAACAGTTCTTTAAAATGAGAGGCTCTCTCCTTGCTACACAGTTTGCTTCCATGTTGTGCTCGTTCTGTCCAGAACTGAAACTCATCATTTGGAGAAAGTATTGCTAGGAAGAAAAAGAAAGAGGAATTTGTTCCAGCAGACACAACATGTTACCTTGAAGAAAACACTGAGCAAGTTAAAGGAATGCTGAAGTTCCAGAATTCAGTTGAGTCCATTTCTATCACCAGAAAGTAAAGCAGTAAACCAAAAAAACACTATGAAATGTACCCCTTACTGAATGTAACATATCTGTTTTAGAATATGAAGTGTGAATGCCAGCAAAAAACAACAAATTACTTAGCACTGAAGCGTTAAACCACGACAGTAAAGACACTCATTTGGAAGCAAGTTCTGCTGAAATCAAGGGAACATACTTCATCTGAGCGTGACGGGGAGAGTGGGTGGAACCTCCAAGCTGTACACAGCATGTCTGCTTCAGACCAACATGGCTATAAATGGGCAAAAACTGGGAAAATGCAGTTTGGTTTGGGGCTCATAGCGCACCCAGTTTGTGAACCACAAACCGTCATAAACTTTTAGGAGCAAAACTAACTGGTTCGGTTTGTGAGGTTCGTGGTTCTCTAGAACAGCCCCCTAGCGTGCTAGAGTCACCAGACTCACAGGGGATCGCCAACTGACTCTCCTCTACCTGCCCTCCACGTTTGGTGAGGATTGGATTTATAGGGTCTGAGTTAACAGCCCTCCAAAAAAGGTGCCCCCAGGAAAGTGCTTTCTGGGGAAATGACCGCCTGATTGACGTAATTGCTGCCACAGAAAATATGCATGATCCCTTGTTGGCCTATCACTAGATAAAGAGAAGGCCTTTGATAGATTGTCCTGGGAATTCCTGTACTTTGCACTGCAATCTTATACCATGCCCATAGAATTTATTAACTGGGTGAAGATCCTCTATAATAAGACTTGCTGTAGAGTATGTACTAATGGACTATGCTCAAACAGTTTCACTATTTCCCTTGGCACACAGCATGGTTGTCCTCTCTCACCCCTCCTATTTGATTTAGCTCTTGAACCCTTGGTATATGCCATTCAACAAGCAGAAGGCATCAAAGTTGTTAAGGTATGGGATAAGGAATTTAAGCTTATGTTGTATGCAGACAATACAATGGTTTTTCTGTCAGATCCTGAACATTCCTTACCTTATGGACCTTATTACTGACTCTGGGGAGTTATCAGGATATCATATCAATTGGAATAAATCCCATGTCCTATCTCTCATAAACAGTGGCCATTTGATTTTGATGCTGAATTTATTGATTTTGATGCTGGTATTTATATTCCAAGAGATATTTGCTCCCTTGTTCAAATGAATATGGATTGGATTCTGGAACAGGTTTCTCAAGATCTCAGCAGATGGACCTCCCTAACAATGAGCTTCTGGGGTGAAATTAACACCCTTATAATCCCACACATCATCTATATCCTGAGAGGACTCCCAACACATATTTCCCTGAAGTTTTTTTGTAAAAATTGATTCTCTGTTCCAGAAATGTATTTGGAGCCCCTCAGGTAGGCCAAGAATTGCACATAAAAAACTTCAGCTACCTATAGAACAGGAGAGATTTAATATCCCTAATCTGTGCCAATACCATCCCACCTTTCTGCTTTCTAATGTACAATACTGGACTTCAGTTCCTGTCCAGGAAACACCTGATTGGGCTCACTTGGAAATCACCCAGCTTCATGCTCCATGTAAGCGGGCTGCTGTGAGCTCTACCCATTTAAATTATCCAAAAGTTTATTCACTTGTAATTGAAGTTGCTAGGTCAACTTGGCGTATGATTGACACTCATTTGGCTTTTGGCCCTTATACTCACAGAGATCTAACAATCTGGAAAAACCCTAGGATTAGGATAGGGAATAAAGGTTGGGGTTTAGTACACATCTCAGCTAATTGGATCAGGGGATGACTTTAAACCATTTGACATTTTGTCCACAGAATTTAATCTCCAGTCCATAGCCAGTTGGCAATATAAGCAACTAAAACATTGTCTGTCTTTGCTTCTGGGACTAGAAGCTTCCTCAGTCTCAGAAAAACTCCCCCCCCCCCACACACACACAGTTTTGCCTACTTCCATTCTTAGAAAACTTTCCTAGGTAACTCATCCTTATATATAACTTTCTAAATCATCAAACCAAATTTAATTTGGATTATAGCTACTCCCAGAAGAACCTAGAACAAAGCACTCCAGTTCAACCAGCCCAATGGCAAACTGCACTACAAGCCATTAAATCTGCCTCCATGGACTTATGACTAAGGCTTATTCATCAAAAAACTCTCTTGTGAGTGTACTGGTACATACTAAATTCTATCACGTTGGTCACACTGAGAATGATTCCTGTTGATGCTGCCAGCAATCTGGGGCTAACCTCATTCACATGTTTTGGAATTGCTCTAATATCACACATTTCTGGCAGGAAGTTACATCCAGGATCGAACTCACATTAGCTGCTAACACACACTTCACAGCCAATAATCTAATCCTAGGATATATACCAACTCTATGGGCACTCTTGAAATACCACATATTTTGGATCCAAAGGGCAGCTTTAGTTGCTAAGTGAATCATTTTACAATACTGGAAATCTGAAGTATCTCCCTCTATAGATCTCTGGGTCAAAGATATGATAGACCTTTCTGCAAAAGAGAACAGCATATAACAGGTGAAAAGTTCCCAGAACCTTCACCTCCATTTGGCACGAATTCTTGTACCTCTTCATGGAATATCTCCTCACCTTTATTCCCTGTTTAACTGAATCCATACTGTTGCACCTTACTTTCCTAACCTACACTCCTGCCCTACCTCCCCCCCACCTTTTCTCTCTTAGAGACACATTAGGGAAGAGGGAGGGGGCTGGCTACATGTGGCTTTCCGTGTTAACTTTTTGTGTTAAAACAATAAAAATCTTAATTAAAAAACTTGAGTGTGCTAGATTATTGTAATCTATTTTCAATTTTAATTGCACTGTATATAAATATCAAAGCTATATACCTTGAACGTCATCTTCCCGGTATTTTGCTCCTTTTTCAGCATTATCTGTTCTTCTCAGAAAAGAACTCAATCCTGCCTCTAATTCATGCAAAAGATTCTGGAGTTTGGGATCAAAATCTTTACTCCATTTCTCATCCTGCAACAAAGTGAATAATAATGTAAGCTGTCTATAACAACTGTGTATTTTAATATTTACCTGTAATAATGATGTGAGCCGCTCTGAGCCTGCTGCAGCAGGGAAGACGGGACAGAAGTCAAATAAAATAAATAAATAAATCCCACTAAACTTTGAGGAGCTGGATACTCCCTCTTGCCCCTCCTACTGCACTCTACACACCCTATAAAAATTTCATTCCCAGAGGTCAATAGACCCTCTGAAAGAGAATACAGGGCAAACTAGGGGTCTAAAGTGGGAGAGGGAAAATCAGCATAAACCGCCACCTCCTCTTTTGCAAATGGAAGTGCTATTCCATTGAAGGAACTGTGAGGTTGGATACATGCCAATGCTTGGGGGCTACCTATCTGATAACGTCATTGTCAAGATGTAAACATGGAGAATAAGCTTTCACACTCTTTAAAATATATAGCTTTCACAAACTGCAGCACTATCATTACCAATATTTATATTTACTTCTAATTTCAAAGGGACCAAATTCAAAATAACTCCGCAGCCAAAGTAAGCTTTTGAAAAGTTCACAATAATTGAGGAGTTCACAAAAGTTCACAATGTGAGTGATCAAATAATGTTGATGTTTGTTAAATAATGACTGCCAAATAAATTTGATGATTGTCAAATAATCTGATTATTGTTAACTACCATGGGATCACTGAGGAAAGGCCTGCTACAAATGTTTTAAAATATAAATTAAATTAAAAATATAACATTTTCTTGAAAACAGAAAGTTGGTTACCATAATTTAACAGAACATGTCAAGTTATTAGTCTGATGTTATTACTCTTTATAACTTTGATGTAAAAACCTAGAATGAATGAAAACCACTGTACACTTGTAGAATGTAGCCAACATGCGGAAAAAAAAAATCTTTTGAAATTTATTTTGGGTACTTACCTTTAATAGTATTGGTGCAAATACCTGTCGCACTGCTTGATAAAGCATATTGATAGGCGAATCTAACATAGATGATACAAGAATATTGGTATGAAGATTATCTTCTGTGATAACATCTGGTCTCAGTTTGAAGAATACCAATATTTTATCATTTGAATTACCAGCGTCAATCTGTATGGTTAGGAAATGCAAATACTCAGATTTAGCATACTCATTGTGGTTCTGCCCAGCATTTCCCAAACTGTAGTATTGGGATGCCTGAGGTTTCATGAGGATAAACAAAGAACTTTGCAAACCCTTTGCAAGGACAGCCAGTTAACACAAAAGGGAGTCTTCTCAGTTTTCTAAGAACAAGGCAGGGCTGTAGAGGCCAGATGCCTCTACAGGGCATACAGAGTCTACCCTGATCCCTTTAAAAAGGGGCTGTCTGGCATGATTGGGCCAGTAAGGGAGAAAGGGAGAACAGGGGAGGGGCCACAAAAATCAAATCAAAATAGGGATCCTTGTGTTGCTATTTGAGAGCTGCTGGCATAATATTATAGTGCTGATTTAAGCCTGGGGAGATCAAAGTCTATATATCATGAAACTCACTGAATGAGAGCATCAGTACTCTCACTCAGTCTAACCCACCTTACAGGGTTGTTGTGAAGATAAAATGGAGGAGACAAAAGGAATGTATGCCAGCCTAATTTCTTTGGAGGCTGGATAAAAATGTACTAAATACCGTAAGTTCATAAAGCACTAAAATGACAAATACAATAGATAAGATTTTTCCCACATGTTCAGTGATATAATGTGTGTGTGTGGGGGAGAAGAATGGGGGAACAAAAATTCAAATACCATGATAACACACTAGAGAAAATATATCACCGTTGCAAGACTATAAAATGAAACAAAGAAAAAATCAAGCTTGGAAAGATATGCTTCTGTTTTTAATCATGATGGACAAGAGAGTGGCTAAGGTAGTATGTGAAGAAAAATAATTCCATGCATATGGAACAAGAAAAAAGCAACATAGAGACATCAGGGAATCAGGAGGCTTTTTAAAATGAGCGACGACAATGCAGTGGGAATAGAGTAAAAATGTTAAAATATGTGGGGGGAAATTGTACATTATATACAAGGGTGGCTTGTACATTGCTGTGAATTAAATTAATAGAAGCAATAGTATCTTGTATACACAGGACTCCTTATAACGTGAGACAACTGTGTGATCCACTCCCCCAAAGAACCCCAATGGTCTATCAATAGGTTTTAAATTATAAACTAAGGATCTGGCATAACTACTTTATGTAAAAGGTATCCCAAACATGCACACATATACATAAGGTACCAAAATTAGATTATCTATTTATTTGAAATAGTTATAATTACACTTTTAATCACTGTTCCTAAGGCAGCTTCACAAAAAGACAGGCAATAAAAAAGACCAACACAATGGCAATTTAAAAAAATGAAACAAGATGAGATCAGATTTTAATCAGTTTTGGCCAGAAACATTCAGAAAACAGTCCATACAGTCCTACCAGAATTCTTTGCAAGAACCCAAGAAAACAAGAGATGACACACACACACACACATCGAGAAAGTTATATTTCATTTCCCCTTCTTCTTCACCATGGCAATGCCATCCTGGGGAAAACTTGGCTTGTTGAAGACTGGCTCATGGCACACTGTTAAGGACCTGGAGAAGGGGGGGGACTGCAAGCTTGTAGTTTTGAGCCCAGTAGTATTTTAAAGGCCAACAATATTTTCAGGGTATAAGCTTCTGAGTGTCAAAGATCCCTTCAGTTTTTGAAAGCTTATACCCTGTAAATCTTGTTGGTCTTTAAAATGCTACTGCTCTTGGTATCTACTGCAGACCAACAGGGCAAACTGCCTGAAATTGGATTACAGCCCAGTGGCACCTTAGAGATCAACACGATTTTCAGGATATGAGCTTTCGAGAGTCAGAGCTCCCTTCATTAGATACCCCAGGGAGGTATCTAGAGTAGGGAGCCATGATTCTCAAAAGCTCATATCCTGAAAATCTTGTTGGTCTCTAAGGTCCTATGGGATTCGATTCTAGCTCTTCCACTGCAGATCAACAGAGCTACCCTGTCAAGTAGGGATGCCAGCCTCTGAGTGGTCACCTGAGGATCCCCTGGACTTACAGCTCATCGCTAGGCTACAAAGATCAGTTACTGCCCTTGGGGAAAAATGGATCCTTTGAAGGGTGGACTCTATGACTAAGTTCCCTGCCCCCCCCCAAATCTCCAGGAGTTTTCCAACCTTGATCTGACAACCTTACCCCTTTATCCCCCTCTGGTTGACAGGGGGATCTGGCAACCCTAAGGTCCCTCTGAAACCACCTGAAGCTTGTAGCAGACAACAGAAATAGACCTTCCTGGCAAACACATCTTAAGAGTCCAGACAGGAAGCCAGGCCCATAGCTATAGTGGGGCTTGGGGGGTGCTCTGCCCCCTTTCTTAAAGGCACAGCCCCATAAGAATTTCTCTTGTAAATGTTTTTTTCAATAACTGAAAAACATTTTTTTAAGCATGCGCTCCTTTAAGCAGAGTGGGGTGCGGTAGTTGACTAATCCCCACACTGAGCGAGGGGGTTGGAGTAGGTGACCTCTAGGATCCCTTCTAACCCTGTGTCAAGAAACTGGTCTCCTTTAAGACAGTTTTTCTGCCTAAGTGTTTGCTTTCTTGACTGTAGAAGTCATTGCCCCCACCTGCCTGCTTGCTATCAGAATTGTTGCTCAGATTGGCAGAAGTGATTAACTTGCAGCAGCTGAGAGCTGTCATCTAAAGTGGTTGACAGCTTGCAATTTATAGATCTATCCTGGTAACAGGCTTTTGTTGGCCAAACGGCTTTTCTTTCTGCACTGAGAACTTCAGCCCCACCAGAAAAAAAATTTGCCCCACAAGCCAGCAGAAAAATAAACCAGGAGCCCCACTGGCATCCTAAGTAAAGACCACCACGAAGTACAACCCAACATGAACTTTTGCAATTCGGGGCCGCTTCATCTGCCGCCTGGGAAGATACACCCCCCAAGTCACTCAGCTTCCGCCAGCCACCCGGGGTCTCCGGGACTCCAGTTCCAGACCCGCCCCCTGGTGAGGCGCTCTCTCCGGCGGGGCGACGCGACAGTGACCGCGTTGCTCCGCTTGAGCTGCGGCTGCCCCGCGCCAGACGTCCGTTACCTTTCGGGAGACGACAAGCTGGCCTTGCGAGTGCCCCACCGAGAGGAGAAACTCGTTGCCGTCGTCCAGGAAATTGGCCAGCTCCGGGCTGGCGGAGAGGGCGTCGAGGCTGGCGGGCGGCGGCAAGCCGAAGTAGTTGGCGGCGGTGGCCGCGACGAAGAGCTTCCTCTTGTCGCCGTCCCCGTCCAGAGGCATGGCGGCGGCGGCGGCGCCAGAGGCTCAACCTGCGGGAGGGAAGGAAGGAAGGGGAAAAGCTCTTTGAAACGAATCTGGAGACTTGCAAAAGAAGGGGAATCGCCTCCAGACGACGCTACAAGCGAAAGGATTAAATCGCCCTTACGGGACGCGGGGAGGGAAGAAAGCGGGGCTTGTCCTTGGAAAGGGGATTAAAACGGTGCCGGGTTTACCGGAGAGAAGACAGTTGCTCGGCATGCCACTGGGTGGAGAAGCCGGCTGGTCGTTTACGTTCTCCCCTGCGACAAGCCTCGAGGCTTCCCGGCGTCCGCGCGTTGCCAGGCCCGGTTACTATGGTAGCGGGAAAATGGCGGCCGCCGTCCCGCCGGAGCCATCAGTCACGCCCCCTTAAGGGTAGAGTAAGCGAGCGCCGCTTTCTTAGGTTTTGGTTCTATCGAGAAGCCAGGCAATCTTCTAGGCGCTGAATTGTCCCGCTGATTTTATGCAACCGAAATTGTCTTGCAGCCAAGCTGGGAGGAGGTTGTGTGTTTCCCACAAAGGAAATCCTCGGCTGGTTGCTGCTGTCCTACGTGTCCTATTTTCTCTCCCCTTCATCAGCTATGCAATCCTGAGAACACTTCCCTGGGAGCAAGCTTCATTGAATAGACCGGAGTTAGTGTCTAGTGTACCTGCTTAGGATGGCACTGTAAATGTGCTTTGGTTTCAAGCACTGCTCTAGAAAGACGATGTGATACTCTGACTGGCCTGCTGCTCTTAATAAGCCTCTGAGAAAGCGTTATCTGGTTATAAGAGAGCCAGTGGTTATGTCTAATGGTTAGAGTTCCAGTCTAGAATCTGGGTGACTCAGGTTTGAATCCCCACTCTGCCATGGAAGCTTGCTGGGTGACCCTGACACAGTCACACACACTCAATGCAATCTACCTCACATAGTGGTTGTGCAGAAGAGAGGAACAAGTCAGCCACTTTGGGTCCTGTTGGGGAGAAAAGTGGGGTATAAATGAAGTAAACGCCATTTCTTGCAATGTTTAGCATGTCATGTTTAATACTTATGTCTCCTTTCAGATTTCTACAATCCTAGTCCTATTACATTGCTTATTAGATGCCTCCTCATTCTGTTGATGGTACTGACTTACACTAGGCAGTGTGTCTTGAGTGTCAGTGAGAAAGTAACATAAATTAATCGGCAGTTGGAACTGCTATTGGTTAATTATTCGCCATCTGACTGTTTGGAATGTTTTATTAATGTTTTAACAGATTTTATCTTTTGTTTTATGGTTTTTGTACATCGCCCAGAGCCCTGCTATGGGAGAGGTTGGGTGATTCAATAATAATAGTAATTTATTGATACAGTGTTATAATTACCGGCATTGTGCAGCATATTACACTTCTCTTGTATTCATTTGAGCAGTGCATAGAAATGTCATAGATTGTACTTGCGTTTCATTGATTTCTCACTCCCCATTGTACATTTTTCCCATAGAGATGGGTGTAAGTAAGCCAAGAAACAACTTTTCATGTACAATTACACTGCAATCCTAAGTATTCCTGGAAGAAAGCCCCACTGAACAGAACTACCTGAGGAGGATTCCAAGTAGACCTGCTTAGAATGGCATTATAAAGCTGTTAGTCAGTACAGTGCCACAACACTCTTATTTCTACTATCACAAACTAAGGTTGCTTCCTTGGGGAAGTTTTGCTCATTTGGCATCCAAACGGAGCACCCACGGGATGTCATCCACTTTCTGAGTTTTCTCCTGCTTTGATGCAATCCATCTCAAACTGAGTTCAATCAGCAATTGCTAGATTGCTATGGCACAACAATATTATAACTGTCCATTACTACAAACTACCACCCCATTTGAATTGCCAGCTTTCATTTTTAAAAAAAGAGTCTGAGAATTCATAGGAGCGACTAGATCATGGCAATAGTTCATTGTAACATTACTGTGCTATAGAGTGCAAGCCTAAGACACTTTCCTGGGAAGGAAGCCCTCTGAGTAAGATTCTGAGCAGACCTGCTTAGGATCGCATTGACAGAGATCTAGCAAATGCTAACTGGGGGGAGGCAATGGCTTGGGGGCGGGGGGCAATGGCTCAGGGTAGAATGGCAGCTCTGGGGGCCAAGGCAAGAAAAGTGCAGGGGAAAGTGTGTATGAGTGTTGCTGTGGCCTAGTTCTGCCTTCCTACTGGAATTTATTGACATAAAACAGGATCCTTACTCTATCTTGGGATGCATCACAATATTTAGCATTTTTTACAAATTAAAGCTTACAATGTCACCATTTTTATTAACATACAAGCTTTGTCATCTTGTTTTGTTTTTTGTTGTTGTTCAGCCGTACAGTTGAGTCTGACACATTCCTGGGATCCAAAATCACTGCAAATGGTGACTGCAACCATGAAATTAAAAGACGCCTGCTCCTTGGGAGGAAAGCGATGGCAAACCTAAACAGCATATTAAACAACAAAAGTCCATATGGTCAAAGCAATGGTATTCCCAGTAGTACTGTATGGCTGCAAGAGTTGGACTATAAGGAAGGCCGAGTGCTGAAGAAAATAGATTCTTTTGAGTTATGGTGCTGGAGAAGACTCTTGAGAGTGCCCTGGACTGCAAGGACTGCAAAAATTCAACCCTGACTATTCCCTGGAAGGCCAGATCCTGAAGCTGAAGCTCAAATATTTTGGCCACCAAATGAGAAGGGAGCACTCACTAGAGAAGACCCTGATGCTGGGAAAGACTGAAGGTCAAAGAAGAAGGGGACGGCAAAGGATGAGATAGTTAGACAGTGTTATCGAGGCAACAAACATGAAATTAAGCAAACTCCATCTTAAAGACTAACAAACGTATTGTAGCAAAAGCTTTCAAGAGTTAGAACTCGCTTCATCGGATTCATTCAGTTAGCAGAGAGATTCATGCCCAAAGTACAAATAGCAGCAGCGCTGGTGGAAGAAGCTATTATAAACAGAAGTCAGAAGAAGGGAAGGGCTGTGGCTCAATGGAAGAGTGTTTGCTTGGCATGCAGAAGGTTCCAGGTTCAATCCCCAGCATCTCTAGTTAAAAGGAGCAGGCAGTGGGTGATGTGAAAGACTTCTGCATGAGACCCTGGAGAGCTGCTGCCAGTTTGAGTAGATAATACTGTGTTGCACTGATGGTCCAATTCAGTATAAGGCAGCATCATGTGTTCAAGGCCCAGTTGCCCAGGACAAGGATACACTGCAGAGCACTGATGGAGATCCAGTCAAAACAGTAAGTGGTCCACCCAGAGTGGGTGTGAACCATTCACAAGACTTCATCAAGTGTACCTGAAGCTGTAGGGAGAAACAATAACTTTTTGTAGTGAGCTACCCATCTTCAAGTCCCTATTGAGTTCCAGATTGGTAGCATCAAATTACAAAAAGGTAGCCGTGTTAGTCTGTGGTAGAGAAATGAAGCAAAAGTCCAGTGGCACCTTAAAGATGAACATTTTCTTTTCATATGAGCTTTTGTGAGTCACAGCTAAAATCAGCATATGAATTCAAACTTCTTACTGAAGTCCTCATTTGAAACCTTTCTCCTGAAGTTTAGTCATGTCCTGTTGTTGGTAGTGATGCTGCTGAATTCTGAATTCCTCCATGTTACAAATGGAACTGCATGCAGATTCTTTGTCCATTTCCCATTGATGTCTGCTATATTTTGGGAGAATATCCATTTAGATAAGCATCAGGATATGAATTTGCATTATAGAAAACTATGAAAACATGGATTATGATACATACTTCTAACAACATGTGCATCACAATGCACATCCACATAGCTGAAGATTATAGAAATTCAGTGTATTTCATCAGTGGAAGAACAGATCACCTGATCCAAGGAAACTACTGAAGAAGTACAGAATGAAATAAATTACATCAATCCAACCACATTTATTGGCCATGGACAGTAAAGAACCATTAATGAAACAGCTCCAGTTGCATGTACGCCAGTTGCAATCACTCGAATATGGATTTGACACACCAGGACTTTTCCCACTTCCGCTTCAGCCCACTGAACTTGCCAGCATTTTGTACCTGTTGGTCAGCAGACCTCAAGAATAGAGACAGAGGTGAAAGCCTTTATTATTGAATGTCCAAGGGAAACTGACATGCTCCCCTGATTCCAAGTGTGATTTCTATGGCAAGTCCTCAAATAGAATTTGGCAAAAAGGGCTCTAAAATAAATTTTTTAAATACTTGTTAAATCATCACTTGACAACCTTTTTGACTTGATTTCTGTTGTTTTGCATCCACTGTTGTGGAACATACCACCCCACATAAATGTCAGCTGTCCTTGAAAACTCCTTGAAAGCTCAACAGGTCCAGATTGAACCAGAAGTCAGACTGAGTTGGTGGCCACGCCTGCACAAGCATTTTCTGTAGCAGCTTCTAGATTATAGGACCAGCTTTTGGCTGTGCTTGGATTGGATTGAGAGACCCTCGAATATCCATCTACTTTTGAAGGTCTTCCAGTTAGGCATCAATACCCTCTTTATTTTGTCTGGTTATTTTCTTTCAGGAGAAAGATAAAGAGTAATCATGGAGACTTATGGTTGCCTGCTCCAGGTTGGGAAATACCTGGAGATTGGGGGGGGGGCTGAAGCTTGAGAAGGGCACTCTGCCAGCATGGATTCTAATCTGGAAGAACTGGGTTTGATTCCCCATTCCGCCACTTGCACCTGCTAGATGACCTTGGGCAAGCCATAGTTCTGGCACAGCTGTTCTTGAGAAAGAGCAGTTTGTGTCAGAGCTCTCTCAGCCCCGCCTACCGCACAGGGTGTCTGTTGTGGGGATGGGAAAGAAGTTTGTAAGCCACTCAGAGTCCTTTGGGTAGTGAAGGGCAGGGTACAAATCCAGTCTCCTCCTCTTCTTTATGGAGGGACTTCAATAATGCCATCAGGTCCACCTCCCAAAGTGGGCATTTTCTCCCGGCTGAACTGCTCTCTGTCGCCTGGAGATCTGTTGTAATAGCAGGAGATCTCCAGCCACCACCCGAAGACTGGCAACCTTGTGAGGAGACTTCTGGTCTGGAGAAGAGGTTCTTTCCACTAATGTTGCGTTTTTACGTTTGACGATGGGCTATTCTTTGTTTTATTGATTCAATGTGGTTTTAAGGTTTCGTATTGCAGAGAAAGGAGGAGCAGAAATGCTGCAAAATAAGATAAAGCGCAGTTTCTGCTCATTCCCCGCAGGACAAGCCGCGTGTTCCAAAATCCGCCCTTCCTGCTGTAATGGTGCGGGAGCCTTGTCCTCTCCGGAGACAAAAACCGTTGGACACACCTCCTAAAACAGTAAAAAAAGAAATCGACATAAGGTGATGATCCATTTAAAAGTGCGCGAAATGCTCAAGTAACCAACGAACTATTGAGTTAGCCTCCCCACCTCCGTCCCGTCCCATCGCTGACCTCCTCCCGTGCGACGGTTGCGTACCACAGACGCCGGAGGAGCCCGTCTATTACTTAGGCCCCGCCCCGTCTATTAGCTCCGCCCCCTGAAGGGCGGGGCTACCGTAGCCACGCCCAGACCCGGTCGGAGGCTGGCCCAGGCACGCCGCTGTCACTTCCTGCTCCCACCTCCCCGCTCCAGGACGGCGCAACGCGCTCGCCTCTCCGTCTCTGTTCCTTGCCGGCGTCGCCCCCGCCCGGTCTCGGCACATTCGCGCCCCCTGCCCCGCCGGGAAGGGGCGAAGCGAGCGGGACGGCCGCAGCGGTAGCCCCCCCTTCCCCTCCAGGCCGGCCGCAGCAGCTGGGAGGAGAAGGAGGCGGAGGGGCTCGCGTGAGGGGGCCACGGCCGAGGGCCCGGCGGCTGCCCTCCTCGAACCGGCGAGATGCCCGTGAAGAAGAAGCGCAAATCCTCCGGGCAGGCGGGCGACGAGACGGGCCTCAAGAAATGCAAGATCAGCAGGTACCGGCCGCCCCGGCCCAGCTCTCGCCGGGGGCGGGGATTCAGGCACCCTTGCGCCGCTCGCTCTGCCGCCGCCGCCGCCGCCTCCATGATGCTTTCTGGGACTCTCGTCCTCGAGCGAAAGGAAGCCTCTGATTTAAGGCCGGGGGGGGGGTGGAGGAGGAGAAGACGCTTCCCTGCCTTTCCCCGCCTCTGCTCACCTCCCCTTCCTTTTCCCGTGCACCTTCGGCAGCGGTGTCTACCTAGGGGCACTCTGCCAGCTCTCGTCTTCTAGCCTGCCCCAAACGAAAACATTGTCATAAGGTTTTTTTTTACTCTTTTGCATATTTTATCTCCCCCCCCCCAATTTTTCTATATGGGGCTGGCATCCAGTTTCTCCCCAGGTTCGTTCTCTGTCTGGCAGTGGCTCTACAATGGAGGTCATTGCCTACTACCCGATCCTTTTAATTGGAGATGTTCTCTGTGCAGAACATCGCCCCTCCCCAGCACACACACACACACACATACAATGTGATGTTTCTAATGAACACACAAAGCCAGATCAGGGGTCTGTCAAGGTCAAGGTTGCTTGCTTGAACTTGCAATGACTGTCCAGGCTCTCAAACTGAGGTTTCTTGCCTCACCTGCTCTGATCCTTTTTAACTGGAGGTGCCAGGAATTGAACCTGAGACCTTCATGCAAAGCAGTCGCCCTGCCACTGAGTCAGAGACCTTGCTTTGTGAAACGCCACGGATGTTGTGAAAATAGCATACCCAGATGAGTTGCCATTTAGGTCTCTGTTTCCAGTAGGCTTTTCTCAGCCTGTAGTGATGATTCAAAGGAGGGATGTGGTTTTGTACTAAGAGATGCGCAGTGAGGGAAATGGATGGTTGCCTGTATTTAACATGGCCTGGCGGCACTTTCTTTGTCTCTGCAGTCTGTGGATCTCCACTTCTCAAGGTGCTTGGATTTATGCCTCTGACCTCTGGTCGGCCTTGCCGCTTTGTTCAGTTGCATGGTACCAGGACTTGATAGCTCTTCTGAAGTGGGAGGCTCCCAAATTCCTCACAAGTCTCACCTCCCCCCCCTTCCAAAAAGACACATCACTCTTTGTTTAAAATAGAGGGCTTGGTATATAGGGTGCTTTATAGTGTAACGTGAAGGAAATCCCTGTCCCAAGGGACTGATTTTCAGTCTGCCTTCAAACCTATTTCTGTGGGATACGCTGTCTTCCATCTGCCTGTCTCATTGCTATCTTGTATACATTAGTACTTTGCTCCAGGAAGCAGTAACTGGCAGGCCAAAGAACTTATCATTCGCCTTCAGGATCGCCCCCCCATTCCAAGGGCACATCCCCTGTCATATCCTGAACCAATTTTTTCTGTGTGAACTAAGATGCAGAGAAGGGTCTCTTCAGTCTGTGCTTCTGTCCAAACAGCAACCCAGTTTATGTCTGTCCTCCTTTACATCTCAGCTTCTGGCTTAAAGTGGAAGATGCCCGGAAGTTAGGGGAAGCTAGCTGAGATGGAAGTAATGGGAGAGCTCTGATGCAGCCTCTGTGTGGAGGGGTGTAGATTGGGCTTCACTTTGGCTTAAATAGTTTGGCCTGGGCAAATGCCACTGGGCTTTTCATCTTTGCTTGGCTCTGCTTTCAGCAACTCACTTATAATCAAGGTGTGTGTGCTGCACCATACCACTGATATTACGGGGAAGTTTCCTCAGGATCTCAGAACAGCAGTTTTACAAGGCTGGGTAGAATGTATGCAATGGGGCTGTCCCAGTCTGTTCTTGAAAACCTCCATGGAAGGAAATCCTTAAAATCTTTCTAGGTGGTTTTGCTTTCATGGTATGCTTACATGCTTACCTATCCATATCTACTTGGAAGTAAGTCCCCATGATGTTCATTGGTGCTTGTTCCCAGGTAAGCGAGCATAGGATTATACTCTTATCTCAAACTGCATTGAGAAACCCTGATCTAGTTCCTATAGGCTATTTTTATGCTGAATCCAAAAGAGTAACTTTTGCTCTATTGGTGATGATGCTGGTATAGCTCATCTCTAGGTAGACTGTCTTCTTACCAGTTCTAAATTGATAAGCATGCCCTTAATAGTTTGCTTATTGCAGAGCTTTCGTTTTGAAACACATGTTGTCAGGTCAGTCAGGTTTCAGAAAAGTGTGTTCTGTTCGCCCTGACCTGGATAGCTCAGGCAAGCCAGATCGTCAGAGCTCAGAAGCTAAGCAGGGCTGACCCTGGCAAATATTTGAATGGGAAACCTCCAAGGAATACCAGGGCCGGGAGGCAGAGGCAGGCTATCAAGCCACTTCTCTGAATGTCTTCCATGCCCCAGTAGGAGTCGCCAGAGATCGCCATGACTTCCAGGCATGGACACACACACACCAGAAGAAAAGTGTGTTCTTTAGTTGTTGTAGATTTTCCAGGTTGTGTGGCCTTGGCCATGTGTGTCTTCCACAGTGTCAAAAGCGATGATGCTAGTGAAAGCCTCTTTGTCTAGAACCTTCGTGGGAGGAATGGCTAAATAATTCATGCACACCTGCAGAAATGACTCAGTGCTTATACAAATTGGCAAGTGTCATTTCTGATAAACCATTGTTTAGCCCATTGTCTTCCAAACTCCACTGACAGTCTGATTCTAAAACTTGCTGCCGCGGTAAGGGAGGGGGGGACTCGCTTAAGGACGGCACACAAGTCACCGAAGTGATATGAGGAAAGAGCTTTGCTTCTTCTGTTAGCATTGGAGATTAGGAACAGCAGCACCTGTGTTCAGGGCCAGAGGGAATGTTGCAGTGAAAGACAGTCCGGGTTGCCAGGCTGCAACTCAAAAGAAACATCTTCTCTCGAATGCCCTGACAGCCAAGAGAAAGATTCCACTGCCGGTCTTCTCCCCGTTCCAATTGTCCACTTCTCCTTGGCTTGTTAAGGGGAAGAATTTCTCAGCATGGAGGCATTAAAGCGGGGAAGATAGGGGCAGGTCATGACTGCATAGCCTGCGGCACTGACGCAATGAGGCAGGGGTTTCCACAGACAATATGAGACGAAAGGCAACCGTGCCCATCTGCACACTTAACACAGTCATACCAAAATCACAAGTCATTAGTAGTAATAATAGTGTTCTTTTGTTCTGTATTAGGTGCATTCCTTGGTGGTTTCTATGGAGCAGTCAAAGAGAGCAAAGGAATATGTACACAGGCTTCCCAGTTCCTTGTACTTTAAATATCAGATTCATGGGTTCCTCTCAGTTGTGCGGTGTAGTTGTAGATGTTCAGCTGCTCTCCTTACATTAAAGTAGATGTTTTACTAAGGTGTGTCAGTGTTCTGGGTCACCCAAGATCTTCACTTTCAGTTAAACATGAAACTTTTTAATTGAATGAAACTGATAGAGATGGGTTTCGTCGTTACGTGACCTTTTAAAAATCACTGGTTCTGAGGTGTCATTAAGAGTTGTGAAGTTTCTAAAGCTGAAATCCTAAACTTAGATATGAAGGAGTCCCCTTGAATTTGCAGGGAAATTCTGAATAAACTTACTGAAGGTCATGTTTTGACTCAGGGGTCCCCAAACTTTCCAAGCTTGTGGGCAACATTGTAATTTTTTTTTTTTTTGGCATTTTTGCATTTGTGTGTGTACCTGTGCCTGGAAGTCATGGCGACCTCTGGCGATTCTCACTGGGTCATGGAGGACATTCAGAGAAGTGGCTTCATAGCTTGCCTCTGCCTCCCGACCTTGGTATTCTTTGGAGGTCTCCCATCCAAATACTTGCTGGGGTCGGCCCTGCTTAGCTTCCGAGATTGGGCTTGCCGGAGGTATCCAGACCCGGGCTGTGATTTTTAACAAAGGGTGCTGGATGCAAAAATGTCAGGGAGTGAAGTTCTGCATAACTCTTAACAATAACTCTTCAACATTTCAAGCTGAGACTCTGTTTAACAGGATGCATTTTAAAATGTATGTGTTTTAAAAATATATTTTCTTGCATACGCAGTAACACAGAGAAGATCCTTGTGCTGTGGTGGCAGCTGTTGCTGAAGCAACTGCCCAGCCAATCAGCTCCCCAGTGGACTTGCTGGACAAAAGCTCCACCTGGCCCTGACTACTTTCTAAAAATACTTGGTGGGCAAGAGGAACATAAGAACATAAGAGAAGCCAATGTTGAATCAGGCCAATGGCCCATCCAGTCCAACACTCTGTCACACAGAGGCCAAAAATACCAGGTGCCATCAGGAGGTCCAGCAGTGGGGCCAGGACACTAGAAGCCCTCCCACTGTTGCCCCCCTCCAAGCACCAAGAATACAGAGCGTCACTTGCCTGAGACTGAGAGTTCCTATCTATACCTTGTGGCTAATAGATTAGCCACTGATGGACCTCTGCTCCATATGTTTATCCAATTCCCTCTTGAAGCCATCCATGCTTGTAGCCACCGCCACCTCCTGTGGCAGTGAAAGGTGTCAGGGGGTGCCCTGGTGCCCTTGGTCACCATGTTGGGGACCCCTGCTCTAACTGGAATTTTATTTTACTTACCTGATTCATACCGTGCTCTTCAGGCATGCATCCAGGCAGCCTGTGAACAGAGTAATACAATCGACAGTATCACAGAATATGATGAAAGCAATCAGGCTCGAGGACAGTAGTATAAAACCAGCATTAAAGCATCAGTAGCCAAACCTCCACCAAACCAAACAAGCAGATCTGCTTACTTTGATAAATAGAGTATGGTGGCTTTCCTGTGGCAGAGAGAATTCTGTGAAATTGGGGCTGTAACAGATTGTCTGACCTGTAAACCCCAAACATGCGGCCACCAAGAAGGCCCACGCAAAACGGCAGGAGAGTCCATAAGAGCAAAAATGTTTCCTGAAGTATACTGGGCCCAGAACAACAAATATGTTGGATTTTAACTATCAATGAGCATATATTATTGAGTATTCTACAAGAATCAGTGCTTTGTATCTATGAACAAATGTGCCATCAGATTAGAAAGTAACAGGAAATGACACATTTGTTCAACTGCAGACCTTCTTGCTCTTTTGACTGGGTGTCATTTTTTTGTCATTTATTGTGCTATCAGTTTAATATTTCTGGCCCTGATTCAACTGTTTGCATGCTTTTTGTGCTTTTTGTGCATAACTGTTACCACTAATATGGGTACAGATCCTGTTATATACATATACAGTGGGCCCAGATGCTCCAGATTATACCTGGAGACCAAGCCCTACAAGGAATGACTGAGGGACTTGGGAATGTTCAGTCTGCAGAAAAGGAGTGTGGGGGGGACACACATGATTGCTCTCTTTATCACTTAGAGGAAGGCAGAGAGCTGTTCCTGTTGGCAGCAGAAGATAGGACTCCCAAAAATGGGTTCGAATTACAGGCGGGAAGGTACTGGCTGGATATTAGGAATTTTTTTTCACGGTTAAGAGTAGGTCAGCAGTGGAATTGGCTCCCCCTCACTGGCAGCTGGACGAACACTTGTCAAGGATACTCTAGGGCCGGCTGATCCTGCATTGGGCAGGGGGTTGGACTAGATGGCCTTTATATCCCCTTTCAACTTTATGATTCTAGATACTTGTTTTAAAAGGCCATTAAAAAATACATTTAAGTGACCTGTCAAAGCTTAGTTATTGTATTTCCTATCAAGGGCAGTCTATGAGGTCTTAACACTTCCTGAATTAAAGCATGCTATATCTAAATATGCGTAGGCACAAACGTTATGTCTGTTCATACTTGGCTATGAGAATCAAAATGAGTTCTTGACCTGTTGCATCGCAGTTTGGGTAATATGCATTGTTCTTTTGAATTTCCAGACAGTTACGAAGAACAGAAAGAATGTTCTCGGTTTGGTACTTACAAAGGGTATTATTTACTCCCTTGTAAAACTTGTAGGAAAGAATGAGATCAAACATGATAAATTCATTTTGAGCAAACTCTTTTGCCCTTTTTTTAAGGTGCTGTATGTCTTTGAATAGCTAATTACAGGGAATTACACCTGGATATGTGACAGTAACTTTATTGTCCATCTCCTTATGTTTTTGCAAGCTATTGCAGGTCGCAAGCTTCTGGTAAAGTGATAAGTGGGGAGGAACATTTTTCAAGCAAGAAGTGCCTGGCCTGGTTTTACGAATATGCAGGTAAGAAACTAATGCTAGTTTTACATTACTCTTTTTGATACAGTTAATTAGGTATAATGTACAATTTAAATGTGTTTTAGACCTGTTAACCCAGGAGTTTCTAATGCGGTGCCTATGGGTTCCATGATGCACATCAGATGTTTTCCTGGTATTCACTAAGGTTTTTTTAGAAGGCGGGCAGGGGCAGGTGGGGCTTTTGTTCACCAAGGCTTCTGATTGGCCATTGGATGTTTGGTTGGCTGTGCAGATTGTTAAATTGTTTCTTTGGCAGCAGCTGCTCCCATAGCACAATATTCTTCACGACATAACTGAAGGTAAGCCATAGCCGCCATTTTGTGGCTGGCTCCACCTTCCAAGACAGCCATTTTATGGCTGAATTCACCACACTGCATCAGAATTTCAAAGGTGCCTGCAGGATCAAAAAGATTGGGAGCCCCTATGTTATTTATTTATTTTTATTAAAATATAAACCGCCCACCTCCTGAGGGCTCAGGGCGGTGTACATCTTAGTAAACATGAACAGTTAAAAACAATGAATAAATTAATAATAGTTAAAACAAGTAACAAGAGACTAGAACATATCCAGTTCATTTAAAGCACAATGTGGTTAGTTATTGTATCCAAATTCTAAAGTCTAATTTTAGGTTTGCCAGGCAACCTTGTCAGTATTTTTCTTTGCTAACTGGGATCCCAGAGGAAGCAACAATGGAAATCAGTGCCTGTTCTTCTCTACCAACAGCAAAAAAGGTTGATCACTGGATGGATTCCCTACGGTTGCCTTCCTTTGAACACATAGCAACTGTTCCCTGTACTTAATTTTCTGCTGTGTGCAAAAGGATTAATCTCCATCATTCCCCAAAAGATAGTCTAACAAGAAGATGGCAGCATGGCTAAGAGGATGCTGTTTTATCTTTATTCTGCGTTCAAGGCTGCTGTGCTGAATTTTCCTGTCTAATTTTGTTTGTGTTTTCTGGCCAAACTATATTGCACAGATTTGTATGATAAAACACCTGGTACGGCCAGTGTCAACTATAGAGGTCTGTGTACAACTGTACTTCTATAAGCCAGAGGAGTTCAGTGGCATTTCACTAACTGTTTGAGGGGTGCAGGGTCTTTATTAAGCTAGAAGGCTAAAATACAAGATTATTCTTTAGATCTAATTTCAGATTAGTTTTCCTTTGCACATGACTTCAGTCTTAAATATGCAAATTATAAAATGCTTCTGAAGCTGCCATTCTATTTAGCATGATAATGCAAGAATTCAAATAATTTTGCATCCGTTCAGCGTTCTGTACAGATTGCACATGGAGAGATCTTTTCTTTTTAAAAAGTAACACAATGGATAAGGGGATGGGGAAATCCTTGCTAAAAGGAAATAAGAATTTGGGCCAATGCAACTGTAATACAGGGGCCCTGCTGAATGCGGCAAAGAGATCAGAAGTGAGCCATATGCACCCTTCCCTCAGACCATGTCCCCAAAGCATTCCGTCCTCCTGCCTTGATTACAGTTAAAAGGCACAAAATTGCTGATGCTTTCCTTAAAAGTAGAAAAGATAGATGGAAAGAATTCATTCCAGTGAAGGGGAAGAGGATGTGAGTTGTCCTGAAACCTGTTCCAGCCCCTTAACTGCAGTTGAAAAAGCCATGACTTCAGAGCCATAGCTAGCGCTATGATGATCTGAGGCAGGGGTCTCCAGCATTCTGCTTGTGGGCACCGTGGCACCCACTGATACCTTTTCTCATGCTTACCAAGTGTTTTGAAGAAGTGGGTAGGGTCAGGTGCTGCTTTTGCCCAGCAGGGCTTCTGATTGACTGCTGGAGATTTGGTTGGCTGGGCAGATTTTTTAAATATTGCTTGGGCAGCAACTGCCATCACAGCACAAGGATCTACACCGTGCTGCTGAAGTTAAGCTGTGGCAATCATTTTGCGTCTGGCTCCGCTTCCTGTGGCAGCCATTTTGTGGCAGCTATTTTGTTGCTGCGTCCACCGTGCCATGTCAGAATTCCAGATGTTCCCACAGGCACAAAACAGTTGGGGACCCCTGATTTGAGGATGTTATGTGAAATATCCTCCAATGCTTTGCCTCAGCAAGGGCTCAGTTTCATGTTTGTTGGCCTAGTGCGTTTGGAGAACACATTTGGTGGCTCAGTTGGGTCTTGGAACCCTGGACTCTGTCAAAAGCTACAGAGCAACAGAGTGAAGAGAGCAAATAACTGTGGGGAGGGAGAGAGTTGAACTACCCCTGCTCCTCTTGTGGCTTCTCTGCCCCACATTCCTGCAGCCCTGATGCAGTATGCCACCAAGAGTTTGCTTTGCTTATAAATGAAAGACACAAGTGTGACGTGTATATCATACATATCTCAACCTGCTTTCTTCTTATTGAAGGTGATGATGAAGTTGTAGGGCCGGAAGGAATGGAGAAATTCTGTGAGGATATTGGCGTTGAACCTGAAAACGTGAGTTTTGCTACTGGAGATTTCTAGCCATGTAGTGAAAAGCTGCATAATTTCAGTTTGCCATTGTTTTTGCTTCCTTTGTGTTCCGGGTTTCTGTTGTCTCCCCCAATAAAACATGGGGCCCTGGTTTTATTTTTTATTTTTTTAAAATGTTGGGTTAGATGGAAGGATTCATTACTTAATGATCTCCAAAAACAGTTGTTAAAAATTGAGTTTAAGGGTGGAACAACGTAAGAAAGTGCTGAGTTCTTAACTCTGTATCTTCCTTGTAAGGTAAAATGAGGGTAGAAGGAGAATGTAGGGGAGAATGGGAAGGAAGTGCTTAAACACACACACCAGGCCATTTGCAAACATTGCCTTCTGCTCCCCAGTTTCTGCAGGCAGACATAAGCACAACTAACTGAAAAACAACACTGGAGATATTTTTTTTGGGGGGGAGGATGTAATTGGGCATGAAAGGTGTTAGTTGGCATTAAGAATCTACATTAAAACTCCCAACAAGGTTTTTTTTCCCCCTTAGGCAAATCTACAGAAACCTTAGATAAATAGTGTAATCTTAAATTAATTAAAATATTGCTACCTGAGAATAAGAGATGTACTTATAATACCATTAAAGAACACGGAGGAGCAATAAACCCAAGAAAAAAAAATGCGTTATCCGTATACATTAACGCTGAAATTGCTTATGGCAGTCTACATTGGAAACATCAGTGTTCTAATCAGCACTAAGCACTATACCTTTAAATGCAACAAGTCTGAAAACAGGAGTAGAATCTGCATACCTAGACTGAAAAGATAAACTCACTTTTGGAACACAACACATGACTACTCCTTCCAGTAAAAGAAAGAAGCTGTGTCTCTTTGCATAAATGTTACTAATGGCTGGTGGGGAAAAGAAATGATATATACTTCAGCTAAGATAAATCTGTTATGATGGCTCAAGATTTTCATTTAACCCCTCAGTAGGCATGTTCCTTATGTGTTAGGCTAGTCTCTTCCTCTTTCATTAATACTTAGGCTTATGCAAGAGCTTACTGAAAACCTCTGTCTAGAGGTAATGTGTTCCATGGAAGAAGACTATCCAGCATGCAGGGGAAATTGTTCATAGGTTCTAAGCAATAGTTTGCAGTCTTAAGAACCCACGATGCTTCTTGTTTTGTAATAGCATGTCAAATCTTTTTACAATCTAAAAAGTGATATCTCTGGGTTTGAATGTCAATACAAGGCAACAGATCTTTTCTGAAGAATACATTGGTGTTTCTCAGTAACTACTGAGGTTCCTTGATGTATGAGAAGGACTTTTGATATATATTTCTTGGTTGAAACGATATAAACCACATTAGTGGTTTAGTTGCTATGTGAACTTTAGGGGAGCTATGAAGCAGTTGTGAATGGCTGTGTGAGCGCGCATGATTATTTTTGTAGATCACTGAAATGATTGCACTTTTAATTTCGTTGTACTATGTACAATGACAATAAAGTATATTATTATTATTATTATTATTATTATTATTATTATTATTATTATTATTATTATTATTATTATATATGCAGAGTCCTTCAGCTTTTATAACTGTCTTCAGGATTCACAAATTATTTCATTGTGCATGTGATTCCAGAATGCCTCTGGAAGCCCAGTTCCAGACAGAACTTGCAGGTTTCTTCTGAATCTAATTACTATGCACCCATGTATCTTTTCAGATGTTTAGTTGTCTTAATCATAGATTGTCACAAGTATGTCGTGGCCAACAAATACTGGTTTTAATATATGCTGTTTAATATATGCTATGTTGTCATAAAGGGTATTGCAGACACTCTTTATTTATTTTCATCTGTTTTTATTCCTGTCCTGGTAGATCTGAATGCTCCATCATGTACTTTCTGTAGAACGTTAGAGTAATAACTTCCAAGAGCCAAATTGCACTATAGAATAAAGACTTTCATTTCAACATCACCAAGCTTGGAACAAGTTCTCTTTGGTAAAAATGACTATATGACAGTGTCTTAAGTTACAGGAGGAATTAAGCCATAAAACTGTAAGGGTATGTGAGAAACTGCCAGGGTTGAATGATTTTTAAATTAATCTTTATCCAAAAGCATCTGAGTTGCAGTTTCAAGAATGAACTAAATATTGAATAGAAAATGTATCCGGTATTTTTTTCCCTTGTGTGTTTATCTGTTCCATTTTTCTCTTCTCCCATTCAGATTATTATGTTAGTTTTAGCCTGGAAACTGGAGGCTGAAAGCATGGGATTTTTTACCAAGGAAGAATGGTTGAAGGGGATGACCTCATTGCAGTAAGAACTTCCTGTATTTGAAATTGCATTTGTATGTGGGTTTGTGAATGAAATGACAGATCTGTTTTTTTTTCTTTCAGTTATCTAGTAACTTAGTAGATTGTCTGTAGGGTCATCTAGTTCAAACAGGCTTCTTAATCATTCACTGTGAATGCCTGCCATAGAAACATAGAGCTGGAAGGGATCATAAGGGTCATCTAGTCCAACCCCTGGCACATTGCAGGAAATTTACAACTATCTTCCTCCACTCCTCCAGTGACCCCTGCTGTGTGCCCAGAGAAAGGGAAAAAAACCTCCAGGATCTCTCGCCAATCTGGCCTGGAGGAAAACTTCCTTCCTGACCCTAAAGTGGTGAACAGCATTACCCCGGACATGTAA
Source organism: Gekko gecko (assembly GCA_029375565.1). Classification (NCBI taxonomy): domain Eukaryota; kingdom Metazoa; phylum Chordata; class Lepidosauria; order Squamata; family Gekkonidae; genus Gekko; species Gekko gecko. The sequence continues at coordinate 27,390,279 of JAPDNY010000004.1, read as the reverse complement.
AAAAGGACCACATGAGCTGAGCACTGACTTTTCCCTTCCTGCCTTCCCACTCATGATCTGCCTAAGTTCAAAGAATCAGCATTCCTGTCAGATGGTCATCTCTAGCCTCTGCTTGAAAACCTCCAAAGAAGGAGAGTCCACCACCTTCCAAGGAAGCCTGTTCCCCTGAGAAACCGCTCTTAATACTTGAAGTTGGCTATCATATCACCTTTAAGTTGTCTCCTCTCCATGCTAAACATACCCAGCTCCTTCAGCCTTGCTTTATAGGAGTTGTTTGCCAGACCCCACACCATCTTTGTTGCCCTCCTTGACACATTCCAGCTTATCAACATCCTTCTTAAACTGCAGTGCCCGAAACTGATCACGTGGCAGGAGGGTTTTCTCTGATGACCAGGCTAGATGAATCTAGTGGGAGGAAGCTTTAGGATGGAGTGGGACTGAAGAGGAAGGGATGGTCAAATAGAAGTTGGGGTTTTTTTTAATTTCTGTCTTAACCCAAAAACAGCTCCTCCTCTTTTTCATAGGAAGGGGAACTACTGGGAGCATATCTCCCTTCACCCCTCCCCACCAACCTGCCTTCAGGCCCAATAAGGCAGGGGGCATTGCTTCGTTCTCTCATGTATCTTTTTGGTGGTGTCCAGTGTTCCCTCTAAGCTGAGTTAGTGTGAGCTAGCTCACAGTTTTTTAGCTTCCAGCTCACACATTTTTGTCTTGGCTCAGGAAGGATGGCTCCAGAGCAAACTAATTTATGCAGCAGCCAAATTGCTCGCTCACCACTTTAATGACAGTCACTCACAAAGGAGGATTTTTGCTCACGAGACTACACAGCTTAAAGGGAGCATTGATTGGTGTCTGGCCTGTAGAGTGTCATAGTTCTGTGCGGGTTTTGCTGCTAATGCAGTCGTGTCTCCAAGAGTACTTTCTGTTTCTCTATAGCAGTGAATTGTATCTTACCTTATTCATAATACTAGCCACTGTTTCCATAAAAGGTAGTCAAATGGGTTCTGCAGGAAGAAGTGAAAGTCAGGGACTACTGGGGGGGGGGCCTTAATCTGCTGCCTGCCTTGATGATCTTAGTATTTGGAACGGGAAACTTGATTCCCTCTCCCTTTCTTAATCATCAGAGATTAAAGCCTGTCTGTGTTGTGAAGTCAATAGTGTCACTGCGTACTGAACCTGCCACCATTTGCCAAATCCTGCTCTCAGCTAAGTCTTGCCTGGGGTCTAAATCTTAGTCATTTGAGAGTGTGGTGGCATGTTGGGGAAGGGATGCAGAATATTGGGGGAGCAATGGAGAGAATGTTGGGGACTGGCTATTTCCTTCTTGTTACGAGGGAGGGCATTCTGCTCAAGCCTGAGGAAAATTCCTGCTTCTGAGTATTTAGTTAGAAAGAATCAGTGTACCCGAGAGCATGTTACAGTGTGTGCTTGTTGGAAGTTTGAAATTGTCCGTAGGCTCAAAACTATGTCCCTCTAGCTCCTCACTATCTAACAGCTTGCTTATAAGTATACTTGACGCATTTGATCAGTGGTCTTGACAGAACCTTCCTCTTCCTGGCTGCTCATCTAAATAGATGAACAAGACAGTTGTCATTAATGAATTTCTATGTGGCTTTTTTCTGAGATATGTTTTGCTACTCCTAGTTTAAACTGAGATTGTCATGTTGAATTTTAGTTTTATAAAGAAGCCATAACAGTGAATAAAGTATCACTCAAAGCTGGGTTTAGAATTGGTTCTGTCAATTCTAAGCCATCTGCAAGGTAAGTTTCCCTTGGGATTAGTCTGCAAGACAGTGGTGGCATTCCACCATCCCATTAAATTGTAGTTAATCAGTTTTGTTGACATTGGGCATGAACTCAGCTCGTTGGCTATGCAGCTCTTGCTTCCTCCCACCTTTCCTAGCAGGCGAAGCTTGACTGAAAACTACTTGGTTTCATCAAGGATCAGTTTGCTGTGATGTCTGAGTGCAGGCAACTTGGCAAATTGGAATTGCTTTCCCCTCCACAAACCACGATTCTGAACCTCCGTCTAATCCCAGTTTTACAGTTCTGGTTTGTGGGGAGTAAGCAAACTGCATTGTGCCAAGACACCTTCATCCAGGCGTCTTGTAAACTGGATCTTAATCTAGCTCAATATTTTTCAATCAAGTTTCTCGCACAAGATGAGTTAGAGGGCTCAAGGTGGACATGCATGCATGGTAGATGAGCTGTTTGGGGTAGCTGTTAGCAAACTGCTATTTAAGCACACTTTCTTATGTCTCCTGAATACAGTCAACATCTTTATTTTGAAGACCATTGTTGCGCAAATCACCGGTACATGAGCAGCCCCTGTAGCTAACAAAAGTATCCTTCTGGTGGCAGAGAGAAAACACGCGTATTGTGGGGTATTAATTGCTGAGACCATAACCTGTGTCTATGGGGGTCAGGATACAGACCAACACTCAAAACAAATGAAGGGGGATAAGCTTCTTAAATAAGAAAATTAATTTATTAATTTAACAGAAAGAGAACCAGATTAAGTCAGGTAAATAAAAATAGAGGTGTTACAGAAAGGAAATAAATGCACATGCAAAGTACAAGCACAGTTTAAACCCTTTCCCTAGCAAACTACCTGCTACCAAGGGAGAAAATGAAAGGTGAGAATCAAAGACATACAAGCCTGCTTCCTGAAGACAGCTGGGCAGCTCTGGAGAAGTGCAGCAGAATGGGGTGGAAAAGTAGAGAACTCAGCTGTACAGCTGGGGTAATAGACTGGGATCCAAAACCTGCTACAGATTGGATGGACTGATAGATAACTTTTTGTACATTTTTGCTAAGACTGAGGAGGGGAAAAGATTTTGGCGTTGGAATGTGGGAGAGATGAAAAGTCCGTCTCTCAGGAGATGAGCTGATTTGTAAGGTGCTTTTTAGTGTGCATTGTGGAGGGGAGTTTTGCTTTTTTTTGCCTTACAGATAAAAATAGCAAGGAGAAATGCTCCTTTAGGGAGATTGAGAGTTTAGATGGACAAGTAGATGGCTGAGTACTTTACATGATGGAGTAGGGGGAGAAATCTTCCTATCCAGCACTTAAGATAAGGAGGAAGTGGGTGAGGCTGGCCCATTGCCTTGATTATTTGGGCCATTATTAAGGCCAGATTATCAGGGAGGGAACCCCTTAGTTCCTTGGGGAAAAGGCCCTTTGGTTGACTCCCACCGGGTATGGCTTTTGTATGGAGGCATTGCTTCATGTTCTTTGCACGCGCTCAGCGTGACTCACTGTCAGTTTGATAACAGTTTGATCCAGACTCCCATTTTTCATTGCTAGGCCCATGCTAAGATGTGCAAGCCTACATGGTTTCAAAACAGAGGTCCTCTGTGAGGGGGAGCCCCATGGCATCACGATTTAGTTTATACACTTAATATCTTCAGTGTGTTGCTTCTAGCAAGCCCATTGTCATAAATATTGAGGGACCTGTCTGTAAGTGTTAGTGTACAACTCATAAGCATTTACAGATTCATTTCTGATTATTAAAACCTGACCAAAAGTTGAAGATACCAGCAAATCAGGCCCAGGTAACGTTGTTTTGTGTAACAGCCAGGAATATGACCCGACATTTGTCCTTGGAAAGCATATCTGTTCCTAGTAGTAGATGTTGTTGTTGTTCAGTCGCACAATCAAGTCCAGCTCTTCATGACCCCATGGACCACATCACGCCAGGCCATCCTGTCTTCCACCATCCTCCAGAGCCTGCTCAACTTCATGTTTGTTGCATCAATAACTGTCTAGCCATCTCATCCTTTGCCATCCCCTTCTTCTTTGACCATCAGGGCCTTCTCCAGTGAATGCTCCCTTCTCATTTGGTGGCCAAAGTATTTGAGCTTCCACTTCAGTATCTGTCCTTCCAGGGAACAATCAGGGTTGATTTTTTTTAGGATTGACTGATTTGATCTTCTTGCAGTCCAGGGGACTCTCAAGAGTCTTCTCCAGCACCGTAATTTGAAAGCATCTATTCTTCATCTCTTGCAGCCATACATTACTACTGGGAATACCATCACTTTGACTATATGGACTTTTGTTGGCAGGGTGATGTCTCTACTTTTTATTATGCTGTGTAAGTTTGCCATCGCTTTCCTCCCAAGGAGCAGGCATGTTTTAATTTCATGGCTGCAGTCACCATCTGCAGTGATCTTGGATCCCAGGAACGTGAAGTCTATCACTGCTTCCATGACTTCCCCTTCTGTTTGCCAAGGAGTGATAGGGCTGGATGCCATGATCTTAGTTTTTTTGATGTTGAGTTTCAAGCCAACTTTTGCGCTCTCCTCTTTCAGCCTCAGGAAGATGCTCTTCAGGTCCTCTTCACTTTCTGTCACTAGAGTGGTATCATCTGCATATCTGAGGTTGTTGATTTTCCCCCAGCAATCTTAATTCTGGCTTGTGATTCATCCAGGCCAACATTTTGCATGATGTACTCTGTTATGCTGGGTTTTTTAAGGAAATTGTATTTCCCTTCCCATCATATGCTGATTGCCACCTTTCATTTTAGATGTGACTGCACAGAGAAACTACAAAGTAAATTTGATTTTTTGCGCTCACAATTGAATGACATTTCAACATTTAAGAACATCTACAGATACGCGTTTGACTTTGCAAGGGTAAGTCCAGCCACTCCTTAGAAACCAAGTGATCTCAAGAAGCCATTTGTTGCAAGTTCTCAATCTTGCTTTTTCATTTTAGGATAAAGACCAGAGAAGTCTCGATATCGATACTGCAAAATCTATGTTAGCTCTTCTACTAGGAAGAACGTGGCCACTGTTTTCAGTATTTTACCAATACTTAGAGGTTTGTTTGTTTGTTTGTTTTTAAACTACCCAGCTTGGGCTTCACTTTAATCTGCTTTGCAAACAACTGTTAGTGTTACACCCTTCTAAACCTATTGATTTCAGAAGGGTGTTAACTCTGTTTAGGATTGCACTGTAGATTATCTATTCAGTTACAAGGTGAGATTGCTGAATTTGAGTTAATTCACAAGTTCCGAACAATGGGGGGAGGGGTGAATAGGGGCATAGGATTCTTATCTTATTTTGATGCTAATTTTCTTCCCCCAAGCATTTCCTCTCTGATCTAAACTGATTACAGTATGCATGGTACCTTTGCATCCTTTACAAGCATCCTTTACAACTCTCCCCACACACACACCTTCTTCTTAGGAAAAAAGGACTCAGATCTCCATTTCTACTGGTTGAAGGAAGCTTTGAATCTCAAAAGCTCATACCCTGAAACTCTTGTTGATGCTATTGGACTCAGCTTTCTACTCAATGGCTGCAGTCACATGTGCAAGATAACGCAGGGGGGAAGCGAGGCTGTTTTCTCCATAGCAATTTGACCTGCAATTGTGCGATCACATAGTCCCTGGGACCTGCAGGGGCAGCCCACCACTGTGTGATCAGATGCAAACCACAGGTGAATCAGTTGTTGGGTTTTTTGCCACATGTTTCCGGTGTGCTTCAACAGGGGATCAATGATCCGCATCTCCGCACTGAGGGCTCCTTATGGAAGGTGCGATGATGCACATACTGAAATGGGGAAAACAACAACGGCACAGAGTCGGGATGGCCCGGTCAGACCATTCCAACGCCATGAAAGCACACTGATGCAATCACACAGGGGAAAGTCCCATCGATGGCCCGTAGCAACCTGTTTGATAGTGGACTTTCCCCAGTGACTTTTTACTCCGCTTCTGCGGCAGAGCAAAACGGGTTGCTGACGACTCCAGGATGCTGGGCAGATGTTTCCGTGTGATCGGGCCTGTAAAATCTGCCTGGCATTTGTGCCTCTCATGCTGCTAATTCTGCATGTGATCAGAGCCAATGTTAACCTTGGTCTTAAATGAGCCCGGTGACTGTAGCCCAGTACAGATGACAGCCCCATGCGTTCACTAAACCACACAGGGAGAGAGAGCCCATGTGAGCAGACTGGCTCCACCCCCTGCCTCTTTTGTGATCATCTGGTCATCTGCAAGGTGTGACTGCTCTGGGGAAGCCAGGATGTGAAACTCTCCTTCCCCGTAATCTGTGCTGCTGCTTTCCAAGTGTTGCTGGTCATGGGGAGGGAGAGTTTTTGCCAGCGCATCTTGAGTGCCTTCGCAGGTGACTGAGTGACCATATGGAGACAGGTGCTCTTGTGGCCACTCTTCCTCCCTGCACACTCAGTGACGGTATGGGGGCTGCCATTTGTGCCAGGCTTTTGTTCTGTAGAAATGGGGGGGGGTAACATTCCACGTTATCACTCACGACCCTTTATCTTTTTTCCCACTTGCTCAGAACAGAGGAGAGTGTTATAAGCCACTTTGGATCCCTGTTGGGAAGAAAAGGGGGATATAAATGAACTAAATAAAAATCCCACCTTTGTGCCCTGCTGAGTTTTGTTCCTTCCCACCATACCAAAAATAATCTTCTGTTCTGACGTTCAGGACAGATTAAATCCCATTTATGTAGTCTACTAAGTCCTCAGAAACACTTTCTGGGTAACGGTAATCTCTTTAGGAAAAGCTGTTTGTATTTATGTTCCTGTGTATGACACTTTTGTGGCTGAGAGATTTCTTGGTTTTTTTTCCCCCCCACAGCAGTCAAAGTACAGAGTTATTAACAAAGATCAGTGGTACAATGTGTTAGAATTCAGCCGAACTGTCCACGCAGATCTTAGCAACTATGATGAAGATGGGGCATGTAAGTATTCCTGTTTTAATCAAAATACTGTGTTTTGTTTTGAAGAATATGGGAACAAATAGTGTCCCTGAAAGAAAACATACATATATTATAAAAATAAATTTCATTGGTCTGATTTTTGAAACTGGTTTTGTACAATTTTGAATGGTGGTGTTGATAACTGGTGTTGAATGGTGGTGTTTGTATCGGTGGTGTTGATAACGTCTATTACTTTTCGATGTACCAAAGTACTTGACAGTCCCTGTCATAAATTACTCTGGCACAGGCTTTTGAACTAGGTTACAAGCAAAGATAGTGACATTCACATGATTGTACCTTGCGCCTCAAGGCTGTGTTCGCCTTTGAACCTGTGTCTCCGGCATCTTAGATGTGATCGGCAATGATTTTCATGCACCCATGAAGAGAGGGGAAGAAAAACTAAACCAACCAAGCTAAAACCTCCAGAGGAAGTTTAGAAAACTAGTAAAGGGCAAAAAGTTGAAAACATCGATAGGTATAGACAAAGGTAGACGTGTTTATTTCAAAGACATATAAAAACCTCGTAGGGGCCCAAGTAAAGCCTCCTAAAATAATCAAATGTAAAAAAAAAAAAAGTATGACCTGACATGCTTCGGCCCACAAGAGTCTTCTTCAGCGGTCAAATAGTACAGAGTACAACAAATCCCCTGTTATACTTGTAAGACAGTAAACAATGGATATAGGACCAAAAATGGAATGTTCCAATCTGGAATTAAATGACACACACAAAAATGTATACTTAACTGTCTGCACTGATACATATTGATGTTACATTGGTCCCGATAAGGCGATTTTACTTGTACTCTTAGGACCTAACTGGAAGGTACATGTTGGCAATATCACTATCTCCAATATATGTAATTGCTTTTGACACAAGGCCAGATACATTTGTGGCCCCACAAACAAATTTTTTGTGTGTGTCATTTGATTCCAGATTGGAGCATTCCATTTTTGGTCCTATATCAACGATTTTCATAACCAGCTAATACAGTGAGCATGAATCATCCAGCTGCCATCTAGGAACTCAGTTTACCAACAGCTTCTTGTCGCAACCCACAAAAGTTGTTCCTGTTGATTCAGAAGAATCTTCCTTGCGAGCATAAATTTCATTTCAAATATCTATCTATGGCCTTTTCTTCTGTCCTCTGATGGATGAAACAAGGAATGAATCAGACCTTTATTGGCCAGGGTTTGGGTTTTTTTTTTTAAAGTTGTGCAGCACAGTGCAACAGGTTCCCTTTGAAAGTGTACTTAAGCTGTAGTAAGACATCTCTGTTCTGTAAGTGGTGCTTGCCAACTTCCAGGTACACTGAAAGGGAATGTAAACTAGGTTGAATCGACTGATGTAGCTGACCATTGTGACTCCCGTCCTGTGTCTCTCAAAAAGTTCCAATAACTTTTGTAAATGTTTACCTCAAGAACTTGTGCCTATTTTGTCCTCAGCATGACTTCTAAAAACCTGGGCTGGAATGGAATGCATGGACCAATTAGTTAGTAATTACTCTGGCCTTGGTCCACTAATCTGTCAACAGAAGATGCTTGTGGATGCAGATTCCCTCCCGGCAGAAGTCTCCTCTTACCCCTTTTCCTAGCTTATTTGCCTACATTGCCCCTGATCCCCAGGAATCATTTATTCTGAGGGTCAAAATGGAGTGCAGGAGGGAAGGAAATCGGAGGGGGGGGCTTCCTGTCAATGGCCCCATGCTGCATTCCAGACCCTTTGTTAACTCTTCCAATTGTAGCTAATGATAGACATCTGAAAAGCTCTAATTAACCCATAATATCGCAATGTGTAACCTGTATTGCTCCATTTTTCAGGGCCTGTTCTTCTCGACGAATTTGTGGAGTGGCAAAAGGTTCGCCAAGCATCATAGCGAAAACAGCTCTGGGGGGAAAAATGCTGGCTCTCGCGATGCCCACCTCTTCAAAAAACTGAGTCAAAAAACCATGCATCCACAACCTTTTGAACTTTATAGTCATTTTTTTCCTTTTATTTTTAAAGGAAGCCTTGTTACTTGTGAAACAGGCATTGAACCACACCTCTTCTGAGACTGAATGATGGGGAATTTTTTTTTGTCTTAAGTTTCAATCATTTCAGAACAATAAACATTCAGATTTTCGACAGTCTTAAAAATGAAGGAACATCCCTTGAGTTAAGAGTGTAGTTTCTGTACTCTCAAAACCAAAACATTGTATGCTGCATTGGAACTGCCCCGTTGGGGGGTATTTTGAATCCCGGAGCTGTGTTATGAAAAATGTAGTAGGATATGGGTCAGGTATGGTAGTTTTACAAATGGAATGACTGTCTTTAGGGAGAATGATTGTTAACATTAGGCCTTGGGTGGTGTTTTACTGACGCTCAGCTTCATTTGTGCCATAGGTCGCCACTTCACAAGGAAGGCGTGGCCTTAATTTTAATTACTTTTGTTCCATTCGTTACGGAGTTTTGATTGGAACCTTTGTAGCACACCGCCAAAGATGGCCTACCTTCAGTTCAGCTTAAATTTAACTAAGATGGTGTCTATGATAAAGCAAGTGGAAGTTCTTAAAACAGTCATTAAATTGTGTTGTTTTTTTAAATTGTAAATGGTTTGTAATACTAAAAAATAAAACAAAAAACAAATCTAGGAGCAGTTAAGACAAATCTAGGCCCCTTTAATGTACACTGGATTGAAAACATTCAGAGCATGACTATCTTTCCTTCCAGATCTCCAGATTTGGGTAACTGTGTTAGTCTTACTTGATAAGCTGGTTCCATCTCAATGTGGAGGTTAAAAAGTGGCTGCACTTCCTTCATGTGGTAGATGGCTGCCTGTCAAGAGCATGAGAGAGGAATTCGTGTGTGTGTGTGTGTGTGTGTGTGTGTGTGTGTGTGTGTGTGTGTGTTGACTTAAATGAGCAGGTGTAGAAATCTGAAGTGTTGAACTGGCTCTGTATTTGAATACTTGAGTACCATCAAGTGCCATACACTCAAATGTTACTTGGATAAAAATTAAAATTGCCTCCCTGCTTGGGCCGGACACCGCCATGCCCAATATGGTTTGCAGTACATAAATCAATTAAACGTGTGAACAGTGATAACCAGTTAACTGGTGGGCAGAGATTCGAGAAATAAGCTGGCATCCGGTCAGCCACCTTCAACTCAGTTCACTGTTTCCAATCAGCTGTATCATCTCTTTAGTGAACCAGGATCGACCTTGTAATATGTGGTGGTATCCCCAAAGCTTACCAGGCTAGGTAAGAAGTGGTAGTATTTGGCTCAGGTTAATAAATGTGTTGGTGTGCTCTAATTAGGTGCAGATAATACAAGATAACCTATTGTTTTGAGGGGGAGATTATGTTTTGGTCATCAATTTTGGAGTTTTACTCCACTATCTCTTTCTAGTACACTGTGGGGTTTTTGTTCTGCAAGGGAAAATTACAGTGCAGGGATGAGGAGGTGGAGGGAAAGGAAGCCAATCCAGACTTCCTGCCATAACATCTCATGCTGCCTTGTGCTTGCCCAATTGCCGTTTTTAAAACTTGGGGAAACTTCGCCTCATGCAAACATATTTCGTTGATCTACCACTTTTTCTTGTGGATGGACAGAAAAAACTACTTATTAGCATTTATCTGTCATGTCAGGCCACTTTCTTGGAAACCTTCCAAAGGCTGAATAAGTCCTATTGGACTTGATAGCACTTCTGATGTGTAGAGTTGGGCTGCAAGCCTGCTAGTGAGAGCAATAGTCTTGGCTAATGTAAGGCGGCTATTTCCGCACATCCATTCCACTGATTTGGATGTAGGTTTTCTACTGCCAGCATCCAAAGTGTCTAACCCAAGGTTCCCCAACATGGTGCCAATGTTCGCCATGGTGCCTGCCAATACTTCCCTTGGAGCCCACCGAACTTTTCAGAAAATGGGTGTGGCTGTTGTAAGGCAGGGCTTGTTATTGGCTGCCTTTGTTCAAAGGAAAGGGTTTTTTCATTGCTGCGATAATAAGCAGCCTTTGGAGGATCAGGAGAACTGGTAGGCATCTGAGCTTTCACTAGTCAGTGTATGACTCCATTCCCCCTCCAGGCTTTCCTACTTCGCAGGAAGTGTGAGGAGGGAGCTGTTTTATTTGGCTCTGCCTCCAGTAGTAGCCATTTTAAGGTGGCACTCACCACCCTCTCAAAGTAACTCACCTGCTGGCCCAAAAGGTTTGGGGACCCCTGGTCTAACAGTTACACATCTGCTACATTCTGACCTCCAGAGTGTAATAGGTCTGTAGTGGTTAGACACTTTGGATGCAGGCAGCGGAAAACATATTGAAATCTGTGAAATGGATGTTTGGAAACTCTGCAGTCCCCAGATGAGTCACAAGATAAATTTCATGAAGACGTTGTTGAAATAGTAGTCTTTAATTGTATACTTCTTACATAGGGCTTTCCAGAATAGGCTGCCCTTAAGATGGAGTCTACCTAAGGATGGAAGCACTGTGGGAGTAAGGTGACCCCCTCCACAAAAAAAAAAACCCTACACACCTTGGCATGTCTGCCAAAGATGGTATTAAATCGCTAACACTGCCACTTTCCCAGGTGAGATACTTTCTCAAGCATTGATCTGGACTGGAAGGTGAGATACTTTCTCAAGCATTAATTTGTGTCCAGAAATAGTCCTTGTAGGTGAAGCATTCATTCTCCCCCACTACTTTGCCACAGTACCCTCCACAGCCGCTTGTCCCAACGCTGCTGTAGTTCGCACACTAACACTGGTGTGAGCCTCTCATGCCACCTCAATGGGAATCACTTCTAAGTAAATATGCACAAAACTGAACTGCTAAACTGTTTCCGCATGTTACCTGCTCTGTGTTCAAGCATCTCTCCCCCTGCTTCCACGTAGCATCGTGGAGCATTCATTTACCTCCAGGGTTTCCCCAGCTTTTCTCCAGTCTCTTTCAAACCTGATTTGCTCTGAAGTTTTGGGAAAGATTGGATGACTGCTCTGGGGGAGGTGTGTAAAAGAATCAGCCCATGAATACCATTGCCATTGTTATAGCATCATACCAGTATGGTGTACTAGGTTCTCTGAATTCCCAGCTTTCATTTTTAAGTTTCTAGTCCCTTCTGTTTTGGAGTCTGGACATGTCCCTTTTCCTTTATATCTCTGCAATGGGAGGGGCTAGAAATTAAAAAGAAAACTGAATTCAGAGAACCTGATACACATATTGGTGTAACATTATACCAATATTCTGGGAACAGCTTTAAAAACAAAACCCCTGGTGGCCCCCAGAGGGGGTAGGGGCAGCAGCAGCTGGGGTACTGAGGTAGGGAAACTGCGGGGAAACCTGACTCAAGCCTTTTCCCCATGTGGAAACCACCCTAGTCACTCATTTAGCACCCTATTCCTTTCCTGAGGTTTTCTGAAAAATATCCTGAAATCTTAAGGAACTAAGAGAACCCGGCTTTTTATAATGTAAATAAAACAATCTCTAAATTCAGGTCTTAGATTATGTTTTAAGTAATTTAGCCCAAAGGAGCTGGTACTAACATGGTAATCATCAAGATGTGTCAACCAGTGGCAACATCTTTAATGTGAAGGTTTTTAAAATTGCTGTGCGTGACTTGTATCTCTGAGGTTTTATCAGTATTCTTATAATAAAACCATATTTCAGGGATTTGCAACTTCGTGTCTGTGAGTGAGTTTTTTTTATTAATGGGACGCTGTAAAGAATGAATCACTCCTGCCTAAAGGTAACTTCATGTTTTTTTAATAACAATGAATGGCTTGAGGCTCCATGAATTCCTGACTTTTTTTCATTTGTTTCAAGATTTTGTTTGTGCCCTGACACCTTGCCTCTAGGATCATATCTGTATAAAGTATTTTAATGTGTTCAGTTCACTCCTCTTCTAAAGTCAGAAATTTATAATAAGTACCAATAACGTGCAAATTCATAAAAAGTGATAGGCAAGGCATACTCCATAGGAAAGAACAAAATAAGAGCAAAATTATAGAAAGAATAAATATGAGAAATTCCATGCCTAACCGAAGAAAAAGATGTAAGTTAGACACAAGGGCAGTGCCCATGAAAACTTACAGGAGTGGGGGAAATCCTATTGATCTTGTTTTGCCTTGTTTTCTTCTCCCTTCTGGGCATGTGTTTTTTCCCCACCTCCTCTCAGCTTCTCTCTGCCTTCCTAATTTTTGTTGTTCACATCACGCCAGGCTCTCTTGTCTTCTGTCGTCCTCTGGAGTTTGCTCAATTTCGATTTCCTAATGTTTTCCCATAATTCTGTTTGTCCTGGAGGTGTTGCTTCCCTGCCCTGTCCTTTCACTCTTTCCCTATTACTCTCTACTTGTGACCTCATCAGTTCCTGGTCACGGAGTGCCATTTTGGGTTGCTGTGGCAACCTACAATTCACCTGGATATTTTCCCCCTCACCATTACGTATGGAAGGAGTTAAAACTTTCACCCTATTTCTTTTTCCACAAAAAATAGAAACATCTTCCCAATCCCTCAGTGGCACAGTAGTCTAGATTTGTTTAACAATGGTGATTTGAAACTTAAAAAGAAACCATAAACTGAAAGAATAATGAAAGATGTGAAGATGAGTTCAGAACAAAACTTTGAACAGAAATATTGGCAGCACTTGCCTATGTTAAAGGAAAGGAACAGCTAGCAAATCACAATGCAGTTTTATATAGAGTTGAAGTATGTACATTTTTAATGACTAGAGTAACTGGATAGTTAATACAATGCACTCACTGGAAGTATAAAGACCCTGCATTGAAGGTTGTGAGCACTGTGTTCAATGGGTTCTGTATCATGAATGAGGGGGAGTACCCTTATGAATTTTTGTAGGCCTTCATGTGTTCTGTTATGTTGGTGAAGGCTATTGTAGTGCTTCTGTAGTAAAACTTTTAGCTGAGTTTCTTATTACAAATTGAAATCTTAACAGTGGCATTTGGATTTGTCTGCAAAAAATAAAACTGAGATATATAGACCATCCAAACCTCCAGAATGTAATAAGTATATTCAAATACTGGTAGATCAAAGTGGTGGTGATTATGCCCAGAAATTTCTGGGACTAGAGTTCTTTCATCATACCACCTTACATAATTTTGTTTTTTGCAGTGATAGGTTAATTTGGCAAAACATCTATGAAAATGCTGGTGCCAAATTTAATGTTATTCTCATTAATAATGACTCACTGGATGAATTAACAGGACCCTGGTGCCAAGAATATGTACCAATGTTTCAGCTGCCTGGAAGCGTTATATTCATTAGGTTCAATTATTTTCAGTGTTTGCCTTTGAGAAGCTGTGTGCTAATATAGGTAACAAAAAGTCACACTTCAATTACTATGCACCACATTTAATTTAGATATAAGTTTAAAGATACTGGGTTGGATCCAGGAGAAAATTTTCACTTGCACAAGCGTAAATACGAGAAAGACCATGCTAGTGCGAGCAGCTGAGTCAGCCTTATTGTTTCCCCACATGTTCATGCAAGATATCGCGCAACCAATTTCTGAGCACTATAATATATACAGAGGGAAGCAATAAGTGTTGCACAAGACCTAACCCAAGGGGAACTGCGGTAATTCCGTTTGTATCTCTGTGCCATACACTCAACTGCAATGTATGTACTTTGCTTTCTAGGTGGTATAGGATCATAGCCATTTTGTTCCAAAATTCCAAGTGAGGCATCCGTTGGCAACAGAAATCACCTGTCCCAAGCATTTTATGAACTATAAAAACATAGAATCATAAGAGTTGGAAGGGATCTCCAGGGTCATCTAGTCCATCTCCCTGCACAATGCATAAAATTCACAAATCTCTCTCTCTCTCTCACACACACACACACACAGTGACCCCTATTCCATGCTCAGAAGCTGACAAAAACTTCCAGGATCCCCGACCAAACTGGCCTGGAGAACAATTGTTTCCTGACCCCAAAGTGGTGATCGGCATTTCCCTGGGCATGTAAGAAAGGGCCCCAAGAACTAAGCACTGAGGCAACCCTTCCTGCTCACCCTCTCATGATCTGCCTCAGTTTGCTGAATCAGCATTGCCGTCAGATGGCCATCTACTCTCTGTTTGAAAACATGTAACTTAGCCTTGCTCACTTAAAGATATAGTCCCTGGACCTTGCAAGTAGTAAGTCTTATAAATAGTTTAAGAGGGGCTGTGGCCAATGTTCCCTCTAAGCTGTGGAGTCTTGTGAGCAAAAATTCTACTTTGTGAGCTACTGGCATTAAAAGTTGTGAGTGAGCGATTTGACTCCTGCATTAATTAGTTTGCTCTGGAGCCCTCCTTCATGAGCCAAAACAAAAATGTGTGAGCCGGAGGTTAAAAAGCTGTGAGCTAGCTCACACTAACTCAGCTTTGAGGGAACACTGGCTGTGGCTCAGTGTTAGAACATCTGTTTTGCATTCACAAAACTTCAAGATCAATTGCTGGCATCTCAAAGTTAAAGGAATCAGGATGTTGATGTTATGTGAAAAACGTCTGCCTGAGACCTTTGAGGACCAATGCTGGTCAAAGTAGATAATAGTGATCTTGTTTGGCTAAGGGCCAGGCTTGGTACAAAGCAAGCTTCTTGTGCAGAAACCTTTTGCTCAGATATTTTGACAGCAAGTCCTAAGGAAATGAGCAAAGTCATGGTTGGTTGAGAAATTATTCTAGGTTATGAAAATTCTTGTTTTTACACATCTTCTGACCCTTGCCCCAGAATGCAAATCACAAAGACAATGGAGCCAGAGACAGATAGGAGACGGTTGTCCTAAGGTCTGCCCCCAGGTTTGCAGAAAAAACTTAATTTTGCGAAGGAGAGGGGCAAAGGAAATACAAGTTTTAAAATGTAGCAATCCCATGACATTGTGGCACCTATGATGGGTGCTTAGGTAGTACAAATTGGCTGCCACTGTTTCACTTTCCAACTGGATGCGAGTTTGGATGTAGGAGTATAGACTGGATGGATGAAAGAGATGGGGAGAAGTTAGAGTAGAGGGAAGGAGGAAAGAAAATGGAGCAAAACAGTTCAATGGGGAAGGGAAGGCAGCAGGGGAAGAGGAGAAGTTGCAGGTCTATGATGGGTAGGAATGTAAGAAAGGCAGGAGGACCAGTGTGTGAGGCGAGAGGTGGAGAGAAAAGAGGAGACAGTGTGGCAAATATGGCCAGCATGCAGGCCAAGTAATTTGTCCTCACAGGACCCCAGTAACAGAGGCCCTGTTTGTCCCTCTGAAAATGTGTGAAATACTTTTCTCCTGTCACTTCATGATAGATGCTGTAGAAAAGTTACATATTTAAAACTAGATCAAGATGGGTAGCTGTGTTTGTCGGTAGCCGTAGGAAAGAGCAAGAGTCTGGTGGCACTTTAAAGAGTAACAAAATATGTGGCAGCGGAGGAGCTTTCATGAGCCCACAAAATCAAGGGATTCCCCCACCCCCACTGGGCAAATGGCTACCCTAGCCCAGCCACAGCATAGGATGCCATCAGCGGCTGTGGGCCTTGGCACCATGGTGCTAGTCGCCGGCAGGCACTGCGAGCCCAGGGTCAGAAGAAGAGGACACCAGCAGCCATTTCGGGACTGAGCACAGCAGGGGCAGATGCTGGCAGACACTCCAGGCCTGGGGGCTGCGGTGGCAGATGGTGGCTGGTGGGCTCAGTATTAGGTAGTAGGGCCTGGAGCCTCACCAGCTCAGCAATGGGATTCCCCCACTGTGAGTCTTGCAGGGCCCCCCCCACTTGTATATGCTATTACTGACTTCCTTAAAGGGGGACTACCAGTAGTTTCCGGGGATGAAGCTCTTGAATGGGATAAATGCTGCCTTTTTTGTGTTTTGTGCCCTGTGGTGCAGAGAGAACTTTTAAGAGAGCTCGTGGGCACTCCATGAAATTGCTGAACAGTCGGGTTAGAACAGATAAAAGGAAGTACTTCTTCACCCAAAGAGTGATTCACATATGGAATTCACTGCCACAGGAGGTGGTGGCAGCTACAAGCATGGACAGTTTCAAGAGGGAATTAGATAAACATATGGAGCAGAAGTCCATCAGTGGCTATTAGCCACAGGGTATAGATGGGAACTCTCAGTCTGGGGCAGGTGATGCACTCTATTCTTGGTGCTGGAGGGGGCAGCAGTGGGAGGGCTTCTGGTGTCCTGGCCCCACTGCTGGACCTCCGGATGGCAACTGGTATATTTTGGCCGCTGTGTGACAGAGTGTTGGACTAGTTGGGCCATTGGCCTGATTCAACATTGGCTTCTCTTATGTTCTTATGTTCTTAAGAGTGTATACAGTTGCCCAGTTCAGTTATCTATAATTATGACTTATGCTGAAGGTGGATATGTCACCAAGTATTCAATCTGTCACCAATTCATCCCCCAAAACTAGAAACCCCAGGTTTAAAAGCAGTTCTCTGAGTAGGGTTGCCAGGTCTGGGTTGGGAAATACCTGGAGACTTTGGGGGTGGATCTGGGAGAGAGTGGGGTTTGAGGAGAGGAGGGGCTTCCACACCATACAATGCCATAGAGACCACCTTCAAAGCAGCCATTTTCTCCAGGGGAGCTGATCTCTGTCAGCTGGGGAATCAGTTGTAAAAGCGGGAGATCCCCAGGCTCCACCTGGAGGCTGGCAACCCTATCTCTGAGACAGTGTATTTTTATCCAGTCCTTCCCAAAAGAAACTCAGAATTGCATTTGCGGTTCTCTCTTCCTCATATTCTCCTCACAACAGCCCTGTAAAGTAGGTTAGGCTGAGAGAGAAGGACTACACCACGGTTACCCAGCAAGCTTCATAGCTGTATGAGGATTTCAACTCAGATAACTACAGATCTTTAACCTTGATACCATGCCTGTAGTAGGAGAATGAGATAATGTTTAGGGAAAATATAATTTCAGAGAATTTTATAGAATGTACTTATAAAAATATTATAATGACTAGAGCAATATTAGTCTGCAAAGGGTTATTATAGAAAGCTTAAACAAGAGAAAACTTGTTGTTGAATATTATTAGTAATGGAATATATGCATAGTTAGATTTATAGAATAGAAATATAAAAGGTTAGATTGCAAAAGATAGATTAGTAATAAAAACTACTTATTGGGTGAAAATGGCTTAATAGATATATGTATTAGGATGACTTAAGAGATTTGATGAAGCTACCATTGCTCTCATGTATGTTTGTTTGCCTGTTTGTTTGGAAGTGTACTTAAGAATAATAAAATTTATTACAAAAAAAAATTTCTGAGGTAGAATGGGCTGTTCCACCCCAGACGGGGAGTCGCATATGTGATGCCCCCGCATGTAAAAATTACTGCAAATGAAAAATCAGCATACTAGAATCGCCTATTTTAGGAGAGGTGTTGAAAGACCTGAGTCAGACTGAGGTGAAGAGGAAGTCCTACAACTGATGGACGAATTAAAAACTGACAAACTACCAGGCCCAGATGGCATACATCCAAGAATTCTGAAACAACTCAAATGTGAGCTTGTGGATCTCCTGACAGAAATATGCAATCTATCACTAAAAGCTGCCTCCGTTCCCAAGGACTGGAAGGTAGCTAATGTAACCCCATCTTTAAAAAAGGTTCCAGAGGAGATCTGGAGAATTACAGGCTGGTCAATCTAACATAAGCTGGTGGAATTTGTTATTAAAGATAGAATTAGTAGGCACATAGATTAACAAAAGCTATTGAGGAAGAATCAGCATGGATTCTGTAAGGGAAGATCTTATTTCACTAAACTTTTAGGGTTCTTTGAGGAGGTGAACAAATATGTGGACAAGGGTGACACAGTAGATCTTGTTTACCTAGACTTCCAGAAAGCTTTTGATAAAGTTCCACACTGAAGGCTCCTAAGTAAATTCCACAGTCACGGGATAAGAGGACAAGTCAGCTTGTAGATTAAAAACTGGTTAATAAACAGGAAACATAAATGGGCAGTTTCCACAGTAGAAGGTGTTAAGCAGTGGGGTAGCACAGGACCTGGTACTAGGTCTGGTGCTTTTTAACTTGTTCATTAATAATTTAGAGTTGGGAGTAAGCAGTGAGGTGGCTAAGTTTGTGGATGACACGGAAGTTGTTCAGGGCGGTGAGAACCAGGGAGGACTGTACAGTGCTCCAGAGGGACCTGTCAAGTCTGGGTGAGTGGGCATCAACATGGCAAATGTGGTTCAACATGGGCAAGTGCAAAGTAATGCACACTGGAGCCAAAAATCGTAATTATAAATATATGTTGATGGGGTCCAGACAGGCGGTAACTGACCTGGAGAGAGATCTTGGAGTCATGCTAGATAACTCAAGGAAAATGCTGAGTCAGGGTACAACTGCTATAAAAAAGGCAAATGCTATGCTGGGGGTTATTAGGAAGGGGTTATTAGGAAGGGGATTAAAAACAAATCAGCCAGTATCATAATGCCCCTGTATAAATCTATGATGCGGCCTCATTTGGAATACAGTGTACAGTTCTGGTCACCGCACCTCAAAAAAGATATTACAGCATTGGGAAAAGTGCTGAAAAGGGCCACTAAAATGATTAAGGGTATGGAACACTTTCCTTAATTAGAAAGGTTAAAGAGATCAGGGTTCTTTAGCTTGGAGAAACGACAACTGAGGGGTGACATGATAGAGGTTTACAAAATTATGCATGGGATAGAGAAGGCAGAGAAAGAAGTGAGTCAGTTTGGTGTAGTGATTAAGTGCACAGACTCTAATCTGGGAGAACCGGGTTTGACTCCCCACTCCTCCACTTGAACCTGCTGGATGATCTTGGGCAAGCCATAGTTCTGGCACAGTTTAAAAAAGAGCAGTTTCTGTCAGAGCTCTCTCAGCCCCGCCTACCTCACAGGGTGTCTGTTGTGGGGAGGGAAAGGGAAAGGAGTTTGTAAGCCGCTCTGAGACTCCTTTGGGTAGTGAAGGGTGGGGTATAAATCCAATCTCCTCTTCTTCTTCTTTTCTCCCTTTCTTACAATACAAGAACTCGTGGATGCTCAAAGAAATTAATGAGCAGTAGATTTAGAACAGATAACAGGAAGTACTTTCCCCCCCAAAGAGTAAGTAACACATGAAATTCACTGCCACAAGAAGTGGTGGCAGCTACAAGCACAGAGGCTTCAAAAGAGGATTGGATAAACATATGGAGCAGAGATCCATCAGTGGCTCTTAGCCACAAGGTACAGAAGGAACACTCTGTCTGGGGCAGAGATGCTCTGTATTCTTGGTGCTTGGGGGCAAGAGTGGGAGGGCTGCTGGAGTTCTGGCCCCACTGGTGGACCTCCTGATGGCACCTAGGTTTTGGCCACTGTGTAACACAGAGTGGTGGATTGTATGGGCCATTGGCCTAATCAGGCATGGGTTCTCTTATATTCTTATGTGCTCCTGTTCTGTCTTGTGCTACTTTTCCCACTTACATGGAATTATAGTGATGCATAGATAGATAGATGGATGTAATATTCCCTCATTTGCAGCCTGAAGTGGTACAGTGCATTCCACCCACATCAACAATTTGCTGTCTCATTTACTATCTCATTACAGTATATGGGTAGACCAGGGCCAATGCTGGGTCAAGACTAAGATGGACAAAATTCCTATCATTCTGATGAGCCCTGGGAGGCAGCCGGGGCTTTGTTGTGATTTGTTTTCGTATTGTGTTTGAAGTATGTTTGAGTGGTGGGGGCAGAGGGAGTCTTTGACAAAGGGTCTGCAATAGTTCTCAGCAACCTGAAGAAAGTTTGGCTGTGTGAGATGTATTCTCTTGCATTCTTTGGAATGTGCCCCCATCCAGGCAACTGATCATTCAGAACAAGCCACATAAAGAATTTTGTCACCTCTTTGCTAGACTGAGTCTGACAGTAAAACTTTAATATGCTACACGAGCCAGTACAGTGTAATGGCTGGAACAGGATCTGGGATGCCTTGTTTTGAATCTCTACTCTGCAATGGAAGTTTGCCAGCTGACCTTGGGCCAGTCACACTCAAAGTGTAGATTAGTTCATGGTGTGGTTGTGAGTAGGATTGCCAGCCTCCAGGTGTGGCCTGGAGATCTCCTGCTTTTACAACTGATCTCCATCTGACAGAGATCAGGTCTCCTGGCGAAAATGGCTCCTTTGAAGGGTGGACCATGCTGAGGCCCCTCCCCTCTTCAAACCCTCCCCTCTCCTGGATCCACCCCAAAGTCTCCAGGTATTTTCCAACCCAGACCTAGCAACACTAGTTGTGAGGATGATACAGAGAAGGGGAAAAGATGTATACATCCCTTAGCATCTAGGGAGGAGGTCGAGAAAAAATGTACTAAATAAATAAAAATTGTTTGCAATGTAAGTGTGACTGGTTCCAAACAGAAGCACTTTAAGGCATATGGCAAAGTGTTACCACTAGAGGTCACCCAGCACCTTATCAAATTAATACATATATCAAACATATGCTGAAATGTAGGTTATTGTGTCACAGAGTTTAGGCATAACTTTTTTTTTTTGTTTCTGAATAGAAACTTAATTCTAGCCAATATTGTTGGCAGAAATGGTTGCTTTTTATGTTGATGGTCTAATTAGGCCTGAAAATCAGTAAACTTGAAATTACCTCCTGAGTTAAATTGGTGGCAAAAAGCTCAGATTGAATCAAGATATACTAAAGACAAAGCAATAGGATTTTATGAAAACTGGTTGCTGGCTGAACAGAATTTTATAAGAAAAATGTATGTTCTGTTGTTGGATTATAAGATGCACGATAAAACTGTCAAAGATATTATGATACAGCGGGCCCAAAATTTGGGCCATAATATTGAGTTAGACTAGTGGTCTCAAGTATGGGAAAAAAATATTAAGATTACAAAAACAATTTCCTATAAAGAAAATATGTATAAGATGTTTTATAGATGGTATATAACTCCAGAGAAACTGGCCAAATTTGATCCAAAATGTTCAAATAGCTGTTGGAAATGTCAAAACAAAGTGGGATCTTTTTATCATATGTGGTGGTTATGTGAGAGAGCAAAGAAATATTAGGCTTGGATTCATGAAGTACTGCAAAAACTATAGAAATGTTATTTACCCTTTACTCTGGAAATATTTCTTTTGAATATTTTCCTGGAAACCTGTAAAAGAGATTACTCCTATCTTATATTGTACCTGACTACATCTGCCAGAATTTTGTATGCTAAAGATTGGAGGAGCTCTGAAATACCGAGTAAAGAAGAATTTATTAACAAAGTACTTGAATCAGCGAAAATGGATAAACTTACTTTATTCTTGAAAAACCACACAGAAAATACATTTGAAAATTTTAAACATGGTACAAGAACTATAACTTTAACAAGATAAGGACATAAGTAAGCAATATTACATAGAAGAGGCTATTGACTAGAAAAACATGTTTTTCTTTGTACAATTTTTGCAAAAAAAAAAGACTATATTAATTTTAAAGGATTCAATTTGGAACTTGTATGGAAAAGGCTCTAGAAGTTAAAATTATATATAATTTATCCCCATATCTATGCTTTATGTATGTTCATTTTTGTGTTTGTTTTTGAAAATAAATAAAAAGTTTAAAACGGGAATAATTCCTGAATAGCCACAGTCATATTAACGTTTTAGTGCTGAGAGAAGCATCCAATTATTATACATAAAATCTGTCACATAATACAGTTTCTGTATATAGCCGTAATGAAACTCAAGAAGCAGACCAAGGTCTTGCTCAAAATGGCATCCTTTTGAGGAGTCATTCATTCAGACAGACCACACTGGTCTCACTAGGATCCTCATCTTAAAAACAGCCAGGTGGAAACCCATAAGACTTGTATGGAATCAGGTAGGTACATCCCCAATTCTTCCTTTCTTTACATTTGTCAAAAATGCTGTTCACATACTTAAAATGATCACAAAGATGAGACACTGTGATTATTACCACTAAGTTCTCCACCACTTAGTTTTACAGTGGATAATCTCATGCATCTAATTTCCAATTTAGATGGAAAGCACCACTCTTGAAGAGGACTTTCTCTACTCCAGTACACCTTTCAGCAAATGGGCCCAACTGTGTTCTGTACTGTTATGAATTTATGACTCTACCCAATGTCTGCTTAGTTGCTCTCACTGTCTTGGCATTTCACAAACTATACAAAACTGAATTATTCAAGAGGACATTTTAAGAAAGGTAAGAGAGCCTTATTATAATGGAATGATTCAGGAAGAAAGCGTTAATACAAAGAAAGGGCCTGTAGGTTGCACTAGTGTATATAGTACATACTATCCATTACTATATCCTATTAAGTAATTTCTGCATTGTTTAATACGCTACATTAAGGCTCTGGTCACACTGCAACTGACATGCGCTTTGTTCCTGGTTTATTTAAATCGGGAACATTTTTATTCGCATTGGGCTGTCTACATGCAGCCAGCCCCTCTTTCCCAGCACCCGCTTGCCTGCTGCTGCGCCATCCCTCCAGGCAATCCTGCCGGCCACGGGGAGGCTTGGGCAGCTGCTGCTCCTGTCGACACTTTTTTTTGGGGGGGTGCCGCCGCCATTGACCCATGAAAATAGGCTCTGCCATCTCCGCCATCCTCCTTGCCGGCCCCATCCAGGCTGCCGTAGCCCCTGCCTCTCGTTCCCGCCTCCAGGGCCATCTTTGTGCGTTTTTTTTTTTTTTTTAAAGCTTCTGGTTTGAGTGCTTGACTAAACATGCGCTTAATAAATCCATTATTAAACTTTAAATGGATTTATTAAGCGCATGTTTGCTCAAGCGCTCAAACCGGAAGCTTTTAAAAAAAAAAAAAAGAACCCCAAGAACGTTCAGACGGCCCTAATCGCAATCCTTGCGAGAGATGGGCTGTCCACATAGGCGAAATCGCGCAATCAAAGCGGAAGTGCCAGGAAAACACTAGTTTTTCCAGGGGTCAGGAAAACCCGGAAGCATTGCGCGAGTAAGCCCACTTCGCGGCGGGAGGCAGATTGGCGCGTGTGAACGTGAAACTGACATGCGCAAGTAAACAGCAGCTAATATTAACATTTTGTTCCAGCGTTGTTTTTTACTTAGTCTTCATTTCCACATCCCAGTCCTATTCCATTGCTTACTGTATGTCCCGTTCTACTGACTACATTGACTCACACTATATAATGCACGCTGAGTCTCAGCAAGAAAAGAGGACTATATATGAAATAAATAAATAGTATATATGTTTACATTTTAAAAAAAATATAGTCAGCCTTTCTCACCCGAGACCAGAAGCAAGTTGCAAAATTACAAACAATGCAATATAACAGGATGATACATATAATAAACTTTTCCTTCCTACAGACATGAAAACTACCTCCATGTTCTTTTCATGAAAATGCCATCCTGAACAATTGTGGTTGTGGTACCTACTCCGCAGAATGGTAAGTGTGGGCTCTCAATCAGATCACTTTTCACGCTCCATCGCAATAGAAGTACCCGCCTATTGAAAGCAGTCTATGTTAAAACAGTTACCACATTGTACTTTCCAACAGAGCATGAAACCACTTGATGTTCTGCCAGCTATAGTGTCAACGCAAACACAGCTGTCTGTTGGAGAGCATCTTAATTGTCAGCCTCTGAGTTTAATCGGAGCAATGGGACACTGTGCCCAGTGGTTGACTTGGTCAGTAGGTTCAAACCAAGAAATCCTTGGCATCTCATTTCTGTGAAGCTACAGAAGAAGAAGAAGCAGAGGAGGAGGAGGAGGAGATTGGATTTATACCCCATCCTTCACTCAGAGTCTCAGAGCGGCTTACACACTCCTTTCCCTTCCCCTCCCCACAACAGACACCCTGTGAGGTAGGTGGGGCTGAGAGAGTTCTGACAGAAACTGCTCTTTTTCAAGAACAGCTGTGCCAGAACTATGGCTTGCCCAAGGTCATCCAGCAGGTGCAAGTGGAGGAGTGGGGAGTTGGGAGTCATTGAATGTATTCTGAGGAAAAATACATATCCCAGTTGCCAATCTCCCTGTGTGGCCTGGAGATCTCTCAGAAATCACCGTGTTCCCCAGCCACAGCACATCATTTTCCCTACAGAAAATTTCCCAGCTATTACAACTGATCTCCATGGCATTATAACCTGCTGAAGTCCCTCCCCACTCCAAACCCTGCCCTCCCCAGGCGCTATCCCTCAAATCTACAGGTACACTTTACAGACCCTTGGAACCCAGAAAACATGGCATAGGGGGAGGTGCTTTTCTACCTTAGCTGCCACTGCATAGCTCCAAATTAACATAAGCCAACCTCCAGGTGGCATCTGGAGACCTCCAGCTATTACAACTGATGTCCAGATGACCAAGATCAGTTCTCCTGGAGAAAATGGCTGCTTTGGCTAGTGGACTCTATGGCGTTATACCCTGCTGAAGTCCCTCCCCAGCCCTTCCCTCCCCGGGCTCTACCCCTCAAATCTACAAGTATTTCCCAACCCAGAGTTGGCAACCCTGTAACTGGCTACGGAACTGCTTTCCAGACCCTTGGAAGCCAGAAGACATGGCATAGGAGGAGATGGTTTTCTACCTTAGTTGCCACTGCATAGCCCCAAATCAACATAAGTCAGGGGTGGAGGGAACCATCCCTGTTACCATGAGGCTGTCCTCCCATACTACCCACTTGGGGCAGCAAAATGACTTGAGACAGCCCTGCCTTATAGCTAAGCAGAAGGAAGTAAACATGGCTTGCATCCCTCTATTTTCCCCTTCCCTCTGCCGCCCCACTGGTCACAGCCGGGACACTCACCTGGTGCTTCCTTCTAGAGCTCGTTGTATTTCTTCCCACAACAGGCCTTACTCCTAGTTTCCTATAATACAGAATGTGTGACAAGGAAAAATATTTTTGTTGGGTTTTTTTTAGATACCTCACTGGCGTGCACCTGTTCTCTGCTTTGACACCAAATTGCAGAAATTGATCCGAAAGGGACTGGGGTGTGGATAGTCCTTTCTGATATGCATTCACCCCCCCCCCCCAAATTTCTGCTTTGAGATCTGAATTGTGAACTACTGAATTCTGGTTGCTGAGAATATGAATTGTGAGCCCTGAACATCAATATTTCAGTAGCCATGAAAAACTTGCCCAACTTTCCGAGTAAAGCAGAATACCAGAGCTGCTCTAGACAGATGTATAGCACTCAGTCCCCCTCCCTGTCATGGCATCTGTTTGATAAGACCAACAATGCTAAAAGTGATTTTTCTGATAGAATCTATGGGAAAGATTGGTGAGCTGAAGCTCACCACATGTACTTAATGCATGTGAATGCAGTAGTGTGTATGTGCAAAATGATTTTTGTGGACTACTGAAATAGTTATGGTTTTGCACAGAATATTCTGGCAATCTGCTCAGCTCCCCCCCCACCCACACAAACATGAGGAGGCGTTTGCTCTCTCTCTTATATTCAGTCCTTTAAGGCATCATAGGACTCTTGGGTGTTTTTGCTACAATACAGCCATCACTCTGGAATAAGAAAAAAAAGCTGCAGTTGACACACTGGTTTTTAAAAATTATATTATTAAATTATAGAGCCAGTTTGGTGTAGTGGTTAGGAGCGCAGACTCTAATCTGGAGAACCGGGTTTGATTCCCCACTCCTTCACATGCAGCTGCTGGGTGCCCTTGAGCAAGCCACAGGTGTCTCAGAGCTGTTCTCTCAAGAGCAGTTCTGAAAGAGCTCTCTCAGCCCCACCTACCTCACAGGATGTCTGTTGTGGGGAGAGGAAAGGAAGGAGATTGTAAGCCACTTTGAGACTCCAACTGAAGGGTGGGGTATAAATCCAATATCATCTTCTTTGTCTTCTTCCAAAGTGCTCAGGAAGCTTAATAGCAAAATGTAGAACCTCTAGAAAGAGTTATAAAATCACAAAAAAGTCCAAGAAATCAAACTTTAAACTATCACCTCCTCAGTATAGCAACTAGCCCTTTGAAACAGCCATGGTTTGAAGCTTTCCTAACAGCTTAAAGGACAGGAATTTGGTGAACAGCTTCTGTTCCAAAGTCAGGTGGTGGCCATAAAACCATCTGATTTCTGGCTGAGGCCAGATAGACTTTCCAGGACAAAAGGACTGCTGAGTTGACCTGAGTGTCTGGTAGGCTTACAATCTGCACCATTTTGCCAGGCAACCTCCCTCCCATATTGCCCTGTCCCTGCTGGTGCTCAAATGACTTGCCGGGGGAGGGGGGAGGGATTAGGTCAGAAGGGATGGCAATTAATGTAGCAATATCACTTCCCGGTTTCACCTGGAAATGATGTCATGACGCTCTAGGAATCCCTCAAAACTCTATGGTAAAACCATAGTTGTGACATTAATCGAGCCTTCCCCTCCTCATGCCCCACTCTGAAAGTTACCAGAGGTTGAGGGCAGAGGCCTGGCAACCCTATGCATAGGCCTATACAAGAATCTCAGCTGATGTACTGGACTGTTTCTGACTTGTAATAACCTGTTACACTGACAAATATAAGTTAAAGAGAAAATAAATACCTTAATTTAATAAATCTCTCTCTTTAAAATTAAGAGAAAAGCCAGACTAGATCATTTCCATGTTGCAATGAGGGAATGCACAGAGAGAAACCTTGTCATTAGAGCTGACTACAAGTAACACCCAGCTAGCGTAGGACGGAACAGAAGTCAGGGTATGCGTCAGTCTAGTCAGAACCTATTTAATTCCCGGATCTGATGGCATTCACCTTGTACAAACTTCATATTTGTCAAGCATTTCAAGCAGTTATGAGTTTATTTTGGCAAAATCTGTGGCCCCATTGCAGAACAGCAGTGCCTATTTATAATTGGAGTGAAAATGAAAAACCTTTTTTTCATCATTTTAAAAAATCCCAAGAATGTAAAATTGGAGTCCCCATACGCATGATTTCATTGCCTAGTTTCAGGTCCGACTTCAGAATGTTGACAAAATTACAGCACAGCAGGTGTGTCGTTATTTTTGTAAGGGTCCTTTCACTTTGTCAACTAGGATTGCCAACTCTGGCTTGGGAAATTCCTGGAGATTTAGAGGTGGAGCTTGCCGAGGGTAGAATTTGTGGAAGGGAGCTCAGCAGGGATTTGATTCCATAAAGTTCACCCTCCAAACCTTGCCTTTTCCTTCAGGGGACCCAATCTCTGTAGTTATAGAATTACCTCAGGGCTGTCAGGTCTCCTACCGGCAACCCAGTCTCCCTGGCAACCCAGAAACAGGAGAAAAATAAGCCAAATAATTGCTTTTGGGCCAACAGTGTGCTGTTGTTTCTGAGGAAAACCTAGGAGTGATGATCTGCTCTAGGAATTGCTAGAAACTCTGTGGTTTAACTAGGGTTGCCAGGTCCCCCCAGGGGATGGGGTATAGGGTTCCTCGATCTAGGTTGGGAAACTCCTGGAGATTTTGGGATGGAGCCTGGGGAGGATGTGGACCTCAATGGGTACAATGCAAAGGTCTATGAATGATGAATGGTGAATGGGCACAATGCCGTAGAGTCCACCCTCCAAAGCAGCCATTTTCTCCAGGGGACCTGAGCTCCGTTGTCTGGAGATAAGCTGTAATTCTGGCACCCCTAGATTTAACTAATGGCACCCCCATGTCCCTCCTCGAAGATTCTAGCTGGTTGGCCATGCCATGCCTAGTACCCCTAAATTGTCTGCAGAAGAAGATACCATCTAAGCACATAGTTGCCAGGTATATTTGTTATAAGCATTTACTATTTGCAGATCAGAGGGTATTTATTTATTAATTAGATTTATGCCCCACCCTACCCCACCCCCCGGGCTCAGGGCGGCTCACAACATAAAATCAGCAAACAATAAAAGCAATAAAACAATAAATAGCAATAGCAGATCAACCAAACCCATGCATTATAACATAATTACCCTAAGAAACTCCAGTGTCCAGATGGTGTCCAGAAACAGGAGGGCACTGGGGGGGGGGAGAGTCAAAAACAGTACAGTGGACAGGACAGCAGGGTAATCATATATGTAAATATTTTTCACATCTCTTTCTCATTAATTTGCTGAGAAGCTCCCGCTTTATTTAAGGTGGTTCAAAATGGTGCATTCATCAGAAAAAAACTGTGGAGCAGTGGGGATGGGATTTATAGTAGAATCTTTGCATTATGTTGTCTTTGGATGTGTCCCACTGACTTATGCCCAGAATAACCCATTGATTATGCCACTTGTTTGTCAAATTCTGTCTGCCGAAGCTATATTCTATTCATTCTTCACAGGCATCTCGGCAACCAATCCTTATTTCCTGTTTTTCCCACATGTGCAACCTGACACAGTTACCCAGTCACCTCTGGGCCAGGATGCTCTCTGCCTACCCTTTCCACTTTCCCACCCCAAGAAGGGAGGCTTTTGTGGTTTGTCTTCCTGGCTGAGGAGTACTGGAATGACTGTTTTTGTGGTTGCCGTTCCTGGCAATGTCAAGGTTTCTAGGAATGCAGAGCCCACAGTTTGAGGGTCAAGAGTGAGCTGGCGGCGGTAGGTTTATGTTACAGCCCCAGCGAAAAAACAGAGCTAACCTAAACAACAAACCCGGATATCGTAATCAAGTGAATGGGATGCATTTGGATATTTGCTTGGATGATAAACAGCAGATAATTCTTGAGCAAGAGTTATATCCTCCATGGCCCGGAATGAGGGACAAAAAAGCTGACCAGTTATCGGGTATACCTTTGTTGTAGAGCACCAGATACTGTATGTATATTTTTTAAAAATGATTTGCATCCACACAGAGCAGGATTTAGCAACCACACTCACTGGAACTAGGGTTGCCAAATCTGTCTTGGGAAATTCCTGGAGATGGTGGGTGGAGCCTGGGGAGGGTGGGGTTTGGGGAGGGAAGGGAAGGGAAGGGAGCTCAGCAAGGTAGTCTCGAGATCAGTTATAATTTCATAGAACCATAGAATCATATCATAGAATCATAAAATGTTAGAGTTGGAAGGGATCTTGTGGGTCATCTAGTCCAACCCCCTGCACTCTGCAGGAGCATTTCAGATGATCTCCAGGCCCCACCTGGAGATTGGCAACCCTGGCTAGAATGCCCTGCCCTCAACATCCTGCCATATATAGCATACCCATCTCATGGCCATCTGCAAACATCTCTGTTTTTAAAAGAGCTTTTCAGTATACAAAAATCTTGCTGCCCAAAGCTTTATATGTTAAATTAACAGGACGTGTGTAATATGCCATACAATAGCCACTAAAATCTCCCAGCATGCATTTAATGAGTGCTCTTAGCTTCTGCCTAAAGCTTTTGTGTAGTCCAGCACAGACCCCCACTCATTCACTGATTGTGCAGGGAGGGAGAGTGGGTGCAGAGTCCTGCCCCTGCCCCCCCCACCTCTGTGTGATCAGCCGGTCATCTGTGTGGGGGGGGTGACCACATGGAGGAAATGGCCACAGCAACTCTCCCCGTGATCAGGAACATTCAGAAAACAGAATTTTTGATTGATCCCAGGGAGCGGGAGTACACTTGGCCAGTTCTTCTCCACTGTTACACCCTGCAGACAATCGGGTGATCACATGGAGGCAGAAACAGCGCACACTCATGGCTTGCCCTCCCTCCCACAGGTCAGTGAGCACATGGGGCTGTCATCTGTACCAGGCTAGAGTTGCAGCGCTGCTGTGGGAGCAGCGGGCACCATTTAGGAAGGGAACTGTACGGAAGCCAATCCACACACTCCAACTCTGTGTTTTAGACCATACATTATTAGAGTCTCTGTGAGAAAGGAGAGATATACAATTTAAGTAAATAAATACATGATTTTTCCTACTATGATTTCCCCTATTATGGGGTATAAGAAATGGCAGCAAGACATATTCTTAAAATAGACTCTAAAGTATTTGGCCATTTAATTGCAAGTACATCCAAGAAGCAGACTTTGAACCCTGCTGTGAATTATTCCGTCCCGTTACTTCAGCTTAAAATGGTGCCCCTGAATGGGAAACCTGGAAGAACTTAGATGGCTTTTCCTATTGAGGATAGATACTTCTGTTGCAGAGAAAGAGAATTCAGTGTAAGAATTCTCCCAAGTCAGTGACTGATCTTGGGGGCTTGTCACATTCAGGGATGCCAGCCTCCAGGTGGGACCTGAGGATCCCCTGGAATTACAACTCATCTCCAGACTACAGAGACTAGTTCCCCTGGAGAAAATGGGTGTGTTGGAGGGTGGGCTCTATCCCACTGAGATCCAGGTCCTCCCCAGGCGCCATCCCCAAATCTGTAGGAGTTTCCCAGCCTGTGTCTGACAACTTTATCCGCCCATCTCCTGCTGGTGGAGTCACATTAATGTTGTGCCTCATTGTTCCTCAGCTTTAAATGGGTCCAATCTCCTCCAATGGTATGTGAATGTAGTGCATATATATGCACTATATATTGTCCTGTAGTCTGGGGTTTACCTTGCTGTTGTTGTCATCTCAGCCTACCTGGCTAGGTGTGTAAAATGTACTGGGTTCAGACACATTGAGTGATCAGCACATGGTTTATTAAGTGATTCAGCAGTGAGAACAAGACACTGGCCGAAGCCAGGTTTTATGCCCAAGGAAAGACACACCCAAAGCACACCCCACTTCCCATGATAGGCTATTTACACTAGGCTACCTTTCCAGGTAACCCTATTGGGCTATTCTAGGATCTTAGTCTTCTTTTGTTATGGATCTCAAGCTCAGTACATTACAGTGTGCTTTTAGTCCCCATATTCTGCTCGTGGAACAATTGAGACCTGAGTTTTATTCCCCAGGCAAGGTCACTGGGAGGGTCTCTGCTGTTCAGAAGGAGTGTCCTTTTCATCTGTGAAACACTGGAGGGTTTGGATGGGATGGTAGCTTGACACCAGCTTCCGTGAGAAAGCAAGCTCTTTTTCTTGCTTGCTTTTTTCTTCTCGACCATTTTCTTCTCCCATCTGAGATCCGGAGAAGTTAGCCATGTTAGTCTGTTGCTGCAAAATAGTAAAAAGCCCAGT
Source organism: Gekko gecko (assembly GCA_029375565.1). Classification (NCBI taxonomy): domain Eukaryota; kingdom Metazoa; phylum Chordata; class Lepidosauria; order Squamata; family Gekkonidae; genus Gekko; species Gekko gecko. The sequence goes on along the minus strand of JAPDNY010000004.1, from coordinate 27,358,671 downwards.
AGCACCTTTAAGACTAACAACCTTTATTGTAGCATAAGCTTTCGAGAAACACAGCTCTCTTTGTCATAAGTGTTTCTCGAAAGCTTATGATACAATAAAGGTTGTTAGTCTTAAAGGTGCTTCTGGGCTTTTTACTATTCTCCCATCTTAGGTGCTGAAGAAAAACTTACGCTTTAGCATGACTAGCACCATTTTACACTGCTATTTGCTCTGCTTGCTTAGGCATGAAGCAAGGGCTGGGCTGGACTCCTCTGGAAAGACAAGATCCTTAGGGGGAAAATAGTGGAGGGTGAATATAAACAAATTCAAATGCATTTTGGTTTACCGTAGGAAATCTCAAATAAGGTATTTATATCTAAACTAATTGATTCTGATCTGTTTCAGTGATTCTGCCGTGAGATATGTTAATGTAAATGTGCAGTGTGATAATGTAAATGTTTTCACTCCATCTATGTCACGACCAGCAGCCAAAACAAATATAGCTTGAACTTTTCTTATGTACATAGATGTAATTATCTGGTGTACCACTTGTACTATATGATATTCCATAGACTGTTTATGCGTGGTGTCGGACCAGTCCTTGTTTTCATTTGGTGGCAACATGTGTCGGATTGCCAATAATATCTCCAAAAGAAAGACATGTTAGTAATTCTGAAGTCAACATGGAAGGGTGAGCCAGCCATGCTGAAAGAAGAGCTTCAGAGGAGATTTGATGTTGTTTTTTCTGCTGTCTGGCAAAAATGCAAAGTCAGAAAATATTCCCTACTGGGAATTTCCAATTTGCCATTTTTTAAAAATCCCCACTCTTTCTACTTTCACAAGACTGATGCCTGCCATTGAAAGGCATAGTAGGGCTTATAAGTGTCTATTGAGTAGCAGCTGGCTTCCAAAATAGCCTGTGTTGCTTTTTTATGGCACAAAAGCATGTCCCCACATATCCCTCTTGGGCAGAATAAGAAGCAAAGTAGAGCTGCTAAATGTTGCTGTAACATGTCGTAGATTATGAACTCCCAAGGCAACAGCTCAGTTTTGAAATCAAAGCAATTCTACTTACCCAAGCCATTGTACTCCAAGTAGGATAACTATAGGAACAAGCATAAACGTACTTCTCATTTCCCATTTCAGAAGTCTGATTACAAAAGGATTAAAAGTCAGCACATACTAGAGTACGATTGCACAAGACTGCTGAGGGGGGGGATCACCCATCCCCAGCAGGCCTTGCCCACTGATACTCCAGTGTCCTGCAAGAGAAAGTGGGGTTTCTTTTGTTGGTTTGGTTGAGGCAGCAGGTGTCCAAATCACATTGGCCTCCTCTGTTCCATCCTGCTCCACCTTGCCTCACTCATTTTTTTGCAGCTTCCACTAACTCAACTGTGCTACTGATGGTGGTTATGTATACTTGTCCGACATTCTGGTCCATTTTGGGCACACATGCAGGATTCAAGTAGGTGATCCTGTTGAACTGTCATTGCCATCTTATGGACTGTGTTATTGGGGTCTACTGGTTTTAATTATAAGTATGCTATGATGTTTTAACTATTTTATTCTGTTGTAACCCATCCTGAGTCCACTTGTGGGGGAGGGCAGGATAGAAATACGATAAATGTAAATAATGCTGGCTAGGGTTGCCAACCTTCAGTTGGGGGCTGGAGATCTCCCACGATTACAACTGATCTCTTGACAACAGAGATTAGTTCTCCTGTAGAAAAATGGCTGCTTTGGAAGGTGGACTGTATGCCATTGTACCCTGGTAAGGTCCCTTCCCTCCTCAAACCCCATTCTCCCCAGGCTCCTCTACCAAAATCTCCAGTTATTTCCCAACCCAGAGCTGGCAACCCTAGCATTGGTGATGGTGTGACATCACTTCTGGGTTTCCCCCAGAAGTTATGCTGCTATAGGAACTGCTGGAACTGTTTGGTGTAGTGGTTAGGCATGCGAACTCTAACCTGAGAGGAGGAGGAGGAGGAGGAGGAGGAGGAGGAGAAGAAGAAGAAGAAGAAGAAGAAGAAGAAGAAGAAGAGATTGGATTTATACCCCATCCTTCACTACCCAAGGGAGTCTCAGAGTGGCTTACAAACTCCTTTCCTCTCCCCTCCCCACAACAGACACCCTGTGAGGTAGGTGGAGCTGAGAGAGCTCTGGCAGAAACTGCTCTTTTTCAAGAACAGCTGTGGCAGAACTATGGCTTGCCCAAGGTCATCCAGCAGGTGCAAGTGGAGGAGTGGGGAATCAAATCTGGTTCTCCCAGATAAGTCCGCTGCAGGGTCTTGGCAAGAAAGAAAAGCAGGATGTTCTGTATGGATCCCCTCTGTGCACCACAAACACTCAACATCAAACTATTTTCTGAGTGTCACTTGGAGGCTACACCAGCAAAACAAGGGTATGAGCAGTTTGGTGTAGTGGTTAGGAGGGCAGACTCCAATCTGGGAGAACCGGGTTTGATCCCCTACCCCTCCACATGCAGCTGCTGACATGACCTTGGATCAGTCACAGTTCTCTCAGAGCTGTTCTGGAAAGAGCAGTCCTCAAAAGAGCTCTCTCACCTCACAGGGTGTCTGTTGTGGGGAGGGGAAGGGAAAGGAGATTGTAAGCCACTCTTACAAGATTCAAGGGAAAGAGGAGGATTTGCCTTACCAGATTGGCAATTGTACCACACAGCTGCAGCCCTCACTTGGTTGAAAGAATGGATTACACTGGAAAATTCAAGATTATTAAAGTTAAAGGGACATGACCTAAAATTGGGATGGCATGCCTTTGTTTGGTATGGAAAAAGTGGTAATCATAAATATTTTAAACAGCATATATAAAAAGCAGCATTAATAAAGGTATGGGAAGAGGTTTATGTGCTATAATAAAATACCAAAGTGGGTCTCACCATTAGAAGCCTTTATAAACCCCATGACATTTACAAAAGAACAACTCTGGAGGTATGAAGATCTGCTAGACAACCAAAACAAGCTAATACAACAAGAGAATCTCAAGAAAAGAGGCATGCAATCGAACTGGCGGGAAAGGGCACAATTGGACTCTAGATATGTAAAAGATAATGCTACTGGGTTTTATGATACCCTTGTAGAATTGGATAAAATTCTCTTTTGTACTGATGGGAAATTTGTAAAGTTATTTTATATTTTGTTACTAGACATGAAAACGCAAGGTGAAGTAGTAAACTTCTGTTGTGAATAATGGTCTTGTACAGTAGTCATTACATTTACATTTTACATAATTACACCTCAGCTTGTACTTCCAGCTTGTCATGGCCCTTGCTTTGTTTTTGTTTTTTTTAAATGCACCCAAAGAAGTGGGAAAGAGGGTACTAGAATAAAAACTCTGTTATTAAAGTGCCAAAGAATCTGGCTTGGTTTTTGTTGCAACAGACTAAGGTGGCTATTCCTCTGGGACCATCTTTCCCATTGCTTTCACTGGACTAATTGTAAAATGTCTGCTAGCAGGAACAGTGACCTCCAGGTGTGGCCTGGAGATCTCCCAGAATCCAACTGATCATTAGACTACTGAGATGATGAAGAAGAAAAGGGTTTTATACCCTGTTTTTCTCTAAGGAGTCTCAAAGCAGCTTACAATCATATTTCCTTCCCCAGGTGGGAGTGGGGGATCCCCCAGTTTTGTGGGCTCCTGCCTGCTGCCAGCCAGCTGGCCAGTGAGGGGGGGCCCCACCCCCAACAGCCACAACCTGTTGCAATGTCCCTAACATGATGATATCACGCGGAAGTGACGTCATCACGCCAGGGACATCAAATGGCGATAGTCTGGTATTTAGGGCAATACTCTATGGTTACCATAGAGTTTTGCCCCAAATACCAGAGTGTCACTGCACAATGCCCCTGATGTGATGATGTCACTTAGACATGACATCATCATGTCGAGTACGTTGTGTGCGGCAATGTCACTCCCCCGGAAAGCTCCTTCCCACCCCCTGCCAGCGAGACCAAAGGACCTGACAATCCTACTTGTGAGGCTGGTGGGGCTGGGAGAGTTCTGAGAGAACTGTGACTGCCCCAAGGTCACCCAGCAGGCTCCATGTGGAGAAGGAGGAGTGGGGAATCAAACCCAGTTCTCTCAGATTAGAGTCCACCGCTCTTAACCACCCCATCATGCTGGTTCTCCATTCCCCTGCAGAGAAAATTTTCTTTGGCATTTGAACTTTACGGCATTAGACCCTGCTGAGGCCCCTCCCCATCCCAAATCCCTCCCTCCCCAGGATCCATCCTCATATTTCCCAACCCAGAGTTGGCACCCCCACCTGATATAGGTGGTGCTTTTTGCATTGTCCTACATTTTTGAACTCTCTTCTTCCAGTTACCTCTGTATCCCCATCCCCACTTTTACGATTAAAGGAATGTAGCATAGCCACGTACTTCTGGAATTTGCTGTATGCGCACTTTTCAAAGGCTGCCTCTTCTTGCCTTGGCAATAGGCTTGCAATCGGCTTGCAGCTATACTGAACTGAGACACAAAAGAAATCCTCATTATTTTCTTCCATTGTTGTTGCGGTGAGAATGCTTAAAGAGCAAACCAGCTTTAATCCCTGTGTGACCCAGCTAGCAGAGAACCACCACAAATTATTTTGTTTTCTTAAGTACAGTGTGGGGGTTGTGTAAAATAACTGGCATATTGTCGCAATTGGGTCCCAAGCTGTTTCTGTGACTTTGGTTAAAGACTCTTCTACACATATGTTGATGTGAAATGTCATGTTTTTATGACAAAAATTCAGTCCATGCTCGCTTCGACAGATATTGCAAGCTTTGCAGTTATGCTTCAGACTTTACCAAGACACCGCAGTCTTCCTGGAATGCTCAGGGAAGCAAAGAACCCCACTGGTTAGAAAACAAGAGGGACACATTTATGAAATACAAGAACATCCCTGCTTAACCTGACCAAGACCTTGTCTTGCATCCTGTTTCTAAGAGTGGTCAGCCAGATGCTTCCAGGAAGCCCACAAGGAGGGAATGATGATCCAACCAAAACCATCCCACCATCCTTGTGAGCGCCCATGCATACAGCCTAAGTGATGTTTGGCTGAGGCAATAATATCAAATGATTGAGCCAGTTGACCTGGGGGCACAGTAGGCTGCCAGAGCCCGGCTAGGGCCTTAGAACACATAGCCATGGACACTGAATATTACTTCAAGGGACCCGTTTATAACAAATATGAAGATAGCTTCAAAGAGTAATTGTGTTGGCTGTATTTGAGTCCCGTAGCACCTTAGAGAGCAGCAAGGCTTTTGGGATATAAACCAACTCTTCTTCTTCTTACTCCCCCCCTCCCCAATTCAAAGGTAGAATCATAGAATCATAGAATCATAGAATCATAGAATGTTAGAGTTGGAAGGGACCTTGCAGGCCATCTAGTCCAACCCCCTGCACTCTGCAGGAACACAGGCGAAACCCCTACATACCTACAAAATACCCAAAAGATGGTTGTCCAGCCTCCTCTTGAAAACGTCCAGCGAAGGAGCATCCACCACCTCCCGAGGCAGTCTGTTCCACTGCTCAACCACTCTTACAGTCAGGAAGTTTCTCATTCCCACCCCCTGCCAGCGAGACCAAAGGACCTGACAACCCTACTTGTGAGGTCGGCGGGGCTGGGAGAGTTCTGAGAGAACTGTGACTGCCCCAAGGTCACCCAGCAGGCTCCATGTGGAGGAGGAGGAGTGGGGAATCAAACCCAGTTCTCTCAGATTAGAGCCCACTGCTCTTAACCACCCCATCATGCTGGTTCTCCATTCCCCTGCAGAGAAAATTTTCTTTGGCATTTGAACTTTACGGCATTAGACCCTGCTGATGTCCCTCCCCATCCCAAATAACAGTGTTTCAGTTAATTACATCCAGCATTCCACAAACACTAACAGGATCTGTCTATCAGTTAGCAAGGATACATCAACTTGTTACCAATCAGACCTCTCCTCCAGCAGAACGGCAGTTAGCGACAGAAAGAAGGAGAACACCCTTCATATTAATATCTCTGTCAAAAAGCACAAAATAAAGCACAGTTTGGCCCAAAGTGACACACAAACTGGATGCCAGTCAGAGTCAAGCCAGAAACAAGACTGGGAAAATATTCCTTTTGGGGGGGAAGGTAAAATCACAGCGGTTGGCTAGCTAATGACTTTCCTCCCCACCCCAGAGAGATGCATAATTCAGGATAAAGGGGTCCCCAGGAATCTATCACCTCACTTTGAACTAACCTCATCACATGCCCAATCTTGCCTCCCCCTGACACATTTGCCCTGAATTAGCAACACCTAACAGTATTCTACATACCTGATAGTTTTCCCATCAGGCCATCTCCAAGTCATCAAAGGAACATTTGCATCTTTTATTACACCTCAGGAAAAACCATCAAATTTCACGCAAATCATGGTGTGAACCACATCAGTCCTCTTCCAATCTCCGGAAAACCGATCAAAGATATTGTTTTGGGGCAGTCACATTAGCAGTAGTTTCAGGCAACATTTTCCCTGTATTAAGGACACCTAGAAACCAGTCCAGTGTGCATGTGTGTTCTGGATATCATACCTCATACCGCTGCTTGTGTGTGGGCTTCATCCTTTTTCTCCATGAAACGCTGGCCATTTCACTGCCATTGTGGACCTCGTTCTCCAAGACTGGTAACCAGTGTTCCCTCTAAGCTGAGTTAGTGTGAGCTAGCTCACAGTTTTTTAGCCTCCGGCTCACATATTTTTGTCTTCGCTCAGGAAGGATAGCTCCAGAGCAAACTAATTTATGCAGTAGCCAAATTGCTCACTCACAACTTTAATGCCAGTAGCTCAGAAAGTAGAATTTTTGCTCACAAGACTTCGCAGCTTAGAGGGAGCATTGCTGGTAACTCTTGCCTTCCCTGAATTGCTTTTTCTCACTACTCCCTTTTATCTTCCTCTTAGTTAGCCTATATGTTTCCCTGTGTGCTTTGTGTGTATGTTTTGCTCTTTTATTTCTTTTTCAATAAAAATCTTTCCAATTGAACATCTGCCTGTTGTTGTTTTTTCAGAGTTCTTTAAGGGAAAGATCCTGGTATACATTGGTAGAGTTACTTGCCTCTCGCTCTGTCTCCTTTAAGCTTATTTCCCCAACTGATTAGGAGACTGTCTATTTGGGTAACAAATTCATCAAGCTCTGATTTTAATATATTTATTTCCTTCACTATGTTCCCCTCCCCCAGAATTCAGTCCGAACAAATGGTGACCATATAAACTAAGCTTGTTATTCCATTTGCGTCATAAACTTCATCAAAGGTGTAATTGATATCCGCAGTTCCCTCCTCCTTGTTATCTTACTGATCCACCAATGAAGTTTGAAACTTTTTCAAAGATTTGAAATGATATAAAAAGCCAAAATGTATTCCTCTGCTTCGTTCTTCATTGTTCCCATTTGTGATTGCTGAAGGGCAACCAAGTTAAACATGAGCTGCGCCTAGGGGTGCCAGGTTTCCCCTGACCACTGGCAGGGGATGGGGGGATAGTGTTGCCCGATCCAGGTTGGGAAAAGCCTGGAGATTTGTGGATGGAACCTGGGGAGGACAGGGTACAATGGCTGGGTACAATGCCACAGAGTTCACCCTCCAGAGCAGAGGCGTCGAACTCATTCGTTACGAGGGCCAGATCTGACATAAATGAGACCTTGTTGGGCCAGGCCATGTGTGTCTTAAAGTGTAGTATCAGGTAGCGGAGATATAAACTTTATAAAGGACACAAACACAAAGGGCTTTTTTTTAGTTAAAATAAAAACAGGCTTAAAACATCAGCACTCTTGCAACATTTTGTTTATTTAACAGTGTCTGATAACTGACACCTCTTGCTCTGAATTATCGCATCAAAGTGTCTGTGCTGTTGCAATCTTGGGTATGCTGTTCAGGTGTGTATCTGTAAGCTGCAAACCTACGATGACGCAGCAGCAGCAGAACTGGAAGAAGAAGCAGAAGACAGGCAGTTCCACTGTGGGCCTGATAGAAGCCCTCTAGGGGCCTCATCCAGCCCCCGGGCCGCATGTTTGATACCCCTGCTCCAGAGTGTCCATTTTCTTCAGGAAAACTGCTCTCTGTAGTCTGAAGAAGAGTCTGCAATTCCAAGGGTTCCTGGAGAGACTAGCATCTCTAACTGCACCTTTGATCTAAGGAGGAGGGCCTCTAGGGCATTTAGGAAACTCGCCATGCAATCCTGCGCAGAAACACATTCTTCTATGCCCATTGACTTCAATGGATTTAGAAGGGTGTAACCTGCTCAGGACAGCACTGTTAGGAAAGTGCAGGCTAAATGTGTTCAAATCTTTAAATGTGTTTAAATCTTCTTTTTTTGTATGTTTACCTATTGGATTTTATTTGCATAAGAATGACTGTATTTCTCAGCGCTTCGAAGGATGGAATCTATAGCAAAACATCCCTGCTGAGCTCCGTCCCTCTCCAGGCTCCACCCCCAAATCTCCAGGAAAGATTGACAGAAGATTTGGGGTTAAGCCTAATACCCGCCCACCCTCCTGGCCAGGAATCCTACATCCCTGGCTTCCTCAGGGAGAGAGGCAAAAGCTTTGCTTGCCTGCAATGTTAATCATGAAGGATAGTCATGCGGGGGGGGGGGCAACCAAAGAACCAGAGGTCAGTATTGCTGCTGTGCTCTGTTATTTGCACATCACCCCTCACAACAGGCAGCTGTTTTGCTTTGCATAGTGGCAGCTGAAGCTTCCGATTGCCTCAATAAGATGTATTGGGAGATTCCTGGAAATTTGTGGGTGGAACTTAGAGGACGGGGTTTGGGGGAAAGAAGGACTTTTAGTGGGGTAAATAACATAGAGTCCATACTCCAAAACAGCCTTTTTCTCCAGGGGAATTGGTCTGGAGATAAGTTGTAGATTTCCAGGCCCTCTCTGGAGGTTGGCAAGCCTGGACCCAGATGTATTGATTTTAGCTATTTGTACCCTGTTTTTCTCTTCAGTGGGGACTCAAAGCAGCTAACAACATAATTGCCCCCAAAGCAGGAATCAAGAGACAGACAACAGATTGGGTACTAATGGGCCATTTTATTAACCTACAACAAGCAAACGGCAAACATAACGGCAAGGGATAAACAGGTTGCAGAATGGTCAAAGCCAGGAGTCACAAGACCCCTCCTTTGCCATTTGATCTTAGGGCGAGCCACCCAGTCCCAGGCACCAGCCAAAGCAATATGGCTCACATCCAGCCAGCACGGCAATTGGAATTGCAGGGGCAATCCAAACCCCCGAGCCGCAAGGCTCAAAGAGAGGAGAATCCCGTGCAATACCACTGGCAGTCTGTTTTCCCCGCCCCGGGCCACAGGGCCCAAAGACTGTACTGGTAAGACCCCATGCCCCAAAGGGCTTATAATCTGGTGCTCACCATGCCACAATCTGCATTGAAGAACACCCTGCCAACTAAAGTGACCAATCTATTTAAACTCGCCCACACACTGTGCCAATTTCCCCAACCACAGCAGCTGTACAAGGTAGGCAAAAACACCCCCTCCCAGAGCCAATTTGGGAAGAGGCAAAAAATTCCTACCTGGCCCCCAAAAGGGGCGACCAGCCGTAGCCTGAACTGCTAACAGGGTGGGAGGGTGGGCTGAGCTGAGCAGAGAGGGCAAAATGAAGGAGGGAGGTGAGGGCTGGCCCACGAGACCTCCGCCCCTGCCCCCCATCAGAACCCGGATGCAGCATTTGCTGCATCATGCTGCCTCTGCTCCTAGCAGGGTGGCAAAGGCGGCCCACAAGCAGCATGGCTGTGAGGATTGGCAGCTCATGAGTCGAATTCTCCTGTTCTAGACTATCTTCAGAATGACAACTTGGTTTGGCAGATTAAGCCAAGAAAGAACGACTGGCCTATGGTCAAGCAGCAAACTTCCCTGGGAGAGTTACCCGTCCCTTGAAATTAATTAGATTGTTTTATGCGGCTATTGCCAATATCTGCAGAAGTATCTGTACAGACAGAAGAGGTGGGTCAGAAGGTGAGGGCTCTCAGGAAAACAACATTTGTAGTCTTAAGTGTCTCCACCCACGCCTTTTCTGTTGTATCATCAAAATGATGTATAGTATCTCATAAATAAAGCGTGTGATTCATATTCTGGCATCAAAGCCAGACACAATGGAGAAAATAAACAATAAACCTACACAAATTGCTCTAGGGCATACCAAGATCTCTCAGGAATACCAAGATGAGCTCAACCTGACTGTACAATGAGGTGGATTCTAAGGTGTTGGAAAAAACTGTCAAGTCACACTGACTTCTGGTGACCCTGTAGGTTTTCAAGACAAACGGTGCTCAGAGGTGCTTTGCCATTTCTTACCCTCTGAGTAGCTGCCCTAAACTTCCTTTGTGGTCTCCCATCCACCCTGCTTAGCTTCTGGGATCTGACAGGAATGGGCTAGCCCGGGCCAGTGGCCACTTTAAGAACTGTTTCTAATTTCTGTGTTTTCACAGACAAGTTTGAAAATAGGATGCCAGTGTGTTTTGTTTCCTAGTGGTATGGTATTATGAAATATTTATAAATCAACATCAAAATGATATTTCATAGCATCCCTAACACATCCCCTGTCTCCTTCCTTCTCTCTCATTTATTCTGCACTAATTATGAAATTAAGGGTCATGAAGTCATCTACAATTAGGGGGTTACTAGCTAAAGAAGATCACAGAATAAGACACATATCTTTCTCTTGTGGTTAGACATTTATGTATTTACTTTCTTGTGGTGTTGGTATACTGCTTTTCAATAGCTGATCTACCAAGGTGTTTAAAGCAGGGGTGTCAAACATGTGGCCCAGAGGCTGGATTAGGCCCCCGGAGGGCTTCCATCAGGCCTGCAGTGGAACTGGCCATCTCCTGCTTTCAGTTCTGCTGCTGCTGCTGCATCATAGCTTGCTTCGCCAGACTCTCTTAATCACTCAGCCATTTCATGTTTTAACCTGGGTCCTAGACTCAGAACTCTGACCATGAGGTTTCTGTGGTGAATGTCAATAAATCAAAAATAGGTTTGCACAGGGCTTTTTTTGTAGAAAAAGCCCAGCAGGAACTCATTAGCATAATAGGCCACACTCAACAGCAGGTATTCATTAGCATATTAGGCCACATCCCTGACAGCACAGTTTATTAGTCCGCAACCCAATGTTACCAGAAGTGTGGTCATCCAGCCACACCCACCTTTTGCTTCTTATTCTGTTCACCTTGTTTGTTGTCAAAACACAGGGCTCTTTTTGCAGCAGGAACTCCTTTGCGTGTTAGGCCACACACCCCTAATGTAGCCAGTCCTAATGAGTTTCTGCTGTTAGGTGTGGCCTGTTATGCTAATGAGTTCCTGCTGGGCGGGGCCAACTCAAGAGCCAGCGGGAACTCTGTTCCTGTGTGTTCCTGCCCAAAAATAGCCCTGGGCAGTTTACAGAGCTAATGTTTTAAACATGTTTTTATTTTCAGTTTAAAAAATCTCTTGTGTTTGTGCCCTTTATAAAGTTTATATCTCCGCTACCTGGCATTGCATTTTATGACACACGTGGCCTGGCCCAACAAGGTCTCATTTATGTCAGATCTGGCCCTCGTAACAAATGAGTTCAACACCCCTGGTTTAAAGCATACCATATAAACCAAAACCAATAACACCACAAAACAAATCAGATATTTGGAGAATCAATCCTATCAGTTTTTCAACACTCCAACGACTAGCTTTTAGAAGTCTGGTGCAACAGAAAATCTGTCAGCTTTCAAGAGGCAAGTCACATGGCAAGGCAACATGTATTTTTGTTGTCGTTAACGGTTATTTTTATAGAGTCCCAGAGTTGAAAGGAACTTTATAGACCATCCAGCTCACATTTAGCCAGTTTCCTAGTGAAAATATCATGGGAGGGAGGATTTTGTGAAAAGACTTGTTGAAATCAAGGTATATCGCATGTATGGCATTCCAGTGATCCCTTCTTCCTGCCCGATGGTTTTATTTTAATTGTTGGTTTTGGTTTGTATGTATTCTAGCTCTGGTTTCAATTGTTTTAATGATTGGGGGAGGTTAATGGTTTTTAAATGTGATTTTATTGTGTATGTTTAGCTGTTAGCTGCCTTGGTAGCCCTTGTGAGGACAGAAAGGCAGGATATAAATGTTATGAAATAAAGTATAATTTTGTAAAATTATCAACAATCAACTAATCATAAAAAACCCTGCAATAAGAGTTGTCTGGCAGGATCATTCTTGATAACTTTATGCTGGTTTCCACTGACCGCTACATTGTTTTCAAGGTACTTAGAGATTTATCACTTTAATCTGTTCTAATTCTTCCTTAGAGTCCAAAGGCTTATACCCAGAATTAAACTTTGTTGGTTTTAAAGATGCCACTGGACTCAAACTTTGTTCTGATGCTTCAGACTAACACAGCTACCCACCTGAATCTAATTCTTCCTTGTTAACTAAGTCAGACTGACCACCAGTATGTACTTTCCTGAATCCTCTTTTTCTTAAAGACTGTGACAACAGTTTTAGACTTCCTTTTTCCACTGAAACTGTTTTGCTTAACTTTGTACCTATGCTTCCTAGAAATCTTTGTCATATAACTCTTCATATAATTACAGCTGACAGGATCATCTACACAACTACACAAATGAACAGATAAGGCTAATGAGACTTACAGACTGATAAAGCTAACTGCACTTAAAAACCATAGAGATATACAACAAGTGGAGTGAACTTGCCGACCAATTATTCATCGGTTGTATGAATTTGTATGAATTTGTTGGTTAGGATTTTCACTTTTAGCTTGTTTAGTTATTCAGTCATAATAATTTACCTGTAAATAACATAAAAATTATTTTTAAAAAGATTGGGACAACAGCCTCCCATCTGCACATGGCTTTCTTTAAGATGGTAGACAAGGGTTGTGAGGTACATCAGAAAGCTGTTGTTACACTTGTATATTTGCCTTAATTTTTTTTTAAAAAACTAGATGTTAACAAAATATAAAATCCACAATGCAAATTAAAAAGCTCAAACACTGGTAGATCTTAAAATATGAAATGGGGAGGTTGTGCAGAGAAAAAAACCATGTTCTCTAAGATATTGGGTTAGAATATGAGGACTTAATTGCTTAAAGCTAGCACCTTTATTTGTGTCCAGAAATATACCTGCAGCCAATGAAGTCACTGTAAAATCAGTAGATTATGATCATAGAATCATAGAATGTTAGAGTTGGAAGGGATCTTGCAGGTCATCTAGTCCAACCCCTTGCACTCTTCAGGAGTGAAGCAGAAAGACAGCCCTACAATATAGTAGTCAAAAGGAGGGCCACAGCAGTTTGAAGTTTCCCAATAGTCATCAAAGACACATCCATGCTGAGCTCATTACAGTAGTCCAACCCAGAAATCACCAAGGGGCCAAGTCTCTATAGCAATCCAACATTTGCTACATATAGATGTTTGAAAGAATATTGCTTATATTTCTTAAAAGGCAGTGTAGATTGGAGAAGATTGGTTTGTGTGGTCTGCTTGATTTTAATTTGTGGAGATCTGAACTCAGGACTCCCCAGTCTTAGTCTGACACATGAACCATCATATCACACTAACTCTCATGCCACTGTATCCATTTCCTCTATTTGCTGTACAACCTTGGCTTCCCGGGGCAGATAGATGTATTAGTAGCTAAGCATTATTTACTAGTTCAGCATAGAGTGGCCTGTGGCTGACCTGGTGGTGACCTTTTATCTCAGGAATACAGCTGGTATTGTGGCATACATCCTACAGCTTGATGGTTGTGTGTGTCCCTGTGGGGCCTTCTTTTGAATATTCTGTGGAAAACCCAATGATGAATAACTGAAAAATGATCAGGTGGCACACCTTTCTCTCTCTCAGGGAAACAGTAGAGGGGTTTTCCAGGTCTCCTCAGGCTCCCTTTTGTTTAACAAGGCACAAATACTGTCAGACCTTCAGACCGGAACTTAATTCTAGAGTTTATATGACTCAGGTTGTGTTGTTTAGCTGCTTTATCAGTTCACAAGAGATTAGATTTAAGTATTTCTAGGCTATAGAGCAAGTGCAAAAAAAAATTAGTCATCACTGAATGATGTGCCCCACAAAGTTGTGCTTTTACACTCCTGGGACAGTTTCCTTACCCTCCTTTATTTGGCATGGAAATGGGAGAACTCTCCGGCACAACTGAGTCACTATGCTTAAGAGGAGGAATGTGCTGATTGTGGCTACTCCAAATGGACCGGGAGGATCAGTGCCAATGGGGTGGTAGTCCCGTGGCAGCCCCAGTGAACTGAATCCAAAGGTCATTTTAGGGTTGCCGACTTTGGCTTGGGAAATTTGCCTGGGGAGTGTCTGGGGAGAGTGGAGTTTCACGGGGAGGGTGGGGTGACGACTCAACATGGATGTGACTTTGCCCTCCAAAGTTGCCGTTTCCTCCAGGAGAACCATTCTCTATAGTCTGGGGATCAGTTGTAATTCTGGGAGAGCTCCAAATTCCCATCTGGTGGTTGTTCCAATTTCTCTTTCCCTGGAGAACTGGATATCTGGACCCAAAGGAGTTTGCCATGTTAGTTTGTTGTTGCAAAATAGTGAAAAGCCCAGTAGCACGTTTAAGACTAACAAACTTTATTGTAGCATAAGCTTTCAAGATACACAGCTCTCTTCACCAGATGCATCCGACGAAGAGACCTGTGTTTCTTGAAAGCTTATGCTACAATGAAGTTTGTTAGTCTCAAATGTGCTACCGGGCTTTTCACTATTTTGGATATCTAAAAGTTTACATACCTTTTGCTGTCTCTCTTCCACAACAGAGTGTTGGACTGGATGGGCCATTGGCTTGATCCGACATTGGCTCCTCTTATCTTCTTATGTTAACTCTATCTGCTGTTGGAATTTTTTGATCTTACATTCTGCTTCTGTTTATGAGCTCTCTATCATTCTCTGGGTTGTTACCTACTCCTATTTTATGGCTATTTGTATTCTGAAAACTCTGTCTATAAGTAGAAAACTTCTTTGATGGATGTAGTTTGGCCTGTAAAGACCATGTAACATCTTCTCTTCAGGAAGAGCATGACTAGAGCTCAGTTGCTGGTGTAAACCTAAGGACAGTTTCTTGGGAATAAACCCCAATAAAAAACATATTCCGCTCATATCATCCGCAGTTACAGAAAAATACTGATAGGCACCTTCATTCAACACTTTATTGTTATATGAGATTTCATAGGCTTGCATACACATAAGATTGCTAGAATACACGTAGGGTTGAGATCTGCCACCTCCCTGTGGTAGCCCTCAATCACTACTCCATTAGGTATGGTAGTGAACATAAGAACATAAGAGAAGCCAATGTTGAATCAGGCCAATGGCCCATCTAGTCCAACACTCTGTCACACAGTGGCCAAAAATACCACTATCAGGAGGTCCAGCAGTGGGGCCAGGACACTAGCAGCCCTCCCACTGCTGCCCCCTCCAGCACCAAGAATAGAGTGCATCACCTGCCCCAGACTGAGAGTTCCTATCTATACCCTGTGGCTAATAGCCAGTGATGGACTTCTGCTCCATAGTGTGTGTGTGATGGTGGGGAATAAGCCAAATTTTCCATCACACTGACAGCGTGATATCATTTCTGGGTGAACCCAGAAGTGACATCACACTGTTGGTGCAAAGCTCTAGGATTCACCAGAAACTTTATGGTTTTACCTCATGTCTCCTACCCTCCAAGACTGTGTCATGGACTCTAGTGTTTTATACAGGAAGAACATTCCAGGAGCAATAGCATGTGAATTATCAGAAAAATTAGCAAGCATGGCCAAAAATGCTAGCATGCCAGTGAAAGAGATTTCCGTCCCATAAGAACTAGCAGACTTCATTTAGAACCACAGCAAAGCCTTCGTCTTTTGACCACGGCAGTCTGAGAGAGGAAAATGGTCCTGGAAAATGGTCCTACTTCCTAACACACCTTGGCACCACTCCCCAAAATTTGCCTGCCCAGCCCCAAGCCCGTTCTGGCCCCTCCCACCAAAAGGAGGAAGGCAGAGGCAGCCCACATGCCCAGCTGAGTGGGCACTGCCTCTCCCTTGGCAGGTGAGTAGCTCAAGAGCCTGGCAGGCTGTGCCTGCCCCTCACCCAGCTATGGCAGGGCGATATGTACAAAGGGGCGCTGCTTCCCCCCTTCCTGCGTGAGAGCTGTTGTGAGTGCAGTCTGAGGGCCAGGTGGGCACCCATCTCCCCTTCTCCATGTGAGTGCCAGGCAGGCATGACCTCCCCTTTTATAATAACTTCTGAAAATGGGACAAATTGGATAGGTCAGAAAAGGAGATACTGAAAATTATGAGCCACGTTTTTTAGATTCCCATCAATAATGTATGTAAAGATGTCGCTCATTTTTTAATTTGTTTATTTCTTTGCTTTATTTGTAGTTTGCTTTTCTCACTGAGACTCAAGACTCAACACGGTGTTAAATCAATGCAATCTAATAAAGAATATAATATGGAGAGGATCACTACAGTCTGAAGCAGAGCTTAAAGTACTGGGCATGGTATGTTAAACAGTGCGGAAAATGGTGATGATTCTTCTCAAAACCAGCATGCTGGGTTATACAGTGGTGGGTTATATACTTTGCTGGGTTATATACTTGGACTGCAGCTGTACATGGGAAAGAATCCTTTGAAAGCCGCCTTCTGTGCAACTGTTTGCCAGATTTGTGGTCATTCTCTCACACAGAAGGGTATTGCAACTCCCTCTCTCCCTTGCACTGTCAGGATGGTGATTACTTTGTAAATAATCTGTTTTACAATGCAATAGGGTGCTTAAGAAGTGCAAAGAATCATTCTTTCATAACAGACTTTTTACTGGTTGCATTCTGAGCAAGAATCAAAACATAACATTGGTCCAGATCTTAATGCCTGACTCAGATATCACCGTTATCTATCCTGAAGAAAACATTTCTCCATGCCATCTTGGATTCAGAAATGTTTCAGTTGTCCTTCCCCCCAGTACATGATAATTGGCAACAGACAGTGGTCCAAATTGCACAATAAATAATCTGTATAGTTTACAGGTCTCTTACAGAGTTAACCACATCTGTGAATGCTAGTTCTTCTTTGCTGTTTAGATGTATTGCAAAATAGTTAGGACCAAAAAATCCCCGAAACAAAAACAACCCACATCAATGATTTTACCACATTTTTTGTGGTTAGTTATTCAGAGGAAGCATTAGGCAGAAGATAAGCAAGAGGGCTTTTTCCGTAGAAGGTATGGTAGAATTATGATTTGACTTATTTTACTAACAGCACTAATCACCTGCTTTTCCAATGAAGAAAAATCAGCAGCAAACAATGGCGTGGATTCCATTCTGCTGTTCTGCTGAGGGTAACATTTTCCTCCTCTTCCATCGGGGAAAGCCTTCTTCCTCTGGAGGGAAGGGAAGTGTCACCACATGGAATGGATCTGTGGGATATAATCCAATATAAGCCAATAAAACTGTAAAATCATCAAAACAAAACCATAAAACCAAAGAACAATTAACACAGGCACACACACACACAAGCTGCACTGAACATGACACCAGCAGTAAATAATTCAGATGCCTTATACTGAATCAGACCATCAGTCCACTGAGTTTGGCATTGTCTATTCAGACTGGCAGTGGTTCTCCAGGCTGTCAAGTAGAGGGCTTTAACATTACCTACCGCCTGGACCAGTTTAACAGGAGCTGCTGGTGTTTGAACCTAGGACCTTGGGTATTTGAACCTAGGACCTTGGGTATAGAAAGAAGAGGCTCTTCCACTGAGGCACTGGGGGTTTAGGTTTGCCAGGTTCATCTCTTGCCTTGTGAGGCCTTCAGGGCTGCCATAAATTCTCTGCAACTTGACGGCACTTTCCACCACCATCCAAACTCCCTCCTATGGAGTGGCTCGTGGAACAGGATAACCCCCACCTTCCCACGCCAACTGCATCCTATCCCTGAAGATCAAGGAGCCCTCAGGAACTGTGTGTGTGTGTGGGGGTACAGTGGGGATCTGCAGCAGGAAGTGAAGATCAATGGAAATTGCTCTACCATCTTCTTCCAAAAGAAATGCTATACCTTGTGCTACCCTTGTGCTGAATCCAATCCATTGCTGTTTTTCACTTTTGGTTTTTTATTGTTTATGACATTTTAAGCCACAATAGAGCTTTGTGGAAAGATGGAATATAAGTATTTCCAAATCAACCAGTCCATAAAATAGTTCAGTTTCTAAGGCACCTCAAATCTCTCTGTTATTTCACCCCCAAAGGGAGAGTCTTTCACAGGCTGGGTTCCAACAATTTTTTAATTTCATGAAAAAATTAGTGTACATTCGAATGTTTCAATGATTTTTATAAGGATTTACATTCAGAAGCCTCATTCAGCGATCCTTTGCTGGAACTTCCATAGCCATACTAAATTTTCTTTTAAAATTTATTCTACTTCATTTATTGCCTGCCTTTCTCCCCAGTGTGGACTCAAAGTGACTTATATTGTTCTCCTCTTTTCCATTTTATCCTCACAACAATCCTGCAAGGTAGGTTAGGCTGAAAGTGTGTGACTGGCCCAAGATCGCCCAGAGAACTTCTGTGGCAGAGTGAGGATTTGAATCTGGATTTCCCAACACTCTAACCGCCACACCAGAGTGGTGGTGGAACATGTTGATGTGGTATAGGACTCATTTAGTACTGAGAACCAGTGTTCCCTCTAAGCTGAGTTAGTATGAGCTAGCTCACAGTTTTTTAGCCTCCAGCTCACACGTTTTTGTCTTAGCTCAGGAAGGAGGGCTCCAGAGCAAACCAATTATGCAGTAACCAGATTGCTTGCTCACAACTTTAATGCCAGTAGCTCTCAAAGTAGAATTTTTGCTCACAAGACTCAACAGCTCAGAGGGAACATTGCTGAGAACCAGCGTGGTGTAGTGGTTAAGAGTGGTGGACCACCACCACCTCCTCCTCCTCCTCCTCTAAACCAGTACAAAGGCTTCCACATTAACTTCAAAGCAAAGAGTAGGTTCACATGCCAAAGAAACAGATATGAAGCTGAGCTGTCAACTGTACCGGATTGGCCAGGAGTCTACCCAAATCAGCATTAATCATCCAGTAACTATTGAAAGCCATCTTAGATAGTTTAATGGGGGGGGGAATAAGAAAATGTGTTCCTGGATACCCACTGTCTCTCACCCCACACCACTTCCTGTTATTGCCTTATTTCTGGAGCAAGAGTACCCGGTGCTGCTTCCTTCCTTGTTCCAGAGTATCAATACAAAGATGGTTTGAAAAAACATAGGGCAAAGCTGGCTGGGAAACAGCACAACAAAGACTAGCAAATGAGGCTGGGGACGGGGGCGGGGGAACAATGTAGGTAAAAAACCAAGCTGCAACAATATAAGCCTGCACAGAAGTGACCACTGCCAGTGGAAAAGGGCCATGGCTCAGTGTTAGTGCTTCTGCTTGGTATGCAGAAGGTCCTGGGTTCAATCCCTAACACCTCCAGGGTTTGTTTTTTTTAAAGGACCAAGGATTAGGTGACAGGAAAGGCCTCTGCCTGAGACCCTGGAGAGCCACTGCCAGTCTGAGTCAACAATACTGACCTTGATAAACCAATGGTTAGATCCAGTGTAAGGCAACTTCATGTGTGTGTTCTTGTGTCAAACCTTTTGCATGTGTGTGTGTGTGTACGCGCACCTGCAGTCCATAATTCAAGGGGAAAACCCCAGCTGAAATGGTTTAAATAAACTGTCTTTGACAGCATGAAGACATCGCTTTTTAAAAACAGAAAAAGAAAATGGTCCTTAGAACTAAATGAAATTATTTCTCTTGCTTGCGGGTATTGCAGGGAAGCTCTAGTGTCAGCGACTGGCTTTGTTCAATTAACCCCTGTTGGACAGAGTGTGTCTTGACTATCCAAGCCTGCCCCTTTAGGACTTCCCAGCCACCAGCCTCTCACCTGCTTGCACTGTAGATCCAGCACTGGAGCCCCTTATAGTAACCACAATAAAGCAGTCCAGTGGTACACTATATACAAGGGTTTTATTCACAGTATTCACAAGCAAGGTGCTACGCCAGACATCCAATATACAGAAGAAGAGATACATGGCAACTGTACAAAGACTTATATACAAAGCCCCACCAATCAGTGTAGTGCTGAATCACTGTGACTGCACATTGTTCAGTGCTGATCAGAACAAGTTAGGACTTGTCCTCTCTATACACCAACTGACAGGTAGCTGTCAACTTAGATCCTAATGATCTATCTACTGGAGATTAACATACAACAACCCGAGCTCTTAAGACATCAGTATTTTTGCAGAGGGTGTATAAAAGTATGACACAAAATCTTTTGCCCTTGAATGGGGAGAAGAATGCACTGTTAACGTTCAGATAAGAGATGAGTCAATTCTTTAGCTGCATATATCGTCAAAAAAACTCTCCAAGAGTGAAGCAACAGCCAAATGTGAATGGATTCAGAGCAGCAAAGACGAAGCACCTTATTTCCGTGGTCTTCCTATCCTGTGCTCTCATTCACGGCTTGCCTTTACTGCTTCCCAAGACTGCAACATTAGAATTTGGTGCTCATTCAGGGTGATTTCCCACTAAAGCTGCCGCGGGTTGCGCCGCCGTTTGTCCCGAGATTTTTAGTCAATTTCACACTCGAAGCTGCGGGCTGCATTTTGACCCGCGGCTCGCTCGATTTCCCCGCAGTTTTGTAATCCTCTGCGGGGAAATCGGGCGAAGCCGCGGGTCAAAATGCAGCCCCGCGGCTTCGGGTGTGAAATTGACTAAAAATCTCGGGGCAAACGGCGGCGCAACCCCGCGGCAGCTTTAGTGGGAAATCACCCTCAGTTGATGATCTACTGTTTGCAGAGGTATCCACTTGCATGTGCATCCAGTTTGGTGTAGTGGTTTGGTGTAGTGGTTAAGTGTGCAGACTCTAATCTGGGAGGACCGGGTTTGATTCCCCACTCCTTCACATGCAGCTGCTGGGTGACCTTGGGTCAGCCACAGTTCTTGCAGAGGTGTTATCTCAAGCAGCTCTCTGAGCGCTCTCTCAGCTCCATCTACTTCACAGGGTGTCTGTTTTGGGGAGAGGAAGGGAAGGAGACTGTAAGCTGCTCTGAGACACCAAGTGAAGGGTGGGGCATAAATCCAACCTCCTCCTCCTCCTCCTCGGGCTATCTGAATGTCTACTATACTCAAGGACCAGTTTGGAAAAGGAGCATGGGCTCTCTGCCATATCATCTCAGTCAAATGCAGTCATTTATTGGCCTGGATGCTACTGGACAGTGGGACACAGAGACCCTTGAACTGATGAAATGACCACAATATACCGATAACAAATAAAATTCCCTGTCTGGAGGAATAGACCTATTTGCAAGCAGGCTCAACCATACCATGGTTAGGGTTAGGATCAGTGGCCATAATGCCAGTAACCATTAGGCCAGTAACCATTAGCTGCCCTGAGCCTGCTATGCGGGGAGGGTGGGGTATAAGTTTGATAAATAAATATAAATAAATAAAAGGGAATGGAGGGGGAATTCATATGAGAGAGGGGAGGCAAGGAGGACAGAGGAAGGAGCATGCAGAACCACAAGGGGAAGGATAGGAATGTAGTGACCAAGACGGGTGCTCCTACAGTTCCATCCTGAGCAGAAATGCAGTCAAAATGCGACCACGCAGCAAATAGTGGGAAACTGAGCAGTACAACTGGGGGAAACAGGAGACCAAGGGCGCAACAACTGCTCTCTTTTGGAAAGAAAGGTGACTGAAGGCAAGATGTGTTCTTGCCATGATCACTCTATAAAATCCCATATCCTAAAATCATGGATCAGATTTTCATATGATACATCAGCTTAATTTTAGTATACTGAAAAGGCAGCATGGGGTAGTGGGTAGAGTGCTGAATTAGGACCTGAGAGACCTATGTTCAGATCCCTGCTCTGTTGTGAAAGCTTGCTGGGTGCCCTTGGGGCCAGTCAATCTCTCCCCCAGCCTAACCTATTTTATAGGGAGAATGATGCTGTAAACTGCTTTGGGTCCCCATTGGGGGAGAAAAGCATCGTATTATCATAAATTCCGCATGATTTGTGACAATAGATGCTTCTTCTGGTGATTTGTTTTTATTTTAGAACAGGGGGGGTTCTTTCCATTTGATGGGCCATTAGGCCAGCTAGCTCATGCTTTCCCTCCTGGTGATAATATTGACAGAGATGTCCACTTTGATGAGGATGAAACTGGACCAGTGATTCCAGAGGCTGTACTACACAGCTCTTTGCATTTGTAGAGTCTCCAGCAATAAGAAACAAGCATGGAGGTGGGGCAAGAACTGGCACTCATGCTTTTGTAAAAGAGGGCTGAGGCATGATTGCAGCACATAATCCTTATCATGTACCCCAGGAACCCTTGCGATGCCCCAGAAGATGTGCCCCCCCTAAGATTCCATATGCTTTGTTGTCACCTGTTGAGTTCCTTTCATATGGGTTGTTTAATCTGCTTTGCCTTCAGAAGCCAAAGCAAGTTTGAAGAGCCCTTTATGAAAGGGACCGTAGACAAAAAGCTGAAAGTGATGCCTCCAGATGCCCTGCTGAGCAGCAAATGATCTCACCTTTTTGGCTAGTACAATCACTTGAACCAGCCATGGTCCCCAGACACGTTTGCAGGGCCAGTCCTGTTAGAACTTGTGTAGGCACTGTGCTGATCAAGAAAGGAATGTCTGTTTTACCATTAAGTCACAGCTGGTTTACGGCAACCCTGCAGGGTTTTCAAGGCAAGAGATGTTTGGAGGTGGTTTGCCTTTGCTTTTGCCTGTGTCTGCATATCAACCCCAGTCTCCCTTGGTGGTCTCCCATCCAAATACTAACCAGGGTGGACCATGCTTAGCTTCTGAGACCTGACAAGATTAGTCTAGCCTTGGCTATCCAGGTCAGGGCTGTTTAGTTATTAATGCAATTTGGTTAATAATGCATTTTACAAGCATACCAGGTCATGCTTCATTTACATCTGAAGTTGCTAGCAGGATAAAAGAAAAATGTCTTGTTCCTGTTAGGGATGGGCAGAACTGGCTGACAAACTAAAGTTCATGACACATTTTGAGTGGTTTGTGGTTCATGAAGCGATGTTTGTAAACTGAAGAACTACCACAAATTTCCAAAAATTTTGATGCAATTTATGGCAGTTCGTGAAGAGCAGAAAGCAGGGGAAAAGCTGTGGGTAGCAGAAAGCAGGGGTTTCCAAACAACTGATCAGTGGTCCCTGCCACTCAGGAGAGCAGAAAGCAGGGATTAAATGGCTTGAGGAGCAGAAAGCAGTGTTTAAATCACTCAGAACCATTTAAACCAAACTGCTGAGAGGTGAACTCAGCTGTTTGGAAACCCCTGCTTTCTGTTCCCCACAAAAAGCTGTGGGGAGCAGAAAGCAGGGGTTTAAACTTTAAATTGCTCACAAGCCAATACAAAATTTGTGAACCAGTGTATTGGTTTGTGGTTTGGTTTGTGGTTCAGCCATGAACTACAAACTGAACCACAAGAATGCAGTTTGTGCCCATCCCTAGTCTCTTTAATGAGTGGGAATGGGCAGCTGAAGCTCAGTGAGATGACATCAACTGATAATTGTTTGCAGATCAAACTGATATTAAAGGAACAACTAGAGGGATCAATTTAAAAGTTGGTAAACCTGTTTCTCCCGCCCCAGAATCCTCCTGTTGTAGTTAATATCACTTAAAAATATGTCCCCATACTGTTACTATACTACTTTGCGGCATATAAATACAAAAAAATAGTAGAGGAGTAATGAGTACAAAAATGTATATCAATGTATACATTATTAGGCCAGTCAAGAAAAGCTGGCATTCTTACTCATAAGTAAAAGGGAGAAAGAAAACACATATCTACCTTTATGACAGTCAGTGTAGGACCTTAGCTTTCATGGGAAGTGATGCTGAGGTTTGAGGACTCTAAAGCAGAGGTGTCAAACTCATTTGTTATGAGGGCCAGATCTGACACAAATGTGACTTTGTCAGGTCGGGCCGTGTGTGCCATATAACATAATGCCAGGTACCAGAGATATAAACTTTATAAAGGACAGCGGCTGGGAAGCTCCAAGTTGGTATGTCCTCACTGCAAGACCTCATGGGCTGGGGTTATGTGTGCAGAAGAAAACTCACATGGGCAGACTGGTGAGCCAGCAGTACAGCGCTGGGCAGCTGCTCCCATACTGCCTGGAGGGAGGCTAACCCCTTTCCCGGCCTGCTGCCTGGAGGGAGGCTAACCCCTTTCCCGGCCTGCTCCCATCACTAGTGCTGTGAGGTCGGGCCCCAGGGTAAAAACACAACATGGCTGGGTATTGTGAGCTCCCTCTACCCCCAAACCACCAAGGAAGGGGACTGAGAAGACAAGTTGAAATAGCCCTCCAACAAAAGTGGGGGGCAGTGGCCCAGGTCTGAGGCTATGTCCATAGCAGGACCCCGGCCAAGAGAAGCCCAATAAGCTGAAGATGCCCATGCTGCAGCAGCCACCTCAAACCAAGGCTACCAGGCAATCCATGACAGGGCAATGCTGGAAATTCAAGTCAGAGATTGTCAGTAAGCTGCACCACCCCCATGTGGCAGCAACTATCTCAGGCCAAAGGCAGCCAGATCATCTGATGGGGGAGCAGGCACCACGCACACTAGGCTGCTTGTGTGGTTAAGGCGCCAGGCCACACAGTGACCAGTATAACAGGAGATCGCCAGCACCCTTTCATGAGGTGGCAGCTGCCTGCAGCTTAAATCTCCCAGGTGGTCCATGGGGGATGGAGGCCCAGCCACTGAGTCACATGCTTGTTGGCAGGACTAGATTCCCGATGTGTGGAAAAAACTGCTGAAGAACGGGCCCCCCCCCACAGTGGGCCAAAGCACAGCCTCTTTATGGGGGCACGAATATGGCAGCCGCACTGGCCACCAGCAGGCCCCAGCAGAGGATTGTCTGAACCCCGCCCCCATATGAAAACACTGATCCCTGAGGCCATCTGGGACAGCATCCCCAGAGCTGCAGGCCAACTGGAGAGGTATGCAACCTTGCCTTGGAACCCTGAGCCAGCATGAATGCGGCTGCAATGGATTCCAACTTACCAGTGAGGCTGCCCCTGAATCGAGGGGGTTTCACTTGCCTGCTGCAGACAAGGTTCTACTGTGCTGAAGCCACGGTTGGAGCGGCACCGCCCTGCTCTAAATCATCAGCTGCTAACTCAAGTGGCTCTGTTCTTTTCCAGAATGGATTGGCCATGCTTTGGGACTACAACACTCCAGTGATCCCAGAGCCCTTTACACCAATAGTGGCTCGAAGAACTTTCTTCTTCCTTGAAAAGTACTGAGACTGACGAGTGATTTCAGCTCTCACATACTTTATTAGTTCAAGAACAAGACAAAAGAAGCCGGCTCACAGGCCGGCTTTTATCCCCAAAAGAACCCACACCCCGACACACACCACACCCCGTGATTCGCTATTTACAGTGATTGAGTTATCTCCTGCTCCTCGATTGGAGGGGAGCTAGGATCCTGCAGTCCATTGTCTTTGGGAGCGAAGCTCAGGCCCTTCGCCTGGCCGCATGGCGGACCGGTTAGAACCAGTCCGAGCACATGGCTGTCCGGAGCCCATGTTCCTGAGTGGATACATTACATTCCTGAAGATGATGTGAAAGGCATCCAGGCTCTTTATGGTATCCTATTCATACATAAACCTGCATTTTATAAGAACCTTGGCTTAATTCTCATGCGGTTCTGTGCATTCTCCCAAGTCTGCCTGTTAATATTATTTACCGTCAAAGAGGTGGCTAAGTACTGGCAGACAGAATTGCAAAAATTAGACAGAAGCCTGATGATGAACAGGGAACGAGAGGTTACCAATGGCCACTGTCCATTTTTGCAGGTCCACAAACAAGATCGGTCAGTGCTGAAACTTCAAGAAGATATGACCCAAACTTCTCTGCAGATGCTATGGCAGAAATATATGGGGAGAAAATCATATTCAAGGGCAGGTAAGAAACTTATAAAGGCATTCTCCAGTTGCAGTTCTTTTTAAAAAATCTAACTTATATCTTCTGTAATAATCTTATATATATAAAAGCCCAAACGCGCTGGCATTTTCCAACTCTCCCATTGGCTGTGCTGTGTACTCCATCAGCAATTGGCTCATCAATCTGCCACTCAAGAGTACTCATGTGTCATTGGCTGTGTGCTGGGTCTGCTCCTCTCCCCTGCCCCTCCAGCCTGGCCACTTCCCTGACATAATAAACTGCCAAAACGGCTGTCTCTCCTGACGAAGACGCTTCTCCTGCTTGGCTCCTGTGGGGCTAACTTTTCCCTCAGTGGCTGTTGCTAGGCAACCAAGCTTGGTTCTGTCAGTAAAAAGGCAAAGTCAGGAGGCCCATTCCAGGCCCTCTTTGGCCTTGGTGGGGAACTCATTGAGGCCAGTCCTGACTAGGGTTGCCAGCTCCAGGATGGGAAATTCCTGGAGGTTTTCTGGTGGAATCTATGGAAGTCAGAGTTTGGGGAGGAGAGAGGCCTCAGCTGAATAGAATACCATAGAGTCCATCCTCCATAGCAGTTATTTTCTCCTGGGGAACCATTGTTGCCAATCTCCAGGTGAGGGCTGGAGATCACTCAGAATTAAAACTGCTCTCCAGATGGCAGAGATCACTTCCCCTGGAAGAAATGGCTGTTTTGCAGTGTGGACTCTGTGTCATTATACCCTGCTGAGGTTGCTTCCCTCCTGCTTGGGTCCTCACTGCAGAAAAAGATTGTACTTTTCCTAGGTAGGGAAAGGCTACACGTTGGGGGAGGAGATGGAAAGCTGGAGTCAGAGGGGCAGATAAAGGTGGGTTAATGGTTGGCCAGTAAGGAGATTGGGTTGCCAACTTCATGTTGGGAAATTTCTGGAGATTTGAGGGGTGGAGCCTGGAGAGGGTGAGGTTTGAGGTGGGGTGGGACCTCGGACAGGTACAATGCCATAGACTCCACACTCCAAACCAGCCATTTCCTCCTAGGGAACCATTATTGCCAATCTCCAGGTGAGGGCTGGAAATCACTTAGAATTACAACTGCTCTTCAGGTGGCAGACATCAGTTCCCCTGGAAAACATGGTGGACTCTATGTCATTATACCCTGCTGAGATTGCCACAGCAAATTGATGCTGAGTGTCCAAGGCTGGAGCACCCACCCAGAGCCTCTTTCTAGAGCTCATTGTATTTATTTCCACAATGGGCCTTATTCCTAGTTATTAAATAAAGGCTCTAATATGGGAAAATATACAACGGAATGAAGCTTACTTGAGTCATTCACAGTGTAATCCCACGCAGCATTGTTCCAGTCTTGCAGCAGTAATAGTAACTGTGATTTCCCCCTTTCTGTTTTCCCCTGCTAACCTTCCATGAATCATAACAGGGAATTATTCCCATCATCCAAACTCATCTGTGTTTCAATAAAGATCCTTTGCTCTTGCCTTTAAGATCTTCAATTATTTTGGCTCTGTAATTAGTTTTGAACTGGCATACACTCCCCAAGACAATCATTGCTATTTTTCCTTTCTCAGCCAGGTTCATGTGGCATCACAATCCTCAGATGTCTAGTAAAGGTTGGGTTGTCATTGACTCACTTTGGCCAGGAGTTCCAGACCAAGTTGATGCTGCTTACAGCCTTCCAGAAGAGGATCTTATCTTCATATTCAGAAGTGAACACTGTTATATCCTTCATGTGAGCCTTTCCACACAGTATTCCCACATGTATTAATATTGCCTGAAGCTATTTTATCAGCCGTCTCAAGTTGTCCGAAGTATGGAGTTCTGTTCAGGTCCAGGTTAGAAATACCCATTGAAAAAAAATAAAGATCTGGAGTTCATTTATTTTTTGGAAGTCTTATCAATTATAGGGGTAAGAGAGAAGCATTTCAACATGGCAGTTCTTGTATTCACACTTCCCATGTCAAGCCCCGGAAGAGGCAGAATGTAACTCCTCCTGAGTGTTTTTATACTGCAGACACCATTCTTTGGTTTCAAAAGTAGCATGTTGTGACCTTTTGCAACCAAGCAGCTCTGTCCCTCCCTTGGCCTATGTGATTCTTTTAAGGATGCTTCCTTTGTACTGAAAAAAGGGTATCAAAGACTATCATGTTACTATAATCCACTTCTTTGTTAAACTCCAAAAATATTTCCAGCCGTAGTGATATACAAGATCCTGGTCTTTGTACATCCAGGGAACTGGAGACAGAATGTCTCCAACTGCAAAGGCAATCCTGGTTGAATCCCAGTTCCAGTTCAACACCACTCAATATTCAAAAGCCCTTCCAGAGCAGAACATTCAGGTTACCTGTTCAGATAGTGTGGATAATAAATTCTCTACCCATAGAAATGTTCATCTCTTTGCTACCCATTCAGGAGAATGAAGTTTGAGTCCAGTGGTACCTTTAAGACCAACAAAGTTTTATTTTTAAAGGTGCCACTGGATTCAAACTTTGTTCTGTTGCTTCAGACCAACATGGCTGCCCACCTAAATCTACCCATTCAGGTCCACTCTTAAGGGAAGATCTTAACTCAATAGCAGTGTGCATGTTTTGCATGCAGATAGCTCCAGCTGCAACCACTGGCACTTCTTGTTAAACAAATCTTTAGTGGGATGTCCTAAACCATGTCTTTGGCACCATTCCACCCAATCCTCTTCTCTTCAAGTATTGTACCCCATACTCTCTAGAGACAAAGCTGAGGATGTTCCACTTTTCCAGCCCCAAGATTGTGCCAATTTACCCTGACACAGGTGATGTGCCCATGATGCCCCTATTGACATAGGGATGGGGATGGCAATGGGGGCCCAAAAGGAAATATTAGAGCCTCAGGGAGGAAGAAGGCAGACCCAAACATATTAATAAGCAGCATGCCCCGCCTCTTCCAACAAGGTGGCTTACCATCTTGGATTTCTCTATGCCCTGCAGCCCCTCTATGGAGCTGCAAATGGACAGGAAGACATAGCTTCCTAACTCTGTCAAGGAAGTCCATGAGCAGAACAGAGATAGAGGGAGAGGGAGAACAGGAACACCATGAATCAAGAAACCCAAGGTTTGGTGTAGTGGTTAAGAGTGGCAGACTCCAATCTGGAGAACCAGGTTTGATTCCCCACTCCTCTATATGCAGATGCTGGCATGACCTTGGGTCAGTCACAGTTCTCTCAGAGCTATTCTCTCCCAAGCAGTTCTCGAAAGAGCTCTCTCAGCCCCACCTACCTCACAGGGTGTCTGTTGTGGGGAGAGGAAAGAGATTGTAAGCTGCTCTGAGACTCCAAGTGAAGGGTGGGTATAAATCCAATCTCCTCCTCTTCCTTCTTTTTCTTCTTATTTGTAGGGGTGTGCACAGGAAAAAAAATATTAGCCAAAATTTCTGTCTGCATTTTGCATAGGGCACTGGTATCACAATCCTGAATTTTGGTGTATCATGGTACCAGGTCTTTTTTATTTTGGGGTTCTGGGGTTTGGGGCCCATTGTTTCCTACGGGGGAACAGGGAACCTTTTTAGGGGTCAGGAATGGATGTTTTCAGAGCATATGGCACTCATATTTGGAGGGAACCAGGTCCTCCTCTCCTAAAGATCACCCCTCCCAGGCTCAAAGGGAAGAAGAAGCATGGTATTTCCCACCCATCCCAGGAACTAATGGAGACCAAGATGAACAGGGGGATCTTGTTCAGGGGTTCATAAACTCTGTCCAATCCCCTTCAAATCGAGAGGGTCTTTAGTAGAGAGGTGCCTGGCAAATATGCTGCCATTTTCTCTAAATGTGCCAGCTCCAGACCTCTGGAAATATCCCCTATTCTCCCCATTCCCCCACCCCAATAATTCTGGAAAATTCTGTAATTCTGTTTTTCATTCCATAAATACACCAAGTGACCTGAAAAGGCATTTTTTTTTAGTATATTTTCAGTTTGGGAACTTCGAGATGGACATTCCTAGTTCCTTGTCTATTTTTCACTCTAGTTTTTTTCCTTGTAGTTGTATTTGTTAAGGCAGAGATATCCGAGGCAAGGCAAAAGAACCCCTTATCTATGCTCTAGGATTCTGTGAATTTAGGCAGATCATGAGAGGGGGAGGGCAGGAAAGGATGAGCCCATGCTCAGCTCTTGTGGTCCTTTCTTATATGCCAAGGGTAATGCCAATCATTGCTTTGGTTTCAGGAAAGAATTTTCCTCCTGGCCAGATTAGCCAGGGATCCTAGAGGGTTTTTTGCCTTCCTCTGTGCATACAGCAGGGGTCCCAGGGGGAGTGGGTGGAAGGTGGGAGGTAGCTGTGAATTTCCTGCATTGTGCAGGGAGTTGGACTAGATGGCCCTCGAGGTCCCTTCCAGTTCTATGTTTCTATACAATGAGTAGAGCCTCAGACAGTCAATTCCCTCCAGAGAAGAAAAACTGGTGGCAGCTTTGCTACTTTTATTTCCTTCCATGCTTTGTGTTGTAGCCACTTCTGTGTCAAGCCCTGTTTTATAATTATCTCTGTAATGTTGTTATATTTACATGAATCCATTGTTTATTTAATTTATTTAACGGAACTTATTTTCTACAGGGAATAAATTTTGGGCTGTGAAAGGCTACGATACACTTCCTGGCGGTCCCCAGAGACTGTATGAGCTCGGATTCCCAAGCAGTGTGCAAAAGATGGATGCTGCATTTCATGATGTAAAGAATGGAAAGACAAAGTTTCTCACTGGAGATGAGATATGGAGTTAGGAAGGAAGTGGGGATATAAAGGATGTGGCTCATTTAATCTGCGTCCATGCATGTCTGGCCGTAAAAGTTCATAAATGTTTGCCAGATGTACTTTGAAGAGCCTGAACCCAGCAGAAGCTCTTTCTCCATCATGATGGCACCGTCTGTTTACAATCCATTGCTCATGGTTCTGTGGTTTATGTGGAGCTCAGATCTCACTCCACGGATCTTTCACAAGGTAAATCAGTTCCAGGCTTCCTTTACCCCAATGTTGGCCAGTTGCCTTCCTTTCCTGAAACTTACTGTCACAATTTTACTTTGAGTTACTGACTTAAACTTTATTTTCCCCTCTCAAGGCATATTCATCTTGGCTCTTGGCTGGGCAGAGGCAGTTTGGCACTGCAATCATAGAATCACAGAGCTGGAAGGGGTCATACAGGCCATCTAGTCCAACCCCCTGCACAATGCAGGATCAGCCTAGAGCAGGGGGGTCAAACATAAGGCCTGGGGCTGGAACAGGCCAGTCCAGGGCTCTTACTCGGCCCACAAGCAACTGGTATGTATGCAAATGTAAGGTACTCCCCCTTTTATGGTATCCCTTGGGAAAAAATCGAGTTTTGCATGTGATTAAATACATTTATTGGGGCTTTTGTGGGTTCCCCAGTAAATCAGTTGCTTTCACAGCTAGGAATCAATTGCTTTTGTTTGTACTTTGAGTTAAAAATAATATTGTTAATTGGGTTTGCCAGTGTCCTTCATAAAATTTATATCTCCAGTACCTGACATTACAATTTTATGGCGTACCTGTCCCGGCCCGACAAAGTGATATTTATGTCGGAACTGGCCCTCATAACAAATGAGTTTGACACCTCTGGCCTAGAGTATCCCTGACAAGGGTTTGTCCAGCCACTGCTTAAAGATTGCCAGTGAGGGGAATGACAACATTCAAGAGCCACAAAAGTTGTGGCAGCTTCTCTTGCATTCTCTCTCATTAGGGGCCATGTTATCAGTGCCAGCAACACCTCTGCTACTGTAACAAGTGTATTTGAAGTTAACGTTTCAAACATCTGGTAGTGGGTCCAGCACAGCAGTTTTGCTTGCTCAGAATAATACCGTAAACTCTTTTTGTTCACATACTACATTCTCGTTTTCTTTGCTTGTGTGTTCCTGTTTCATGATATGCATGCTTCATCCAGCTCTCGATAACAACCTTGCTGTAGTGATTGTACCAACTAGAGTTTCCAAGATGACTTTAAGTGGAGACCCAAGCAAAGTACATTGCAATAGTCTAGCCCTGAGGTCACAGTCTACTCTATACAGGGACAAGAACCAGGGCTTCTTTTCTGGGGGAATGTGCAGGAACAGAGTTCTAGAACTTCTTCAACAGAACTCTTTTAACAAGGTTCAAAAGTTCAGGAGTTTTCAGTATACACATTGAAAACTTCATTTCCCTCTTGAGAGTTCCAGAACCTCTTTTTCCAAAAAAGGAGAAAAGCCCTGAGAAGAACTATCTTCTGGGATCAGCAATGGCCCATCCATATGCTTTCTCTGTAATGGCTCCCATCTTGAGAGAACAAACTCAGGAAGAAATCAGGAAGGTTCCTGCACTTATATCACTTTGCAGAATGTGTAAAACATTGTTCTAATCTAGAGGGCATTTTTATGAAGGAGATGGAACTATATTATATGGAATAGCTCAGGAGGATGCTTTTATAAGGGAACAGCATTTTAGCCTGTTGCAATACTTCTTGTCTGTATCACCTTGTTTTTACTGCATTATCTTCTACCTTTTAAATCCACTTCTGCATTATAATATGCCATGCCTTAGACAGTTATTTTCGTCTTCTGTCTTTTTAATCCACTTCTGCATTATAATATGTCATGCCTTAGACAGTTATATTTTTTAATCCAGTTTTGTAATTTTAATCCTATTGCCTTGTTTATGGGATGTCTATTTGAATTAAAAAAAATTGTAATCCATCTTGATTCTTGGCGAGTAAGGTAGGGTATAAGTGAAGTGAGTGAGTGAGTGAATGAAGCGTTTGTATATCTCTCCAAATACACTGAAGATGACCCAATTTAACATTTTTTTAGCAAACATGGTCAGTTCACAGATCAGAGTTGCCCCCTCAGTGCTCTCTCAGCATTTAATTTTTTGACACTACCAACTCCTTGAACTTCTTGTCTATTATGACAATGGCACCCAAACTGATCAACAACCCCCTTACTTATGCTTGTCTCTGTTTGTTGGGTGGGGGAGTTCCCCCCCCCCCATTCTGAAGTTCCCGAAGATGACATAGAACATGATGCAAGACTTATACCATGTTGCACATTCATTTCAGTATTCCAGTTATGATGAGAGATTTCAGTCTATGGATCACGGCTATCCAAAATTAGCCAAGGAGGAATTTCCCGGAATTGTAGACAAGGTTGATGCAGCATATCAACAGAATGGTAATAATTTCCTACAGAAGAAAATGTTTACTCTGTTGCAGAGAAGCGGGAACTTGTTGGAACTGAAGCCCTCATTGCCAGTGGGTGAAATCCCAAACACATGGGTGTGCATATTTATTGGCATACAGTCACTCAGACATATACAAAGAACAGATCATGAGTTGTGTAACATCCATGTGCAGCCAGACATATGCACAGTCTTGTAGTCATTCTTTCTCTCTCACACACATACGGATAGTAGATCCCCATTAAGGCAGCAAAACTCAAGACTTCTTTCTCCTTTGCCGGCTAGACTACATCCCTCCACTGTTTCTCTAGTCCTTATCCATGTCATTGTCTAGCTGTCAAAGGCCATTGAGATAGCATCTTCAGTATATCTGATGGAGTGGGCTCTGTCCTATGAAAGTTCATACAACTTTTGTTAGTCTTTAAGGTGCCACATGACCTTTGAATCTAAACACAGCAGTTGACCATCACTATCTGTTAGCAAGGAATGAGGTTTACAAAATTTACAAAAGATGGTTTCCTAACAACCATTACTTCACACTTAGGGTTACAGCTTCTAACATGTCCCCTTTCTTGCAGGTTCTATTTTTTTCTTCCGTGGGTCGGTCCAATTTGAATACAGCATTTGCCATAAAGGAATCATCCATACTTTGCAAGCAAACTCTGTTTTAGGCTGTTAAGTCACAAGCAATTTTGTTAATGCAGAAATTGTGTCATCCAAAGATATGGCCAAACACAAAAGACTACAAGTACAGTTGCATGCCAGATAGCATGGCAAATTGTGTACAGTTTGGATCTAAACAAATCCAGTCCACCATATATTCAGTCAAAATCTCTTCTGGCTGAAGAAGCCAAAAGATATGCAACTAAAGTCAGCATAGAAACAAGCTCACTTGAGGCATCTCTGGCAGAGACGACGGGTATTTATGACCAGCTACGGTTCATTGAGCATCTTCTAACAAAATTGTCCTCCCCCCAAAAAAACAACAAAACTGGGATTCAGTGATCTGAGAATGGAAGAAAAGATCTGATGGCTTCCATTGATGCATGCTGATAAGGCATCAAAGAGAAGATAGTTGGTTGTGTTGTCATCTGGATTTGTGTTTTGCATTCCAATTATTTTTAGTTCTAACTTCATTAACATAGTCTATCCAGCAACAGACCATGTATATTTAACACTTGGTCTCTGTGTATACCTACTGCCTTCTCACCTTCCATCTTGAGTAACGTTACCAATGAAGGTTCATGCTACAATAAAACTAGTCCATAATGACGAGTCCAATTCTTGATTTCTCATCAATTAGTTATTAACATTTGAATATTCACAGCTGAATTGGTAAACCATTGAAAACCAACTTGGATAAGCCATTGAAAAGCAACTTGATATGTGTCCCCTGGCCATGATGTTTGGTCTCTTCTCATTTTTAAACCTTCCCTTTCCCCCATCCCATGGCTAGTCCTCTGCCCTTCACTCAATGGATCTTCCTTCTTGGCTCTTGCTTCATCCACTTTCATTGCAAGAAGAAGCATAGCATTTCCCTGTCCATCTTAGCTAATCACACCATAAAAGGTAGGAAAGCCATAGTGGATAATTGGGGGAGGGGTGAACATTTGTGTGTGTGTGTACATGCATGCTTGTGTGCCTGGAAGTCATGGTGACTTCTGGCAACTTGTAGTGGGGCTTGGATGTTTCAGAGAGGTGGCTGGACCTTGCTGGCCTCTGTGTCCTAGTGCTAGTATTCATAGAATCATAGAATCATAGAGCTGGAAGGGACCAGAAGATGACAAAAAACCTCCAGGATCTCCAGCCAAACTGGCCTGGAGAAAAATTGCTTCCTGACCCCAAAGTGGCAATCAGCATTTCCCTGGGCGTGTAAGAAAGGGCCACAAGAACTAAGCACTGAAGCAACTCTTCCTGCCCTCCCTCTCATGATCTGCCTAAATTCACAGAATCTGCATTGCTGTCAGATGACCATCTAACCTCCATTTGAAAACCTCCAAAGAAGTAGAGCCCACCACCACCTGAGGAAGCCTGTTCCACTGAGGAACTGCTCTTTCAGGAAGTTCTAGGAGTACATATTACAAGTACTAGGGTCACCTATCACTCCCCAAACCCACCTTTCTTGAATTTCCACAAGTCGCCCCTTGTCTAGCAGAAGCCACAGTTTATAGCTGGAACCTGCAGTGAAAATGTTTGTGCACGGTTGTGGCTAAGACGAGCTAAAACAGAGAGGGCTCAGCACTTTATATTTCAGGAAATGGATCCCAATGGTCTCAATACAGCTATTTTAAGCACCAGATATTTTGGAATAAAAATATTTGTGAGTGTTGGTAATTGCTTCCTGGCTCTATCTTTATATTTGTTTTTTCCAGTTACTAGAACCTAGGTGATGATTTTGAATTTGTTCTTCCCCTCCTTCCCTGACTGAGCCCATTTTGGAGAAATTAAGTATATGCCCTCCTTCACAATTCACCAGAGAATTTCCATTAATCCATCTCACTCATAATGCCCCAAGTACCAGAGTTATACAGTTAGTTTATATTTAAATCCTTTGTAACCTTCTAGTCTTCCATAATAGCAAATGTCTGGCTATCTCATTCAGCAGCTCATTCCAGATCTTATGTTGTACTTGCACAGAATGGTTTCCTTTGCAGAATACAAAATAAAAACAAAACAAAAACCTGAGGGATTACTCTACAGACACGGCAGTGGTGCAGTTTATACAGCTCAACAGAGATGAACAAGCTGTGAAATGTTCTTTGGCACTGGTTTAAGAAACTGGAAATCAGTTTGGGCTTTATGACTCATACCTTGTCATTGCAACATTTGAACAGTGCAGTTCAGCACTAGTATTTGTTTTAAGCTGAAAGCCCTAAATGCCACAATTTATTTATTACATAAGAGGAGCCATGCTGAATCAGTCTAACGGCCCATCCAGTGCAGTGCCCCATTCCACACATTAGGGTCAAGGAACAGGTCACAGAGGCCAAAGCCTCCCCCTGATGCTGCCCTCTAGCAGTGATATCCAGAGGTTCATAGACTCAGAATATAGAGGTTCCCTTTAAGCCACCATAGCTAGTAGCCACTGATGGATCTATCATCCATGACTAAACCAGAGGAGAAAAGGATGATGTAAACCACTTTGGCTCCCCACTGGGGACAAAGGCATAGTACAAATGAAGGTCTATAAATCAGCAGCCCACCAGACTGTTTTCCATCTGTCACAGAAATGTCAGTGTCATGCTTTCCATGGAGATGTGACAGAGTTCTTTGAAGTGTCCCCAGCTGTGATTGAGTGGACTGAAAATTTAGATGTTATTATTTGGGGGATTGGCCAGTCGGTCCACATACATGTTGTATCAGCTTGGTTACGTGTTTTAAATTATCATATGCTTCCTGTGTGCAACTCTGCCATATGATAAATAAATAATAATATATGATATAAATCATCAAATAAATAAGTACATAGTCTAATCCGTCTATGCTTCAAGGCAAGTTTTAAGGCTGGGGTCCTTAACCTTCTAGAGCCCTAGGCTTTTGGAAGGGTCTTGGGTGCCACCACAAAGTAGCTGCAATATATAGCCTGGCAACTGGTGGGATATGGGGGAGGTGGGACTTACGGTGGGGTGTGTGAGATCAGCCGCACCTCCAGTGCAGCCCAGAAATGATGTCATAACATTGGAAAAGGAATGCTCTGACAGTGGGCCAGAATTCTAACCATGGAGTTTTGGGCAAATGCTAGAGTATCACCTGATGTAATTATGTCGTTTCCAAGTTGTGTCAGAAGAAGTGTTATCCTATCAGGGGCTCCAGTCACTCACACACACCCCATTTCACCCATCAGTATCCTTCTTCCACCTAACTGAGCTGCAGTGGACTGTGATAGCAGCCATTGGGAGTCTTTTACTGCCAATGGGCTATTAGCAACCTTATTGCCATGGGGTGAAGGATCAGTTTCAAAATGGCTGCCATGGGGGACAATTACACATTGTTGGGAGGTTTCAAGCCAAACATCTTCCTGTGATGGTGGTAGCTAATTCTGAATGGGAGCTCTGTAGAGAACCAAAGACGATGCCTCCTGGGGTCTTCTGAGATACCTCCTTCTCTAATAAGCTGGAGGAAAGCCATGACTGGATCTTTGCTTTGGGGAAGAGGCATTTTGCGGAAGAAGCAAGCGGACACCAGAAAAAACATCAGTGAGCACCACAGCCCACGAGCAACACTTTGGGGGTCACTGCTTTTAAGGCACATTACCTCTCCATCTGAAATCAATGAAACGAGTGTTCTGAGTGTATTGTTCCTATCTCCCTCCCTTCCTCAGTAATTAACTGCTATTTTAAAAAGCACCTTCTTATAATTTATACGTTTTTATTATATGCTTAATCATCTTAAGCAGTATTGGAAACTGGTTGGTCTTTGAGGTGGATGAGGAGAGACACACAGAGAAAATAAATTACCCTAAACATTTTCCTTGACATCATTGACATGGGTGGTATGCTGATGTCACACAAACAGTGCACAGAGGTAGGGCAAGGACACCTTCTGCCTGATAAATTCCTTTCTGTCGCTTCCTAGTAAGTTCAGTCCTGTCAGGGAGGATGCAAGACAAAGAATAAACACAAACTCGGGCAGCGATAACAGAAAAAGTGAGCTCACCAACAACAACCAATAAGGGGTAACAAATCACTCCATGCCTATCCTATAATATTTAGCCCCTCCCTATAATATTTATCCCCTCCCTATGCAGACCCACTGGGGAAATTCCACAGACATATTATGGAAATTAGCATGGCTAATTATATGATTTATAGGGGGTTTTCTTCAGAAACTGCCACTCTAAGCAGTAGATGAAACTGGAAACCTGTTAAACATTAACAAAGTTTGAGTTCAGTGGCACCTTGAAGTCCAACAAAGTTTTATTCAGTGTATGAGCTTCTGTGTGCAAGCACCCTTCTTCCAATCCAATGAAATGGAAATAGAGATAACAGTCATATAGAGAGAGTATGGGTGGTAAATCAGTGTACAGAATAATGAAGATGCTTTAAACAGATTAAAAGAATAATAAACTTAGTTTATATAGCTGTAATCTGTTTGGGTTCAGCTAGGGGGGCGGACATAGCAAAGGTAATAAATGTGTTGGAACTGGAGACTGATGTATCCTTAATTGTAGAAGGGTGAGAGTCTGTCATTAGGTTCGCTCTGTTCAACTACGGACAGGTATAGTATAGCCTAAACAACGAACATCCTGCTAATGTGAATGTGCTATTTCCTTCTATCTATATTTCCTAGGACTTGTATAACTGTGTGTGTGCTTGTGTTATTGCATGCTTGCAAATATCTTCAGTAAACAAAACCTAATACTGACATCAGTCTCAGCATCTGTTTGGTGACTCTGGAGGGAACTACTCCCCTGTATACATAGATGCTTGCCCCCGCATTGCCTATTGCTGATTTAAGACCATAACTCCCCATAATAAATAACAATTTAAGGCAATTTGGCTAACAAGAAGTCCTCAGTGTTTTGGAGCTGTAGGCGTCTTTGGAATTCTGACCCCAGATGGTGGATGCAACCACAAAATGGCTACCAAAAGAGGCAGAGCCAGTCACAAAATGTCAGGGAACGTGGCCATGCATGACTTTAATAGGAACCCTGAAACATTTCAGGCGGATCCTCAGTATAATTGGATGGATTGTAAAAGGAACATACTGTTTGCATTTCTTTTCTTGCATACACACAGCTTGTCTTCAGTCATACAATGAAGATCCTTGGGCTGCAGTGGCAGCTGCTGCTGAAGCAACTTTTTGAAAGCTGCAGAGCCAACCAGAACTCCAGTGGCCAGTCAGATGCTCTGGTGGGTAAAAGCCCCACCTGCTTTCTAAAAACACCTGGAAAGCACCAGGAAAGGTGTCCACCGGCAGGGAATCCTGGTAATAGAATCATGGGGTGGTGTAGCATGAAATTAGAAGTGGGGCATGCATGCCAGTTTCCATAACCCCTCCAAATTTTGGCACGCAGCATAAAAAAGAAGAAATAAAAACACCGCTGACCTTCATTGTACCATGCACACTCAGGGCTAGATGAGTTTTTTGTCCCCAGCGTGACCCAAATGGCCAAAGTTGGGGAAACTGGGCTACTCTTGAGGTTCAAGGCAGACTGAGCATGAAGCTCTCTAGCCTCAGAGCTCACTGGTGATAGCGGAAAGGGCCATCGAGCTGCAGCTGACTTATGGTGACCCTGTAGGGTTTTCAAGACAGGAGACATACAGAGGTGGTTTTCCATTGCCTGCCTCTGGGAGCAACCCTGGACTTCTGTGGTGATTGAGGTTGCCATCCCTGGGTTGGGAAATACCCAGATATTTGGGGAGGTGGAGCGTGGGGGAAGCCAGGGTTTGGGGCAGGTAAGGACTTCAGCAGGGTATAATGCCATAGAGTCCATTTTCCAAAGCAGGTGTTTTCTCCAGGGGAACTGGGTTGTCTGGAGATCAGCTGTAATAGTGGGAGATCGCCAGGTGCTGCCTGGAGGCCAGTAGCCCTACTGGTGGTCTCCTATCCAAGTACTAAGCAAGTACTAACCAGGGCCAACCCTGCATAGCTAGTGAGATCTGAAGAGATTCAGCTAGCCTGGGCCATCCAGGTCAGGACCAGAATTTATTAGTGCTGTCTTATTCCACTACAGGAGAAATCCTCTAAGTCTTTGTCCATCGTCTCCTATGATTCCTCTCAGGCTTTAATGTACAATTAATGTATGGTGGCCCTAGAATTGTCTGAGTCTTGGCCTGTGGGTTGGGACCCCTTTATCCCCCAGCAGTACCTCCAGTACCAAAAGGGACCGTTTGTGCTCTTCACACCATCATGAATTATTTTGGTCTTTTAAAATGGAATTAATTTGTTTTACACCCTTGATAAGGAGTTTGAAGTTAACTGCCAGGGGTGTCAGTCTTGGCCAAATGATTCAGAATAAATCAGTACTGCCCTGGAATTTTGCTCTTTCTAGAATGCTGGCCGGGTGTTAGAAGTAGCCAATGAGGGAGCAGCATGTAATAAAGGCTGAGGTTCTAGAATGTGCAATGGGAAAGGCAGTAACTGTAGGAAGAGACTGAGGCAAGGAAGAAGAGAAGTGGACTGAGGTACCAAAGTTTCCAGTCAAGGGAGGCCCTGAGAGGGGAGGAAGCCAAGGAACATGTGGAGATCACACACTCAGGAAAAGAGCAGTGACTCTTAATATTTCAGTTTGATAAATAGGCCACAACATTATTAGTCCTTAAAATCTTTGGTTGGCTAGAAATATGTCCATTAACTTGTCTGTTGCCCAACTCCAAACGCGTTATAGTGTACTTATGTCCATGCCATGTGTAGGAGGTCCCAGAGATACCCTTCCTACACTATTCCTGTTACCTGGGACTAGTTTAGCCTGTTTCCCCATTTGGGAAGATCTATTTCTATCTTAAGCATCAGCCTCTGCTGTGTGTGTAAAGTCCCATCAAGTTGCAGGTGACATAGTGACTCCGTAGGGTACTCAGGGCATGAGACATTCAAAGGTGGTTTTGCCATTGCCTGCCTCTGCATAGCAACCCTGGGCTTCTGTGGTGGTCTCCCATCCAAGTACTAACCAAGGTCAACCCTGCTTAGCTTCCAAGATCTGATGAGCTCAGGTTCACCTGGGCCATCCAGGTCAAGGCAAGGGACAAGCAGAGGTGGGCTGCCATTGCCTGCCTCTGCATAACAACCCTAGACCTCCTGGGTGGTGTCCCATCCAAGTACTAACCAGAGCTGACCCTGCTTATCTTCCAAGAATCGGACGAGAGCAGGCTAGCCTGAGCCATCCAGGTGACGGCTTTGTAGAACCCAATGGGGACTGCTCTTTAAATCTGATGTTCATCTGAAGGTCTGTGACTTGAACAGTGTGTGCTGTGGTCCCACAGATAGAATCCAGGGGACAGCGAGATGCTGACCAGACCAAACAAGCAGAATGGCACCCAAAGCACCTGGTAAGTGCCTTCCACTTGATTTCTCTTCACAGGAATACAACATTCCCCCCGCCCTGGTCTCTCTCTTTCCCTCAGCTATCTCAGGGTGGGGATAGAGGCTTTGGCTATTTCTCCTTATTTATTTTTAATTTATTTTATTGGTCTTGTATCCCACCCTACCCTGCAAGCAGGCACAGGGCGGTTTCCAACAGTATTAATACAGCATAGTACAATTAAAAATGACTTGAAAACAGCACGTTAAAAACAACATAAATCATAAAACACTGCATAACAATCTGGTCAGATGTCTCAGTAATTTAGATAGGACAGAAGTGTGGGTTCCTAGATGGCTGTTCAGATCCAGGCCATTGATGGGAGATCAACTGGAGGGGGGGATGTCCACCGCCTTGACCAAAAGCCTGGTGGAAGAGCTCCATCTTACAAGCCCTGCAGAATTGTAATAAATCCCACAGCACTCTGATCTCATACGGGAGCTCATTCCACAAATCAAGGCAAGTTGAATATCCTTGGGGCCAGGGACTGCCAAGTGGTGTTGATTTGTAGACCTCAGTGCTCTATGGGGCTCATATATATTCAATAGGCAGCCAGTGCAGTTCATGCAGCACTGGGTGGATATGAGCCCACACAGGCATCGCCATCAACATCCATGCTGCTGCGTTCTGCACTAGCTGCAACTTCCACCACCACCCACCACCAATTTGGTGTAGTGGTTAAGTGCACGGACTCTAATCTGGGAGAACCGGGTTTGATTTCCCACTCCTCCACTTGCACCTGCTGGATGACGTTGGGCAAGCCATAGTTCTGGCACAGCTATTCTTAAAAAAGCTTTCTGTCAGAGCTCTCTCAGCCCCACCTACCTCACAGGGTGTCTGTTGTGGGGAGGGGAAGGGAAAGGAGTTTGTAAGCCACTCTGAGACTCCCTTGGGTAGTGAAGGGCAGGGTATAAATCCAATCTCCTCCTCCTCCTCATCTTCTTTTTCTTCTTCTTCTTCTCCTTCTCTCTCTCTGACAAATAAATATAATTAGCAAACCAATAAATATCATTGGGCAAATAAATATCATTATCAATACCTGTTTTTGCCCCATTTGTTTTTATTTCTGGTGCTCTCATTTAATATTAATAAAAAGCAAATCTGCATATTTTTCAATAAAGACATGTGTAATATTTGTTCATGTCTTGCGGCTCTCAGACATCTGACATTTATTCTGTGCAGCTCTAACATTAAGTAAGTTTGGCCACTCCTGGTCTAATGCATAGAAAGCAGCCATTTCCTCCAGGGGAACTGATCTCTTTAGCCTGGAGAGCAGTTGAAATTCTGGGAGATCTCCAGGTCCCATCTGTAGGCTGGCAAACCTACTGAAGCATTAATGGGTGAAAAGGAGGAAATTTTCAGTTTGGCCTTCAACCTAGTAAAATTAGTGTGCATTATGAAGGGACCAGACTGCAAATCAATGTAGGTAACAGATAGGTCAGGGACTGTCTAGATTCCTGGACCAGATGTAACGTATGCTAGACCTCTTTAGAAAGGTTCTGATAACAGTATCAGAACTACTGTCTAGTACATTTGGAAAAAATGCTGGAAGACTGGTAAAGTACCATGTCTCCCTATAATTCCAGGAGTCAAAAAATGGGCACAAAAAAGGGTGGGGGGGAGTTCAAAAGCAATCATTCGGTAAGGATCTCGAAAGCAACAGAGTGGTTCATATAAGCAAAGATGGGTTTGTCGATTCATGATTCCGACTGATGTTCATCATAATATATTGAATTTTTTTTATTTAGCAGATAATCTGAAAAACCGCAAGAAGCCTGATGAACCAGGAAAGGGTGATAAAAAAGAATCAGCCAAAGGTGAGAACCGTAAGAGTCTGTTAATGGCAGCATGACCAGGTATATGTTGCACACAGAGGAATGGGCAGGCACCAGTCATATCAGGGACAGCCAACATGAGGAAGAAAGTTTACAAGGTCCTTGGGCCCAGGGAAGTCACGGAAAGCTAAGAAGAGCCTTGCTGGTCACCACTAGTGATTGATCTGCTCCAGCATCCTGCCTCACACAAATGGCCAACCAGTTCCTCTGGATGTCCAATGAGTCTCTGATGTTGCCTTCTGGGATTCACTGGTTGGCTGCCTCTGAAAGTGAAGATTCCCTTTAGTCACCATGGCTAGCAGCCATTGATAAAACTTCTCCTTTATCTGTATATGCTATATATGATTGTGGCCATCACAGTGTCCACTGGCAATGAATTTCTCGGTTTAATTACACGTTGAGTGAATTCTTAACCTATTTCCAACAATTGTCAGAAGTAATACAGGAGAGGGAGAAACAGCTATCTTCTTTCTCTATCCATGCATAATTTTATAAACTTTATCTTGCCTTTCCTTTGGTCATCTGTTTTCTGTACTGAAAAGTCCCAGATTCTCCTTCCATGAAACCAAAAGTAGGTCCTCAGCTCCATGGCACAATATGATGAAACTCATTCCCAGAATGGTCTTAAAGATTCTGGAGCCCTGGCCCAAAGTTTATGATGAGGTCCTAGAATCAGGTCCAAGGAAGCAGTGACTCTCACTCTGTGTAAAGTGCGTGGGGCTACAGTTGCCAGCTCTGAGTGGGGAAATTTCTGGAGATTTTGTGGGTGGAGCCAGGGAGAGCAGGGTTGGAGGGGGTGGGATTTCAGCAAGAACTTCCAG
Source organism: Gekko gecko (assembly GCA_029375565.1). Classification (NCBI taxonomy): domain Eukaryota; kingdom Metazoa; phylum Chordata; class Lepidosauria; order Squamata; family Gekkonidae; genus Gekko; species Gekko gecko. Next base: position 27,314,853 of record JAPDNY010000004.1, on the reverse strand, counting down.
GTTACATTGAAGTCACATTGTTACGTCGCTGAAATGTGGGTTGTTCCTCCCTTTTGGGGGGTAAGTCCCCCAACCAACCAGCTGATTGGCAGCGAAGAGGTGAGGCCTGGCAGTGGGGGACCCCCAGCCCCACCAGAGGGGTCTGCATCCCTACCAGCTGACAGCCTTCCTGTAGAAAACTGCCATGGCCACAGTTGAACACAAATTGGTGGCTTCCATCCTGCACCATGTAGCTGCCTCTATGTGCAGCTGCCTCAAGACAGTTCTCAGAGACATGGACCGGTTCAAAATGGGTCTCGTCACTCCCTCTGCAGTCCTATCATGCTAATTTTAGGCCAATTTCAGTGGCTTCCAGTTTGTTCCTGGGCCCAATTCAAAATGCTGCTGCTGACTTTCACAACTGTAAATAGCTTAGAATGAAGGTTCCTCAGAAGATATCTGAAGACGTGTGCATGCACATGAAAGCTTATACTCAGAATTAAACTTTGTTGGTCTTAAAGGTGCCCCTGGACTCAAACTTGGTTCCTCAGGGAAATGTTCTCCAATATAGGAACCTATTTCTGCACTATGGCCAGTTGGAGAAGTTGTACTTTGAGGGCTGCTGTCTTCAGGTGTTTGGATGGTGAGCCCTTCTCAGTGGTAGTGGCACCGAAATTTTGAAATCTTGTTCCCCCAGGAGCCATGTCTGGCCCCTTCCCTTCAGAGCTTCATCAAGCTTCACCTCTTCTATTGGGAATTTGGGCAAGGGGGATTTTCTTCTCTCAATTTCATATTGTTTATTGTGATGGATCCCGACTGAGGCTTTGCCACTCCTGACTGTTGGCTTGTTGTCACTCTTATTGTATTTTATGGCTTTACTGGAATAATGGTGGTGGGAAGTGGCATCAAGTCACAACCGTTCATGGGTTTACAAGGCAAAAGAAGTTCAGATGTGTTTTGCCATTGCTTGCCTCTGTGTAGCAACCCTGGATTTCCTTGGTGGTCTCCTATCCAGGTATCAACCATGGCTGGCTCTGCTTAGTTTCTGAGGTGTGATGAGATCAGACTAGCCTGGGCCATTCAGGTTGGGGATCACTGGATACAGAGTGATATCGAGAGAGAGGTATATAGATCGATAGACAGACAGACAGACAGACAGACAGACAGACAGACAGACAGATAAATATAGATGATAGATAGATGATATAGATACAATAGCATAAGAGGAGCCCTGCTTGGTCCATCTAGTCCAGCATCCTGTCGCACACAGTAGCCAACGAGTTCCTTTGGAGGGCCTAGAGCAGGAGCATCAAACATATGGCCCATGGGCCAGATCAGGCCCCCAGAGGGCTTCTATCAGGCCCACACTGTCTTCTGCTTCTTTCTCCAGTTGTGCTGCATTGTAGCTTGCTTTGCGAGACTCTCTCAGTTGCTCAGGAGAGATAGATAGGCAAGCTTCTCTTCCCCAGCATTGGCTGAGGCTCCTCTCCAAAGGGAGGGAGGGAAGGAGGGAAAACTTGTTTTGCTTGGCTGCCTCAATCCCACGGGAAAAATACAAGCATCTTTAAGACCAACAAAGTAAGTAAAAAAAAAAATCTTTAATTGTGTTTGTGTCCTTTAATAAAGTTTTTATGTATGACACACATGGCCCGGCCCAATGAGGTCTCATTTATGTCAGATCCAGCTCTCGTAACAAATGAGATTGATGCCTCTGGAATAGAGGCTGAGGCCTTCCCCTCATGTTGCCTCCTGGCTCTGGGATGTGGAGGTTCCCCTCAGTCGCCATGGCTAGTAGCCATTGATAGATCTCTCCTCCATGAATCTGTCTTTTCAAGTTTGTTTATTCCTGTATCTTATTACTACATCCTCTGGCAGCAAATTCCACATTTTTATCACTCTCTATGTAAAGTAGTATCCCCTTTTGTCTACTGCCCATCAGCTTCATTGGATGTCCTCGAGTTCAAGCATTTTGGGAGAGGGAGAAAAAAGCTCTCTTGGTCAACTCTCTCCACCCCATGCCTAATTTTATAAACCTCTGTCATGTCCCCCCTTAATCACCTCTTTTCTAAACTGGAAAATTCCCAGACTGTATATAGATATAGAGAGAGTGATATAGAGAGAGGGTGATAGATGGATATGGATATGGATATATGGACATTATTTCAACTTTATTGGAAGCTTGTGTGGAAATGGAAAAGCGCCTTCTTATGCTAAATAAATTATATCAGTATGTGATGACTACAGCAGGATTTTCTTCTCTCTTTTTCTTTCAAGGAATGAATATCTGGGAGATTATAAAACCAAAGTTAACGGATCCCAACTTTCAGAGGACTGTCTATTGTTCAACCTTCGGTGCGATTCTTGCCACTTTGATACTTATTTTTCTGTGTAAGTTGAACTCTACTGGCAAATTAAAGCCTTTGGGGGCAGTGCTGGCTGGCTTTACCCCAATGTGTACCTAAGCACGCTTAGCAGAGAGTAAGTCCCATTAAACTCACCGCCACAGAACACGGACTGCAAGCAGGTGGGCAGGCAGGGAGGGAGGAAGGCAGTGGTGTGCCGGAACTGGCTCCGTACCAGCTTGTGAGATTTTCAGGAATTCTGTGAGCAGGTTGAAAACTCCTTAGGAGATCAAGGATGCCTCCCTCCTTCCTTTGCACACTCGTATTCTCAGAGGCAAAAGAGGACAAATGTGTGAAGTACATGCAAGACACCAGCTGGGGGCGTGACACGCAGGGGGCTCAGTGAGGCGAATTGTGGAAAAGGGGTGGCTTGGGAGCGGGGAGCAGGTGGTCATTTCTCTTCGCACATGTGGAGAGAGCCAGGTTAGTTAGTCATCCTCAACCCGAATCCTTGCGCAGTGGGCAGCTATAGACATCTGCCTCAGAACTCTGAGCTTGTTCCCAGGGCAACGGTGCTAGTGAAAGGCTCTCTTCCTCCCCCCTCCACAAATATTGCTCTTTTCTGTTGTTTGTTTTGTAAAACTAATAGTAGGAGGCTGCTTTGCTAGAGGTGTGAGAGTAGACCAGTCTCAAAATGGCACATGGGAAAGAGGGTTATGCCTTCATGCGAGCTGCAAGTACTTCTTTGCAAGAGCCAATTTGGTGTAGTGGTTAAGTGTGCGGACTCTTATCTGGGAGAACCGGGTTTGATTCCCCACTCCTCCACTTGTACCTGCTGATGTGACCTTGGGTCAGTCACAAGCTCTGGCGCAGCTGTTCTCTCAAGGACAGTTTCCGTCAGAAGTTCTCTCAGCCCCACCTACCTCACAGGGTGTCTGTTGTGGGGAGGGGAAGGGAAAGGAGTTTGTAAGCCGCTCTGAGACGCCTTTGGGCAGTGAAGGGAAAGGAGTCTGTAAGCCGCTCTGAGACGCCTTTGGGCAGAAGTAAATCCAAACTCTTCTCCTTCTTCTCCTTCTTCTTCTTCTTTTCTCCCTTAGTCTTTTATGGGATAGTCTCACAAAGTTGTACTTGCAATTAACAAGGGAAGGGGTATTGTCCAGAAAAGGGCATCCAGCACAACAAGAGCCAATCAGCCGCTTCTCCGTAATTCCCCTGTACTTAATTTCTTCTTTTTTAAAGCTTTAGATTGCATGAGACACATTATGTGTCCGCTAAAGAGCCCAGCGACTTTATCCCAGACTTTGTTGGCTGTGTTTGGGGGGGGGGCATTCTGTAGCTGCTCAGGGATGTGCAATGGATACGCCCTCATTTCGTGCCATAAACACAACTGCATCTACTGCTCTAGGGCAGGGCTGTTGAACTCAATTTTTATGCGGGCCAGATCTGACATAAATGGGACTTTGTTGGGCCAGGTCATGTGTCATAAAATGTAATGCCAGGTACCAGAGATATAAACTTAATAAAGGACACAAACACAGTTAAAGATGTTTTTCACTTAAAACACCAAACATGCTTAAAACATAACAAATAATAATAAAACATTAACAATAATTAACAAACATACAGGTGGGGTAGCCGTCTTGGCCTGAAGCAGCAGAACAAAGTTAGAGTCCAGTGGCACCTTTTAAGACCAACAAGATTTTATTCACAGTATGTCTTACCAAACCATACACTTGCCATGACAATACTCCAATGGAAAGAGTGATAGCTTTTACAAAGGCTCACACAAATTCACAGCAGCCAGGCTATTTGATTTTAGCTATAATAGTACTTTAGCTTCAGTTGCACATGGCATTTTATCATTTGAGGAAGGCTGCCCCTTTCAGTGGCTTCCCAAATTGCAATCAGGCAATGCCCAAGCAGGGTTGCAATCAGTGTTCCCTCTAAGCTGAGTTAGTCTGAGCTAGCTCACAGTTTTTTAGCCTCCAGCTCACACATTTTTGTCTTACCTCAGGAAGGATGGCTCCAGAGCAAACTAATTTAGGCAGCAGCCAACTCTCTTGCTCACAACTTTAATGCCAGTAGCTCACAAAGTAGGATTTCTGCTCACAACCCCACAGCTTAGAGGGAGCACTGGTTGCAATGCTTGTAAAGATACAACAAGCAAGCCTGGACTTAATGGGACAATTATAATAAGTGTCACTTAGAATCATAGAATGTTAGAGTTGGAAGGGATCTTGCAGGTCATCTAGTCCAACCCCCTGCACTCTGCAGGAGCATAGCCAAAAGATAGCCCTATATACCTACAACATACCCAAAAGATGGTCATCCAGCCTCCACTTGAAAACATCCAGGGAAGGAGCATCCACCACCTCCCAAGGCAGACTGTTCCACTGCTCAACCACTTTTACAGTTAGGAAGTTTCTCCTGATATCTAGCTGGTAACGACTCCCTTGTAACTTCCACCCATTAGATCTAGTCTTGCAATTCAGTGCAAGAGAGAATAGATCTGCTCCATCTTTTACACAACAGCTCTTCAAATACTTGAGGACTGCAATCATGTCCCCTCTAAGTCTTCTGTTTCCCAGGCTAAAAATACCCAACTCTTTCAGCCTTTCCTCATAAGACCTGAGCTGATTTCCCACTACAGCTGCCTCAGTGTTACGTCGCCGTTTGCCCCGACACTAATTTCACACCTGAAGCTGCAGGGCTGCATTTTGACCCGCGGCTTCGCCCAATTTCCTCTGCAGTTTCGTGATCCTGTTTTTTGAGGATCATGAAACTGCGGGGAAATTGGGCGAAGCTGCAGGTCAAATGCAGCCTCGCGGCTTCGGGTTTGAAATTGACCAATAGTATCGGGGCAAACAGCGGCGCAACACCAAGGCAGCTGTAGTGGGAAATCAGCCCATCATCCGTTTCACATATGCTGCTGTCAAGCCAAGTCTATCCCATTCTATATCTGTGCCTTTGATTTTTTGTGCCCAGGTGTAGGACTTTGCACTTGTCTTTATTGAATTTCATTTTATTTGCCGCAGCCCACTATTCCAGCCTATCTAGATCATTTTGAATCCTGTCTTCTTCAGAATTAGCAATCCCACCCAGCTTTGTGTCATCTGCAAATTTGATGAGCATCCCCTCTATGTCTTCCTCCAGGTCATTTATAAAAACATTGAACAACACTGGGCCCAGGACCAAGCCCTGTGGCACTCCACTCGAGACTTCCCTCCATGTAGATGCAGAGCCATTTACAAGCACTCATTGGGTACAATTTTTCAACCCACCATGAATCCATCCAATGGTTGCTCCATCCAGCCCACATTTAACCAGCTTATCCTCAAGGATATCATGGGAAACTTTGTCAAATGCTTTACTGAAATCTAGATACACTATATCCACAGCATTGCCAGAGTCAACCATTTTAGTAACTCTGTCAAAAAAGGAGATAAGGTTGGTCTGGCATGACTTCCTAACACTCCAGCAACCAATCAGAGAACCATATAATACAGTCTGACTACAATATAAACAAGATCATTACATTATTCAAAGGTTTTTGTTTGTTTGCTCACATTGACTTCGGGATGCTGGCCCCCTGGTGGGACCCAAGGATCCCCTGAAGTTACAGCTCATCTCTAGATGACAAGAGATCAGTTCCCCTGGATAAAATGGCTGCTTTGGAGGGTGGACTCTGGGGCATTGTACCCCACTGAGATCCCTCTCCTCTCCAGGCTCCGTCCATGGGAGTTTCCCAGCCTGGAGCTGGCAACAGTACAACTGACTAAAAACAAAGAGAACTGTAAATGCAGCTTGACTTGACAAAACAACAACAACAACAAACCCCTCACCCCAGCCACAGACAATTGCAGCTGATCAGACCCACGGGGGGGGGGGACGACCCAGCAGATCACATTGAGCCTCTTTCAAACTCTTGTAAACAAACGACACAGCCTCCAGAAGGTGAGAGCAGAGAGGAACCAGCTGATCAGAGCCAATGGGAAAAGCCCAGCAAGGTCACATGGAGCCACCAATCGAGCTTTTGTATACAAAAGCACATGAGGCAGCCTCCAGTCCAGGTGGGAGGACAGAGTAGAGAGGAAGCAGCTGAGCAGAGCCACCGGGAAAGAGTCGCAGATTGCACTGCTGACCCCAATAGACAGCATGATTTAATCAGCAGTAAATCTTTAGTCAACAAGAGAGTGAGAAAGGCAGTATTGGGATACAATCTCAAAAATGACAGAATGATCTCGGTCCGAATCCAAGGCAAACCATTCAATATCACAGTAATCCAAGTCTATGCCCCAACCACTGCTGCAGAAGAGGCTGAAGTGGACCAGTTCTATGAAGACCTACAACAGCTCGTAGAACTAACACCAAAAAATGATGTCCTCATCATCATAGGGGACTGGAATGCTAAAGTAGGAAATCAAAAGGTAACCGGAATAACAGACAAGTTTGGCCTTGGAGAACAAAATGAAGCAGGGCAAAGGCTAACAGAGTTTTGTCAAGAGAACACGCTGGTCATAGCGAACACCCTTTTCCAACAACCTAAGAGGCGTCTCTACACATGGACATCACCAGATGGGCAACACCGAAATCAGATTGACTATATAATTTGCAGTCAAAGATGGAGAAGCTCTATCCAGTCAGTAAAAACAAGACCTGGAGCTGACTGTGGCTCAGATCATGAGCTACTCATTGCAAAATTCAGACTTAAATTGAAGAAAGTTGGGAAAACCACAAGGCCATTCAGATTTGACCTAGATCGCATCCCCGATGAATATACAGTAGAGGTGAAGAATAGGTTTAAGGGACTAGATTTGATAGACAGAGTGCCTGAAGAACTATGGACAGAGGTCCGTGACATTGTAAAGGAGGCAGCACTCACTGCCATCCCAAAGAAAAAGAAATGCAAAAAAGCAAAGTGGCTGTCTGATGAGGCTTTACACATAGCAGAGGAAAGAAGGAAAGCTAAAGGCAATGGGGAAAAGGAAAGATTTGCCCAACTGAATGCAGATTTCCAGAGAACAGCAAGGAGAGATAAGGAGGCTTTCCTGAATGAACAATGCAAAGTAATAGAGGAAAACAATAGATTGGGAAGGACTAGAGATCTCTTCAAGAAAATTGGAGAAATCAAGGGAACGTTCTATGCAAAGCTGGCCATGATAAAGGACAAAAACGGTAGGGACCTAACAGAAGCAGAAGAGATTAGGAAAAGATGGCAAGAATACACAGAAGAACTATACAAGAAGGACCTCGATGTCCTTGACAACCACGATGGTATAGTCACTGACCTCGAGCCAGACATCCTGGAAAGCGAAGTTAAATGGGCCTTAGAAAGCATTACTAACAACAAAGCTAGTGGAGGTGATGGTATCCCAGCTGAGTTATTCAAAGTCTTAAAAGAAGATGCTGTTAAAGTGCTGCACTCAATTTGCCAACAAATTTGGAAAACACAACAGTGGCCACAGGATTGGAAAAGGTTAGTTTACATTCCAATCCCAAAGAAGGGCAACGTCAAGGAATGTTCAAACTATCGCACAATTGCACTCATTTCACACGCTAGCAAGGTCATGCTCAAAATCCTACAAGCTAGGCTCCAACAGTACGTGGATAGAGAACTGCCAGAAGTACAAGCTGGGTTTCGAAGAGGTAGAGGAACTAGAGATCAAATTGCCAACATTCGCTGGGTTATGGAGAAAGCAAGAGAGTACCAGAAAAACATCTACTTCTGCTTCATTGACTATGCTAAAGCCTTTGATTGTGTGGATCACAATAAATTATGGCAGGTTTTTAAAGAGATGGGAGTACCGGACCACCTCACCTGTCTCCTGAGAAACCTGTATAAGGGTCAAGAAGCAACAGTTAGAACCGGATATGGAACAACTGATTGGTTTAGCATAGGAAAAGGAGTACGACAAGGATGTATATTGTCACCTTGCTTATTTAATTTATATGCAGAGTACATCATGCGAAATGCTGGCCTGGATGAATCACAAGCTGGAGTTAAGATTGCTGGGGAAAAGATCAATAACCTCAGATATGCAGACGATACCACTCTGATGGCAGAAAGTGAAGAGGACCTAAAGAGCCTCTTGCTCAGGGTGAAAGAGGAGAGTGCAAAAGTGGGCTTGAAGCTCAACATCAAAAAAACTAAGATCATGGCATCTGGCCCCATCACTCCTTGGCAAATAGAAGGGGAAGTCGTAGAAGTAGTGACAGACTTCACATTCCTAGGATCCCAGATCACTGCAGATGGTGATTGCAGCCATGAAATTAAAAGACGCCTGCTCCTTGGGAGGAAAGCGATTGCAAACCTAAACAGCATGATAAAAAGCAGAGACATCACCTTGCCAACAAAAGTCCGCATGGTCAAAGCAATGGTATTCCCCGTAGTAATGTATGGCTGTGAGAGCTGGACTATAAGGAAGGCCGAGCGCCGAAGAATAGATTCTTTTGAACTGTGGTGCTGGAGAAGACTCTTGAGAGTCCCTTGGACTGCAAGGAGATCGAATCAGTCAATCCTAAAAGAAATCAACCCTGACTGTTCCCTGGAAGGCCAGATCCTGAAGCTGAAGCTCAAATACTTTGGCCACCAAATGAGAAGGGAGCACTCACTGGAGAAGACCCTGATGCTGGGAAAGATTGAAGGTCAAAGAAGAAGGGGACGGCAAAGGATGAGATGGTTAGACAGTGTCATCGATGCAACGAACATGAAATTGAGCAAACTTCAGCGGACAGCGGAAGACAGGAGGGCCTGGTGTGATCTGGTCCATGGGGTCGCGAAGAGTCGGACTCGACTGTGCGACTGAACAACAAAAATCTTTAATGGGGGGATTGCAAGGGGCACTCTACCTGTGAGCCAGATTAAAAGCCTGGGTGGGCCAGTTCCAGCCCACAGGCTATATGTTTGACACCCCTGCTCCAGGGGTTTTGTGCTGAGAAAATACAGATACTTGACAATAAATATGTTGGTTGTGAATACATTCTGTGGATCCTCTCCCCCCAAGCTCAGAAGAAACCTGTGTCCCTGAGCAATCGGAATTTCCTGCTTTAGAGTTGTTGATCTGAGAGACCCAGGTTCATGGGGTCCACTTGGCCTGGGCCAGTCATTCTCTTAGCCTTTGATCTAAGCTTGGTTCTGAACACTGCTGTTAGGGTCACTGTTTGGTCTAGAAACTTGAATTTTTATATTTTATTATTATTTGTAAATTGTGTGCTACACATTCTTTATATCACTATGATTTATAATAAAGTTAAGTGTGTGTATATGTGTGTGTACACACACACACATATACACATATATCCCCCCACCCCGGAGAGCCAGTTGTTAAACATTTACCAGCACACCATTGGAGGAAGGATGGGTTCTCCACTTGTTTTTAATTATAGTTCCTGCTCAGCTTAGTAGAGTCCATAGTGGTTCAACACTCTGGGAACAGAAATCTCCTTCTGTCTACTGCAGCAACAAACATCCTGCCCACTACAATTTTCTGTTCTACGTGGCCACCTAGACTTCTTTGCTCATTAACCCAGCTGTGACCATTACCATTCCTCAATGTCACCTAGATGGCTTCTCAGAAGGGCTTAATGTCAAAAAATGAAGAGGTAATGAGACCCGGGAATGCACACCTTCTCATCCTCTGACCCTAATTTCAGACTCCTGCTCCAACATTGATTGGCTGGCGTTTGTGCATAGGTTAGATAAATAGGTTATCATTGTGTGGATGGACAGGTGGATGGATGGATGGATGGATGGATGGACAGAGAGACAGATCTGAGTATAGGATAGGATAGATAGATGGTAGGTAGGTAGGTAGATTTGAACATTGGACAGACAGACAGAAGCATAGGACGGACAGAAGCAAAGGACAGAAAGACAGAAGTGTAGGTCAGACAGACAGATAGATTTGGGCATAGGACAGACAGACAGACAGAAGCATAGGACAGACAGACACAGGTAGATAGATTTGAGCATAGGACAGATATATATACATATATATATATATATATATATATATATATATATATATATATATATATATATTCTTTGAAAAGAAGTTCCAGAGTCGACCTGGTGAGTCCTCATTCAAATGCAGCCCCAGAACCATTCCCACAATCCCACCTGACACAAGCACACTATTTCTGAACCGTGTCGTTTTTCTTCCTTTCTCATTATTAGATTCCTGGAAACTAAGTAACATCACGGAAAAATTTAGAGCAGCAACAAGAATTCATGAATTTATGCAAGACCACAATGAGTCCTTCATAGGGAAGAAACGTAAGTTGGCTTGTTACAATGGCTGAAGACCCCCTCCTCCAACCCATGGTGTCCACCCAAGAAACTAGATTTTGAAAGTTTCCATGCCTCCATTCTACTGCAATAGAGCCCCCAAGGCAGAAAACATAAAAACATTAGAACTGCATTGAAAATAAGTTATATATAAAATATTTAAACAATTCAATAGAAGTATATAGGCATAATAAAGCAAAGGTATATAACACTGTTATGTACATGGACCGCCTCCAGGGGTCCGCGGCTAAAAGTAAGGAGCTTAGTTCCTGAACACAAAAGGGACCTTGGATCCTAGACCACCTAGTGTCCACCAATAGCACCTCTGGCGGGAAATTCAAACCCTCCAATGGGACTGTGGGTGCACCAGGTGGGATGTATATAGTTGGCCTTTGCGGGGCCGTTTCTCCGTTCATGTGTGAAGTACAATAAACACGTCTGAATGCATGTTGTAGTATGAGTCCTCCAGGCCGCGAACCCAGTACTTTACAGTGGTGATGAGGATGGGATCCCGATGAGCGCAGGCCAGCTCCACTTCCAGTGCAGCACCGAACATCGTCCTGAGGAAGCCACTGCACCCCACACTGCTCCCAAGCAGCACCACACTGCACCCGGCAATCCCAAACACCGCTCCACACTCCGCACTAGAGTCATGGCCTCCACTCTGGGACACCTCGAAGCTTTTGACCCCACTCATCCCAAGCTCTGGGATTCATGGACGGACCAACTGACCTGCTACCTTGCCTTCCATGAGGTGACCGATGTGGGCAAGAGGAGGACCCTCCTCCTCAGCTTGTGGTGTGAACACCATCCGGCTTGCGAAGAGCCTCCTGACACCCAAGGCAATCCTTGAGTGCACATATGAGGAGATTATCGACACCCTGACCAGGTACCATCACTCACGAGGCCTCTCACTGTCACTGACCCCCATCTAGTGTTCCCCGACTTTGTGCCCGAGAACTCTGACGAGGACGACTTCCATCTTGTCCGCCCACCCAACCACCGAAAGCTGCAGGGAACCGCCGGAGCCTCCAGACACTCTGGGAAGCCTGCCGGTTAGACCATGTGCACCAGCTGCAGAGAGGCATGTGAGTGAAAGTCATGCTGCTTCCGCAATGCCACCTGCCACACATGTGGTAAACAGGGTCACCTCGCCCGAGTCTGTAGATCCAAGGGCAACCAGAACCACCCGCCCCAGCCGCAGCTACTCTGCGAAACCTCCGCGCACTGCGAGAACACCACTGACAACCTCTACCTCCTGACCAGCCGGCCCTCCCCAACCTGCCCACGGCCCCAAAGATCCAAGTCCAGGTCCAGATTGAGGGGTCCCCCTGCTCAATGGAAGTAGACTCTGGGTCAGTGGCTTCCACTATATCAGTGGAAATGCTGGACAGACTTTGTTTGAATGGCGGGCTCTACTTGTGCCCCTCGCCCTTGAGCCTGGTGGACTTCCAGAGAAACCTGGTTTCAAGACAGGGCGTGGGGACTTTCTGGGTGAAGTACTGGGAGGTTGAGGGTTTCCTGGACTTGATAGTAGTGGAAGGAAATTTGCTTAGTTTGTTGGGCTAGGCGTGGTTTGAGCTGTTGGGCATCATCATAGGGAGGATGAATAAATAAATGTGTGCCGTAGGACTCTGGGTTGCTACAAAGGGCCCCCGGTTTCATTACAGCTCGACCTCCAGGTTGCCCCCATCTGCATGCGGTTCTGCAGTGCCCTGATAGTGTTACAGCCAAAAATAGATGCGGAACTAGACCGCTTGGTGGCACAAGGGGTCCTAGAACCCATCTTGCATGCGCTGTGGGAGACTCCTATAGTGACCCCCATGAAGCCAAACGGAGATGTCCACAGCTGCGCAGACTATAAATGCACTTTAAACAAAGCCCTCCATGACCATTCGTATCCAGTCCCAGTCATGAGCTACGTGTTGGCATCCCTGGTGGGGGCCAAAATCTTCAGCAAATTGGATCTGCCGCAAGTCTACCAACAACTGCCAGTGGATGAGGCTGCACCTGCTGCACAGACCATAGTAACACACCAAGGGGCATTCAAAGTCAAGCGGTTACAGTTCGGGGTCAGTGTGGCCCCAGGGATGTTCCAACAGCTAATGGATTCTCTGTTGAAAGGGATCCCTGGAGTAACATCATTCTTCGATGATGTCCTCATCGCAGCCGCCACCCCAGAGGACTTTGCCTCCTGCCTCCAGGCTGTTCTCAACCACTTCGACTCAGCCAGTCTTAAAGTTAAGAGGGAGAAGTGCCTCCTCGGAGTTCTGGAGGTGGACTTTTTGGGGTTCCGGGTCGACACGTCTGGCCTCCATCCGGCGAGGGACAAAGTCAAGGCCATTGTGGAGGCCTCTGCACCCAACAACAAGGCAGAACTTCAGGCGTTTTTAGGGCTACTGAATTTCTACCACGCTTTCCTACTCCACAAGGTGGTGGTAGCGGAGCCCCTCCACAGACTCCTGGACAGGTTGGTGCCATGTTCCTGGGGCCCCTGGGAGTCAGTGGTGTTCTGGAGTGTCAAGGCGCTCCTGATCTCTAACGAGGTGCTGGCTCACTTTGACGAGTCCCTGCCAGTAGTCTTCGCTTGTGACACCTCCCCTTACAGCATGGGCGCTGTCCTGGGCCATGTTCTCCCTTACAGCCATGAGGTTCTGGTGGCCTACTATTCCAGAAGCTTGTTGGCTGCCAAGTGAAATTATGTCCAGATTGACTGGGAGGGTTTGGTGATTGTGGCTGGGGTAAAAAAATTCCATAACTTCGTGTATGAGCACCCCTTCATGATTGTAACAGACCATAAGCCACTCCTCAGCCTCTTTGCGGCGGACGAGCAGACCCCCAGGTACTCTCACCATGGGTCCTTCGCTGGTCCATCTTCCTTGCGAGGTATAACTACTGCCTGGTGCACCAGCCAGGCAAGGCCATGGGGCATACCCATGCCCTCAGCCGGTTGTCGCTTCTGTCTGTGGATGCCGCCCCGGCTCCCACCCCGGGGGTTCTCTCCATCGAGGGCCTCCCGGAGCCCCCCTCCCCCGCAGGCTGCCGACATCACTACCTGCTCAGCTTGGGACCCCGCCATCTCCTGGGTCTTGGGCTGGGTGGTGAGGGGATGGCCCGCGACCACCATGGGCCCAGAGTTTACAGCCTTCACCACCCACAGGGATGAGCTCTCAGCCCTCAAAGGGTGCCTTCTTTGAGGAGATAGGGTGATCATCCCCAATGTCCTGAGACAGAGGGTACTCACTGCACTACATGAGGCTCACCCGGGGATAGTCAAGATGAAGGCTATGGCCAGGAGCTACGTCTGGTGGCCGGGGATCAATGCAGAGATCAAGTCCTGGGTGCAGGAATGCCAGATCTGCCAAGTGGTCCACCTGAACCCGCCAAGTGTGCCCACCCAACCCTGGGAGTCCACCTGCAAACCATGGTCCCGGCTACATATTGACTTTGCTGGCCCCTTCCAAGGACTGATATTCTTGGTGACAGTGGACTCCTACTCCAAATGGCTGGAGGTTAGCCCCATGACCACCATGTCCATGAAGGCCATCATCTGCGTGCTCTGCAGGATCTTTGCTACCCATGGACTGCCAGACTCGATTGTCTCCGACAATGGGGCAGCCTTCACGTTGGCAGAGTTCCAGGATTTCCTACAGCAGAACCTGGTCAGGCACATTCACTCAGCGCCCTTCCACCCCGCTACCAATGGGCAAGCCGAGCGCATAGTGCACACAGCAAAGGAAGCCCTCAACCGAATCACAGACCGAGACTGGGAGTTACGGCTAGCCTGCTTCCTCCTGATGCAGCAGACAATACCAAACCCTGTCACTGGCCACTGCCCTGCAGAACTTTTTGATGGGCTACCAGCCCACCATCCTGTTGGACCGCCTGCATCCCGACCAGACACCGGACTTGAGGAAGCTGATGGAGCAGAGGGATGCCCCCGAGGGTTCTTTCCAGGTGACCTGGTATACATAAGAAACTTTGGGAAGGGTCCCACATGGCTGGCAGGCAGAGTCATCCAAGCAACCGGCCCCGTGTCATATAAGGTGTCTACAGAGGACGGCCAGCTCCTCAAGAAACATGTGGACCAACTTCAGCGGCGACAACTCCCATTGGAAGAAGAACGCCCCCCCCATGGGAAGTAGGTGCTGGACCCTCAATCCCAGAGACTAGCAGGTGACCCGACCCCAAGTGTGGGGAGGCCCAGGCAGGCAAATTGGTGCCTGCCGCACCCCCGAGTCCAGCCAGGGAGCTGCCGCCGCTACCCCAACAACCAGACCCGGCCAGCCAGCCGGAGCCAGAAGAAAGCACCCCCGCACCTGCACTTCGGCGCTCTGTATGAGAGTGCAAGACCTCCTGCCTATTTGCAGGACTATGTCACATAGGCAGAGACAAAACTATGGGGGGAGGGGTGTTATGTACACAGACCGCCTCCAGGGGTCCGCGGCTAGAAGTAAGGAACTTGGTTCCTGAACACAAAAGGGACCTTGGATTCTAGACCATCGAGTGTCCACCAATAGCACCTTTGGCAGGAAATTCAAACCCTCCAATGGGACTGTGGATGTGCCAGGTGGGATGTATATAGTTGGCCCTTGCAGGGCTGTTTCTCAGTTCGTGTGTGAAGTACAATAAACGCGTCTGAATGCATGTCGTAGTACAAGTCCGCCATGCTGCGAACCTAGTACTTTACAAACACTACAGCCAGAGAACAGATTCAGGTGGGTAGCTGTGTTGGTCTGAAGCAATAGAACAAAGTTTGACTCTAGTGGCACCTTTAAGGCCAATTAAGGCCAAGTTTAATTCTTGGTATAAGCTTTTGAGTGAAAGCTTATACCCAGAATTTGTTGGTCTTAAAGGTGCCACTGGACTCAAACTTTGTTCTACAACCAGAGAAGAAAACCAATAGCAGTTATTGGGGGTAAGTCAAGCAAAACAATAAAAAAAAGTCTTCACCTGTTGGCAGAAGACCATCATAAATGAGTCTCCCTGAGGGTTCCAAAATTTTGGTGTCATGACCAAAAAAGGCCCTTTCTCAGATTACCATCCATCTACCCTCACATTGCCAGGACACCTGAATTATAGTCTCTAAAGGTGATTGGAGTGGACAGGTAGGTTGATACGGGAAAAGATGGTCCTTCAGATATGCAGAGATTCGTTCTGGTCACCAGTTCCCAAGGTGAACAATCAACCTACAGTCTGGCTGATTTTCTCCTTTATCACTTCTACTTGCTTTCATCCAGGTTCTAGGTCTGCTTTCTCAGCTAAGGTCCTTTGCCCAGTTTTGGTAATTCCTAGCTCTAGCCACCACACATATTTATTTATTTTTATTTATTTATTTATTTTCATTTCTATCCCACCCTCCCGCCTAGGTGGCTCAGGGCGGCTTACAACATCATAAAACCCATATACATTACAACATAAGAATCTCATTTAAAGTTGCCTTGTACATAAAGTTGCCTTGTACTAAATTAGACCCTTGGTTCCATCAAAGTCAGTATTGTCTACACAGAGTTGTAGCAGCTCTCCAGGGTCTCAAGCAGAGGCCTTTCGCATCCCCTCGCGCCTGGTCATTTTCA
This sequence comes from Gekko gecko, assembly GCA_029375565.1. Lineage (NCBI taxonomy): Eukaryota > Metazoa > Chordata > Lepidosauria > Squamata > Gekkonidae > Gekko > Gekko gecko. The sequence goes on along the minus strand of JAPDNY010000004.1, from coordinate 27,298,669 downwards.
GCTGGAGATGCTGGGGATTGAACCTGAGATCTTCTGCATGCTAAGCAGATGCTCTGCTACTGAGCCACAGTCCCACCAACCTTTCTTGGCTATTCAGGCCTGAGGTAGTTGCTGCCCCAAGGCCAGGAATGCCACCTTTCTGATCCGTTAGAGTCCTGCATCTCTACCAACCACAGAAAGCTCCAGCTTGGCTCCTTCTCTGCTCTTACCTCATCTCAGCCCACTGCTTCTTCCCCACCTCCTTTAGCTGGGGCCTGTTTATCCTCCCTCTCCTGGAGTATTCCCATAGTATTCCCCATTACTATGTATTGTTGTAAAAGTTGGACAATGAAAAAAGCTGACAGGAAGAGAGTTTATTCCTTTGGAATGTGATGTTGGAAGATGGTTTGGTGGATACCATTGGCCACCAAAGAGACAAACAAAGGGGTTCTAGACCAAATCAAGCCCAAACTTTTCTTAGAAGCTAAAATGACTAAACTGAGGCTATCATAATGTGGTCATATTATGAGAAGAGTCACAGGAAAAGACAGCAATGCTTAAAAGCTGAAGGCAGCAGGAAATGAGGAAGACCCAACAGGAGATGAATGGACTCAACCAAGGAAGCCACGGCCCTCATTTTGCAAGACCTGAGCAAGGCTGTTAATGATAGGACATTTTGAAGAACATTCATTTATAGGGTCACCATAAGTCATAAGTGATTTAACGGTGCTGAGCACAAACATACTCCTGGACATGTCCAGTTCCCTGCACCTGCTCCTGAGTACTTCTTCTCTTTCAAGGAGACCTTTCTCTTTAAGTACAGCTTACATTTCAAATGAGTAATGGGTGTCCCTGCTATCTGTTTCTCCAAGCCTAAAATAAAACAGACAGACAGACAGACAGACAGACAAATGATCGGCATTGTTGGGTATACAAGGCATTGCTTAAGGCATCTTATTTGGGAAGGATAGACATTGTCCTTTGATCATCCACAGAAATCCAAGGGGTTCTCCTGGGAACATCCACTGACTGGGAGCTTAGCACCTTTCCTTTCTCTGGCATTCAAAGCCCTAAACCTGAAAAATGTAACTTTCTACATAGCCCCCTAATGGGTTTCAATGCAACTTTCTACATAGCCCCCTAATGGGTTTCAATGCTTGGTCACAATAGAGAGTAAAAGAAGCCCTTTCCAGGTGACATATCAATGGGAGGGATCAACACGCATAGAAGTCAAACAGCACCACCCCCAGCCCCCTGCATCTATGTGTGTATCCTCCCCCAGCCCCCATGCATGTTCACTCATATATAGACCTAGTGCACAAACTGTCATTTGTCCCAGTTAGGAAGCTAGGAAATTTCTGTGTCTGTATGTGATCCTCCTGACTTGGATTGTTGCAACCCTTTTAGCAATTCAAACATTTAAGGGGGTCGAAGAAATCTTGAAAGAGCTGCAAGATAAGTACTCAAGAAACAGAGACTTGCAAAAATCAGTTGGTAAGTGATGCAGAAGAATCTGCAGGCAAGAAACTAGGGTTGACAACTTTGGGTTGGGAAGTTCTTGGAGATGTAGGGATGAAACTTTGGGGAGGGTGGGGTTTGAAGAGGAAGGGAGCTCAGCAGGGTATAACTCATAGAGACTACCCTCCAAAGCAGCTGTTTTCTCCCAGGGAACTCATTTCTGTTGTCTGGAGATCTGTTGAAATTCCGGGAGGGGGGGGGTGTCACCAGGTCCTACCTAAAGGTGGGCAGTTCTACCGTAGACCCACCCTGAAATCCCACCAGCTGTGAATATCCTAGTTCTAAATAACTCTTCCGCTACACAGACTGTCCTCTCCTGGTCTATGGCCACCAGAAGTGGACTGGAAGGTAGACACTGGAAGGTAACTAATGTCACTCCCATCTTTAAAAAGGGTTCCAGAGGAGATCCGGGAAATTACAGGCCAGTCAGTCTGACGTTGATACCAGGTAAATTGGTTATTAAGGAAAAGAATTAGTAAGCACATTGATGCACAAAAGCTATTGAGGCAGACTCAGCATGGGTCCTGTAAGGGAAGACCTTGTCTCACTAACCTGCTAGTGTTCTTTGAGGGGGTGAACAAACATGTGGACAAAGGGGACCCAATAGATATTGTTTACCTTGAGTTCCAGAAAGCTTTTGATAAAGTTCCTCATCAAAGGCTCCTAAGGAAGCTCAAAAATTACAGGATAAAAGGACAAGTCCTCCTGTGGATCAAAAACTGGCTAATTAATAGGAAACAGAGCGAGTATAAATGGGCAATTTTCTCAGTGGGGTACCGCAGGGATCAGTACTGGGTCTGATGCTTTTCAACTTGTTCATTAATGATTTGGAGTTGGGAGTAAGCAGTGAAGTGGCTAAATTTGTGGATGATACAAAGTTGTTCAGGGTGGTGAAAACCAGGGAGGATTGTGAGGCACTCCAAAGAGATCTGTCGAGGATGGGCGAGTGGGCATCAACATGGCAAATGGGGTTCAGTGTGGCCAAGTGCAAGGTAATGCACATTGGAGCCAAAATCCTAACTATAAATACACATTAATGGGGTCCGAATTGGCAGAGACTAACCAAGAGAGAGATCTTGGAGTCGTAGTAGATAACTCACTGAAGATATTGAGACAGTGTGTGACTGCAATAAAAAAGGCCAATGCCATGCTTGGGATTATTAGGAAGGGTACTGAAAACAGATCAGCCAATATCCTAATGCCCCTATATAAATCAATGGTGCGACCTCATTTGGAATACTGTGTACAGTTCTGGTCACCACACCTTAAAAAGGATATTATAGCTTTGAAAAAAGTGCAGAAAAGGGCAACTAGAATGATAAAAGGGTTGGAACACTTTCCCTATGAAGAAAGGTTAAAGTGCCTGGGGCTCTTTAGCTTGGAGAAACAACAGCTGAGGGGTGACATGACTGAGGTTTATCAGATTATGCGTGGAATAGAGCAGGTTGAGAAAGAAGTACTTATCTCCCTTTCACACAATACAAGAATTCATGGGCACTCAACGAAATTGCTGAGTGGTCGGGTTAGAACGGATAAAAGGAAGTACTTCTTCACCCAAAGAGTGATTAACACATGGAATTCACTGCCACAGGAGGCGAACCTAAGAACATAAGAGTAGCCAGTGTTGGATCAGGCCAAAGGCCCATCCAGTCCAACACTCTGTCACACAATGGCCAAAAATACCAGGTGCCAGCAGGAGCCACCACCACCTCCTGTGGCAGTGAATTCCATGTGTTAAGCACTCTTTGGGTGAAGAAGTACTTCCTTTTATCTGTTTTAACCTGACCGCTCAGCAATTTCATTGAGTGCCCACAAGTTCTTGGTGGTGGCTACAAGCATGGACAGCTTCAAGAGGGAATTAGATAAACATATGGAGCAGAGGTCCATCATTGGCTATTAGCCACAAGGTATAGATAGGGACTCTGTTCTGTATTCTTGGTGCTTGGGAGGGTCAACAGTGGGAGGGTTTCTAGTGTCCTGGCTCCACTGGTGGACCTCCTGATGGCATCTGGTATTTTTGGCCACTGTGTGACGGAGTGTTGGACTTCTGTTATGTTCTTATGGCTGTAGAGCATGCCAAGCTGATTGGCCATGTGGTTGTATGAACCAGCTCTGCAGGGTTCAGTCTGCTCAGCGGGGCACAGAGTGGGTATGAGCTCACCCATTGCTTCCCTCTGAAAACTGGCAGCAGTGTGGGAAAAGACAAGTGGCAAACTGAAACCAGTGACCATTGCCAATGAAGAGTCTGAGCCACATGGTTTCTGAGGCTCTGGCAGAGTAGCTAGAGCTTGATTCTGCTGGCTTTTGGCCACCAGGGACCCTAGAGGGCAGTGGCCCACTGGAAAAAGTGGCAGATGGGGGGGAATGGTAGAGGTTTATAAAATTATGCATGGGGTGGAGAGAGTTGACCAAGAGACATCTTTCTCCCTCTCCCAAAATACTTGAATTTGAGGGCAACGAATGAAGCTGATGGGCAGTAGATTCAGGATGGGCAAAAGGAAATACTGCTTTACACAGAGAGTGATTCAAATGTCACGGCCAGAGGATGTCGTGATGGTCACAGGAATAAACAGCTTGAAAGGGGGATTAGAGAGATTCATGGCTACTAGCCATGGTGGCTGAGGGGAGCCTCCACATTCAGAGGCACTAATCCTCTGAATCCCAAAGCCAGAAGGCAACATCAGAGGAAGACCTCGGCCTCTCTGCCCTCTTGTTGGCCATCTGGAGGAACTGGTTGGCCACTGTGTGAGACAAGATGCTGGACTCTGTGGACCACTGGTCTGATCCAGCAGGGCTCTTCTTGTGTTCTTAAAATTTCCCTGCAAGTTAAATTGCCAATCTGCCATTCATGGTCGCCCTGCTTGAAGCCCAGGGTAAGCAATTTAATTCCCCCCCTAACTTTTATTTTCAAAAGATTTCATTAATTTTCATGTCCTTAGTTCTTGCCCTTGATTTTTCAAAATTTGCAGTCATGTTTGTATTTGGTTTCAGTGGCAGATAAGCACATTTGGGCTGTGATGTCTATGTTTCCTGTCCTTGCGGGATGATATTATCACACTCATACCACACACCAAGGAATCTTGCCTGGCAAAATATGGGCATACAGGACAAAGACTCAATAAGACCATCTCTAATGCCCCCTCCCACCTCCAGTTGGTCTGAATCTGTACTAGATAGTGCCCCTTGCCAAACTGACACACCATCCCAGAAGCTGCACAGAATTCAGAGAAAATATACATTTTATAGGACAGTATTATTCTCACTTGGCAGTGGGAGATATCTGGCACTTCAGGAAGGAAGCCAGGATGATGTGGTGTTGCTCTTGCACCTGGGACAGGCAGGCAGAGGGAGGCAGACCAAACACTGAGGGCGACATTTTGTTTATACCCCAGGAAAGGCAGGCAGCAAAGCAGAGAGGGCGGAGCTGACAGTTGGGCTTGGCTCCTTCCCCTGTTCACATACAGACCTCCCTGCCTCTTGCTTCATGTTCACTCAAGACACTGAGGGAATCCAAGTCAAAATCACTAGAATAAATATAGCTGTATTTCTAGTATAGCATTGTTAATGGAGAATGGAATTCTCCCCCCCCCCCAAAAAAAAAAAAAAAGATAGATTCAGGTGGGTAGATGTGTTGGTCTGAAGCAGCTGAACAAAGTTTGAGTCCAGTGGCACCTTTAAGACCAACAAAGTTTAATTCTGGGTATAAGCTTTCATGTGTATGGATGTGTGCTTTTCCTCCAAAGTTCACTTTTTAGAGATAGAGCCACCGATTCCTCTCGTTATCTTTCAAAAGAAGAATTCCTCTTTGGCTTCTCTGTGTATTTTCCCTACACTTCTGTGCACTCTTTTGTAACTTCAGCCCTTGCAGGTATGTGCGTGTATAATATTTTCTTTCAAAAACAACGGGGCGGGGGGGACACGAAAAAGAAAAAAAAAACCTTCAGAATTCAACAACTAACAAAAAAGAAAAGAGTATGTCTAAAGTAGACATGCAAATATAACAACAGTGGTGGCAGATCTACACATAAGTTTTTAATGAAAGATCGCCAAATATCAAAAAATAAGCCCCACAGGCGGTTGTCATCTATATGTCATTCGTTCACATGTCGATAAAACTGCAAAGTATTCAGTCCACTGATTTACAGGAGGAGGGCTTTTATCTCTCCAATGCTGTAAGACAAGTCTTTTAACTGTCCGTTTCTGTTGACCATCAATCAGCCTCTTTTTCTGAAGAAGTATGCTTGCACACAAAAGCTTATACTGAGAATTAAACTTTGTTGGTCTTAAAGGTGACACTGAACTCAAACCTCATTCTATTTTTCTGAGATTTCTTTGCCTTCTCTGTACAATGCAGGGGGAAAAATACTTACAAAATTGTCAGTTTATTTCAGTAGGTACAGTATGTGCTATATTCTCCTCATCTTTGGCCAAAGGCACATGGTTCTTATTCTTTGGCATGGAAGTGGCAAATGGGTAATTCTAGAGTTTCCAGCAATTCCTAGAGCAATTCCATTGTCGTTTCCAGGTTTAGTGCTGAGCGAAATCCCGAAATTTCACAGAACATCCCTCCCGCCCTCTCCTCATTTCAAATTTCTCTCATGATTAAAAGGTCTTGATTTGAAACAGGCTCCAAATAAATCCAGGTGGATCACTCTGTTGGTCTGAAGCAGCAGAACAAAATTTGTGTCCAGTCAGGCACCTTTAAGGTATAAGTGTTCATCTCAAAGGGGCCACTACAGGACTCAAACTTTGCTTCAGACCAACATGGCTACCCACCCGAACCTAGAATAACACTTTGGTCCTTTCCGCACTTGGATCTCATCCCTGGTTTTATCAGAGTTTAACTAGTGACACAATACCTTGCATTTATCCCTGGTTATAACAGCATCTGTTTATCCCGGCACAAGTGTGGGGCAAAACTGGGGTGACCTCAATGTAATGTGGAAACAAAAAATACCCCAAGATAGTTACAGGGGTGAACTCGAGTGTAGTGTAGAATGTAAGTTTGGGGACAGGGTTGAACCCAGATTTAAGGTCTAGTGTCGGTCTTAAAGGTGCCACTGGACTCAAACTTCATTCAGACTCCAAATAAATTTGTCTTATCTAGTGAAATAATGGCAGGTAATTTGCACAGATGTTTTCCCCTAGACATTCAAGCTGGCTTCTACTCAACCCTTTCCTATGTTCTCTTTTCTCCCTTCTCCTTCTCCTTCTCTGCTCTTGACTTGGCTGAAAGATGATGTCAATAGAAAGCTGAAGGAGGACTGGGTACCATATGGAGGAAGCCTCTATAAATATTTTAACCAAATGATGAATTTTGAATCAGCCAAGAAGTTTTGCAGAATTAACCGCACTGAGATGCCTGAAATTCACAGTGATCAAGACCAGGTGAGAAGAAAACATGAACTCTTTGAGGTGGAAATTGTCTTTTTAAAATACTTCACATGAAAAAAAAATGTTTTCAATGGCGTTTAGAAAGAGAGATGTTACATTTGATATTTTAAAAAATGGATAAAGCCTGTGTGAAACAATATTATAACCAGCCCAGGAGGATCTTTTGCCTGTTCTTGTATCTCTGCTCTGATTCAAAACAAAGAGCTGGAGGAGATCCCAGGCACCATCCAGTCCAACCTCATGCACAATTCAGAGAATTCATAGCTCCCCCGGAAGGCAACCTTCCCCCCCAAAAAACACAAGATTTCTGGACCAATCTGGCCCAAAGAAAACTCCATCCTGATCCAAAGTGGCGATTGGCATGGCCCTGGGCTTGTAAGAAAGGGCCACAAGAGCAGAAGACTGGCTCATCTCTTCCTGCTCTCCCTCTCACAATCTACCTAAATTAAACAAGAGATGTGTCAATACAGGGCATGAATACAGCTTGTTTGTTATACTTGCATGTTCCCCAACTCCCCCTCTTGTGTGCAGGGACTGAATGAATTCTTCACAGTTGGAGTAAACCCTAATTGTCCATTATGTCCATATGCAGAGACTTGGAAACTGGAGTCTGTTTCATCTGTCCACCAGAACTAAACTGTGATTTAGCCAAGGGTTAGAATTCCAGCTTGCAGGGAGGAACACTTTCAGGTTTCCTGAGCTGCCTGCATTTGGACATCATGACAACCTGCAGCTTGATCCAAGAGAAGCACACAAGCCCAGCAAAGAAGCTGTGTTTGTAGCAGATGCCAAGAAACCTAGAATCATAGAGTTGGAAGGGACTCTCCAGGGTCATCTAGTCCAACCCCCTGCACAATGCAGGAAATTTACAAATACCTCCCCCTCCACACCCACAGTGACTGATGTTCCACACCCAGAAGAAAGATGATAAAAAACCTCCAGGATCTCCAGCCAAACTGGCCTGGAGAAAAATTGCTTCCCGAACCCAAAGTGGCAATCAGCATTTCCCTGGGTGTATAAGAAAGGGTCACAAGCACTAAGCACTGATGCAACCCTTCCTGCCCTCCCTTCTTGTGATCTGCCTATTTCATTAGAATTGGACAGGGCAGCCTTTAAATGCCATGGAAAACACTTTGAGAAGAATGTAGACACTCATCCTACATGTGACAATTGTGTTTCTGCAGGACTTTATTGTGGAGGAAATCTTTAGAAATGGGTTTGCTGCCTGGCTTGGAATTCAGAGACTGACGGATAAGTGGGTATGGATAAGTGGCAAGGAACCCGAAAAGTTGTGAGTTTCTGGACAAAATTTTTCTATACCTGCATTGTAGGAATTTCTTATAAATGTCTTTTGATATGATTTTCCAATGTTTGTTTGTGTGTTTTAACTGAGAACGCTTCATATTTGTATACCACAAAGCTAAAATACAGATCAGGATTTGGTTGCCAGAAAATCTGGGCTTTCATTTTCAAGTGTCATGGAGGTATCATAAAAATAGTTCTTATGCAATGCAATGCACTGCTTGATAGACTAGCAGCTGTACTGTGTCAGTGAAGAGAATGCACTCTGATCAGGTAAGTCCCTGGTTCAATTGTTTCCTTGGCCATGAACATACTAATAGGATTTATGCCAAATCTTTAGAGCTCATACCTGTCTGCAGTATAGTTAAAATCAATGCTCCCTCTAAGCCGTGGAGTCTTGTGAGCAAAAATTAAACTTTGTGAGCTACTGGCATTAAAGCTGTGAGAGAGCGATTTGGCTACTCCATAAATCTGTTTGCTTTGGAGCCAACCTTCCTGAGCTAAGACAAAAATGCATGAGCCAGAGGCTAAAATACTGTGAGCTAGCCAGGGGTCAAGTATAAGTTTATTGTCTTAGCCATAGGCTGTAACAATACCTTAGACTATAAAATGGTAATGTAAACAAAAAGAAAAAGAGGTGCAGGAGCTCATTTGCATATGCCACACCCCCTGACAAAGTTATGCAATGAGTTATGCAAATGAGTTTAAATCCCCCCCCCCGAGTCTCTCCGCAAAAGTGGAGAGGCTTAGGGGGGAAGGCAGCCATGTCTGCCTCTGTGCCCTCCCCATCTCCAGCCAACCTGCCACGGCGGGCTGGCTGGAGACAGGGAGGGCACGGAGGCAGTCATGCCTGGCTTCCCTGCCTGATCTTCTCCAGAAGATTGGGCACAGAACCCAGGCATTTAAATCCTCCCTGAGTGTCTCCATGGGTGGGGGCAGGGCCTGGGCTCCTTTCTGCCAGAGTGCTGCTCCAGGGCACTCCAGCAGGAGATTATCCCTGGAGCTAGCTCACACTAACTCAGCTTAGAGGGAACACTGCTTGTAATGATATGGGCCGATCATACTGGGATCTTGTAGAGCTGTTTGTGTTTTAAAACATGTTTTTTTTTTAAAAAAATGTGCAAACAAAAATTATACAGAAAAAATAGGAAATAAGAAGATGGTCAGCTTAATGTCCAGTACTTAGGTTCTCTGCCCTAGTGCCCACATTACCTGCTAGCTCCGAGTAGCTATCTCAGGGATGGCTTACTACATCTGGACCCCTTGGCTATCTTGCATTCTGTTGACAAACTGCCTTCCTTCCCCTTATGCCTTTTCAGCAATATGTTCAATTGGGACTTAATGTGGTTATGGAGAACAAACTGATGACATTCAAAGTAATAAGATATTTATTTTTAAAAAAATGTCCACCAAGAACCCTGTACAGCAGAAAAGGTATATACACACAATTCACTGTCCCTCAGCCATACATACTGTGACTGATGTTATCCTGTGGTAGGCTATTTACACTACAAGTTATAGCAGTTATACCAGTGTCTGGGCTTACCAAGCCTGCTAGAGGTGGTGGCAGGTTGGACCTTGGAATTCCCAAGACTGATAGTTCATGGGGATTTAAACATCTATGCCAATGCTACTACCCCTGGACAGGCTATGAACCTGGAGTCCTCCATGGCAGCACTGTGAATCTCCCAGATTGTGTCAGGTCCCACACATCAAGCAGGCCACACACTGGATTTGATCTTTGGCATGGGGATAAATATGAATCTGATGGCCATTGATAGGGTGCCATGGTCAGATCATTTTGCTCTGAAGGCCTGGTTGTGTGTCCCAGCCTTCCCTGCAGAGACTAATGGATCCAATTGGTTTCCAAAATGCTCTGTGGGATCCAATATCTCCTGGCAACTCATTGGATGTGCTGATAAAGGACTGAAATATTCATCTCTCTGAAGCCATCAGTGAAATCACTCCCTGACACCCTCTTTGTTCCCACCCCAAATTAGGGGAATGAAATGGGAACTTCAATGGCTAGAGTGAGCTTGGCAGTGGTCTCATGATGAAGCTTCAAGAACATCTTATAGGATGTTTATGAAATCCTATGAGATGGCGGTGAAGACTGTAAAGAAGGAATTCTTCACAGCTTCCATCAGTCTGCTAGCTCCCACTCAGCACAGTTCTTTAGAACAATTAGGTCTCTAACTTCTCTCATGAAGCGAATTCAAAATGTTAGTTATTTGACCATTAGCTGTGAGGCTTTTGTGAGCTTTTTTGCAAATAAAGTCTCATCATTCCACCACAACCTGCCTGGCCAACATTGATACAGTATGTGTCAGGCTTCCCAGTCAAAACACTCAACAACATTCCTTCAGAAGTTTCATTAAAGCCAATAGGCAAGCACCTGAAGATGCAGGCAAAAAGCAACGGTTATATTCTCAGCAGGAACTTAGGAGCAGGCAGAGCAGAGCTTCAAGGACACTTCACAGATAACAGAATACGGCAGAGTCCGAGAGGGTGAAGGGAGGAGGGAGAGAAGAGGCAAACCACACATTCCACACCATGGCAGCTTCAGCTGGAGGCCCTGTGGCCACCTTTGGATTCTGTATTTGATAACTTCAGCTGACTAGCTCAGGCTGACATTGACAGCATCCTGAGTGCAGTTAAGCCGACTACTTGCTTTTTAGACCCGTGCCTGTCATGGCTGGTGAAAGCCAGTGGTGAGGGGATATGGGGCCCCCTGGCAGACAGTGGTCTATGTGGGTAAGTTAAAGGTGGTGGTGGTAACACTGTTCTGAAGAAACCATCCTTGGATCCATCAGATCCTGCCAAAATTTAAATTAAATTAAATTAATGAACAGGGAAAGGAGAGGGAGTGGGGGGAGGGAGAGTAATAGCTACTTACCCACTGTACCTGCATGACCCCCATTAAGGGAGAAGAGGGGAGGGGAGGGAAAGCTTGCGCTGCAATGAGCTGTGCTGGCCCAAAGTGATTCCTGTAACAAGAATCACCTCAGACCAACCCCACAAAGCCAGGTACTTCTCTAGAGGGGAGGAGGGAGCCTGGGGCCAGGGCTGGCCCCAGGTGTCTGGGCGCCCTAGGCAGGACAGCCTGGGGCACCCACCCCACCGGGGATGCCAACCTCCCGGTGGGGCCTGGAGATGGCGGAGCCGGCAGCGCGCGCCAAAGTGTGTGGGGGGTCCCTGCGCACGCCAAAGCGGAGGGGGGCCTCAAGAAAGGCGAGGGGCGAGCAAGCAGCCCGGCTCCTGCCCTTCCATGGCATGCAGCCAGCCCGGGGGAGGGGGCATGTCCTGAGTGGATATGCAGGCTGCCTCCATTCCTCACCTGCCCCACTGCCGCCGCCCCTCCCTCCCACGCTGCTTGCCCCTCTCGGCTCCTCCTTCTCCTTGCTGCCACTGCCGTCCTCCAGCTGTGGCTGGCGGGCGGGGGCGGGTGGGGAGAACCGGAGCAGGCACACGTGCATCCCCTCCACCCGGCGCCCGCTCACCTTTTGGCTGCCCGCCCCTCTCAGCTCCTCCTCCTTGCCACTGCTGCCGTCCTCCAGCTGCGGCTGGTGGGCGGGGAGAGCTGGAGCGGGCGCAGGCGCGTCCCCTCCACCCGGCGCCCACTCACCTTTTGGCTGCCCGCCCCTCTCGGCTCCTCCTCCTTGCCGCTGCTGCCGTCCTCCAGCCGTGGCTGGCGGGTGGGGGCGGGCGGGGAAAGCCAGAGTGGGCATGGGCGCGTCCTCTCCACCCGGCGCCCACTCAACTTTTGGCTGCCGCTCCTGCTGCTGATGGCGGGCAGGCTGTGAGCTCCTCGGTGGCACCAGCAGCAGCAGCAGCATCAGCAGCAGCATTGGTGTTCTTCTCATGGGGGGGCGGGGGGCCGTTTGGCACCCCTGCAGGGCCAGCGCCCTAGGCGAGTGCCTAGCTCGCCTAGTGGGCGAGCCGGCCCTGCCTGGGGCATGCAATGCTAACATGTTTTTAATCTGTGCTGGCCTGCTCTGGCCCTTGTAATCCTTCCTTCTTTCCTTCTACTTCCTCCATCCCCACCCCCACCCCCGCCAACAGGAGGAGAGGGAGGGAGGAAGGGGGGATTGCAAGGGCCAGCACAGGCTGGTGCAGATTTAAAATGGCAGAGTACTTTTCTGGGGAGAGGACGGAAGGAGGCATAAGAACATAAGAACCAGATTCAAGGTCTTGGTACTAACCTTTAAGGCCGTAAATGGTCTGGGATCAACGTACCTTTGGGACTGCCTCTCTTGATACACTGTCCCAAATAACATTACACTCTGGAGAAAAGAAGCTCCTGGTGATCCCTGGCCCAAAAGAGATTTGGCTGTCCTTGACCAAAGCCAGGGGCTTCTCTGCCCTGGTGCCAGCCTAGTGGAACTCTCTGCCTAATGACTTCCATGCTCTGTGGGACTTGCAGAGCCTGCAAGACAGAAGAGTTCTGCCAGGTCCATGGCTGAGGACAGTAATGGCTGCCATCTAGCTTGGCCTGCTCCATCTCTCCTCTCCACTCATGGGGAAGAACATAAATCTGGTCTTAACACCATCTAGGATAATTTTAGACTGTATATTTTGATTGTTTAATGTTTTTAACTTATTTAGAATTGATTGTATGTTCTATCGATATGTTATCCACTGCCCTGAGCCTGCACACAGGGATGGGTGGTTAAGAAAGCACATAAAACAAAAAGACAAACAAACAATGGCCCATACTGCCCCTTTTCTATCCTCTTAGCATCAGCAGTTCTTAGCAGCACTCAGAATGAAGTGGAGAAATCTATTTTATTCAGAGAAGGCAATCCAACCTGGTCCTAATTAACACAAAGGATGGAAGGACAAGAGAGCATGGCAGTCTTGGCTCTGGCTAAGACGAGGGCTATTTTTGGGCAGGAACGCACAGGAACAGAGTTCCGGCTGGCTCCCAAGTTGGCCACGCCCAGCAGGAACTCATTAGCATAACAGGCCACATTCAACAGCAAATCATTAGGATTGGCTACATGCAAAGCAGTTCCTGCTACCCAAAAAGCCCCTGGGTTTTGGCAACAAACAAGGTAAACAGAATAAGAAGCAAAATGTGGGTGTGGCTGGATGGCCACACTTCTGGTGGCATGGGGGTGTGGCCTAATATGCGAATGAGCTGTGCTGTCCAGGGGTGTGGCCTAATATGCCAATAAGTTTCTGCTGTTGGATGTAGCCTAATATGCTAATGAGTTCCTGTTGGGCTTTTCCTATAAAATAGCACTGGCTAAGACAGAAGCCCCTTCCCACTCTTCGGCAGTTACCTTTGTTTCCCCCCCTCAGCCATCTACTCCTGGGGACAACTAGTTCATATGATTAAAGGGGGAGATTGTGTATTACCCTGAGTGGCTCCATCTTTGATAGTTGCACTGAGTCTCTTGGGACAGGACAGCATACCAGTTTGGTGTAGTGGTTAAGTGTGTGGACTCTAATCTGGGAGAACCGGGTTTGATTCTCCACTCCTCCACTTGCAGCTGCTGGATGACCTTGGGCAAGCCATAGTTCTGACAAGAGCGGTCCTTGAAAGAGCAGTTCTTGAAAGAGCTCTCTCAGCCCCACCTGCCTCACAGGGTGTCTGTTGTGCGGAGGGAAAGGGAAGGGAAAGGATTTTACAAGCTGCTCTGAGACTCCGAGTAAAGGGTGGGGGTCCAATCTCTTCTTCTCTCAGGGGAACATTCTCACTCTCGTGCCTGTTAGCAGAGCCTTATCTTCAAGGCCTGGCTTGCTTCTTCCTCCCATTGGGAGTCAGGTGCAAGATGTCCTGACTCCTCCAATTGTTTGGGATGGCTTGATTAATTATTGACTCTCTGCCAGGATTTAGGGTATAAGACACCTAGTTCTAGTTATGCTCCTGGTCTCAAGGAGTGGCTAAGCTCTGCTGCTTGTATGTGCATGCCTTCAGGTCAGCTGACTGGAGCGTAGCCCTGAATCTACTTTGATAATTATGATGCATTATTAAAGCTCTCCTCATAAGTAAACCCAGATCACTCATGTCAACTTTTCAGGAACTTCTGAGAACCTATGGAGCCCCTGGCCAGGGACCTTAAGAGGTTGGATAATGACAGGCCTACCCCTCCTCTGTCTTTCCTCCCTTCCTGGCTTTCCTGTTTCATGGGGCCAGCTTGTTTCCTTCTGACTTAAGGAAGAGGTGCGTGCAGGGGAGGAAGTTGCTATTCCAAGCTGATGGGTAGATGCTGAATGCCTGGCAATGTGATGGTAGCAGATCCCAGGATAGGATATAATAAACGTATCTTACAGAGTTATTTACATTAATATTCTCTGACTTCTCCACCATTGTGTTTCTTTAGCTTTCATTGTCATATTTCAAAGTCTATTTTAGTTTTGGGGGTTTTTTTAAACTTAGATTGCCCAGTATTGCTACTATTGTTAAAAAAAACAGATCTGGGAGAAAAGTACAAAGAAGGAATAGGCAAAGAAAATGCTTTCTCTCTCTCTTGCAAAATTCAGTTTGGGGTCACCAGTGCAAGTGGTTACTCATAAACTTAGGCCAGACAACAGGAAGTCCTGCAACATGTTGTCCAAAATCCGCTTCAGGAATTTGCTGCCCTGAGATATGGCAATGGATGGTGTCCCACTAAAGAGGTCTAGTCAGCTTCATGGAGGAGAGGTCTTATCAAAAACAACTAGTACCTAGAAGATATGCCAGATCCTGCTGAGCATATGGCATGGTGGGAGAAAAGGGTCCCACGGTTGTATATTTTATTTATTTATTTATTTTATTAAATTTATTAATCGCCCACCCTGCCAGCAGGCTCTGGGTGATATAGAATATATGTTAGGTGAAGTTGTGTGTATGTCAGAACAGAATGTAACTTTGTAATAATGGACAGCAGTATAGCTATGCTTACATTGCCTTTGATCAATCCTTGGTTTTGCTCTTGCCTTGTATGTACCCCTGTAGGGTGTGATTTTACTTCACCAGTGTCACTCTGGACTGTGCAACCTGCCTAGGTGTACCCATATAACAAAACATGGACAAAGTAGGGTTTTAATTAGTTTTTCGTTCTAATGGAAACAAGAAGAAAAGTATAAATAATGCATTTGATTTATGAATGGGTGGGAGAGAGAAGTACCGTAGAAGTTTCATTACCGCCACGTCTGTGCTGCATGACCTATACTGCAGAAAATAAATACACATCCATCATTAACTGATTATTGGCTTCTTCGCTTTTCAGCTACTGGTCTCCAGGCCAACCATCTTTTAACTCGAGATCTGGGCCAGTGTGCATGGACATTCACGTATGTTCAAAAACACAGAGGCCACGATGCTGGAATGATGTCGAGTGCATACATGAGAGACGAGTGGTTTGCAAGCTGAAACCTGATCCACGATGGCTCTGAATAAAAGTGTTAAAAGGGACCTGCCATCTCTGTGCAAGCAATGGAAATGGATCCAGACCCCATGAATCAAAAGCAGCTACAGTCACCCCCTGCCCTGCCCCATGAATACTGGGTGAAGGAGAGCACAGCAGAATGCACCCAGCACTTCAAACGTGTGGTCTGCTTTCTATTGCCAGAGATAAATACAGAACATGCATTGACCTTTGTGTCTTGGCTTTTGCTTTATGAAATGCGGTTTGCTTTACAGAGGGTCTGATTAAGGAGAAGGGCTTCTCACACAAAGGTCGACCCACAGAGTACTTGGGCCCGGGCATCTCTTCTTAGGACTGAAATGCTGTGCCAGTATTCCACATGGAATAGAGGAGGGGAAAGTCAAATGACACTTCAGGGGCTTGGGTCTGGCTGTTGTAAAGAAATCCTTCTTGTAGGTGGGGCTGAAAGAGAACAGAAGAGGAATTAGCCAGGCACAGAGATGGAGAGAGCAATCCAGCAAAGATGTTGGGGACAGGAGACAAAAGGGGGCTTCTGAGGAGCATGAAGGAGTCAGGAGGAGGGGTACGACAGCTGTATTCCATATCCTAGAAAACTGATCTTCACAGTATCCCTGTGAGGGACATTAGATTGAAAATCTGAGGGGGGGGGATCCACACAAGCCCACCCACTGCAATTCCAGAAAAGCTTAAATGGGGACGGGGCTTAGAAGGTGGGCAATGACCGCAAATGTGGAAAGTGCTTTTCCATAGCTACAACCTTTTTTAATGGGCAAACGTTTTCAAACCCGAGGGTCTGAGGCCAGCCTCTCTCATATCAGAAAACTCTCCACTGGCTCCAAGGCACAGAATGAACCCAACCCTGTTGCTCCCACATGTATTTTAATGAATGGGAATCTAAGTCACCTGGGTCAATTTCAATCTCATTCACCGAGAAAAGGCAGTCGGGACTGAAGGGTCCAAGAGAAGTGAATCATCAGGAGGGGAGTCATAAGACTGGCAGAAAGGCTCCATGCTTATTTTGCCTCAGTTTTTTTCCCCCCTGAAGAAGAGAAGAGGCTCATCTAGAGATTGAAAACTTGGCTAGAGATTAAAAGATCTTTCTATACCACAATTCCAAAATGGGTTGCTCCTTTGGAAGCGTTTACTAATCCTAATCCGTTGACTAAAAACCTAATGGGAAGATATGAAGATTTACTAGATAATAAGAATGAACTTAAAACCCAGAATGTGTTGCAGAAACAAGATTTGACCCTATCATGGTGGGAAAGGAATCAATTAGAATCCAGATATACTAAAGACGGACAGAGTGGGGTTTTTTAATGAAAAACAGACTGAGCTAGATAAAATTTTATTAACTACAGAAGACAAACTCATTAAAAAAAACCTTAGAAGGCCCCCATGATTGCCTGAGTTAAATATGAACAGCCAGTGTGATGTGGCAATAAAAAAGGCTAATGCAATCTTGGGGTGTATCAACAGAGGCATAACATCCAAATCTATTAGATTTTAAGCTGCACGATGAAGTGGTGAAGGCCCCCATGATTGCCTGAGTTAGACAAATGGAATAAAGCTTGGAAAACTACTATAAAATATCTTAAAGCAGTACCTCTTAAAGAAAACTTTTATATAATGCTCCATAGATGGTATTTGACACCTGATAGACTGGCTAAATACTATCCTAACTTGTCCAATATATTTTGGAAGTGCAAAGAAAAAGTGGGTTCCTTCTATCACATTTGGTGGTCCTGTGATAAGGTTAGGAAATTTGGGGTTGGGCTTCATAGACTGATAAAAGAAATACTAGGAATTAATGCACCTTTCAAACCAGAATTGAATTTGTTAAATGTAATGCCTGAAAAAGTCCAGTGGACAGGCTATTATATGATTGCTCATATAGTAACCACTGCTAGAATACTATATGCCAGCATGTGGGGAAAAAGAAGACTCAACTAAAAAGAAGATATAATTCATAAATTAATGGACTTAGTGGAAATGGACACTTTAACTATACTACTTCAAGGACAAACAGATAATATATTCAAAAATGTATGGTCAAGA
This sequence comes from Gekko gecko, assembly GCA_029375565.1. Lineage (NCBI taxonomy): Eukaryota > Metazoa > Chordata > Lepidosauria > Squamata > Gekkonidae > Gekko > Gekko gecko. Next base: position 27,281,042 of record JAPDNY010000004.1, on the reverse strand, counting down.
TTCTATGTGTGGATGGAGAACAATATTAATTAGCGAATACAATAACTGCAGGCTGTGGAAGGTCAGTAGTTCAGCAGTTTGAGACCCGAGAGTGCCGCATGATGGTGTGAGCTCCTGTCTCTACTTCGAGCTCCTGCCAACCTAGCAGTTCGAAAGCAAGAAATTGCAAGTAGATAAATAGGTACCACTTTGGTGGGAAGGTAAACAGCGTTCCGTGCGCCTTGGTGTTTAGTCATGCCAGCCACATGACCACGGAAACGTCTTCGGACAGCGCTGGCTCTTTGGCTTTGAAACGGAGATGAGCACCGCAACCCTAGAGTCAGATTCGACTGGCTTTCGAGCAAGGGAACCTTTACCTTTACCTTTACAATAACTTTACAAATCTTATCTCAACAATCAAGTGTAACTGTAAATAATACAAGGGAAACATGTTTTAGGTGGGAGGATGGCTGGTTGAAACCTTTTTATGTTTGTATTTGTCCATTGTTGCTTTGACTGTGTGTCTTCCCTTTCCTCAATCCTGTTGAAATCCAATAAAGAAATCTGACACACAAAAAAGAGAGATTGTAGTAGGAAAGTCACAGCATCTGGGCTGCTGGTTGACATGGACAGAGAGGGAGTTGGGAAGCACCTGGCTGCACTGAAGAAGTACAAATCCCCAGGGCCAGATGACATGCGCCCAAGAGTGCTCAAAGAAGTTTGCAGAGCCTTTGTCCATCATCTTCCAGACCTCTTGGAGGACGGGAGACATGTCACAAGACTGGAGGAGGGCAGATATCATCCCGTTTTTCCAAAAAAGGGAGGAGGGATGACCCCGGAAAATACAGTCCAGTCAGTCCAGATCCCAAGGAAGATACTGGAGCAGATTTTAAAGAGATCGATCTGCAAGAATCTAAAGGACAACTTGGTGATCCAGGGAAGTCAGCATGGATTTGTCCTCAACAGGTCCTGTCAGACCAACCTCATTTCCTCCTTTGATCGAGTGACAAACTTACTGAATCGAGGGAATGCTGTTGATATTTTTTACCTGGATTTCACTAAAGCTTTTGACAGGGTTCCCCATGATGTTATGATGGGTAAACTAAGGGACTGTGGACTGGACTGTAGGATAATTAGGTGCATAGGGAACTGGTTATGGAGCAGAAGTCCACCAGTGGCTATTAGCCACAGGGTATAGATGGGAACTCTCAGTCTGGGGCAGGTGATGCACTCTATTCTTGGTGCTGGAGGGGGCAGCAGTGGGAGGGCTTCTGGTGCCCTGGCCCCACTGCTGGACCTCCTGATGGCACCTGGTATATTTTGGCCGCTGTGTGACAGAGTGTTGGACTAGATGGGCCATTGGCCTGATTCAACATTGGCTTCTCTTATGTTCTTATGGTTGGAGAACCGCACTCAGAGAGTAGTTGTCAATGGCATTTCATCTGAATGGAGGGAGATGTCCAGTGAGCTGCCACAGGGCTCAGTTTTGGGCCCAGTACTTTTCAATATTTTTATAAATGATCTGGGTCAGGGTGTGGAGGGGTTACTCATTAAAACTGCAGATGACACTGTCCCGCCTCGCTGTGCCACGGTCGCGGCTCGTGGGGTCCCTGAACTGCATCCAGCATGACGCCCAGGACCGAAACAAGGGGGACCGAAGACCCCCGAAGGGGCACCATCCCAATGACCCTGCAGGAGGGCGGGGACAGCACCCGTATCCCTGGCCACCCCTCACTGGAGCCTGTCAGCAATACCACCACACAGCCGCCCCAGCCGGTTCCCAGCCTGTTGGTGGCCGGCTCGGGGAGCACAAACGGCTTGTGGCACCACAGTGTGCAGGAGATGCCAAGCCGGGAGGCTCCACCCACCCCACTGTCAGGGGCGGTGGCAACAGGGGGGCGACCTGGACTCACCCAGTAGCCCACGGAGGGGAGTACCCCAGAGGAGGCACCACAGGGGTGCGCCCGGGGGTGTCCCTGCAGCCCTTGCTGCAAGCGCCAGCCAGCTCCACACCAGAGACTCCTCTCACCTCAGGCCGGATGACGCCAGGCCCCTCAGGAGGAACAAACAAGCCTGCAGCCAGCTACAGTTCCTGAAACCAAGAAGGGGCGGGGCCTCCAGCCGGCACTAAGAGACGCCCCAGCCAGTGAGAGAGGGAGCCAAAGAAGACAGACAGCCCCAAGAGCCTATGGAGCCAAGAGGAAGGGTGGAGGGAGGGCCCAGGTGTTGGTGGAAGGGAAAAAAGAGTGGTGGAAGCCAGAGCCAGGAAAGAGAAATGGAGACTGAAGGGAGTTGCCTGCCAGCTAAGAGAGACGTGGGGGCCTCCCCTTCGTGTGTGCCCCAGGAGAGTAGGCTGCCAGCGGTGATGCAACCCTGGGCCCTCTCCTGTATCTGAGGCTCCCGGCTGTACCCCTCTGGACTGCCCTTCGGCCAACAGGACCCCCAGAGATGGCTCCGCCCCAGGCTGGATGCAGGGCGTGACAGACACTAACTTGAGAAGAGCAGTGAACACACAAGAGGGTAGAGATAGAATTCAGCGAGATCTGAACATGCTGGAAAAGTGGGCATATGTGAACAAGATACAATTTAATAAGGATAAATGCTGAGTTCTACATCTGGGTAACAAAAACGAGGAACATGCATACAAGACGGGGAATACACTTCTGAGTAGCAGTGTATGTGAACAAGATCTTGGGGTAAGGGTGGGCTGAAAGTTAAATATGAACAGCCAGTGGGATGTGGCAACAAAAAAGGCTAATGCAATCTTGGGGTGTATCAACAGAGGCATAATATCCGAATCACGAGATGTCATAGTCCCGCTGTACAGTGCATTAGTCAGGTCGCACCTGGAGTATTGTGTGCAGGCCTGGAGGCCTCACTTCAAAAAGGATGTGGACAGAATGGAGCAGGTGCAGAGGAGAGTGAGGCGGATGATTGTGGGCACATAGGAGACCAAGCCCTATGAGGAAAGGCTGAGGGACTTGAGAATGTTCAGTCTGGAGAAGAGGAGGGAGAGGGGTGACATGATTGCTCTCTTGAAGTATTTGAAGGTCTGTCACTTAGAGGAGGGCAGGGAGCTGTTCCTGTTGGCAGCAGAGGATAGAATTTGCAATCATGGGTTTCAATTAAAGGTGGGAAGGTACCAGCTGGATATTAGGGAAAAAAATTTTACAGTCAGAGTTGTGCAACAGTGGAATCAGCTGCCTAGGGAGGTGATGAGCAGTCTTTCAGCAGCGGCTGGACAAACCCTTGTCAGGGATGCTCTAGGCTGATCCTGCACTGAGCAGGAGGTTGGACTAGAGGGCCTGTATGGCCCCTTCCAACTCTGTGATTCCATGTTTATTCATCACACTGTTTGCTGAGCATACACTATCCTTCCTAGATACACTCTTGTCCATCCTGTTGAGTTTGTGATTGGGAAAGACCCATATTACCATTCTCAGTGGCTTTATGTTTCATGGAGCTACTTAATTCCCCACACCCAAGGAACTTGGGAGCTGTGTGTGTGTGTGTGTGTGTGTTCAGTGCCATTAAGTCAGGCCTGTAGCCAGGATATTATGAATTGTGGGGCAAATCTTTCTCTGGTGGGGCTGAAGTTCTCAATGCAGAAACAAAAGCCAGGATTCTGAGGATTATGACTCAGCTACTGTGGAATCAAACCTTTTAAAATCAAAGCATAGAGGCTTCTGTAAATCTTAGCTCCAGAGTGTTTAGCTCCTAAATGCTAGTTTTAATAAGAACATAAGAGAAGCCAATGTTGGATCCGGCCAATGGCCCATCCAGTCCAACACTCTGTCACACAGTGGCCAAAAATACCAGTTGCCATCAGGAGGTCCACCAGTGGGGCCAGGACACTAGAAGCCCTCCCACTGTTGCCCCCATCAAGCACCAAAAATACAGAGCATCACTTGCCCCAGGATTCCTATCTATACCTTGTGGCTAATAACCACTGATGGACCTCTGCTCCATATGTTTATCTAATTCCCTCTTGAAACTGTCCATGCTTGTAGCCGCCACCACCTCCTGTGGCAATGAGTTCCAAGTGTTAATCACTCTTTGGGTGAAGAAGTACTTCCTTTTATTCTTTTTAACCTGACCGCTCAACAATTTCATGGAGTGCCCACGAGTTCTTGTATTGTGAGAAAGGGAGAAAAGTACCTCTTTCTCTACCTGCTCTATCCCATGCATAATCTGATAAACCTCAATCATCAGCCATCATTTCTCCAAGCTAAAGAGCCCCTGGCACTTTAACCTTTCTTCACAGGGAAAGTGTTCCAACCCTTTTATCATTCTAGTTGTCCTTCTCAGCACTGTTTCCAAAGCTATAATATCCTTTTTAAGGTGTGGTGACCAGAACTGCACACAGTACTCCAAATGAGGTTGAACCATTGATTTATATAGTGGCATTAGGATATTGGCTGATCTATTTTCAATATCCTTCCTAATAATCCCCAGCATAGCATTGGCCTTTTTTATTGCAGTCACACACTGTCTCAACATTTTCAGTGAGTTATCTACTATGACTCCAAGATCTCTTTCTTGGTCAGTCTCTGCCAATTCGGACCCCATCAACGTGTATTTATAGTTAGGATTTTTGGCTCCAATGTGCATCACCTTGCACTTGACCACATTGAACCCCATTTGCCACATTGACACCCACTCGCCCACCCTCGACAGATCCCTTTGGAGTGCCTCACAATCCTCCCTGGTTCTCACCACCCTGAACAACTTTGTATCATTTGCAAATTTGGCCACTTCACTGCTTACTCCCAACTCCAAATCATTCATGAACAAGTTGAAAAGCATTGGACCCAGTACTGATCCCTGTGGTAGCCCACTGCTTACCACCCTCCAGTGAGAAAATTGTCCATTTATACTCACTCTGTTTCCTATTAATTAGCCAGTTTTGATCCACGAAAGGACTTGTCCTTTTATCCCATGATTTTTGAGCTTACTTAGGAGCCTTTGTTGAGGAACTTTATCAAAAGCTTTCTGGAAGTCAAGGTAAACAATATCTATTGGGTCCCCTTTGTCCACGTGTTTGTTCACCCCCTCAAAGAACACTAACAGGTTAGTGAGACAAGATCTTCCCTTACAGAACCCATGCTGAGTCTGCCTCAACAGCTTTTGTTCATCAATGTGCTTACTAATTCTTTCCTTAATAACAGTTTCCACCAATTTACCTGGTATCGAAGTCAGACTGACTGGCCTGTAATTTCCTGGATCTCCCCTGGAGCCCTTTTTAAAGATGGGAGTGACATTAGCTACTTTCCAGTCCTCAGGAATCGAGGCAGATTTTAATGAAAGGTTACATATTTTTGTAAGGAGACAACAACAGCACCGCCACTCTGCCTCGATCCAGATGCCTCCAGAGATTATCAGGAGGGCAACCAGAACCATCTCCATCCCATGACCCATGCAAAAGCCAGACTGGAAGGGATCTAGGATGGAAGGGATGGGGGGAAAGGGTTCCAAGATCCTGGTTGGAAAACCCCTGGAGATTTGAGGATGGAGCCTGAGGAGGACAGGAACCCACTGGGTTACAGTGCTGTAGAGTATCCATTTTCTTCTGGAGAACTGATCTCTGTAGTCTGGAGATTAGCTCTAAATCCAGGGGATCCCCAGGTCCCAACTGGAGGGTGGTATCTCTCATTAGATTCCCGTGTCTAAAGGCAACTATTTCTGCAGCTATAAGAAACAATTTCTTCCTCCCTACATAGGTTTCAGGATTTTCACCTGGTGCCTCTCTTTCCATAACAAACAACATTTCAGGGATTTGGCTGGATCAAAATAACCCTATAATTTCCCTTATCCAGAGATGATTTTCTAAGTTGTTTAAATTCCAGGAAGTGCTTCCCATCTCAATGGCTAGTGCACCATGGCTGGACAGATACATTTTGGCAAGCTGAGTTAAATCTGCCCTGATTGCTGTGGAATACATCTGTGAAATGGCCACCATCCAAACTATCCCAGGCTCTTGGGAAAGGAGTCTCGAATGGTCTGCAGTTTCTCTGGATTTGGTGGCAGACTACTGAACAGTTTCCTTAACATCCTTCCTTTGGGGAATTCCGCTATTATTAGCACTTTCTATTATGTTGGTCTTTACTGGAGCTACAAGGGCAAGATCTGGTTTTCCCACTTAAATGTCAGGCAGGAGAGAGTGAGCTGTAAGGTCCTTGGGGTGGAAGGAAGCAAGTAAGACTCTGTGCCAGTCTAGCTGCCTTTTAAAAAGATAAAAGAAGCCATATTGGATCAAGCCAATGGCCCATCCAGTCCAACACTCTGTGTCACACAGTGACAAAAACCCAGGTGCCATCATGAGGTCCACCAGTGGGGCCAGAGCTCCAGAAGCCCTCCCACTCTTGCTCCCCAAGCACCAAGAACACAGAGAAACCATGTTGGATCAGGCCAGTGGCCCATTCAGTCCAAAATCTATGTCATACAGTGATCAAAACCCAGGTGTTATCAGGAGGTCCACCAGGGGGGCCAGAACTCCAGAAGCCTTTCCACTCTTACCCCCCCCCCAAGCAACAAGAAGATAGAGCATCACTTCCCCAATCATAGTGTTCCCTCAATACCTTATGGCTAATAGCCACTGATGGACATCTGCTCCATCTGTTTATCCAGATCCCCCCTTGAAGCTGTCTATACCTTGTACCTGCCACAACTTCCCATGGCAGTGAATTGTGTTAATGACTCTTTTGGTGAAGAAGTACTTCCTTTTATCTGTTCTAAACTAACTGCTCATTAATTTAATTGAGTGCCCACGAGTTCTTGTGTGGTGACAAGTGTTTGTCCAGAGGCTGCTTAAAGACTGCCAGTGAGGGGAAGCTCACCAGCTCCCTACTCAGCTGATTCCATTGTTGCACAACTCTGACTGTAAAAAAGTTTTTCCCAATATCCAGCTGGTACCTTCCCATCCTTAACTGAAACCCATGATTGTGAATTCTATCCTCTGCTGCCAACAGGAACTGCTCCCTGCCCTCCTCTAAGTGACAGCCCTTCAAATGCTTCAAGAGAGCAATCACGTCCCCCTTCAACCTCCTCTTCTCCAGACTGAACATTCCCAAGTCCCTCAACCTTTCCTCATAGGGCTTGGTCTCTAGGCCCCTGATCATCTTTGTCACTCTCCTCTGCACCTGCTTCATTCTGTCTACATCCTTTTTGAAATGAGGCCTCCAGAACCGCACACATATACTCCAGGTGCGGCCTGACTATGACATCTTGCGATTTAGATGTTATGCCTCTGTTGATACACCCCAATATTGCATTAGCCTTTTTTGTCACCACATCACACTGGCTGCTCATATTTAACTTATGGTCCACTTGTACCTCAAGATCTCATTCTCTCACATTGGACACCAAAGTGGGAGGAGCAGTGAACACACAAGAAGACAGAGATAGAATTCAATGAGATATGAACACATTGGAAAAGGGGGTGGACGTGAACAATATGCAATTTAACAAGGATAAGTGCCGAGTTCTACATCTGTGTTTGCTATCTGTTATGTATTAAGATGGCCATGGGCTGCACTAGCCAAGCCATGCAGTTGGACAGACCTGCAGACCTTCGGTCCTAGAACAACAGCCACCACCGAATCCTAGCACGGACCAATAGATTCGTCTGGATCCAGAATCGGACCTATAGTAACCTGGGTCATGTAAATAGAGCCTATCACGGGAATTGGGGGTGTATTGGGTGTGAGTATGGACACACATATAAGCCAGCCTCAGACCGGCTGTTATCTTTTCCATTTTGATGTAATCAATAAATCTGAGCTGATTTCACCATGCTGAGTCTCAGAACTCAGTACTTTTCACTGGTGACGAAGGTGGGATCCTGATGAGTAAGCCTGACTCCGACTCCAGCCTGGCACCTAGCATCGATCTATGGGAGGACACTGTGCCCCACACCACTTCTTTGCAGCACCGCACTGCACCCAGCTCCCCTGTTCATCACTCGCCGCAACAAGTCATGGTTGCAGCTCCAGGACACATCGAAGTTTTCGACCCTGCTCACCCTGAGTTTTGGGAAGCATGGGTGGATCAGCTGACGAACTACCTCACCTTTCAAGAGATTACCGATGCCGGTAAGCAAAAGGCCCTGCTCCTAAGCACGCGTGGAGTGGCCACCATCTGCCTGACCAAGGGCCCCCACAAAGTTGGCCGACAAATCATACAAGGACATCCTCAAAGGTCCTAAACAAGTACTTCACGCCAAAACCTACCAAGACGGTGAGGCGCACAGACCTATGGGTGCGGATGCAAAAGTCCACGGAAGGCGCAACAGTCTTCATGGCTGAGCTATGCCAGCTTGCCATAGATCATGAATTCTCAGATGCTGAGGAAGTCATCCTAACACAGTTCACCTGGGAAGTCCGTGATCCCAAACTGTGCAGGAAACTCATGGGAACAGCGGGCCTCAAGTTGGAGAAAGCCCTCCAGGTTGCCACTGTGTTCGAGAGATCGCATCGAGACCGCCAACCATCCTCCGTGACACACCAGGTATCTCCAGTATCTCCAGCGACCTCCTCAGATGAGGATGAGATACTACAAGTCCGTCGGCCCGCTCACCATGACCCTCACCCAGCACAGCCCACAGCCATGTCCAATGCAACAACGACTTGTGCTAGCTGTGGGGCATCACATGAAGGGAGGTCCTGCTGCTTCAGAGACACCGATGTCTGGCGCAACACCTCTTTGGTTGTGTGCACTATCCATTCCGCCTGTCTGTTGGTGGCCAGGAGAAAGGGTGTGGAGCAGATGTGCTGATTTCCATAATACTGGACAAACTCTAAGAATTCGGCGGACATAAATGCAGTCCCATTGCTGGATACTAGGGTGTTGGGGATGCCATGGGTGCTGAAGATTTTCCACATGGCCCTATGTAGGGAGGAGGAAATTGTTTCTTATAGTTGCAGAAATAGTAGCCTTTAGACACAGGAATCTAATGAGAGATCGCTGCTCGCAATGACGTAGAGGGAATGGGGACCACCTCTAGCCACTTCTAGTAAGAATCCACTAGAATAAAAAAGTCTGTCCCTGGAATGTGCCCACAAAGTCCAAGTGCAGGTGAGCCCAGGGTTTGTGCGAGGATTCCCACTGATGCCGACACAGGCTGCTGCCCTGCAGAACTCTTGATGGGCCGGCACCTGATGACCTGGCTGGACCAGCTTCACTCAGACTGGGCACCCAACCACAACCTGGGCTTGGTCACCCAGGAGGCACCCCGTGGCTCTTCCCCAAGAACCCGATGTACACCAGGAATTATGCAAGGGGTAAGCCATGGATTCCAGCTTGGGTAGTGAGGGTGATGGGACCTCTCTCCTATGAGGTCTTGATGGAAGATGGCCAGCTCCTCTGAAGACCTGTCAACTATGCCATCGCCTGCTGCCCTTAGATGATCAGGAGGACTGAGATGCCGAAGACAGCGATGCGGAGCTGGACCAGGAGGAGCCAGCGTTGGGGCAGCAGGGTTCAACACGGCTACAGTTCCTGTCCTGGGTCCCACTCCCGAGTCTAGCAGAGGACCTGCCCCAACCACCAGAACTATGCCTACTGCTGTTCCTGATCCACAGACTGAACCACCCGCTACGAACGGTAACCCCAGTGGTTCATCGACAAAACCACACTGCTTGAGAAGAGAACGGCAGGGGCCAGAGTACTTGCAGGACTATGTGTGTTAGAACTTTGGAACTAAGGGGGGAGGAGTGTTATGTATTAAGATGGCCATGGCTGCACTAGCCAGGCCATGTGGTCGGACAGACATGCAGACCTTCGGTCCTAGAACAATAGTCACCACAGATCCTAGCATGGACCAATAGATTCGCCCGGATCCAGAATCAGACCTATAGTACCTATAGTAACCTGGGCCATGTAAATAGAACCTATCATGGGAATTGGGTGTGAATTGGGTGTGAGTGTGGACACACATATAAGCCGGCCTCGGACCAGCTAGGTTATCTTTTCCATTTTGATGTAATCAATAAACTTGAGCGGATTTCACCATGCTGAGCCTCAGAACTCAGTACTTTTCACTAGTCTTCTCCCCAGTTGAAACCAAACATATGATAGCCATATAAACAAAGCTTATTATTCTTTTAATCTGTTAAAACACCTTCATTATTCTGTAGGTTAACTTACTGTCCACCCTCTATATGTATAACTGTTATTTCTATTTCTGTTTCATTGTATCTGAAGAAGTGTGCCTTGCACATGAAAGCTCACACCTTGAATAAAGCTTTGTTGGTCTTAAAGGTGCCGCCGGACTCAAACTTTGTTCTACTGCTTCAGACCAACATGGCTGCCCTCCTGGATTGTTAAAAATTAACGTTGCACATTTCTGCCCACTTTCAATTGTTTTGGTTCATTGGCATTGCTCCTTATCATTCCCCTCCAGCATTATTTAAAGAATTAGCTGATTGTTTACCCCCCATTTCCTGTCTGACTCCAGGTCTGTCGACTGTCTGAAGTACTCCCTGATGACGGGTGGGCAGGGAAACCCTGAGTGACTAAACAGATTGAAACAAGGAAGGTGAGCAAAGTCCAAGAATAATAAAAACTGTGAACCGGTTCAATGTACACAGATCAACAGGTGTTGCAATACAGGCGCAGCTTTTCATAGGAAATCGTTATCCTCCAAACAGCACAAGTATTAACACTGTTCAATAAAGCTGAATGCAGTTGCTGTAGTGAGCTTTTGCATGCCAAAGTGTATTAGTGTACAAGCATAGCCACAAATAACACCCACCAAGGGAAGACCATCCACAATTCCACAACAATATATGCTCAAAACTGTATATTATATTCACTGAAGTACAAAGATGGGTTAGCAGTCATAATCAATACTCCCTCTAAGCCATGGAGTCCTGTGAGCAAAAATTCTACTTTGTGAGCTACTGGCATTAAAGTTGTGAGTAGGTGATTTGGCTGCTCATAAATTAGTTTGCTCTGGAACCATCCTTCCTGAGCTAAGACAAAAATGTGTGAGCTGGAGGGTAAAAAACTGAGCTAGCTCACACTAAGCTTAGAGGGAGCACTGGATAACCCAACAGAATATATAGGCACATATCCAACAGATTGCGCATGACAACTAAGCACATTTTACAAAAAGAACATGTTCAAAACCAACAGTAGACTCCTCTGTAATTCCATACATATATAGTGTCCATAGACCTCCAAAGTGACTGTGGCAGAAGATGCCCACTGTGGAAAGAATAACAGATGTTACAATTATCTTCAACAGCAGCAGGTAAAACAGAACTGTGAAGCAATCATAAATATACATAGAAAGACAAGGTCACCTACATAATGCATATATAAATTCAAAAACACAGAAAAAATGTATCTCACCCCAATTTCCAAAATAACATAGGCACAGCTCAGTGACTTCAATGGAATCCTAGGGTTCTCTACAAGGCAACCTGCCATGCAGCATTTAACCATATACAAATCAATTGCAATATAGTTTCTTAAAGTGGACCCATCCCATTTTTCACAAACATATTTTCACATATATTCATATTCTATTGCAATCATCCTCAAATAAAATAAGCAAAAACAAGCATCTGATTAATTTCATTTGGTGCTAAAGTTTTTAATTCAAAAATCAATCTAGACTCCTTTTGCAATAAAATTTGATTAGCATTTTAAACGGTGAATGGTTTACTTTGATACACAAGTGCTACAAAAACCCTCATTTCTTCAGCACTATGCCTGGCTTGTGTGTAATGTTCCGTCATTGGGGCTTGGCTAATATTATTACGTGCCCTAGAGCGATGTTCCAACATGCATGTATAGATAGAACAAGTGGATATACCCACATATAAGAGCCCATAGGGACAGATGGACACATATACAATATTTTTTGTTGAGCATGTGGCCAAACTGCTACACTTAATTCTTATGTTCTTAGAAGGATCCTCAAAAACCTCCCCTTCTATTGTAAATTTGCAGGCTGAACATTTCCTGTACCTGCGAAAGCCTTTAATTGTGCTACTGCCCCTGGTTCTTAAAGGGGCAACATCTGCTTTGACCAACAAAGCCTGCTATCCCAAAAGCACTCTCCCATTGAGTAAAATGGGACTTATGTAAGAACATAAGAAGAACCATGCTGGATCAGACCAAAAGCTCATCATTCTCTCCAGTGCTCCCTCTAAGCTATGTAGTCTTGTGAGTAAAAATTCTACTTTGTGAACTACCAACATTAAAGTTGTGAGTGAACGATTTGGCTGCTGCATAAATTAGTTTGCCCTGAAGCCATCCTTCCTGAGCTAAGACAAAAAATGTGTGAACCAGAGGCTAAAAAACTGTGAGCTAGCTCACAGTGACTCAGCTTAGAGGGAACACTGATTCTCTCCATGCAGTGGCCAGCCAGCTGTTCCTAGGAAGCCCACAGGGATGATGACTGCAACAACATTCTCCTGCCCATGTGCCCCAGAAACTGCCTCTAGTACTGGAAGGCGCAGATATCCCTCATGATTAGTAGCCATTGATAGTACAGTCCTCCACGAATTTGTCCACTTCCCATTCAAAGCCTTCCCAGTTGGTGGCCATCACCACAACACGTGGCAGCGAGTTCCACAATTTCACTATGTACTGTGTGAAGAAGTGCTTCCTTTTGTCTGTCATGAATCTCCCACACTTTAGCTTTAGTGCTTGAGCCTGGGTTCTAGTATTATGAGACAGAAAGAAGCTTGTCCAGTCTTTTCCCATCCACTCTCCCTACACCATGTATAATTTTATAGATCTCTATCATGTCTCCCCTTACTTGCCAGAAGAAGAAAAAGAAGAGTTGAATTTATATCCTTCACTTAGAGTCTCAGAGCAGTTTACAATCTCCTTCCCTTCACCTCCCCACAACAGACACCCTGTGAGGTAGGTGGGGCTGAGACAGCTCTGACTGAGGACTGCTGTTGAGAGGACAGCTCTGAGAGAACTATGGCTTGTCCAAGATCTCCCAGCAGCTGCAGGTAGAGGAGTGGGGAATCAAACCTGGTTCTCCCAGATTAGAGTCTGCGTTCCTAACCACTACACCAAACACTACACACTGAGCTAAACAGCTCTAAGCATTTTATCTGATCTTCGTGGAGCGATTGCTCTAGCCACCTTGACCATTTTGATTGCTCTTTTCTAAATATTGTTCTCAGAGTAGTCCTATATTAAAAAGAAAATATTGGTGCTCGCTACAGGAACATCATTAAAGCTGGCTTTTTTTTCCTTTCATTTTTTAAAATAGCCTTGGCTGAACTGAATGATATGTCCCTGGACTGGTCTGTTTTATCTGCTTTTCAAAAACCAATTCTTAGTGAAGGAGGTGGAAAGTGAACTATTTAAAGACTTTAAAACCTGTCTGTTTTGTCATCCATTGATCTCAGGAAATGACAAACTCTGTTTCTGGTGAGCAGGGGTGGTGCGGTGCCTTTAGTAATGGCCAGGGTGCCCCTGCCCCCACCCCCAACACCGACGACCCTCTGATAGGGCCAGTGTCAGGTCATGCAGGTGCAAGCTTCCCACACTCGCTGCTGGCCCATCCCCTCCATCTGGCAAGAATTGCCATGGCCGCTCCTCGCTCCCCCCTCCCTGCAGCTCCACAAGCAGGATCCTGGGTGACTCCTGGCCCCGGCTTCTGGGACCTACTTAGTGTTTCTTTCAATAGCTACCAAATGGGTAGAGCTAGGCACAAAATGGCAGCTTGTGCAAAAATTATAATGTTTCAGAGCAGGCCTGCAGTGCTTGCATGGGGAAACCTTTCCTCTGTTGTTTCCCCAAAGCAAACCAGCACCCCAGGGCTGAACTATAGCTTGCCCTGCAGGGGGGATATATGCAGGGAGCTCTCTGTTTTCCCTGGAAGTAGAAAATGACAGTTTTGACGCATGGCAAAGGACTCAATAGCATGCTCCTTTCTGATCCAAAGCCAGCGTGGTGCAGTGGTTAGAGCACTGGATGAGAACCCAGGAAACTCAAGACCGAATCTCCACTCTGCCATGGAAGTTTGTACAAGTTACACACTCTCAGCTCACTGCAGCCCTGGAGGAGGTGCTGAGAGCTAATTTTACTTACTTGGTGAGCAACTGGTCATTCCCCAGAGACCTTCTGCTCACTGCTGGATCAACCTCAATAAAAACACATTTCATTTTAAAATCTTTGCTTCAGCCTTTGTCATGCCACCAGAGCCCTGTTTCAGACACATTTTTCTATTGTACGTCGTTAAAACAGTAACTTCTAAACAATGTGTTCACTGCTGCAGCTCTGCATGATTCCCTGCTCTGGCTTTACTTCCCAACGGGAATGTGGAATTCTGCCATCTGCAGGAGAACTGAGTGCCCTCACAAGAGACTACCCTTCACATGCTTGCTTATGTTAAAACAATCAGGAAGAAGAGGGTTACCAGATGTCCTCTCTTTTTTTTGGTGTCTGTCCTCTTTGAGGCTGTTTAAAAAAAAAAAACCTGATGAAAATGTCTTCATTTTGGGTTGGAAAGTTAGGAATATTCCTAGTTAGTAGTGATGATCACAGCTTAAATGATAGGGATATTTAAAATGAGATTTGTCGTAGTGATCTTACACGCCCAGGGAAATGCTGACTGCCACTTTTGGATCAGGCAGCAATTCTTCTCCAGGCCAGTTTGGCTGGAGATCCTGGAGTGGGTTTTTTGTCATCTTCTGGGCATGGAGCAAGAGTCCCTGGGTGTGTGTGGGGGAGGAGGTATTTGTGAATTTCCTGCATTGTGCAGCGGGTTGGACTAGATGACCCTAGAGGTCCCTTCCAACTCTATGATTCTATATGCAGTTGGAATAGTGGGTAACAAAGCACTTGCAAGCAGGTAGGGGAAGGGTGTAACAGGGCGTTACAGGCTGTGGCTGGTTGGCTCAGACTGAGTTGGTTGAAACTAAACCTGGCAAAGATGGAGGTCTTGGGTCTAAGTCAGATTGGCTCGGGGTTAGGGCTCCCTCTTCCTACCTTCGACGGGGCTCCTTTGGTGCCAGCACCGGAGGTTAGGAGTTTGGGTGTGCTTCTGGATTACTCTTTAACAGGTGGCAGCCACTGCCAAGTCGGCCTTTTACCATCTTAGGCTGGCGAGGCAGTTGATCCCTTTCCTTGACTATGATGACCTGGCCACAGTGATCCATGAGACGGTCACCTTGAGGCTAGACTTCTGTAATGCTCTCTACACGGGGCTGCCTTTGTTGCAAATCCAGAAGCTGCAGCTGGTGCAGAACGCTGCAGCCAGGCTGCTGATGGGCCTCTCTAGGTGGGACCACATCTGGCCTGTGCTGAAAGTGCTGCACTGGCTGCCAATGGTGTACCGGATTCGCTTCAAAGTGCTGTTTCTTACCTTTAAAGCCCTATATGGCCAGGGTCCAGCTTACCTAAGGGACCGCCTTTCCCCACATGTTCCCCAAAGGGCACTATGGTTGGGGAGTCAAAATCTCCTGGTAATTCCAGGCCCTAGGAACATCAAACCTGCTGTTACTAAGGCCAGGGCGTTTTCGGGTAGCGGCTCCCAGCTGGTGGATTTGAAAGTGGGCAGTTTTATACTTCCTTCCCCAACACTTTGGAAAATAAGAAACGCCCTGGCCAGTCCCCATAGGCTGGAGTACTTGGCTCACATTCTCAAACCACATCTCGCCTTTCGGACCCCGTGATGACACGCCTTTGATTACTCTTTTTCTTTTCCTAATTAGTCCACTCCTCTAAATATGCTAAAATCTCTTTACTTTCTCCTAAAAATGTATTAACCTTCCCAGCCTTCCCCTGATATTTTCCCACCATCTACTGCAAATGTCACTCTCAAGTGAGCGTGGTCATTCTTGTGTCATGAATTCTTGTTACTGGGCTTTCAGACCGCAGGATGTTCTATCCTTAGGCCTGTCTTTTTTGAAATGTTTGTTTGCCAGAGTTAACTTCCCATTTTCTGTTGGTTTCAGCATAAATTTAAGAATATAGTTTGCAAGAAGATCTAAGTGTCAGCTATTATGCTACCAATTGATCCTTTTCCCCCATTTCTTTAATAATATGTATATTTATTAATTGTAATTACAATACATAGAAGTAAATCAATCAAAACATTAATCATACAGTTCTTAATATATGCTACAAAGTTTCTTAAATAAGTTAAATTGTTATCATTACTTCACAAGCTCCCTTATATATATGTATTATTCTGCTCTTGAAGTTACCCTCTTTTCCCTTGTTTAGTCAATTGGATTTCTCCTAATATTTTTAATGAAACAATAATACCGAATGTTGATCTATCCAGCAAGTTTGTTTTGTTTTATCCTTAAGAATATTTTGTGTTTCTATAAAAGGAGCCCATTTCAACATTGCACTTTTCTGCTCAGATATACATTCGGTGCAAGCTATCCAGTCTGTGACTTTGTCTGATATAAAAAACTCCCAGACTTTTCTATACCACTGTTCAATTGTAGGTACAACTTTGTCTTTCCATTTCAAAGCAATGAGACATTTTGCTGCACTAAGTAAAGTCGAGATTAGTTCCTTATTGCTAACAGTAATCCGCAAATGGGACCAAAGATTCAACAATCTTTGGGTTCCTTCTGTATAGCATAACCCATTATTTTTTGGATTTCAAGGAGGACCTCAGACCAAAAATTACTTAGGGGGCAAAGCCACCAGCAGTGTATAAATGTTCCGTGGCATCCACATAACTTCCAACATAATGGGGATTGTGAATAGGAGCTGTTGTGGCTCAAGTGGTTAAGATGCTGAACTGCAGGCTGTGGAAGGTCAGTAGTTCAGCAGTTCGAGACCTGAGAGTACTGCATGACGGAGTGAGCTCCCGTCTCTAGTTCCAGCTCCTGCCAACCTAGCAGTTCGAAAGCAAGAAATTGCAAGTAGATAAATAGGTACCACTTTAGTGGGAAGGTAACAGCATTCCATGCACCTTGGTGTTTAGTCATGCCGGCCATATGACCATGGAAATGTCTTTGGACAGCGCTGGCTCTTCGGCTTTGAAACGGAGATGAGCACTGCAACCCTAGAGTCAGATTCGACTGGCTTTCAAGCAAGGGAACCTTTACCTTTACCTTTTACCATCTAAATAGAGTTTTGAATACTAATTGATCCTTGACCTGATGAAGTTTAGGTACTTTTCAGATGGACTAGACATGATGTCCTCGAGCACTTCTGCTTTCCTCATCTCAATGGTCAAGTTCTAATCTTAGATTGTCTGGCTTTTTAATCTTTTAAATTCATGAAGCAAATGCATTAAGCTTTCCAGATACATAAAAGCACAAGCTTAACATGTTAATCAAATCAATTAAAAATCTTCATTTTCAATTCTCACAGCAGGATATAAATAATTTAAAAAATATATAAGTGTGACCATCAGAGGGTTGGGAGTAAGCCATTTTAGAAGCTCTGTACCCTGGCTAGGGTTGCCAACACCCAGGTGGGGCCTGGAGATCTCCAGGAATCACAAGTGATCCCCAGGCTATACAGATCAGTTCCCCTGGAGAAAATGGCTGCCTTGAAGGGGGGGACTGTATGGCTTCATACCCCACTGAGGTCCCTCCTATCCTAAAAACATGCCTGCCCCAGACTCCACCCCCCAAATCTCGAGGAATTTTCCAACCCAGAGCTGGTAACCCTAGCCCTGGCAGCTGATCCACCTCAGGGTATGCTGTCGCTGGCCCTGGCAGCTGATCCACCTCAGGGTATGCTGTCGCTGGCCCTGTGCATAAGATCCACCTCTGTTGCCAAAGAACTTTAATGATGGCCACTGATTTCTAAGCAGGTCAGGCTGCTGGTGGCCAATGGCAATTCTAGGGCAGGTTGGATGCTCTCATGCAGCCCATCTACACACACTCCTTGCTTCAGAATGCTCAGTAATAATTTTATCCTTGTGAAGTAATCTTTTCACACAGGTCCTGGGCTGTGAATGTCCACTAAGACAAAGACAAAAAAAAGGAAAGACCTTTAGGTATAAAAGGTCAAAGGGGTAACTGAGAAGTAATCAAAATTGCTCTGTGACTCAACACTTCCCACAGAGGCTGGGATTGGGAATATGCTGAGCACATGTTTGTGTAAATACGTGGGTTTGAAGCCACTAGTGGGACAGCAGATTCCCAAAACCATGCTTTCTTGGTGGTGGGGAGAGGGAAGAAAACAGCCCCGTAAGCATGTTTATTTTACAGTCACTCGGAAGTTGTAACTCGACTCAGAGAGGTGACTCACTCATCCAGCTCTATAAAAGTCAAACCATTTAATAGGCTAAACCATCAGAGTTCCAAATCCTTCGAATTCATCCAGCACGATGCACCCAATCTCTGCAGCTGCCTGCTTTCTCTTGCTTGGTTTATCAGTATCCTTCAGGCTGCCTTTGTCAGATGAAGACAACAGCGACAGCGATGAGTTCACAAAGGAAGATTTTGCATTTGCAGAGGTAGAACTTAAGTTACTTGTATATATTCTTCCCCTCTTGCCGTTGCTTTTCTCCCTCTTCTGTTGCCTTCCTCTATACTGAAACTTATCTACACGGCACAGAACTGCCTTTTAGCTTTAAGTGCCCTGCACATTCTTGGAAATAATACGTAGAATAATATCATTTTGTCTTATTTTTCAATATGTATCATGCTGTTTTATTGCATTGTTCACGTGTATTCTACTGTTTGCATTGCACTCTCTTCTCATTCTGTAATCTGCCCTGAGTCTCAGTGAGAAAGAGGGACTATAAATGAAGCAGGTAAGTCAACAACGCAACCATGCTGCTGTGTCGTTGGTTACAGAAATTACTGTTCTTTTCTTCTCCCCAGCGCTATCTAAAGGCTCATTACAATCTCCAGTCCAATCCTTCGGGCCTGCTGAAGTCAGCCAATTCAATGGCCTCCAAACTTCGAGAGATGCAAGCATTCTTTGGACTGGAGGTGACGGGCAAGCTTGACGAAGACACCTTTGACCTGATGCAAGAGCCAAGGTGTGGCGTCCCTGATGTGGGGGAATACAATTTTTTCCCTCGAAATCTGAAGTGGTCCCACAATAATTTAACATACAGGTAAACTGTCTTTTATTCAGAATCTCTGTGTTGATGTATATCCAACCATATCAGCACAACAGACAGTGCAGTGCTATGCTCTGAGAGGCTGGGGTCAACTCATGCTTCAGGATGTACTCCTAAGCAGTGCTCTCTCTAAGCTGGGGGGTCTCATTAGCAAAAATTCTATTTTGTGAGCTACTGGCGTTAAAGTTGTGAGCAAGCAATTTGGCTACTGCATAAATCAGTTTGCTCTGGAGCCGTCCTTCCTGAGTGAATACAAAAATGTGTGAGCTGGAAGCTAAAAAAACTGTGACTTAGCTCATACTAACTCAGCTTAGAGGGAACCCTGCTCCTAAGTATGTAAGTTTGGTGTGGTGCTTTGGTGTAGTGGTTAAGAGCGGTGGACTCTGATCTGGCGGACAGGGTTTGATTCCCCACTCCTCCACAGGAAGCCAGCTGGGTGACCTTGGGTCAGCCATAGTTCTCTCAGAATTCTCTCAGCCCCACCTGCCTCACAGGGTGTCTGTTCTGGGCAGAGGAAGGGAAGGAGATTGTAAGCCGCTCTGAGACTCCTTAGGGTAGAGAACAGAGGGGTACAAAAACCAACTCTCTCCTTCTAAAAGAAATTGCCTTATACAGTCTGACCAGTGGTGAGTCTATGTCTAAGTACTTCCTAGGCATCAGGTTTGCAGAGGTCTTCTGTTACCAACTCACATATGCAATAGGTTCAGGTGAATAGCCATGTTGGTCTGAAGCAGTAGAACAAAGTTTGAATCCAGGGGCACCTTTAAGACCAACAAAGTTTAATTATGGGTATAAATGTATGCCCAGAATTGAAACTTGCTGATCTTAAAGGTGCCACTGGACTCAACATTTGTTCACCTATACAATGTATATGGCCCTCCACTAAGTTTCTACTCTTTAAAGTAAAGGTAAAGGTTCCCTTGCTTGAAAGCCAGTTGAATCCGACTCTAGGGTTGCGGTGCTCATCTCTGTTTCAAAGCCAAGGAGCCAGCACTGTCCGAAGACGTTTCCGTGGACAAGTGGCCGGCATGACTAAACACCAAGGCACACGGAACGCTGTTACCTTCCCACCGAAGTGGTACCTATTTATCTACTTGCAAGTTCTTGCTTTCGAACTGCTAGGTTGGCAGGAGCTGGAACTAGAGACGGGAGCTCACTCCGTCATGCAGCACTCTTGGGTCTCAAACTGCTGAACTACTGACCTTCCACAGCCTGCAGTTCAGCGTCTTAACGACTTGAGCCACCGCAGCTCCTACTCTTTATTAAGCACTTATTTTCTGATGCAGGATCAGGCTCTTGGCATATTATTGTGCTTTGGAATCATGTAAACTGCCTTTCAGTGATTATTTAATACTAGTGTTGTTCCTCATGTTGACAAAATGTGAAAGAAAATTAAGTGTGGTGTTTGTAAGCAGTGTATATTTTGAGCTACCTCTACATTTTCAAAGATCAAGCACGTCTCTGAGTTTGTTTCATCTCACTGGTGTAATTTTCTTTCAATGCATCATTGGGCGGGTTAGGATGGAGTAGAAGGACAGAAGAGTTTTGTGGAATATGTATCAGGATGCACCCAAAAGGGAAACAGAAATAAGGTGTTCAATAACATGCTCCTGAATCAACCATCAGAATCCTTAGGTGGAACTGTGTGGCTTTATATTTAATACGGTACACACTGCTCACCTTGGATGGCAGCAGTACAATTTAAATGCACATGAACTAGAAAGCAAATCATGACAAAGTCAATGAAAAATAATTCTAAGTAGGATCAAGATGCTAGTCTGACTGAATCAATGGGGCTTGAATGGCTTTAACTTTGTATGGGGGGGAGGGTAAAGTGCCATCAAGCAGTGGCAGACCTACATTTTTGGGACCCTGAAGCTTGAACTGTTGTGGGGGGCCCTTCTCAACCAGCAACAATAGGGCAACACCCAACAAGGTCCAATAGATTCTGGTGAGCTAAGCAAGCCCATATAGTTGGGGGTTTCAGTCAGGCCCATGGCTACACGGGGGCATTTTGGGGCCCAGCCCCCTGACTTTCCACCTGCCCCCCAAATTACCACCCTGGCCAGGCCCCCAACATTTCTTGTGCTTGCCAAAGCCTCGCACCCCCATTTCTCCCCCAGTAGCTCTCTGTATGTCTCCTCAGCAATTTGCTTTAAATGGGAGAGGGGGGCTAGCACATGCCTGCACTCCAAGCCCCGAATTTATAGCTTGGAGTGCAGGCGCGTGGCCCCACTTCTCTCCCAAAGCATTTAAAGGGACCCTTGAAATGCTTTGGGGGAGAAGTGGGGGCCACTTGTGAATTTCAGTGCCCCCCCACTTTTTAAAAGGCCTCCCAAATTAAAAAAATCCTGGCTACAGGCCTGGTATGGGTATTGCAAGCCCCCAAGAAAATTTTGAAATTTGACCAATTACAGGGACATTTTGAGGCCATATGAAACGGGTATTAGAGCATATTCTAAGGTCAGTATTAAGTACTTCAACCCATTGGCTTATCATTCTGTCACTAAAATAGCCTTACATTAATAACAAATGCTTAAAAGAAACTCCATCAATTTTGTTGGAAAATTTACTCTCTTTTTTTTTTTTTAAAGGCTTCTTCAGGGCCCCTCCAGGACTAGTTTTGTAGTAAATTCACCCCTGCCATCAAGTCACAGCCAGCTTACAGAAGCACTAGCAAAAGGCTTTCAGAGCAAATGAAAAGCAGAGATGGTTTGCCACTGCCTTCCCCTGCAGAGGCTTCCGTGGTGTTAAGAACATAAGAGAAGCCAGGATTGGATCAGGCCAATGGCCCATCCAGTCCAACACTCTGTCACACAGTGGCCAAAAATACCAGGTGCCATCAGGAGGTCCAGCAGTGGGGCCAGGACACTAGAAGCCCTCCCACTGTTGCCCCCTTCTGAGCACCAAGAATACAGAGCATCACTTATATTCTGCTATCTGACAAGATCAGGCTATAACATGCTGCCTCCTTTTCCTGTATCCTTTATTGCTATGTATTTTTTTTTTAAAAAGAAATTGATATAATTATCCTTTTTAAAAAATCCCTCATTTTTTCATGGAAAAAACCCATACCTCTATTTGATAACCAGAGAGTGGAGGAAGATTTATTACCCTGGAACCATTATCCTAGGAGCATTTGGCATTATTATTTGAGTCTACAAAGAATCAATCGAAAATATGGCTTCTGTTTGTCAGGATTGTAAATTACACCCCAGACCTGACCAAGGCCGAAGTGGACAAAGCGTTCAAAAAGGCTTTCAAGGTGTGGTCTGAAGTGACGCCCCTCAACTTCACCCGGATCCGCAGCGGCACTGCTGACATCATGATCTCCTTTGGCAGGCGAGGTAATGAGAGAGAAAGTGCCATGCTTAGCTGTGTCATTTCTTGTGCTGCTTATCAGCAAAAAATACTAATCGTTCTTATTGATTTTTCCAATGGTTGCAGAGCATGGTGACTTCTATCCCTTTGATGGACCTTCTGGGCTTCTGGCTCATGCTTTTCCTCCGGGACCAAAAGTTGGAGGAGACGCTCATTTTGATGAAGATGAACTCTGGTCAACAGACTCTAAAGGTGATATGCTTTAAAGGTCATTTATCTTGAGACCATACAGGTTGTTGTTTCTAAAGGAACAGCCCAGGTGGGAATCTTTATAATGGAATAGGATTGGGTTGTTCAATCGCACAGTTGAGTTTGACTCTTTGCGACCCCATGAACCACATCACGCCAGGCCCTCCTGTCTTCCGCTGTCCTCCAGAGTTTGCTTAATTTCATGTTTGTTACATCAATTACACTGTCTAACCATCTCATGCTTTGCGTCCCCTTCTTCTTTGACCTTCAATCTTTCCCAGCATGAGGGTCTTCTCCAGTGAGTGCTCCCTTCTCATTTGGTGGCCAAAGTATTTGAGCTTCAACTTCAGTATCTGGCCTTCCAGGGAACAGTCAGGGTTGATCGTAGTCCACTGCAATGATTGCTTGTGGCATCATCTGCTTTTACTGCATTGCCTTTCAACCTTTGCACTTCCACCTACTACATTGTCTGTAGTATACCTTGCCTTAGGCAGTTTGCTGTTTGCATCATAATTCGGTACTATCACATTATTCATTGGTACTATCACATTATTCATTGGTACTATCACATTATTCATTATTCATTCACTGGTACTATCACATTATTCATTATTCACATCGTGCTGTCAGTTTGGTATAGTGGTTAGGCACATGGATGCTAATCTGGGAGAACCAGGTTTGATTCCCTACTCCTCCACATGCAGCTGCTGGTGTGACCTTGGGTCAGTTACAAGTTCTTTCAGAGCTGTTCTCTCAAGAGCAGTCCTCGAAAGAATTCTCAGCCTCACCTACCTCACAGGGTGTCTGTTGTGGGGAGGGGAAGGGAAAGGAGATTGTAAGCCACTCTGAGACTCCTTTGGGTAGTGAAGGGTGGGGTATAAATCCAATCTCCTCCTCCTCCTTCTTGCATTGTTTTATATTCTGTAATACTCCTTGAGCAGGGCCACATGACTTTCATGGGCTCTAAGCACATTTGCCTTTGTGGGCCCCGAACCCTTCATCAAAATATTTTAAAATATATTTTACGGCAGCATTGGAATAAAGACAAATATAATCGTAATTTCAAGGCCTAAAGGTGTGCAAATAAATTACTACTGCTACATTTTAATTGTTTCTTATTTATGAAAAAATGAAACTTTTTTGTAGGAACTGAAAGTTTCATGGACTCAATGTACTTATGCCTTCGTGGGCCACTCCTACCATAATAATATCAATATTAAAATTATTTTTGATATAACTTTAAATCAACATTTTGTTCTGTTTTGGGCAAAATATAATAGAGTTTTGTGGGCCTTACATGTGAAGGAAAAAATTAAAACATTTTCATTCATTGCAAATAATAACTGGTGTCTGTGCCATGACTGGGTAAGCACATGAGTAGCCTGTTGGTATTCATATTTACTTGGAAGTCAGTTCCACTTAATTCAGTGGTGCGTAAGTGTGCTTGCACATGAAGGCTTATACTTTGAATGAAACTTTCTCCGTCTTAAACTTTGTTCTGTATATAGGATTGCAACCTTAGTTTGACTGATTTCAGTGGGACTAAAACATGAAAGGGAAGGCAGGACGGGTTGCCTCAGTGATTAGTTCTTGTGGCCCTTTCTTACATGCCCAGGGAAATGCTGACCCGCACTTTAGGGTCAGGAAGCAATTGTTCTCCAGGCCAGTTTGGCCAGGGATCCTGGAGGTTTTTTTGTCATCTTCTGGGTGTGGAACAGCAGTAACTGGGGTTGTGGAGGGGGAGGTATTTGCGAATTCCCTGCATTGTGCAGGGGGTTGGACTAGATGACCCTGGAGATCCCTTCCGACTCTATGATTCTACGTCCAAGTAAATCCTGGAATTCTAATCTTAGACAACAGATAATATTTCCCATCACAGCATACAGGGAATTACGGTGAATAAATGGTTCATATTTTCATGTTTCTTGTTTTAATAGACATTCCAAAAAAAGAAAGCAGTTAGTAAAACAAAAATCAGGCTAAAGCAATCGTTCAGTATCAGTTCTTGTTGCAATATGAGTGTGCTGTTTTCTAGGCTACAACCTGTTCCTTGTTGCTGCCCATGAATTTGGTCATTCTTTGGGACTTGAGCATTCCAGGGACCCAGGAGCTCTGATGTACCCTGTCTACACATACACAGGCAACACTGGCTTCGTACTTCCAGATGACGATGTACAAGGAATCCAAACTCTCTACGGTAGGTCTGCCTTTCTGCTCTTTCCTTGATTTACATAAGCAGGGCTCTTTTTGGGCAGGAACGCACAGGAACGAAGTTCTGGCTGGCTCCTGAGTTGGCCACGCCCAGCAGGAACTCATTAGCATAACAGGCCACACCCAACAGCAGAAACTCATCAAGACTGGCCACATTAGGGCTGTGTGGCCTAACATGCAAAGGAGTTCCTGCTCCAAAAAAACCCTGGGGTTTGACAACAAACAAGGTAAACAGAATAAGAAGCAAAAGGTGGGTGTGGCTGGATTACCACACTTCTGGTAACACTGGGTGTGGCCAAATATGCTAATGAGCTGTGCTGTCAAAGGTGTGGCCTAATATGCTAATGAGTTCCTGCTTGGCTTTTTGTACAAAAAAGCCCTGTACATAAGTATTATCCTGTGGTGGAACTTGTGGGTAGCAAATTTCCCTGGGCTTCCTCTTCATCAGGACTATGATGCAAGAAAGCCATTGTTGTAAGAACTTGTGTATGTATATAAAATCATAGGTTTCATGTATACATGGGCTGAAATAGAGCAGATACACCACCTATAACTAACACAGAGGTTATCTGATCCATATGTTAACTTCAATCACATGCTATTGAGTTCTTGGGACTGTACCATGCCAGATAGCAAATGGGGGAGATCACATGTTGGAATGAGCCTGACGGCGGGGGGGGGGGACTACAACTCCCTATGTGCAGAAAAATAGCATCTATGGGAGGTCATTCTAGACTATAACCCTTATTTTCTACTGCCAGAGACAATTTTATGCAGAGGAAAATTCAAAAATTCACATATTTCTCCGGGTCTGGAATGATACAGTTTCAGAAGATCCTACCACTGATTTATCTGAATTCATAGCTGAACCTTAACATTCATGTTTCAGCCTTGGAAAGTCACTGATGGCTGAAGCTATTTACACCACCTTTACCTTTATGCATATTGGGGAAAATGAAACAGTAAATCAGTCATTTGCAATCTCTACTTTTCTGCCTAGATGGGTTTTTTCTTAATTTGTTTTAGGATTGCCAACTCCAGATGGGAAATTCCTGGCTAATTCCTGGAATGGAGCTTGAGGTGGATCCCGGGGAGGGGGGCTTTGGGGAGGGGAGGGACCGCAGAGGGGGTACAGTGCCAGAGTCCCCCTTCTGAAGCAGCCATTCTCTCCAGGGGAACTGTCCTCTGTCATCTGGATATCAGTTGTCATTTCGGGGGAGCTCCAGGCCCTACCTGGAGACTGGCAACCTTATCAAATGTCATAGAGCAGGAGTGTCGAACTCATTTATTACGAGGGCCAGATCTGACATAAATGAGACCTTGTTGGGCCGGGCCATGTGTGTCATAAAATGTAATGCCAGGTAGCAGAGATAGAAACTTTATAAAGGACACAAAGACAAACTTTTTTTTTTTACTTAAAATAGAAACATCCTTTAAACATCAGCACTCTTGAAATATCTAGTTTATTTAACAGTGTCTGATAACTGACACCTCTTGCTCTGAATTATTGCATCAAAATGTCTGTGCTGTTGCAATCTTGAGTAAGCTGTTCAGGTGTGTACCTGTAAGCTGCAAACCTACGATGATGCAGCAGCAGCAGAACTGGAAGAAGAAGCAGAAGACAGCCAGTTCCACTGCGGGCCTGACAGAAGCCCTCTAAGGGCCTGATCCGGCCCTTGAGCCGCATGTTTGAGTCTTGTCATAGAGTCTTGAACAAATGTATCAGGATGCCACAAATATATGGCCTTAGCCTGAAAGAAGACATTTACAACACTTCTTGCAATTTACTGGCACAGGTAAAGGAGAACATGATCCTCATCCTGATCACCCCAAGACGCCTGAGAAATGTGATGCAAATTTGGCCCTTGATGCAATAACAGAACTTCGAGGAGAAACAATGATATTCAAGGACAGGTAAGAGGGAAATGAAGCAGTTAGTTTATGTACATTACTCTGAACTGTTGATTGATTGATTGATAGATGATAGTTTAGATAGTATCCAATGATCTGTCAACTCCACATTTCTCATGGAACTTCCCCCCCCGCTCCCACAATAGAGCCCATGCCCCCTGAAATGCTGTCCCCGAAGTCCAGTTTGGAGTAGCGGTTAAGAACGCGGACTCTAATCTGAGAGAACCGGCTTTGCTTCCCCACTCTTCCACATGCAGCTGCTGGTGTGACCTTGGGTCAGTCATAAGTTCTTTCAGAGCTGTTCTCTCAAGGGCCGTTCTCAAGAGAGCTCTCTCAGCCCCACCTCACAGGGTGTCTGTTGTGGGGAGGGGAAGGGAAAGGGTATAAATCCAATCTCCTCTTCTCCTTCCTCCAGGGGGCTCCTAGGAATAGTGTTATGAAGTGGCAGGCGGAATCTGCAGAAATTGCACATGCATGTGTGCACACACACACACACACACACACACTGGTGGCAGAAGTGCACTGGTAGGAATAGATAATAGGGTCCAATACTTGATGAAAGCGTTGTGATAAATTATGATGCTGAACTGCTGAAGTGCAGACTTGCATGAGTTAAGGCACCATGCAAAATGCAGCTTACTATTAACCACCAGTGCAGTTTTGCTAGCAGTTTGATAACTCTCCCCATCTCTGCTGCCTGCCTAGACATGCAAAAAAATAAAACAAAATTGGGGGGGGGGTAATCAATCCATGGCTAGTGAGGCGCATTCAGTTTGGTGGGTTCCAAGCTGTTCTAATGTCAGATATGATAGTCATTCCATAGACCACTTCATGCACTAAATGTGCTTTTTTGGTGCAGGCGTCTCAAGCATTTGAATCCACAGTCCTTCACATCTATGAAATGTATTTTTTCCATTTGTTGATTTGTAGAGCACTGTAAATACGCTGCTTTCTTTTTCACGGAAGATCTCAGTTAAATTTTGCCATGGTTTTTACCCCCAAAATGTTCCTCTCCTTATAACAGATTCTTCTGGCGCATGCATCCTCAGATGATCGAGGCAGATTTGGTACAAATCAGATCATTTTGGCCGGATATGCCAGCCAAGATCGATGCCGCCTATGAGCACCCTGCCAATGACCATGTGCTGCTTTTTAGGGGTAAGTCTTCTGCAGGGGGCAAGAAAAAGGACAGCAAATGGCCCATTCTCTCGATGTGATGTGCTGCCCACGTAAACTGGTGACCACAGCAAAAGATGGGCAGTGCAATCCTAACCAGAGCTCCACCCTTTAGAGTCCATTGAAGTCCATGGGCTGAGAAGGGTGTGAATCAGCTTATGGCCGCACTTTAAAAGTCTTTCTTTGCATCTCAGAAAGGCAGATGATAATTGTGTTTGTCCATAAATAGAACACATTATAGATTGCTTTTCCCATTTTTGATAGCAGCCCGTTCATACGTCCCTGGAATTTGCTTTTTGGACTCATTCTTAGTAAATGGTTACTAGTTGTCTCCATGGAGGAGGCAGAGTCAGGCAAGAGCCTGGCTTTAATCAAAGCAGAGTTCCTCATGACATCCTTCACCTCCGAAGAGAAGGAATGGATTTCCCACCTTATAACTTTGATCAAATAGGGTTTGTTTTTCCTAGACCATTACTCCAGTCAAGTGGGATTTCGCTTGGTAGGAAAGAGTCTCTCTCCGTTTAGATCAAAGGAACTCTTGGGTCTTCCCTGGCCCACTGGGTCATTTTCATCCACAGGGACTTTCCTAGCAACTGGCCATCAGTTCAAAAGGGGAAATTAAAATGTGTCTCATGGAATTATCTGCTTAACTTAGCATAACTATTGCCAAGAATAAGACATTTGCAGGCTTCTACAGCCAGGATGTGGCTTTTGAATGTTCAAGGTTAAAAATAGAGGCAGTGTTGTGTAGTTGTTGGGGTGTTGGAACAGGCTGGGAGAAATGTGGCTTTAAACCAACATTAAGCCGTGAAGCTCAGGGTGGTGTGCCTCTGGGCTGCTTGGTCTCAGCCAAAACCACCTCACAGGGTTGTTGTGAGAATAAAATCAAGGAGGCAGATAGCATGTGTGGCCTGCTGAATTTCTTGATAGAAGGGCAGGACTGAAATCTAATAGATAAACATTTTGGCACAAATAAATCAGTGCAGCTCTGAATTTCATAGATGATTAGAAACAAAGTGAGTTGCCCTGGAAAACATTCCCTAGATTGAGCTTCTGAATAATAACCTACTTTAGGAAGCGCATTAAGGGCCAAAAGTGAGTATTTTTAAGTGTTTTTCCTTTCCAAAGTGCAGAGTTAAGCAATTGCCTTGAATTCCATATTGAAAAGACTGGGACTTAAATGGGCCTGACGTTGGATAGATGTTTGACTGCAAGTGTTTACTTCACTTATTTCATCCTCGCTTAATAACCATGGGACAAAACGTCCTCAGTTTTATTTTCGATAATGGGAAGAGAGGCTGGGAGAGTAACACATCTTATGACATACTATGAGCACTTCAAAAAGAACAAGAGCCCAGTTGCACCTTAAAGACTAACAAAATATGTGACTGGGTATGAGCTTCCATGAGTCACTGCTCACTTCTTCAGATACAGCTAGAATGGGAGTCCATCTGTCCTATTTATTGGAAAGTGGAGTGATTTTGGAACCCAAATGACATTAGGAGGCAAATGACAATAGCAGGTGAATAACAATAGCAGTTGTGATTGGATTTCGGTGAGATATACAGAGAGGTAATAGGTGTGGAGAAATCAGCATTGGTAATGAGACAGGAAACCTAAGTCTCGATTCAGTCCAGGTGGATGCATTGTTGAACTGCACTTTTGAACCCAGCTAGTCTAATACATAATTCACACTTGCTCTCAGGCAGGAAATTCTGGGCACTGAAGGGATATGATATAGTAGAAGGCTATCCCAAAAAGCTTCCAGAATTGGGATTTCCAAGATCTGTGAAGACAATAGATGCAGCTGTCCATATCACTGACACTGGAAAAACTCTCTTTTTCACCGGCGAAAAATACTGGAGGTATGCTGAAGATTCTTTTCTGACAGAGCTGCTCTATCAGTGGATCGACTCTGCTTCTCTCTTGCTTGTTCTTGCTGACCTGAGAACCATAGCAATAGCATCTTTGACTCTCTTTTTTTTACGTTTTGCTTTGTAAATGTCTGAAATATTCATATTTTTTATCAGTGAGAAGTATGGTAATAGCATATATAGGATCTCTGGATTTATTTTTAAACAGAACCTGTTTTAATTTACACTCCCTTTCTGTCAGAATGACACAGTGCAACTTAAACAGATTAAAGTCAGTTGGCGTAGAAGGGCGTAAGTCTGTTTAGGATCGCACTGAGTCCCTCTTCCTCAACCTAGGCTACCCCACAGGATTCTTGTAAGAATGAAATGGGGAAGAGAAAGCCAGGTTGAGTTCAGACTGGCAGTTTGAAGCACAAGGGAGTTGTGGCAAAAAAAGACATGGAACAATGTGTTCCGGGTTTTCCCGGTCACACTGAGCAGACTGATGCGGGAGCATACCAGGGCGGACGCACAAGGGAGCATTCACATTGTTGGCCCGCCCCTGGCGGAGGCGTGGCTGTAAGGCGTGGCTTTCTTTTTTTGTGATCCAGAGATATGCGCTTAAGATACTTTCACCAGGTATCTTTTAAACTCGGGAGGGAAGCGTTACAAGACGGGTTGAGTATGGCTGGGGAACGCCGGACAGATGTGCCTGTGTGAACGGCCCCTATAATCTGTTTGTGAAACATTGCTGAAACATGCCTATCTTGGGGCAAACTGCCCGTCTGAACTCAGCCCTAGACATGCTGTTCTGAGGTCAGTGGATGAAGGGTGGTGATAAATGGTTAATAATAAAACATGTATGGGTCTGGGAAGAGGCTATTGCTCAGTGGTAAAGCATCTGCTTTGCATGCAGAAAGTTCCAGGATCAATCCCCATCATCCCCAGTGAAAAGGAACATGTATTAGGTAATGTAAAAGACCTTTCAGCATCCTGGAGATGATAGTGACTTCAACAGGCCAAGAGTCTGATTCAGTATAAAGCAGATTCATGTATTGTGAGATTTGCTTTTGTGTGAAATTAGGTTGCCAGGTGCCTACCGTCTACTGGTGAGGAGCTCCATCCTGTTGCTCGGGATCCTCTGGCATGCACACAAAGCATGCGCACCTCAATGATATCACCCAGAAGTGATGTCATTGCACACAGGCACATCGTGAAGGGGATGCTCTAGCGTTTGGTCACCATAGAGTTTTTAGCCAAATGCTAGAGCGTTCCCCATGTGACATGCTTGGCATGATGACATCACCTCTGGGTCATCACGCCGAGCACATTGGGCACACCAGAGGTCTTTGGGGACCAAATACAGACTTTTCTGTCCAGGCAGGTGTTTATGGACTGATTATATATGCATCTTTCTTAAAAGCTTGCTACTGCTGATATGTATTTCTGGCTTTGTGATTCCTTAAAAATCTCTATTTTATGTTCTGCGAGTGTTTTTTATTATTGTAAACTGCACAAGTGTACTTCTTGGAACAGGACTGCAAACATGTACAAACTGCAAATAAATACATTTACTTCCCCCCCTCTTTCACACAGTTATGATGAACAAAACCAAGTTATGGACAAAGGCTACCCTAGAATAATAGAGGAAGACTTTCCAGGGATTGGCAACCGAGTAGATGCAGCCTACCAGAAAAATGGTGTGTATTTTCATCTTGATTTCCTTCCATATTGTTAAGAGAGCACAATCCCAGAAGAAAGGGGAGGGTCTGTGGCTCAGTGATAGAGCGTGCAGGATGTCTCAGGTTCAGTCTTCAACATCTCCAATTACTGGATCTTTGCCTGAGACTCTGGAGACCTGTTGCCAGTCTTAAACAATACTGAAGTTGATGGACCAATGGTCTCTGATTCTGTACAAGGCAGCTTCATGTGTGTTTAGTATTGTCAGGCCAAATAACAGCCCTATACTAAGCACATTTACTTAATCACCAAGGAAGCAAGCAGCCTTTATCCAGCAGATGGTGATTACACCTACCGTTTTAGTTACGTTTAATAGGGAGCAAGCACCCAAGAACTCAGTGGGGCTTACTTTTGAGTAAACATGTCCAGAATTGGGTTTCATATCCTCCTGAACCCCACGTGGCTTAAGTTAATCCCCGTGAATTCGTTACAGCCTTTCAATAGGGCTTAATCATAATCATTTGGCGGGAGCCAGTCTGTGTGTTTTTACAAGAGCAGCATTAAGAACCTACAGAGCTGGGAGCAGAACTCAGCTTGTCTTGGCTGGATCCCAATATAGCACTCATAGCCCCAAAAGGATGTGCCCTGTTCTTGCTGACGGCTTTTAAAAAATGGTGTGACTCCTGAATGCGTGCATCTAGCACTACTTAGAGAAATGCCAGGTTTTCAGGAAACTAAATTACTATCAAGTATCAGTATGTATGTTGGCTGGGCAGCAGGGGGAAAAGATCTTCTCCATGCAAGCCTACATAACTTGTGACTCTACAAGCTGAGCAGAATGTATGTCCATAGTTTAAAATCAACCTCCTGTTTATGTTACTTGTTACCAGTTTATGTTACATGTATGTTGGCTGGGCAGCAGGGGGAAAAGATCCTCTCCATGCAAGCCTACATCACTTGTGATTCTACAAGCTGAGCAGAATGTATGTCCATAATTTAAAATCAACCTCCTGTTTATGTTACTTGTTTGTGACTGGGGAAAGAACGGGGTTGCCAATGCCAAACCACACGGCTGGCTGCCAAAGATGTAGCTAGTGGGCTACCTTTGGCAGACTGAGCGAATCAGCAGTCACGACGGCCTACTCTAGTGCTTAGATCAACAAACCCATCTTTAAAATAGGAAATGAATACTATTAACAAAGCCAATGGTAATGACGCGTTGCTGCAATTTCACCACACCGGTCTTCTTTTCCCTCAGGTTATATATATTTCTTCAATGGACCGCTGCAGTTTGAATACAGCATCTGGAGCGAAAGACTTACTCGGGTCCTGAACACCAACTCGGTTTTCTACTGCTGATTGCACTGGGCCGCGTTCTAAGCTGTGGAACACTCTGTCACCCATAAAGTAGAATACTGGGGGGAATAGGGTAGTATCTTTTTTTTTTTTTTCTTCACCCAGAAGCTTGATTCTGTGAATAAGCTCTGGTAATTTTTTGCTGTCTAACGTATACTGTATATATGGGATTGTATAGCGCTACGTCCATCAGTCTGGAACTGAATTAAATTAAAAAAGGGGGGTAGAATGAATTCATAAGCATTTTGAGGGGCATTACAGTATTTTGAATCAAAAGAGGTCAATGTTCCTGTCAAGTTCGAAAGGGAGCAATTCTGCGGGAATATTATCGCCACAAAAACATACCAGGCAAGGAATGAGGAGGAACTGGCATTGTGCCAGGGTTGCCAGGTCTGGGTTGGAGAATACCTGGAGACTTCGGGGGTGGATCCGGGAGAGGCCGGGGTTTGCGGAGGGGCCTCAGCATGGTACAATGCCAAAGACTCCACCCTTCAGAGCAGCCATTTTCTCCAGGGGAACTGATCTCTGTGAGATCAGTTGTAAAAGCCAGATATCTCCAGGCCCCACCTGGAGGCTAGCAACCTTACATTGTGCTCAAGTACTTTAGTGCTTTTTAGGGATGAGGCTATATCAGCCAAAGGATGGTGACCAGATTTCTGTCTCCTGACACAGACAGTATCCATTGCTTTAAGGATTCAGGGCAGAGAGACATTGTGGTGGATTCGAATTGCCCGTTCCTATGTTACAATGATCCATTTGGTCATATTTCTATCCAGGCCGTAGCAGTGAGCTGGACTGTAGCAGGAGGAGCAAGCAGATGATAGGCCTCTCTGATACTGAGGAAGCAGACACTGTTTCCACATGGTGGTGGAAAGTGCCGTCAGGTCACAACTAACTTAAAGTGACCTATTAGGGTTTCCAAGGTAACAGATATACAGAGGTTTCCCATTCAAATACTAACCAGGGCTGTCCCTGCTTAGCTTCCAAAATCTGATGAGATTGAGTTAGCCTGGGCCATCCAGGCTAGGGCATTTCCACATAGGGTTGTCATTTTTTTGCCTGCCAGGGCTCTCTGCCTCTAACAGTTGCCAAACAGGCAGAAACCAAACAGGTAGAGATTTCAGACCTAGGAAATAAAAACCTCTACTTGTTGAATTTCTCTGTCTCATAGCTGGGAAAGGTACATGCTTTAATCAACCCTTGGAAGCCCAAGTCAGATAAGACCCTGGAGCTGTTAAAGAGACAGTTTGGTGTAGTGATTAAGAGCGCAGACTTTAATCTGGGAGAACTGGGTTTGATTCCCCACTTCTCCACATGCAGCCAGCTGGTGTGACCTTGGGTCAATCACAAGCTCTCTCAGAACTGCTCTCTAAAGAGCAGTTCTTGAGAGAGCTCTCTGCCCCATCTACCTCACAGGGTATCTGTTGTGGGGAGGGGAAGGGAAAGGAGATTGTAAGCCACTCTGAGACTTTGAGTGAAGGGCGGGGTATAAATCCAATCTCTTCTCTTCTTCTTCTTAAAACCATGTGGGTGTCCCTGGGTCAGGAACTGGCAATTATTTGACTAGAACTAATGAGGGACTTCAGTTTGAAATCTTTCTCCTGAGAGGACACTCTCTGAAGCCCTTCTCTGTCTATAAACATAGACACAGGCCTAGATGCTGGTGGAAATCCTTCCCCTTCCCCCACTCTGAGACTGGTTCAAATGTATAAAGGGCGCAGTTCCCATAACCAGTTTGTTTATCCTGTCTGTGCCTTGGCTTGACCTGTCTTTGAATGCTGGTCACTGCATTATAAGCACAAAAAATGGTTTATCATGGATTGACTGTTAATTTACCCAGGGAAGTTTGGGGAACTGAGGGGACTAAAAAACTGCAGTATCCCAGCAGTAATCCCAAATTCCCATGGTTCATTGGAGGAGATGCAGGAGGTGAATGACAATTTTGAAGATAAACCATTTGGGGCTAGTAATGTGGTCTGTAATCATTATCCTTTTGATGACAACAGCAACAACAAAATCTCAGTCATTTATTTCCACATACTGTTTTGTCCGCTTTGTATTTATTCCAATATTGTCAGTGAATTGCCAGTACATGAATGGCATACTGTGTAATGACCATGTTTCTCTCTTTATGTCATTTTTTTTAAAAAAACTTGCTAAATAAATAAAAACAACAGAAACTATGGGTCTTATCTTCATGCTCTTTAAGGCTAATGCGGGAATTAAGTACAAAGACCAGTCTGACGCTGCAAAATTAACGGCTTCCCACTCCACTTAAGAGGAGGAAATGCCCTCCTTTTACCTTTCCTTTCCAGCCATACCCGTGCCTTCTCACCCAACACAGCTGCAAGGGTTGCCAGCACTGGATTGGGAAATACCTGGAGATTTTGGCGGTGGAACCTGGGGAGGAGAGGCTTTGCAGAGGGGAGGGACATCAGTAGGATATAACGCCATAAAGTCCAACCTCCCAAGCAGCCATTTTCTCCAGGGGAACCGATCTTGGTCACCTGGAGATCAATTGTAATAGTAGGAGGTCTACAGGTGCCACCTGGAGGTTGGCAACTCTACAGAAGACCTGACCCAGAAATAGCCTCACCACTGTGTGTGAATTGCTAGGCTGTCCCCTCTGGCTCACTTGTTTAGATTGGAAACAGTTGAGTGATGGGGCAGCCTGATCCCACGGCTCCACTTTTAAAGGGGCTTTCTTTAAAGGCCCAAGAAAGCCCCTTTAAACAGCTGAGCCCCAGGAGCAGGCTGCCCCCACAGCTCAGCTGTTTCGGGCACGAACCTCATCAACTCGGTTTGGTTTGTATGCAAGCTGACTGGCTTTGGGGGTTTCGTGGTTTGGTTTGTGATTCGCCCACTTGCCATGAACCGAACTGAACCAAACCACATTTTTGTGTTGAGTAGTACAGTGAAAATGGCTCTTCATGCACACAAATTTGCACACAGACAAATTGAGTTCTACTATTCCCACCATCCTTGCTATGTAAATGCTCTGCTCAGCAGGGAATTGTTTAAATAGACAATTAGGTCACTCAAAAAACATATAAACAAGTCATCAGTAAGTGTTGTGTTTCAGTAAAGTCCTACCCTTCAGTGTTCATGGAAAGCAGACCTTAGTGACGCTAATAGCCACCGATCAGTTTGAATCAGTAGCACCATTGTGCATGTACAGTTCCAGAAAAACGTAATGCAAACCAGTTCAGCAGGCATTTGTGGCTGCCTGGCATGAATTGAACAGACTGAATAATCAACTCACATCTCATTGCCACTTTTGAGCAAGGTGAGTCTGACGGTTGACTGTATTTGTGGCAAGATTTGCAGCTTCCTCCTGACCCCTGACTAACATATCCATTCACAAAACCCATCCACAAAACTAGTAGGTAGAACAGGAGCGGGGACATGAGTGTGTCCAATTCAGACTGAACATCTTTCCAACCCATCCCCTACCTAAACATTCATATAAAAATAATATGAGCATTATTTATATTGTCAGTAGTAAATGGAAAAAAACTTTCAGAGACAACACTAGGTGGCACTTCTGCCTTGTTATTCGCTTGGTATTGCAATAGGAAGATCAGCCCTAAAGACTTTACAAGCAAGAACACAGCTGTTAAGCCTCCATTGTTGTGCATGCAATGTTTCACTGTTTCCTGTCAGAGAAGGAGTTAGTAATACAGAAGCTGACACTTTTTGGCAGCAATCACTGTCAACCAGTGATTTAGGGGATTGCTTACACAGACCAAATCAGTAGTTCTTACAGTTACTTTTTCCTGCCAAGGTATAATCTGCAGAGAACAGGTTTCCACACAGAAGGATGGGTATTGAGGTAATTAAAATGGCTACACAAGAATGTCAAATATTAATAAAAGCCAAAATAAACATTTACTTGTGCTACAGTTAGTTGTCCTCCTCACCTCACTATTCAATGTTCTCTCAGTCATGAGGAAAAGATAGCTCCATTCTTCTGTCAAGATAGAAACTGTTGCTTGGTTGTAGAGGGAGGGCACCATCCTCTTACCCTGTTGGTTTAGGGATTAAACAGATGGACTGTTTTCCTTCAGGCCTATGAAGTCAGAGTGGGGACAAGGTCCCAGACTTGAGGTAAGACAAAAGCTAGACATAGCCAAAGTACAACGTGGTGGCGATATTGGTGATGGTGGCAGATGTCGCCATGGTGACATTAAGCAAGCAGCACTTTGTTGTTCAGGCCAGACAGCAAGCCTGATCAGGAATCTTTTCTAGGGAATGGGCTCCATGTCATTTATTCTTGCCAGCAACTGTCAGAGAAGCTTCTTGCTTATCTAGCTTTCAGTGATGGCTTCCAGATGGTTTTTATGCAACTGCAGGAGGAGTCACAGCCCTTTCCTAATCCTATCTCCAATAAGTAGGGCTGCCTAAATAAGGCCCCGGTCACACGGAGAATTTGCCATGCAAGAGGCACAAATGTCGGGTGGATTTTCAGGGTGCAATCACATCACAACATCTGGGAAGCATAGCGCACTGTGGCCAACCCGTGGCATCCCTCCAAAGACGCAGAGTTAAAAAGTACCTAGGAAAGTGCACTAGTATCCAGAAAATGCTCAGCACAGGAGGCGTTTGATCATGGGGGTGCTAGTATCCTGTCACAAACTGAATGTTTTTTTTAAGCCTCCATAGGATGCGCACAAATGCCAAACTGTGCATCCACACAAACACGAAACCAAGAGCAATTGCCCGAATGAGCCGGAAGCAGTGGCTTGTGATCACCGCTTATATGATTGTGCCGCGCCGCTTCTTTGCCGCACTTCAGCATCGCCTGTGATTGGCAGCTAACAGCCTAAGCACGGAGACTCAGGGGACTGTGTGGTTGGGCTACCATGCTTCATTTGCTCCGGGGCGAACAGCCACGCCTCCTCCTGCGTTATCTAGCCCATGTGACTGGGGCCTAAGACACTCTGGTATCTGATAGAGCCTGAGGCTGGAGTCCAGAGCAGATGTTGATGGGCTTTTTGTTTGTGTGTGTTGGTGACAGAGCTAGCCATGCTTTGGCAAGTCAGGGCAAAAGTGGGAAGAGACCCAGACTTGCCCTTTGCTACTCTGGCAACTAACACAGAAACAAACAAAACATCTAAATAAAGGAAGTGACTAGATATATCAGTATATTTAAATTCTTAATTCTAAAATAATTCCTTGTGGGGGTGCAAGTCTTAATTATAGATTCAGATTTTCCGCCTGTAAGAATTTATTAATAGTTACTACAACCAGTATTGCCTCATATGGGAGGGAGGGGGAATTTTCTCCTGCATCGGATTGGTTATGAAGGATTTCGTCAGTTGCTCTCTTCCATAGATCAGTTTCTGACAGGAAAAACTGAACTGTATAACAAACAATTGAATTTGTTGAAAAATGGGTTTCCCCCATCCCTGCTATTTCGGAATGAAATATCCTTGACATTTATATATAACCCCCCCCCCCAAATAAATCTGTTGTTATCTTGCACAGCTGTTGAACATTTAAGGCTTTTAAAAGTTTCCACTTCTCTACAATAAAAGTAAAACAATTTAAAAAATTAAAAACTCAAGGCTTCTTCTAGTTAATTGACAAGCCTGGACAGAGGAAGGGAATGAATACTGGAACACAGCTCATATATGGGGCCAATGGCAAGCATGGGTCTTTTGAATTGTTCACAGTGCCTGAAAGTATTCATGTCAGGCATTTAAAGGTAAGATAGACAGCCTGATTGGTCTAGTGTTAACAAAGTCCTTTCAGAAGTTGTTGTGTAGTGGGTTCGACGCATTAAGGAGTCAGGAAACAGCGTGATAAACAACAGAACAGAGAATACTGGCCGCTGGCCAACTATATACAGTCCCCGTAGACCACCCCCCTAGTTCCCATTGAATTTCCCACCAAGGTTCCTATTGATGCCCTGCTTGGGGTTTCCAGATCCTAGTCTCTATTGTCTCTTGAGCTCCAAGTTCTGGTAAATGTCGCTGTCGTCTGGTGGTGGTCAGTGGACATAACAGAAGTCTAAGTGTAGGAAAGAATTAGGGGGAGAGGAAAAGAGATCATGGTGGCACAACCTTGCATCTGACCCACATGCATTTGTTGTGTGTTGAAGAAAATAGCCATTCTTTGGGGAACAGAGAACCTTACTACAACTTTAAGCTCCTTAGAGAACAGTGGGATAAAAATGCAATAGCTAGACAGACATATATGTTTGTTCAGAGATCCTTTGTACGCATATATGCATCCAGTACATTCCAATGGCCACGTACAGAGAGCCAAGCTTGCCAGCCAGAATCCTGTTCCCCCACTACTCTACACATATTTATTCCTTGCCTTAGAACATCTAAAGATGGCTAAGGATTTTGCTTGTATGGCCAGTGTAGGTGGGGATGGAGAAATGATACCAGACTAATAGTTTTTGAAACTCTTGAGAAAAGTGTTTTCTAATAGAAAGCTTCCTTTCAAAATTGCCTCTTCCAGACAGGTTTCTTAGAAAAATTTCCTTTTCTAACCATTCATTTCCTCTCTCAGAAGCATCCGAGGACAGCATAGGCAACCAGAGAAGTGACATAATGCAAGTTTGTCATTAGAAGCTGCATTTGAAATCTTCTCCTCAAAACAAACCTCTTGTGGGAAAATATCATTTTTCTAACCACAAAACACCACTTCCTTTGATGAGCATATGCATGAGAGAAATTGTTGTTGTTCAGTCACACAGTCGAGTCCGACTCTTCGCGACCCCATGGACCAGATCATGCCAGGCCCTCCTGTCTTCTGCTGTCCTCTGAAGTTTGCCATGAGAGAAATGATGTGATGCAATTGCTTACTGGGACTTTGAAGGGCTATTTGTGTGTGTGTGTGTGTGTGTGTAAATCAATTTTCTGAAATCATCTCTTCAAAATAAAAATCCTTCTACAAAAAAACAAATCTGTAAACATCCTTGGACATACAGAGAAATCTACCTCATATAATCTGAATGAAGAAGAAGAAGATGATATCAAGTCACCACTGACTCATAGTGACCAAAGGGTGTGCCTGGCAAGAGAGGAACAGAGGTGCTGTGTCATTGCCTTTCCTTGCCTAGCAATCCAGTCTTTCATCTCCCATCCAAGCACTGACCGTGGCTGACCTCACTTAGCCCCTAAGCTCAGCGTAAGTGAAGCCAGGCTATCCAGGCTGCCCATACCATTTGAAGACAATGGCAAAACTTCTGTTTAGCTTGCTAATGCTCCGTATTAGGGAAAAGTGGAGGACATTTGGTACACATTTGTCACAAAAGTTTTGTGGCAATAGTTATAAAAGTGAGATTTTTTTTAAAAAAAATCCAAATATTGGAAATGTTGCAAATACAATTTTTTGGAAAATGGAAAAACATGCAGCTTCATACTAAATGGCACTGAAGAACCTTTGAATTTGTAGGAAGACAGATTACCATTTAATAACTCTCCTTTCAGAGTTTGATAAGAGGACTACAGAAACAGTGAGAAAATCTCATGGGTGCTAAAAGTCCTGAAACTATCCTGACTGACTGGGTTCAGAGGACTGATCTAATTCTTATAGTAGGCTTATAGATATTCCAGCTAACTTTTAAAATGTACTAGTTCCAGGGCTATTTTTGTTCAGAAACACACAGGAACCACTGGCTCCAGAGTTGGCCACACCCAGCAGGGACTCATTAGCATAATAGGCCACACCCAACAGCAGAAACTCATTAGGATTGGCTACATTATGGGGTGTGTGGCCTAACATGCAAAGGAATTCCTGCTACAAAAAGAAGCCCTAGGTTTTGACAACAAACAAGGTAAACAGAATAAGAAGCAAAAGATGGGTGGGGCTGGATGACCACACTTCTGGTAATACAGGAGTGTGGCCTAATATGCTAATGAGCTGTGCTGTCAGGGATGTGGCCTATTATGCTAATGAATTCCTGCTGGGCTTTTTCTACAAAAAATGCCCTGACTAGTTCCATCCTTTTATATAAACCTTTGATTTTTAAATTATGGTTACTTACTTGCTGTATGTTACTGAATATTTGTATTAGGCTTAGCCTGAGTACAAGTCATTGTGCTTTGTGAACTATTTATTGAGAATAAAAACTACATACGAAAAACAATCTGTTTCTCTAAATCTTGTTTTGGGGGATTGTATTTTTCATATGTGCATGTGTGTGTGTGCAAGTATATGTGCACCTGGAAGTCATGGCGACCTCTGGTGACTGACCCCTCCTGGGGACCTGGAGGATATTCAGAGAGGTGGCTGAATAAAGCCTGCCCCCGCCCTCCCACCTCTGTTATTCCAAGGAGGTCTCCCATCCCAGTACTTGCCAGAGTCGACCTTGCTTAGCTCCCAAGATCTGACAAGATCGGGCTTGCCTAGGCTATCCAAGTCAGGGTTTACCTTTAGGTTTTTGGCATCCCCCCGCCCCCTGCCAAGTGTAGCCCTGTTGATCTGCAGGAGTAAAGCTAGATTTGAGTTCAATAGCACCTTAGAATCCAACAAAACGTTTTGAGGTATGAGCTTTTGAGATTCAAAGCTCCCTTTATCAGATATGCTACTAGATTTGAATCTCTCTTTGATTTCTGAGGAAACTGTAAATGCTCCTTCTCTGTTTTGCATTTGTTGAACCCGCTCCAGACCTTTTCTATATGAAGTTTACTATCCTTCGAAAAAAGCAGCATTTGGAAACAAGGTTTTGATCAAACTGGCTTTTTCGCTCCAGTCTTACCCAATTCCCTTCCTTACCACAGCCTCCAGATGTGGCTTTTTTCTGTGCAGGTCTATCTGTCCCTAGCAGAAATTTTTCTGGGTCAAGAAGTGGACCCTCTCCTCTCTTTTTCACTACTGAAGAAGGCTGCTTGGATCCAACATGAGGTTAGGGTAGCCAGCCTACAGGTGGTGGCTGGAGATCTCCTGGGATTACCACGGATCTCCAGTCAACAGATCAGTTCACCTTAGAGAAAATGGCTGCTTTGGAAGGTGGACTCTATGGTATCATACCCCATTGAAATCCCTCCCCTCCCCAAACCCCACTCTCCTCAGGTTGCACCCCCAAAATCTCCAGGTATTTCACAACCAGGAGCTGACTGTGAGAACCCTATCTGAGGTGTATGTGGAAGTTTAGTACTTATTACAAAACTACATGTCAGGTTTCTCCTTCTTTCTTTGTCTAGATGGCAGCTGGAATTTATCCCACCATTATAATTGTATCTGTGAGTAAACTGACTGGTCCCTGTGTGGCTGATAAAGGCATCAAAACTCCCACAGGCAAGGTTGGGGTCTTTGTGCACTCAGAGAACTCCCCCAAGTAACTGGAAAATTTTGATTTTGCGGTGTCTCCAAAGAAAAAAAAATCTCATTCTTCCCCTCAAGCAATATGAGACTATTCCAGAAGGGATGGAATGTCAGTTAAAGGGTATATAAAGATGGGGGAGAAGAAGTGGGCTAGCTGAAGCTCTTGAGAATACAGAGAATCCTGAAGTGGAAGATTTTTGCTGGAGAGAAAGAAGAATTTCCAGATTGTTTATTCTCCTCTCCAGACACCAGAACAGTTCTTCGCAGGGGCCCATTTTTATCACTAGCTCTCTTTGAGAGTGGGAGAGTCACGGTGAGCATGACAGGATTTCCAAATTGTCCCCACCTAGTTGATTCCTTGTAGGGCTCCAAGTTGATATATAGAAATAGAGAATATATGAAAGGAAATGCCCACCAAATTTGTCAGTTCAGTCTCTGGTACCTTCCTGAATTCCCTCCCCTTTCCTCATTGCAGCTTGTTACTCCAATCAACATCCCAGATGTTTCTCTCCTCCTAACTCATGTTTTCAGCACAACTTCCTACTCAACCCTCCTCTCTCTGGGTGCTGGATCATGAAAATCATGAGTTCAAATCCTTGTTCAGCTATGAAACCCAGTGGCTGACCTACTTTACTGGGTTGTTTTTATGGATAAAATCTACCACATGTACCACTACCACCATAGATAGGGTAAAATAAATAGGCAAAACAGTTATTGTAATGTATCCACTTGAGAACATGGGCTCTGGGCAGCCATGTGCTTGGACTGGTTCCAACCGGTCCACCATGTGGCCAGGCAAAGGGCCTGAGCTTCGCCCCGAAGGACAATGGACTAGTGGATCCTGACTCCCCTCCAATGGAGGAGCAGGAGTTAATACAATCAATGTAAATAGCGAATCACCGGGTGTGTGTGTGTTTGGGGTGTGGGTCACTTGGGGATAAAAGCCGGCCTGCGAGCTGGCTTAGTTGTCTTGTTCTTCAACTAATAAAGTATGTGAGAGCTGAAATCACTCGTCAGTCTCAGTACTTTTCACTGGTGACGAAGGTGGGATGCCGACTCCCTCCATGAACAACGACCACGAGACGAGCACCGCTGACTGCCCCAATGCCGAAAGCACCGAATGCCGCCGCCGAGCTTCGTGTCCGCCTCTTCGGTTCCTGGGCACCGCACCGCTCCCTAGCACCGCTGACCCCGAGAGCAGCCTCGCTTCCAACGCCACCAACTCTACACCAGAACCGTGACCTCCACGGGTGAGCGCAATGGCCGCTAGCAACGAGAGCTTCCCTGCCTTCGACATCTCCCGTCCCGCACACTGGGAGACCTGAATCGAGACGCTGGAGCGTCACTTCGAGATCCATGGCATCACGGATGCGGGTACAAAGAAGGCCTATCTCCTACGCTACTGCGGCATCGAGGCACACCTCCTCCTGAAGGACCTGGTAAACCCCCTCCTGCCGAAAGATGCGGCCGCCACCTACGAGATGCTGGTCAAGGCGTTTACTGACCACTTGGCCCCGAAGCCCACCAAGTTCGCGGAACGAATGGAGTTCTTCGCAAGAACGCAGGGCCCCGACGAAACATCTCCGGACTTCCTGGCCGGACTACGCCGCACAGCCACAAGGTGTGCCTTCCCCAACCTCGCAGATGCCCTCCTAAACCAGTTCTTGGTGGGGCTGAAGGAGGCGAAGCTGCGCCGCAGGCTCATCAGCCGGGACGACCTCACTGTGGAGGCCGCCGTCAAAGAAGCGGCCGCCTACGAGAAGTCCCACGCGGATCGCCGGCCAAAGACGGTCCATCGCCTCCAGGACTCCGGCCCCTCTGATGACTCGAACGATGAGGAGGTCCTACAGGTGAACCGCCAATCATAGCAACACACCCAACGCAACAAGGGACTCCCCGCAACACCAACCCAGCCCAACGCATCTGCCTGTGCCAGCTGTGGCGACGCTCACGAGCGCCGGACCTGCCATTTCCGGGACGCCATCTGCAGGACCTGCAACAAGGCCGGACACCTCGCCCGAGTCTGCCGCTCCAAGGGGAAGCGCCTGGGATCCACTGCTCAGCTGGACGCTGCAAGCCTGCATACCGTGACGACCCAGCGCCGGCAGATGGTATGTAACTTGCCCCCTGAAAGCCCGGACAAGGTGCATGTGACTGTCCAAATAGAGGGGTCCCCCTGCCAAATGGAAATAGACTCGGGGTCCTCTTTCTCTATAATTTCCGCGGAAACCCTCAAAACTCTATGCCCCAAGGGGCGACCCCAACTGCACAAGCCACGGGGTTTGAAACTGACGGACTTTAACAAAAACCCAGTGGCGGTCCGTGGCTGGGGCAAGTTTCAGGTCTGATTTAAAGAGTTCTCGGGCTTGCTGGACCTGCTGGTCGTGGAGGGGCACCTCTCGAGCCTCCTGGGGTTGTCATGGTTTGGGCCTTTGGGACTTCAAATAGCGGGAGTAAACCACCTCGGGACCGCAGACTGGGAGGCGATTTGCCGTGATTTCCCCAAAGTGTTCGATGGGACCCTGGGGAGGTACAATGGGACCCCGATTTTGCTAGATCTGGACCCTAACGTATGACCCATCCGCATAAAGGCACGGCCCCCTCCCATAGCCATGCGGGAAAAAATAGAGGCCGAGCTCGACCGCCTGGTCGCCCAAGGAGTGCTGGGAACCCCCCATTGTAACGCCAATTAAACCGAATGGGGCTATATGCATTTGTGCCGACTACAAATGCACCATAAATAAGGCCCTGCAGGACCACACCTATCTGGTCCCGGTAGTGAGCCATGTCCTGGCCTCCCTTACGGGGGCCAAGGTTTTTGGTAAATTAGACTTGGCGCAGGCTTACCAGCAGCTGCCAGTGGACACGGCCGCTGCAGAAGCGCAAACCATCACCACCCACAAGGGGGCCTTCCGGGTCAATAGACTGC
Source organism: Gekko gecko (assembly GCA_029375565.1). Classification (NCBI taxonomy): domain Eukaryota; kingdom Metazoa; phylum Chordata; class Lepidosauria; order Squamata; family Gekkonidae; genus Gekko; species Gekko gecko. Next base: position 27,236,074 of record JAPDNY010000004.1, on the reverse strand, counting down.
AGTTTGGGGTTTCGGTGGCACCTGGGATTTTCCAATCTTTCATGGATTCCCTCCTTAAAGGAATTCCAGGGGTCCAGCCCTTTTTAGATGATGTCATCATCGCGGCACCGGACTCCACCGCCTTCGCCGAACGGCTGCGTCAGGTCCTGCAGAGGTTCAACGATGCCGGCCTCAAGGTGAAGAAGGAGAAATGCCTCCTAGGGGTGCCCCGCATTGAATTTCTGGGTTTCGCAGTCGATGTACTAGGCATCCACCCCACGGACGAAAAAATTAAAGCAATCACACAAGCCCCGGTCCCCACGTCCAAACCGGAACTCCAGGCCTTCCTAGGCCTCTTGAATTTCTACCACGCGTTTCTGCCCCAAAAGGCAACGGTGGCTGAACCCCTCCACCGGCTGCTGGACAAGGAGGCGCCGTGGGCCTGGAAGCCGGAACATGCGGCAGCATTCCAGGCAGTAAAAGACTTGCTGGTCTCCAACAGGGTACTGCACCATTTCTGCGAGGCTCTACCAGTGGTTCTTGCGTGTGATGCGTCGCCCTACGGGGTGGGGGCGGTGTTGGGGCATCGGTTGCCGGATGGCCGGGAGGTTCCGGTCGCCTATTATTCTCGGACCCTGTCATCTGCGGAGCATAACTACGCGCAGATTGACAAGGAGGCACTAGCGATAGTGGCGGGGGTAAAAAAATTCCACCATTATCTCTATGGCCGCCCGTTCGAGATCCTAACGGACCACAAACCTCTCCTGGGCCTCCTTGCGCCCGATAGACAGACACCACAGATGGTCTCACCCAGGGTTCTCCGCTGGTCCATATTCCTGGCGGGGTACTCTTATACCCTCACCCACCACCCGGGGAAGGCCATGGGTCACGCGGACGCACTCAGCCGCCTCCCACTGCCCGCGACGGACCCGGCCCCGGCCCCCGCCCACGTCATCGCCCTCCTAGAATCGCTGCCTGGTCGCCCGGTACACGTCAAGGAGGTGGCCCGTCTCACAGGCCGCGACAAGGTTCTTTGTTGGGTTTTGAACTGGGTGGGGAGGGGATGGCCGACAGCTAGACAAGACCCGGAGTTTGCGCCCTTTGTCACAAGGCGCGATGAGCTGTCGACCTATAAGGGGTGCCTAATGTGGGGAGGTAGGGTGGTCATTCCTAAACCACTACAGCCACGGGTACTGAAGGACCTTCATGAGCATCACCCTGGGATAGTCAGGATGAAGGCTCTGGCGCGGGGGTATGTCTGGTGGCCAGGGTTAGACCGGGATATTGAGGATGTTGTAAAAAGGTGTCAACCCTGCCAGGCCTCCCGACCCGCACCCCCGGTGGCCTCAGACAGGGCCTGGGAATCCTCTCACCGCCCCTGGTCGCTCCTGCACCTCGACTTTGCGGGCCCGTTCCAGGGGCAGCTGTTTTTTATACTTGTAGACGCCTACAGTAAGTGGCTAGAGGTAGAGCCGGTGCCGTCCACCTCCTCCCAGGCGGCCATCCAAGCGATGTGGCGGATTTTCAGCTCGCACGGACTCCCCGACACCCTGGTCACCGACAATGGGACGGCCTTCACGTCCGGGGAGTTCCAGGAGTTCACCCGTCAGCACGGAATTCGCCACATCAGGTTGGCCCCGTTCCACCCCGCCACCAATGGCCAAGCCGAACGCATGGTGAGGACGGCAAAAGAGGCGCTCCGCCGGACCGAAGGAACTGACTGGGACTTCAGGCTGGCGCACTTCCTGTTTGGCCAGAGAACTATGCCCTGGCGGAACTACTGATGGGCCGACGCCTCACCACCAGGCTAGACCGGTTACATCCCGATCGAGCGCCAGAGCAGGAGCCCTCCACGGAAACTCCAGCGGCAGCACGAGGGTTTTTCCCGGAGGACCCGGTGTACACACGGAACTACGCAAAACAGCCCCCGTGGATTCCCGCCCAAGTAGTATGGGTCCGAGGCCCCCGGTCTTATGAAGTCTCGGGTGAAGACGGCCAGATCCTGCATCGCCACATAGATCAGCTATGCCGCCGGGTGCTACCCCTGGAGCCGGATGAGGGGGAGGAGTGGAACGAGCCAGCTCAACCAGATGCGGGGGCGGACGCACCAGAGGAAATCCCGCTGGACTTCAACTCCGGACAGCCCGCAACCGCAAATGACACACTGGGCGAGATGGTGAGCCCAGTCCCTCCAACACCAGAGCGGCCACCGGTACCCACGGCCGCCCAAGAGGCCGTCAGTTCCCCCATGCCAGAGCCCCGCCGCTCCACGCGAGAGCGGCGCCCCCCAGCTATTTGAAAGACTATGTGTGCGGGTGTTTATCGGACCAAGGGGGAGGGGTGTAATGTATCCACTTGAGAACATGGGCTCCGGGCAGCCATGTGCTTGGACTGGTTCCAACCGGTCCACCATGTGGCCAGGCGAAGGGCCTGAGCTTCGCCCCAAAGGACAATGGACTAGTGGATCCTGACTCCCCTTCAATGGAGGAGCAGGAGTTAATACAATCAATGTAAATAGCGAATCACCGGGTGTGTGTGTGTTTGGGGTGTGGGTCACTTGGGGATAAAAGCCAGCCTGCGAGCCGGCTTAGTTGTCTTGTTCTTCAACTAATAAAGTATGTGAGAGCTGAAATCACTGGTCAGTCTCAGTACTTTTCAGTTATACTTCAGAAAAATCTGGGAGCAGCTGGTCTCAACAAATGAGTCCTTGGCCCAGGGGTCTTGGGGGGGAGGGGAGCACACCAGAGCACAGCTCCGGGAGCTCAAGAGCCAAGCCCCGCCCCCAGCCGGCCTCCCGGGGAGTCTTTCAGGCAGCCGAATGTCAATTTCAGCTCCATTAGATCCTATGGGCCATTGAAGTCAATGGTGAAAACATTGGGTATATTCTGGGGGCTGGAGGGGAAGGAGTTTGAGGGAGAGGCTCCAAAATCACAGGGTAGCTGATAGAGTCTCTCCCCAAGATACCCACCAAGTTTCAAGAACATTGGATCAGGGGTCCAATTCTATGGGCCCCCAAACAGGTTGCCCCTATTCCCTCCATTGTTCTCTGTAGTGGGAAAAAAGTAACTTTTTTTCTCACCATAGAGAACAATGGAGGGGATAGGGGCAACCTGTTTGGGGGCCCATAAAATTGGACCCCTGGTCTAATGTACTTGAAACTTGGTGGGTATCTTGGGGAGAGGCTCCATCAGCTACCCTGTGAGTTTGGAGCCTCTCCCTCAAACTCCTTCCCCTCCAGCCCCCAGAATATACCATTGACTTCAATGGCCCATAGGATATAATGGGGCCAAATTACCGCCGAATTTCTTTCATTCCCTCCTTTCCTTCTCTCCTTTTCCTCTTTCCCTCCTTCTTCCCTTCTCTATTTCTTTCCCACCTTCTCTTCTCTTTTTTCCTCCTTTCCCTGTTTCCCTCCTTCTTCCCTCTCTTTCTTTCCCTCCCCTTTCCTTCTCTTTCTTTCCCTCTTTCCTTCCTTCTTTCCTTCTCTCTACTCTCTCTCTTCCCTTCCCTCTTTCCTCCTTCTGTGGCCCAACTCTCATGAGAAGGAGTTTAAACTTTAAACCCCTTCTCTCTTAGCTCCTCCACCCAGACCAGCTGGGGAAGGGAAGGGGAGGCTTTTGAAGATGCCTCCCCCCTTTTACTTCCCCTTCTGACATCACTTTCTGGTGATGTCAGGGGGCATGGCATATGCTAATAGCCTAATAGCTCATTAGCATGCCATATGCTAATGAGCTCCTGCAGCTGTTTTTCTATGAAAAGACCCCTGCCTTGGCCTTTGGTGGTCCCATAATATTGATAGCTAAAGGTAGTGGGGGATCTATCAGACACAATTCAGTCAAAATTATACTTAAATCTCTCTCTCTCTCTCTCTCTCTCTCTCTCTCTCTCTCTCTCTCTCTCTCTCTCTCTCTCTCTCTCTCTCTCTCTCTGGTCCTTTCCACACTAGACCTTAAATCCTGGTTTAACCCTGTCCCCAAACTTACATTCTACACTATACATGGGTTCACCCCTGTAATTATCTTGGGGTATTTTTACATTCTACACTACAGTCAAATTCACCCCATAATTATTTCGGGGTATTTTTACATTCTACACTACAGTCAAATTCACCCCTGTAATTATCTCGGGGTATTTTTACATTCTACACTACAGTTGGGTTCACCCCTGTAATTATCTTGGGGTATTTTTTGTTTCCATATTACATTGAGGTCACCCTGGTTTTGCCCCACACTTGTCCCAGGATAAATGGATGCTATTATAACCAGGGATGAATGCAAGGTATTGTGTCATGAGTTGAACTCTGATAAAACCAGGGATGAGATCCAAGTGTGGAAAGGACCTCTCTCTCTCTCCTACCCCCCACTGAAAGCAATAGGATGTAAGATTGCTTCTGTTGGATTGTGCTTGAAGTGTTTTGTGGTTTATTATTTCCCCCCCCAAGTACTAACTACGTTAACGTTATGCAGATAAAAAGATGGGAAGGAAAAAAGAAGCTTGACCGGGTACAACACACCCATCTAAAAGAACAGATGTACCAACACACTGGGACATTCTATCATCACAGGAAGCACCGCTTGCCATAACATGCAAAGGGATTGTAGCAGTTTGCCAGCCAGGATTAGGAAGATCTTGGCATAAACTGTGTTGCTACCCTCTGAATCTCAAATTCCTGGCATTTGCAGCATGGGCTTCTTGTGAGGATTCTGATCTGCCTCCTTGGAGCCCACCATCTTCAGCAGTTTGAGAGCAGATCCCCAGCACACAAGTCAATTTTTTTTATTGCACTTATTTTTAAAGGAAGTGAATATGCTACGCAGGGCATTCTTGATTAGTAGTACTAGAATGGGAGACCACTGAGAAAGTCTAAGGGTGCTACACAGAGGCAGGCACTAACACACCAATTCATCTTGAAAGCCCTATGGGGTTGCCATAGCTGCAACTTGATTGCACTTTCCACCATCACCATGTGACAATGTCATAGCTTCCTGGGTCAGCATAGCCCTCTGAATGTCCGAGAACATCACAATAGGATCCTTTTTGTCACTGTGTATTTCAGCAAAGGGGAGGAAAGGCAGCATGTTATAGCCCAATATCGTCAGGTCTTGGAAGCTAAGCAGGGTTAGTACTTAGATGGGAGACCACCCAGGAAGACTCTACAGAGGAAGGCAATGGCAAGTCACCTCTGCTTTTCACTTGCCTTGAAAGCCCCTTGCTGGGGTTGCCATAAATTGACTGTGACTTGACAGTATTTTGCAGACACGTTTCAGCAAAACCACACATAGAAACATTCTTGGTGCAATTATACATACAGTCAATGCCCAGCAATTTTAGATGTTTTATAAAATATTGAAGAAATACAGAAGTGATTTGAAAGCTACAAGAAGCCACGTATGCTCCCACTCTAATTAATTCTACAAATTCTTGTTAAAACAGTAGGTCAGAATATAGCTGAGAGCAAACCTACAGAACACTGGAGAAATGGAATAAGAAATCTGCTGTTCCTTAATTCCACCCTGCCTGACATATTATAATATTGTTAGGGTACAAATGAGTCACTTAGAACTGTGTACATTTTCAGATTCCTTTAGGGCATTAAAACTGCTGGGAGATCAGGTATAAAAGTGCTTAGCTATCATAAAATTGACTGCCAACTACACTGGTTGGCACTGAACACAATCAAGGTCCTGGTCACATTTCCACAAGACAACACACAGTATGGCTCATAATCACAACAAAGCATCAAACATCATCATAAATGTTAGCAATAGTTTTTTAAAAAAACTTAAAAGATGGAGACTCAGATTTAAAACCAGACATAAGATTCGAATGAAATTTTTGTGCAGGAAATCGAAAGCCTTAAATATCTGATACCCATCTATCTTAAAGGTGCTCCTTGATTAACTGGCCCCCTCCATAATAACTAAAATCCAAAATCATTACACTAGAATCCAAAATCATTACACGTTAGCGTTTCCTCTCCAACTGAAAAAAAAGAAGATTCTAATTAAAGTCCTTCTGGAATTAAAAAGGAGTCTTCATTTCACATCAGAAGGCCTGCAGTGAGAAGGCCAAGCATAACTCCTAGAGGAGTGAGATCCAAAGTCTAAGGAAAGCCTTTGCATGGATCCCCACCAAATGTATCTTAGGGAATATGAGTACCTCTTTGAATGATCTCAGAGAAGATCATTCAAGGAAAACACAGAATTCCATGTTCAGGGCACTCTAATCAGCTGTTCTTTGCTCCTATACAACAGATTGGAGGAGTGGAAAAAACAGCTGGCTTGGCCTTTAAGGAGTCTGAAAGGTGCGTAGCTATCAAGAAGAGGACATTTTCGTGATGGTAACACCATTTATGGTTCTCCACCCCATATCTGTGCACATGATGCTCCATTAGCACTTAGGCATCAGGTCAGGTGTCTTTCAGCCAGAAACCTAGTGATAGTTGATTTTAATGTATATCATGTTGCTTATGTTTTTCATTTATGCAGATCCTGGCTATATGTTTTGCTTTGGCTTCAAGTCTTTTATTATTTTACTGAACAAATTTTTAGGGTTGTGAGCCACTTTGGTGGGTCCTTTTATCAAAAGACAGACGAAAACAATTTCAGATAAGAAAATAATAAAATGACCAATGTGTTGCTTATCCTTTTCTTTAAATGTTTTATACTGATCTTCTGTTGGTTTTCCTCCTATGCACTTGTGTGAACAGATATGGAGTAATAACTCTGTCTTAACACCATCTTGAATTCCTCAGTTATTCCCCAGTTCTCTTCAATCATGACTACTTGAGGAGGAGAGGAGATTGGATTTATACCTCAACCTTCACTTGGAATCTCAGAGCAGCTTACAAACTCCTTTCCCTTCCTCTCCGCACAACAGACACCCTGCGAGGTAGGTGGGGCTGAGATAGCTCTTTCCAGAACTGTCCTTGAGAGAACAGCTCTGACAGAATTATGGCTTGCCCAAGGTCATTCAGCAGCTGCAAGTGGAGGAATGGGGAATCAAACCCGGTTCTCCCAGATTAGAGTCCATGCACTTAACCACTGCACCGAACTTGTCAGGAGACCTTGCCCAGTTGGAGTTAGAGGTGGGGATTTGGGTACTATGACTATCTGTTTTTTTTATATTTTAGATGGGTTCTGCTCAATATGTTTCTTTCTCAGCTAGGGTCCTCACAGGTCTGCCTGCCTGCATAATAATGGCTAGTGATATCCGAGTCTACCTTTTAACTGGACTGTGACTGAAGGCTTTGGTATTGTAATGTACAGTATGAAGGGTTTAGCCAATCCAGTTCAGAGACAAGTAGCAACTAAGTAAGAAAGACCCAGAGATCCTCCTTTTTCAGGCAACGTATCAACCTAAACCATCACTTACACTTTTAAAAAACATCACTGGTTCAAGTGAGCTATAACAGGCACCCGGTTCTACAAAAGAACAGGGTGTTGGGATTATTTTTATGGTCTCCTACTTCACTTGTAAGGTTATCTTGCTGATAGTATAGGAAGATGTCAAAGGGACTTGCAGTCAAAGGGACCCACAGTACCATCCTAAACAACATTACAGCATTCTAAGCATGATAAAGGTAAAGGTTCCCCTGCTCGAAAGCCAGTCGAATCCGACTCTAGGGCTGCGGTGCTCATCTCCGTTTCAAAGCCGAAGAGCCAGCGCTGTCCGAAGACGTTTCTGTGGTCATGTGGCCGGCATGACTAAACACCAAGGCGCACAGAACGCTGTTACCTTCCCACCGAAGTGGTACCTATTTATCTACTTGCAATTTCTTGCTTTCGAACTGCTAGGTTGGCAGGAGCTGGAACTAGAGACAGGAGCTCACTCCGTCTTGCGGCACCCGGGTCTTGAACTGCTGAACTACCGACCTTCCACAGCCTGCAGTTCAGCGTCTTAACCACTTGAGCCACCGCAGCTCCACTCTAAGCATGATAACCTAACCTTAATGCTGTTATGACGTTGGGCCCACTCCCCATTGGTGTCCAGAGAAAGAGGGCAGGCTAACAATGTAGTCATTGGAGATGGCTCTTCCTCTTCATTAGAATTCATTTATTTGCTGCCCAGAGGGATAGCAGGATGACAGGAAAAGGGTAGCTCTGGTGTTAGGAACTCATGATGTTGCTGGTGAACTCATTATGAGCTGGGCCTGAATTTGGCTGGAGTTTGGCCTTGACTCATTATGAGTTTGGGCATGGGTACGTGATCTTTTTAGTTGTGGCATGAAAGAATTCAGAATGGTGCTATCACTGATTTCCCCAGCTGAACACTTATTTTAATAGATTAATATTTGTATTTTTTATTAGTTGCTGTAGATTTCTTGGGTTGTGTGGCGGTGATCTTGGCATTGTAGGACCTGACGTTTCAACAGTAGCTGTGACTATTTTTTTTTTAAAAAAAACCCTCAAAAGATAAGTCTTGTTTATAAAACTGGATTTGTAAAGCCAGATTGTCGTAGCCAATAAACTTATTTACTGAGGTCCCTTAACAATAGATCTATATGGGTACTTAAGTCCCATTGCAATCAATGAAGGCTTAGCTCTATCATTCTGGGCATCAGCTTTGAAAGATAAAGGATATAATTAACTCCACCCCCTCCAATTGCCATTTTATCAGAGAGTTGGTTCAAATGAGACTCATAAGAACATGAGAGAAGTCATGCTGGATCAGGCCAACGGCCCATCCAATCCAACACTCTGTGTCACACAGTGGCCAGAACCCAGGTGTCATCAGCGAGGCCAGAACTCCAGAAAATCTCCCACTGTGGACCCCCAAACAGGAAGAATGCAGAGCATCACTGCCCCAGACATAGCGTTCCAGCTATACCTTGTGGCTAATAGTCACTCATGGACCTCTGCCCCATATGTTTATCCAATCCCCTCTTGAAGCTGTTTGTACTTGTAGCTGCCACTACTCCCTGCAGCAGTGAACTCCACATGTTAATTAGTCTTTGGGTGAAGAAGTACTTCCATTTATCTTTTCTAAACCTACTGCTCCTCAGTTTCATTGAGTGCCCACAAGTTCTTGTATTGTGAGAAAGGGAGAAAAATACTTATTTCTCTACCTTCTCTGTCCCATGCATAATTTTGTAAACCACTATCATGTCACCCCTCAGTCGTCATTTCTCCAACCTAAAGAACCCTCTTTAAACTTTCTTCATAGGGAAGGTGTCCAATTCCCTTAATCATTTTAGTTGCCCTTTTTGTACCTTTTTCCAGGGCTATATCTTGTTTGAGCTGTGGTGACCAGAATGGCACAGAGTATTCCAAATGAGGCTGCACTGTAGATTTATACAGGGACATTATGATATTGTTTTCAGTTCCCTTCCTAATAACGCCCAACATAGCATTTGCCTTTTTTATTGTCACTGAGTCAACATTTTCAGTGAGTTATCTACCATGACTCCAAGATCTCTCTCCTGGTCAGTTACCTCCAGCTTGGACCCCATCAACGTGTATTTATAGAGGGGATTTTTGGCTCCAATATGCATTACTTTACACTTCCCCATACTGAACTTCATTTGCCATGTTAACACCCACTTGTCCAGCCGTGACATATTCCTCTGGAGCGCTTCACAGTCCTCCCTGGTTTTCACCACCCTGAACAACTTGGTGGCATCTGCAAACTTAGCCACTTCACTGATTACTCCTAACTCTAAATCATTAATGAATATATTAAAAAAGCACCGGACCTAGTACTGAGTTCTGTGGTTTACTGTGAAAACTGCCCATTTATACCCACTCTCTGTTTCCTGTTAATTAACCAGTTTTAATCAATCTTAGTTTCCTTTGGGAAATGACCTGGAACTATTCAAGAGCTGGAGACAACATGACATGATGTGTCTAAAAGATATTTCTTCCAAAAAAGGAATTCTAGAGAAATCCATACTTGAAGGAAAGCTAGGTCATCCTATTCCATGGTCTCTATACATGTGTGTACCCATCATCAATTGTCTTCTCTTTTCACAAAACTGCTGACTGAACTGGAATTTATTCTACAAAACTATGAAACCTGGAACAGGGGTTTAATTTCTGCTCTTTATGCTTTACTCGTGAAGGATCACCGCCCCAAACCCCTCCCTTAGCAACTTGCATGGCAGAAGGATTGCAAAGCCCCTCTCACTGAGGAGATCTGGACTGATCTCTGGAATTCTTATATTAATTCTTATATTAAATCATCAATCATATCAGTCCATTTACAGACATTCAAACTCATGATATGCTGGTATGCCACACTACACAAACTTTCCTTCATTTCCCCTTCGTAATCACCGTATTGCTGGAAGGGCTGTCAACAAATTGGTACATTCACTCACTGTCGTGGGAATGTGCAAAACTTCAGGGTTTCTGGACTGCAATTCTTTCTCACATTAAATCTATCACTAGGATAGAAGTCCCCTCCACTCCTGAAACTCTCTTTCTTGATCAGTGGCCAAAAGGTCCTCCACTCGGTCATTCCAAGACTATGATGGATATTCTGTTAGTTGCCGCTAAAACTGCAATTGCCTCCTCTTGAAAAGGTAGTAAACTACCCACAGTCATGGTATGGTTTTGCAAATGATGGGATCACTTTCTCATGGATCTTGTTGAAGACAGAATAAATGCAAACCTTAGTCAGCCAAGACGCTCTGTTTTTGAAGTTAAGTGGTCCCCTATTTTAGACTTCCTGTTTCAACATCAGTTTATCTCTCGTAAATGGTCACAACTACATCAGCGGGTTTGAGATCAGATAATTTACTCAGATAATTCCTTGCTAAGATATGTCATCGCCTCCTTCTTACTACGGTGACTTGAGGCTATGGATATGGTTTACAATTCTGTTTTCCCCCCCTTTGTAATGTTTTTTTTCCCCTTTCTCTCTCACTATTAATAACTTTACTGTTCCAAAGTATTCTTGGTGTACTGTTTATGCATGAAGCTGGTTATAAATGTATTTGTTTATCACTGATTAAAAAATCAACGAATGTTTAGTTCTTATCCCATGACTGCTGAGTTTACTCAGGAGCCTTTGATGAGGAACTCTATCAAAAGTTTTCTGGAAGTTTAGGTGTACAACATCTATTGGGTCACCCTTGTTCACATGATTCTTCACCCTCTCAAGGAACCCTAAAAGATTAGTGAGACAAGATCTTCCCTTACAGAATCCATGGTGATTCTTCCTCAATAATTTTTGTTTATCAATGTGCCTACTAATACTATCTTTAATAACAGATCCCACCAATTTACCTGGTATCGACATTAGACTGACCAGCCTGTAATTTCCCGGATCTCCTTTGGGGGCTACATTAGCTACCTTCTAGTCCTTGGAAATGGAGGCAGATTTTAGTGATAGATTGCATTTTTTTGTCAGGAGATCCACAAGTTCACATTTGAGTTCTTTCAGAACTCTTGGACGTATGCCATCTGGGTATACTCATTTTGTCACCTTCATGGGTATAAAGGCTAATCCCAGATTTTAACAAAAACAAATATCCTTAACCAAAGTGAGAAACCAATGGAAGAATAGAAAGAATTAGCTAACAGTGAAAGAAGTATCTTCAGAGCTCCAGATAAATATGCAGATTATATGGGCTCCATTTGCACAGACACTTACAAGCAAGATATGCAGTAATTTGTTGTTTTGCAATAATGGGGAAAGGGGAGATACATAAACTACATATTACATTCCCTGCAGATCCAGTTCCTCTGTACCAGATCCTGGTGAGAATGAGGTATAAATATTGATGATGGGTAAATTGTATGAGTGAGGAAATGTAGATGGTGGAAAGCTTCAGTTCAGAATTGCTAACCTTTTCTTTAATGAGACCTACTTTAGAGAAAAAGATCCTGAGATATTTCCCTCCCCCCCACTTGCTTGCTTGCCAATTTTTGTTCCATCCAAGAATCAGAAGACTACCCAGGAAGAGCACCAGAACTGAAACTATGAGCTGAGCAGCGGGGAGAAAAACCCAATGAAATGTATGCTTTAAAAAAGAAAAAGCCCTAGTGCAACAGCCAATGAGCTACTGCTACTTCACAAGCTGCCTGTTGGAGACCTCTGGGTTAGGTAAGCAAACAGACAAGCCATATGTAAGGTGGAACTAGCAGAAGTCAGAGGACTGCTTGGGCCATGTGACAACTCTCAGAAAATAAATGGTGGGATGGGGACGTCAGCTTCTTAAGAGACTCTATGTACTTTTTTGATGACCTGACATGAAGCTGCCTCATACTAAATCAGATTCTTGGTCCATCAAAGTCAGTATTGTCTACTCAGACTAGCAGTGGCACCCAGGGTCTCAAGCAGAGGTAAGAACATAAGAAGACCCTGCTGGATCAGAGCAGTAGTTGATCTAGTCCAGCATACTATCTCACATAGTGGCCAAACAGTTTTTCTGGAGGGCCAACAACATGGCATAGAGGCCAATACCTCCCCCTGATGTTGCCTCCTGGATCTGGGATTCAGAGGTTTACTGCCTTTACTGTGGAAGTTCCCTTTAGTCACCATGACTAGTAGCCACTGACAGACCTATCCTGCATGAATCTGTCTAATCCTCTGTCTATGCCTGGGGCCATCACTGCAACCTCTGGCAGTGAAGTCCACATTTTAATCACTCTCTATGTAAAGCAGTATTTCCTTTTGTCCACCCTGAACTTGCTGCCCATCAGCTTCATTGGATGCCCTCAAGTTTTAGTATTTTGGGAGAAGGAGAAAAGGTTTCCTTTGTCCACTCTCTCCACCCCATGCATAATTTTATAAACCTCTACCATGTCCTCTGCCTTAGTCATCTCTTTTCTAAACTGAAAAGTCCCAGACACCTCAGTCTTTCCCCATAGGGAAAGTCTCCAGTCCCTAATCATCTTGGTTGCCCTCCTCTGTACTTTTTCCAGCTCTGCAATTTTTGAGATACAGTGACCAGGTCTTTCACATCACCTGATTCTTGTACCTGGAGATGCCAGGGATTGAACCTGTGACTCCCTGCATGCCAAGCAGAGGCTCTACCCCTGACACAGCCCCTCACTAAATATTAGTATTGTCACTTTGGCCTGTCCCCAGCCTCTCCCCATGTGGGGACCGAACTGGGAGCCCTGGCCATGCTAGCCCAGTACATTTCCACTAACCCATGCCTCTTTTTTAATAAAAATATATGCACACACAGGAGTCTGTCATTTTGAGCCAGAAAAAGATTTAACAAATTCAGTTGCATTGATTTCAGTGGAGGACATATCCTCTTCTGGGAGTGGACTGAAGGGCTTTGGGTAGTTGGAGAGTCTCAATTTCAAGAAAATGGAATATGACAGAAAATATGCTTTTGCAGTCTCAGGCAGGATATCTGCTGTTTTCCTGCAAACAGGAAATGCCATTTGCATTTTTATATCAGTTGCGTGCTGCTGTGACACCGTCTTTCTCTATGCTTGTTTGAATACTGTTTGGAGAAGATTTTTTTAAAGCAGTGCAGAGGTCCAGTGACAGTGGAGCCGCCCCAAGAGGATGATAAACATATGTGGACATGCAAAAGGATGCTAGCATAGCTGAGGTGTGAAAATGACACCAAATGTGGACAGCTTTTTTGAAGATGGAGTCAAAAGGCTGGGACAATGGTGGGATAGACAAATGCAGATTCAGCCATGGCCCTCAAGGCCATAGTGCCAAGACCTTCATCAAAAGCTCCAAAGAACAAAAGGAAATTATAGTCATCTTAAGGACATGTTTTGCACAGCATTTTTTTAACAGCTGCCCAAACATAGCTTTCTGTTCTGTCAAATACGAAGCACTCAGTTTCCTGCCTCATTACACAACGCAGCCAAATATGAGGCTCAACAGATCTTACTGAAACAGCTGGCTCGAGGAACGGAAAAGGTTTTTGGTTTGTGGATTGTTGTAATGAATACAAACAGCCTCTAGGGGCAAGTTTCTGCTTGGCATGTCTGTTAGGCTTGGCCCTGCGGGGCTCCTGTATATGGGTGACCTTCTGAGGGAGCTGATTAAGAGGCTGACTTTTTAAAAGTCCAAAATCTAACAACAACAACGCTAAATAAAAAGGCTGATAGCATAACAACAACAACAACAATATGATAGCTGAATAAAAAGGCTGATAGCATAATAATAATAATAATAATAATAATAATAATAATAATAATAATAATACCTGTTTTCTTTAAAAAAACTTCTTAAGCTGAAACAAAGCTGATATGTCCTGTTGATCACTATACTACATGGGTCCAGGCTTTCTTTGGAAGGCTTTGAAGAAGGCTGGAGTCAGGCAGCTACTGAGGCTTCAACATTCTGAGAGGAATAACCTCTGACCCATGGAAGGGGCAGCACCCACCACCACACAGCCTCAGTCTATCTGAGTGAGTGGCAATGATAATTTGGCCACCTTGGAAGGATTTGGGCCCCTGGGACCCTATGTATCATGCTCCCACCTGCAATGGTCTCCTAATTTGTATGCCACTCAGACTCTTTAGTAAAAGGCAAAAGATACATATGATCTGAAGAGAAGTCAGAGTATATGCCACTCAGACACAAAAACTCTTTTTTTTGTTCTGTGCTTTTGTTCCGTTTCCGGTGAATACACTGAGACTGCCAGGTGAGACTTAGGTAACTGCTGCAGGGTAGGAAAATTCCCAGCTGAGGTTATTCTAGAATGTGCCAGAGAGGCTGCGAAATTTTCATAAGTTTCTTTTCAGCCCTCTGTCATAAAAGTAACACATCGGTCTGAGGTAGTTTCCGAATAATTTCCAGGCTTGGTTCTCTGTGACAAAATCCTTTCCAAACCACACATCTTGTCCATTGAAATTGTCTGGCAGAAGAGCCAAGACGCACAAAATACTCATTAAAACAAGTCTTTGCCATCTGATTCAAATTTGGAAATACCCAAATGCATCAGATCTTGATAGGTGGCTCTATTCCAGTTTGGCATAATGGTTCGGAACACAGATTCTAATCTGGAAGAATCAAGTTTGATTTCCCCACTCCTCCATATGCAGCTGCCAGTGTGACCTTGGCTCAGTCTCAAGTTCTTTCAGAGCCGTTCTCTCATGAACAGTTCTCAAAAGAGCTCTCTCGGCCCCACCTACCTCATAGGGTGTCTGTTGTGGGGAGGGGGAGGAGATTGTAAGCTGCTCTGAGACTCCTTCAGGTAGTGAAGGGTGGGGTATAAATCCAATCTCCTCCTCCTCTTCCTCTTCTTCTTCTCCTTTATTAAATTTAGTAATTCAACTTAAGAACATGAGAGCAGGTGTGTTGGATCAGACCAGTGGTCCCTCTAGTCCAGTGATCTGTTTCACATAGCAGTCAACCAGATGTCCCCAGAAGACCCATAAGGAAGGCATGGGGGTCAAAACCTCTCCATATTGTTGCCCATTAGCACTGATATACAGTGGGTTTAGGGTTGCCAGGCCCCCACTGGGGGCAGGGGGTCCCCTGCTCTGGGCCCCTCACCCCAGCACCAATCAGCTGGCCAGTGGGGGGCTTATAGGCAGGAAAATTAGGCCTAGGCCTGAGTCACCAGCAACACAGCAATGTCACTCCACCAAAGTGTCCCCATGGCACCAGCGTGATGACATCACTTTCAGTGCGCACCAGAAGCGATATTACTGATGATGCAGGCCTAGTCTTTCCTCTGGTAAGTCCCCCCACACCCCTTGCTAGTTACTAGGTTACCTAATGTGGGCTGTTCCCTCTGAACTGGAGGTTTCAGTTGGAGGCATTACTGGGAGTTTCTCCCATGAATTCGTCTAACCCCCTGTGATGGACTTAAAGATCAGGGACCAGCAGAGAATAAAACACAGAACACTGCTGGGTCACATGACAGAGTGAGGAGGGGGGCATTTAGCTCGGAACCCTCAGTGATTGGCAGATAACAGACAAAAGGTTCCGTTGGGAATGGGCAGTTGAGGGAAGCTGCGAAGGAGTTCGGTGTGTGACAGAGAGCTGAGGAGAAGTCTGTCAGCGAACTGAAGGAGTCAGATCTCGGTAGCTCTGTGGAAACAGCCTGTGAACAGTTTATGTAGAGAACTGGGGCTTGAGAGCAATCAGCACTGAGTCTTTGAATATACTGAGGTGAATAAAAGTTTAAGACCTGAATGGTCACAGACACCGTCACTACTCCACAGGGACTTATAATGTGGTTGAGAAAAGGCAAGAGGGTCTGAAGTGAGGAGTCTGAAAAGCTGGTTAGGGGCCAGATTAGGCTCAGAGGGCCAGCCAAAAGTTAACCACTGAAGGAGTGACTGGAGAGTGAGATCTGAGCTGTGTGTTGTGAACTGAAAGAACATCTAGGTACTGAACTGAAAGTAATTAATATACAGCCTAAGTCAACATAAGGGAAAGAGCTAAAGCCTCAAAGGAAACAAACTATCCTCTGTACAACTTCCATCCCCCTGTTGTGTTGTTTGTGAATAAAGCCTGTTCAGTTTTTACGTTAGCCAGCTGTGGTGCCTACCTATTTCATTGCCAATACACTTAGCAGTGGTCCTTGTAAATATCCCTGACCCAGAAGCAAAACAATTACCCTGAAGAGACATTTGAAAATTTGCTTAGAGAACTGGTCAGAAGAAATCAGCAGCAGCTCTGAACAGACGCCACACGCAGACCCTCACAGTATTGTCTATATAGAAGGGGCGTGTGTCATACCCCCCCTTTAAGCCAACGAAACTAGTGCCAACACAACATCTTGTGCCAGTGAGTTCCATGAGTTAATTGCTCTTTGAGTGAAGAAGTCCTGTCTTTTGCCTCTCCTGAATCTGCCACCCATCAACTTCATTGGGAGAGGGAGAAAAAGTTCTATCTATCCACTTCCTGCAAAACATGCACAATTTTAATTGTCAAGTCTACTCTTAATTGTCTTTGCTCTAAACTAAAAAGCTTCAAACATCTTAGTCTTTCCTCATAGGGAAGATATTCCACCCCTTCCAATACAGTATTCCAAATGTGGCTGCCCTACAGATCTATACAAGGACCGAACTATTGTATCGAATGCCATTCCTTATAATCCCTAGTACAGAACTTATCCTTTTCATTGTTATTGCACACAGAGTCACCATTTTCATTGAGTAGCATATGGAGATGCTTTTTTAGAATATTATTCATAACAGTGATGACAGTGTGTAACACTTACCTGCCAGACAATTAATCAGGGCTTGAGCAGCCAAAGGATCAATTTCTTGTAAAGATGAATCTAGTGAACTATCACTCCCTTTCCCCCTTTCCCCCTCCTCCTGAATCTTCTATTTGTTCTGTGGATTTAAATGTTCTGAAGGATGAATGCAGTTTCTACATTATTGTTAAGTATGAGCCTTAACAAGGTAGTGATTTCAACAAGTGATTTCAGCTTTATTAAACAGCAAAGTCTATCAGACAACACACACAAAAACAGTGGAGCACAGCTCCCTTTTAAAATAATCTGGGTTGTCAAAGCCACGCCCATACTTCAGTTAACAACCAATCATAAACTAGGGATAAAGACCAATGAGGTCTGTTCCCTCCATAAAAGTATATACAATTCTTATTGGCTATGTACAAAGGTTTCACAGAAACAACCAATGGGAATGTCGACTGACTCAAGCTTAACATAAGAAAAGATAGGACCGATTCATGAGTCAGAACATAACAATTACCTTTACAGAAACCGTGGTGGATAACAACCAAAGATCAACTTGAAACTGAACCTATTCAGTAAATTCTAATGGGGGCTCCAGCCACTCTGACCAATAGCTACTTTCTAAGGTTTTAAGCAGAGCTCTATCCCACCCTTGACATTTTAACTGGAACTGCCAGAGATTGAACTTTGTCATGTGCTATGGTCTCCAACATAACTAGTATACAAATTCAGAGATTAGTGCTGAGGCTAAAATGTTTACAGTTTAGATTCCTCCACTGGATGGTCACCAAGGGAAGAACTGGGGAGGAAAAGCTAGGATAGTAAACAGGCAGAGATGAGAAAAGTGGTTGAAGGGAAAAGGCTTCAAAGACCACACAGAATGTTTCATGTATGTCCAGGGCAGCTCCCCCTCAATTGGGCCTTGTCCCAAGGGGATATTAACTGGATCTATTGCTGATTTCCCCAATCTGAGGAAAAATCCTGACAAGTAGGCCTGGTGGAATTTCCGGTATTCCTCTATGTAGTTTGTTTCCTCTTTTAAACATTACATGCAATTACCGAACTTGTTTTGATTTAGAAAACAGTCATCAACCACTTAAGAAAACTTGGCCTTATTTGAGAAGACAAATTGCTTAGATGCTTTGTTAGGTGGGATCTGCTGGTCGAGTTACAAATTATGAGCAAACTGGGAGTTCCCAAACTCACATTCTTCTTTTAAGGTAAGCGTGGAGGTAGTGCTTAAATCATTTTCTCTAGTCGGGACCTTAAATCAATAGTAGCAGGAGTAGAAGTAGAAGCAGCAGGATTACTACTACTATTTGGGGTTACCAAACTCAAGGTGGGGCCTGGAGTTCTTCAGGAATTGCAACTGATCTCCAGACTACAGAGATCTGTTCCCCTGGAGGAAATGGTAGCTTCCAATACAAATCCTAGAGTGACATCACTTCCCCACTGAGTTCCCCCTCTCCAGGTGTAGGTGTGTTTTATGTACCATCAAGATAGTTCTAACATATGGCGATCCTATGAACTAATGACCTCCAAAATGTCCTGTCCTTAACAGCTTTGCACAGGTCTTGCAAACTGAGGGCCATGGCTTCCTTTATTGAGTCAATCCATTTCATGTTGGGTCTTCCTCTTCTCCTGTTGCTTTCAAGTTTTCCTAACATTACTGTCTTTCCCACTGAGTGTTGTTTTCTCATAGCATGATGAAAATTTGATAGCTTCATTTTAGCTTCTAGGGAGAGTTCAGGAGGGACCTCCCCAGGTACCACCCTCAAATCTTCAGGAATTTCCCATGCTGGACTTAAAAACTCTACTGCAGAAGCAGCAGCTATTACTACTGCTATGAACTCTGATGTAGCATCTTCAACTCTTCTAAGTACTTCATATCTATTATCTTATTTCAATGGTCTATCTGTCTTTCCTTCAGTGGAACTGACAACTGAAGTATATCCAAGTTTGCATGGTGTGATACTTGTGCTGGAATACCTATCCCATTCATGCTGGGCCCAATTATATGGAGATGAAGTTGGATTTTGAAAACACATGTCTGAGGGTGGTATGCGTCCAAAGCCAATTGCTGCTTGCCTTCATTCAGGACATGGTCACAGATGCACATCAATATATATAGCCTATTGAGAATAATGTCTTGGATGCAGACAACATCTGCCTTTGGTTGTACATTCAGATATACATCTGTTGTACATTTGTGGCTCCTTATCCTGCAGATGCATGCTATATCTGCAAATGGATCTCCTTGCTTGACTCAGGGTGAGGGCAAGTGGAGGAAGGGGAAGCTGGAACATCTCAAGTCTCCAGTTATCTATACTTACCAGAAAAGGTCTCATGGAATCTTTCCTGGGAACTTTAAATCATGTTAAATCCGAATAGTGGGAATCATGCAGTATTGTATTTCCAGGAATCAAAGCTCCTACATAAGGACATACAGAATTTGCTGTCACAGGATGCGGTGATGGCCATAGGAATAAACAGGAACAAAAGGGGATTAGATAGATTCATGGAGGCTAAGTCTATCAATGGCTACTAGCCATGGTGATTGAGGGGAATCTCCACATTCAGAGGCACTAATCCTCTGAATCCCAGAGCCAGGAGGCAACATGAGGGCACAGCTTCAGCCTCTATGCCCTGTTGTGGGCCATCCAGAGGAATTGACTGGCCACTGTGTGAGACAGGATGTAGGATTAGATGGACTATTGGTCTGATCCATCAGAGCTCTTCTTATGTTCTTATGACAGTGTAATTCTAAACAGAGTCACACTCTTCTAAGTCTATTGATGTCAATGATCTTTGAAAGATGTAATCCTGCTTAGGAGTGCATTCCAAGGCACCTGTTTTCCACAGAATTATGAGGTAGATTCAGAGCTCTGTGTTTCAGTTCTACGTAATGTTGCAGATGCTCAATGCTTGTTTGCATTTGCTACTTTTTCCCAGTGCAGGTATGCCAGGAAGAGGATAGACAGCTACATTTGACACAGTTGAAAGGCAACTTTCTCTGGGGGCATTCCTGCAGGAACAGGCCTGTGTTTACTGGCCTCTGTTTGTGCAATGCTGTATAAAACCACAATTAGAATGGCAGCAAACAATTAGGAAATGAGGTTTGTGTGAGTATGGACCCCCTTTTTTGTGCTTTGGAAGTAATTTGTTCACAATTGTACACATATGTATGAATCAAAATATACAATTATCTGGAAGTACATAAAGAACTGGCTGGGGTGTCATTTCTGGGGAACAATCAGGTTGTTGTTCATTGAAGGCTTTGTTCCGTTGAGTTGACTTTTAAAAGCCTAATTGCTGAATGAACTGAATCACCCAGTGTTCTAGGTGAAAATATTATAAAAAGTTTTTTAAAAAAACAAAACCCTCATAACAGGGTTTAATATAAGATGAGTACCAGTTTTGTAGTCTGTAAAATAATAAAAAGAAGGTTTGTCGGATCATGTGCAGAATATATGCTCTGTGCCACAGAGTAACACATCAGGAATCTTAAAGCTGCATAACAGCTCTGGGGCCCTTCCATCAGAAAAGCATTGTCCACTTCCCAGTGTAGTGGCTTCATCCAAACTGGTTTACCTGCTGCTGTTTTTAGCTAGAAAGAAAGAAAGAAAGAAAGAAAGAAAGAAAGAAAGAAAGAAAGAAAGAAAGAAAGAAAGAAAGAAAGAAAGAAAGAAAGAAAGAAAGAAAGAAAGAAAGAAAGAAAGAAAGATGTGAGCTTCAGTCACATACCTTGCCATGTCTTTTACAGTTTGGCCTTGAAAACAGTTTCAAATTGAGTTTTCTGAAGGACATATAGAAGCTTACTATTGCTGAGCACCAGTGACTAAACTTATTCTTAGCACCTATTCTTGCCAGTCCTAGACTTCAGCTGAAATTCTTTCAACATCCAGCATTTCCTTAGAGCTGTCTCATTTTCCAAACCTGTACAAATTCTTTCTCATTCTTTCTATTTATTTTTATTTCAAAAATTTGTTATCTCACTATGTTCTTTTTTGCTCTTATATTCATTGCATTATAGCTGTTCATGATATTTATTCACCCCCAGATGCTATTCTATTGCCAGATCTGCTTGACTTTGATGATTGGAAAACATCGGTGTCAATTTTATATGATGTGTTTTTCCCCTTGACTAGCTCCCCTTACTTCTCTGAACTAGGGATGGGCATGAACTGAATTATGAACTGAAATTCATTCCAAACCAGGCCCGGTTCATATTTCGCAAGCCTCAGTTTGTGCCCATCCCTATACGAACCTCCCACAAGCCTCCACAAGGTTGTTGGAGGTTCTTGGGGTTCATGGTGGGAAGCGGAAGGGAGCAATAGGGATCATTGAAATGGCTTGTATCTAACAGGCTGAAATAGATGCAAGCCATTTTAGCAATCCCTCTTGCTCCCCCTCACTGCTTCAAAGCATTCCCTTTAAATTGCTTTTGCAAACTGTGTGGGAGTGGATTCCAAGTGGCAAATTCACCACTTTCGGGTTTTCAAAAGCTATTTAAAGAGAACGTTCCCTTTAAATGGCTTGTGGAAGATCTTTCCCCCCTTCCATTCTGCTGGCATCGGGGAGCTGCAACCAGCAGAATGGAGGGAGGGAAGATCTTCTCCCCTTCCATTCTGCTGGGCTTGGGGAGCTTGAACCAGTTCACAAAGCAGGGGAGGTTCATGCCAGTTTGTGGTTCATGAGACCTCCATTTTCCTGGTTTGTGCCCATCCCTACTCTGAACCCTACTGCCAAGTGTCAGGAAATGAATGTAACAGATTACATGGAAATTCTCATTAATTTGTTACCTTAACAAATATAATGGCTGAAGCTTATTGGGTTCATTTCCCCCCATTTTTGAAAACAATGCACATCTAACAGCTTCTTTTCCAAGCAATTTCATATCCTTTCCTCATTGTCACTATTCTGTCTCCTTCCATCTATTCTCGTATTTCATGTATGAGAATGAAACCATAACTCTACAATCACAAAATATAGGGTGAAGAATCTAAGACAGGAGTTTTGGAGCAGAAGAATACACTAAATTCATACAAACTCTGCCATTACACTATCCCTTGTTTGGAATGCAATAGCCTTCAATACAACTCACAATTCTTTCAGTGCTTTTAAACAAAATCATACATGGAAGAAAATGTCTGGGAAAAGGGCACTAATTTCCCTGATTTTGAGCATTGCCCAGCATCTCCTGGTAAATGCTAATATTTACTGGCAAATGATGAAAAAAGTGTGGAGTTTGGTCACTGCTGAAAATTCATGTAGTGCAGTCCTAAAGGCATTTTCCAAGGATTAAGCCCTATTGGGGAAGGGAAGGCCACATGACATACATATAGCCTGATTTCATCAGATCTCAGAAGCTTAAGTAGGGCCGGTACTTGAATGGGAGACCACCAAGGAAGAGGAAGGCAATGGCAAACTACTCTTGCTTCTTGCTTGTCTTCCAAGCCCCTTGCTGGTGTCACAATAAGTTGTCTGTGATTTGACAGTACTTTATACACACATAAGCCCTATTGGGTAGTCTTAAGGAGGATCCTGAGTAGACCTGCTCATGATGACATGGCTGGTTGTTCTTAACATATACAAATGAATTTGTAAATACGATCATGGCAATTTTGCTGGCTTTGAGATTTCGTAATAAATGTCAGAATATTCTCAAAATTCCTTCTGCCTTCCTAATAAACTTATCAAGAAAAGTCAACATGTATCACATGGCTGACCTCCTGGATCTGTCAACATTTCTGATTGTTTAAAAAAAATCCCCATAACAGAAACATCTTCAGAATTTGTCCTGCACTGAAAGACTATGATATTAATTGAAACTGTTTTATTTTTTACATAATAATGCTTATGTGTATATAATAAATGTGAGCTGTTTTTAGTAATTGCCAAAAAAACACATAACAACACCATCCTGTGAACACATATACATTGTGCATGCCAATTGATTAAAAATAACAGCTGTAGTAATATGTAGATATTTCAGTTTATATGTTAATCTACCTATTAGTATATAATACATTGAAATAAAAAGATTTTAACAGTCCTAGCCTTATTACATGTCTGGTGGAGTGGGAAAGACTGCTGTAAACTTCACATCATTTCGATCCCACAGTTATTTTTGATAGGAGATAATTTGATTCCTCTTGACAAGCCATAAAAACTGTTTTTAAAAAGTTCTGCTGAAAAAAGAGTGTTTGAGGTAACAGCTAAAATGATGGGGAGGTGGGTTTTTTTGGTTTCTTTTTAGTCCTACCTGTTTGGACACTTCCTTTCCTAGAATACAAAAATATAAACCCCAAGCTTGGTAGGATCCAGTCACTTTATTAGTGATTACCAAATCTGGGATTGGGAAAACTGGGTTCCATTTCATTCATGCTGTGGTTATTTTCTGTGCCTGGCAAGTCAGAGGATGTTATACTGCCATGAGTCATACTCCTGTTTATCTTATAATACAAACACAGAGTATATATATCAGGACATGTGTGGCACATGAACAGAGCAACTGGCAGAACAACTGCAGTGTTTTGAGGCTGGTGAACAGAAGTGAAGGTAAAAATGAAACATTTCTTACTCTTGATCGGGCTCTGTGGAGCACTGTCATGGGCTTTGCCCATCCTCCCACAAACGGAAGAAGTCACAGCAGAGGATGCACAGCTTGCTCAGGTAAGGTGCATTAACAGACGTATTAAGCAGAGGAGGAGCAGACTGATTAGGAATAGTTAGGCAGTCATTAAATGTGTTGTGTTAACTGACCCTAGTGTTATCCAGAGTAAGGGAAGGAAGAGGGTGTTTGGGCTCAAGCTTTGCTCCAGTGTAAGCTGGTAGGCTTTGAGAGCCAGTTTGGTATAGTGGTTAAGTGCACGGACTCTAATCTCGGAGAACTGGGTTTGATTCCCCACTCCTCCACTTGCAGCTGGGCAAGCCAGAGTTCTGTCAGAACTGTTCTCTCAAGGACAGTTCTGGAAAGAACTCTCTCAGCCCCACCTACCTCACTGGGTGTCTGTTGTGGGGAGGGGAAGGGAAAGGAGTCTGTAAGCCTCTCTGAGACTCCAAGTGAAGGGTGGGGTATAAATCCAATCTCCTCCTCCTTCTCCTCCTCTTTCCTCGTAACATATTTTTTTTGCCTTCATTTCCCTCACCTGCACACATGAAACTGCCTTATACTGAATCAGGTTGGTGGTCCATTGTCTACTCTGACCTGCCAGGTTCTCAGGCAGAGGTTTTCCACATTACTTACTACCTCATGCGTTTTACCAGGGATGCTGGGAATTGACCCTGGGGCCTGCCTCATGCCTGCAGAATAGGTGGAGTGATTTTATATAGTTTAGAAATTATTTATTGCCGCTGTTTGTATCCTGTCTTTCAATTATAGTTCAAAGAGGCACACAAACATAGGAATGAGAGTTTTAAACAATTATAAACAACAAAGTC
Organism: Gekko gecko; assembly: GCA_029375565.1. NCBI lineage: Eukaryota > Metazoa > Chordata > Lepidosauria > Squamata > Gekkonidae > Gekko > Gekko gecko. The sequence continues at coordinate 27,211,569 of JAPDNY010000004.1, read as the reverse complement.
AAAATCAGAGAATAGAGTCAAAGTAAGTCATGCTCTGGGGTCAGTTGTGAAATAGTTCAAACTCACCATCTTTCACTTAAAGACACCAATAATAGTGTCTCTGCTCGGCATCTAAAGGCTAGCTAACATGATGCCAAATCCATGTGCTGGGAGAGGCTGATCTGCAAATGTTCTGAAATGAGTAACCTTTCTCATAGCAGGAAAGCAGGGTTTTTTAAATTGCTTGTGAAATGATGCTTAAAGCAATCAAGTGTATCTGTTCTTCCCATCAGAAATACCTCAACAGCTATTACCCTGAGCCGGAAGGAACACCTGTCGTTAGAAACAAACAGGATAAAATTGATGCCAACAAACTACGACAAATGCAGGAATTCTTTGGGCTGAAAGTGACAGGCAAACTAGACGCAAGCGCTTTGGAGGAAATGAAGGCCCCCAGATGTGGGGTTTCTGATACAGCAGGATTCAAAACCTTTCCTCTGTCTCCAAAATGGCCAAAGAAAGACTTAACGTATAGGTAAGAGTTCGATGTACTTTCTTGAGTTTCAGATCCTGCAAGGATTGCTGCAGTACTTCTGGGTTCTTTCAGAAGCTGAAAGCATAGCATAGCATAGCATAGAATAGATCCAAGATACGGAGAAGTAAGGTTGCAGTCTGGGAAACTGTGACGTACCCTTTCTGCAGGGCCGGCTCCAGGTATTTCTGCGCCCTAGGCGGGTGCAGATCCCAACCTCCAAGTTGGGCCTGGAGACCCAAGCATGCCACGCTCCCTCCTCTCCCCCCACAGGGAGGAGGGGGAGGGCGGGCAAGCTGTGCCCCGGCTGGGCGCTCTGCAGCAGCGGCGGCAGCGGCAGGGAGTCCCCGCTGGCCGCTGCCGCCCCCCAGGGAGGAGGGGGAGGGTGACTGGCGCCCTAGGTGGGCGCTTTTCGGCGGCGGCGGCAGCAGGGAGATCCTGCTTGCCGCCGCTGGCCACCTCCTCCTCCTCCCCCTCCCAGGGAGGAGGGGGAGGGTGACACGCCCTAGCCAGTGGTGGCAGCAGCGGGCACCCAGTTAGGGCGGTGGGAGGGACTTTTTGGGGGGATGCGGGGCGCCATTTGGCACCCCTGAGGCCAGCGCGCCCTAGGTGAGCGCCTAGTTCGCCCAATGGGCAATCCGGCCATGCCTTTGTGGGGCATCCAAAGGTTGGAGAGGCAGAAGTGATGTAGCCCTTCACATCACTGGCTAGAGCCAGAGGAGGAAACCAGATAGCCAGGATTTGCCTTGTCAGTGTGTCATTGTTGAACCTTCAGATGACAACATCTTTTTAGAGAAAAATTTGTCCACTTAAACTTGCTGCAAGGGATTGATCCTGATAGGGCCTGCGGCATGCCCAGATCACACGATCTTGTCCCCTACCTGCACCTTCTCAGGTACCAAAATAGAAATGGAAAAGGCATAGGGTGGGGACATTTTTCCTGGTCCCACTGTAAGGCAGGCCCAATAAGGATCAGGCATTCAAGGCATTTTTAAATTACCAAGTTCTTCTCTAAAATGTGGTTGGCCTTCATGGGTCAAACCAGTGGATACTGTAATGTCTAGGTTGGTTCTTACTGCATCCAGAACACTCTCAGCTAGGGGAAAAAATAGCAACCCAGAAAAGAAATATATACATTAGCCATGTATATATACATTAGCCGTGATAAACCTTTATTTCCATTATCTCCTATCTATAGGGCTAGGTAGGAAAGCATATAAGCAAGAAACATAAAAAAGAAGAGGAAATAATGGAAATATACACAGAAATATATTATGTTGAAGTACTGATTATCTTACCATATTTTGATTTGTTACGATACTTTTTCATGTTTTATATTCTCATATTATGCAGTGTGTGTTTAACAAATGTGTTTAACAAATGATGTTTTATGTTTCTCACTCTTCCCTTTGTCCCTTTTCATTTTGAATCCCTTTAAATGGTAAAATTTACATATGTAGATAGATAAATAAACATATTTATAGTTTAAAAAAAGCAATGAGAACTCTTTTTTCATAGACTTGGTGACATCAGTACCAGGTGGGCTGTACGAGATACCAGGATGTTCTGTAGAGCCAGTGTGGTGTAGTGGTTAAGTGCACGAACTCTAATGTGGGAGAACCGGGTTTGATTCCCCACTCCTCCATTTGCACCTGGCTGGATGGCCTTGGGCAAGCCATAGTTCTGATAAGAGCTGTTCTTGAAAAAGAGCAGTTTCTGTCAAGAGCTCCCTCAGCCCCACTTACCTCACAGGGTGTCTGTTGTGGGGAGGGGAAGGGAAAGGACTTTGTAAGCCACTCTGAGACACCTTTGGGTAGTGAAGGGCGGGGTATAAATCCAATCTCTACTTCTTCTTCTTCTCTAATCAAGCCCGGGCTTGAATTTAGCTAAAAGCTCAACCCACAAGGATTTCACTGCAGCTGTGCAGGGGTACCCATGCAACCCAATAGACCTGGCAGGGTGGAAGTGTGAAAACTGCTGCTCTAAGCATAAGCCGCTGGTGAATTCACATCTTTAAGTAATGACTGCGGCTATCTCTTTATAGCTTAGACATGTGATCATGGACATTTCCTGCTTATTACATAAAATGTTTCATTATCAGTGGGAGAGAAGAGGAGAGAAGACAGCAGTTTGGTATCTCTTAAATATATTTGCATGTACTCTAAGTCTTTATAAAAAAAACTCTGGCGGGGCATCAATAGATGCCACTTATGAATACTTACGGGTAAAAAGGGAGTGCCCGAAAGTGTATTTTGCAGTGATGGATAGTGTTGCCCCAGCTGTTTCAACACAGCAAACAATTGATAGCAGGAGAAGAATTATTGTAATCATGAGACCGCGGCTGGAGGTAGGACACACCACCCGTCCTGTAAAACCGGGTATGAGGCAAGTCTCACAGGACTTTGATTTCACTACTCCAGAATCCAAAAACAAGAATAGTTGTGGGACAAAGATGCCAAAATTCAGGTTGATTCTGTCTTACCGTTCTTCTAAGCATCCTCAGGAAGCATATACACGGATTTCCCAATTTTATGCTCACAGAAAACCTGTCAAGCATGTTAGCTGATGTGCTGATAAGTGTCCTGCGAGAATAAAATGGGGAAATCCCTGTATATGCTTCCTGAAGATGCTTAGAATCAGCCTGAATTTTGCCATCTTTGTCCCACAACAATGCTAGTTTTAGGATTCAGATCTTCTTGCATGAAACAAGCTACTTGGAGATACTAGACTGGGCATGGGTTCCAGTTCTCTCTAAAGCTATCGTGCCTTTTAGATCAAATATCCGTTTCCTTTACCATTGTCTATTTTAAAGTCTTCAGAATTACACACCAGACATGCCTCGTGCTGATGTAGAGGAGGCCATCAGGAGAGCTTGGAAAATGTGGAGTGATGTGACCCCCTTGACCTTCACCGAGGGATCAGGAGTCTCTGCAGAGATATTAATCTCATTTGGTGCTGGAGGTAAGTAGATCAGAAAAAAACAAGCATTGGCAGGTTTACTTAATATTTTTGAAGTGGAGAAGTTACAGATTTCCCCCCTTTGACCTTTCAAGTACACAGCAGGATTCCTTTTGACCCTCCCTTTGATGGGCCCAATGGAGATGTGGGTCATGCCTTTTCGCCAGCTCATGGTGGATATGTTCATTTGGATGAAGATGAGGACTGGACAAAGGATGCAAGAGGTACTTCCAAGTCTTTGGTATTTCTACCTTCTGTCTTGCATGCTTTTGTAGTGGCTGTTAAATGGTAAACTCCCTTGACTGCAAAATATTAAGACAGAAACAACACTGAGGCATCCAGGTGTAAAAATACAAATGCATTCCTGGATATTCCCTACACTTTGACAAAAACAACCCTGAAATTGATTTTTTTCAGGCCTGACATATCTGCTGAACTCAATGGACCAATGGTCTCATGCAGGATAAGGCAGCTTCATAGTGTCATTAAAGCCAATGCAAGGACTGCAGTCATTGCTCCGATACAGTTAGTCATATTTATTCTCAGTGAGTTCCCAGCCTAGACTGCCCTCACACAGTGCTTCCAGTAACAAAGGCAGCATACTCTTTTGACATGAAGAGCAAGTAGAGAATTGTGGCCAGTTCTCACACCATCCTGGTGTGGAGATAGAGTTGCCTGCTCTGGTTTGGGAAATACCTGGAGATAGGGGGTGGAGCCTGGGGAGGGTGGGGTTTGGAGAGGGGAGGGAGTTCGGCAGGGCATAATTCCAGAGAACCCACCCTCCAAAGCAGCCATTTCCCCTCAGGGACTCTGTAGTCTGGAGACCAGTTTTAATTCTGGGTGGCCTCCTTGTGTGGCAACTGCCTCCATGATGGTGAATTGGATAAGCCGCTTACCATGGAGTCAGCTGTTTGGAGCAAGATACTGATCTCTATGGCTTGGTCTGACAGATAACCACAGGTTATCCAGAAGGTTTTCCCCATCATTGTCACTTTTTGGACCAAACCACATAGACGGTTTCTTTATAGGAACTCCTACATAGGTCTTCTTTCCCATCAGCAACCCTCCCCCTAGAACAAGGCTGAAGAGAATGATATAGGAATTCCCACATAGGTCTTCTTTCCCATCAGCAGCCCTCTCCCTAGAACAAGGCCGAAGAGAATGATATAGGAATTCCCACATAGGTCTTCTTTCCCATCAGCAACCCTCCCCCTAGAACAAGGCTGAAGAGAATGATTTATCTGTAGCATCCGTTCTATTTGGTTCAGCATGTATATCAAGTGTACTGCAACATTGCTATCATTATCTGTTTCCTTGAAAAAGTCTCCTCGGGGTTCTTTATGGGAATTTTTATGAGAAGAAAAACCCATGCTATGAGTTTTGAGCATTAAAGCTTGCATGCCTTTCTTAACTCAAGGTGTATGGAGATGTTTTCAGACACGGGTCTTATTTAAGCTCTCAAATTCCATTGTTCATGACCGAGGTCTAAGAACAGAGGGAGGAAAGGAAAGGAAAACGAAACTCAAAGTGTGTATCTCTAAATGGCAAAACAGAATACACTTTCACAACCTTACAAAAAGCACGTCTGATATGGTACAGGAGACTAATGTAAAACAAAGTTTGAGTCCAGTGGCACCATTAAGGCCAACAAAGTTTTATTCCTGGTATAAGCTTTCGTGTGCACACACACTACTTTAGACTAAAGTGAGATTTTTCACTGATTGTGCTTTATCTAATCCTTTTTAGGAACCAACCTTTTCCACGTGGCTGCCCATGAGTTTGGCCACGCACTGGGTCTCGACCATTCCAAGATTCCAGAGGCTCTGATGTTTCCAAAATATGTACGTACAGACCCTGCAAAGGTCAGGCTTCACCAGGATGATATTGAAGGCATTCAGTCTCTTTATGGTAAGTGCAGACTCCCATCTAGAAGTGCGGATGGATTCCATCTAAAAACAGATACTGCACTTGATTTTAGCTAAAAGACCAAGAAGCCTTTTGGCTAAGATCAAGTGTAGTGATTCATTGCATTTGAAGGGGTTTCGGAGGGGCCTGATAGGAACATTCTGTTTGTGGTATTAGATGTGGGATGGCCCATTCACACATGCAAGTCATCAACTTAAGCAAGCAATCCCCAGCTGAGGCTCACAGGCATTGAGTGTGCCAGCTTCGTGTGGGAAGCCGGGGAGAGTTTGGCCATTTGGCTGGTGTACTGACCACCCAATGCACCGGCCAATAGCCTGCCATCCCTGGTGGAGGCTGTGTCGGGCTGGGCATTGGAGCACCCTAGACTGATAGTCCTGGGCGACTTCAGTGTCCGTGCTGACGATGAGATTTCCTCACAGGGGGTGGACCTGGTGTCATCCATGGTGGTGTTGGGATTCTCCCAATATGTAATGGCCCCCACTCACCGAGCCAGTCACACTTTTGATTTGATCTTCGTGGCGGGGGTTACAGTGGACTGGATTACTGCAATAGCAGTTCCATAGTCAGACCACCATGCCCTGAAGGCCCAAGTGAATGTGCCACTCCCCTGTTTGAGCAGTGAGCGTATTTTAGCTTGACCGTGGAGCCAAATGGACCCTTTGTGGCTTCATATGGGTCTTTGGGATCCAGTGCCCCCTGGCGGCTCTTTGGATGAGCTAATCAAGGACTGGCATGACCGCCTCTCGACAGCCATTGATGAGATCGCTCCCAGACACCCTCTGCGCCTTTGCACAAGGCTGGCTCCTTGGTATCCCCAGGAGCTAAGGCTAATGAAGCAAACACTTAGACAGCTAGAGAAACAGTGGCGGTGTGTTCATGATGAAGCAACAAGAACATTTTATAGGATGTTTATGAGATCCTATGAGGTGGCAATCAAAGCTTCAGAGAAGGAGTTCTACACAGCCACGATTGCGTCCCCAAGCTCTCGCTCGGCACAATTGTATAAAACAATTTGGTCTCTAACAGTCCTGCCAGAGGGCAGACAAAATACTAGGGAATTGGGTATAGACTGTGAGGCTTTCGCAAGCCACTTTGCAGATAAAGTTTTGTTGCTCCGCCGTGACCTTCCTGCCACAGTTGAGACAGTGAGCAAACTCGAGGCTCCATGCATGTCTTCTGGTCCCATTATGGATTATTTTGATCCATTCAGCCTAGAGGAAGTTGACAGACTGATTTCAATTGTACGCCCAACCACATGCAGTCTTGATCCATGCTCCTCCTGGCTAATTAAAGCTGGCCATGACGGGTTTTGAGGGGCTCTCCAGTATATTGTTAACAAGTCCCTTATTGAGGGGCTGTTCCCGGAGGCTCTCAAGGAAGCGATGGTCTGCCCCTTCTCGAAAAAACCATACTTGGATCTGGCCAAATTGGCTAACTATTGGCTGGTCTCCAATTTGCCCTATTTGGGCAAATTAATAGAGCAGTGGCAAAACGGTTGCAGAGCTTTATGGATGACACTTCCATGCTAGATCCCTTCCAGTCCAGCTTCCACCAAGGCCATGGGACGGAAACAGTTCTGGTCGCCCTCACAGACAGCCTCCGGAGGCATCTGGATCGGAGTGGGACAGCGGTGTTGTTGTTGTTAGACCTGTTGGCGGTGTTTGACATGGTCGATCACCAGTTACTTGCCCACTGCCTCACTGACAGGGGGATCCAGGGGCTGCCTTGAAATGGCTCATCTCCTTTCTCCAAGGTTGGGGATAGAGGGTGGCTATTGGGGAGCAGCTGTCCCAAAGACACCCACTAATCCGTGGAGTGCCACAAGGGTGGTGCTTTCCCAGATGTTATTTAACATCTATGTGCACCCCCTTGCCCAGATTGTCCGGAGGCATGGGCTAGGGTGTCACCAATATGCGGATGACACCCAGCTCTATCTGTTGTTGGGCAGTCAGTCTGACTCCACCCCAGAAGACCTGGACCGGGCATTATAGGATGTGGCTGGATGGCTTAGACTGAGTTGATTGAAATTGAATCCGATGAAGACAGAGGTCTTGTGCCCAAATTGGAGTGGTCCAGGGGTAGGGATCCCACTACCAGCCTTCAATGGGGCACTGTTGGTGCCAGTGCCAAAGGTCAGGAGTTTGGGAGTGCTCCTGGATGCTTCCTTAACGATGGAGGCCCAGGTAGCAGCCACTGCCAAGGCAGCCTTTTACCACCTTTGGCTGATTAGGCAGTTGGTTCCCTTCCTTAGACGCAATGATCTGACTTCGATGATCCATGCAATGGTCACCTTGAGGTTGGACTACTGCAATGCTCTCTACATGGGGTTGCCCTTGGTGCAACTCTGGAAGCTGAAGATGGTGCAGAATGCAGCGGCCAGGCTGCTGATGGGTCTCCCTATGTGGGAGCACATCTGGCCTGTGCTAAAGACACAGCACTGGCTGCCAATAGCATACTGGATTCACTTCAAGGTGCTGGTTTTGACCTTTAAAGCCCTTTATGGTCAGGGACCTGCCTACCTGGGGGACCGCCTTTCCCCGCATGTTCCCCAGAGAGCACTGAGATCAGGATCACAAAATTGCTTGGCCCTCCCTGGTTTGAAGGACGCCAGGCTGACATCGACCAGGACCAGGGCGTTTTCATTGGCAGTTCTGACCTATTGAAATGAGCTCCCTGGCAAGATCAGGGCCCTGTGGGACCTTTTCCAGCAGGCATTTCGATGGGAGCTCCACCTTATCAGCTATGCCCTGTGCCAACCTAGTGCCAGAAGCTACCTAGAATGGTATCCACCGCTGAATGTGTTCATGTATGCACTTTACTATACTGTACTGCCATTGAGATATTAACGGTCTTAAGTTATGTTTTATGTATTTTTACTGTGATCTGTATATGGTCTAACTGGCTTTATGTAAACTGCCCTGAGCCTGCCTCAGCGGGGAGGGCGGGGTAAAAGTTGAAGCAATAAATAATAAAATAAAAAAGTGTGCAATGTGATAACACTAAAGTACTTGAATGGTGGCCATCCTCTGTAGGATGGGAGGGGGGAAATTTTCCTTTAGTACAGAGAAAGATGCCATCTCCTCTAAAGTCAGGATCAGATTTAAGAAAGACAAATAAGCTGTATCTTATTAAAGAATCCAAGTAGAACAGGAAAAAATACAACAAACTGCAGTGTCCCAGCCCTTTACCAGTTGATTAAGTTTAGCCTCCAAAGCCCATTCAGATTTAAAACAAACCAAACACTATAGCTCAGGTACCCTAGGAGGTGGAAGTACTGCAATTGGTGGGGCAGCCATGGAACATACTTCTCTACTGGGCTATTTTTGGGCAGGAACACACAGGAACGGAGTTCTGGCTGGCTCCCCAATTGGCCATGCCCAGCAGGAACTCATTAGCATAACTGGCCATACCCAACAGCAGAAACTCATTAGGATTGGCTACATTAGGGCTGTTTGGCCTAACATGCAAAGGAGTTCCTGCTACCAAAAAATGCCCTGGGTTTTGACAAAAACAAGGTAAACAGAATAAGAAGCAAAAGGTGGGTATGGCTGGATGAGCACACTTCTAGTAACACGGGGGTGTGGACTAATATTCTAATGAGTTTCTGTTTATGGGTGTAGCCTATTATGCTAATGAGTTCATGCTGGGCTTTTCCTACAAAAAAAGCCCTGCTTCTCTACCTGTAAACTGGAAATACTCTTAGGTATGTAATATTTTTTTAAAATAGAAGTGGGTAGCCGTATTGGCCTTTGGTCTACCAACTGGAATCTGTTTTGGGTGTGAAATCTCATCAGTTGAATATGTTTTGGCTCATGGATACCCACTCTGGGAAAATACATTAGGAGGTGTGAGCCCTAGCTCTGTGCCCAGCTTCTGTCTTCCTCTGCAAGAAATTCTGTCCTGCTGCATAGAGAAGAATCAAGGATGCAAACCCATGCTCACTCCTTTTGGAATGAGAGCCAGAACACTTGGTAGGACTTAATAAATATGCATAGAGTTGTGGTGAGACCTTCCCGTTAGCTGTTCCTTCCTTAGTCCAGGGGCTTTTGGGTCCTCCTAGAGCAACTCAGGCCCTGACCTGAATGGCTCAGGATAGGCTGATCTCATCAGATCTTAGAAGCTAAGCAGTGACAGCCCTGGTTAGTATTTGGATGGGAGACAAACAAGGATATCTGGGGTCATGACACAGAAGCAGACAATGGCAAGCCACCTCTAAAAGTCTCTTGCCTTGAAAACCCTGCAGGGTCACCATAAATCAGCTGTGACTTCACAGCACTTTCCACCACCAGAAATTTATGAATTGTGTACAATATAAGGAACAAAATAGTGTATCAGAGCATCACCTAATGTAACTTGGCAGAGCTTCACTTAGATTGACCTACAATATATCTTGGTATGTATCCTCTAACAAGTTCTCCAAGCTGCATCTTTTCAAATGCTGATTATTTTACAGTCGTTCTCTTTGCCTTTTTTTCAAGGACCCTCTGAAGAAGCTGATGGTGATGGTCAGCAATCAGGGTCTGGATCACCAAAAAATGTAACAGAACAGGAAACAGACTTGTGCAACCCTCACATATCTTTTGATGCTGTCACCAGTCTCCGAGGAGAAACACTGTTCTTTAAAGACAGGTAAATAACTCCTGAATATCTCAAGACACTAGTCCTGTGTATTTTTTTTTTTTAAAAAAACACCATAAATCTGTGGGGGCTACAATCTTGAGTTGGAATATTCAAACATCTGCTGGTTTGGCATACTTCCTGTTCACCACTGGCAATCAGGCAGCCAATTAATCGATGGGCTGTTTGGGTGTTCATGGCCAGTTTGTATCTGTTTGTAAGAACAGGCTACTTGCAGCCTCCAGAAACCATTTCCCCACTGATGATAGGTCACTTGGTAGTCAGCTTCTGATTTCCTGCTGGGGGAAATTTTGCTCTGTCCCCATCAAAATGTTGGGGAGGGGGTATCAGGAGTGGACTTCCTGCTGTTCCACTGGAAGTCAGGGTCTTGTGATCTCCCATCCTAGAAACTTTGCTGCACCCCAGGTTTACTTAGATGTGCCAAATGAGGGGGAGAGGGTGATCAGAAACCAAGCTGTGGAGAAAAGGAGGAGACTTCAGGGATGGTCTAGACAATGGGCAATGGGGGCCTTGGCCCTGGGCCCTATGCTGAAAAGGGCTCCAACCACCCATGGTCCCCATCTGAAGAAGAAGAGGAGGAGGAGGCTCTTGCCGCCACTCATGCCCACACTGCATGAGGCAAGGGAGGTCTAGCAGTGGAGTGCCAGTGATTCTGAGAGCCCATTCTCAAGCTCTCAGTTTGGGGTGTGGAGAAAGTAATTGTTTCTTTTGCCTCCCCCCAGCTCTTGTCTTGGGCTGCAGAGAAAAGGAGAGAAACAAACTCTTTCTCCTCTCCATTTTGCAATGAGCAGAACAAAATCATTGCCTCTGATTGCCACCTTCACTGTGTAGCTATTTTTCTGAGCAGGGGGTGGGTCTGAACCAAACTCCCAGCTGATCCCCTGATCAGCTGGGAGTCAGCTGCTGACCAGCAGGCAAGTGCAAACTTGTTCATCAGCTGTTCACATTGCTTGATGCAATCTGATTGGCTTACAGTCTGATCCTGAGTGTCAACCAGGCTATATTTGAATCCCAAACAGGTTTACTGCAAAATCTGGGGGCACCTTAATCTTGAGCAGAGGACTGTGGTGGATGGGGACTGTTTCACTCTTTCTTCTCTGTCCATGTCTCTGCTTGAAATAGTCAGCCCAACTTTGTTTCCACCGGCAAGAGGGACATAATTTTGAGCAAGAACTTCCAGGGGCAAAATGGTTAAGCAGTCCCTTCTCTCACTTCTCTCCTGCTCTAGACTGCATCCTCCCTGGTGATTCTCTCCCCCCTCTATAAAAGAATAATTGGCAGGGAATGCACCCCATTGAGTATCAAATGTAGCTTCAGATATTAGGCAGAAATTGACTCTCAAGTGTTAAGGAAGCTTGGCCCAGTGCAGAACCAATGAGCTCACAGATTTACTTTCCTACCCAAGAGACAAAACCACACTACATTTAATGTATTGTCTATTACATGTCTTTTAAATAGGATCTTTGGCTGGTGTTAGTTGCTTTTAGTGGTCAACTACAGGGCTTTTATTCTATGGAAATGCACCAGAACAGAGTTCTGGAACCTCTTCGACAAAATCCTTTTAGAAATGTTTAAAAGTTCATGAATTTTTAGTATACAGATTGAAAACTTTATTTCCTTCTTGAGAGTTCTGGCACCTCTTTTTTTTAAAGCCCTGGTCAACTATATCCTGGGAACTTTGTGGTGGGTTTCTAAACAAGCCGTCAATTTGAGTTTATAGAACATCAAGCCATTGCATGTAAAAGATTTCATGCAAACACTTTCTTAGCTAGAATTCTGATAACAGTTTGAAGTACAGTTTCTTGTTTCTTTTCCTCCACAGCTTCATGTGGCGGAAGAGTCCTGCACAAACCAACATTGAAAAAAACCATATTTCTGCATTTTGGCCAACTTTGGGTGGTGGAATAGATGCTGCGTATGAAGTTGAAAATAAAGATACATTATTTATTTTCAAAGGTAACTATTTTGGGTATGTTAAGTATCTTTTTTTAACCTGGAGGCACTGAAATTTCTGAAGGTAGGGAGTATGTCCGCAAGAAATTATATTTCTACTGTGGGATTTAATAGGCTGTGCCAGAGATCCTGCATAGGACTTACTCAGTATCACCAAAAATAGTCTAGCTGTTAAGATTTAGGAGAGCAATGATATCACAGTCCCAAAAGCCATGGTCATTGTTAGCAGTTTCAAAATCAGTAGTGGAAAAGAAATGAGGAGGGTATCTGAGAGCCAGTTTGGTGTAGTGGTTAAGAGTGGCAGACTCTAATCTGGAGAACCAGGTTTGATTCCCCACTTCTCCACATGCAGCTGCTGGGTGACCTTGGGTCAATTACAAGTTCTCTCAAGAGCTGTTCTCTCAGAGCTCTCTCAGCCCCACCTACCTCACAGGGTGTCTGTTGTGGGGAGAGGAAGGGAAGGAGATTGTAAGCTGCTCTGAGACTCTGAGTGAAGGGCGGGGTATAAATCCAATCTCCTCCTCGTCCTGTATTTTAATATGGATAAGCTGATTTATGGTGACCCCACAGGGTTTTCAAGGCAACAGACATTCAGAGATGGTTTGCCATTGCCTGCCTCTGCATAGTGACCCTGTTAATTCTTTGATGGTCTCCCATCCAAATACTAGCCAGAGCTGACCCTGCTTAGCTTCCAAGATCTGATGAGATCGAGCTAGTCTGGGCTATCCAGATCAGGACCCAATATGGATTACAGCAGGAATAAAAGAGGGAAAGCATGGAGCTCAACACAGCATTTTAGGGTGTGGCAGGAGGGGGAGACAAGGAGGTCACATTCCACTGACAGAAATCCCTTCTATCAGCAAAAATTTCTGGAGGATCCGAAACCCCTGCCTGTTCAGAATGTGACTCAGTGGACAGACAGAGCCAAGGCTGCTGGCCATTCAGTTCTCTCTCCTTCAAGGAACTCAGGGTGCCATGCACGGTTCTCTCCTCTTCCATTTTATCCTTCCACGATGTAGATCAGGTTGAGAGAACAATTGCCCCAAAGTCATCCAGAGAGCTCCATGGCTAAGCAGGGATTCAAATCCAGGTCTTCTTAGACCTACTCAAACCCTTTGACCATTACGTTACATACAAAGTCAAAACATGGCCCTTATTATCACTAGGGAAAGACATGCAAATAGCTTTTATGTGTACAGTGTTATGAAGGAGCCCTGATCTCTTCCAAAATCCCATTTCCCTCAATAGAGGAAACATCTTATTTACTTTTATTTATTTAATTCATTTGAACCCCACCTTTCACTGCCGTGGAGACCCAAACCAGCTTACAGTGTTCTTCTCAATTCCCTGATGTTTTTCTCCATGTTCTTCGCATGGACTCGAAATTCAGAGATGTCACTGTTTCTAATTAAGATTCATCTGATCTTTTCTATCTTATTAAAAACAACAACAGGAGAACAGTACTGGGCTACCAAAGGCAATGTTATACAGCCAGGATACCCAAAGAGCATCCATGCACTGGGCATCCCCTACGGTTTTAAGAGAGTCGATGCAGCTGTTTATGACAAGAACACAAAGAAAACGTTATTCTTTTCGAGCGACAGGTACTGGAGGTGAGCGGAAATTCTTTGCCTGATGCTGGACAATCCTGGAAGCCTTTTTAATAGTTTGTGTCAGTAATAGAGAAAACTGTTATCAGTCACTAGGTTAAAGCTTTTTTTTACTAGTTCACTACTGAGTCCCTCGTGTAATTCACTGGAAGCAGGGCTCTTTTTGTAGCAGGAACTCCTTTGCATATTAGGCGGCACACCCCTGATGTAGCCAATCCTCCAAGAGCTTACAGAGCTCTTCCTACAGGGGCTACTGTAAGCTCTTGGAGGATTGGCTACATTAGGGGGTGTGTCGCCTAATATGCAATGAGCTGATCAGAACTTACCTGAGACTAAACAGGAATGGGAAGCCGGACACCTTCACAAACAGGAAGTGACAGGCATCCAAAAGACAGGATTAAGTTAGAAAAGAGGTGGTCACATGTGCAATATCAGGAAGCAAGGCATCATTCAGATGGTCAATTAGTCTAGCTTTGTGCACTATGATGGGGCATGCGCTTGTGTCTGCTGAGAATAGGCAGGTCTTCTCTACTGATAAAGCACAGGAGAGAAGACTCAGATACTTGTGCTGAAGCCAGTTTTGCATAAATCCCGCTCCTTAATTTAATTCTGTGGTTTTTAAAAGAATGGTTTTAACTTTTATCATTTACTTTGGGTCCCAGAGAAAGGAGTGCTTAGAAACATCTAAAACAAACAGCAAGCAAACAAATTAATTATGCTCGTTTTGCATAAATTCATTCCTTCACTTTACTTGAAATTTACCATTCCCTGATGCACGTGAAAAGTTTGGGGCAATGCTGACACCTACAGTCAGTGCTTTGTCTTCTCAGCTCCATTGATTTCCAACCCATTTCTTTCTTTAGGTACGATGAAACCAGGAATTCTATAGAGAGGAGATATCCAGGAACGATAGCAGCTGACTTCCCTGGGATTGGCTCCACAGTGGATGCTGCTTTGCAGCATAATGGTAAGTAGAAGGCAGTCCTTATAGATTAGCATTTCTAAAAGACCTTTAGTAACTATGGCTGCATCCGTATGGTGAGGATTCTCTGTTGCCCTATCATTCACACAAACATCAGAGCATCCACATGGGAATCTTATACACATTTTCTTTCATCCGCTAGTATTTTCTTTGTATTTCCCCCCAGCACACCTCCAAAGAGCATTTCATGGCTTTTTATAAATTGGTAATGCTATTGGACTATTGTTATAGAGATCTGTTGCCATGATCTACTAGTTCTTATGAACTCCCAGGTTCCATTTTTTTAAAAAAATGTAGCCCTTTTTATGTGGAGATAGAAGTGGAAAGGTGTGCCCCTTATATCTCTGCAATCAAAATAGCTAGATACTTCCTGTTTTAAAAAACCCCAAAACAACAGCAGTGGGGAATCAGAGGTTCTAGTAGAATGTGTTGCAGACTGATTTTAAAAAGGCCTCCAGTGGCATGGCTAGGGAAACAGCAGCTGTGAGATGCTGATGGACAGAAAATGACACCAGCAGAGACAGGATTTTTGAAAATGTACACCTTCCTTGTGCTCACTTCTGCAGCACATGTACTAAAATATACAAAAATGTACACCTTCCTGTCCAGATGGCTTGCTGACATGCTTGAACTGCATTCTTTTGGGAAATATTGTACTAAACCAGGTTTCATAAAGAAAGTACCATAGATTGGAAAAGTCTGGAAAGTAGATGATTAGAGGACAACATTGTGTGGATGTCCTGGAAAACCCACCACAGTCTGGAAGCTGAGGCAGAGAAAAACCTCCATGTGGATGTAGCCTAAGCAGAGTGGTTAGGAAGATGAGATAGATATCTGCGGCTCATTCCCCTATGGGACTACAGGCTTCTGCCTTAGCATTCTACAATGATATGCTTCTTTTTGACTGGGGCATCAGCTTGCAAATTTAAGGAGCTCCTAAATTACCATCTGCCTGCACCATAAATCATGAGGTGTGGGTTATTGGTGCTATTAATTTATATAGGTGTGTGTGTGTCTATGTATCTGAGATTTCATTCCTAAGCCATTACATCTGTGTAGAATCATAGAATCACAGAGCTGGAAGGGGCCATCCAGGCCATCTAGTCCAACCCCTGACTCAATTCAGAATCAGTCTGGAGCATCCTTGACAAGTGTTTGTCCAGACGCTGCTTGAAGACTGTCAGTGAGGGGGAGCTCACCGCCTCCCGAGGCAGCTGATTCCACTGTTGAGCAACTCTGACTGTAAAAAAGTTTTTCCTAAGATCCAGCCGGTACCTTCTCACCCTTAATTTAAACCCAATAAATAAGTATGTGTGTACCTCATTTTTTTTAACCTAGATGTAGAATTCAGCCCTTATCCTTGTAAAATTGCATCTTGTTCACATCCACCCACTTCTCCAGTGTGTTCAGATCTCATTGAATTCTATCTTTATCTTCTGGTGTGTTCACTGCTCCTCCCAATTTGGTGCCGTCTGCAAATTTAATGATGTAATTTAATTGGTGTAATTTCCATCCATTTCAAAGAGTGTGCATCGATGTACTGTTTCGAGAAGGCTGGTCAGTTGCTAACTAGATATTTCCCTGCTTCAGATGTTAAATCTCATCTGTCCTTGTAACACAGCCAAAATTTGGTTAAAGAATGAAAAGGAGAGCGGGAGAGCAAGAAGGAGACTGTATACTAGGATTTGAAAGCCAGCCCTGTCATTAGATTCACCATCTTGTCTCTTCTTGTTATTCTTTTAGGACATCTCTATTTATTCAGTGGCTCAAAGCAATATGAGTTTGACAGCAAGAGGAGAAGAGTTATTAACGTAAAGAAAAGCAACTCCTGGCTTGGTTGCCAATGACCACAGAGGAAAATACAGCAGCAGTGAACAAGAGAAAATCCATAACAAGCCTTACTGCTTACAGGCTTTATTCAACTCAGCCCATATTCATCTGTCTTCCAAAGAACTACAGTTGATGCACTTTAAGACAAGGAAAACTTTAAGCCGAACGTCTATTTGTAATATTTATTCCAAAAAGATTATTTATTTGTTACACTGTGTGTTGCCGATTAATAAAGTGACTTATGTTTCTATATTTAATGGCCTTTGGTTGATTTCTTTTTTTTATGCAAACATAAAATCATGACACTGTGGAATTGGCTGAAAGATGGAATTCCTAGTCCGCACTTTGTTGAAAAGCCACTTCCCCTCATCACCACCCTGAGCAAACTAATCATGAGATTCTCAGCTTATGGTGTCTCCTCCAGCATTTTTCTAGCTGACTTCTCCCATCAGATCCCAGCCCAGACAATATAAGCTCCAAACAGCAGAGCCCAGGAAAGGGTGAGTGTGTATACCTTGAATAAAAGTTTGTTCTTCTTAAAGGTGCAACTGAACTCAAACTTTGTTCTATGATCATCACAGTTCTGGCAACACTGCTGCAAATCAACCATAGAGTTGTAGTCCTGGGAAATGCATTCTATGACATGACACAATCAATTGGTCAATCAAGTAGACAGTGAAATAAAGCAGGTCTGGACTCAGAGGCTCTCTGGTGTTTTGTGGCGCACGTAAGCCATGAAAAGAAAGAAGAGCAAAAGAAGCCAATGGTGCAGTGGGACGATAAGCAATTTGTTAAAAATTACTAATGTGTGTGTAAAGTGACATCTAATCACAGCCGACTCCTGGTAACCCCATAGGGTTAGGTTCACTATTATTGTGAGCTCTCTCTCCTTGTAATAATTTCCAATTGTAACTTACCCTACCAATTCCCTATTTGCTATTTCTTCCTATATTAAGCCAGATTGGGGTATCATTTAAAGTTAGGGATTCAGATGATTCAGTTTGCATTTGTCACTCAACCACTACTTCCTGGTTCCCTTTCATGAGAAAATAGCTCAAAATCAAGGGTATGGATTCATTTCCTCCATTTGTCTTATGTCACCCTTACTCTACAATGGATTCATTTCCGTCAAAACCACCAATCCTACACTGAGTTCCTTATCTGGAATAATTTTGATCTATGATGATGGGCTGATTAATGTGCAATTATTTTAGATAGCGATATTCTGGAGTGTTTCTCCAGTTTTTTTAAAAAATGCATGTGATAGCAGGGACAGTCTAGATCTATAGACATTTTATCATCACATACAAGCCAGGTGGATTCCATCCCATGGTTAGGGATGGGCACAAACCAGGGAAACGTGGTTTGGTTCAGTTCATGGTTGGTGGCATGCTTGGTTCACAAAATTTGCTTCAGTGTGTGATGTGGTAGAACAGCCCTTTTCTGGCATGCTAGAGACAAAAAAACTCACAGGGGATCTTTGGCTGATTCTCCTCTAATTGCCCCATAAGTTTGGTGAGGATTGAATTTCGGGGATCCAAGTTACAGGCCCCCCCCAAAAAAAAAGTGCCCCCAGGAAAGTGCCTTCTGGAGAAATGACAGGTGCAGGTTCAGGAAGTTCAAGACTATATAGAATGGACCCTGTACCATCTAGAGACATCAAAGTCACAGGGGACCACCCCCTGATGCTCCTCTACATGCCCTCTATGTTATACGCAGATTGGACTTAGAAGATGCCCCTAGTGTAAAAGTGTATAGAATGCAAGCTACACACACCAAACACACAGGGAATCTCACCCTGCCACCTGCTCCTCTACAATCTCTTCAAGTTGGGGGTGGATTACATTTCTGGGGTACCAGTTACAGACACCCCCAGTGCTTTCTCTGGAAAAAGCAGCTGCAGTTACAGGAGTCTAGGGAATGGCTCCAGAACAAGCCAGTGACTCCAAAGTCACCTGGGAAACTTCACCTGGGCAGACCCCCTCTCCCAGACACTAGAAGCAAGGCAAGCATCCCCCCTACACTCTCAGCCCCACCTCCATCTCCAAAGGCAGGTTCTGAATGACAGAAAGCCAGGCATCCCCACAGTTTTGACTTGGGACCCCCAAAGTAACCTCACAACAGCTTAGTAGGCACCCTAGCCATACCACACAAGCAAGGGAAGCGTGCCCACAACTCTCACAAGCCCCCCACCCCCGCTGGCTGAAACACACAGGTCCAGAGCACACCCATCACAGGTGTGGCTTTTAACACTTCGTAATGCATAAACCATATCTTGTTGTACTGGGAGCCATCCTGAGAACTGCTGCTGTACAGTTTGTATTCATTCCAGCGGGATTCTCCAAACAGGACCCATTGAAGTGAATGGAAGTAGTGTGGTTGTTAAATGTTGGTTTTGCGCCCTTGTCAGTTGTAGAATAAAGGAAATAATTCAGTTGGAGGTTTAAAAAAGTCACCTCTGTCTGCTTGGGAATAATAATATATTAATACGTAGCAATATAAATATTTTTTTTTGGGGGGGGTGGAATCAGCATTTCCCATTTTAAGTGGTTAGTAATGCAAACTGTCTTGCATAATAAAGAAAAGAGCAAGAGTCCAGTAGCACCTTAAAGACTAACAAAATTTGTGGCAGGTGTGATGGACTCCAGGCTTGGGATCAGCCTGCAAGAAAGTCATGTGACTAGCAGTGGTGATGGGATTCTGATGCAGAACTCGTGGGGGGGGTTTCTAATTTAAAAAACACCTCTTGACAGTTGGAGATTGGCCACTGAGACTGGTTGTTTTTGGGCAGTGGGTACTGTGCCAGGGGACTGACAAGTCATGTTGGAGCAAACGAGATTGCTCTACAGATCCCAATACTAAGGGGATCTGAGAAAAGCCAACAATAGTGAAAACTAAGGAGGCTTAAAAAGGGAAAATAAGCTCTTGTGCAGGAATAAATCAAAATAAATAAATAAATACACCTCTCCATGGCCCCTCCCAGCCCAGCACCAGCAAGCAACTGTGCCTCCAAGAGGGGCACAACCCCCCCCCTAACACTTATCCTCCTCCATCCACTGCAGGCACCCACAAAGGGAGCACCCAACCATGTTGCCACTGGAGGAAAGAGTGGTGGCCAGCCGGAGGAAGAACAGGCCTACTCCCTCTCAGCAGGGAGAAGTGAAGGGGGAGCAGGAGGCCCCTCCAAGAAAGGCTCGCCTGCACTTGGGGTGTCACGGGTGGGACATCAAGGTAGGCCACCCTCCAAGAGGTCAAAAACGCTACGTGGAGGGCCCAGGAATCAATCATTCACCTTGTCAGTGGGATGATTGTTGTGGATGGACAACTCTTCTCCCTTGTGGAGGACACAGCTTTTTGGTGGTGATGGTCAAGGCTCAGCTCTCCAGAGCATGAGGCAGAACCATGCACTTCGCAGCAGACACCTGGAGCAGTCAGCAGGACTGTCAGGGTATAGCTCAGGCCCCAGGAGGGAAGAGTCTTGCCACTGGGATACAAAGTGGTTCTGCTCCATGTACAAGGGATGGATGTAGACCATATGGTGCAAAACATCACTGCTGTGATACAGAGTGGCTGAGGCAGTACGTGGGTGCAGGAACATTGTCTGCGGCTATGAACGGCTGGACGCCCACTTCTCTCACAGCATCAAGTCTGCCCATCTGTTGCCTGAGAGGCAGAGGGAGGGAGATGAGGAACTCCACCCATGCCATGATTGCGTGTATGGTGGAGCAGAAGAGCGTGGTGTGGGATGTCATCTTCTCCATGACCAACCTGCACGGGGAAGAGGAGCTCAGCATAAGCTCCAATGACTGGCTGAGCCTGTCCAAAATGGTGCATGTCCTCAAGGCCTTCCAAGATACTACCAATGTGTTGTGCATCCATACCGCCAGCCTGGGGCAAGTCATCCCCCTGATTTGAGGGCTGGATGGAGCACTGGCCTCCCCACTGGAGCCAGCTGTTCTCCCACGAATCAGGGCCTTGTTCAGGAGGTTGCAGATGGACATCCACCAGGTTGCATCCTCTCTGCTGTAAAGGGGAGTACAAGCTGCCCTGTATCTATAACCATTGGATAAAAGGCAGCATTGCTCTCCTGAGTGCAGAGCTCTTGCAATGGAAGCATGAGCTCTGCAAAGAAGTGTGGAGGCTACAGGCCAACAGATGTGGCCAGAGGGAACAGTGGGTGGAAGATGCTGGGGAGGAGGAGGAAGAGCCACAGCCCAGCACTTCTGCTTCCAAGAGCCCAACCAGGGAGAAGCCCCACTACCAGTTATCAGTAGTGAACTGGAAAGTCAGCAGCAGTGGGGATGCCAGGTGTGCAATGGCAAAGGATTCGGGCAGGTCAGGCTACCTTATGGACAGCCAGATACAAATCTAGGCCCAGTTTGTGTTCTGAAGGTCAAGATCCCTGAAGCAAGTAGCTTGGGCCAAAGTTTCAAGTTCAGTGGCCAGTTACAGTGGCCAGCTGTTGCTGCATGCCCCTCTTCTCTTCTGTACCCGAAGAAAATTCTGGCGCCGCAGTCCTCAAACCTTAGCAACCTCAGTATGCTCATTTTGATTTTAAAATGTTTAATGATATTTATTTATATCTGAAGGAAAGAAATTGTGGCCATGAAAACCTCCAATAATTATTTTTGTTGTTATTAGACAGACATAAGAGTATGTCTGGCTAAGACACTGGCATTTTAAAAAATGTTCATGTCAACTTGCACACATCCTGTGGATACTCACGTGCCTTCAAAAATCCCAGAACTCCCACAAAAGGACAGAGGCAGTGGCGGCCACCAAGCATTTCTGACTGCTGCCACTGTCTATCACAGTGGGCAGTGCTCTAAAGGCAAGGGGTGCCCCCCATCCATTCATTCCAAGCTACTGTTTCAGGCAAACTGCCCCCTCCCACTTCTATCTACCATAGCAGGTGACACCCTAAAGGCAAGGTGTCTTATGGACCCCCTGGAGAAACACTGGTCTAAGGTACGAAAGCCATGCAGTACACACAGATGCCAGAATCTCTCACAAAATCATGGCAATACATAAATCTGAACAGACAGCTGAGGGTGTGTGTATATAACACAACAGAAACCATGCATCCTTTCCCCCAACACCCTATACCCCCATTTACATTTTCAGCACTGTTAATAGCAACCTATTGCTAAAAGGTTAAAAGGCAGATTGAAATATTTTACTCTCCAGTTGTAAATCATACTGTTGAATACACGTTTCCCGCCTTGTGAATAACAGGGCATAGATTTTCTGGTGAGTTATGTCTGCCACAGACAACTGTAGCTTCCATTGCAAATAGTGTGTGTGTGTGTGTGAGGGGGCTTATGGACTGGGCCAGTTCCCTTAATTTTTAACACTTAGACACCCACCCTCCTCATAGACTTGGTGGCCAATTTTCAAATGCCTATCTTTATTTTCTGGTGAGTTCTGCCTGCCAGAGACAACCAGTGCTTCCAAAGAAAAGAGTAGGGGGTGGAGGTTTCTGGAGATTTTGTGGGTGTCATAGCCCAGCTGGTCTCATAGGCTCCAAGTCCAAGTCACGCAGGCAGGAGCAGGTCAAAGGAATGTTCACAGAGTAGTCCAAACACTCCAAGTTCAGTTGTTACAGTCAGAGAGAGTCCAAAAGCAGAGTTAAGCCAGTCCAAGGGTCACAGGAATAGAGCAGAGTCAGGAGCTGTGGTCACAGGATTGACAACTGCTCACACCCAGCTTTATGTAGCTTTTCCCTAATTAGTCTTATCTGCAGCTGGCAAGTTAGCAGGGCTCCTGTAATGACTCATCTTGTAGCTGTCCACGGGCCATTAATCTTTTACTCTATCTGCATTCTTTCAATTGCCTTTTGATCTTAGCCCTTCTTTCCATGAGCGGGGGGCAGAGATCTGGGGGAGTCGTGAGTGCCTCCGGAGGTACCTGCTCCCTGATTTCAGCTGGCTCAGTATTATCTGGCTGGAATTCCCAAGTGTCCTCTACTCTGAAGTCATCTTTTACCACACTGGACCCAGTCTTGACTTCTGAGGAGTCCTTACTCACATTGGCCACCAGCTGCCAATCAGACTGGTCAGGCTGCAAGTCAGCCTGGTCCTCACTCAGGCTGGGCTCAGGCAGCAAGTCAGAGGCTGGCTGGTCCATGACAGTGGGCCAGGATGTTCTGATGCCCTTCACATTTGGCAGTGCATCTCACGTAATCATCCTGGCACTGGTGGCTGATTTTGAAACTCTTAGCTTCATTTTCTGAATACTTATACATGCCACAGACAGATGGATGGACAGAAAGATCCCTTTATTATTATAGATTAAATTCCTTCAGAGATTTAGACTTTTCAGTTTCTGGATTGCTGGGAGATAGCATTTCAGCAAAACATTTTCTTCCATTAAGTTCCATTTTTTTCCATGGGAGAGCCAGCTTGGTGTAGTGGTTAGGAGCGTGGAATCTGGGAGAACTGGGTTTGATTCCCCACTCCTTCACACGCAGCTGCTGGGATGACCTTGGGTCAGTCATAAGTTCTTTCAGAGCTGTTCTCTCAAAAGTAGTTCTCAAAAAAGCTCTCTCAGCCCCACCTACCTCACAGGGTGTCTGTTTTGGGGAGGAGAAGGTAAAGGAGATTGTAAGGCACTCTGAGACACCTTTGGGTAGTGAAAAGCGGGGTATAAATCCTATCTCCTCCTCCTGGACACCACCCCACAAGGCAGAACCCCCCTAGGAGACTGAAGAACCCAATGGCAGGATAATACACAAAAACAAAGAAGAAAAAGTGAATCCAGGAGAAAAGGAAGAACCAGGATAGGAAAGAAGGCAGGAAGGAATCACTCCGAGTTCATCTGTTGTGATCCAGCAGTTAATGTTTTTAAGAGGAATGCTCATGATCTTCCTGTTTCCTTTTAGGAATTAACCTTGTTCATATTGCTGCCCAAGAGTTTGGCCACATACTAGGTCTTGACCATTCCAGCATTCAGGGGTCTCTGATGCTTCCAGTCTACATACCCATGGATCCCAGAGCGGTCAGGCTTCACTAAGATGACATCAATGGCATTTAATCTCCTCATGGTAAGTGCAGGTTCCTAACTCCAAATGTGGACTGATTCTTACTAAAAGCACTACGTTTGAGGGGATTTGAAGTGGTACAGTCCTTCTGTTGGGTTGTAAGATGGCTTCTTCACCCTTCACTCTTGGAAATAACCAGTTGATAGTGAGAGAAACCAGTATGATTGATGAGGGACAACAAAGCTATTTAGATAAGGGTCCATTTCTGCAGGATATCAAAGAGTCACAAAGATATTTGGATAATGGTCCGTTTCTGCAGGATATCAAAGAGTCACAGCTTCCTTCTGCTTTCAGGAGAGCATGAGAAGAGATGTATTTATTTTATTAATCATATTTATACCCCGCCCTCCCTGCAATGCAGATCCCATTCTGTAGGTTAAGGTTTATATTTTTAAAAAAGTGAACAAGAAATATACTAAAATCCAAGCAGAATAGTTAACACAAGACACAATCTGACAATTGTTTATGAGGAGATTAAGGTAGGACTCTCAGAACCAACTAGTGTGGTGTAGTGATTAAAGTGTCAGGCTAGGATGCTTAGGATGACACTGTTAGTTTCCCGTCTGATACTAGAAACAACAATGATGTACCTCTATTAAACATCTTTGACATGCCACCTTTTATGGGTGAAATACCACTAGTACATACTTGCATGTAGTGTCAGTTGTGTGATGATTTTGTAATACAGCCTTCAGTTCAGGTTTGAAGCATTTAAAGAGTACACACACAAAGTTTCGTTAGCTGGAATTTTGATACAATTGGATCTAAACATACCTGATGCCATGTTCTTCTCTCAGGTTGATGTAGTAGAAGAATCCTGATACAGGAGATATTGAACAGTATCATATTTCTACTTTTTGGCCAGCTTTGGAAGGTGGCATAGATGCTGCTTATGAAGATGAGTCTTATTTTTTTTAAAGGTAAAATATTAACCAGAATTAATTGAACATTCTGAAGCTTTACTGGAAGGGGGATGTCCTACTGTTGATTTGAAGGGGTTGTGTTCAGCGATAAGAAAAGTGATACCTAGAAGCACACCATTTTAGTGGTGGCACCTTGCCTCTGGAATGCCCTCTCCCTTGAGGCCTGCCTGGTCCCTGCTTTATTTTCTTTCTTGCTCCAGGCCAAAGTACACTTTTTAACTTTACTTTCAATTATCTTCCTGGCTTTTAAAATGGTCTTGTTCTGTTCTATGGATAGTTTTAGGCTCTTTATGTCCAAAGAAATCAAAAGAGTTTTCAGCTAAACATTAGGAAGAACTTCCTGACAGAGCGGTTCCTCAATGAAACAGGCTTCCTTGGGAGGTGGTGGGCTCTCTTTCTTTGGAGGTTTTCAAACAGAGGCTAGATGGCCATCTGACAGCAATGCTGATTCTGTGAACTTAGGCAGATCATGAGAGGAGTGGCAGGAAGGGTTGCATCAGTGCTTAGTTGTCATGACCCTTTCTTGCACACCCAGGGAAATGCTGATCTCCTCTTTGGGGGCAGGAAGCAATTTTTCTCCAGGCCAGTTCTGGCCAGGGATCCCGGAAGAGTTTTTTAGCCATCTTCTGGGCATGGAACAGGGGACACTGGGGGTGGGTTGGAAGTATTTATGAATTTACTGCATTGTACAGGGGGCTGGACTAGATGACCCGGGAGACCCGTTCCAACTCTATGATTCTATTATTCTATGATAATGGCTTGTTTTTATAATGTTGTTTTAATTGTAAGCCACCTCCAACAGCACTCTGAATAGGCAGCATAGAAATGTCTTCAATAAAGAATATAAGTATAAAGCTGACCGAGGATGAAGACGATGCCATCAGCTTTTAGAACTGATGTGCAATATATTATAGAACAATCTCGCTGACTTCCATAGTCTTATTTTTCTAAACAGGAGGCATTTCCTCCTTGCATCAACTGATATGATGTGTTTTGTAATTGTCTTTGCATTGATTTGGGATGTTTCAACCATTCTCAGTAGGAGCCTTTCAATATTTTCAATCTTATTCCCAAAGTGCCCACAGGACAGTAAGGCTGGAGACTCTTAATCTAAGTTAATGATATTGCATTTGTCAATTTTGAATATGCTATCAATCAATTACACGGGGTGCCCTTGAATTCTATTTTTTTTTTGGGGGGGTGGAACATTCATCTTTCTCCCTGCTCTTAATAAAATTTGAAAACAGACTTTTACTCTGCTGTTCTTTCTATGTTCTGAGTCCAATACTGTTGTTCAGAGACAGGCACGAACTTCTGAAGGTGCAATTCACAGTACTACCTGCCCCACGACAACTTTCTTGACATAGATAGCATGCTTGAGAGAACAACATAAATGGTCAATCTTGGGCCCCAGATCAGTAATTTAGGTTCTCAATGCATGCCTGGGAGCAACATAGTTGCGCTTCTGTCTTCACAGCTGCTTCCATTTCTCTCTCCGGAATGTATACGCAACCATATGGTTGGATTCCCTTGTATATTTACATAACATGCAAGCGACGGATTCCTGGTGTAGGGGAGCAGCTAATTGTATGTTATGTATCAAAAGAAAAAGTTGGTTTGGCTAACCACACGAGCAGAAGTTTTTGTCCCATCCTGGGACTGAAATAGGGGCAAGCATGGAGACAGAAGGCACGGTTTCTCCCCACGTACTTCTAAAACAAGCCTTTGTGAATGAAAAGGCATAAATCCAATGCTATGGTGACTATAAAATGTGAGAAAGAAGCATAGCCCCCCCCCCAATTATTGGATGTACAGACAAGTATATTACAAAACCAATGTGTAAAAATTAGAGTGCAAAATCAATATCGCATACAAGTCTGATTCAGAAAAAATGCAAAAACTTAAACCCACATTTCTGTCTTGACCTGGATGGCCCAGGCTAGCCCGATACCATCAGATCTTGGGAGCTAAGCAGGGTCGGCCCTGGCTAGTATCTGGATGGGAGACCTCTGAGGAATATCAAGGTGCTGATACAGAAGCAAACAATAGCAAACCACCTCTGAATGCCTCTTGCCATGAAAATCCTATGGGTTGCCATACGTCAGCTGTGACTGGGCTGCAAAACTAACCCCCTCCCGAAAAAACCCCTCTCACTTCTACCTTGCCTTAAGTTATCTGCATTCCAGAGGGTTCCTCCTCTCCTGGTTGATATCTTAGCCTGCATTGCAGTGCTTCACTGAGGGAAAGCTTCTCTGCCCCAACCCTGCCTGACCCAAACCAAATATCACTTGAAATAAAACCACATGACTTGCCCAGATCCATGGGTCCTCAGGATGACCAGAGGTCCTATAGTTAGTCTCCCACTCTCAACTATCCTGGCTTTAGCTTCTGAAGTGACCCCAGCGGTTGTCCGATGCAGATTCTGGACAAGAGGTTACTAGGACTTACACCAGGGGTGGCCAAACTTGCTTAAGGTAACAGCCACACAGAATAAATGTCAGATGTTTGAGCGCCGCAAGACATGAACAAATATCACACACATGTTTTTATTGAAAAATATGCAAATTTGCTTTTTATTAACAGTAAATTAGACTGTGTGAAAGAGCCACATGTCGCTCCCGAGCTGCAGTTTGGCCACCCCTGACTTATACCACCAAGACCAAATGCATCTCTCCTTGGGGAGGTTTGCTTGGCAAATTGACTTCTTTGCTTAATAAACATGATCTTGATCAGTGCTTCTACCTGATCTTTTAAGAAATGGAGTGCATTCTCAAACTACACACCTGATCTTTTTGGAAAAGTTATCCCATCAAGAACAGGCATTTCCATCACTTCTAAAGAAGGCTTAGATACCTTCTTCAGTTGGCTCTTAGGATGAAACAAACATTTACAATGCAAACACAATACACCAGTAGAAAAGAATAAGAATCCAGTAGTACCTTAAAGACTAACAAAATTGGTGGTAGGGTATGAGAAGACAGCAGTGACTCACGAAAGCTCATACCCTACCACAAATTTTGTTAGATGCTACTGGACTCTTATTCTTTTCTACCACTACAGACAGATAGACACAGCTACCCATCTTGATCTGCCACAATACACCAGGTGCACCTTCTCTTAGGTGAACTGATTTGTGCCAGGAGAACATCTCAGGTGACTTCCCATGTCAGTCTTTATGGATATCCCAACAAGAAGGATTATAACCACTGCTTTTAGCTGGCCTCTTTAATCAGCTTTCAATGCCTGCCTCATAAACTACTTCCAGCTGCAGCAGACCCAATCCTTTCAGTATTTATGGTGCTGACAGACAGAATGGGCTGACAGTATAACTGGTAACAAGTAGCAAGGCAGAAATGAAAACTGTATATTAATGTATTCTGGTATTTAGGCAAGCATTTCATTTTGCACCAAGTGAGGATGTCACTGAAACCAGAAGATGACTCAGTTTTCAACTGTCAGGTCAGTTTCCAGTTCTTGGTTCCCCTTCATAATCCTCATGAAGTAATAGCACAGTCATGGTGATGAGTTAATTTCCCCAGTTCTTCTTAAATCCAACCGATCCCACACTGTGTTTGTGTTTATTAAAAACAATCCTGCGTTCAGATTTCCTTTTTTGGTAGATTCCTGATTTGAGAAGATGGATGGCCCATACATAGTCATCAGGCAGAGATATCTCAGGGTTCCTTCCCATTATATTTCAACCATTCCCAAATGCAAAAAGACAAAATATATAACAGTAGTGGGGGGGGGGTGTTCCTCCATTTTTGCCGCACATTGTGGCATATTCCATTCACACAGAACAGCAAAAATGGGGCAATAACTCCCCTCAGCACTGTTTCGGTGCAGGGAAACAGCTCAGGGTGGGGGAGACAGGAGCCTCCCTTCTCCACAGTAGTGTCTGGAGCCCATTTGGGCTCTCCTTTATTTTTAAAAGCCATTTCCTGCAGCTGCTTATAGTTGTGGAGAACCTGCATTGTGTCTGTAATTTGGCCCAACATGTGGATGATTGAGCTGTATTGCTTGCAGCTGCATGCACATTTGGAGCACGTTGCTACATGCATTTTATTTAGAATATCCCCATGCCCCCTCTCCAGAGAACCTGCTAAAGGTGGCTAACAAAGTACAAACATAATAAATGCGTGAAACACCATAAAATCTGTCTACACTATCTATCACCAGGTTGCCAGGCAGTGCCACTGGCAGGAAGGTTTTGGCTAGGGCTTCCAACCCACAGGTGACAGCTGGAGATCTCCTGGGATAGTAACTGACCTCCAGGAGGCAGAGACCAGTTTCCTTGGATAAAATGGCTGCTTTGGAAGGTGGGCTCTAGGCACAGAAGTCCCAGCATGGTGTACTGGTTAAGAGTGGAGGACTCTAATCTGGAGAATAGGGTTTGATTCCCTACTCCTCAACATGCAGCCTACTGGGCAACCCTGAGCCAGTCACAGTTCTCTCGGAACTCTCTCAGATCCACCTACTTCACAAGGTGACTGTTGTGGGGAAGGTAATTGTAAGCCACCCTGAGACTCCTTATGGCAGAGAAAAGTAGGATATGAAAACCAACCTCCTCCTCCTTCTCCTTCATTTTATTTGCGTTATTTCTATCCCACCCTTCCCGCCGAAGTGAGCTCAGGGCGGTTCACAGCATGAAATCATATAAGAAGATACATCATATAACATATTATCTCTAAAAGTCATCTCCTCCTCCTCCTCCTCCTCCTCCTCCTCCTTCTCTCCTCCCCAAACCCTGTTGTCCACAGGCTCCGACCCCAAAATCTCCAGGTATTTCCCAACACAGAGTTAGCAGTCATAGCTGTGGTAGGGGGCAGTGCCCTCACAGAATTTTTTTTTAAAGGAAGGACTGCCTACTTAGAGAAATTTCTGACCATAGAATTTTTGGCAAGTCCTAGAACTACCCAGAAGTAATCTTACAATAGAGTCCTGGTGATTCCTAGAGCTGCCCTTCTTACTTCCAAGTAGCTCTAGGGATTGCCAGTGCCTCTATGGTCAGAACTTTCTCTAAGAAGATAAAGCTTATTTTTCTCTTTCAAAATTTTTCTCCCTAGGATGATCCTCCTCCTTTTGGCCCCAGTTTCCACCTGTCAATCAGGTGAGCATTAGCGGGCAAGGGCTGCAATTACTTGGAGGTTTCCCATCACATGTGGGCAAATGATAACCACTGCAGGCAACAGCAGTTTTCACATTCATGGTAACTATTAGGGCTTTTTGTGGGCCCTGTGGCATTAAACAACATTACATATTTATATGAAACATTTAGATCTCACCTCCCAACATGGTTTCCACATAAAATAAAAGTAATAAAATAAAAAGGTCAGACTATAAAATAGAAAAACAAGCAATACTAATCTCATAATGATCACTAATAAAAGCGACTAAAATTTCCTTATGCACCTTAAACCATGAGTAACCGAAAGAAAAACCTGTCACAGTGGAGAAATAAATAGCAAAAGAACAAAACAGCAAGTACTCAGAGGGATACCTTCAGTACAAAAGAGGGAAGTTTTCACCTGGCATCTGAAACTCAGTAGGGTTGCCAATTCTGGCTTGGGAAATTCCTGGAAATTTGAAAGCAGTCCTGGGGGAAGATGGAGTTCAGGGAGGGAGCTCAGCAGTGACATGAAGCCACAGAGTCTGCCTCCAAAGCTGCTACTTTTTACAGGGGAACTGATCCCTGCAGTCTGGAGATCATTTGTAATTCCAAGCAGACCCCAAGCCTCACCTTGAAATTGGCAACCCTGGGCAGCGGGCCAACCGTTATATACAGGGCTATTTTGGGGCAGGAACACACAGAAACAGAATTTAGGCTGGCTCCCGAGTTGGCCCTGCCCTGCAGGAACTCATTAGCATAATAGGCCACACCCAGCAGCAGGAACTCCTTAGGACTGGCTATATTAGGGGTGTGTGCAAAGGAGTTCCTGCTACAAAAAAAAGGCCTGGGTTTTGATAACAAACAAGGTAAACAGAATAAGAAGCAAAAGGTGGGTGTGGCTGGATGACCACACTTCTGGTAACATGGGGTGTGGCCTAATATGCTAATGAGCCGTCCTGCCAGGGGTGTGGCCTAATATGCTAATGAATTCCTGCTGGTCTTTTTCTACAAAAAAATCCCTGGTTATATACAATATAAACCAATACTACAAAATCATCACAAGTCTCCAATTCTCTTTCCTTACAATGAAACAAGCAGATGGTGGACCTCCATATCACTCAAAGCCTGGGAATGAGAAACAAATACTATCTTATTTCCATTGATGGGGACTAAAGTTGCTTCCACACAGCCACAGATGTCACATTAGTGCTGTGAACGCAGAGGCCCTAAGACTGTTAATGGAGCGCCCACTCACCCCAGGTTCCCCTGCATTTTTCCTGCCATAGTTCCCTAACTTCATCATCAACCCCCCCCATGCCAAAGGAAGGCTTTTTGTTTTTTTAATTGGCAATAGATGTACCATCAATGCTCCCTCTAAGCTGTGGAGTCTTGTGAGCAAAGTCTTTTTCCATTATGAGCTTTGTGAGCTACTGGCATAAAAGTTGTGAGTGAGCAATTTGGCTGTTGCATAAATCCATTTGCTTTGGAGCCATCCTTCCTGAGCTAAGACAAAAATGCTTGTGCCTGAGGCTAAAATACTGTAAGCTAGCCCACACTAACTCATCTTAGAGGGAACACTGCGTACCACTGATATGGGCACGGCTGAGAAAGACCTCCACAGTTCTGCCCACACGGCACCCACCACGGCTTCACTATCATCTTTCCCAAAATGTCAAGAGAGGCAAGTTTAGGACAGATCACAGCAAAGCTGGGTAAACGGCTGAACACTCATGAATGTACCATGAAGTTGTGTGGAAGCAGGAGAAACACCTTCTTTTCATTCACAGATGTGCTGGACCAAATCCCAGCTGTGGAAGCAGCCCTGGAGGAGCATTCTGTATCTGTCCTTGTTCATTCAGATTAAGGTGGCTGATTTCTACATGGGTTGAAAGGAATGTTTTCTATCACATCTTTTCTCATAAGAGCATAAGAGAAGCCAATGGCCAATCCAACACTCTCTCACACAGTGGTCAAAAATACCAGGTGCCATCAAGAGGTCCATCAGTGGTGCCAGGACACTAGAAGCCCTCCCACTGCTGCCCCCTCCAGCACCAAGAATAGAGTGCATCACCTGCCCCAGACTGAGAGTTCCTATCTATACCTTGTGGCTAATAGCCACTGATGGACCTCTGTTTCATATGTTTATCTAATTCCCTCTTGAAGCTGTCCATACTTGTAGCCACCACCACCTCCTGTGGCAGTGAATTCCATGTGTTAATCGCTCTTTGGGTGAAGACGTACTTCCTTTTAAAACTTCTCCCAAGAGCTCTGGACAGCATCTAGTTCCCCTTACTGTGAGGTAGGTTATACTGACAGGCTCAAAGTGAACTTCATTTATTTTTTTTCTTGGGGGTATTTTTGTGTGTGTGTGCATGTACGTGAGTTCCTGGAAGTCATGACTGACCTCTGGCAACCCCTAGTGGGGCTTGGATGTTCAGAGAAGTGGCTTACTATTGCCTGCCTTTGAGTTCCAGTCCTGGTATTCCTTGGAGGTCTCCCATCCAAATACTTCCCAGGGTCGGCCCTACTTAGCTTCCAAGATTTGATGAGATCGGGCTTGCCTGGGCTATTTAGGTCAGAGTGGTGAGCTTCATTTCTAAGCGGCGATTTGCTAGTCCTAGTTGGACCCTATGAACTCTGCAACACATTCCCAATTCTAAACACATTGCAGCTGCCCAAGAATACAATGACTGCTTCTTCCTATTCAGAAAGTGACTGAATTTCCACCTTCTAGCTCAAGAACAGCAGTTTCTCTGAGTCAGTTCCTGCAGCAGCAGCCCTGTGTTTATTTGCAGCTTTTCATGGAGTGTTGCATAAAAACCACAATCAACCATACAGCCAACTGTGAGAAAATTAAGTTTGTGTATGTATGTGCATGTGAAATATATAATCTTCCTCTTTCCATGCATCTGATGTAATGAATACGTGCTTTGGGGTGTATACCCATGAAATGAACACGTGGAATTATCTGGGAACAAGTGTCAGACCAGATAGCAAGCATTACAGTTATTCACCCTTGGGCCTTATCATATATATGTTGGTTTTAGTTATCTTAAATACTGGATAAACTGGGCCAGAATGAATAGACCTCAGTATGCCATATTCAGGAGAAAACACTGGCCTTTTCCACACTCTCCTCTTAGTCCATGTTCACCATGGTGTCCTCCAAGCAATTCTGCACTAAAATCGAATTCAACCTTCTTTTAAATCCAGGTGTTTTTTTTCCATTATGAACTAAAATTGAGTTCAACCTTCTTTTTATTCCGGGTTTCCCCCCCATTCTGCATTACATGACCTCCCTTCAGTGGTCAGCCTGCTTTCAGCCTACTGTTGCCCTGGGTTATTTGGATGCTGTTTTGCCGTGGACTTAAAGTGCCTCATCTCAAACACTGAGAAAATCTGGACTGGCGGGCAAATGTGGAAAGGACCATCATACAAAACTTAAAATAAAACATTATATGAGAGGGCTTAATTTGAGCCAAGGTTCTGCCCTAGATCTGTATGAAAGAACAGAAAAGTTCGAATGATCTTGAGCTACCACAATATATCCTCAGAATTCTGGATGTATGGGGTGGGGTTGAATTAGGGTTGCCAACCTCCAGGTGAGGCCTGAAGGTGTCCTAGAATTGCAACTGATCCCCAGATTGCAGAGACCTCTTCCCCTGGAGAAAGCCGGGCCACTGAATCACCTGGGGAACTGTTTGTGGGGCTGCAAGGAGGAGAGGGGAGACCACGTCCATGGCAAGCTGGTGGAGGGGGTGGGCCAGCACCAGACGCAGGAAACCGGGGCTCTCCTGACCATCACTGGCCCTATCAGCAGAGTCATGGGCCCCCTGGGGGCGGGAGCACGTGGCCAATACTTAAGGGGTTGCGCCATCCCACCCACCATTCTTTGGCTTTGGACAACTTTGTAGGGGATGGAAATCACCTTTGGATATTGCAAGAGGTAAGTGGTAACTTGTGGGACCTTGAACCTTGTTATGAAACTTTCACAGGGGGCCGAACAACACACATAGTAGGTACCCAGCCACAGGGCATATATGCAGGAGGATTGAGGCGCTGGCACACTCGTGGAGGGCTTCAGACAGCCAGGAGATGACAGATGAGTCTGCCTCGGAGGAGGAGTACTGATGTTTGAGACAGCTAATTGTGGACCAGCAGCACATGTACTAGGGGTTGTTGGCTCTGGCCATCTGGCAAGCACTTGAGGCACCATAAGCTGTACAGGCTGGCATCAATGCCATGATCCCTCCGCTGCATCCTAATTGAAAATATGGGTGACCCACCTGCCATCCATCTCTTAAGGAAGGTTGAGAATGGTGATGACAGAGGAGCTGGGCATTCCTTTAACATCTGGCCGGTGTTTACGGGGGGGGGACAGCAGCCAGCTGAATAGGGGTTGCCCTTACTTTCCCATGGGCAACATCCTCAAGGCATTGGAGTATGAGAAGTCTTTCAGCCAGCAGGCATCACAGAACACAACTGGCTGTCTCCACAGGGTGCAGTGGGTATAGAGGGTTACTCAGGGCCATCTGCCAGAGGACCCACACAATATTTTAACTACAGCTGTGACTTCTGGCAGGGCAGCCTCCCTGGCAGGTTCCACTCATGCTCATCCAATGTTCAACTGCCCTATCTGGGCAGGATGCTCTCTCTTTGTGATAACTAAGGGTTGTTTTCAAGGCAACTTCAGCTGGGCATTCACCATGCGACATAGTCTAAGGGGTCTCCTTAATGGGACCGTGTCCAGGGGTCACAAAGTGGCCCGCGTGGCCTTTGAGCCAGCTAGTACCTTTCTAGCATAAGTCATCTAATGCCAGGACCAATCACACTGGGGGAACTAGGGGTTTCTGCTGGCTCATGGGAATTCCAAGGGTCAACACAATAACTTATTTGGGCATTCAGTGGCATCCTGTTGATAGTGGTCCCACAGGGAGGACAAACTGCTGGCGCTGCCTGCCCTGGTTACCCAGGAGCTGGCAAGCTCCAAGGCACACCAGTAATGGGGCATCCAACACCTCTAATGGGGTTGACAGGGCCAGCAACCACCTGACCTGGCTACCAGCATGCAGATAGACTATGATGTGGTGAATAGCTCCTGGTTTGGTGTGGATTGCAGCAGCCTCGAGTGTTTTGTTCACTAACGTGACATTTTCAGCTCACCAGGTGGCAGGCATCAATAACAGCATCCGAAGGCTTGGTTTCACCATTGGGAGGAGGGGCTTTGCAGGCTTGCACTGTGGGACAACCACTATCCAGACCCATTTCTCAAGGAGTTCAGCAGCAGCAGCAGCAGCAGCCTTCCTGGCCTTCTCCACAGACGCAGGGGATCTGGATGCTTGCATGGTGTAGGAGGGCTGTGCCTGCCTTTTTCTCTGGCAAGGGACATGGCTCTGCCAACTTGTGCAACTGCTTCCCTGCTCACAGGGCAGGGGGAGGGTGGTGGAGTTCTCCCCTTGAGCATCCGACTGGGGTGGGTGGGACTCTTGACATTCAATGCCCTGTCACAACTGGAGCATAGATGCTCGAGCCTAAGCTAGTTCCAGTACAGGGGCCACACTATTCAAGGTGGCATTTAACTTGGTGCTTGTTTTTAGGAGGCAGTTATGGTCTTCTGGAGGTTTAAAACTGACCAGCAGGTGCACGGGGCTCACCTGAAGCTGAGTACTTTGGAGTGGTAAGATTCATGCTTGGCACAGGCTTCAATTCCAGGGCAGCATTGAAGGTTGGGATGGAGCTGTGTCCCAAGTGATGATGTCCTCAGTTTGGAACAGGTACTGTGAATCCCAGGTTCGCTGGTGTGACACCTTGGCAGCTAACTGGTGACAATGCCTTACTCAATTGCAGGGAGACACTGGAAGTTGGAGCAGAGCTTCAGGGGGGCAGCAAAACTTGACATGGAGTTCCGGGAGGTAATTGACATTGGAGTGGATGGCAGTCACTGCGGGGGTGCCTTTGGCCTGGAATCCCGGAAATGAGGAGCACTTGTGTGACAGCTAGGCAGCTGATCTTGGCATGGAATGGGCATGGCATGCCTCAGGTGCAATGCTCTGGGGAAACTGTGAATCTGGAATGGCTATGCACTCCCTGTGCGGCCTGGAGTGGGTGCCGCAAATCCCAGAGACATGGGCAAAATCATGGGGCAGCCTGGGGGACTGCACAGGCTTCAAGTCGGTACTCCAGACTGAGGCGGATAGGAGGATGCTACCAGTGTAACTCCTAACCATGACAGTCCATTCGTCAGACAGGCTGGAGCCGGGGTAGCTGACTAACCAGCTGTGGAGCATGGAGACCTTGGGAACTTCATTGTGCCTGGATACCCTGTTTCCTACCAACAGGGTTCACTTATCTGACTAGGATATGGCTGTTGGGGCTATAAGGATTAGGGAGACCCTATGCATTTGGCTGCAGCTGTAGGTGCATTGGCGGGAATCGGGCGGCATCCCCCGTCTCTTGTGGCGGTATCAGCATGGGATCGGATCCATTTTCAGGAAAACCAGCCTTTGTGTCCATTTCCTGAGATTGAGGATCTTCTTAAGGGATTCTGGTGTGAGGGGCAAGTGGAATGCCCAGCCCAGGGGCATGGCTGGGGATTACCCTCACACCCAGGTGGCAGGGGAGACCACCTCTGGGTGTCCGTCCTTGTGGTATCCAGAAACCTGTCATCCCCAGGTGCACATCGGATTATCGACTGGCAGGAGGCCAGTCGAGGGATCAGATCCGGCACCCATGCTGTGCCAAAGCATACTACAGCTGTAATCAATAAAAATCCCACTTTTCTGAAATCTATGTGTGAGTGTGTATTATTCCAAGTGAACTATATCCAGGGGTTTGTAGTTAGTCCAGGGATGATTAAGGAACTTTCACATGGATGCCCGCCTTGCCCCCTCCTCTTGGTGCTGGGGCCACAAATGGCTTCTTTGGAAGGTTGACTCTATGGCAGTACACCCCACTGGAGTCCTTCCCTCCCCAAACCCTGATCTCCTCCAATCTCCAAGAATTTCCCAATTTTAATCTCTTTGTTTTTAGGAATTAACTTCTTCCATTGCAGCCATGTAGGTAGAGGCCTGGGTGAGTCATGTAAATCGTGTGGAATCAAATCACCCAGCAGTTATTATTTCCTATTTCCAATCCATACATTGATATAATTCAGTCAAAATAAAATAAATAAAAAATAAATAAATGGTAAACATCCTGTTGAATACCCTGGGTGGGGAAGGAATTCGATATACCTCATATGGCTTTGCTTTTAGAGATAGGGGTCATTCCCATTATTATTTTTAGTTTGGGAATAATTTGCCCCCTTTTGTGAAATGACATCAAAATATCCCTGGAAGTGGAGCGTTTGATATTATAGGACTCTGAGTAGTGTTACTTCCTCATCAGAACCCATCTGAACTCTAACATACAAACCACATATTTGTACCCACCCATTTTATTAGTGATTGCCTAATTGGGGATTTTTGAACTTGGCACCCTGTGTTGTGTGTCACAGATTTTTTTTAAAAAAAGAAGCATTTTTCGGTGTCTGTTACGGAGGATGTTATCATGTTGTGACTCATAGTTTTGTTGATTTTGTACAACAAACACAAAGTGTATATATAGGGACACTTTGAGCACATGGACAGATTCACCGGCAGAGCCTAACAAGATTTGTGACTCCCAGGGTTGTGTAGAGAACTGAAGGCAAAGATGAACAGCTTCCTGCTCACAATCGTGCTCTGTGGAGCTCTTTCCTGTGCTTTGCCGATTGTCCCGAAAACTGACCAAATCACAGAAGGGGACGTTCAGCTCGCTGAGGTAAAGATTAAAAATCACTGAAGCATTAAGCAGAGGAAAAGCTATGACTAAGAACAGAGAGCCAGTGTGATGCTATGTATACATAAGGACCAGGGGGATTTGTGTTCAGTCTAGTACAACCAAGACCGGTTGGCCTTGCATAAGTCACTGCCTGTTCACTTCAGTTTCTGTATCTTTAAAATGTATAGAATAATGGTGGGCCTTTGTTGTGGAGTTGTACTGAGGAGAAAGACTGAAATCCATTTTCGAATGTGAAAACTGCCCATAAACCAATGTATCTTTTCTTCCCATCAGAAATATCTCCATAGCTACTATCCTGAACCAGAGGGGACCCCAGTCTTGAGAAGCAGAGGAAATAATAAGAATATGACTGACAAAATCCGACAAATGCAGGAATTCTTTGGGCTGAGAGTGACGGGCCAGCTGGATTCACAGACTCTAGATGAAATGAAGAAGCCTCGATGTGGGGTTCCTGATATAGGAGAGTTTCGCACCGCTCGTGCATTTAACCGGTGGCCAAAGAAAGACCTGACATACAGGTAAGACTTCAACTGCTTTCTTTAATTTGAGATGCCACTTGAAGATAGTTCTTATCACAGCACTGAGCGCCTCCTTTGAGGTGTTAGTTAGCTGTTTATCATTGGCTGTGCACCAGCAGTACAAAATATACAGTAGCAAAAATATTTACAAGACTTTGAGGAGCAGAATCTCATTCAATTAAATAGAAGACAAAGACAACAATGGCTGCGCACAGGGAATCCATAGTTCACTGTCCAGTGTCTGGAGGCAAGAAACTGCACTCTCTGGTTTTTCTCCAGCTAACTAAATGCCATAAGGGGAAGTCCAGTGGCTGGGTTTCTCATTTTTGTCACTGTGTGTACATCGTGGGATGGATTAGGCTGGTGGCTGACATAATAAGCCTTCCACATTTCTATCAAAGGAAAGGGTAGATAAAGAGACCACAGTTCACAAAGGGTGGTAAAGCAAGGACTGCTGGAATTCTTGGGGCTGGCAGCATCAGTGCAGCGTGCTTGTAAGCAGTGGACTGTATAAACCAGCCATTTCAAGCCTGTTTCACTGAGTATCCTGAGGCTCACTTTTGAGCTCTGTTTAAAAGGCTTGTTCATCTGTGATCAAACTTCTTCTCTGATCAGAATCATGGTGGAGAAGGCGTTCTGTGCATTTTAGGCTTCAGTCTCCACCTGCACTTTTACTTTCAGATCTGGATAACACACAATATGAAAAAGGAGAGTGAGCACCCTGAATAAATGCAGAGTGCCCTTTCTTTTTTATTTTTACTTTTTTTGTAATAATGGCTAGTGTTTGCTGGGCCCTTAAAGCCTATGAAGAGGACACGATGTGAGCAAGAGAGTACCCCTGAAGGTAGAGAAAACCAGGCATTCTATGAAACCTATGAAAAGACAACACCTGATGCCTGACTTCACAGTTTTAAAAATATTAATTTTGTTTCTGTTGCTTAAGTTTTCACAAAAAGGCCACCTGAAAACAGTGCTTCCCCAAATCAGTCATGAGAAGAACAATTGAACTGGTGAAGTTGGCTCGTTATACACAGTTTTAATTTTGCTTCCACGCTGTCATGTTTGGAACACAAAATTTACTCCTGAACCCAAATAGGTTCCTGATATAGGAACATATTTATTGGCCAAAGATATCCTAGACATCATACATGTAGCTGCCTTATCCTGAGCAAGTTCATTTGTCTATCAGGGTCAATATTGTCTACTTTGATTGGCAACAGTTCCACAGGACCTCAAGTAGAGGTCTTTCCCATCACCTGCTACCAGATTCTTCAAACTGGGGATGCCATGAAAAGAACATGGGACTTTCTGCATGCAAAGCAGGTGCTCTACTCTGATCCATAACTCATCTCCAAAGGAAAAAATATTGCCAAAATCCAGATAATCTAACCCCAAACATTTTCTGTTGTCCCTCCAAGTTGCTTGCAGCAGAATTTCTCACAACTGTGTGAGGTCACTAAGAGATAGTGACATGGTCAAAGTCACCCAGCAAGCTTCACAATTGAGCAGAGTTTTGAATCCAGATCTTCCTCAATGAAGCTCAGCACTTTGTCCAATACAACACATTGTCTAAAAGATTCCTTGCAGGTGCTAGTCTGGGAAAGGGAATGTGTTCCAGATCTGTCTGAAGCTATGGTACTTTTTTTACTTCATGCATTCACTTCTTTTACTGCTATGTATTTTAAAGCATTCAGAACTACACACCAGATATGGACCCTGCTGATGTAGAGGATGCTATTGAGAGAGCTTGGAAAGTGTGGAGTGATGTGACCCCCTTGACCTTCACGAAAACATCTGCAGACTCTGCAGATATATTGATCTCTTTTGTTGCAGGATGTAAGTAAATCACTTGAAAGCAATCACAAGTAGATTTTCCTGGTTTTCTGTTCAAGGGGGTTGATCAATATATATATATATTTTGTTTGGCATTTTTAAGACCATAGAAGCAATCCCAATGACCGTAGCTTTGATGGATATGGAGGAGAACTGGCTCATGCTTTTTTCCCAGCATATGATGGGGATGCCCATTTTGATGAGGATGAAAACTGGTCAAAGGATTTGAAAGGTACTGTGATGGCTTTCATTTGCATGCATGGAACTGGACATGTGTGTGTAGTGGCTACTAGGTGCTAGCTCCCTTTCCTTCAAAATATTGTTTTTGTTTTTATTAATTGGTATGTCTCTTTTGTCTACATTGGAGACCCAAAGAAACATGCAACAATGTTATCCCCCTCTTCTATTCTATTCTCATAAAAACTTTATAAGATAGGCTAGGCTAGACAGAGAGAGAAAAACTAGCCCAAAATCCCCCAGAAAGCTTCTGGGGCACAGTGGGGGTTCCAACCTGGGTCTCCCAGATTACCAAACAGAATCCTGCACTCCAACCACTTCACCACACTGTTATGAGATAAGCACCATTCCTGCATCAGGGTGGGACAAATATTTATATATTATGGGGATCTGCTCTATATGTTGGATTGATACTAGTTTACACAGAGAGTGATTAAACTGTGGAATTCAAAGCCAGAGGCAGTAGTGATGGCCACAGGAATAAGCAGGGGAATGGATAGAAGATAAGTCTGGAAGATAAGTCTATCAATGGCTGCTAGCCATGGTGACTGAGGGGAACATCCACATTAGAGGCACTAAGCCTCTGAACCCCAGAGCCAGGAAACAACATTTGGGGAAGGCCTCGGCCTCTATGCCCTGTTGTTGGCCATTCAAAAGAACTGATTGGCCACTGTGTGAGACAGGATGCTGGACTAGGTGGACTATTGGTCTGATCCAGAAGGGCTCTTCTTATGTTGTTATAACCCCAAATAACAAGGATATGTACTATGTGTGAAACATAAAATGTAACTGAGCTGTT
Organism: Gekko gecko; assembly: GCA_029375565.1. Lineage (NCBI taxonomy): Eukaryota > Metazoa > Chordata > Lepidosauria > Squamata > Gekkonidae > Gekko > Gekko gecko. The sequence continues at coordinate 27,170,881 of JAPDNY010000004.1, read as the reverse complement.
ATATTGCCTCCCATCTCCAGTTGTCCCAAGCAGGCACACATAATGGTTTTAGAAGAAGCTATTAAGTAAGGTTACCAACCACAAGATGAGTCCTGGAGTTCTTCTGCAATTACAACCAACCTCCAGAAGTCCATCAGTGGCTATTAGCCACATGGTATAGATAGGAACTCTTGGTCTGGGGCAAGTGATGCTCTGTATTCTTGGTGCTTGTGGGGGGCAGCAGTGGGAGGGCTTCTAGTGTCCTGGCCCCACTGGTGGACCTCTTGATGGCACCTGGGTATTTTTGGCCACTATCTGACAGAGTTGGACTGGTTGGGCCACTGGCCTAATCCAACACTGGCTTCTCTTTTGTTCTTATGAATGCAGAGATCATCCCCCTGGAAGAAATGTCAGCTTTGGAGGGTGGACTGTATGGCATTACATTCTTGCTTAGCTCCATCCCCTCCACAAACTTTGCCCTCCCCAGGTACCATCCTTAAATCTCCAAAAGTTTCCCAACCCAAAGTTAGCAACTCTACTATCAATTGTGGGGGGACAGCTAATGATCCTGAGATTTTAACCTGCCACTTTGGGAAACCTAAGTCATAGGGTCAAAACCTGTGACCTGTCCACCCTATTCAGAGACCTCTCTCTATAGTTCATCTAAGTTTGTTAGAGGAGGATAAGACAATATGACAGCAAGGCATTTTGCAGTGCCTTCTAGCCAGTGATAGTTCACCAAACCATCTGTCTCAGATATTTATGTCTGCTCCTGCTTTAGGCATAAGCATAAGGTAATGTTTGAAATGGGTGAATGCGTGTACAGATCACACATCACTAGAGAAGATCAGGAAATCTTAATTCTGGGTTCATAGCACTGCAAAGGTGAAATGTTCACGCTTTCCACAAAAAGTATAAAAAGGCTGGAATTTTTCACTATCAAGTCAAATCACTAGTATTGACATTCACCCTGCTTCATTTTAGGAACAAATCTTTTTATGGTTGCTGCTCATGAGTTTGGGCACACCCTGGGTCTTGGACATTCTGACATTTGGGGGTCTCTGATGTATCCAATATATGTGCCTTCAGACCCCCAAAACTTCAGGCTTCATGAGGAGGACATTAATCGCATCCAGAGTCTTTATGGTAAGAACAAAGACATTTCCTATAAAAATGTAGATTGGTTTGATTTCAAGGCATCATGACTGAGAGGATTTGAGGAGATATGAATATTCAGTCTGTGGCCTTAAAATTGTAATGACTCATTCACACACAACAGCTAGAGCCGATGAGAGCCACTATGGACCATCAGACAAAGATCTCCTCTAAGCCCTCCCTGTCAGGCTGAAATGAACCACCAGGGGAGGTCTTCCTCAACAAGAATGTTGATCTATTGAGTACAAAAGAATCAAAGTGGTAATTCTATGTATATTTCTGGGAGCAAGCCAATGGGACTTCTTTGTAAATGTGTCCACTCAGTCACTGAGTGGTTTGACACCTCATCCTGCCTATTAGGAATTCTTAACATGGACCAATCAGTTTGCTGGACTCTTAGGACATCAGATATTTATTACTGTGATGGGTTGGATTCAACCATTCTCCATGGAGTCTTCCTCCAGGTTAAGGGTACTTCCTGAATGGCAGAACCACATAAGTTGGAGGAAATCTCCTCAGGCTGGAGGGAGGTTTCAGACTTTGCTGCTTGGAAGGGTAGGATAGGGGTAGGGTCTACCCCAGTGTCAGATTGTCACCTGACATGATTGGACAGCTTCACCGAATTGAATCTTTAGCAGTACTGTTTGAGAATGTAGCTGCTTACAGTTGGTCTGAACTGCTTCTCATTGAAGTCAGCTTGTTCTTCAGTTGTCCTTTTAATTCATTTTCAAGGACCCCCAAAGATGATAATGATGTTGATGGTGATTATGATGATGGTGATGAGCCACGAGAATCTGAATTACCCACAAACTCTCCAGCAGAAGAATCAACACCAGACATGTGTGACCCTCACCTCTCTTTTGATGCTGTCGCCACTCTCCGAGGAGAAACTCTCTTCTTTAAAGACAGGTAAATGAGACCCATGGTTTATGTGACAGTTTCAGTGCAGTCCCAAGCAAAGCTGAACATAATAGGCTGTTCAGGATTGTACCACTACTCATCCATGATTTTCCTGGAGTTTTTAAACCCCAAAGAGTTGCTGAGGCTGCAGTCCAAGGTGAAGGACCAGTGGGGAGGAAGCTGTGGATGCCTTCTTCCCTCACTGTTTTTCTGCTTAAAATAGCCCACTGCTATGCTGCATTTCACTTGATGGAGATGAAAAGAAGCTTGGAGGAGGGCAATTTTGAGCAGAAAAAAACAGTTGGGGTGGGAATGGTTAAGCACTCCATTTGTCTCATCCCTGCTGGTCTCTGTGCCGGATTTCACACATTCCCATGCCTGTTTTTGGTAAATCAACAAAACATCTGGATAAAAATCCATGGGATCATGTATGGTGCATAGTCTGGGTATCACTTCTTAGTTGACTGTCAAGAACTGGATGTGCTGGCTTAATGCACAAATATAGAGAATCTGCCTTGAGCTCACAAGATATTTACCACAGTATGTTAAACATACAGCTTATTTAATCAGTCTGACATGATAATTCTGACAATCAAGTGCAATGGTTGCTACTAGCTCTTAACTGTAGCTACTAGAATCTGTATCTTGGAACTCTTTGGTGGACTGGTAAATCAGGCCTCGGATCAAGTTTAGAACACATCAAGCCATTGCACTTTGAGGTAAATATTCCTGTTGCATCATTTTCTTTCAGCTTCATGTGGCGGACGAGTCCTCAGAGAAGGAACATTGAAAAAGGACCTATTTCTGCTTTCTGGCCAGCTTTGAAAGGTGGCATTGAGGCTGCTTATGAACTTGAAGATAAAGACATCTTATTTCTTTTTAAAGGTAAATCTTCTGAGTCTTGGTTCACATGAGGCATGAAAATGCAGATGTGGTAGACTGGAACGTACCACTCCAGGGTGCAGGTGGAAGATCACATTTTGGAATACCCCCTTATGTTAAAAAAAACCCAAAAAACAAAACACTACCAGTATAGCAAATAGAGTGAGGGGGAAAGCTTTCTCTCTGTTGTGTTAGTTTTCTTCTTGAATGGAGTTTGGCTGAGTTCAGACTGGCAGTTCACCCAGGCACATCTGTCTGGTGTTCCCCACCTGTAGTCAACCTGTTGTGTACTGCTTCGCTCCCGCATTTAAAAGATACCTGGTGAAAGTGGTAGCAAATCCCGGAGAGTGCCTTTATCCTGCTTCATTCCACTTCCAGGAAGTGTGGGCGCTAACCCGAAAAGCCGGGAACAACCCGCGGTGATAATGTCCACCGGCTGTTTCCGCACATAAGGTACACTTGATTGCCCTGGAGAGGCAGCAGCGATATGATTGGATGTGCTCCACTCTACCGCCCAATGTGGTGCCGGTGCAACAGGATCCTCCCCAAATCGCCCTGATGTGCTTATGTGCATGAGTGCATATGCGCACATAGCTGAATTATTAGGAAAAAGCTGTTTACAGTTGCACCTCCGGGCCAGCAGTCTGAACGCTCCCTCGCGCCTCCTCCAGATATGCATCCCATGCAGTATGATCGGGAAAATCCGGAACAGTTTGTTGCGGGTCTTTTTTGCAACAACTCCTTCCCACTTCAAACTGCCAACCTGAACTCAGCCTTTGTGTGTTTTATATGTGTGTGTGAGTGTGAGAAGAAATTTCCAGAGCTGGAATCTATCACCTGCACACTGAAGCAGTGCGGATCACACTGAAGTAGATTACCCAATGAAATAGAATACCCAATGAAACGAATGCAAACAATAACCAAATATAATAAATACTATAACATATCATAAAATACAAGTGTAATATAATATGACAAAGGGTTTTTATGCAAATAAACCTTCAATTTTTTCCACCTCCTCTTTCTAAATATTCATCTATACTGTAAAATAGGGACCAAACTAGCTTGTGGGGCTTCCAATTTTATTCCAGTTTTGTAATCAAGGGGATCCATAAGAAAAACCTTCTGTTAGTATACACATCAGTGCTAGGCGCCCATCAGTGGGGATGGAGCCTAGGGAGGATAGAGACCGCAGTGGGGTACAGTCCCATAGAGGTCACCCTCCAAAGCATCCATTTTCTCCAGGTGGGTTGATCTCTGTAGTCTGGAGAGGAGCTGTAATTCCAGGGGATCCCCAGGTCCCACCTGGAGGCTGGCATCCCTACATCAATCAGTAAGCATCAACAAGGCTTTCTTAATCCTCTTCTTCTCCTTGTGCCAACTTTCCCAAATGTTTTAGCATGCCACTCCCTGCTCCTCTGCCCAGTCTCATAGAATCATAGAGTTGGAAGGGACTTCCAGAGTCATCTGGTTCAACCCCCTGCACAATGCAGGAGATTCACAAATACCCCCCCATCCCAGTGAACCCTGCTCTATGCCCAGAAGAGGGCAAAAAAGAACAAGAAAAAAGAACGCCATCCTCCAAGGTTCCCCGGGCAAACTGGCCTGGAGAAAAATTGCTTCCTGACCCCAAAGTGGTGATCAGCATTTCCCTGGATGTGTAAGAAAGGGCCACAAGAACTAAGCATTGATGCAACCTTTCCTGCCCTTCCTTCTCATGATCTGCCTAAAATCACAAAATTAGCATTGCTGTCAGATGGCCATCTAGCCTCTCTTTGAAAACCTCCATAGAAAGAGAGCTCACCCTCTCCCGAGGAAGCCTATTCCACTGAGGAACCACTCTCACTGTCAGGAAGTTCTTCCTAATGTTTAGCTAAAAACTCTTTTGATTGAATTTCAACCCATTGGTTCTGGTCTGACCTTCTCAGACAAAGATGTCTCAAACAAAGGCATCTTCAATACCATCTTCCCCAGTGGGAGCAACATAACACGCTGTTTTAAAAATGTCATGCAGGAAATTTCACTACTGTGGAAATGGTAGAGTGCTACTATCTGACCATGCTGAGGATAGCAGCCGATTTTCTATATTCTTTCCATGTAAGAGCCTTTCAAAACCCCTTTCTTTCTCATTTTCTTCAGGACAGAAGTACTGGGCTGCCCAGGCAAATATTATACGGCCGGGTTACCCAAAGAACATCCATGCCTTGGGCTTCCCCAAAAGTGTAAAGAAAATTGATGCAGCTCTTTTCGACAAAGACACAAAGAGAACATTATTCTTTTCAGGAGATGAGTACTGGAGGTAAGTATAAATCAGCTGCCTGAGAACTCCTTTGTACCTGTGTTTAAACTACTGCACCTGAAACAATAGATCACCCAGTAAGAACAGAAGTCTTTGTTGGTTCACCCCCTATCTCCAAATCAAGGCTGTATTGGCAGTCTTCAGATCTAATTGCCATTGTGACCAGTTTCCAGGCATGTGGTACCCTCCCACATGGAGGCAAGCTTGTTAATATATCTGCCAATAATAAGAACTGAAGACCAAAGCCTAACTGCACGGCTCTAAGCTCAGAAGCTTGGCTGCCAGTCTAGCAATGTAACCCTATGCAAACTTCCTTAGGAGCTGACTAAATTGAACTTCCAAGGATTTATTTGAGAATCAAAATGGGTCCGGATTGGGCTGTAAATGACAATGGGCTGCAAATGACAATGAAACTCTTTCCATTACACATACAACAGGAAGTCATGACGTTTCAAAAAAAAATTAACAGGACATATTAAGGGGCTGTGTATGTGAACAATCTCAGGTACAAAATGCCCCTCAGATGCTTAGATAACAGAGCCTGACATCTTTTACAATAGGACAGGGTCAAGATGGCTCCTATTGAGAGTGTCGGCCCTTCTCTGCCCATAAAATAAAATGGTGGAAACACTTTAACTGAAACCCACATTAGATGTCTGAGATTCATGATTTGATGGTGCTTCCAACTTCACAAACAGGTTAAAATCTAAAGCCCTTAAATATATTTATTTCTGGGTCCTCTTTCCAAGAGCATGCCACCAAAAGCACCATTGATGTTTGAACCCCTTTTCCTCTTTCAGTTATGATGAAACAAAGGTGTCTATGGAGAATGGCTATCCAAGAAAGATCAGCTCAGACTTCCCTGGAATTCCCTCTACATTGGATGCGGCTTTACAGCATAACGGTAAGCAGAAGGTGATCTCAGAGCATTTTGAAAGACCATTAGTAAAGATGGCAATCTAGGTGTAATGACTAAGAGGTATTTGGCAACATTCACAAAGGTTAAGTATTACAGTTCATTCTTAGCCTTAGCCAAAGTCTGTGTCAAAATCTAATAATAATAATAATAATAATAATAATAATAATAATAATAATAAAAGTGCCATCAAGTCACAACCAACTCATGATGACTCCTCATGGGGTTTTCAAGGCAAGAGACAAACAGAGGTGGTTTGCTATTGCCTGTCTCTGAACTGAAACCCAAGACTTCTTTGGTGGTCTCCCATTCAAATACTAAGCAAGGATGACCCTGCCCATTCTGCATCTAGCATTTGCTTTGTTGTTTCACCGAACCCACAATGGAACAGAAAAAGATGCAGCTCAAAACCACATACAAATACCCCAGGCCAATGCTGTGCTGACTGCAAAGTCACCCCTGAATGGCCATAAAATGGCCAGAAATCTATGCAGACAGTACCATAATACTGAGAGATCAAAGTGAAAGTGGCATGCAGTCTGGACACTGCCATAAAATCTGACAATTAATCAAAGTGAAAGTGGCATGCGATATAGAGGGGAATTTCTCTTCCAACGTGGGTTTGGTAAAACAGCAGACCGAATGTCCAAGATATGACAAGGTGAGGCTAATCATAGAATGATTATCATAGAATCACAGAGTTGGATCTGAGCTTCCAGGCTGTGTTAAGATCTGGAAGGAATTTCTCCTGGAATCCAGCCTCTGAAGTCAAAGTAGCTTCCATCAACAGCATACAAATCCACTGAGGTGGAGTTCTGGATGAAACAGGCTAACTTTGGGCTTTTTTTATCTCTGTGGGCAGTTGCTTCCATGCTCTAGAATCAACACCCAGTTCAACATTTGGCATCAATGCAAAGCTATCCCTGGCATTTGAAGTAGGAAAGCGGCTCTGATCCCAACTTCTTGACTTAAAAAGCTGTTGGCTACCCCCCCCCCACACACACACCCTAAGCATGAAGAAGTCTATATTCTTTCCCAGCAGGCTCCACAGATACAGGGAAACACACAAATGCCTCAGATTCTCACTGCTGAGCATAAAACACTTCTCTCTGTTAATGGCTACCTGGCTTACTGTATTGCAGACAATTGCTTGGTTTGTTGCAGGGTGGATGCCATTCCTGTGCTCTAAGCATCCAGTTCCTAACCCAGCAATAGTCATTGGCACAAAGGGTGAATTAGGTGAATTCAGTAATAGTGAAATTAAAGGCAGAATGATGCACCCTTCTCTGCACTTCTTGGAAGAAGAGCAGGAGCAGCCATAAGGAAATTTATAATAATGTATATAAATTTTAAATAAATAAATAAATAAAAATAATAAATGTTGGTATTGGAGAGGGAATCCCACCACAGACTTGAGCCAGCCACATGATAGCTGGCAGATATGAGCCAGGATGGTGTAGTGGTTAAGTGCAGCAGACTCTAATCTGGAGAACTGGCCTTGATTCAACACTCCTCCACATGCAGTCTACTGGGTGACCTTGGGCCAATCTCAGTTCTCACAGAATTCTCTCAGCCCCACCTGAGAGAGCCAGCATGGTGTAGCAGTTAAGAGCAGTGGACTCAAATCTGGAGAACCAGGTTTGATTCCCCACTCCTCCACATAAAGCCTGCTGGGTGACCTTGGGCCAGTCACAGTTCTCCCAGAGCTCTCAGTCCCACATACCTCACAAGGTGCCTGTTGTGGGAAGAGGAGGGGAAAGCCAATTACAAGCCTCTTTCAGATTCCTAAAGGTACAAAAACCTACTCTTCTATATATATATATATTTGGGGCTTCCAACTGATCAGGGCAAGGGCAGTTCATTTATTCACCTTGTAAACAGACCAATATTCAATTTGGAAAAAAAAAAACCATGCAGGTGTTTAATGGCTGCCATTTTAGCTGCACTGTTTATATATTTTCAGCATCCTAAGCCATTGTACCAATGCAAGTTTGACCCATTTCAAAAGGTTTGCACCAATATATAACTTTGTGGAGATTGGGCACTTACTACATAATAGACATTTCCTTCTTGTAGAGATTATGCTACTATTTGTCCTAAGTAAAGTCAGAGTGAAAAATGAAAAGAAAGCAGGACAGAAAGATGGAATCTTTAAAATAAGAGTCCATAATTCATTATGTCTCCTGTGTGCACACTCTTTATCCTTCCCATTATTCTTTTAGGACACTTCTATTTATTCAGCAGTCCAAAGCAATATGAGTTTGACAGCAAGGTACCATTTCCCTCACCTTTCCACACATAAATCCTAGGCTTGAAGAAATCTGTATACTTTCTCAGCAGGCTCCATTGATTCCGGGGAACACAAAAACACCTCAAAAATTCACTACTGAGTACAAAACACTTTCTTCGGCTAATGGCTGCCTAGACTATCAGTTAGTGGAAAACTACGGGGAGTGTTGTCAAGTGAACACCATCCCTGTGAGCCAAGTGCTATAACCCAGGATAGGGCATTTTCACAAGGGGAGAGGAGTCTCAGCCTACATGCATGATGGAGTGAGCTCACATCTCTGGACCCAGCTCCTGCCAACCTAGCAGTTCAAAAGCAAGAAATTGCAAGTAGATAAATAGATACTGCTTCGGTAGGAAGGTAACAGCATTCTGTGCGCCTTGACATCTAGTCATGCTGCCCACATGACCACGGAGAAGTCTTTGGATGGCACTGGCTCTTCGGCTTGGAAACGGAGATGAGCACCCCTAGAGTCAGATTTGACTGGATTTTGAGCAAGGGAAATCTTTACCTTTACCTATGGGTATGGGAGTGGTAATCCCCCAATAGACATGAACTAGAGTGGGCACATACTTTTCCAAGTGCTTCCAGTTCTGTTGACTGGGGCATTGGGTAATGAATTGATGTATCACTTAAACACACCAAGAGGGCAATTCACCAAAAATCATGTGGGTATTAAATGATGGCTACTAATTTAATGGCATTCTTTATATATATTACGCTTGCGCCCTAAACTGTCACACTAATGTATGTTTCATCCTTTTCAATATGTCTCTTTTTGTGGAGATTGACCAGTTAGCAGGGTTTTTTTCCTGGAAAAAGAGGTGCTGGAACTCTCAAGAGGGAAATGAAGTTCTCAATCTGTATACTGAAAATTCATGAAGTTTTAAACATTTTAAAAAGAATTTTGTCAAAGAGGTTCCCCCAGAAAAAAAAGTCCTGCCTGTTCGTACCTGATAGACTTAAAAGAACATAAGAGAAACCAATGTTGGATCAGGGCAATGGCCCATCCAGTCTAACATTCTGTCACACAGTGGTCAGAAATACCAGGTGACATTAGGAGGTCCAGCAGTGGGGCCAGGACACTACAAGCCCTTGTCTTAAAGAGAACACGTCATGTGTACTAAGCATAGTTAGAGTGAAAAATAAAAAGGAAGTAGGATAGAAAGATTGAATCTTTAAAATAGGATTTGACATTTTATTACGCCTCCTATGTTCACACTCTTTATCTTTCACATTATTCTTTCAGGACACTTCTATTTATTCAGCGGCTCAAAGCAATATGAGTTTGACAGCAAGCAGAAAAGATTTACTGGCATAAAGAAAAGCAACTCCTGGTTTGGCTGCCGGTGACATGAGAAGAAAGAACACTGGGATCTCTGCTTCCGGTGCAGAATGCTTTGATCATCTTTCTTCTTATTGGCATTATTTGCTTCACCCATATTCATGACCTGCGAAACACCCACAGTCATTGATGCACCTTGATGACAGGCAAATAATATATTAGAAAAAATGTATTATAAGATTTTATTATGAATAATATAAACAACACAGTTATTTATTTGTTAATCTATGTATTGCTGACTAATAACTTCATTTCTATTTATATGTATGGTGGGCATGGTTTATTTCCTTTTAGAAGGTTATAAAAATGACAGGTGGTGGTCAAAAATGGAGTCTTCGGGGCATCAGATCTAACTCATGCATTCAGTTCGCCTGTCCTGAACTTTTATACACTTCAATGCTCCCTCTAAGCTGTGGAGTTTTGTGAGCAAAAATTCTACTTTGTGTGCTACTGGCATTAAAGTTGTGAGTGAGGAATTTGGCTGCTGCATAAATTAGTTTCCTCTGGAGCCATCCTTCCTGAGCTAAGACAAAAATGTGTGAGCCGGAGGCTAAAAAACTGTGATCCAGCTCACACTAACTCAGCTTAGAGGGAACACTGTGATTTTTGTTGTAGTGGTTAAGACTCTAATCTGGAAAACCGGGTTTGATTCCTCTCTCTTCCACATAAAGCCAGCTGGGTGACCTTGGGTCTGTCACAGTTCACTCAGAGCTGTTCTCTCAAAAGCAGTTCTCTCAGACCTCTCTCAGCCCCACCTGTTGTGGGGAGAGGAAGGAAAGGAGATTGTAAGCTGCTCTGAGACTTCTTCTTCTTCCCAACTCTAGATTGGGAAATACCTGGAGATTTTGGTGGTGAAGCCTACGGAGGGATCTCAGTGGGATATAATGCCATAGAGTCTATCCTCCAAAGCAGCCATTTTCTCCAGGGGAATTTGATCTCTGTCACCTGGAGAGTAGTTCTAATTCTGGCAACCCTCCTCCTCCTTCTCTTTATACCCCATTTTACCTCCCCCCAATGGGGACAGCTTACAACATAGGACTTCTCTGTGAGGTAAGTTAGGCTGAGAGAAGAGGGTCAGTGGCCCAAGTTCACCCACAAGATTCATGAAAGTGCAGGGATTTGATCCTGGGTCTGCCAGTGTCTACTCTGACACTGTAACCACTATACCACACTGGCTGTGAAGTCCACACGTTTTAATATTTTGTTGCCTCTTCTAACCCCCCCAAAAAAACAGTTTGGTTGCGGTTGTACTCGTTTCTCCTAGCTGGAACCCTATTTGAAATGGGATGTGATGAAGGTGGGAGGTAAGAGTAACAAATCCCAAATTTTCTGCAGTGTCCAGAGCCTTCCAGCCTGCAAACCCCTCAGCGCAGTATTCATGTCACCGAGGACACTCTTGTTATCAAAGCAACTCTAAACCTGAGTTTCCATAGCAACCTTAAATCTGTAAATGTTTCTTAAGTCAGCCTGACACTTAAAGCGAACAAAGAAGCTTTAAAACAAGGCCAGAATAAAAGATGGTGTTTGCTTTATAATTGAAAGTAAATAATAGCCTTGAGAAGAAGTGATGGATTGAGAAACTACCTAAACCAGTCTTGTTAAGATTAGATTTACGGATGGCAGCCTCCAAGTGGGAACTGAGGATCCCCTGGAATTACAGCTCATCTTCAGACTACACAGATTAGTTCCTCTGGAGAAAATGGACGCTCTGGAGGGTGGCCTCTACAGCGCTAAATTCCCTGTCCTCCCCAGGCTCCATCCCCAAATCTCCAGGCATTTCCCAACCTAGATCTGACAACCCTAACTCCACCCATCCCCTGCTGGTGATGAGGGAGAACCTGGCAACCATGAGTAGAACTAGGGTTGCCATTATCCAGGTGGGGCCTGGAGATATCCCAGAATTATAACTGATCTCTAGACTATACAGCTCAGTTCCCCTAGAGAAGATGGCTGCTTTGGAGAATAGACTCTGGGGCATTATACCCTGCTGAGGTTCCACCCTTCTCTGGCAGCACCCCCAAATCTCCAGGAATTTCCCAACCTGGAGCTGGCATCCCTAAGGTAAACTGAAAAGACGCCTGAATAATTTGCTACTGCACTATGAGCTAACAAAAGGTCTAAAGCTGCTTCATCTGTCACTTCCTACCATGTGCTGTGACCACATTTGACATTCGTCTCACAAAACAAAAATGAGGAAACTAAACAAACATTAGAAACTCTTAGTTATATGTGTTTGAGTTTATGTAATAACGTCAATTGTATATTCTGGTATACTGTTTGTAGCTTTTCAAAGGTTTGTTTTAATGTTCTGATGTTATTGATTTATGATATGGGTGAAAATAAAAATAATATTTTTTTAAAAAAAGAAATGGTGACATGTTGCCTCAGTTTAGAATGTGCCAGAAGGTGCAGAGTTGCATGGGGGGGTCTCAAGTGTCCTGATTCAATGCACTCAACAGCACACAGAAATTGAGTCAGTACCCAAGCTGATTCTTATAAATCCAATCAGTATTATAAAATCCAATCAACATTACCAGCTGACAACCCATTCTACCACCTCTCCCATCAGAGATGGATAGGGTTACTAGATGTCCACTTTTTAGAGGACAGGTCTTCTTTTATTGGTATCCATCTTCTTTTGGGCTCTTTTTAAAAAAACTGATGAAAATGCCCTCTTTTTGGGTTGGGAGGTTGAGCCTCTTCTGCCCTATGTTCCCCTGAGAGAGGCAAGTGTCAGCTTAAATAGCAGGGATACTTAAAATGAGATTTGTCACAGTGATCAGTTGTTTGAAGTAGTCAGGAAATATGTCCTCTTTTTTGCTTTTCAAAATATGGGAACTCTAGAGATAGATTTATGCACAGTTATGTAAACTACAGGTGACATCTGGGCAATGCTCTGGTATTTGGGCAAAAACACTATGGTAGAAGCCATTTTTATCATAGAGTTTTTACCCAAATACTGATGTCTTGGTATAGTGGCTTCATTTCCTGTGCCTACTTGTAAAATGGAGTTGTTCTGCCAGGCCTTTGGTTGAGGCAGCAGGTGTTCTCCCCCCCACCCCATCCTGTCCACAGCACTGTCTATGACCTTCTTCCAGTGCTCTACTGTTTTGGATATCATCTAGGCACCAGAGTCTTCTGGAATGATTACTTTATAAGGCATGGGATCTGATTTTCATCTGCTATTGTTATTTATTGTTTTACTTTTTTATTGCTGTTGTTTTTATGTTGTGAGCTGCCCTGAGCCCATTTTTGGGGTAGGATGGGGTATGAATTTAATAAATAAACAAATGCCAGAAGTGATGTCTCCACATCACCTGGGCCTTCTTCTCTTGTCTGGTAAGCCCTCCATCCCATGCCAGTTGCCAGGAAGGACCTGGCAACACTACCAAGGTGGATGTTTTATAGTTTAAAACTTGGTGGGGTTTGTTTGTTTCTTTGCTTTTTGCATTTTATCTATTGATGCAATTGACTACTAATGCAGTTGCCATTCCTAGCATTTTGTTCTCCTATAAAAATCTATGACCCAGGCATTCTCTCTCCAAATGTGATGAAATTACCCAGTGTCAAAGCCAGTCTTTTTTACAGTGTTGGGATGCCAAATTTCAGATGAAGCTTTAGAGAAATGGATTTAATTCTATGATTAACTCAAAACCAACACAAATGTCAATAATCCTGTCACAAAGCTCACACACAGAATGTTTTTTATTGTCTATGAATTGTTAGAGTCAGATCCTTCCAAAATGAATTGAATCAGTTATTGTTCAGTTTAGCCCCTTCCTTAAATAAATAATAGCATAAGAGCAGCTGTTCTGGGTCAGATCAACTGTACATTTAGTTCAATGTCCTGTTTCACACCAGGCCTGCCTTGGTGCTTCTGGAAGGCTTACAAGCTGAGCACAGAGGTTAAAACTTCCTGTTGTGGACTCCCAAAACTGGTATTCAGAGGAAGGCTGGATTTGAGTATGGAGTATAATGCCCATGTATAAATCGATGGTGCGACCTCATTTGGAATACTGTGTGCAATTCTGGTCACCACATCTCAGAAAGGATATTATAGCATTGGAAAAAGTGCACAAAAGTGCAACTAGAATGATAAAAGGGTTGGAACACTTCCCCTATGAAGAAAGGTTAAAGCGCTTGGGGCTCTTTAGCTTGGAGAAATGATGGATGAGAGGTGACATGATCGAGGTTTACAAGATTATGCATGGGATAGAGCAGGTAGAGAAAGAGGTCCTTTTTCCCTTTCTTACAATACAAGAACTCATGGGCACTCAATGAAATTGCTAAACAGTTGGATTAGAACAGACAAAAGAAAGTACTTTTTCACCCAAAGAGTAATTAACATGTACAATTCACTGCCGCAAGAAGTGGTGGCAGCTGCAAGCAAAGGCAACTTCAAGAGGGGATTGGATATGGAGCAGGGGACCATGAGTGGCTATTAGCCACAAGGTATAGAAAGGAACTCTCGGTCTGGGGAAGTGATGCTCTGTATTCTTGGTACTTGCGGGGGGGGGGCAACAGTGGGAGGGATTCTAGTGTCCTGGCCCCACGGGTGGACCTCCTGATGGCACCTGGTATTTTTGGTCACTGTGTGACAGAGTGCTGGACTGGATGATCCAATATTGGCTTCTCTTATGTTCTTAGGTCCCATGTAATCACCATGGCTAATATCCACTGATGGATCTATCCTCTATGAATTTGTCCAATCTCCTTTTAAAGCCAGCTGATCTACTGGCCATTTTCATCTCCTGCAGCAGCAATTTCCCCAAGCCGATCACTCTTTGACTGACAAACTGCTTCCCCTTTTCTGGGTGCCCCTGAGTGCTAGTATTTTGGAAGAGGGAGAGAACGGTCTCTGTATCAATTTTCTCAGTTCATAAGAACATAAGAAAAGCCCTGCTAGATCAGACCAGTGGTCCATCTAGCCCAGCATCCTGTCTCACACAGTGACCAACCAGTTCCTCTGGAGGTCCAACAACAAAGCATAGAGGCTGAGGCCATCCCCTGATGTTGCCTCCTAGGGAGGGGCTGTGGTTCAGTGGTAGAGCATCTGCTTGGGATGCAGAAAGTCCCAGTCTCAATCCCCAGCATTGCCAGTTAAAACTACCAGGCAGTAAGTGATGAGAAAGACCACTGTCTGAAACACTAGAGAGCCACTACCAGCCTGAGTAGACAATACTGACCTCGATGGACCAAAAGTCTGATAAGGCAGATTCATGGAGTTCTGGAAAACCACACAAACTGTTATTTAGAGGTTTATTGCCTCTGAATGTGGGTGGTCCCACATGTAATTGTATAAACCACTATCATGTGTCCCCTAAGTCATCTTTTCTCTAAACTACAAAGCTTCAGATTTGTTAGATTTGACTCATACTGCTACTCCTTGACCATTTTGGTTGGCTTTTTGTACACCTTTTTGAGTGTTAGTTAGTTACCCATTTTGCATTGATTTGTTTGTCTCCTGCTTTTCTCCCCAGTTGGGATTCACAACAGCTTTTGTAATAATGTTCTCCCCTCCTCCATCCTCTTACAACAACTCTGTGAAGTAGGCCCAGCTGAGAGTTTGTGACTGGTCCAAGGTCAGCCAGTGAGCTTCCATGGTACGTGGAGATTTGAACCTGGGTGTCCCAAGATCCTAGTCCAACACTCTATCTACTACCCCATGCTGGATCTCCACCTTTAATCCACCTTTTTCACAGACTTTTTTAGATATGACAACTAGAAGACTTTGCAGTATTGCAAATGCTGCAGTACCATAAACAGGCAAAGGTGCTACCATGCTGTGCATTTTGCTTCCTAACAATCCCTGGCATAGAATTTACCCTTTTCACCATTGCTGTACATTGAGGGCTAAACTAAAATTTGCATTTTATAGGAGCTTCCAACAAGAACTGGCAGTCATACTACAGCTGCGAGTCCCTGCGGGCAACTCTGTCACCTGCTCACCCAGCTTAAAGAGATCACCATTCTGATATGCAAACTTGGCCACCCCTGTGCTTTTCCAGAACATGAGCTTCTTCTCATTCACCTCATTTCAGCAAGATTTCTTTGACGTTGCTTGTTGCCCCACTGGTCCCCTTTTAGATTTAGCAATAGCAATATCTATCCTAATCTGTGGTTTATTTGCTCTGAACTTCCAATATTTGTATATAATTTGTATATATCTTGCCTTTCTCCCCAATGGGGACCCAAAGTGGCTTACATCATTCTCCTCTCCTCCATTTTATCCTCAAAAACCATGCCAGGTAAGTTAGGCTGAGAGAGTGTGACTGGCCCAAGGTCACCCAGCGAGCAGAGTGGGAATTCGAACCTGGGTCTTCCAGATGCTAGTCACACTGCACTGGCTCTTTTACATGCATCTTTTAAAAATTTACCCTCTGATCACCATTTTAGATTCATTTTGACAAATCCCCAGAAACTGGCAACCTAAACCTAAGACTCCAGCATCACCCCAGCTTCGCTAGTTGGTATGCTATGCCCACTTAGCAGAGGGAAAACATGTCCAAAAATACCCTAGCCAAGATTCACAGGGCACTCCAATAGCACTGGAATCTATAGACACTCCATCAGAGCCCACCATCATGGTGCAGCTTGCTGGTTATGATGCTTCTCTGACAGAGATGGAAGCCACCAAGCAGTGAATGATGATGCAGCCACAAGCCAACATTAGCCCTCTGCCACCTGGACTTGTGCATTGGAGTTTGTTTAGTTTATTTCATTTTTGTTACTAGTTCCAAAAGGGACTATTTCGTTATTGGGTTGTTTCATATCATCAATGGGCCAGTTTGGCCAGGGATCCTGGAAGGGTTTTGTGTTTGTTTGTTTGTTTGTTTGTTTGTTTGTTTGTTTGTTTGTTGTCATCTTTTGGGCACGGAGCAGGGGACATTGGGGGTGTGGCCACTACTTTCACCTCATCAACAAGTTCTTCCTGTTGATAAGAATCAAGTCCAAGATAGCAGATCCCCTTGTTCCCCTCTCTGCTTTCTGGAAAATGAAGTTGTCAGCAAGATAAGTCAGGACTTTATTGGACCTTTCATTTTTAACAGAGTTGGACTTCCAGCAGATATCCAGGTAATTGAAATCTCCCATGACCACTGTGTCTGGACTCTTTGAGAACTTTGTAATCTGTTCTAGGAGTGTCTCATTCAAATCCTCTGCCTGGCTTGGTGGTCTATAGCAGACCTCCACCGTTCCGGTACAGTGTGGCGATGGGCAGATGTCGGGTTGCTCTGAGCTGCCCAATCCTTTGTCTCTCCTTTTGGAGCCTCCCGCTTGCCAGGAGAGCTCAACCAGACCTCCCAGAGAGAGGGCTGGAGCAGGGGGCTTTGTTTTGGCCCCTCCCACAGCTGGCAAATGCAAGGGGATGGCCATTATTGCCCCGAAGCAGAAGCAGCTTGTGGGATAGAGCTTGGACGCCAAGCTCTAAGTAGCTGCAACCATCCATTTTAACCATGTTCAGAGTTGAAATGTTTTTCGTTACATCAGCAATGCAGCACCACAGAAGAAACATCTTAAAAAAGAACTGTGAGTATAAATAGTTTTAAAGAGAAGATGGCTTATGAAAGACCCTGGAAACTTTCCTCCCAAAATGGAGATGAAGAGAGGCCAGAGAGTGAGGGGGAGTAAAATATATGGTCATTGTTATTTGATTGCTGTTCCCAGGGAAACCTTGATATTTTTGCTTGACTTTGGCAAAGATTTTCAGTAGACATTGGCTAGATGAATTAGGAGTATCTATTGGAATGAGTTGTGGAAATTAAATGAAGTAACCTGAACTTAGTAAAAAAAAAAAATGGCGCCTGCACCAAGGGAGGAAGAAGAGGAAGAACTTGACGAACGAAATGGCGCCTGCACCAAGGGAGGAAGAAGAGGAAGAACATTGGTGGGAGAGATCTCTGTTGAACAATTTTTGAGAATTCTGAGAGAAGGAATAAAGAAGGGGGTTGAGGAGGCATATGCAGGCTTACTACAAAATGTACATCACCCTCAAGGAGAAACAGAAAATGTAGAAAAGACAGGACAATGTATCCAGAAGGTTGTGGAGAGCTCGGAAGAACAGGATGAAAAAGCAGGTGCTAAAGTTCTAACCTCACCAACTCAAACTGTGGGAAAGAAAGTGGCTTATTTAAAGGTAGCGACATCAAAAAGGAAGACGCAAAGAATACCTCCCAAAAGAAAAGATAATTGTAAAAGGAAAAGAAAAAACCGACGTGCGTGTGAATGCAAAGAGGACAGTGCAACATATGATCACGACTGGTTGAGAGAGCAAAGGGGAAATTTAGAGATAAATTGCCATACCTGCAAAGAAAAATGACATATAGACATGTAGACATATAGACAAAAAAACAAATTGCAGATTTACAGGAGGAAAATTAGGATTTATGGAAGGGACAAAATATTTTTGTGTGTGTGATAGGTTTTTGCTGGGATGAATTGACCTTGGAAAGATTGTTATGATTTACTTAAAGATTATAATGCTGAATGTGTGTAGGAGTTAGTTAGCAGGTGGGGTGATAATAGGGGTGTTTTTGGACCAGCTGGAATGAAATGGCACTGTAAAGATTAGTATAATTTATGTTTAAATGAAAGGTTATAGTGTTAATGTGAGTGTAGGTCTTTGAATTGTAGAGTTATAGCAGAAAAAATAAGATATATGGAAGAGATGAAATGTTTATTTCTGTGTGAAAGGTTCTGTTAAAAGGTATTGATTTTGAAAAGTTTGTCATGATTTAAGATCAGTTTAAAGTCTGCAATGTTGGAGGTAGGCAGGATCTAGGTAGTGTGTAGTAGGTGGTGGTTATTTTAGGGGTGTTTTAGGAGTAGTTGGAATGAAATTACACTGTAAGGATTGGTATAACTTATGATTAATTTAAAGAGTAGAGTGTTAAGTGTATGTAGGTTTTAATCAGGAAGCGATGGTTATAGCAGAGGTGCTTAATTAATTTGAATGTTACCAAGGCTGATAAGGAAAAATGTAAGAAGATAAAAAAATCTTTAAAAATGCATAAAAATCTGAAATTTATAACTCACGTGTACATTAAAAATAAGAAATTTAAAAGCCAATGGCGTATGTAGGAATAGTTAATGCTTGCCTTGAAAGGATAAAGTTGATGTTGAATGCCAATTTGTTAAACTAACGATTAAAATAATACATAAGATCATAACTTAACAACGAGGTAGTTATATTTTGGAGAAAAAATCTAAAGTTATTGTTTGTACTCGGATTGGAGTTGCTTGGTGGGCTGAAGACTAGAAAAATATAATTTTTTTTCGCCTTGGTGGATTGCTGTTAAAATCTTCGTTTGTTTGCTTGTTTTCTGTTTTCTGGTTTGTTGTTAATAGACTAGTTATTATGAATGGAGTGTTATATATATGTATAGATTATTGAGGTCTATTATCTTGAAAAACCAATTAAAAATATATATATAGCAGACCCCCACCATAATATCACTATTATTTCTTACTCCTTTTATTTTGACCCAGAGATTCTCAACTGAACTTTCATGCTCAGATTCACGTATTTCCTCACAAGTAAATACCCCTTTTAGGAGTACATACCCCCTTTTTTAGGAGCTGCGGTGGCTCAAGTGGTTAAGACGCTGAACTGCAGGCTGTGGAAGGTCGGTAGTTCAGCAGTTCGAGACCCGGGTGCCGCATGACGGAGTGAGCGCCCGTCTCTAGTTCCAGCTTCTGCCAACTTAGCAGTTCGAAAGCAAGAAATTGCAAGTAGATAAATAGGTACCACTTTGGTGGGAAGGTAACAGCGTTCCGTGCACCTTGGTGTTTAGTCATGCCGGCCACATGACCACGGAAACGTCTTCGGACAGCGCTGGCTCTTCGGCTTTGAAACGGAGATTAGCACCGCAACCCTAGAGTCGGATTCGACTGGCTTTCGAGCAAGGGAACCTTTACCTTTACCTTACATACCCCTTTTACATATAATGCGACTCCTCCACCCTTCCTTATTTGTCTGTCCCTTTTAAATAAGTTATACCCCTCAATCCTACTATTCCAAATGTGTCATCCCACCAAGCTTCAGTAATGCCTATTAGGTCATAGTCTCCTTTGTGTATTAGGATTTCAAGTTCTTTCTGCTTGTTTGTTAGCCTCCCTGAGCCCGCTTGTGGGGAGGGCGGATTATAAATCTAATGAAATAAATAAATTAAATAAATACTCTGCGCATTAGTGTAGCGACATCGGAATCCATGTTTTATGCACCCTGAGATTTTTGTTTCTGTACTTATATGTGAGTTAATGTTATCTAGCATAATTGCTACTCCTCACAAAACTTTAGTGTTCTTATCTCCAGTTACTGAGATGTCATTTTTTTAAAGGAAACTAAAAGGTTGTCATGCCCTCATCAATTACTATTTGCAATGCTTCCCCTTCAAGACTCTAAACACCACAAGCCAAGTATAGGGAGGAATAGAATCCCACCCACTTTATGAGTGGTTGCCAATCAGGAACTTTTAGACTTAACAACCTTTTAAGGTTGTGTATCAATCACCCTGGTACAAAGAGCTTTTTCTGTGTTTGGCAAATCTGAAGATGTCACAATATTGTGATTTACAATTCCATTGATTTTATGGAACAAACATGAAGTGTGTGTATATATAGGGACCTTTGTAACACATAGGGACTTATATAGGGACTCTTGTGACACATAGACAGATCCTCTATAGTGGATGAAGAACCTGTAGCTCCAAAGCAAAGACTGAGGGCAAAATGAAGAGCTTCTTGCTCATTCTTGTGCTCTGCACAGCGCTTTCATGTGCTTGGCCTGTTCTCCAAAACACCGAAGAAGCCACAGAAAAGGATGCTCAGCTTGTTGAGGTAAGGATTAAAAAATCTCAGAGGTGTTAAGCAGAGGAGAAGCCAGTTGAACAGGACCAGAAAGCCAGTCATTCCTTTTGTAAGGGTGGAAACCCTGTGTGATCTGCTTCTGCTCAGATGCAGGAACTCTGACAGGCTTTGGGTAGGTCAGCATTCATGGGCTGTAGTTTCTGTTTCTTGAAAACGGAGGGCATAATGAATGGCCTTCCTCATTCAAACAAAGAAGAGAGAGTAAATGATGCAGTGGGTGGATTGGTTCAGACATTAACACAAAACCAGGATTTCAGTAAATGGACATAATTAACTAACTGTTTCAATATGTGTCACCATACTATGGCAAGTTAAGAACATAAGAACATAAGAGAATCCAATGCTGGATCAAGCCAATGGCCCATCCAGTCCAACACTCTGTCACACAGTGGCCAAAAATACCAGGTGTCATCAGGAGGTCCACCAGTGGGGACAGAACTCCCACTGTTGCTCCCCCAAACACCAAGAATACAGAGCATCACTTGCCCTAGAGTCCCTATCCATACCTTGTGGCTAATAGCCTCTGATGGACCTCTGCTCCATATGTTTACCTAATTCCAGGGGTCTTTTCGTAGAAAAACAGCTGCAGGAGCTCATTAGCATACTTTTTTCCCACCATAGAGAACAATGGAGGGAATGGGGCAACCTGTTTGGGGGCCCATAGCATTGGACCCCCTGATCCAATGTTCTTGAACCTTGGTGGGTATCTTAGGGAGAGGCTCCATCAGCTACCCTGTGAGTTTGGAGCCTCTCGCTCAAACTCCCTCCCCTCCAGCCCCCAGAATATACCCTATGTTTTCACCATTGACTTCAATGGCCCATAGGATATAATGGAGCTAAAATTGACATTCGGCTGCCTGAAAGACTCCCCGGGATGCCGGCTGGGGGCAGGGCTTGGCTCCTGAACTCCCCTCCGGTGCGCTCCCCCCCAAAAAAAGACCCCTGCCTAATTCCCTTTTGAAGCCGTCCATGCTTGTAGCCACCACCACCTCCTGTGGCAGTGAATTCCATGCGTTAATCACTCTTTGAGTGAAGAAGTACTTCCTTTTATCTGTTCTAACCCAACTGCTCAACAATTTCATGGAGTGCCCACGAGTTCTTGTATTGTGAGAAAGGGAGAAAAGTACTTCTTTCTCTACCTGCTCTATCCCATGCATAATCTTATAAACCTCGATCATGTCACCCCTCAGCCATCATTTCTCCAAACTAAAGATCCCCAATCACCTCAACCTTTACTCATAGGGAAAGTTCTCCAACCCTTTTATCATTCTAGTTGCCCTTTTCTGTACTTTTTCCAAAGCTATAATATCCTTTTTAAGGTGTGGTGACCAGAACTGTACACAGTATTCCAAATGAGGTTGCACCATTGATTTATATAGGGGCATTATGATATTGGCTGATATATTTTCAATACCCTTCAGGATCTGAAGTCAGGATTCAATGGTCTGTTAATCACAGTTATCCTTTACATAGGCCGAGGACAGACTGGCAATTTGCCGCGGGATGGGACCCGGGCTGACAACGATTCAATACCAGAGTAAATGGAATGTTCACACAGGCACATCTGCCTGGCGTCCCCCACCCGTAGCCTACCGGTGCTGTTGCGCTTCACTGCCGGATTAAAAAAACACCTGATAAAAGCCGGCGCAAATCTTGAAAGCCTGCGTTCGTCGCGCGTTTCTCCGCTTCCGGGGAGTCTGAACGCGCAGCCGAAAAGCCGGGAGCAACCCGCGTTGGGCATGAGGCAGCAGCGGTGTGATTGGCTGCACTCCGCTCCACTGCCCAATGCGGTGCCGGTGTTGCAGGGCAAAAAAAAAAATCGGCAAAATGCGCTTATACACCCATAGCTGAATTAATGGGGAAACGGCGAATATAGCACGCCTCCGGCGCGGCAGTCTGAACACTCCCGCGCGCCTCCGTCCTGTATCTTCCAGCAGCGGCCCCCGCTGTGTGGACGGGAAAACCCGGTATTGTTTAATCCGGGTTTTTTTTGCCGCGACTGGCTACCAGGGCAAATTGCCAGTCTGTCCTGGGCCATAGTTTGACATTACATACAGATTTACTACCCCATTGTAATAATCTTTTCTTCACCATAACTGCAGAGTTGCTTAGCAAATAGTGTTGCTATGGGGAGAGGGGTTTCTTTTTCTAAAATTCACTTTTTCAAAACATAGCCATTGATTTCACTTATTCTCTTTTCCCCTCTTTTAAAAGGGTAGGTTTCCTCTTTGATTTGTCTTTGAAGAGAAATCAATGCATCCTTTTCTGACTTCAGCCCTTGCAGTTACACAATACAGGGTGCTCTAGCGGGAGGCTAGGAAGGTTTGGGAAGACATTGCCTGCCTCTGAGCATCTACAAAGGGAAAGTATGAAATTTCACTGACCTTCTCTTCCTGCTCTTCTTCTCTTCAAGTTTATATTTTGACCAAAATTGAATGGACTCCAAATTCCTAAAAAGAGGGAAAGAAAATGATTGTTGGATTTAGGGTTGCCAGGTTGAGCCAGGCTGAGCCTGGCAACTAATTAATTATCCTATGGCAGTGGGTGTAGTACAGCCAGGAGATCCAGAGATTGTCTGGCAGCCTGAAACTCTAGCTCTTTTTTATGGTGAGCTAGGTTAATTTCTTTTATTTTGGGAGGCTGAGAGATCTGTGACTGACCCAAGGTCACCTAGCTGGTTTCATGTGGATGAGCGGGGAATCTAATCTGGTCATCCAGGTTACAGTCTGCTGCTCTTAACCACTACATTAAACTGGCTCCCATAGCCTGGCAACTAGCAGGATAAAGAGGACATGAGGCGTGTCTGTGATGTCAGTAGTGTCACTGACCTCACTGGGTATGACCTGGAAGTGATAATGGGTAACTCTAGGAATCACTGGAAACTATGATAAAATCAGCAGACAAGCTGGTGGCATTTCTCTCTCTCTCTCACGGCTGTTTGGCGTAGTGGTGGGCAGTACCAACAATTGGCAGAAGGCCTTCCATAGTAAGAGGCCTGGCAACCCTAGCTGGATTTCAGGGAGAAATTGAGTAAAGGTACATGACAGGCAGGTAGTGCTGCCAATGGAGACTGAACCATCATGTTAGGGAGTATGAGAAAGACAGGGCACATGAGGTAGTGACAATGTTTGCTGCATGGATCTTGCATACCTTGGATGCTTGGGGGAGAGTTTGGCTGAGATTGCATGTGAGGATTGCCCTGAGGTTTATTTTCCTGGGGTCTGGGCCAGGAAAGGGCTAATGCAAAAACTTTGCAGCTTCTTTGGGTAGACTCCAAGAAGGAGAAGCATGACTCTGTGGTCAAACTGTGTGTTTGGAAAGCATCCAGTTTTCTGAGAGAAGTTTCCCCACTCTCATGCTTCTGGCAGTCAATGGGAAGCCAGCCTGGGGTGCATCTCAGGTTGCCAACCTCCAGGTGGTAAGTAAACAAAAAACAACTGTGATATTATTATGCAATCTATTCAATAATAATTATTAAGCATTTATATTATGGTACAAATTACAAAACACATCCCAATACAAAATATACACATATTTAAAGTGTCCTTGTGAACCAAACTGTCCATGCTCAAAATATTGTTAAAGAGCCTGAAAAATATCTCAGTAAAAAGTCCAGTTGCACCTTTAAGATTAACAAACTTTATTGTAGTATAAGTTTTCAAGAAACACAGCTCTCTTCATCAGATGCATCCAACGAAGAGAACTGTGTTTCTCGAAAGCTTATGCTACCATAAAGTTTGTTAGTCTTAAAGGTGCTTCTGGGCTTTTTTTACTGTTTTGTGGCAACAGACTGACACAGCTAACTCCTCTGGATTGATGAAAAATATCTTGAGCACCTTGCTAAATTTAAAATACAATTGTAAAGTTTTGTTCTGCCCTCTCTTTAAGAAAATGTTTGTGTTAGAATTATTTATTTATTAATCATGTTGTTTATTTAAAAACAACTTTAATCTAAGTAAGAATTTATTCTGTGGGGCTGCAAGGTGTTTAAATGTGTAAGCGGATATTTTGTCTAAACACCTTAGAGCCCCACAGATTAAATTCTTACTTAGATTAAAGTTGTTTTTTATAAACAACATGATTAAAAATAATTTTAACACAAATATTCTCTTATAGACAGGGCAGAACAACACTTTACAATTGTATTTTAAATTTAGCAAGGTGCTTAAAATATTTTTCAGGCTCTTTAACAATATCTTGAGCATGGACAGTTTGGTTTACAAGGACGCTTTAAATGTTTGTATATTTTGTACTGGAATGTGCTTTGTAATTTGTACCATTACATAAATGCTTAACAATTATAATTGAATAGATTGCATAATAATATCATGGTTGTTTTTTGTTTACTTACAACCTATCCCGTGATCTCACATTTGTTTAACTTTCAGGTGGTAGCTGGAGATCTCCAGCTATTACAACTGGTCTCCAGGGACAGAGATCAGTTCAGCTGGAGAAAATGGCCTCTTTGGAAGGTGGACTCTGTGGCCTTATGCCACAAAACCCACCCTCTTCAGATTCTACCTCCAAAATCTCCAGGTGTTTCCCAAACCAAAGCTGGCAATCCTAGGTTCATTGGAGCTTTCCCATCAGTTGGACACTGCAAAAAAGGCTGGGATAACAGATGAGAGAGACTCAAGGGAGGGGGTGGGGGTGGCAACAGTGAAGCCCAGATTCACTGCTGAGGTAAGCCAGGATTCATTGACTATGTTGGAGCCAAATCCTTGTTTTGCTAATCACAGCTTAAAATAAGTCACAGTTTCCTGTTACATTTGAATTGACCCATTGTGAAATGTGAAGCTGCATGCAAGAAGCATTCTATAATTATATCTATCTCTGTCCTCCCCATCAGAAGTATCTGGATAGTGACTATCCTCAGGAAGAGCCAATTCCTGCCTCAAGAAGCCAGTTCAATAACGTTAGTGCTGAACAAAGACAGCAAATGCAGGAATATTTAGGGCCAAAAGCAACCAGCAAGCTGGATCTGAACACCTTGGATGTCATAAAGAGGCCCAGATGTGGGGTTTCCGATTTGGGGGCATATGGCTTCTCTTCTGCGCAATGGAAATGGGGTCATACTGACCTGACATACAGGTAATATTTCAGTGTGCCTTCTTGAATCGGAGATGTCAGTTGTAGATTGTCATTTTGCAGTATTCTATAGGCTGAAAGTACAAGACCAAGAGAGGCAGGGCTATAGAGAGGGTAATAAAGATGACTATATAGGCATATAGTAGCTAGCTGGGGGATCAGAAGTCAAGCAGCACACCACTGGACTTTCCTCCTGCTAGCCAGGTGCCAGAAGTAGGGTTGCCAACCTCCAGGTGGTGGGTGATCTCCTGGTATTACAATTGATCTCTGGGTGACAGAGATCAGTTCACCTAGAGAAAATGGCAGCTCTGGAAGGTGGACAGTATGTCATTATGCCCACTGAAATTCCTCTCCTCCCCAAACCTGGCCCTCTTCAGGCTCCACCCCCAAAATCTCCAGGTCTTTCTCAACCTTGAGCTATGGATAAAAGGACTTTCTTAAATTTGGCAGCATGATGGGTGTAAGGAGTGGGCTGTGCCCTGAAGTTCCTTCACAAGATATGTAATAGGGCATGAGCTTTGCTGAAAATTATTTGTCCCCTCTCTCCAAAAGAGAGCAGAGGGGCTGATTTTATTTGATTTATTAGATTTTTATCCCACCCTCCTGGCCAAGGCCAGCTCAGGGCAGCTTACAGCAGAATAAAATTCCAACAAAGGTTGCATACATTTTAGAATGCAGCCAGTTTGCTCAATGTTCAACAAATCTGCTGTTTGACCCATCTGAATGCACCTAGGATCTGATATGGAGGGCTTTTACAGTAATTGCTTAGGGCTTTTCTACATGCTTGACTTACTCCTGATTTTATTGGCAGTTGATCCATAAATATTGGAATCAGTTTGGGCATGTTTGCCCTCCCTGTACATTTTCACAGTGGTGGAATCAGTTTATTTTCTTCTGCATGTACCTTCAATAATGAGGACTTTCAAGGGAGGGTGCTATTGTCATTGGTGGCATCACAGCACTCCCCTTATTTTTTAAAAAGGCCTTAAAATATTGATATATAGATTGAATGTTGCAATGAAGGTTTAAGCAGGTTCTCTGAATTCCCAGCATTAAACAAGTAACTCTCTAGTGTGAGAGCCAGCGTGGTTTAATGTTTAAGAGCGGCAGACTCTACTCTGGAGAACCGGGTTTGGTTCTCCACGTGAAGCCTGCTGCATGACCTTGGGCCAGTCACAGTTTCCTCAGAACTCTCACAGCCACACCTCCCTCACAAGGTGCCAGTTGTTGGGAGAGGAAGGAAAGACAATTGTAAGCCACTTTGAGATTCATTAAGGTAGAGAAAAGCAGGGTATAAAAATCAAGTCTTCTTCTTCTTCTAGCCCTTTCCACCATGGAGATATATGGTAAAAGGCATATCTCTATGAGGGAAGGGATAGAGATGTACTTAAAAAAAAAAAAGCTGAAATCTGGAGAATCTGCTAAACATATCATTATAACACTCTAGCCACCCTAGCGATATATCAGTAGTTAGAATGCAAAACTTTGGATGCTTGTCTCCATAATGTTCACAGTTTAGGTATGCATTTTCAGTTTGGGCTTCTGAATTTTTGTTTTGTTTTGTGTGAACCCAGAGTCTTTCGTGAGAAAGGCCACACTTTACCCCATGCACCACAAATGAGCTGTGGATTCTAGACTGGCAGTCTGGTCCAAGTGGGCTCAGAGTTGTGATACTTTTGATGGGAAACACTGATTTCCTTTGCTGTTGTGTATTTTAAAGAATCATCAACTACACACCAGACATTGATAGTGCTGATGTAAGGGACATCATGAAGAGAGCTACTAAAATGTGGAGTGATGTGACCCCCCTGACCTTTGAAGAAAAATCTGAGAATTCTGCAGATATAATGATCTCTTTTGGTTCCGGTGGTAAGCAAATCACAGAGTTTTCCTAAAACCCTAAACAAGCTTTATGTTGCTCCTGGGTGGGAGAATTTATACCTTGTATTTTTAAGTTCATAGTGACGATGATTCTGACTGTCCCTTTGATGGAAAATTGGCTGACCTGGCTCATGCATTTTTCCCTGGTTCGGGTATTGGTGGTGACATCCATTTTGATGAAGATGAAACGTGGACAAAGGATCTCACAGGTATTTTCATATCTTTGTTGATTAATATATGTCCTTGTGCATGGTTTTGTTGTTGTTTTTTTAAAACATATATTTTATTTTATTGTAAATAAGCAAAATAACAACAGAAGGAAAAGTCGGACAGTAGCTATCACAAAAGGTATTGAACATAGCAAATGAAGTAAGGGTAAAGCATAAGAATAACACTCATCGTATGAACATGGAATTGAAACATTCAATGCACCTAATATTATCAATTGAACAGAACTTTTGAGAATAGTTAACTGTATAATAAAAGTTTAAATTTAACATTACTAATTGAACCCCAATAGAACTTGTCGATATTGATTTATCTAAAATAGGCTACCATATGTTGAGCGGGTTGGTTAACTCACATTCCGTTTGATTTTCTGTAAAATAAATATTAAAATTCTCTAACATGAACAAATCCCAAACTTTATATAACCATTGTTGTATTTTAGGGGATGGGGGTATCTTTCCACTGTTTAGCAATCAAAAATTTTGCAGCTGTAAGTAAAATATTTATTAATTTTCTTTCAGATTCAGAAGGACCTTCATCGGGCCATAAATTGAGAAGTATCAACGATGGATCTAAAGGTAAGTCATGATTTGTAAAAAAAATTATTTGTTGAGTAACTTGTAGCCAAAAATTTTTGATGTGCACGCAAGTCCACTAATTATGAAAGAATGTGGCTTTCTCACTGCATTTTTTCCAGCATAGTGGTGAAAGTTGAGGAATCATACTTGTGCATGGTTTTGTAATGGTGACTATTAACGGCCTTCAGTCCACAATATTATGTCACAAGCACAGTTTGTACATCATTATGATCTGTACATTTACTCTACTTTTTTTAACCAGGGTTGCCAACAACCTGAATGAAAAAGTCCTGCTCCCTTAATAGAGGCTTAAAAGTATGCTAAATGTGGTGGTGTCATTTTCCTCCTTGCCATATAAATCTTCACCTGAACATTTTTTCTCCAAGTTGTGGGCAACCTTATTTTTGTTCATTTTTAACACCAGTGAAACTTTTGCTGCATTTCTCTTTAATAATGTGACACATTTTTATCTTATTCTTTAATTGACAGTAGCCAATCAAGTACAAAATTGCACCTATGGTCCTTTTCCCTTTTCACCTATGGGGCCTGTGAGATTTGGGGATGGAGCTTGGGGAGGATAGAGTGTGGGGAGGGAGCTCGGGTTGACAGGTCCGAGTTGGGAAATTTCTGGAGATTTGGGGATGGAGCATGGGGAGGGTGGCATTTGTGGAGGGGAGTGACTTCAGCAAGGCATAATGCCATGGAATCTACCCTCTGAAGCATCCATTTTTTCCAGGGAAACAGATCTCTGTAGTTTGGAAGTCACTTGTAATTCTGGGAGATCCCAAATGGAGTTTGCAGTCTTGGTGGCAAAGAAACAGTTTCCATGGAATAGATTAATTCCATTAGCAGGCAGTGTTCCCTCTAAGCTGAGTTAGTATGAGCTAGCTCACAGTTTTTTAGCCTCCGGCTCACACATTTTTGTCTTAGCTCAGGAAGGATGGCTCCAGAGCAAACTAATTTATGCAGAAGCCAAATTGCTCACTCACAACTTTAAAGCCAGTAGCTCACGAAGTAGAATTTTTGCTCACAAGACCCCACAGCTTAGATGGAGCACCCCAACCCTGACCTCCTAGAGTAGAAATTTTGTTCACAAGACTCCACAGCTTAGAGGGAACACTGTTAGCAGGATCCATTTTATCCCCAACATTCTTTAGAATGTATGTAAAATCTTTGGCCAAGATCATTAGGAGTTTCAGTCTGGGTTGGTATCGATATGCAGATGATACTCAGCTTTATATATCATTATCTAAATCTCCAAAAATAACCAAAAGGTCTTGGGACAGTGTCTTGAAGCTGTGGTGAAGTGGCTGAGGGTAAACAAACTGAGGCTTAATCTAGGAGGAGGTGAGGCTGGTTGGCAAGGCAGAGTATTTGGGTGGGATATGGGCATATACAAGCCTTAGGTGATTAAACAATCCATGGTAGGAGCTTTGAGAGGGGTGCTTCTGGACCTGTTCTTGTTGGTGGATAAACAGATTGTCACTGTTGCTAAGTTCACCTTCTTTCAGTTCTGGTTCTTAAACTAGCGCTTTATCTAGAATCTGCTGAGGTAGCTATGCTGATTGAGGGTACCATAACTTCCAGGTTGAACTACTGTAATATTCTGCCTTTGAGCATACCCTGGAAGGTTCAGTTGGTACAGAATGCAGCAGCGAGTCTCCTCTTTGGCATCAGCCACTTGGAAACTCCAGTGCTACATCAACCACACTACCTGGTGACCCATTTACTTTCAGGAAAATTCAGAGTTCTGGTTGTCACCTTCAAAGGGCTTCACAGCCTAGGGTGCTCATTCTTATTGAACTGTGTCTCCTGGTGTGCCCCCACAAGCCAGCTATGTTCTTCAGGCAGCCTTCTTCTTATGATGTCCCCTCCTAAGACTGGAACAGTTAGGTCACTGGCTTCCATAGTGGATCCAGCACTTTTGAACAGCTTACCAGAGTGGATGCAGGGTACACGTTCACCTGCTATATTCAGGAAAGTGTGTGTTAATTATATTCTACAATGCATTCAGTGAATGGTAAAATATTTTGGCAGATGGTTGTATTTTTAACTAGGGAGCAAAGCCCATTGTGGTGGAATACAACGGGCCCTAGGAAGGAAGGGAGGGAGGGTGGAAGGGAGAGAGGGTTGGAGGAAGGAAGGAAGGAAGGAAGGAAGGAAGGAAGGAAGGAAGGAAGGAAGGAAGGAAGGAAGGAAGGAAGGAAGGAAGGAAGGAAGGAAGGGGGAAGAGTGAAAGAAAGGAGAGAGGAAGAAAGAAAAGGGGGAAAGGAAGGGAAGAGGGGTGGAAAAGGGCTTTTCTGGGCCTACTGCCCCCACAGAAGGCCCAGGGGATGGTGTGTGTGGGGGGGGAAAGGGATTTTCTGGGCCTACTGCCCCCATAGAAGAAGAAGAAGAGAAGAAGAGATTGGATTTATACCCTGCCCTTCACTGCCCAAAGGCGTCTCAGAGCGGCTTACAAACTCCTTTTCCTTCCCCTCCCCACAAGAGACACTCTGTGAGGAGGTGGGGCTGAGAGAACTCTAACACAAACTGTCTTTGAGAGAACAGCTGTGCCAGAGCTGGCCCAGGGGATGGTGTGAGGGTGGCGGAAAAGGGCTTTTCTGGGCCTACTGCCCCCATAGAAGGCCCATGGGATGGTGTGGGGGGGTCAGAAAAGGGCTTTTCTGGGCCTACTGCCCCCATAGAAGGCCCAGGGGATGGTGTGGGGGGGCGGAAAAGGGCTTCTCTCACCTGCCTCAGCCTTGAGGGCCTGTCCCTGCGCTCACACTCCAGACAGTCCTCTCCTGTTGGAGGACTGGAGCAGACTGAGCCGAACACACTGATTGGGGCTGACGTGGGCGGGACTTCGCAAAGCAGCCAGTCAGCCCTGGCCAGTGTCCTCTGACTGCCAGTTCTTGTGCCGAATCAATTATGGCAAGCATAGAATGTGGTGGAACCAAAATTCAAATATTAATAAGGACAGGATTCTGTATGCTTCCAGTTTGTAGTCCTTGTAACCTGGTACTGCATGATAGGTGTCTTGTGTCCGAGGCAAAAAGGTGAGATATAAATGTTTTAAATAACTAAATAAATCGTCTGACAGAATTTTTTTGTACTAGGGATTTCCTTTGTTGGTATAGTCAAAGTAATTTCACTAGTGTTTGTATTTTTCCTTTTTTTTTAAGGAATAAATTTATTTCAGGTTGCTACCCATGAATTTGGCCATTCACTGGGCCTTGACCATTCAGATAATCAAGATGCTGTGATGTATAGAAGTTATGTGCAAAGGGATCCAACAACCTTCAGCCTTCACCAGGATGACATTGATAAAATCCAGGCTCTTTATGGTGAGTGCAGATGCCCAGGAGTAAGTGGGGGACAAACAGGTCTCTCTCTAAAACCAGAGATTAGGATTTTAAAGCTTTATTACCTCACATATATTCTAGAAAATACAAATATTGGGGAGTAATATATAGACAGAAGAAATAATACAGAACAGAAGAAGTAATACAAAAGAAAATGCAGTGACTAGATAGATACACTTATAATAGTTAAGTGATCTTTTTCACAAGGGATGGGTTCGGGGCACACACCATCTTGCCAGAAATATTACCGAGGCTTGTCCAAGGACTTGCTGGAGACCTGAGACAGAGGCTGTGGTCACACGAGCAGTTTGTAGCAATATCATTGCAGTACCTTTGCAGATTTAAAGAGCACGATCAGACAGCAACATCTGCTTTCCATGCCCCAGTTGTGGCCGCCCTGTTTTGCCCCACTTCTGAAGCAGAGTAACCAGGCACCGGGGAAAGTCTGGTCTTTACCAATACCAGCACTTCCACTCCACTTTTCTGGCCATCTGAACTCCTCTGCCACGAACTGAAGCTGAATGGGAAGACTGAACCAGCAGGTCCATTTTTGCCCCCCCCTTTTTGAGTAGCTGCCAATATTCGCATAAGTGTATGAGTGCATTTGTGCACGTGCCTGACTGTTTTTAAAAGAAACCAACCAGGCAGCACTCTCTGTGGTTGAGGTGCTGCAGTAATGTGGATGCCTCACACTGCTGCAGGGTGTGCTGTCTGGTTGGTCCTTCCTGCAACAATTTGAACCAGCACACTTAGAGATGCACCCACACATAACCTCCAGTGTGACAGCAGCCAGAGTGGCTTCTAGGGTGCCAACCTCTAGGTAGCACCTGGAGATCTTCCGCTATTATAATTGATCTCCATTTAACAAAGATCAGTTCCCCTGGAGAAAATGGTTGCTTTGGCATTATATCCTGCTGAGGTCCACCCCCCAAACCCTGCCCTCCCCAGGTTCCACCCCCAAAATCTCCAGGTATTTCCCAACCCAGAGCTAGCAACCCTAGTTGCACCTCTGACTTCCTGGGTTTAGGGTTGTCATCTTCCAAATGGAGTCTGGAGTTCTCCTGGAATTACAACTGATCTCCGGATTACACAGATGAGTTGCTATAGGGGAAACAGCATCTTTGGAGGATGGATTCTATGGCATCACATCCTTGTTGTATTCCCTCCCCCTCCCCAAATCCTGTCCACCCCCCAGGCTCTACCACCAAATCTACAGGAATTTCCCAACCTGCAGTTGGCATAGATTGCCAGATCCATCAGACCAGCCAGTGAGGGATGGGGGTGAACTTACTGGTAGTGGGGAGAAAAGAAGCTGGAAATAAACATGACATGCCTATGTCACCCGGAAGTGGTATGGGGCTGTTGGGAGCGATACTATGGTTTGTGGGCAAAACCTCTATGGTAGAATTAGCTTCTACCATAGAGTTTTGCCCAAAAACCTTATACACATATATTTGCATACCTTAATTTTTATATTGTCATCTTTATTTTATTTTTTTCCTTACTGGTTTGTATTCTGGTCATGGACTGTAAATAAAGTATTGATTGCCCCAAAACCAGATCATGCCCCCCCCAATATCACCAATGTGCCTAGGTCACTTCTGGGTGATGAAGACACATCACATTTATTTCTCGCTTCTTGCCTGTTGGAGGGGGATAAAGGAGGGGGTAAAGGAGGGGAATAAAGGAGTGCCTGAAACCAGAGGACCTCCATCCACACCAATATGGCATCCCTAAGTTGGCAGCTCCAAGTCTTCCCCATTTCGGTGCCTTCCTTCTTGTTTGAGTGTTTCCTTCTGGGCCAGTCAGAACTTCATAATTCCTTCCAAGATCTTTTGGCATATCATTCAAAAGTTGAGAGTAAAAATTTTTACATTCTGCACTAAAATTTGTCCTGGAAGCAAAACTGAAGAACTGGGTGCAAAAAGTTGAATACCAGAATACTTTAGAAGGTAATGAGCAGTTGCAAAAAGGGAATGAGGCAACCTTTCAAATTACCAAGATGATAGTACAAAAGTTACAGAATGGCATATCTTGTGAGTATGGAAAACATCCAATGAGACCAACTTGATCCCACTAATAGGAATGATAAATGTATTCCAACAGTATATACAATAAAGATGACAACACCAATTAATCACAGCTACTGTAACCGTGCACTAAATAACTACATGCAATGTACATGTGCATGAAAATAATGCACAAAATTAAATATATGGCAATTGAATATATAAGTTCAATACAAATTTGTCACACATTCAAAAGGCAAAAGACAAGATCAAGGGAGCCTGGTATATCCAGATCAGGGGCAGTTTTGCTCTTAGTAGGGACTTGAAGCCTCCTATCCACCTCCATTTTTTTCTTTACAACAACAACCCTGTGAAGTAGTCAGGTTGAGAGCATGTCACTGGCCCAATATAACCCAATGAACTTCTATGACAGTGTGGGGATCCAAACATAGGGTTGCCAGCTCCAGGTTGGGAAATATCTGGAGATTTTTGGGTGGAGCTTGTGAAGGGTGGGGTTTGGGGAGGAGAGGGACTCAGCAGGGTGTGATGCCATAGAGCTGACCCTGAAAAGGAGTCAGTTTTCCAGGGTAACTGATCTCTATAGTCTGGAAATAGCTGTAATTCCTATTGAATAATATGGGACTGATTTCTGACCAGACCTGCTTAAGATAGTTCCCAGGGGCACTTTGCCTTGAGGTCTGCAAAAAAGAAAAATAGTCCCCCATCTCTGGAAACATTTGGAAGCACTAAGAACATAAGAGAAGCCAATGTTGGATCAGGCCAATGGCCCATCCAGTCCGACACTCTGTCACACAACAGCCAAAAATACCAGGGGCCATCAGGAGGTCCACCAGTGGGGCCAGGACACTAGAAGCCCTCCCACTGTTGACCCCCCCACAAGCTCCAAGAATACAGAGCATCACTTGTCCCAGACAGAGAACTCCTGTCTATACTTAGTGGCTAATAGCCACTGATGGATCTCTGCTCCATATGTTTATCTAATTCCCTCTTGAAGCAGTCCATGCTTGTAGCCGCCCCCACCTCCTGTGGCAATAAATTCCACATGTTAGCCACTCTTTGGGTGAAGAAGTATTTCCTTTTATCTGTTCTAACCCGACTGCTCAGCAATTTCATTGAGTGCCCATGAGTTCTTGTATTGAGAGAAAGGGAGAAAAGTACCTCTTTCTCTACCTGCTCTATTCCATGCATAATCTTATAAACCTCAATCATGTTATGAAATACAAAAACTAACAGAAATAGAACTAGTAAAGAAAGCTAAATATCTGGGTATAACAATATCTAATAGGAATAGCTCATTAGTAGAAGATAACTATTACAAGCTCCTTAAGGACATCAATAAAGATTTATCAAGATGGAAAGATATTCAGTTGTCCTTGCTGGGTAGAATAGCAACTATTAAAATGAGTATTCTGCCGAAATTTCTTTTTTTAGCACAAAATATCCCCATTCTAAAAAATTATAAGGTATGTATGGAGTTGGAGAGAATGGTAAAAAAGTTTCTATGGTACCCAAAACGGGCTAGGATAAAAGGGAAGACGCTTCAGAATAAAAAAGAAAAAGGGGGATGTGGGTTGCCTAACTGGAAGCTGTATTACCAAGCGTCAGCTTTAAACTGGATAACAGAATGGATTAGATTGGAGAACACTAGAGTTTTAAGCTTGGAAGGGCATGATCTTAGAATGGGTTGGCATGCATACGTATGGTATGGGAAAGATAAGATCCATACCAACTTTAAACACCATATTATAAGGGGAGCCTTGATTAAGATTTGGAATGAAATGAAAGAAAGATACTACAGTAAGACACCTAAATGGGTGTCCCCCTTGGAAGCTTTTATAAAACCTTCCCTCATCAATGCATGCGATAGAGAAAGTTATGAGACATTGCTAGACGAAAATAATAAATTAAAATCGGAAGAGAGCTTACAAGTACTCTATAAGATTAAATTAGATTGGTGGGAAACTTTGCAACTCCAGTCAAGATATACCAAAGATGTTAGCATAGGGTTTCAAAAATCTAAAACACAACTAGATAGGATATGGCTTTCCGCAAATGATAAAATGATACAAAAGTTTTATAAGCTTTTGTTAGAAGATTATATGAGTGATGAAGAGGTCACCCCCACAATGGTAACATGGATGCAAGATTTGGGTCAGAGCATAGATATGGAGAAATGGGCCGATATTTGGAAATCTTTAAAATTCATGAGAGCTACAAGCTATAAGGAAAATATTTACAAAGTATTTCATCGTTGTTATTGGTCTCCTGACCGATTAGCTAAATGCTCTTCGGCACTTTCTAGAAACTGTTGGAAGTGTAGAACAAATGTCGGCACCTTTTTCCATGTATGGTGGCGATGTGACAAGGTCGCCGCTTATTGGAAAATGATCCAAAAGACAATATTAGAAATTACCAACATCAGCCTCTCTCTCTCTCCAGAAATATTTTTATTGAACATGCTTCCCGGGCTCTACAAACGAAAGGATAAATACATATTAATTTATATTATTACAACCGCTAGAATTTTGCTAGCTAAATATTGGAAACAAGATGGCTTACCCACAAAAGAGGAAATAGCAATTAGACTACTTGAGATAGCGGAAATGGATAAGTTGAGTTTGACGCTTCAGCAGAAAGATGAAAGTGTTTTCAAGGAACGATGGGCATGTTTGTATAAATGGATAAAAATGGTTTGGAAATACTAGATTCAAAACTATGTAATGAGATGTATATATAAGATGTTAAAATTTGGTGGAAACTATGATAAATATATCTAATAAAAAAAATCATGTTATTTCTCAGCCATTGTTTCTCCAAGCTAATGAGCCCCAAGCACTTCAACCTTTCTTCACAAGGAAAGTATCCCAACCCTTTTATCATTCTAGTTGCCCTTTTCTGCACTTTTTCCAAAGCTATAATATCCTTTTTGAGGTGTGGTGACCAGAACTGTACACAGTACTCCAAATGAGGTCACACTAATAATTGTAAAAATTATTAGTCACAGTAGCTTTGTCTCCTCTTATGTCTGTGATTTCATGTTTAGAATCTACTATTCAAAAAGGTTTGCCTTATGAAAATGCTCACTTGCTATTATACTTTAAGAGCTGAAGACCCAGCTGTATTTTCAGAATCTGTCTTCCTCAACAAGGAATTATCAATGGTTGCATATAAAAGAGTTAAAAGAAAATAGAAGTGAATTAATAGAAAAGAATTAATCTTATACAGACTTCAGGGCAGCTCAACTCAAATTAAATACAGACAGGTTTGGGCTACAAATTTAATCTCATCTTGCTTACTACCAAATATAGCTCAGTCAGTTTTTCCTAGCCCAGCTTGGATATTTATTAAGATTTAAGGAACAATGGACTGCTTTCTGATGTGACTTGGCAGAATTTCACTAAGCCTTGATGTTGTACCTCTCACCATGGCTTTTTGCAATGTCTCTGAGCTGCCTTTTTCCAAGCTTTGATTGTTCTTCGTTTCTTCTTGTTTTTCCTTTTTCAAGGACGTCCAGGAGATGGTCCTCGTTTGCCAAGACACCAATTGACTCCAAGAAGAATTAGAGAAGAACAGATCTCATCAAATCCGTGTAGCAAAAACCTGCCCCTCAATGCTGTCATCACTTACAAAGGAAAGATTTTATTCTTTAGTAGATGGTAAATGAAGTCTAAACAAAATGGGATGACAGTTCACCTGTTCCTCATAATTTTTACCAAAAACATATGAGGGAGGCTGCAGTCTTGATCTATTGCAGGGTGCTGAACCCCTTAACCTCTGACTATTTACCCCCTCTTTGTTAAACTCAGATAGATGATTGGATGGATGGATGGATGGATGGATGGATGGATGGATGGATGGATGGATGGATGGATGGATGGATGGATGGATGGATAGACAGACAGACAGACAGATAGATAGACAGACAGATAGACAGACAGAACCTCTGAAGATGAGCACCCTCGGAGCAGGGCCTCTGAAGTAGATCTTAAGTGACAGGTGAGTTCATCTGGGAGCAGGTGAATGAGATGAGCGAATGTTCATAATTCATTTCCCTTTGTTATCTGTTTATATTTTAGTTCCTGCATTAGTACTCTGCTGTTTTCTTCAGAGCATGTAGATTTTCCCCCTTTTGCCTATACATACTGTTCAGATTTGTATGTAATGAACCAAGTAAAGCTAAAAGCAACCAGATACCCTTTTCCCAAGCATCCTCAGAGATCTGAGAGGCAAGCTATCACAGCATAAAGAATGGTTGGGGAAGGGGAGGAACTGTTCCAATGCTCTCACAACCCTGAGAATGGCTTGAAAGAGGAGACTGCTTTATCCCTAAGCACTGCTGGTTGACTTCTGTGGTCGGCACTTCATTGAGCCCCCAGCTGTGATCAGCAACAACTTGAAGGGGAAACATAGGACACTCTCACACATGCTACAAAATGCAGTTTCAATCCCACCCGTAGCCAACCTGGGCTGTTCTGCTTCACCACCGGATTAAAAAGATACCTCATGAATCCCGTAGCAAATCAGGAAGTCCGCATGTATCACGCGTTTCTCCACTTCGGGGAAGTCTGAACGCGCAGCTGAAAAGCCGGGAGCAACCTGCGTTGGGCAGAAGGCAGCAGCGGTATGATTGGCTGTGCTCCGCTCTACTGCTCAATGCGGTGCCAGCACTGCGGGGTCCTCCCCCAATCAGCAAAATGCGCTTATGTGTTTATGCGCATGAGTACATATGGGCATGAGCGCTCATGCACACATATACCCATACACCCACAGCCGAATTAATGGGGAAATGCTGAATACAGCGTGCCTCCGGGGCAGCAGTCTGAGTGCTCCCGCCTGGCTCCACCCCGTAACTGCCAGTCTGTCCTCAGCCATAGTGAAGCAACCTGTCGGACAGCCACGCATGTGTCAATAAACAATCCGGTGCTGATCTTTTAACACTGGCAAGTAATGTGGTCTCTGTAACTCACACCTACAAACTGTGTGGATGCTAGAGACATTCACCCAGATATTTCTGTTCTGAATATGTATCTGAAAAAAAATCTGATTGGTATTTTTTTGGATATATTTGTGTCTCAGTAGCAATATCCAGATTTTTCAGAATAATGGAAACTGGGACACACACAGAGTTCCAGGAATATTTGAGAATATTTGGAGCTGGCATTTTAAGGCTCCCAGGCCTGTTTTCTTCAATTTTACAGGTTTCGTGGAGAACAGAAGAGGGCAACCAAGATGATCAGGGGTTGGAGCACCTTCCCTATGAGGAAGGATTAAAGTGTCTGTGACTTTTCAGTTTAGAAAGATGATGAAAACATGATAGAGGTTTATAAAATTATGTACGGGGTGGTGAGAGTTGACAGAGATAAATTTTTCTCCCTCTACCAAATACTAGAGCTGAAGCTGATGGGAAGTAGATTCAGGATGGACAGTGGGAAATACTTCATTACACAGAGTGATTAAAGTGTGGAATTTGCTGCCAGAGAACACAGTGATAGTCAAAGGCACAGACAACTTTAAAAGGGGATTAGATAGATTCATGGAGGATAGGTCTACCAATGGCTACTAGCCATGCTGACTGAGGGGAACATCCATGTTCAGAGGCAGTTAACCTCTGAATCCCAGTATCAGGAGGCAATATCAGGGGAAGGTCTCGGTCTCTTTGCCCTGTGGCTGCCTCTCCAGAGGAACTGGTTGGCCACAGTGTGAGACAGGATGCTGCACTAGATGGACCACTGGTCTGATCCAGCAGGGCTCTTATGTTCTTAACCTTTTCAGGGGCATGTAGAATTGGACCCCTTTCTTGAAAATATGGGAGGGGGTCTTTAGTGGACAGGCAGCATTAGGTTCCTGACAATTTTGGTGTCATTTGCTTGAAAAACAGTCACTTCAGGCCCCTGGAAATTGTCCCCATGGGAAATAATGGACTCAAGAAACTTCAGAATTTTAAAAAATCCTGTATCTGAATTCCAGAATGGTATTGGGAACGTAAATAATCTGGAATATCTGTGTCGATAAAATCCTAAAATCCCAACTTTAAAAATCCAATTTTCTTAAGTATATATTCCTACTGGTTGCTGCATTTTATACCAACAGTATCTAAAATATTACTGTTACTTATTTGGTATCAACTCTGCCTTGGGAACTATTTGAAAATGTTCTCAGATTGACAGCAACTCAAGATTTTGTGCTTAAAGGATACATCTAAAAAGCTTTCACAGTAGAAATTTTATTGTATTTTGAATGTTCTTGACGTATATTCTTCCTGTTATTTTCCCTCAGGGACATAATACAGATGGATCCTAGGAAAAGAGG
The DNA here is from genome assembly GCA_029375565.1 of Gekko gecko. Lineage (NCBI taxonomy): Eukaryota > Metazoa > Chordata > Lepidosauria > Squamata > Gekkonidae > Gekko > Gekko gecko. The sequence goes on along the minus strand of JAPDNY010000004.1, from coordinate 27,130,791 downwards.
TATTAAAATAATACGCATTTCTCGTTTCTGGCCACTTTTGAAATGTGGTGTAGATGCCGCTTATGAAGCAGAAGGCAACTTTTATTTTTTTAAAGGTAAACTTCTTGAGTCTCAAACATTTCAAACTAGAATTTTTGTTGTTATTACTGTCATTGTTAATGTGGTCTCCTGAAAATACTTAGCACTTAACAGAGCACTTACAATCCAGAATTTCACAGGAGGGAGGCAATAAAGTGAAGTTAAGTGGGGAAAAAGGGGGGAAATACGCATTTGTTCCAATTACACAAGTTTAGGCTTAATTCTGAGAATGAATAGGCTGTTAAGATAGCCTGTTAGGATATCCTGTTAGCACAATATCATGTTATTGTATCAAACTAATGGTAAAATAACTAATAGTGCCATCCTAAGCTAAGTTTGTTGTTGTTCAGTTGCACAGTCGAGTCCGACTCTTCGCGACCCCATGGACCAGATTACGTCAGGCCCTCCTGTCTTCCGCTGTCAAGCTAAGTTACATCCTTCTAAATTCTTTGATATCAATGGTTTTAGAAGGGTGTAACTATGTTTAGAATTACACTGTAAATTACTAAGTAAGGACTAGTGAGCAGTCCTTTGAATCATGTTGATTCAAAATTGTGAAGACACATCATTGAATACTTCAAAAAGTTCAACTTTTTTCCTAAACTCTCAAAATGGTTCTAAATCAAATTTCAAATATTTTGTACATGTGTATTCTTGCTCCATTTTCCTGCAATAGTCCATTTCCCCCTCTATCCCCTGCCAGGGGTGTCAAACTCATTTGTTATGAGGGCTGGATATGACATAAATGGCACTTTCAGGCTGGGCCATGCGTGTAACACAAAATACTCTCAAGTACTTTGTGTTACATTTTATGGCACATATGGCCCGGCCTGACAAAGTGACATTTATGTCATATCCAGCCCTCATAACAAATGAGTTCGACACCCCTGGAAGCCATCCAGCGGGGGGGGGATTATCAACTTTAAAACAGTGAAATTTTCTTGTTTACCTCAAGTCTACTGAGGTGGGAAAAACTGTCTCCTTCAGTTCTCTGGCCCTGACATGTCTACAAAACTTAAATAATCCCTAATAGAGATTTTACAATTCATCAGATTTCTTGTTCAGATCTAGGAGGCTTCCCCTATAACTACTGTAGAAAATCAGTTACAGAGAAGAAATGAGAGATTTGCTTCATGACAGTCCAGGGCTGCATTAAATAGGGATAAAATAAGGTAAAACAGAGGCTCAGTGAAGCTGCTCACATCTGGCATAATTTTAATCCCAAAATCCTCAGGCCCCCCCTTGGACGCTGGCATTCTTAGCAGCAGCCGGCCCTGTTTTCTGACAGCTGCCCCCACCAAAGGGTACACTGACGCTGGCCCTGGTTGGATTCTTCTCATCCATTTTCCTAAATAATCTCTGATTTAGAGTTTGCCTTTTTCACTATTGCAGCACACTGGGTGGACACTTTCATTGAAAATTACTTTGGAGGTCTCTCTGTTCTTAGCAGAAAGAGTATCCTATTTGCAGAAAAACACTGATGCATTTTAACATTGTCTTTGCAGGGAATTTGGAATACGGAGGCCACTAGGTGGTTCTAATCAAACTAGGTTTAAACAACCAAAAAAAGGAATACTTTTATTATTTTTATTTTGTTTGATAGGCCAGAAGTACTGGACTTTCAAGAAATATACTTTAGAGATAAATTCACCAGACTTCATTAAAAACCTGGGTTTCCAAGGTTCCTTAAAGAATATTGATGCAGCTGTTTATCTCCAGGAAACAAAGACAACATTGTTCTTTTCAGGTGAAGACTACTGGAGGTGTGTGGAACTTTTCTCTCTAATATGAGACAATCCTGAAAACTGATTTATATATTTTAATTCTTTGCAAGTGAAACAGAGAAGAAGGTATCTCCCACTAGGTCAGCAGTCCTTGCATTCATTCCAAAACGAGTGGTATGTTTTGCAATGATCATACAGCCTTTTTGTAACTGTTAGGAAAGTGCTGCTCAAAATTGCATCAGAAGACAAAATTGCCCAATTATAACATAACTTTAACCCATTGTTCTAAAGTTTAAAATCGTCCTGAGCCTAACACCTATGGTTGCCAGGGGACTCATGGTGAAAGGGTGTAATTGGTACCCCTGGTGTAATAATGCCACTTCTGGCACCACCTGGATGTGATGTCATTGTGCAAGGGTGATGCTCTAGCATTTGCCTAAAACTCTATGGTTTAACCATATAGTTTAAGGCAAATCTTAGCACAGGAGTCCCCAACATGTTGCACCAGGGCACCCACCAATATCTTTTCTGGAGCCTGCCAAGTGTTTTAGAAAGTGGGTAGGGCCAGACAGGGCTTTTGTCCAGCAGGGCTTCTGAATAGTCATTGACGATCTAATTGGCTGTGCAGATCTTTTAAAATGTTGCTTTGGCAGCAGCTGCCACCAGAGCACAGGGATCTTCACTGTACAACTGAAAGTAAGCTTTGTGTATGTGAGAAAATATTTTAAAACAATATATTCATTTGAAAAGGCATCTTGTTAATAGAGCTTCTGCCCGACACATTGATGTGTTACTGTTAGAGTTATGCATAACGTCACTTCCTGACATTTTACAGTTGGCTCAACCTCTTATGGTAGCCACTTTGTGGCTGACCCCATCTCCTGTGGCAATGATTTGGAGGCTGTGCCCAGTACCTTGTATCAAAATTCCAAAGCCACTTGCAGGGTCAAAAAGGTCAGGGATCCCTGTGCTAGAGTGTCACCTAATGTCATGATGTCACTTCTGGGTCATGCTGGAAGTGACATCATCACTCTGGAGTCCATAGACCAGGTTAGGCAGTTGCCTAGAGCACCCCCTTATGAGAAGCACTGTGCTGGTCTGCTGCCCAGCCTGGCCCCTCCTTCAGCTCACTAAAAGCCCTGTGCTGCTTTTCCTTGGTCGCTCTGTAAAAGTGGAACTGAAGCCACCGAGCATGTGCTGCACACATGGAGTTGCTGGCCCGCCGTCTCAGCCACTCGCTGTGCCTCCTGCCTGCTCCAGAGAATATGTGGAAGTTGGAACCTGCACCCCAGGCCCTGCTGGAAAAGTTAGTAGTTGGTTTGATCAAGCAAGCTGACGAAAGGGGCTCCTCCCAGGCGGGCCTTGCCTTGCCTGCACCCCACCCACCCTTCCCCGGGAGGCGAGAAGTTCCTGGCCAAGTTTGACCAAGACCACGCCTCAGCCAGTCGAGAGCAAGCCCTTTCCCTGCTGGGCCTCCCTCTGGGGTAGGGGGGCACCCAGTGGCCTCACAGTGGGTGGGTGCTGCTGCTGGGGGGGCTGACTGTCCAGAGGCAGCCTTCAGAGCACTGGGACTGCAATGTCAGGGCCCGGCCTGGCTGTCTGGGATGATCCCACCACCGCCACTACCTCCTGCTACCCTGGGGGTGGTTTCTTGGGGCTGCCAGGGGGAAAGGGAGAGGGGGGGCAAGCAGGGGCTTGTGTTTGCCTAGGAGAAGATCCCATGTGTGCATGGAGGTTTGGGATTGTGCTGCGGAGGGTTCTCAGCATGGTGTGAGGGGTCCAGCTGGATGGAGAGCTTTGGGGGAGGGAAGGAAGGGGGTGGGTGGCCTGCCTACACAACCCCCCTCTCAGGGAAGGGCCAGGCTTGCAGCTCCTTCGTGGGTGTCAGTGGGAGAGAACAAGAGAGGGGGTGAAAGAGGAGAGCATGGGGGCTACCAGGGCACTGCAGGCCACCCTCTGGGGCCTGCTCTTCCCATGGGGTGGTGCAGAGAACTTTGGCCTTGGGCTGGGAGGGGGGGGCTTTCCAAAGAGGAAACCACCCCCACCCACCTTTCTGGTGCAGGTTAAGAAAGAAGCTGCTTGCCTGGCCAGGACTCTGGCTTGGGTTATTTGTCCAGGTCTAGCATCTGACTGGTCATCGCCTTTCTCTGCTCACTCCTTCCAAAGGCAAAACTCCTATGCACAACTTCCTAGGAGGTAAGCCCCACAGCGAGACTTATGATCTGAAAACTGAACTCTGTCTCAGATCTGCAGGTGGTGACCGTGGACACTATCCCCACCTCTCCCTTTGCTCCTGTGTTCGGGATCTGACGGGTTTATTGACAAGTGCAGGGAGTGGAAGGGAGGTATTCATTTAGTTAGCTCCTCTGGGAGGGACTGTGAACGCGTCCCCATCCCGCCACTTCCTAAGGGACAGGAAAAGTTCCTTCAGTGGACAATCTCCATCTTGCTCTGCCTGTGACATTCCCAGGAGAATCTGGGTGGCTGCTGATATTGGATTCAAAATCCTGGATTAAAATGATCCAGTCTAGCAAGAGCTTAAACTCATGCAGAACAAAGAGGAGAAGAGGTCTATTTTTAACTTAAGTACGTATTCTAGTCAATGTGAGGTTTAACATTACATTACCAAGGAAGAAATGCAAAACACTTTTACGGTATTTTCATACATGGTGATTCCAACTTGGACTCTGCATTAGAAGTGATAGGGACAGGTGGTATCAAGAAGCCAATTTGTCCAGTTGTTTCAAATACTTTTCAGTTTATTTAGTGTGAAGATGGGGACAGCATCCTTGGAAGTTTGACGCCTACCATCTGCTTGTATGACCCTTGCCCTTCCTGGTTATTTAAATTTTCCGAGGCCTGAGATGGCTAACTGTGTTTGAGAAGTAGTTAATGCTTCCATAAAAAAGGAGATTACTTGCCTCAGCCTTGAACACTTGTAAAGAACCCTGCCCAGGAAAGCTCAATAATTATCAACCAGTCACAAATGTTCGATTCTTGAGCAAGGTGATTGACTGGGTGAGGGCTGGACAACTCCAAGCCCTCCTAGATGAAGCAAATTGGTTGGGCCCCTTCCAATCTGGTTTCAGGCCTGAAACAGCCATGGTTACCCTGGTGAATGACTAGCACCAGGAGTTGGACATAGGGAGTGCAACCTCTGTTGATTTTCTTGGACCACTTAGTGGCTTTCAATACCATCAATCATGGTATCCTTTTGGAGTACCTATCTGGACTGGGATTGAGAAGGCATCATTCTGCAGTGGTTCCAGTCCTACCTGAAAGGTAGATTTTAGAAGTGGTGCTAAAGAACTGCCGTTTAGCCCCTTGGCCTATTGAGTCCCTCGAGGTTCCATCTTGTCCTCTATGCTCTTTAACATCTACATGAAACTGCTAGGCTGAGGTCATCTGGGGGTTTAGGCTGGGTTGTCACTAACATGCAGATGATGCTCAGCTCTATCTCGCTCTTCCAGCTGATCTCAGGTGTAACAATATATGTGGAACTGAGTGAATCAGAAAAGTAGAGAGGGGGCCAATTCAGGGATACAGGGGAACAGAGACAGGGAATAGTTGCAGGAAGTGACTCAGCAGGAGGAGGAGGAGAGAGAAGTGAAACTAGCAGAGAGAGATGAGAAGGCCCAAGCAGTTTTGTTAATAAAGACCTTCACTGTCATTGCCTGACTGCCAACTATATATTGCCTCACATGAAACACCAGGGAGGCTGTAGGAATCCTGAAACAGTGCAGGGAGGTAGTTTTGGAGTAGATGTGTGCTGATAGATTTAAACTTAATCCCAACAAGATAGATGCACTTCTGGTGGGTGGAAGGTCTGACCTGAGATTTAAGGTGTCACCTGTTCTGGACAGGGTTTCAATCCTTTGAAGGAACAGGGGTAGTCTTGGATACAGGCCTACTGCTGGAGAAGCAGGTGGCAAGTATGGCCAGGAGTGACTTTTACCAGCTTTGACTGTTGAGCCAGCAGCAGCCTTTCCTGGACAGAAAAGATCTGGCCACTGTGCTGCATGCCCTGGTTACATCTGGATTAGATTACTGCAATGTGCTCTAGGTGGGGCTGCTCTTGAAGAGTGTTCAGAAACTTCAATTGGTGCCTAATGCTACCACCAGAACATTGACTGGAATGGGTTATAGGGACCTGTGGTCCCCCCAGGAGGCAACAGGGCATCATGTTTGTCTTCCATAGTCAACAGACTCACCAGATGCAATGCTGTTTCTGAATTGCCTCATTATGGGATACAGCAAACTCCACATAGGTTTCCTTACTAAGGCAGTTCCCTTCACCAGCCCATTTCGGCCCTTCAGACCTCAGGGGGTTGAGCTGTGCCTCTGCCTTGGGGCATTTCCACCAGGCCTGCCCCAGTTTGACAGCCTTATCTTGCCACAGGCTCCAGCAAGTTCTTTAGGTTCCTCTTTCTTCCTCAGCCTTAGTTATGCAGCTTGCATTCCGAATCCTGACCTCCTCCTCCTCTCTTCTGAAATTGCCATTTTTATCCCTTGGGCTCCATCCATGCTGGCCAAGCCCAGCTCTACCCTTCTCTTCCCACAGCCTTGTTGCTCTCTTAATCCTTGCCTTGTCCCACTCTAGCTGGGTTTGCATGAGGCTGCCACTATCTTCTTGTGAGCTACCCTGCCCTATCCTGGAGCATCTGTTGCCTTTTGCCCACTGTGGAGCCTCCTCTGGCATCCTCTGTTGCCTTTGTGCCACAGGGCTGTATTGTTCCAGTCTTGGCCCATCTACACTGGCTCCCATTTTGATTTTGGACATAAATCAAGGTGCTGCTACTGACCTTTAAAGCCCTGTAGTGTTCAGGACCAGCATACCTGAAGGACTTATGAAACTGCACAGCCACTGCAGTCATCTTTGGAGACCCTGCTTTGGGTGCTCCCACTTTCTGAGATTAAATGGGTGGTGGCAACCCAGGAGAGGGCCTTCTCGATCATTGCACCAAGACTGCGGAACTCTCTCCTCAGGGGGATTCAACTGTCCCCTTCTGTTGACATCTTCTGTCAGTAGGTGAAAACTTTTTTGTTCATTTGGCAATCCTCTTAATGATCCCTTCTTCTTAATGTTTTAGTTGCTGCTTTTATGTTTTGTATGTATTTGAACTCAGTTTTTAATTGTTTGATTGATGTGTGTTTGAGATGGGTTCATTCCAATGATTTTAAAATGTTATTTCATTATGTATGTTTTAATTTGATAGCCACATCGTTGGCCTTTGTGGGGGCAGAAAGGCAGGATATAAATTTTGTAAAATAAGTCAATACATTTTACAATGTCAATGATTCATGATTTTTGTTGCTTTTCCACCTCACATTTAAAGAGGTTAACTACAGTGAGTTTAGGTTCTTTTATTTCCTTTAGATACTATCCTGCAAAGAAATTTATGAGCCATCCCAAGAAGATAGCATATCATTTCCCCGGAATTGGCAACAAAGTGGATGCTGCTTTTCAATTTAATGGTAAGCTGGTCTCCACGGGTACAAAAAAATTGAAATTTCTTTTGTGATTATGGCTGTTTAATTTCATGATTAGGAAGATGAGCCAGTTTGGTGCAGTGGTTAGGAGTATGGACTCTAATCTGGGAGAACCAGGTTTGATTTCCCACTCCTCCACATGCAGTTGCTGGCATGACCTTGGGTCAGTTACAAGTTCTTTCAGAGCAGTTCTCGAAAGAGCTCTCTCAGCCCCACCTACCTCACAGGGTGTGTGTTGTGGGGAGGGGAAGGGAAGGAGATTGTAAACTGCTCTGAGACTCCTTTGGTATTTTATTTATTTATTTATTTATTAGATTTATATCCCACCCTCCCCACGAGCGGTATAAATCCAATCTCCTCTTCTTCTTATCAATATCTATGAAAGGCATGTGCCATATGTAATCTGAGAGTGTCACGTCAACTACCTTAATCCATATCAGGAGCTAAAAGGAAGGCATGAAAAATTACTTCTGGAGTTTAATCTGGGAGAATTTATTTATTTATTTATTTATTAGTTCAGGCTCAAGACGATTTACAAAAGGATAAAACATAAATAATTGTAAACATATATAAAACCAACTTAAAACAATCCACAGTTATAATAGTGTTAGCTAGATATTTAGAAATACTTAGAGATGGTGATAACATTCATATTAATATGTTCTATGATCTCTTGTGCTCCTCAGCTCCTTGATCATTATCATATATATATGCAGCAGGCACTGACTGTAAATGATGGAGCCAGGGAACAGGGCTGTATAATTCTCATTCGTTGTAGTTAATGATGTCGGTGATGGTGTGCTTAGTGGTAGTGGCGGCTCCTTAACCAAAGGCCTGGTGGAAGAGCTCCATCTTGTAGGCCCTGCAGAACTGCAGAAGGTCCCACAGGACCCTGATCTCCTCTGGGAGCTCATTCCACCAATATGGAGCCATCACCGAGAAGGCCCTGGCTCTGGTGGCCAGTGTAACTTCTTTGGGGCCCGGGAGGATCAGTCAATTTTGGGACCCTGAGTGCAGTGCTCACTGGGGTACATATGGGGAAAGGCGGTTCCTCAGGGAGAAGGGAGAAATTGTTTCATTCCTAGCTGAGGTGCTCCATTCTAGACCCTGAGAGTCCTAACTAATTTCTTGCACAGTTCTTCAAGTCCTGGATGTCTTTCTGGGGGGGGGGATTAAAGTTTGTATGATGATAAGGTGATGGTGGCAAAGAAAGACTTCTTTTTTGCTACCTCTGCATCAGCTGAATCTCATCCAGTAAAACCATACGGTGTCCTAATGTCAGTGAAGAAAACTGACAGGAAGAAAGTTGATTCATTTGAAATGCAGGGTTGGAGGAGAGCATTAAGTATAGTGTGGACCACCAAACAGGCAAATCAGTGGGTTCTAGATAAAATTAAACCTGAACTCTCCCTAGAATCTAAAACGTGACTAAACTGAGGTTAGCATGCTTTGGTCCCATTATGAGAAGACAAGAGTCACTGGGAAAGACAATAATGCTAGGAAAAGTTGAAGGCAGCAGAAGAGGACGACCCGACATGAGATGGATTAACTCAATACAGGAAGTCAAGGCCCTCAGTTTGCAAGACCTGAGTGAGGCTGTTAACAATAGAACATTTTGGAGGTCATTGATTCATAGGGTCTCCATATGTCAGAAGCAACTTGACAGCACATAACACACACACACAAGAGTCTTCTGGGCCTAAGACTTCTGGGCCTAAGACTCTTGATTTTGATGGGGATATTAGTTGTGATGGTTTTGCTTGATTTTTTCCTGATAAACTGTCTCTCATCCAGTCCAACTTAGATGTCAGTATAAAGGTAGATCTTGTGCTGGGTGTGTCAGTAACAATCTCCAGTCAGAGTTCTATTGATATTTTCATCTTGCTTTCCCTGACCAATGGTGACAGAATATGTGGGTAGTCTTTTTACAGACTGGGTATTAGTCCAATAGGACCTTAAAGACTAACAACATTTGTGGCAGGGTATGAACTCTTGTAGGTCACTGCTCACTTCGTCAGTTAGTGAGCAGTGACTTACGAGAGCTTATACCCTGCCACAGATTTTGTTAGTCTTTAAGGTTCTACTGGACTCTTGTTCTTTTCTACTTCTACAGACAGATTAACATGGCTACCCATCTTGATCTAAACTGGGTATTAAAACTGAGAGCTAAAATCATGCCTGGAGAAAGCAATATGTCCCTTGGGGAAGGTTATTAATATGTCCCTTTTAGAAGAGGTTAGACCTCTTCTTTGGATGTTGGCTTTGGATAAGAAGTATGTGGGCAATTATTAAACTGTGTCCAGTTTCTTCTTCTTGGGCGAGGTCGATTGGGCAGGTGGTGGCACAGCAACTGCAGGCACTACTGAGTGAAACACTTGCCCTTAACCTATTTCAGTCTGGCTTCAGGCTGGGATCTGAGGCTGAAAACAGCACTCTCAGTTGATGATATCTGGCTGCAATTGAAGCAGACAAATCCATCAGACCTGTTAAGTGTTTGACCAGCAGCATTTGATATAGCCAGTCATGATATTTTGGTGGACAACTAGAGTTTGGGACAGGATGGGCAGGATGGTTTCGCTCTTTTCTCGCTGGCAGGAAGCAAAGGATTTCCGTAAGGGAGACAGCGGTGAAGGGGTGGTGGAAAATGTTATCCCCTCTTCCAACAACTTCCTTGACCTATGGGAGCCTGTGTGGTGTAGCGGTTAGTGTCTGACTAGGTTCTAGGAGATCTAGGACCAAATTCCCTCTCTGCCATGGGAGCCACCCAGACTAACTTACCTCACAGGATTGTTGTGAGAATAAAATGTAGGAGATGACGACAATGTAAGCTGCTTTTTGTCCACAACTGGCGAGGAAGACAGGACATGAATGAAGTAAATCCCTCCATTATTTGCAATAGAAGGGTAGGAATACTGGATAGTAGCCAGGAAGGTAGAGGCAGCAGACAATGGAAAGCCATAACAGCCAGGATGCTAAGGGGTTACAGTGTTGGACTGAGATCTAGAAGACCCAGGTTCAAATTCCCACTCTGCCATGGAAGCTTGCTGGGTGGCCTTGAGCCACTCACAGACTCAAACCAACATAACTCAGAGCCTTGTTGTAAGGATAACATGAAGGAGAGGCAAACAATATATGCCATTTTTGATCCCCCCTTCGGGAGAAAGGTGGGGTATGTCTTAAGACATTTTATTTATTTAGATTTGTTAATCGCCCAATCTCTGCAGTGCAGGGCTCTGAGCAATGTACATCATTCATAAAAACATCAAGATAAAACAATTAAGACATTAACAAGATATTTTAAACAAAAAGATGGTGTATATCAATTTGTCCCATTACAGACTGCCGGCCGCTTCATGGGCGGGGGGGAAGAGGCTAAAATCTGGTTGGCTACAGTTCGAAAAAAGGGGATGATTGCTCTTGTGGCTGCTTCATCAGCTATTGTTGCAACTTTTTTGGCCAAAGGAAGAACTGAACCCTAACACCTGTCAGTTCACCTAAGTTCAGTCTGGTGTTTGATAACAGCTGTTAATATACTTGTGGACATTTATTAGGGTTGCCATTGGGCATGAAGCCAGGAGAGGGTGAGCTTTGAGGACAGGAGGGACTTCTCCAGGGTATAATGCCACAGAGTCCACACTCCAAAGCAGTCGTTTTCTTCAGGGTAACTGATCACAGAAGCCTGGAGATCAGTTCAAATTCTGGGGGACCTTCAGGCCCCATTGGGAGGTAGGGAATCATGTAATTATGTTTCAGAGGGTAGCCATATTGGTCTTCAGTAGAACGGCTAGATCTGAATCCAGTGGCACCTTAGAGGCCAATAAGTTTTTCAGGGTATGAACTTTGAAGAGCCAAAACTTCTTTTGTCTGACCCTCAAAAACGTATACCCCCCAAATTTTGTTGGTCTCTTGGATCTAGCTATAGGAATTATGTGTGTTGGGTACCCATCCTCAGTCCGTGTTCCAAATAATTTTTCAGTGTGTTTGCACCCGTGCATAATCTTGCAAGAACTGATCAGTATGTTACATAAATGTCCCTGTTTTCAGAGTTAGGTACCAGTGCAAGGTTAGAGCGGAGAAGAAAGCAAAAGAAGAACCTGGGAAATTTCTAATAAGCTTTGAGAGTTTATTGCACTTATCCTAATCATGTTCTTTGCCCTTCTCATTCTTCTTTTAGGAAATCTTTATTTAATCAGAGACAACATCCAGTTTGAATTTGACAGCAAAACCTACCGACTTATTGGCTGGAAGAATGCCAGCACTTGGTTTGGCTGCCAAGGATAACACAGCCAAAAGGGATGGAGTCACTGCTTCCCTGTGTATCAAACACTGAACGTCTTGGTGGTTGTTGGCATTTGTCAGTCCCCATTCCTTAGTCACAAAAATCCTGCAATTATCAATATATTTTAATCACAGGATAAATTTAAATTCACCCTTTCTCACACGTATATAAATGATTACAACCACACTACTAATTGGTTAATCTGTATACTGCTAAATAATAAAACAATTTATGAATATGTATTTGGAAGTCTTTGGTTTATTTTATTCTGTGCAAGCATAAGCTTACCCATCCCTCCATTATTTGCAATAGAAGGGTAGGAATACTGGATACTTGGATGACCACGGATAAAAGGAGTAGTGAAGGATGATAGGGAAATGGCTGAGAAGCTGAATGCATTTTTTGCCTCTGTCTTCACTGTGGAAGAGAAGAAGTGCTTGCCCACTCTAGAAGCACCAATTTCGGGAGGGGGTTTGAAAGACCTGAATCAGATTGCGGTGACAAGAGAGGAAGTCCTCCGACTGATGGACAATTTAAAAACTAATAAATCACCAGGCCCGGATGGCATTCATCCGAGAGTTCTGAAAGAACTCAAATGTGAACTTGTGGATCTCCTGACAAAAATATGTAATCTTTCTTTAAAATCTGCCTCCATTCCTGAGGACTGGAAGGTAGCTAATGTCACTCCCATCTTTAAAAAGGGCTCCAGGGGAGATCCGGGAAATTACAGGCCAGTCAGTCTGACATCAATACTGGGTAAATTGGTGGAAACTGTTATTAAGGAAAGAATTAGTAGGCACATTAATGAACAAAAACTATTGAGGCAGACTCAGCATGGGTTCTGTAAGGGAAGATCTTGTCTCACTAACCTTTTTGAGGGAGTGAACAAACATGTGGACAAGGGGGACCCAATAGATATTATTTACCTTGACTTCCAGAAAGCTTTTGATACAGTTCCTCATCAAAGGCTCCTAAGTAAGCTCAATAATCATGGGATAAAAGGACAAGTCCTCTTGTGGATCAAAAACTGGCTTATAAATAGGAAACAGAGAGTGAGTATAAATGGGAAACTTTCTCAGTGGAGGGTGGTAAGCAGTGGGGTACCACAGGGATCAGTACTCGGTCTGATGCTTTTTAACTTGTTTATTAACGATTTGGAATTGGGAGTAAGCAGTGAAGTGGCTAAATTTGCAGATGACAAAGTTGTTCAGGGTGATGAAAACCAGAGAGGATTGTGAGGCACTCCAAAGGGATCTGTCGAGGATGGGTGAGTGGGCGTCAACGTGGCAAATGGGGTTCAATGTGGCCAAGTGCAAAGTGATGCACATTGGAGTAAAAAATCCTAAATATAAATACACGTTGATGGGGTCTGAACTGGCAGAGACTGACCAAGAGAGAGATCTTGGAGTCGTAGTAGATAACTCAATGAAAATGTCTAGACAGTGGGTAGCTGCAATAAAGAAGGCCAATGCTATGCTGGGGATTATTAAGAAGGGAATTGAAAACAAATCAGCCAGTATCATAATGCCCCTGTATAAATCATTGGTGTGACCTCATTTGGAATACTGTGTACAGTTCTGGTCGTCACATCTCAAAATGGATATTATAGCATTGGAAAAAGTGCAGAGAAGGGCAACTAGAATGATAAAAGGATTGGAACACCTTCCCTATGAAGAAAGGTTAAAACGCTTGGGGCTCTTTAGCTTGGAGAAATGACGGTTGAGGGGTAACATGATCGAGGTTTATAAGATTATGAATGGGATTGAGCAGGTTGAGAAAGAAGTACTTTTCTCCCTTTCTCACAATGCAAGAACTCGTGGGCACTCCATGAAATTGCTGAGCAGTCAGGTTAGAACAGATAAAAGGAAGTACTTCTTCACCCAAAGAGTGATTAACATATGGAATTCACTGCCACAGGAGGTGGTGGCAGCTACAAGCATGGACAGTTTCAAGAGGGAATTAGATAAACATATAGAGCAGAAGTTCATCAGTGGCTGTTAGCCACAGGTATAGATGGGAACTCTCAGTCTGGGGCAGGTGCTGCACTCTATTCTTGGTGCTGGAGGGGGCAGCAGTGGGAGGGCTTCTAGTGTCCTGGCCCCTCTGCTGGACCTCCTGATGGCACTTGGTATATTTTGGCCGCTGTGTGACAGAGTGTTGGACTAGATGGGCCATTGGCCTGATTCAGCATTGGCTTCTCTTATGTTCTTATGTTCTTACCATGGAGTACAAAGGAGAAAAGTACTATCCAGTTGACCTCCTGTCCAAAAGGAGCTGAAAAATATTGTCATGGCTTTCCTGTTCACAGGTACATGTGCATGTGTTGTAAAGGCTATTAACTACTTTTCATTGGGATTTATTGTTTACTAGACCCCACTCACTTGTTCTGCTCACCAATCCCATAGCTTATTGCCCTCACTTTACTGTCTTATAGGGGATCTATTCTTGCACGCTCAGCAGGCTAACCCAAAAGCAATGTTTGGCCATATTTCTTCCTAAGCATTTCCAATACATTTTTGTTTGACAAATAAGAAATCACTTATAATACTTGGATTTAACAACATTAGAGACATAAACTTGGACTGTCAAAAGGCTTCTAGCAGTCATGGGATAATAGGACATGCTCTTTTATGGTTTATAAAAGCAGAGAGTAAGAATAAATGGACAGTTCTCAATGGATAGAAGTAAGCAGTATTGTTAAGTATGAGACTCAACAATGGAATAAGCTTAACAAGTGATTTCAGCTTTATTCAACAACAAACACCAACTCAGGAACACACAACAACAAACAGTGGAGCACAGCTCCTTTTTAAACTCTCCCGGGTTGTCAAAGCCACACCCATAACAAGTTAAAGACCAATGGCATTGCAGGGATAAAGACCAATCAGGACTGTTCCCTCTTTGCAACATTATCACACAGTGATTGGCTATTTACACTGGTTTCGCAGAAACCGACCAATAGGAACGCGACAGCTTAGAATCCACATTCAGAATCAAGCTTAACATGGAAAAGAATAGGCTTGATTCACAGTTCAATACATAACAAATTCCTCCCCCTAAGATGGAGCATTACCCTTCCAAACATAATCTTTCAGGTAGGGGGGGCACCTCGGCTTCGGCTCGACCGGCGCAGCAGTCTCTGCTCCAATGGCGGTGGAGCGGCACATTCTTCAGGGACTCTGATGATCTCTCTCGCAGGAGAGTCAGGGGACACTAATACAGGGGTCTCAGGCACTGGAGTTGGGGACTGCCCAGACTCCGAATCCCGATCCGCAGTACTCACCTCCTCGGCAGGAGGCCCTTCTTGGTCGGGGACCAGCTCAGGCTCGGGCACCGACTCGGCGCTTGAGTCTGCCCAGTGCTCTCTGAGCTGGTCTATGTGGCAGCATATCTCCCGTCCGCTGGGAAGCCAGACCACGTACAACCTGGACCCTGCTACCTTGGTGACCACGGCTGGTAGCCACCGATGACCTTCCACATAGTTGTGGGCAAACACCTTGTCCCCAACTAGGAAAACTCTCCCCTTCTCTGGGGTTTCTGACCACTGCTTGGACCTGTCGAGGTCAGGGTGCAGGCGGTCCAATAAGGAAGCCAGTTTACGGCCCATTAACAGTTCCGCTGGGCTCCTCCCCATCGTTGAACACGGGGTGATATGTTGCCTCAGGAGGAAGGAGGCAATTTTCTGGCTCCAGTCCCCGCACATCAGGTGCCCAAGTGACTCCTTCGCCGTCCGTACCATCCGCTCGGCCTGACCGTTGGAGGCCGGATGGAACGGCGCAGAAGTCACATGGCGGATGAGGTTGTCTCTGAGGAACCCCTCAAACTCTGCTGACATGAACTGTGGCCCGTTGTCCAAGACCAAACAGTCCGGCAGCCCATGGGTCGAGAACAGCCTCCTGAGGGCATTGATTACTGCCCCAGACCCAGTGGATTTCATGGGCACCACCTCCAACCATTTGGAGTAGCTGTCAATGCAAATAAAAAACATTTGCCCATGGTACGGGCCCACAAAATCAATATGGAGGCGGGACCAGGGCCTCCTCATTTTCTCCCAGGGCTGGATGGGAGCCTGTGGTGGTTCTGGATGGGACTGTTGACACGACATACACTGCCTTACCCAGGCCTTGATGTCCTCGTCTTTCAGCCACCACACGTACCCTCTGGCGAGGGCTTTCATGTGGACCATACCAGGGTGGCCCACATGCAATGCCTCCAAAACATCTTCCCTTAGTTCGGCGGGAATCACCACCCGACTCCCCCAAAGCAAACAGCCCTTCATCACCGATAACTCGTTCTGGCGCGAAAAGAACGATTTAAACTCAGGCGCCAATTTCCCTGCCGGCCATCCCCTCCATGCCCAATTAAGGACACGGGCAAGCACAGGGTCCTTAGCCGTTGCAGTGGCAATGTCCGAGGAGGTAACCAGTGCCTCCGGGAGCTCCTCAAGCACCAGAATGTCCAGTTCAGGTTCTGAGGCACAGTCAGTCAGTGGTGCGGGGCAACGGCTGAGGGCATCGGCATGCCCGATAGCCTTCCCCGAGCGGTGCTTTAATTCGAAGTCGTACGCCGACATGAAGACTGCCCACCTCAGCATCCTGGGGGACAGTATGTTCGGTGTCTGCCGGTCCGGGGAGAAGATGCCCAGAAGCGGCTTGTGATCAGTTACAAGGAGGAACCTCCGCCCATAAACAAAGTCATAGAATTTCTTAATTCCGGCGATTAAGGCGAGGCCCTCCTTGTCGATCTGGGCATAGTTCTTCTCCGCCGCTGTGAGTGATCGCGAGTAAAAAGCGATTGGTGCCTCTGACCCGTCCGGCATTAGGTGGCTGAGAACGGCGCCCACCCTGTAAGGGGACACATCAGCCGCCAGCACCAACAGTTTGTTCTCGTCAAAGTGGGTTAGTACCGCACTTGACGAGAGGAGTTCTTTCACGGCCATGAAAGCTTGTTCCTGCCGCTCTCCCCACTCCCACTTCACGTTTTTGTGGAGCAGAGCATGCAGGGGTTCTGCAACCGATGCCTTGTGGGGCAGGAAGGCATGATAGAAATTTAGGATCCTCAGGAACAACTGGAGATCCTTTTTTGACCGTGGCGGGGGCGCGTTCTTGATGGTGGATACCTTGTCTGGTGTAGGATGGACTCCATCTGCGTCAATCAGGAATCCCAAGAACTCTACCTTGTCCACTCCAACGACACATTTGGAGTGTTTGACCCGTAGCCCGGCTTCTTTAAAACGGCTTAGTACTGCTCTAAGCCGAGCCATGAGTTCGCACTCATCAAAGCCCGCCACCAAAACATCATCAAAATAGGGCACAACTCCGGGTAGCCCACACAGGAGCCCCTCCATCAAACCCTGGAAAATGCCCGGGGCTACATTAACCCCAAATTGCAGTCTTTTGACCCGAAATGCCCCTTTGTGGGTCACAATGGTCTGGGCGTCAGCAGTTGCGTCGTCTACAGGCAACTGCTGATAGGCTTGGGCTAAGTCAAGTTTAGCAAAAACCTTTCCTCCTCCCAGTGAAGCCAACACATGGCTGATGACCGACACTGGGTAGGAGTGCTGCTGGAGTGCTTTGTTCACAGTGCACTTATAATCAGCGCATATGCGTATTGACCTGTCTGCCTTTGCGGGCGTTACTATGGGGGTTTCCCACCGACCATAGGGCACTGGCTCGAGGATACCCTGATTAACTAGCTTGTCCAGCTCTGCCTCGATCTTCGCTTTAAGAGCGAGGGGTACCTTCCTGTACTTCAGCTGTATGGGACACACTGAAGGGTCTAGATCAAAAGAAACCAGGGGTCCCGTATACAATCCAAGCCCCTCCCCAAAGACTTCAGGAAACTCTCTAAACAATGAGTCCCTTTTATTGTCACAAATGCTGTTAATACCGGTGATTTCAATACCTAGAGCCTTGAACCAATCAAGGCCCAACAAACTGACCCTCTCACCCTCTGCGACCAGGAGAGACAGCTCAGCCTTCCGCTTTTTGAACTCCACCTGGAAGGTAGCTTTTCCCACCAATGGAATGCATCGCCCCTGGAAGTCAGTGAGACACGTTGACACTGGAGACAGGCGGCGTCGGCTCCTCCTCGGGAATAGGCGCTGCCACGTTTCGGTGGAGATGATGGTGACGGATGAACCGGAGTCCACCTCCATCATGCACGGAATGCCGTCCAGTCGAAGCGTGATGTGGATCTTCTGAGTGGCCTTGTCACCGGTTGCCAGGACGGTTGATGGGCAGGTGTCAGTCTGGTGACAGTCGGGCGTTCTACCGTCCTCTCGAGGCCGAACCTTGGGGTCTGCATGTCACGACGACGATGGTAGCAATCTCCTCGCAGCCCGACAGACTCGAGCCAGATGACCTCGCTTCCCGCAGGAGTGGCAGATGAGCTCCTTTGCCCGACAGAGGTCTCTGTTGTGTCTACCGCTGCAGCCTGCGCAGGGATGGGTCATCGAAGTCCTCGGTCTGGTCCACAGTGGGCGTGTGTCTCGAGTTCGGCACACGCCGTCGGCATTGCTCTCAGACTCACTGGCGGACTGCCGGTGAACTGCAGGCTCCTTGCTGACCTGGGTCTGCCGCTGTCGAACCTCTCGCATCGACTTGTCCACGGCCTCTGCTGCGATGGCCTCGGCGTAGGCGACCGCATAAGTTAGTTGGTGCGGGCGAAGAGACGCTGTTGAAGGCGCTCGTCCCAAAGGCCGCACACCAAACGGTCGAGGAGGGCTTCCTCCAAATCTGCGAACTCGCACGGCCTCGCCACCTTCCGTAAGGCGGTGACAAACTCGGCTATCGATTCGGATGGCCCTTGGCACCGCTTGTAAAAGGCGTGCCGGCAGACGATCCTTGACGGTTGCGGCGAGAAATGGCCTTTGAGCTTGGCCGTGATCTCAGCCCATGTTGCCGCACTCAGTTCAGTCGGGGCGACCAGGGACCGGGCGATGTCAAAGGCGGCCTTGCCGCATGAGCTCAGGAGCATCGCCTTCTTTCTTGCCTCATCTGTAATCTGGTTCGCCTGAAGGTGGAACTCGAACCGTGCTAGGTAAGAGTCCCAGTCCTCTGTCGCCGGGTCGAACGTTTCGAATGCCGGGTTGACGGCCATCGGGGCTGTCGGTGGTGCCACTTCTACTTGTGGAGCCTCAGCCGGCTCGGCCAGGTGTGTGTCCTCATCTGCCATTGCGATCTCGGTTCAGTGGGGCTGCCTACCCCTAGCATCCCCTAGCATCCCATCCTCATCACCAATTGTTAAGTATGAGACTCAACAATGGAATAGCTTAAAGGCGTCTAGCAGTCATGGATAGCAGTAAGCAGTATTGTTAAGTATGAGACTCAACAATGGAATAAGCTTAACAAGTGATTTCAGCTTTATTCAACGACAAACACCAACTCAGGAACACACAACAACAAACAGTGGAGCACAGCTCCTTTTTAAACTCTCCCGGGTTGTCAAAGCCACACCCATAACAAGTTAAAGACCAATGGCATTGCAGGGATAAAGACCAATCAGGACTGTTCCCTCTTTGCAACATTATCACACAGTGATTGGCTATTTACACTGGTTTCGCAGAAACCGACCAATAGGAACGCGACAGCTTAGAATCCACATTCAGAATCAAGCTTAACATGGAAAAGAATAGGCTTGATTCACAGTTCAATACATAACAAGTATGGTCCCACAAGGACTGATATTGGGGCCAGTGTTCATAAATAATCTGTCACTGGAGGTGAGCAGTGTAGTGGCCAGTGTTTGCAAATGACACAAAATTATCCAGGATGGTAAAAATGAAAAACAGCTGTGAAGAGCTCCAGAAGGCTCTCCACAAACGGGGTGAGTGGGTAACAATACGCCAAATGAAGTTGGTAAGTGTAGGGTGATGCACATTGAAACAAAAAAAAAACCAGCTTCAAGAATAGGCTAATGAGGTCTGAATTTGCTGAGAATGAAAGGGGAAAATATCTTGGGGTCATAGTAGATAGCTCAATGAAAGTGTCAACCCAGCATGCTGCTGTAGTGAAAAAGGCAAATTCTATGTTAAGGATTATTAGGAAAGGGATGGAAAATAAAATGGCTACTACAATGCCCCTGTGTAGATCCATGATGTGGTCTCCTTTGGAATGCTATATAAAGTTCCAGTCACCATATCTCAAAAAGGACATTGCAGAGCTGGAAAAAGGACAGAAGAGGACAGCCAAGATGATCAGAGGGTTGGAGCACCTTCTCTATGAGGAAAGGCTGAAAGTCTGGGATTTTTCAGTTTAGAAAAGAGACAAGTGGGGACGTGATAGAGGTTTATAAAATTACTAGGAAGCAAAGCCCGTTGTGGAGGAAGACAACAAGCCCTAGAAAGGAAGGGAGGGAGGGTGGAAGGGAGGGAGGGTTGGAGAAAGGAAGGAAGGGAGGGAGGGAGGAAGGAAGGAAGAGTGAAAGAAAGAAGGAGAGAGGAAGAAAGGAAAGGGGGAAAGGAAGGGAAGGGGGCGGAATGGGCTTCTCTGGGCCTACTGGGCTCTGAGAAGGCCCAGAGGATGGGGGTGGGGTGGAACGGGCTTCTCTGGGCCTACTGTACCCTGAGAAGGCCCAGAGGATGGTGTGGGGGGGCAGAACGGGCTTCTCTGGGCCTACTGGGCTCTGAGAAGGCCCAGAGGATGGTGTGGGGGGCAGAACAGGCTTCTCTGGGCCTACTGGGCTCTGAAAAGGCCCAGAGGATGGTGTGTGAGGGCGGAATGGGCTTCTCTGGTCCTGCTGGGCCCTGAGAAAGCCCAGAGGATGGGGGGGGCAGAACAGGCTTCTCTGGGCCTACTGGGCTCTGAGAAGGCCCAGAGGATGGGGGGGGCAGAACGGGCTTCTCTGGGCCTGCTGGGCCCATAGAAGGCCCAGAGGATGGGGGGCGTAATGGGCTTCTCTGGGCCTACTGGGCTCTGAGAAGGCCCAGAGGATGGGGGGGGCAGAATGGGCTTCTCTGGGCCTATTGGGCTCTGAGAAGGCCCAGGGGTTGGTGTGTGTGGGCGGAACGGGCTTCTCTGGGCCTACTGGGCTCTGAGAAGGCCCAGAGGATGGTGTGTGAGGGGTGTGGAATGGGCTTCTCTGGTCCTGCAGGGCCCTGAGAAAGCCCAGAGGATGGGGGGGGCAGAACAGGCTTCTCTGGGCCTACTGGGCTCTGAGAAGGCCCAGAGGATGGTGGGGGGGGCAGAACGGGCTTCTCTGGGCCTACTGGGCCCATAGAAGGCCCAGAGGATGGGGGGAGCAGAACGGGCTTCTCTGGGCCTACTGGGCTCTGAGAAGGCCCAGAGGATGGGGGGCGGAATGGGCTTCTCTGGGTTTACTGGGCCCTGAGAAGGCCCAGAGGATGGGGGGGGGAAATGCGCTTCTCTGGGCCTACTGGGGTCTGAGAAGGCCCAGAGGATACTGTATGAGGGGGGGTGGAATGGGCTTCTCTGGGCCTACTGGGCCCATAGAAGGCCCAAAGGATGGGGGGGACAAGCTTCTCTGGGCCTACTGGGCCCACAGAAGGCCCAGAGGACAGTGGGGGGGCGGAATGGGCTTCCCTCACCTGCCTCAGCCTTGAGGGCCTGTCCCTGCGCTCAGTCTGCAGACGGTCCTCTCCTGTCAGAGGACTGAAGCGGACTGAGCCGAAGACACTGGCCGGGGCTGATGTGGGCGGGACTTCACCAAGCAGCCAGTCAGCCCCGGCCAGTGTCTTCTGACTGCCAGTTCTTTTGCCCAATCAATTGTGGAAAGCATAGAACGATGCGGAACCAAAATTCAAATATTAATAAGGACAGGATGCATTGGTGGCAAGAGCTGACCAAGAGAACTTTTTCTCCCTCTCCCAAAATACTAGAACTCGAAGGCATCCACTGAAGCTGTTGGGCAGTAGGTTCAGGACAAGAAAAAAGGAAATGCTACTTTACACAGAGGAGGTTAAATCTACCAGTGGCTACTAGCCATGGAGACTGAGGGGAACAGAGATAATTTTTTTCTTCCTCTCACAAAATACTAGAATTTGGCAGCAATTAATTGCGTTGATGGGCAGCAGATTAAGGACAGATAAGGGGGATTGCTTAAGCAAATGTAATAAAAATAACAAGTAGCAAATGTTATGTCTACGTTCATCAATTGGAAGACAGGAACTAAAGTAAGGGGAAAGACTCATATAACTCTGGGAATATATTTACTATAAAGGAAAACATCCTGCAGCTGATTTGGGGTATTTTATCCAATACATTATTTGTTGTTGATTTGCAAATTTTTCTACTCTACTCCATTTCACCAGATGATTATCCTACAATTGCTAAATTTTCTCACGTGCCCTTGAGAAAATGGATTTTGAAATTCCTTTTGAAATTCTATTTAGTGTGTCATCAGCAAGTCAGCCAAGAAAGTAGGTTTCTAGCATATTTTGATCATTCTTTTGTCGTAACTCAGAAGGATCAGCCAATATTAACTCAGTGAGCATTTTATTAAGAAATTATCTTTTAGAAGTATCTAAGAAGGCCAAGCTGAACATACATACATATGACATTTTTTCAAAGGATTGAACAGTCAATTATACAACAGTTGATACAATTACTAGCACTAGGGATGTTACAAATAATTGGAAAACTGTCAAAGGCTCACAATCATGATTAAATGACAGGTATAAAACTGTTAATTAAAATTTTATAATTTTTATAATAATGGGAGTCAAGAAGTATTACAAAGATGATAAAAAAATCTTTCAGGCAATCAATAAGCAAATTACAAGATGTGATAACATCTGGCTCTGACTGCAAAGCTCTCTAGTATGACAAAATAATATTGCTGGTCTGGAATTTTAGAATACATGAAAGAAAAAAAGAGCAGCACATACAAACATATGTTTTTTTAAAGCAACAAGACAATCAGTGCAGGGAAAACTTTATCCCTAATAAAAGGCATCTCCTGATCTGATTTATTACACTGCAGCTTTAGAAACAGCCCCAGCGGTTGGAGTATGATTGCTCGGTTCACTGGATTTGGACTTGGGTAATGGGTCTAGGCGTGGTCCTTGAAAAAAGACAAAGAGAACAGTCAGGGGTCTGGAAAGATTCGCATCAGAGAAATGGCAAAAGTCTACATTCTAAGATGCTGCAACAGGAAATCATTCATTTATTTACTCTGGTGTACATTATTAAATGCATAAAAATAATTCCACACACATCAGTCATGAAGCTGTATTATTCTCTATATTTTGGATAAAGATTAGTAATCATCATCAATTAGTGTAAAAAAAAGTAGGTACCCAAATAGATACCATTATTATTACTGCTGTTGTTCTTGTTTGCTGACCCATTCCAAATCAAGATTGGCCTCTAAGGAGCTTTTCATTAACCACTCCAGAACAATTAGTACCTTACCCACATAATTCATTTATTCCTGTCTGTACTGACTTTCTGAAAAACGGTTCAAGAACTGTGGGTTTTTTTCCTGCTTCCACGAGGAGAAGTGAGAACTTGTTTAAATTTAGTATTGGAAATATCCTTTTCAGGGATTACAATGTTTCATTTGTTTTTAAGGACTATGCCTGCTATGCTAGCCTGGAAACCAAGATTATTCCTTCTGCACTGTATTATAGTTTTGCACTTTATTTATTTATAGGGGGTGCAATATTTTTAATGGGTATTTTTCAGTCTGTGTCTATTGGACTTGAAAAAAATTTCAGGATTTCTGAAAAATCCTGGATCCTAATACTGGTATGGTATCCAGATCTGGGATTTTTCAGAAATTCTGAAATTTTGGGGCCCAATAGACCCAAGAAGAAAAATATTAGTTAAAAAAAGCCAACCTGGGGCCAGCTTGATTTCTCCTGCAGCCTGGTTTAAACTGGGCCGCAGAGAAGCCAGTGCAATGCCAAGCTGGCAGGGAACAATCTGCTTCCTGTGAGTACAGCCAATCCTGGCTAGGCTCACTTCTTCTGCAGTCCAGTTTAAACCAGGCTGCAGGAGAAGCAAGCCCCAGGAGCTGCTGTGCCTCCAGGAATAATGTACTCCATTGTGGTACGGGAGATCCCAGCTGGGCTCACTTCTCCTGTGGCTAGTGTTGCTGGGTCTCCTCCTTGCCCCAGGGGGGGAATTTGCGGGATGTTCCAGGTGTGGGCAGGAACAACCCAAGCTCCACCTTCAAGCCCTAACCCCGAGAGCAACCACCCCTCTCCCTCCACTCTTGCTTGATTTAAAGTGCTTCAGCTGGTTGGCAGGGACCACGTGGCCCTCTGACCAGCTGGATGGCCCTTGGAATCCAGAAGGAGGGAGGGGGATCCACTCATAAAAAGAACCTTTAAACAGGGCCCAGGTGAGGCTGGGGCCCCCTTCTTAGAAAATGTGATGTCCCTGGTCTCTCTATTGCCCTATAAGAGCCAATGTTCCTCACAATGTCTTAACCCTAGCATACCTAACAGGTTGCTTCCTGCCTCCTGTTCCACAAGATTCTAGAAGTGAATCCAAGAGTGTTTTCATAACAATACTATCCGCATGCTAAATCAGAGCAAATAGAGCGTGTGGCGTTTTGCTATTTAAATGTTTTTTGTGTGTTTTATTTCTGTGTGGGCTTGCATACGTATGTCACTGTGGATTAGAATGCAGGCCTCCAAAGTAGGAAAGGCGGGGGGGGGCGCTGGATGAGTGAAGTGTGTTGTGCTTGTGGAGCTGTAAGAACGACAAGGAAAGCTGAGGGGTGCAGAAAAAGTATACCATGACTAAAATAAATGTTCAAGATGGGTAGCCGTGTTAGTTTGCCTGTAGCAGTAGAAAAGAGCACAAGTGCAGTAGCACCTTAAAGACTAACAAAATATGCGGCAGGGTATCTGAAGAAGTGAGCAGTGACTCATGAAAGCTCATACTTTTTAAGGTGCTCTTGGACTCTTGCTCTTTTCCAAAATAAATGTTGTCTTATTATTGGTCTGGAGACCAAGTCCTATGAGGAAAGGTTGAAGGAGCTGGGTATATTTAGCCTGGAGAGGAGACAACTGAGAGTTTATATGATAATTGTCTTCAAGTACTTGAAGGGCTGTCCCACAGAGCATGGTACAGAGTTGTTTTCTGTTGCCCCAGAAGGTTGGAACAGAACCAATGGGTTGAAATTAAATCAAAAGAGTTTTTGGCTAATCATTAGGAAGTTCCTAGCAGTTAGAGTGGTTCCTCAGTGGAACAGGCTTCCTCGGGAGGTGGGAGGTTCTTCTTCTTTGGCGGTTTTTAAGCAGAGGCTAGATGGCCATTCGACAGCAATGCTGATTATGTGAACTTAGGTAGATCATGAGAGGGAGGGCAGGAAGGGATGAATCAATGCTTAGTTCTTGTGGCCTTTTCTTACACCCCCCTGGAAATGCTGATCACCACTTTGGGATCAGGAAGCAATTTTTCTCCAGGCCAGTTTGGCTGGAGATCCTGGAGGGTTTTTTTTTTTGTCATCTTCTGGGTATGGAACAGCAGTCACTGGGGGTGTGGGGGAAGGTATTTGTGAATTCCCTACATTGTGCAAGAGGTTGGACTAGATGACCCTGGAGGTCCCTTCCAGCCCTATGATTCTATGATGCTATGATTCTATTCCTTTTGTTATCTATGTATTTACCTTTTGGCCAAAATAACTACTATGAAACTATGGAGGGGGTGAATTTTACATTCTTGCCTTGGGTGCAAAATTAGTTAGTTATAGCTCTGTATGATTGGATGGTAGCTGTACCCTAGAGGGCAGAGATGACTGGGTCTGTAGAGAACATTTGTGAGAATGGAAAAGGGAACTGAGTTGGTGAAGAGCTTGAATGAGACGCTGTGGAATAGCAGAAAAGAGCAAGAGTCTAGTAGCACCTCAAAGACTAACAAAATCTGTGGCAGGGTATGTCCTTTCGTGAGTGACTGCTCACTTTTTCAGATTATCAGTATCTGAAGAAGTGAGCAGTGACTCGGGAAAGCTCATATCTACTGCTACAGACAGAGTAACACGGCGACCCACTGAGCTCTGGCATCTAAAAGAAATCTGTTCTTTGTGGACATTATTAGCCCAAGTGGCAAGTGAGGAAATTAATCTTTTCTGGCTATGTCTATTCAAGGAAACTTTAGAGAAAGAACAACTGTACCTACCTGAAACCATTATGTTTATGAAACACACTGAAACCATTACTCTGTCATACTTCTTAATAAACTCTATGTTTAAGAGAAAACAGCTGTTTTATTTAGAATGAAGAATCCATTTTTACCTTAGAACCACCCCCATGTGCTGACCATTCTATCATTCTACCAGTATAACTAAGCTGTCTTGTTCTTTGGGTTCAACTAAGTAGTGTAAGGCAAGAGCCTTTGGTGGCAGCAAAAATAAGCAGGAATCTCTAAGGAAGGCATGGAGGCAGCATAATACCCATCATTCTAGAACAGGACAGAGAGCTGCCATTACAAGTGTTACATATAAGGGGTCTCAGAAAAGAAGCAAAAAGTAACAGAGCATGGAGAAGGATATGTATTCTGACTGCCCTATATCTTGTACAATGACTACCTAGGGACTCAAGTCTGCTTCTGAGCCTGAGTATATTAACAGCACCAACCTAAACAGTTCTATCCAGAATCCTACTCAGGTCTGTTTATTGGGCCTTATTCCCAGGAAAATGTTCTAAGGATTGTACTGTAAGACATTTTTATCAACGCAGGCCTCAAAAGCAGTATGGGGGGAGTAGATTCTTGTGTTTTAAGTACTTAATACTTTTACTCATATTTTTGAAATGTGACCTGCAGAAGGACACTGTTCCACCTTCAGAGTCTGGCAACTAACCAAGAGTTTTTGTGTTACCAGATTTAGGAAGAACCTCTGTTTTGCATGCAGGTCCCAGGTTCAATTCCTGTTATCCCCACCTAAAACAGACCAGGCAGTAGGTAATGTGAAAGACCTCTACTTTAGATCCTGGAGAGCTACTGCCAGTCTGAGTAGACAATACTGACCTTGATGGACCAATCGTCTGGGTTCAATAGAAGGCGTGTGACTGCACATATTGTCAGCACAGAATCCTTCTGTACTTACCATAAAGAGCCTGGATGCCAGTAATGTCATCCGGATGAAGCTGCAAGGTTCTGCATTCACCAGATTTGCCGTATCTATAGGCTAAAGGCATGTAGTCTTCATACATCA
The DNA here is from genome assembly GCA_029375565.1 of Gekko gecko. Classification (NCBI taxonomy): domain Eukaryota; kingdom Metazoa; phylum Chordata; class Lepidosauria; order Squamata; family Gekkonidae; genus Gekko; species Gekko gecko. The sequence goes on along the minus strand of JAPDNY010000004.1, from coordinate 27,104,094 downwards.
AGGACCCCGGAACAATGGAATGTCCGAGACCCAATGAGTGGCCCACCTCATGAGCACAAGTTATCAAAAGGTTTGTATCTGAAAGGAAACAGGAAGACTGTGATTACCATTCTTGTATAGCAGTGTATACGAACATGAAGTTGACCAAACTCCTGAGGATGACGGAAGACAGGAGGGCCTGGTGTGGTCCATGGGGTCATGAAGAGTCAGTCTCGACTGTGTGACTGAACAACAACAACAACATAGTAGTGTACATTCCATACATGACACTGATATTAGCAGTGGCAGGGGACCAGGGCTGACCCTGCTTAACTTCTGATATCTGATGAGATCCAGTTAGCCTGGGCCATCTGGATCAGGGCCTTTACATTCTTGATAGCTTTAGCTTCTTCAGTATACAAACCTTGAATTATGAAAAAGACTGCCATTCCTAAAGTTAGAAGAATTTTAGTTTTGACCTTCAGGGTTATGGCAAAGAACTGAGCAACCATTTCCAAAAGGTATGGGGTTAACGACCTGAGACTTCCCTAGTAGTCTTATAGCTACCATCTATCTTGTTCCAGCCAGAATAAATCCATTTTTCACATTCTTATTCCAAAGGAAATCCTATCCATAAACCATCTGACAATAAAACAGCACCTGCATTTCCCCCCTTCTTCATTTGCATGCACTGTACCTCCTTCTGTAGGATGACCAAAATACCTAAATTACTAGAGAATCACAGCTCATAGTATCGATATCGCCAAAAGAAAAAGTTGTATATGTGCGCTAAAGCAACTTGTATATTCCTATAATATCAATACTATATTATGACAAGAATATCACAAAAATATCACAGTACAACTTAATAAACATATACAATGTGAAAAGGGGCTTTTGCGTCTTTCCGCTTAGATGGCCCATTTTCATTTATAGATGCATCTGTCAGGTAGCCCTGCCATGTTATTGGTATGCAAGGGGACTGCTGCTGCCTCCCTTTCTCTCTCTGAAGTTTTCCACACAGTCTCTTATCAGGTCCCTTGACCTTGTTGCTCCAGCTGCCGGAGCCCAACGCTGGGAATTACAACAGTTCCTAGAATGTTTTGCTTAATGGCCCACTGATGCTTCCCACGCGTGCAAACTGGCTGAGTTCAGACTGGCAATTTGCCCCACTATAGCCACGTTTCAGCGATGTTTTAAAAGCGAATTAAAGGGGGCGTTCACACAGGCACATCTGCCTGACGTTCCCCACCCATAGGCAACCCACACTGTTCTGCTTTGCTCCCACATTTAAAAGGTATCTGATAAAAGTGGTAGCAAATCCCAGAGAGTGCCTTTAACCTGCATTATTCCGCTTCCTGGAAGTGTGAATGCGAAGCTGAAAAGCCGGAAGCAATCCGCTTCTATAGCGTGCAATGGGTGTTTCCACGCATAAGGCAGCAGCGATCTGATCGGCTGTGCTCTGTTCTACTGCCCAATGCGGTGCCAGCACAATGGGATCCTCCCCAAATCGGCCAGATGCCTATGTGTGTATGAGCGCATGGGCACATGAGTGCATATAGGCATCCGGCCGAATTACCAGGGAAAAGCTGCTTACAGCCGCGTCTCCAAGCCAGCAGTCTGAATGCTCCTGTGTGCCTCCTCCTGGTATGCTCCCACATCCGTCGGCTCCGTGTGACCAGGAAAACCCAGAACAGTTTAGTCCAGGGCCTTTTTGCCACAACTGGCTCCCACTGCAAATTGCCAGTTTGAAAGCCACTGTATCAATTGGCTTCTGTGGAGCCAATAGCGGTTAGAAGAGGTGTGGGCTTCCTGCTACTCAAAGTACATCTTGTTTTTCCAGGAAGATGACATTATAGGAATACCACTTTGAGAATATTAGAGATGTATATGGACATTTTTATTCTGGTTTGGTTTCTTTTGGTCATTAAGCATTTTAGTTGGATTAGGCAATCTCCGAATAGTAAAATGTGCACTCCAGTTCTCTGCTTGCTGTTGTCGCTTGTCCCTGGGGACTCTTGGGAGAATAGAAACAAACAATAAAAAAGAAAAAGGTCCAGCTGGACGTTATGAATGTCTTTGGCTAAGTCTTCCTTCAAGGAAGAAAGACTTTCTCCACTGGGGAATTATGCGTTCTGGTGGATAAACTGGTGGAACAAACTTTCTCTGTTGGAGGAAAGGAGACCTGGGATCCAACTGAGTGGATTGAAATTACAGGGTCTGACACTTAATGGAGTATTTTATGGTCCTAAACCAGAGGAATAAATTTAGATTTGATAAATGTAAATATTACAGATCCTTACGTCCTCCCCCTAACTTTCCATTTTATCATCAACCCCCTCCCCAAACCCTGTTTTCCAAAACATGGTTTCCACATTTTCAGAAAATCTACCCTTCTTGTTTCTGTACATGAAATTAATAGAATCATAGAATCATAGAGTTGGAAGGGGGCATACTGATCATCCAGTCCAACCCCCTGCCCAATGCAGACCAGCCTAAAGCACCTCTGACAAATATTCATCCAGCCCCTTCTTGAAAGCTGCCAGTGAAGGGGAGCTAACTACCGCCCTAGGCAGCTAATTCCACCTCTGAACCACTCTGGCCATGAAAAAGTTTTTCCTAATATCCAACCGATACCTTTCTGTATGTAATTTAAACCCATTGCTTCGGGTCCTATCCTTACTACTTGGTGTGTATTAGTAACATACGCACAATGGTATGAATTAATAAAAAAGACATACCTGTTATTGCAAAGGTTTTTTTATCATCCATTGTCCAGAGAATTTCGTCATTGAGAAAGACATCACCACCAAGACCTTTGCCAGGCGCATAAGCATAAGCAATGACGCTTTCATTAAACGGGGTCTTGTGTTCTTAAAAGGGAAATAGATGAATAAATCATCACAGCCAGAACTTCATGAAAAAGATATCTATAGTTTTTCAATATAATCTACTTACTGCGATCATAAAAAAAGAATGAAATAGTTCCATTCTCAGCCACCTTGATGAAGTTCAGAGGGATCACTTTACTCCACAGATTAAAAGCTATCTCAATGGCCTCAATTATAGCAGCAGGAGGCAAGTCTGGTGAGTAGTTCCGAATGCTTTAAAATATGAATAGTAAAAAACATGACTAGATGGGATATCAATACATTTATTTTAAGCTACTGAAACTGAGTCCATCAAAATCGTAACAAGAATATGATAATGAATATAGAAAACAAAACAATGATCCACAGGGTGGAAACGTTCTATCTACAAGCCAATTACAACAACAACAACAACAACAACAACAACAACAACAACAAAGGAGACTGCAAAGAACCGTCACATTAATTTCCCAAGCAAGGAAAGTGATGCTCCAAATTGTGCAACTTAGGCCATTCTGCATCTAGCATTCGATCCGTTGTTTTACCAAACCCACCCTCAAATAGAAAAAGATGCAGCTCAAAATCACATTCAAGTACCTGAGGCTAACACCATACCTACGGCAGAGTCATCCCTGAATGGTCATAAAATGGCCATAAATCTATACAGACGGGATCGTAAAACCGAGAGATCAAAGGAAGTGAAACCGGCATGCGGTGTGGAGGCTACCATAAAATCCAACAATCAAAGAAATGGAATGTAGAGGGGAATTTCTGTTCCAACGTGGGTTTGGTAAAACACTGGAACAAATACTAGATGCAGAATAGGCCAGAGACTCTTACCATATATGGAATAAGAAATGCCAGACGTTCAAGCTGGATTCAGAAAAGGAACAGGCACTAGAGATCACATTGCAAATTGACAATGGTTATTGGAGCATACCAGAGAATTTCAGAAGAAAATCAATTTGTGCTTTATAGATTACACGTACTCTGGACAAGAGGCTGCTGTTAGGACAGAATATGGAGAAACAGAATTGTTTCCAATTGGCAAGGGTGTCAGACAAGGAGAGCCAGTTTGGTGTATTAGTTAAGTGTGCAGACTCTAATCCGGGAGAACTGGGTTTGATTCCCCACTCCACCACTTGCACCTGCTGAATGACCTTGGGCAAGCCATAGTTCTGGCACAGTTGTTCTTGAAAAAGAGCAGTTTCTGTCAGAGCTCTCTCAGCCCCACCTACCTCACAGGGAGTCTGTTGTGGGGAGGGGAAGGGAAAGAAATTTGTAAGCCTCTCTGAGACTCCTTTGAGTAATGAAGAGTGGGGTATAAATCCAATCTCCTCCTCCTCCTCTTTCTTCTTCTTCTTCTAATTTATCTACCTACCTGTTTAGTCTATATGCAGAACATATCACAAGGAAACCTGGATTAGATTTAGATGAAGGTGGAATTAATATTTGGTGGAAGGAACATTAACCATCTGAGATATGCAGATGACACCACATTAGTGGCAGAAAATAGTAACAACTTGAAATGATTACAGATGAAGGTTAGAAAGCAGAAAGTGCCAAGCAGGATTATAGCTGAACATCAAGACGACACAAGTAATGACTACCAAGTAATTATGCAATTTTAAGGTTGACAATGAAGAAATCAGAATTGGCATAATCATCAACCAAAACAGAGACTGCACCCAAGAAATCAGAAGGAGACTGAAACTTGGAATAGCTGACAAGAATGAACAAGAAAAGATCCTTAAGTGTACAGAAATGTCACTGGAGACCAAAATCAAGATCAATAAAATTCATGCTATGGTATTCGCATTACTATGGATGAATGCGAAAGCTGGACAGTGAAGAAAGCTGACAGGAAGAAAATTGATTCATTTGAAATGTGGTGTTGGAGGAGAGGTTTGCGAATACGGTGGACCACCAAAAAGTCAGGTAAGAGGGTTCTAGATCAAATTAACCTTGAACTCTCCCTAGAAGCTAAAACGACTAAACTGGGAGCCAGTTTGGTGAAGTGGTTAAGAGCATGGACTCTAATCTGGGAGACCCTGGTTCGATTCTCCACTCCTCCACATGCAGCTGCTGGTGTGACCTTGGGTCAGTCACAATTTCTCTCAGAGCTGTTCTTGAAAGAGCAATCCTCAAAAGAGCTCTCTCAGCCCCACCTACTTCACAGGGTGTCTGTTGTGGGGAGGGGAAGGGAAAGGAGATTGTAAGCCGCTCTGAGACTTCAAGTGAAGAGCAGGGTATAAATCTAGTCTTCTTCTTCTAAGCTGAGGCTATTGTACTTTGGTCACATCATGAGAAGACAAGACGCAACAGAAAAAGAGAAAGACCCAACATGTGATGTGTTTACTCTATAAAGGAAACCACAGCACTCAGTATGCAAGATCTTAGCAAAGCCGTTAATGATGGGAGGTTTGGGAAGTCAATTCATAGGGTCACCATCACTTGGAAGCAACTGGACCACACATAACATGCACAGGCACAGTAAGGACACTAATGATGTTTTTAAAAAACCCTATTTTAAAAAGTCTGGGACCTCTTCATCCTGGAAAAGATCACAGATCGCTTGCAACAATCAGAGTTTCCCCCCTAAATCCTCTAATTTCACAGAGAAATTGTTCCCATTTATGGAATTTACTGCCAACACAGATCTATAACCTCACAATCTGATTTATCTAAAACTGCTCTATATTTAATTCTTGCAATGATTGGTTGTATTCTAATTGTAAGATCCACACTATATCACTCCTGAATTAAGGTTATTGTCCTTAGTCCTCTTATTCGCTTCAACACTGCTTATAGTATTGACAACAAAAATAGCTGAGATGTTATCTACTATGTACTTTGTACCTAATAGCCTTCAGTACTGTATTTTGATGTTATTGTAATATTGTGTTTAATAAACAATTTTTTTTAAAAAAAAAGCTATTAAAGCTACAGATCTGGAAAAAATTCCATTCCAGTTCCCATAGGCTTTCTGATGTATGGAGAGGCTTCATCCAGAAATATTTGGGTCTGGAGCCTTACTGAGCCACAAAACCCTTTGGGGGGGGGCATCAAGTTGCAGCTGATTTATGGCAATCCCACACCATTTTCATGGCAAGAGATGTTCAGAGGTGGTTTGCCGTGCCTCTGCATAGCAACCTTAGACCTCCTTGCTGGCCTCCCATCCATGTTCTGACCAGGGCTGGCCCTGCTTAACTTCCCAGATGTGATGAGATCCAGTTACAATGACCTATCCATGTCTGACATATCTCACAGGTTTGTATGAAAATAAAGTGAGACAATTCCTGTGCATGCTGCCCAAGCAGAATGGTAAGAGGAATGGTAGAATGAAAACATGCCTGAATAAGTAAAATCCACTCTCAGGGATTTTGGCATTATGGCTTTGCCAAATAAAATGTGACTTTGGATTCAGGCAGGAATACAAAAAGCCTAGTTTTGGAGTCCGAATGTATCATTATGAAGCAAAAACAAAAATGCACTTTACACATGGGGTTATGGAGTCAGCCTCTCAAACTTATATGTCTTGGGGTTTTGACTACTCTTTCTTGGGAAGATACAAAAAAGGACCAGTGGGAGTGGGAAAAGCTACAACCAACTCCCAAAATCAGAGACGCCTAGAAAGAGGCCGGGAGGGGGGGGCAGGATTAATGTTGTAAAAAACAAACTGGCTGTTTGTAAAACCATGATGTCCTACTTGGAATAAATACCTTCTAATAATTAATATACAAAAAATCGTAATAATAGCAGGTAAAACATTCCTGAGCTGCGGTGGCTCAAGTGGTTAAGACACTGAACTGCAGGCTGTGGAAGGTCAGTAGTTCAGCAGTTCGAGACCCGGGTGCCGCAAGACGGAGTGAGCTCCCGTCTCTAGTTCCAGCTCCTGCCCCTAGCAGTTCGAAAGCAAGAAATTGCAAGTAGATAAATAGGTACCACTTCGGTGGGAAGGTAACAGCGTTCCGTGCGTCTTGGTGTTTAGTCATGCCGGCCACATGACCACGGAAACGTCTTCGGACAGCGCTGGCTCTTCGGCTTTGAAACGGAGATGAGCACCGCAACCCTAGAGTCGGATTCGACTGGCTTTCGAGCAAGGGAACCTTTACCTTTACCTTTACTTTCAAACATTCCTATTATTAATGGATATGCAGCGGGCTGCTTTATAAAATTTAACACAAAGCAACACATTCCTATGTAAGAAATACACAGAAACCTTTAAAAAGGCAGCCAGTAAACCTTACGGCTGAACCTGGACAGCCTCCACATACTTGATCCAGGCACTTATGTATCCAGATGCTAAACACAGCAAGTATATGATGGAAATAAGTTCAAAGGCAGCAAATTGCTCTCATCTATCCTCTCACTTCTCAGTGCTGGCTAGTGGTTTAAAGTGATAAAAGGGAAAGAACCATGATGACATTCACATTCTAGAGCAATAGAGGCAAATATCACGTGAAGATCCAAAGTAATCTATAGAGTGGCCTTCAAAGTCCCTGTCCTACAGGCGACAGACTCTTCAATGTTCTTTTTCTGTTCAATAGCCAAAGAACTGTTGCATCTCTGCATGCTGGGCCTTTAGGTACATTCACATGACAGAGAAGACCAGACTCCTTGTGACTCTTAAAGACTGAGACGTTTTCCACACTAACGGGTCTCCTCATTCCTGCATTTGTATTCCTTCACGGCTTTCTTTCTTTTCTGCAGAGGTATTTTCAATCCAAGGAGAAAAACAATGTTTGCTCCCTCTTGTGGCACAGCAAAGAATTCCCAGAAACAAGGACATCTGATGCTGTGCTGCAAGAGAGGACAAACTTTGACCAATTCCACAAAAGCAGTTGTTCCGCCTTCAGTCTGCCGTTTCCCACAGTTGATGATCAAGAAGACACTGGGGAAATTGGAGGGAGATGCGGGTCAAAATGCGGCCCCACAGTAAATAGTGGGAAATTGAGCAGTACAACCAGGGGAAATCGCAGACCAAGGACGTAACAACTGCTTTTGTGGAATCGGTCTTTGTTTTTGCGCTTCAGACTGAAAATACCACTGCAGAAATGAGTGAAAGAGGAAAAGGGATAGAAATGCAGGAGCGGGGAGACCCATTTGTGCAGAAAACGTCTGAGATGACACCCTAAATGCACTTAATGGATCTCAAGAGAGAGGCTGTTAAGCTATGAGCTTTGGTTTCAACATTAAATTCATTCAGTTCAGTAGAGAGGGAGCTTGTTAATGGTGAAGGATGTCATGTTCAAGGAACCTCACCAAGGAAGCACATTGTACCTAACGACAAAGGTTGATTTAACCAGTCAACTTCTTATAGTTGTACTGATGCTGCCACGTCTAAGATATCCAGCCATCACAGCCTTATAAGTGAACCAATGGGAACTGCAGCCATTTCATCCACAGTTCACCTTGATCTGAATATGAAGCTTTAATTACATCTTTCTTTAGGGTTACCAGCCTCCAGGTGGTAGCTGGTGATCTTCTGGGATTACAACTGGTCTCCAGGTGACAGAGATCAATTTGCCTGGAGAAAATGGCCACTTTGGAAGATCGACTCTATGTCATTATACCCCATTGAAGGACCTCCCCTCCCAAACCCCACCCTCCTGGCAACTCTATCTTTCCTAGGCTATTCTATCCCATGGTGATGAAAAGGAACTGACAAAATCCCAATGGCAAAAAGGAAAAACCTGTTGGGCTTCCTCTTCTAACATCCAGTCATCTGGACACAAACCAGAGGGGGCGCTGAACTTCTTCTGCCCTTCAGTTTCTGCACACTGCACTACGAGTTCCCCCTTTACCTCACTGTGAGCCATAATTAATTTTGCCTCACATTTTCTATGCAGGTTAAGAGCTTGGCAGAGGAGGCGGGGCAGCACAAGCATTTGGGGGCCCCCAAATGGGACGAGATGGCCCTGAGGCAGAGAGTGCTATAAAAATGGCAGCCTTTAATGGGCACATTCAAGACAGTGTATTGAAAGGTTACCTGTATGTCAGGTTCACCGTGTTCCATTTCGGAGACCTGGGAAAGTGAGAGTATGCCCCTATATTAGGAACCTCACTTCTGGGCCTCTTCAGTCGATCTGAATACCGCTTCTCTGTCACATTCACACCACAGAATTTCTTTGGTCTTGTTTTACCATTGATGATATTATTGCCTTCACTTTTTAAGTAACTTCTTTGGTCTGGTTGAGGATAGATGCTATTCAGGTATTTCTGGTAAGGAGAATAGACACATTCGATTGGTTATAGTTTTTTTTTTAAAAAAAGATGAAGTCTCTCATATGGAAATGTATCTTTTCATTTTCTTTCTTTGTTTTCAATACAACTGCGTAAGGGATATAATTCACTTCCCCACCCATTTTATGGATCTGGAAACTGATGATAGTGGAAAATCTTACACAAAACCAGCCAACATGCTTATGATGGAGCGAAGACAGGAAGATAAATCCCACTAGTCCATATCTGTAGACAGTATAACATGCACTGTAGCCAGTGTGTTTAGGGACTGGCTGTCTATTATTAAGGAACAAGCCTAAGCAGATTTACTCAGAAGTAGTCCAATGTTATCCAGTGGGGCTTACACCTAGGAACATGTCCTTAGCACTGCCACCTTAGTCATTGTGCTTCTGCCCTGCTCCATTTATTCATTTATTTTCAAGAATGGTATGCCACCATCTTTGTCCCATGAAGGCCCCTAAGGCCTTATCTTTTGTAAGCCGTCCTGAGTCTGCTTCGGCGGGGAGGGCAGGATATAAGTCAAATAAATAAATAATAAAATAAGGCAGCTCACAAGTAAAACAAACTGAATAAAAAATACATCTTCAAAAATATCAGTGTCACAACAACAAAGACGTATGTAAAAACACAGAAAATTACAGCTAATAATATAGGTCAGGAAGGAGGGAGAATCTGTGCGCTGTCTGCAACCCTTACCTCAGGAAGCTTCTCCTCTTCTTCTGTGACTTTTCCAGTTTGGGGAAAGATGGGCAAAGGATATGAAAGTACTCTACAGGACAGTATTATGAGGAGGAAGCGGTTCATGTTTGTTCTCAGTTTAAGCCTTAGAATGGCAGAACTCCTCAGGCTAGGATCTGTCTTTGTGCCCCAAAGCATCCCCTACACACACACATATATATATACATAGCCATGTTTGCACTATAAAATCAGCAGGGGCGTAATTCACATAACATCCTCAGATCTGACAAGCCAAAATCATGATTCTTGGACCTGAGTGGGTCACACACATCATAGATTCTCTAAGTTTAAAACTTTCTGATCTGACAGTCACTAAGAAAATGGGTGGGATTCTAGTTGTACCAATATTTGACTTGTGTTTACAGAGACTAAAAAAATGAAGTATCCTAAAGGGTACAGATGAGGAAGTTTTAGCCTCTTTTAAAAATGTCATCTCAAGTACTCCTTCCAGCAGAACTTTGGGGGATAGGTTTATGGCCTCTCATGAAAAGGAACCAAACTCTTCCTTATAGAAAATAATAACAGGAGTTTGCCTGCCCCCAAATCAAAATAGAATTAGGTAGGTAACCCTCCCACCCCCAGATAATTCTACTTGTTAGTGTTTTATTTTGCCGGATTACATTAATAGAGTGCTTAGAAATAATATAATCAAATGTTTCCTGCACAATATTATGCTGTATTAAATTAATATCACAATCTTTCCATGCAAAGCAGTTTCAGGACACTTCTGGTGCAGTCAATTTGAAAAAGCAATGGATATTGTCATTTACTGATTAATATTTTGCCAGCCAGAAGGAAATGTGAAAATACTGTGCTATCTATATATCTAATAGCCAAGTTGCCCCCTCCATGTGGGTATCTAAATCCACACATCGGGGGCACTTGGGGGGCAGAGAGATTTTCCTACACACTTGGAGCAATCTCCAGGTGTGCAGAAAAATCTAAAAAGTTGAAAAAATATATGGGGGATATTTAAGTCCCCTCCAAGTAAAAGTGTTCCCTGCACATGCACAGAGAATGCTCTGGCCATTGGGGGGGAAGCTTGGTGGGCCCAGTCACTGGGAGCCTTTTGGGCCTCACCACCAGTACTGGGGGGGAGCAGGAGAAGGCTTGGCAGGCCCACGTGGCTTGCCACTGCTGTGGGGGGGTGGGGGAGAAGGATTGGTGGGCCCAGCGGGCTGTAGACACGTGGATCTCACCGCCAGTGTGGGGACACGGGGGAGGAGGATTGGTGGGCCCGGTGGCTGGGAGCCATGTGGGCCTCACCATTGGTGCCAGGGGGGTTGTGGGGGAGAAGGATTGGCGAGCCCAAGCCTCACCGTCAGTGCAGGGGGCGGGGGAGAAGGCTCACCTGCGGCTGCTTCCTCCTCCACGTGAAGTTCCTTCTCCCCCCCTGCGAGTATTGTGGGTCCCCACTTCTTGTTTATTTATAAATCTATGAGGTTACTTTAGAACATCCTCAGAATCAGAATCTTTGGATGAAGTGTTATGACGTCGCTCTTACAGTTTCTACATGCTGAATGAGGCCTTGGGGGTTGGTCTTATTTTTGGAGTATTCCATCATGGCTATCTGTTTTAGATACAGGGGCTGGAGCAGAGGTGTGTACTGTGAGGAGGGGAAACAGGCTTGCCAGCCTCCAGAGTACAGAGACCGGGTCTTCTGGAGAAAATAGCATGAACATGCTGGAATCACACCCCTGCTGAGCTCCTTCCCCTAACTCCACCCTCCCCAAGCTCTGCCCCCAAATATCCAGGAATTTCCCAACCCAGAGCTGGCAACTGTTGTGTCCGCAGACCACCTCGGGCCATCAACGAAGAGCCGGAGCTTGAGTACCTGAGAACAATGGGACTGAGGTTCCTGGCTCCCGCATAGGGGGACCGATGGGAACGGCGGCGGGAATTCAAACCCACCAATGGTACCAGGGGGCGGCCCCTCTCTAATGTATATAGTTGGCCTCCTGGCCAGGTATCAGTGTCTCGTGTTGTATAATAGCGAACCATGCTGATCACTACATCGCTGTCTGTGGTTTCATTATGCGTCTAACCCACTATACAACAATGGCGACGAGGATGGAATCCTGCTGAGCGCTCCAGCCGGGCTGTCGGACAACGCTACCGAAGACTCGCTCCACCGCTCCATGGGCGTCCTCCATGAGCGCCTCCGAGGGGGAATCCAGAGCCGTGTCGCTGCCGCCAACTAGCACAATGGCCATCGCTCCAGGATCCGGGCTGCTGCCGCCGTTCGACGCTTCCCAGCCCCAACGATGGGGAGCCTGGGTCATGGGTTTGCGGCAAGCCTTCGTGTTCTATCAGATCACGGACGAAGACCGAAAGAGAGGACTGCTGCTCTGCTCTTGCGGCCCCGTGATCGTAGATCTGGCCCAATACCTTCTCTCTCCCAAGAAGGTAGAGGAGTGCACGGTCGACGAGATTGTAAAGGCTGTGCAGAACTACTACTCCCCAAAGCCGTCGGAGATGACCTGCCACGTGGTTTTCCACCATCGGAACCAGCAGGGCAAAGAAACCACCGCGGAGTTCCTCGGAGAGCTCCGCCGCCTGGCGGCTGACTGCGCCTTCAGAGAGCACTTGGAGATGGCTTTCCGCGACTGTTTCGTCGCAGGCCTCAGGGAGGAGAAACTCCGGCGCCGAATAATGGAGGGCGAGAAGGTGACCATCACCTCAGCGTTAGCCACCGCCACCGCATGGGAGAGGTCACACCCGGCCACCACCACCGCGACGCATCGTGTGGCCTCCCCTGGGAACAGCGACATCGACGACCCCGAGGTACACCGCACACTAGCCCAGCATCGCCCGCCAGCACCGTCCGCTAGCTCCGCACGCAAGCAATCCGGCTCGGCGGCGCAGGAGTGTGCCAGCTGCGGAGGGCAGCATGAGAGAAGATCGTGCCGGTTCCGGGACGCCACATGTCGGGACTGCGGCCACACGGGCCACATCGCAAGGGTTTGCCGTTCCAAGCCATCACGCGCAGTGCAAAAACCGCCCCCCCGCAGGTCTGAGGCGCACTTTGAGGACTGCGCGGCCCCAGAGGAGGACCTATACCAACTGACCAACGCCCCGGCCGCCCGAGCACAGGTACTGAAACTCCCCAGTCAGGCCTCTACCCCAAAAATATACGTCCGGGTCAAAGTAGAGGGGGCCCCCTTACAAATGGAACTTGATTCGGGCTCCACCTGTTCCATCATTTCGGAGGCCACATTAAAACAGATTTGCCCAAAGGGGGGCCCCCACTTGCGGCCATCACCCGTGACGCTCATGGACTTTCAGAGAAACCGAGTGCCAGTGAAGGGGGTCGGGAGTTTCAGGGTGCAGTACCGGGGCTTCAAGGGTCACTTGGACTTGCTTGTAGTCGAGGGCGACCTAGTTAGCCTCCTGGGGAGGGCCTGGTTTGGACCCCTAGGAATCGCGATCGAGGGGGTCCAGCATTGCGCAACCCGCGACTTCCAGGAAGTGTGCCGCGAGTTCCCATCCGTTTTCGACGGGTCCCTGGACCGATACACGGGCCCCCCGGTTTCGCTACAACTCAACCCCATGGTGGCCCCTATCCGCATGCGTGCCAGGTCCGTTCCGTTTGCCTTAAAACCCAAAATAGACGCGGAACTGGACCAACTGGTGGCGCAAGGGGTTTTGGAGCCGGTCTCTCACGCAGTGTGGGAAACCCCGATCGTGACCCCCATTAAACCTAATGGGGATGTCCGCATCTGCGCGGATTATAAATGCACGATAAATCGGGCATTGCAGGACCATGCCTACCCGGTCCCGGTGGTGAGCCATGTTCTGGCCACCTTGGCAGGGGCCAAGATCTTCGGCAAACTAGATCTGGCCCAAGCTTACCAGCAGCTGCCTGTCGATGGGCCGACAGCAGAGGCCCAAACAATTGTAACGCACCGGGGGGCCTTCAGGGTCAATCGCCTGCAATTCGGGGTGAGCGTGGCACCTGGAATTTTCCAGCAACTGATGGACTCTCTCCTCAAAGGGATTCCTGGCGTCACACCATTCTTCGATGATGTGATGATCGCCACCGCCACGCCTGACGAGTTCGCCTCCTGCCTCCGCATGGTCCTCAGCCGTTTCCGGGACGCCGGCCTCAAGGTCAAGCGCGAGAAGTGCCAGCTCGGGGTATCATCCGTCGACTTCTTGGGCTTCACAGTGAACGCAGAGGGACTCCACCCGGCCCGGGACAAGGTGAAGGCCATCGTGGAAGCGCCGCCCCCGACCTCCAAAGCCGAGCTCCAGGCTTTTCTCGGACTCTTGAACTTTTACCACGCCTTTCTCCCCCACAAGGCAGCGGTAGCCGAGCCCCTCCACAGGTTGCTTGACAAAAAGGCACCCTGGGTCTGGGGCCCGCGTCAGGCCGCCGCGTTCCGGGCCATCAAGGCCCTGCTCATCTCGAACGCGGCCCTGTCACATTTCGACGAGACCCTGCCCGTGGTCTTGGCTTGCGATGCGTCTCCATATGGGGTGGGAGCCGTGCTGGCGCACCGTCTCCCGGACGGCCGGGAGGTCCCGGTCGTGTACTACTCGCGGACCCTATCTGCGGCTGAGCGGAACTACGCCCAGATAGACCGCGAGGGACTGGCAGTCGTGGCCGGGGTGAAGAAGTTCCATGACTTCGTCTATGGCCGTCCCTTCACAGTCGTCACAGACCACCGGCCGCTGCTGGGCCTCTTCACGGCGGACCGCCGGACGCCGCAGGTACTCTCCCCTCGGGTCTTGCGGTGGTCCATCTTCTTGGCGAGCTACAATTACACGCTCCAGCACCGGCCAGGCAAGGCAATGGGCCATGCAGACGTGCTGAGCCGCCTCCCCCTGCCGGACGAAGGGGTGGACCCAGCCCCAGCTCATCATGTCCTCCAGATGGAGGGTCTTCCGGATGCCCCTCTCCAGGCCACGGACATCGCCCGCTGCTCAGCCCGTGACCCCATCATATCCCGGGTTCTCGGCTGGGTGGTGAGGGGGAGGCCTATGGCCTCGGCGGGCCCAGAGTTCAGTGCGTTTACAACGCGGTGCAAGGACCTATCGGCACACAAGGGCTGCCTGCTGTGGGGGGACTGGGTCGTAGTCCCCAGCGCACTCCAGCAACAGGTCCTGCAGGCTCTGCATGAGGCACACCCCGGCATCGTGCGGATGAAGGCCCTCGCCCGGAGCTACGTCTGGTGGCCAGGCATCAATGGGGAAATAGAGGCCTGGGTGAAGCATTGCCAGATCTGTCAAGAAGTCCGGCCGAGCCCACCATGCACACCCACCCAGTCATGGGAATCAACAAGGACCCCGTGGTCATGGCTCCACATCGACTTCGCCGGGCCCTTCCACGGGTTAACATTCCTGGTCACCGTGGACACGTACTCCAAGTGGCTGGAGGTGAGTCCAGTCTCCTCCACCTCCGCAAGCGCCACCATCCGAGCCCTCCGGAAGATCTTTGCCACGCATGGCTTGCCGGACACCATCGTCTCCGACAACGGCCCGGCGTTCACATCCGAGGAATTCCAGCGGTTCCTGTGGGACAACTTGATCCGGCATATCAGGTCAGCACCTTTCCACCCTGCCACGAACGGCCAAGCGGAGTGCATGGTCCGCACGGCTAAGGAAGCTTTAAGCTGCCTGACTGAGGGGGACTGGGAGTCACGCATAGCCCGGTTCTTGCTGGCGAACCGGACAACACCCAACCCGGTCAGCGGCCACTGCCCCGCGGAGCTTCTCATGGGCCGGCGACCCGCCATCCTCCTGGACCGCCTGCACCCCGACAGGGCTCCAACAGGACATAACTGGGTCGAGGACCGGGAGGCACCACGGGGCTTCTTCCCAGAGGACCCGGTGTTCGCAAGGAACTACGGCCGAGGCCCGGAATGGCTAGCAGGAAAGGTAATCCGCCCCACCAGCCCTGTCTCCTACGAGGTGTCGACAAATGACGGGCAGGTTCTGCGGCGCCACGTGGACCAGCTGAGACGGCGCCTACTTCCAACGGTAGGAGACCGGGGGAACCAAGGGGAGGTAGAGCAGGCCCCACGAGAAGCCGAGGGAGAGCCCGAAGCGGAACGGGACCGCAGACAGGCGGACCCCAGCGACGGGCAGCTCACTATGCCCGAAGCCTCATCAGCCGAGGGCCCAACAGCGCACCCTTCCCCAGCGGAAGGAGGTGAGGGGGCAGGCCCCGCCACACCACCAAGACTTGGCTGCGGAGAAACCCCAACGCCTGCACCACGACGGTCCACCAGGGAACGCAGAGCCCCCGCGTACCTGAAGGACTATGTCACCTAGACAGGATCGGGACTATGGGGGGAGGGGTGTTGTGTCCGCAGACCACCTCGGGCCATCAACGAAGAGCCGGAGCTTGAGTACCTGAGAACAATGGGACTGAGGTTCCTGGCTCCCGCGTAGGGGGACCAATGGGAACGGCGGCGGGAATTCAAACCCGCCAATGGTACCAGGGGGCGTCCCCTCTCTAATGTATATAGTTGGCCTCCTGGCCAGGTATCGGTGTCTCGTGTTGTATAATAGCGAACCATGCTGATCACTACATCGCTGTCTGTGGTTTCATTATGCGTCTAACCCACTATACAACAGCAACCCTAATGGGGGAGCCATCTTGATTATCAAATGAGACAGATGAGAACCATTTTGCTCACTAAACTAGCTCTTTAAAAACTTATGCTTTGGGAGGCTGGACAGGATCTATGCTCTGAGTGTTGCACTCATAACTATTTCTGCATTTGGACAGAAGATGTCGCTTCCCACTTTGGCCCAATCTGCATTTGCTATGTAAAGCTGTTCCATGCTGCTGTGGCGCTGACTTCCCATTTGACTCAGTAGAAAGCTCTCCTTTGTCAGGACACAAGTTGTTTAGGGAGAGCGCATGAGAGAGGGGGGAGGAGCAGCCTCCAGAAATAACAAATGGTTCATGGATGGCCATGCCTCCAACCCCCCCACCTCACCCCATACGATCGCAGAAAAATGTTCCCCGGCTGCTTTTAAATGCAGATAACTGGATTTTCAGCTAACTTGTTTCCTTTGTGACAATTTGTACGTCTCCTTAGAAAAGATGGGGGGGAGACTTTGGCTCCAGTTGTCTACTTTTTGCTCACAGCAGCTCAGGGGTGCGGAGGAGCAATTGTAGCACCTTAAAACCAAATCCAGATAAGGCGATGAGACACCGAAGTGACCTTGGAGTCACCACTAAATGGCAATATAATTATGCAGACATAATATCTCAAACGATCTCAATCAAGAGTCCCCTGACTTTGATTGAATGGGGTAGTTACCAACAGGACATTAGCCAAATACTCTGCCACCATTTCTGTCACTTTGGGGAGTTTCACTGTTGCTTCCAATTCTGGCATTAAAGTCACCTGCTAAGAAGAAGAAGAGATTGGATATATACCCCGCCCTTCACTACCCAAAGGTGTCTCAGAGGTGTCCTTTCCCTTCCCCTCCCCACAACAGACACCCTGTGAGGTAGGTGGGGCTGAGAGAGCTCTTGACAGAAACTGCTCTTTTTTCAAGAACAGCTCTTATCAGAACTACGGCTTGCCCAAGGTCATCCAGCCAGGTGCAAGTGGAGGAGTGGGGAATCAAACCCGCTTCTCCCAAATTAGAGTCCATGCACTTAACCACTACACCAAACTGATGTAAAATAACCATCATATCTGGAAGAGTCTTCAACAGTTCGTCATATAATCCTACTAACATCATTTACAGACCCATCTTGAATATACTACACTGGCATATCTCAGGGATGTATAAGGATCAGTGGACAGCAAGTTTGGTGCAGTGGTTAAGAGCGCATACTCTAATCTGGGAGAACTGGGTTTGATTCCCCACTCCTCCACATGCAGCTGCTGGTGTGTACTTGGGTCAGTCACAAGTTCTTTCAGAGCTGTTCTCTCAAGAGTAGTCCTCGAAAGAGCTCTCTCAGCCCCACCTACCTCACAGGGTGTCTGTTGTGGGGAGGGGAAAGGAAAGAAGATTGTAAGGTGCTCTGAGACTTGGAATGAAGGGTGAGGTATAAATCTAATCTCTTCTTCTTCTTTTTTTCTACCTCTTTTATCATATTTATTATTCAGTATTTCTCAAAGGGATGTTATTCCCTATCTGATGCTAGACAGTGATCTGAATATAACTTTATTGGTTTCTAAATTCCCATCTATCATATTTTCCTTCAGAAACTGAGTACTCTTTTTAGTCTTTGCTCAAGATCTATTAATCAGAGGAGCTCTGAAAAGGAAAGGATATCCTGGAACTTCCCAGAATCCTTTGGCAAAATTCCTTACCAAATGTTCCTGAGTAAACTTCGGAATTAAAAATGAGTTAACTGACAAGAAGCAGAGAGTAAGAGTAAATGAACAGTTCTCACAATGAAGGGGTGCAATTGAGACCCACAGACATAGGTAACAGGACCAGTACTATTTAATTTCATGATGAATGATACAGAATTGGGAGTGAGCAGCAAGGGGGCCAGGTTTGTTGATAACACCCGATTATTCAGGATGGTCAGAGCTGAAGAGAATTATTCTGGATGGTGAGGATCTCTCTCAGCTGGGTAAATGAGGAAAAACATGGCGAAACACTGGATGTTGGGTGGGATAGGCTGTTCATCTGATCCAGAACAGTTGCTCTTTTGTTCTCACGTCCTTAAGGAAAGTATTATTTATTTAAGGAAGGAGATAAAATGGTCTGAACTGAAGAATAACTGTTCCTATTCAGTGTGGAAGTTTCTGACACTAACAAGACATAAAAAATACACAGAGACGCTTGTGCTTTGTGACAGAATTATAGCTATTTCAGTTGGTTATGAGGTAATCGCAGATTTCCATTCATTTCTTAGAAGCCCCACCTGGAAATGTGACAGCCCCACCTAGCCAGGAAGACTGGATGTGGTCCTGAATAAACTTATAGATTATGTATGGAAAAAGCCTGAGTCAAACATTGCTATAAGTGGACAAATTACTAGAATTACCAAATTTGCTTTCAAAAATTCTGAGTTCTTTGAGGATTCCTAGATCATTTGTCCCCAAGTTGTTATATTAAACTGAGGACAAAAATGCTTCTGAGTATTGCAGCATGTCCTCTCTGCTATCTTTCAGAAAGAAGTAGAAACACACACACTGCCTACACACACCTTTTACATGTTCACGTACTGGCAGCTGAACACCAAAAGGATCTCAGGGTAGAGTTTATGCAGCATTCATTGGAGTCCAGGGCTTGGAGCGGAGCCTTCAATTTAAGATTGGAGGTTCTTTTCTCATTCTTCAATCCCGAGCGGGCTTTTTGCATCTATTGAAGCAAGATACCTTTAGAAGCTCATGACAGAGGTGTGTAGTAAACATGTTTGTGTGAGTCCCTTGGCCTTTTCCTTACTCTGGTTAGGAACATGGGCAATCAGGAGGCACTGAGGATGATCAGGAAGATGGTAATTGACCTTGATTGTGCTAGTACGCAGTCTTCTGGTACAGCAGCTGAATTTAGTGATGGCTTACATATATAGGTCAGTAGATAACTGTCTCACATTTGAGTTCCCTAAGAACTCTGGGGTGTATGCCATCAGGACCTGGAGAGTTACTGGTTTTTAATTTCCTCAGCGGGTCTAGAACTTCATCTCTCATCACCTCAATTTGACTCTGTGGTCCAGACTCCCTTCCAAAAAATTGTGACTGTGGCACGGTTACCTATCCCACACTTTCCACAGTGAATACAGAAGCAAAAAAAAATGTTGATCTTCTCTTCCATCCCCATACAGACAGGGAGAATGCAACCTTACTGATTCTCCTGAATTTCTCCATAGTATCTGATACCATCATCTATCATATTTTTCAAGATCAGTTGGCTGGGATGGGCATTGTGGGCATCCTCAGAAATACCGGGGGAGGAATCAGAGGAAAGGACAGTCCCCCCAAAAAATATTATTCCTCCATAGCAATTCCATGTTTGGATACATACCACTGATTTTTCTGATTAGATAATTAGATAACATATAGATAATTAGATAAACATATGGAGCAGAAGTCCATCAGTGGCTATTAGGCACAGGGTATAGATGGGAACTCTCAGTCTGGGGCAGGTGATGCACTCTATTCTTGGTGCTGGAGGGGGCAGCAGTGGGAGGGCTTCTAGTGTCCTGGCCTCACTGCTGGACCTCTTGATGGCACGTGGTATATTTTGGCTGCTGTGTGACAGAGTGTTGGACTAGATGGGCCATTGGCCTGATTCAACATTGGCTTCTCTTATGTTTTTATGTTCTTATGATGCCATTTGGATGAATAGCTTGGGTATTTGCACAGTCTCTAAGTATAGTACACAAGGAAATACTATCAGAGAGTCTCTGCTTGGATTCTAACCTTGTTTTATTAAGCATTATTATTGTGTTGTTTGTTTATTTATTCAACAAAGTTTGTTTGTTTGTTTGTTTGTTTGTTTGTTTATTTATTTATTTATTTATTTATTTGACTTTTATACCAACCTTCCTGCAAGGTGGTTCACAACACAACTATAAAAACATAAATCAAAATAAATCATCTAAAATACAGATCTAATTAAACTTAACCCTGACTCCAACATGGCACCATAATACAGTTCTAGCCCCCCAATTTATAATTAAAAATTAGCAGAACAATGGGGAGAGAGAGGAGGGGAAGCAATTTGCAAGGCAAATAGTTGCCAATACTATTCGCCTTTACAACTGTTTAAAAAAACACTGCTGCCCTCAACCATATGCTTGGCAGAACATTACTGCCTTGCAGGTCCTACAGAATTGTAATAGATCCCGCAGGGTCCTGATGTTAGTAGGCAGAGTTCCACCAAGTTGGAGCCAGGTCCGAAAAGGATACCATCCATCCACCATTGTTACAAAGATAGTTAAAGGAGAGCAATCACATGAATCCATAAGACTTCCTTCACCCCAAAATAAGTAGGTCACAGTTAAGGGTCCCCTTCTGAGAAGAAGCTCTTGATCAATACAACTTCCCATATTTATAGGGTTTTAGAATCATCTCCTAATAATAGCTCACTGTCCCACTTGATAAGAGTCCACATTCTTGGCTAGCCCATAATCTTATAGCTTCAAAAACCATAGAAGGTTATCTTTACTTAAAATAACTTCTTAGAATATAAAAAAATGTTAGTTGATTCCCTCTACTTTTTATCTTAACAAAGTCTATTTTAAAATAATGATTACAAGTTTCTCATACATATGAATATTTTCTAGCCCTCAACCAACACTCCCATCCTTGAATCACATCCTCACTTCTGTGAAGCTGGACATTCTTACAAGTCTTACAAGATGGCTCTACGCCTGGGCCTCAACAAACTGTGTCTATTGATAATGGGTTAGATGGCTCGTGTGGGTTAGAAGGCCATGTAATTGTTGCCACTCTGTCTTCTTCTTACTGGTTTTCAAGGCTATTCTATTCTGGGTCTCTAGAGTTCCTTCTTGGCAGGTTTCCCAGAAAGGCCAGGTTTGTTCTGACCATGTGTGCCACAACATCCTCTGTGGTCATTCTGAACAAGCCTAGCAACCGTTCCCCTATATTTTTCTGGCCATATCCATGACAAATGTGCTTCTCTGAGGAGAATGATCTGTTTCTATCATTAGGGAAGGAGTTCTTGGGGGAATCCCAGGGGGCCCTATCTCCTGGAGTCAATAAGACCCTGCCTTTTCCCTTTCTGTCAAAATGGCTGACTAGCAATCACAGTACTGAAGCTTTCACTCCTTCATGACCTACTGGAGAACTGCTACCAGTCTGACTAGACAGCACAGACTCTGGACTGGATCAATATACTGAGTCAGTATAAAGCAGTTTCATGTGTTTCAATTCATGGTGTGGTAGGAAAATTCCCAGGCATCTTTTCAGCTTGCCATAGTCTAATCTTAACAAGAAAGAGAGAGCAAGATGGGACATGTTCTTGAGGGTTTATCAGGATTAATAATTCATCGCTCTTCCTCAACCTTGTCATTTGCTTTTCACTGAGAAAGCAAATATCCTGTTTTAATCTGGACTTCTTTTAAAGCTTCTTATTTCACTTTGTCAGATTGACCTAATGAATATTTACTGAGTTAGGGCTGCTCTGGCAACTCCGGCCTGGAACTGCTTAGTGTTAACACTTAGATAAGTTGAATGTCTTCCTGGGTGTTTGAGGGAAAATGGGTTAGGGTTCCAAGCTAAAGAATAAGTTTACACTGTACATAAAGTACATGCTACTTTGAGGGATCAAGGTGGGCAGCCGTGTTGGTCTGAAGCAACAGAACAAAGTAAAAGTGCCGCTGGACTCTAACTTTGTTCTTCTGCTACTTTGAGGGGTTTGCCAACTACAGCAGAAATTGATTTCTTATTCTCAAATCCCACCTTCTTCATTTCCCAGTTCATATAGGGTTCTAGTCAGGAAGATGTGAGAAATGAGAATAATTGCAACCAACCCAGTACTAGGCTATTTTAGAAGAGTCAAAATATTAAAATGTGCATAGACTTAAATGAGTGCTAAATTCTAGAACAAAAACAACCAGTATTCTTCAAGTGCTTAGAGTGTCAGCACAGAATCTGGGAGACCCAGGTTCAAATCCCCACTCTGCCATAGGTGCTCACTAGCTGACTAAGGGCTAGTCATTCTGTCTCAGGTTTGGCCTGAGCTCCCTCACAAGGTTGGTATTATAAAGATAAAATGGAGGAGGGGGGACTGACATTGTAAGCTACTCTGGGTCTTCATTGTAAGAAAAGCAGGGTATAAATATCTTTTAAAATTTAATTAAACAGACCACACCCATTAAAACGCCAACCACACATGATAAGGTTGAATTTCAAATGACCCAGTAACCAGCCTACCTCAGGGGGTGCTGTAAGCTACCATTGCCAAGTCCACTGAGCTCAAACTAACATTGGACATCCATTCATCCATTGCCTTCTTCAGTTAAGTGGCTTTTTAAGAAGCATTTGCAGTTGTTCCTTGTCATAGCATTATTCCTATACAAGGAAGTTTTCAGTTCAAATGATACAGCCAAATCATAGTGTAAATCATAGTGTAAGGGATTTCCTGGGGGCTAGCCACCATCTCACACAGATTTCTCCCTCCGTCCCAATACAGTTTCCTGCCTGCCCCATTGTACCAGGATTCCGAGCAGAAAATGAAAAAGAGAAAGCCAGGTTTGAGGGGATAGGACCTGGGCCTAGATATAAATCTACTAAAGCTTGGATCAATAACTGAAGTTAAGTGAGAAAAGGCACGAAGTAGTTGGCTTTTAAAAGACAACAAGAGCAAGGGTTTTTTTCAGAAAACACTGAGGTAAACATTAAAACTTAAACAGGTAGGGTTGCCATCCCACCTGATGGGGACAGGGTTTCCCCTGATTTGGGGGGCTTCGATCCGCTGCTGGCCAGCTGGTGATACCAACAGAAGGTAAGGACCTGGCAACATTATAAACAGGAGTTGTGGGATGTTAGCTTTTATACAGTACATCCCTCTGGAAAACAGTCTTAATAGATATACATACAGCAATCTGCTGCAATCAAATTACACAAAGGAATACAAGGTCTTCTGCTACCCACTGGCATGCCCTGATCCCTGCTGCCACTCAGTAGGGTAGTGGGGGGTGGAATGATGTGAAAAACTGGCATTCAGCAAAGTTATGATGTCACTTCCAGGTTCACCCCAGCACTGAAATCATTGTGTTGTCATGGTGTGATGTCACCACTTCTGGGTTCACCCTGGAAGTGACTTCATGGCATTGCTGAATACCTTCCCATGCCCCCCCCCCAGTCTCCCACTGACTGGCAACTGTAATTACACAAAACCCTACTGGCCTACCGTAACCCTTCTGCACATTCAGGTCCCTCAGCAAGGAAACTTAAAAGATCTGATATCTCCTCCAAACTTTAATTCCCACTCTTGTTAAACTAAATCCTCTCTCACAACACTCAAAACCTAACTCTTGGGGACCCAATGTGCCAACACCTTTCCCGGTGCCTGCCAAGTGCTTTTAGAAAGTGGGCAGGGCCAGGTGGGACTTCTGATTGGTCACTGAAGGTGTAATTGGCTGTTTCTTTGGGGGCATGATTTCATTCCCTGATATTTTGTGGTTGGCTCCATCTTTTAGGGGCAACCATTTTGTGATTGTGCCCACCACCCTGTGTCAGAATTTCAAAGGCACCTGCCAGCTCAGAAAGTTTGCAGACCCTTGACGTAACTCCTTCTCATGGTCTTCAAAACCCAATTTCTACTCTTAACAACCCAATTTCTACTCTTGCACTGATCAGCTCCCTTGTCCCTGGGGGACCTTTCTGTGCTCTCCTTTCACAGGTGGGCTTTCTGTAGCAAATTTGTCTTTCTGCTTCAACCCTATGTCCCTTCAAAATGCATGAGAGGCCAGGATAGGTTAAGCAATGGTTTGAGTGACATCTGAAGCCCTGATAGTGTGCCTGTGAAGAATGAACTTTCAACACTACCTGTCGTTTTTGGAACCTTATAAAAGGAAATAAACTGAGATCACCATCTATACAAACAAATCGTGAATATGGATGGAGCAATAATGCCAACAAGAACAAAAAGGAACAATGTGTACCACATAGGAAGCATGGACTCCAGTGTTCTTTTTCCCAAGCCACGGGCAGCCAAACCAGGAGTTGTTCTTCTTCAGACCCATAAATCTTTTCTGGTTGCTGTCAAACTCATATTGCTTTGGGCTGCTGAATAAACAAAGTGTCCTAAAAGAATAATGAGAAGGATAAAGAGTGTAAATCTGGTAGGCGTAATCAAGTGTCAAATCCTATTTTAAAGATTCCATCTTTCTATCCCGCTTCCTTTTCATTTTTCACTCTAACTTTGCTTAGTACACATGGCATGTAACCTTTACAACGGGGACATGTACTAACTGGCCAATCTCCACAAAGTGATGTATTGAAATTGATCAAATGTTCATTGATCTGACAGCGCAGGATGCATGTCTAAGATATATAAATAAGGCAGCTAAATTAATAGCAGCCACTGAATACCCACATGATTTTTGGTGAATTGCTTTCTTGGCATGTTTAAGTGATACATCAGTTCACTGCACGATGCCTCAGTCTACAGAACTGGAAGAACAGTGGGAAAATACATGCTCACTCGACCTCTTGGTTGTTGAGGGATTCCCTCTCCCACACCTGCAGTTATTACTATTTTATCCTGCCCTTCTTCTGAGCATTTCAGAGAAGAGTGCAATTCCTGTTTTATTACTGCTTGCCACATCAGGAACAAGAACCCGTTAAAGTTGTGTATTGATGGTCATTCTGATAAAAAGAGCATCTAGCAAATCTGAGCATGTCTCCTGATGCTGTGAGTCATGCTTCTACCAGAACAAATATGAAGTGTATATATAGGGATGCTTGTGGACCACAGAAGGATCCTGGAGATCTGAAGAATCCTAAACTCCAAGGCAAAGACTGAAGGCAGAATGAGGACCTTGTTAGTCACTATTGTCCTCTGCAGAGCACTTTCATGTGCGTGGCCTGTTCTCCTGAGCACTGAACAAGCTACGGAAAAGGAATCCCGGTTTGTTGAGGTAAAGATTTAAAAAATAGTAGGTGCCTTAAGCAAAGGAGAAGCAGGCTTAATGGCAACAGAGAGCTAGTCATGTAGTGCACAGAGAATTTACTTCTTGTCTGATTCTTTGTACAGCTATGGGCTGGTGGAATTTAGGGCTAACACTCTGCTCTGATACAGGAACTCTGGTTGGCTCTGTGGGGAAAGGCTGTGGGTCAGCGGTAAAGGGTCTGCTTGGCATGCAGAAGGTAATCCCCAGCATCTCCAAAGTAAAAAAGGATCAGGCAATAGGGGATGTGAAAGAACTCTGCCTGAGGCCTTGGAGAGCTGCTGTCAGTCTGAGTGGACAAGACTGACCATGATGGACCAGTAGTCTGATTCAGCAGAAGGCAGTACAAGGCAGCCTCACGTGTTGTTGCTGCTCATTGGTTTTAGTTGCTGAGTCTTTATAATGGGTGGAATAATGAAAGGCCTTTCTCATTCAGACAAGGACAGAGGACAGAATGACACATTGGGTTGGTTCAGACCAATCCCATAGCCACGGTGGGGCATTTGGAGGCAGAGCCCCACCATGGACGAGCCCTGCCTCACCCTGGGAGGATGCCAGAGCCCCCACCCACCCTTGGTGTACCTCACCCTGCTGGGAGCCTGGGTTCAACAGCTGACTGGAAGGGAATGAAACTGACCAGAAGTGGCAGCACTGCTTCCCTTTTCTTACCCAGCCTCCCCGCTGCCCTGGGGGAGGTACTAGGAAGGAGAGAGGGAGAGAGAGAAGGCATGCCCCTTCTGGTCCATTTCACTCTGCGACATGACATAAAACAATTGTTTCATTACACAAAACATGCTTAACTGATTGCCCAGACCTCCACCCCCACACTATGGTTAGCTCAGGTACCTCAAACCAGGAGCTGAAGCTGATTTATTAAGTACAGTTGCCCTTAATATGATTCTGTGTTATGTTCAAGTGCAGCACCCTGGCTTAATCCCGATTTGTTTTCCTGTCGTGGATCCACACCCACCCTGCCTAGTGCTGCCTGGTAAGAGAAGCTCAGGAACAAACCTGCCGTCGCCCTCAGTTCCAAGTCTGCCTTTGAAAGAGATTCCTTTCTCCACTCCTGCCACCACTGTCTTAAGGACAAGCAATGTGGCAAATTCAAATGAAGGCATGAAGCTGCCTTATACTGAATCAAAGCCTTGGTCCATCGAAGTTGTCTTGCCTGCTGTACTCAGACTGTACTCAGTGGCTCTCCAGGGTCTCACGCAGAAGGCTCTCACATCACCTCCAGCCAGATTCTGTAACCAGAGATTCCAGGGATTCAGCTTGGGCCCTTCTGAATGCCAAGCAGATGCTCTGCAACTGAGCCTCCTGATTCCATTCATCCCAATGCCAATGGAACTTTGGCTATCTTAACAAAGTAGTGAAAACAAGCACCTGGTAGTATTCTCATGGAGACAGAGGTGGTGGTCAGACTGGAGCCTTGATACAATATGACGGTGCCTCCAAGTGCCCTGATTTACATTGTTACAGGGAAGATTGAGCAGACAGCATACCCAGCTGCGGCTCCCCCTCACCGCACTCACTCCAAGGTCGAGTGCCCACATTACTGTGGCTCCTCAGCCATGGAGCGTGCTGTCTCTTTTAAAAATATGGCTGGGCCATGTGCATAGGTGCACACAGCGAAGAACTCGGCGGGGGGGGCACCACTTGGAAATGGATATAGCCATTCCCATCTGGCTTACCTGTGTGACAGACCTGGACAAAGCAGAGTGGAAGTGCGGGCCATCCGGAAACCACCGGATATCCTCTGGTGACTATTTATTCCATATCCAACTCATTGTACAATGGGGTGAGTATGACTGGGGAACGGCTGCCAGATGTGGCTGTGTGACCAAGCCCATTTAATCTATACAGGAAGTGCAACTGTATTGGGCCAAACTGCCTGTCTGACTGCAGCCAGAAACGTGTTGGAGCACCCAAGTTAGGCTAGGAGGGGGAAGGCGGTGCCTGCTGCAAGGGCCCTGGATGCTTGGGAGGGAGTTATACTGAGGTTACTTTTGGGGGCTGCACTGAAATTGGAAGCAAGAGTTTATTTTCCTGGGGACTGGATCAGGAAACGGCTGATGTAGAAGCCTTGAAGCTCCCTTGGCTAGTCTCAAGACGGAGCAGTATGGCTCAGCAGTCAATTACTGTTCTGAAAGAGAAGCTTCCCCACCCTTGAGTTCTTGGAGGCCTTTAGTAAGCAAATTGGTAAGACCTATTTGTCATTAGCTGGGTGCCACAAAGCAGACTGCAGTAACAGCCAGGTCTCTGGTGGAGATATGGGAGAAAGTTGGGACAATGAAGCCAGGTTTCATGTGTTATGCAGCTCAAATCTTGGTTTCACTTACCCCAGTTCAAATCAGTCAGGTTTTCCTGTGAACATCTGAACCTACCCATTGTGAAGCTGTTGGTAAAAGTAACCTAAGGAATCCTATGTATCTGTTGTTCCCATCAGAAGGAGCATTCATATACCTTGAATGAAATGAGAAGGTGCAGATATGGCGTATTGAAATATACTTTGTCTTCAGACTTTGCAAGATGGGAGAACAGAGTTGTGACGTATAGGTAAGGCTTCAAGAACTTCCTGGAACTTAAGAGACTGTGCAAAGGTGGTTATTACTGCTGCACTCAGAGCTTCCTATCAGGACAAGAATCTGATTGCTTCAACAAAGATAATGAGGGGTGCACCCAGGGAAGTAAAAAGCCAGGAGGGGGTATTTCATGTACAGAAAGAAAATCTGCAGATCAAGGAAAGGCAGAGCCAGGTCGGTGTAGTGGTTAAGAGTGGTGGATTCCCCACTCCTCCGCATGACGCCAGCTGGGTGACCTTGGGCCAGTCACAGCTCTCTCAGAACTCTCAGCCCCACCTGCCTCACAGGGTGTCTGTTGTGGGGAGAGGAAGGGAAGGCGATTGTAAGGCGCTCTGAGACTCTTTTGGGTAGTGAAGAGTAAGTTATAAAAACCAACTCTCCTCCTCCTCCCAGGAGTGACCATTCACTCTCCAAGCAGTTAAAAGGAGCTCTCTGCCTCTCCTTAGTTCTGCTGTAATGCCTTTCTTAGCCTTCCCTTTTCAGCCTCCCGCCCGCCCCCCCCACGCCCGCCCCGTTGCAGCTTCTGTCCACTTTCTCTTTCATGTAAAGGAGAAGGTGGCCCATGCCCACACCTACATTTGCTCTGGATAAGAAAACAGCACCAGCCTGTCTTCCTCTACCTTCATGCATGTACATATACGCCCTTGCTCTGGATGGGAAAGGAGCATGCTCTCGGCTCTTTCCCCTGACATGGAAGCTGCCATTTGCCTCTTCCAAGAAAAATACATTAAAACAGTACATTAGCTCCCGTGGTCAAAGATTTGGGGTGAAAGTGAAGCACGCTCTCAAGTATGTTTTGTAGTAAACAGGCACTAGAGTCATGCCGTAGAAATGAGATTCCTAGGCGTCATAAATGAGTATGCATGGGAACAGTTGGTCACAGAGCCAACCAAAAAGGGCAGTGATCGTGGACTTGGTTCTGAACGAGTCTGAAGGCCTGGAGCGGAGGGGAGGGGAGGGGGAAGGAAGGAAGGAAGGAAAGAAGGACTGCCCAAGGCAACAAAACAGTCATTATGGGCAAAGAACTGCATAAGACAACAAAACGGCCTTAAGTTTGACATACCATAGTGAAGAGGGGGCTATAAAGGTAGAAGACATTAAATTGCAGTCAAAAGGGGGTTGATAGATACAACAACATAGATACAACTGCAATATACCATAATACTGTCCCTTATCAAAGCAACCTCCTGAGCTGAGCTGAACTTTAGATCCATTCCCTTTATGAAAATGCTCTCCTGAACAATTTTGTTTTGCACATTCTAGAAAAAGAATAGGTTTTTATGCCCCACTTTTCTCTACCTTAGAGAGTCTCAAAGTGGTTTACAATCACCTTCCCTTCCTCTCCCCACAACAGTCCGCTCGTGAGGTAGGTGGGGCTGAGAGAGTTCTGAGAGGACCGTGACTGGCCCAAGGACATCCAGCAGGCTTCATGAGGAGAAGTGGGGGATCAAACCTGGCTCTCCAGATTACAGTCCACCACTCTTAACCACTACACCATGCTGGATGTACAAAATTATAGAACTATGGGGGCTTTCCTGATATCCATTCCCTAATATGGGAACTGTTGGCAGAGTATCTATGTTACAGCCAGCTGTGGTGTAGTGATTAAGAGCAGCAGACTCTAATCTGGAGAACCAGGTTTGATTCCCCACTCCTCCTCTACATGCAGCCAGTCGGATGACCCTGGGCCAGTCACAGTTCTCTCAGAGTGGTTCTCTCAGGAGCAGTTCTCTCAGAGCTCTCTCAGTCCCACCTGCCTCACAAGGTGTTGGTTGTGGGGAGAGGAAGGGAAGGTGATGATTGTAAGCCACTCCGAGACTCCTTCAGGTAGTGAAGGGAATTCAGCCTGATTACTGATTGGTCGCCAGTGGAGTGTCTGCAGAATGGAGGTGATATGCACATTCCGCTTAGTAACCTGGCTGCAGTGTTCTGTAGCCAACTGGAGTTTCTGAGTTGTGTTTAAAGATGGACCCATGTAAATTGCATTACAGCAGTCTAG
The DNA here is from genome assembly GCA_029375565.1 of Gekko gecko. Classification (NCBI taxonomy): domain Eukaryota; kingdom Metazoa; phylum Chordata; class Lepidosauria; order Squamata; family Gekkonidae; genus Gekko; species Gekko gecko. The sequence goes on along the minus strand of JAPDNY010000004.1, from coordinate 27,074,112 downwards.
CCTAAAGGTAACCATAGAATGAAACGAGATCAGCCGAATGAAGGTTGAGAGCCATCTTCTGAGCGAACTGAAATGGACTGAATGTCTTTGTAGACCATGAATCTTTTTCCATTGAGAATCTGGTCCAAGTAGAGTTGCCAGCTCTGGGTTGAGAAATACCCGGAGATTTGGGGGGTGGAGCCTGAGGAGGGCAGGGCTTGGGGAGTGGAGGGACATTGGCAGGGTATAATGCCATAGAGACCCCCCTCCAAAGCAGCAGTTTTCTTTAGGGGAACTGACCTTGGTGGTCTGGAGATAATTGTAATAGTGGGAGATCTCCAGCCATTACCTGGAAGTTGGCAACCCTAGGTCCAAGTGTGCCTAGCACTGTAATACTTTTTGATTATAAAAAATCATTTCCTTCACATATATTTTAAAGAATTTTGAAGTACACACAAAAGCTGTCCCATGCTGATGTTGACGAAATCATCAAGAATGCATTTGAAGTATGGAGTAATCACACCTGTTTGGTCTTCAAGCAAAGTTGGAATGCATCAGATATTGAGATCATGTTTGGCGCTGGAAGTAAGTAACAATGCGATCCTAATAAATGTTTTCCTGGGACTAAGACCCACTGAGCAGATTTCAGCAGGATTTTGAGTAGACCTGCTTAGGACAGCACTGTAAATCACAGAAAAGTAAAAAAAATAAAAACCTTTATATATATATTTCTTTCTTACAAAGACGGGGGGGGGGAGAACAAGAAAGGGGGGAAACCTCAAAATCTAGCAACTGATTAAAAAAGAAGAAAAGGGAGATGAGTATACATAAATTAGAAATAAAAATATAACAACAGTGGTGGCAGACCTCTAGGCCCTGTCTCCCTCCTGCACAGATCATGACAGGGCCACAGGCAGACTTTCCTCTGTCTGATTGCTCCAGTGAGCTCTCATGGCAACGGTATGGTCTGATCAGGCCATCTTGACTTCATGCCGTTGTTCCCTCCACCCCTTCTCAGTATGCACATCATTGCACACTCCGTAGGGAGCCCTCAGTGTGAAGATGTGATTCATCAATTCCCCATTTAAGTGAATCGGAAACAAATGGCAAAAAAAACAAACCCGACCCACCCGCGCTTGTGTCTGATCACGCAGTGGCAGGCTGCACCCCCAGCTTCAGAGGACAGTGTGATTGCATCACACAACTGTGAGTCAAATTCCTCCGGTGGGAATAGCCTCACTTCTCCCCACACACTTTATCTGGCGTGTGTGACCGCAACCAGGAGGTGGGCATTTAGCTTTCCAGTGTTGTAATATGAGTCTTTTAGTTATTGTCAAGTATTGGGATATTTGGCTAATACAGCAGAGTTTGCCCAGTCACAGAAGCCTGATACTGAGTGCAGTAAATAAACCTCCCAAGAAGTACACTGCAAAAGGTAAGAACTTACATTTATTCAAGTAGATTCAGTTCCCATTCAGGTTGCAGTCGAAAGGAGAGCAAGAAGCCTAATTTAAAGAGTACTTTCCCTGTCACAAGTGGCCAGATGATTCAGCATCACGCGCATGGAAGTATGAGAGCATTGTTTCGACAGAAGAACCCCACCGAAACGTGTGACTCCATGAAAAGCTATGCAGAGAATGGGGAGCACAAAGGACACACAGAGAGGAGAGGGGTCAGAGGGCAACTCCCAGGTTAAGATGAAGAGAGGCATTCTATTCAAGGAGATAACACCTATACACACTTAGAGTGACACAGCGCCCCCCAGTGTCCAGGCATGCTAAGTTGCTCACCAACACTGAGGGCATGGAGGGTCCATTTTTGTTGACCATCAGTTAGCCTTCAAGTGATTACATAGTAAAACTATTCCTAGATTGGTTTCCCACCAGTCCTTGATAGAATGTGTATTTTCATTTACTTTGTGTGTGTGTACACACATATTTTACTGTTTTAAGTACATGCAGATGACTGTCCCTTTGATGAAGAAGGTGGTACGCTGGCTCATACTTTTTCTTCTTCGCTGAATGGTAACGAAGCTTTTATCCATTTTGATGAGGATGAAGAATGGACAAAGGATTCCAGTGGTAAAGTCATATCTTTTTTAAATCAGTGTCTTCATGTATTTGTGGTAATGATTGTTAACTCCTTTCAGTACAAAATATTATGGGCCAAGTACCATTCCAGCACCGTAATGGTATCTAGGCATTTGCTCTGTATTTTTTGACGGACACAAACCACCCTTGGGATTCAGTGGTACTGATTAAGTTTGCAAGCAGCTGGATTGTAATATGCAGGGCTCTTTTTGTAGCAGGAACTCCTTTGAATATTAGGTGACACACCCCTAATGTAGCCAATCCTCCAAGAGTTTAGAGAGCTCTTCTTACAGGGGCTATTGTAAGCTCTTGGACGACTGGCTACATTAAGGGTGTGTCGCCTAATATGCAAAGGAGTTCCTGCTACAAAAAGAGCTATGAAATTTCTCCTCTTGCAATGTTTTTTTTTTTCCCAACAGTGAAGTTCCTGAAATGTCATTAGTAAAGAGGAATATTTTGCTGTCTTCCTTGACAGCATTCATCAGATCAAGCAGCAGAGCCCAGGAACTCTGCTCAGAGTGCAGCCCTTGATTATTTTAGCCCTAACTCAGTTGCAAAGAGAAACTGCCCTTCCTTCCTGATAGCTGAAATTGACAAGAAGCTTTTCCAATGGCACCAGGCCCATAGCAGGCGGCATTTGAGGTCAATGCCCCACACAGATGAGTGCTGCCCCCTCAGACAAAAAAAAAACCAGGGGGGAATATATTTTTTTTAATGTAAGGTGTGTGTTGGTGTTCCAACATGACCCCAGGAAGGGTCAGGGAAGCTTCAGTCTTTTTTCCAGGCCGAAAAATAAATAGATTTTTTAAAATGCAAAAAGTAAAATAAAATAAAATAGCAAAATGCAAAATGCAGAGAGTTGGAGATTTCCCCCCCTCCCGGCTCACACAGAACAGAGCCCAGAATCAAGTCTCTGCAACTGAAAGGACTAGAGGTCGCAGGGGACCTGGAGCTGCTTCTCCTGCTGCTGCAAGAGGAACAGCAGGTGTGACAGGGGTGCCCCCCCCAGATTTCCCCACGCCCCACCAACCAACATTTTCTGGCTACACCCCTAAATGGCACTGTTAACTTGCAGAAAACCAGTCCACTGCTGCCTGGAGTCTGGCAATCTAATCATTGTCCCAAATGTTCAAGAATGTCAGGTATACTCCAAGAGCAGAAAGGAGAGGAAGCATATTCCAGCAGCCAGTGAAGATGAACAGCATCATGATGTTTTCTAACCCTGGCCTTTGAGAGGGAGTGAAGTGAAGGGTTTTATTAAAAATCAAGTTTCTGACAATAAAAAAGGAGGCTGCTGTTCTTGCATGCATACACACACCACCACCACTAGGTCTCTTGCGGTGTTCCATTCACAACCAGTTTGGGTTAATCTACTCTGTAAAGGTTCCCTTGCTCGAAAGCCAGTCGAATCCGACTCTAGGGTTGCGGTGCTCATCTCCGTTTCCAAGCCGAAGAGCCACCGCAGTCCGAAGACATTTCCGTGGTCATGTGGCCGGCATGACTAAACACCAAGGCGCACGGAACGCTGTTATCTTTCCACTGAAGTGGTACCTATTTATCTACTTCCAATTTCTTGCTTTCGAACTGCTAGGTTGGCAGGTGCTGGAACTAGAGATGGGAGCTCACCCCGCCATGCGGCACTCACGGGTCTCGAACTGCTGAACTACTGACCTTCCACAGCCTGCAGTTCAGCATCTTAACCACTTGAGCCACCGCAGCTCCAATCTACTCTGTAGCCTATAGTAAATTAAAAAGGACTAACGAAAATTCTAGGTCATACATTGCTGCTTGTCACTTTATGCAGACAAAGTTCATCCACCCGCCATTAAACCATGCATCTGTGTGGTCTCATTCTCATGTGAGAGGATGTTTGGTCTTTTGAGAGCCAGTTTGGTGTAGTGGTTAGGAGCAGGGACTCTAATCTGGGAGAACCAGGTTTGATTTCTTACTCCTCTACATGCAGTCAGGTGTGTGTTGGGTGCGGTTGGAACAAGAATATAAGTGGACCTTTGGGTCCAGCAAATATCTCAAGTTCTCCATTTAACCAATAAAGTATGAGATGAAATCACTCTCCAATGCATCAGTACTTTATAAAATTGGTAGTCGTTTTCTGCACTCATATGTGATTTTCTCTGTCATACAGCTCAAGTGATTTCACATCAGTTCTTGTGTATTTCCTGTTTTCAGGATTTAACCTTAATGCTACTGCTATCCATGAGATTGGCCACCTAATGGGTCTCGACCATTCTGGCAATCCGGAAGCTGTGATGTATGAGTACTATGAGAATGCAACCTTCAGGCTTCACCAGGACGATATTGAGGGCATCCAGGCTCTTCATGGTAAGTGCAGATTCCCAGCTGAAAGTCTATACTAGTTCCATTTAAGGGGATCTGGGGTAGTGCTGTTATAAGGAGGTGTTGTATACCAACCGAGGACCGCACACACAGTTGCCTTCGCATGTGGTCATGCGAATGGGCCAAGCTTCGCTTACTGAAACAATAGCCAGCTCAGATCCTAGAACAGACCTATCAGGCCAGCAGGATCCAAGTTGTAACCTATGGGAAATAGGAGGCACTGTAAATAACCTATCATGGGTGTGAGGTGGGTTTGGTGTGGTTTTCCAATGGGGATTTAAGCAGACCTCCAGTCCTGCTTTCTTGTCTTGCTTTGGAGCCGAAATAAACTATGAGCTGAAATCATATGTCTGAACCCTGTACTTTACACTGGTGATGAAGGTGGGATCCCGTGAGCATGCCTGACCCGGCATCCGACAAGGAATGGGCCTTCTGAGTCTCTGGACTCAGCACTGAGTGAAGCACCATGCATCAAGGTCCAGCCCACCGTGCCCCGCATCATCACTCCGGTCATGGCTGCTGCTCCGGGACAAATCTCTGTCTTCAACCCTATTCACCCTGAGCTATGGGAAGCATGGGTCGAACAGCTAAAGTACTTCTTCCAGGTTCAAGGTACAAATGACGCCAGTAAGAAGAAAGCATGGCTGCTCAGCACATGCGGAGTTGCCACGATCTGCCTGGTCCAGAATCTCATCATTCCCAAGACCCTAGAAAAAGCCACCTATGATGAGCTGGTCAAGGCTCTCACTGACCACTTCGCTCTGAAACCATCCAAGATGGTGATGCACATGGACTTCTTTGCGCGCAACCAGGGGTCTGGGGAAGCAGCCGCCATATTCATGGCTCACGTTCGTAGGTTGGCGATCAACTACAACTCTCCCGCCATCAAGGATGCCCTCTTAAACCAATTCATCTGGGCTGGGACAAGCTCAGGAGAAAACTTGTCAGCCATGAAAACCTCACCCTGGACCAGGCACTGTGGGTGGCCACAGCATATGAAAAGGCTCAGTGGGATTGCCAGGCTTACTCGACCCATCGAGCCACCATCACTCGCAGCCCTGATGCCTCAGACAACAAGGAGGTACGATCCACCCGCCACAACTCACATGTCCCATCTACGGCCTCCACGCTGGTGAGGAACAGCACTCAAGTGCCCACTAAGTCCAGCGCCCAGGCACTCTGCACCAGCTGCAGTGAGGACCATGAACATCACACCTGCCAATTCAACAATGCAATCTGCCAGTCCTGTGGCAAGACTGGCCATATTGCACGTGTCTGCAGATTCCAAGGAAACTGCGGACGACGGGCAACCACACACCAGGAGGCAATGGAACTACACATCACAAGCCTCAGCCACCAGCACCAGATAATGAATTTGCCCCAGATGCCCCCAACAAAATACATGGGATGGTGATGATTGAGGGGTCCCCATGTGAGATGGAGATAGACACTGGCTCTTCCTTCTCCATCATCTCTGCAGATACTCTCTGGAGGCTCTGCCCTCAAGGGGGGCACTGCCTAGACAAACCAAGCAGCCTCACCTTACAGGACTTCCAGAAGAACCCGGTGGCCATCAAGGGGTGGGGCAAATTCAGGGTTCAATACAAGAACTTTAAGGGACAGTTGGAGCTACTGGTGGTGGAAGGAAGACTCATGAGCCTGCTGGGACTGTTGTGGTTTGGGCCCTTGGGGTTTGGGGTGAACAGGGTCAACCAAGTGCAGCTGCAGGATTTCAATGCAATCTGTGATGAATTCCCCGCCATGTTCGATGGGACACTGAGACGCTACACCGAACCTCCGGTTTCCCTCAACCTAGACCCAGCAGTATGGCCCATCCGCATGAAGGCCAGGTGCTCCCCATTTCCATTGCAGCCAAAGATAGATGGCGAGCTAGACCACCTGGTGGCAGAAGGGGTTCTAGAGATCAACCCCTCATACCCGCTGGGAGACCCCCATCGTCACGCTGGTGAAGCCAAATGGGGATGTCCAGGTAAGCATGGACTATAAACGCATGATCAATAAGGCTCTCCAGGATCATGCATATCCCGTCCCCTTCGTTAGCCATGCCCTTGCCTCCCTTGCAGGCACAAAGATTTTTGGGAAACTCAATCTGGCCCAAGCCTACCAGCAACTACCAGTGGACGATGCCACCAATGAGGCCCAGACCATAGTCACCCACAGAGGAGCGTTCAGGGTGCGGCTACAGTTTGGGGTTAGTGTAGCCCCAGGGATTTTCCAGAATCTCATGGACTGTTTACTTAAAAGTATACTGAGGGTCCAGCCCTTCTTTGATGACTTTTAATAGTGGCTCCCAATGCAGAGACCTTCTCCACATGGCTGCAGCCGATCCTCCAACATTTCAATGACATAGGGTTGAAGATGAAACATGAGAAGTGCCTGCTGGGGGGTCCCATGAGTGGAATTCCTCGGGTTTACAGTCGACACACAAGGCATCCACCCCACACAGGACAAGATCCAGGCAATTGTTCAAGCGCCAGTCCCCTCGTCCAAGGCTGAACTCCAGGCTTTCTTAGGCCTCCTCAGTTTTTACTACTCCTTCCTACCCCACAATGCCGCAGTGGCTGAGTCTCTATATTACCTCTTGGATAAACACGCCCTGTGGTCCCAAACATGTTGTTGCCTTCCAGGAGGTGAAAGAACTCTTGACCTCCAATGTGGTCCTCACGCATTTCGATGAGTCCCTCCCTGTGGTCTTGGCATCTGATGCAGACATGGAGCTGGTCCATGTTCCAGAGCACAGGGACTCCCCAATTCCGACCAGAGTACCCAGGACCTCAGCCAAAACCCCCACAACCGGACCGGAACAAATAGATCCAGCCCCCAAATTACACTGCTTGACCCGGGAGTGGAGAAGGCCCACCTACCTTATGGACTATGTGAGCTAGGGGTGTTCTGAACTATGGGGGGAGGGGTGTTGTGTACCAACTGAGGACTGCATATGTGGTCACCTTTGCACATGGTCATGCGAATGGGCCAAGCTTTGCTTACTGAAACAATAGCCAGCTCAGATCCTAGAACAGACCTTTCGGGCCGGCAGGATCCAAACTGTAATCTATGGGAAATAGGGGGCACTGTAAATAACCTATCACAGGTGTGGGGTATGTGTGGGTGTGGTTTTCCAACAGGGATTTAAGCAGGCCTCCAGTCCTGCTTTCTTCTCTTACTTTGGAGCTGAAATAAACTATGAGCTGAAATCACACGTCTGAACCCAGTAATTTACAGGAGGCGAATTTCTTTTTTCCAAAATTCACTTTTTTAGATATAGAAATTGTTTTATCTTCTTCTCTCTTTTATTCTCTTTGCCTAACCCCCATTAACAGATGAGCTGCCACGTTTTACACCAGCTGCAAGTTCTATATTGTCTTCAAGGGGAGCCCCATGTAGAGTACATTACAGTAATTTAGCCTTGGGGTTACTGAAGCATGGGAGAGCATGCTCAGAACAGGACTACAGCTTCCTAACTTTATATTGGAATAAAGCATTCTCACTGTCTTGGACACCCACTTCTCCAATGGGAGACCAGGATTCATCAGGATTCTCAAGCTCTTAAAAGAGACTTTTAGCAAAAGCTGACCACAATCAATGGTACAAGAACATCCCCATTTAAAGCACTGACCACCTCCAGCTAGCATTACCTCCTTCTGAGAGCCAGTTCGGTGCAGTGGTTAGGAGCATGGACTCTGATCTGGGATAACCAGGTTTGATTCCTCTGTTCTCCACATGCAGCTGCTGGTGTGACCTTGGGTACAACAGGAGTCCCCAATATGGTGTTCGTGGGAACCATGGCACCCCCAACACCTTTACTGGTGCCCTTTCCCTTAAATTTAATAAAGCACCAGGCCCAGATGGTATTCCAGCTGAGATTTTAAAGGATAATATTGACTGGTGGTCGCATTCCTTAGCTCATCTTTTCACTCTGATCGATAAGTATGGTGTCCTACCTGACTCCTGGCTGAACTCTATAATAGTGCTCTTCTTTAAAAAAGTTGACCCTAATAGCATAGATAACTATAAACCAATTAGCATGCTTGCCATTTTAGGGAAACTCTATGCTAAACATCTTCTCAAAAAACTATCTAAATGGATGATCGATCATAATCTTCCAGGAAAAGAGCAAATTGGTTTCATGGCTAACCACTCCACCTAAGATCATTGCACTACCTTAGCCTTTTTAGCTGAGAAGTATTCCCGTCACCAGGAGCTGCGGTGGCTCAAGTGGTTAAGACGCTGAATTGCAGGCTGTGGAAGGTCAGTAGTTCAGCAGTTCGAGACCCGTGAGTGCCGCATGACAGGGTGAGCTCCTGTCTCTAGTTCCAGCTCCTGCCAACCTAGCAGTTCAAAAGCAAGAAATTGCAAGTAGATAAATAGGTACCACTTCGGTGGGAAGGTAACAGCGTTCCAGGCGCCTTGGTGTTTAGTCATGCCGGCCACATGACCACGGAAATGTCTTCGGACTGCGGTGGCTCTTCAGCTTTGAAACGGAGATGAGCACCGCAACCCTATAGTCGGATTCGACTGGCTTTCGAGCAAGGGAACCTTTACCTTTACCTATTCCCGTCACCTAGGTGATAAGCTATACTCAGCTTTTATTGACCTTCATAAAGCCTTTGACTCAGTTGATAGATCATTGCTGTGGGACAAACTTTATAACCTTGGTTTAGATCAACGCCTTTTGTTTCTGATTTGCAAAATACATTCGGCCAACTACTGCCAGATTTGATTTGATAAGAGAGGATCCCTCACTCAAAAAATCCCTGTAACTAAAGGGGTTAAGCAAGGATGTGTGCCGGCCCCTTCCCTTTTTAATCTCTTCATCTCTGATCTTCCACTGTGCCTAGCTAAAATTGATGGTCATTCCCCTAAATTGAATTCTTCTGCAGTCCCTATTTTACTTTATGCAGACGATGCAGCCATTCTCTCCTTCACTAGGATTGGACTTATGCGCCTTTTATTGGAATTTAATTCATATTGTAGTCGGAATTGCCTTTCTATTAATTTTGACAAAACAAAAATATTGGTTTTTTCCAAAGCCTGGAAGTGTAAACACTGGAGAATAGAGGGAAAAGAAATTGAACAGGTCAAATCGTTCAGATATCTGAGAGTTTTGTTTCACTACAACCTAAGCTGGTGCCCTCACAGAGAACATTCCTTCAGTTTAGCTAGGAATAAGTCTGCAGCTTTAATTCATTTTTTTTATCTAAGAGGTAATTAAATTGTCCCGGCAGCTCTTCAGATTTTTCAGGCGACTGTTATCTCCCGGTTACTGTATGGGATACCTATATGGATTCAAAATTTCAATAAAAGAGTAGAACTAATAAGCTCTACCTTTTTATGCGGGATCCTGGGTTTACCAAACTCCGTCTCTTATTTCTCCTTATGCACGGAGCTGGGTCTTCATCTTATTGAATCTCGGGCGTGGATCACCACTATCAAATATTGGCTGCATCTGCACTTCAGCTCTCCTTCTAATAGCCTTATTTCTCAACTTCTTGCAGACTCCTATATTTCTACATGGTCTCAGGCCATAGTGCACAAAATTCAAACTATGGGAATTGATTTGGACTCTTTGTACAATTGCGGCAAAGCGGCTATCCTGCAGGTGGTGCGGAGGAGGATCTGGGATATGGAAGCCCAAGTAATCAACGCTGGTAGCTCGGGAGTTTGTTCTCCACGCTTCCTTGCCCTCTCCCCACCCCAAGCCTTTAGGGCTTTGTGCATTTCTAACCTAACAATCCCTCTTTATCGACGGGTCTTTATGCTAGCGAGATTTAACCTCTTTCCCTCGGCTGTTGTATCAGGCAGATATAGGGGTATCCCCTATAGGGACAGAATCTGCAATTGTCTCTATAGTGAACCGGATTCAGTTGCTCACATCTTGCTTCGCTGTTCCCACTACTCCACCATGCGCAGCTATTTGATTAGCCCCCACTTACCTCCAAGAAGGAATCCTACTGATAATGATCTTAAAATTCTACTATCCAATAAGTACCCAGCAACTACTCTGTCTGTTGCAGAATTCTTAGCCTATGTTTGGAAGTTAAGGGTTGGGGTGTATAAGTCATAGTAACTTTTTTATGTTCATTGGGATTGTTAAAGCACTAACTGAGCTTACTATTGCTGAGAAGTATATCTTTGGCCGGTGTAACTTGTGTTGTTATATCAACTTGTCCCATTATCTTCCCTACTGTTGATGTGTTATGCCAATAAAGGTCTATGTATGTGTATGTACTGGTGCCCACCAAGTGTTTTGAGAAAGTGGGAGGGACCAGGTGAGGCTTCTGACCAGCAAGGCTTCTGACTGTCTGTGCAGATTTTTAAAAACCAGAGCACAGGGATCTTCACTGTGTGACTGAAGGTAAACTGTGGTGGCCATTTTGTGGCCAGCTTCGCCTCCTGTGGCAGCCATTTTGTGACTGTGCCCACTATACCAGGTCACATTTTTAAAGGTGTCCCCAGGCTCAAAAAGACTGGTGACCCCTGATATACAATATAAAAAAGTGGAGAGATGAATGTTCACAAAAGAGACATTCTACATCATGTCAAAGTGTGCTTTCAAATTCTGGATGTTTTGGTACCGTGAAGTGCAATGAACCCTGACACAAGAAACAAACACAGAATTCTGTGGGACATTTTTAAAGTACTAGATACATGGGCAATTTATCTTGGGGTTGAAATATACCCAGAGATCAGTTAAAATTAGAACAGTGGATCATTGTCTGATGTGACTTGGCAGGGCCTCCTTGAACTTTTTGTTTGCACCTTTGAGAACAAAGGCTCTCTGAACTGCTGCTTCCCAAACCTGGATTGTTCTTCAGCTCTTGTCTTTGCCTCCTTTTCAAGGAAAACCAGGAAACTGTTCTCATCGGCCAAGGTACCCACCACCACCAAGAAAAATCCCATCGAAACAGGAGTCACTGCATCTGTGTGAACAAAATATAACTTTTGATGATGTCACCACTTTCCAAGGACAACTTCTCTTCTTTCAAGGGTAAATGAGGCCCAAACAATGTGAAATGATCTGTCATGCATTTATGAAAAAGAGATGGAGAGGCTATACTCTTGAGCCATTGGGGACTGGGCTTAACCTGCTCATCTTTTGTTACAGAAGCAGAGGGTCTTGGAATGGGAAAGGGATCCCACTGAGGCACCCTTTCCCAGGCTGGAGACAAATCTGCATCCCCTCACCCACTTACCACCCCTCTTCTCCACCTGTTCCAGTTAAGCCTCAGAGCAAACCAGGTACTTGGCTGCCATCAAGCCAGTTTTGAGATTTCATAAGAACATAAGAGAAGTCAATGTTGGATCAGGCCAGTGGGCCATCCAGTCCAACACTCTTTCACACAGTGGCCAAAAATACCAGGTGCCACCAGGAGGTCCAGCAGTGGGGCCAGGACACTAGAAGCCCTCCCACTGTTGCCCCCCCCCAAGCACCAAGAATACAGAGCATCACTTGCCCCAGCCTGAGAGTCCCTATCTATACCTTGTGGCTAATAGCCACCGATGGACTTCTGCTCCATATGCTTATCAGTTGTTACACATAAAACTGTTCCCTACAGTTTACCACTTCCCTTCTAGTACCTTGGGTATCGTACTTGGGTCACATTATGAGAAGGCAAGAGTCACTGGAAAAAGACCCCAGTGCTAGGAAAAGTTGAAGGCAGCAGGAAAAGAGGAAGCCTCAACATGAGACAGATTGATTCAGTCAAGGAATCCACGGCCCTCAGTTTGTGAGACCTGAGCAAGGCTGTTAATGATAGGATGTTTGGGAGGACATTAATTCATAGGTTCATCATAAGTCGGAACTGTAGAAGAAGAGTTTGGAATTATACCCCTCCCTTCACTGCCCAAAGGCGTCTCAGAGCGGCTTCCAAACTCCTTTCCCTTCCCCTCCCCACAACAGACACCCTGTGAGGTAGGTGGGGCTGAGAGAACTCCTGACAGAAACTGTCCTTGAGAGAACAGCTCTGAAAGAACTTGTGACTGACCCAAGGTACACACCAGCAGCTGCATGTGGAGGAGTGGGGAATCAAACCCGGTTCTCCCAGATTAGAGTCCACGCACTTAACCACTACAAACTGTATTGATGAACCTTACTGCACGCACGCACACACACGCACGCACACACACCCTGGGGAGCACAAGGGGGATGCTGCCTAGATGTGCAACCAAGCCTGAAATGTGAAAACCACAGCAGAGTCTTAGAGAACTTTTATTAAAGGGTTGTATTTAACACATACACACACACAAAGCAAATATTAGGTAATAAGTTGTCATTTTCAAAGTGATGAACAGTCGGACTCAACTTGAGCTCCAGAAATTGGATCCCTGGGCTAACAGAGTAAGTGGAGTCAGGGACGAAAATAACAAGTTATTCCCTGACACAACTAACTACTTTAGTCCCTAGTTCACCTTCTTCTAAGTAATCACTTGGAAGCAGGGAGCGGGGCCAGCTTCCATGCTTTCTCCCTGCTCCTTCATTGAATGTATGATACTGTCTAGGGATGAGCATTTGGATATAACCAAGCCAAATATATATACAAAAATACCTTATCCATATTTTCCAAACATATTTGGGTCTCTGGATGGTAACTGGGATATTCCAGAATACTAGTAAATAGGTCCCAAAAAGATCGGGATTAATCAGAAGCAAGCATTCAAAGGCTTCCGGGGCTGTTTGTTTTCTCCCCTCCCCCTCCCCCCAGACCTTCTTCTTTGGTCTAGACCACAGCATGAATCAAGAAACAACCCACACTTTCTGGTATGAGGGTACACCTTTCTATCTATAGCAACTACCTTGGAGGACATTTCCAGGAAATGTATATTGGATTCTTGGGGAAGAAGTTTTAGTAAGTTTCCCCGGGCCACTGTCCCCAAGCTCAGGATTAGTTACATTTGTCTCTCCTTAATGGCCAAGGGCCAGTCCCAAGTCTTGGAAGCCTTAGTAGGGTTGCCAACCTCTAAGTAGTAGCTAGAGATCTTCTGGGATTACATCTGATCTCCAAGTGACAGAGATCAATTTGCCTGGAGAAAATGGCCACTTTGGAAGGTGGCCTCTATGACATTACACTCCATCGAAGTCCCTTTACTCCCTAAACCCCACCCTTCCCAAGTTTCCCCCCCCCAAATCTCCAGGTATTGCCTAACCTAGAACTGTCAATCCTAAACCTTAAGCAGGAGAGAAAGACAAATCTCCCAATACAGAGAGAATCTCCATTAAGCACATGGTCTACTTGGTGTTACCCTTGAGAAGTCTTCAGAAACGTCATTTGTTGCAGAATATGACAGCCAGGGTGTTGATTGGAGTAGGTCATGGGGACCATATCACTCCAGTCTTGGCCCATCTAGCCTCGCTCCCAGTTTGTTTCTGGGCATAATTCAAGGTTCTCGTCTTGATCTTTGGGGCCCTGTGTAGTTTGGGATCAATATACCTGAAGGACTGCGTACTCCTTTACAAACCTAGCCAACCACTTTGGTCATCTTCAAAGGCCCTGCTTCAGGTGCCTCTGCCTTTGGGAATTAGTTGGGTGACAAACTAGGAGAGGGCCTTCTCAGTTGTGGCACCAGAGCTCTGGAACTATCTCACCAGGAATATTAGTCCCTTTTTGTTGCTGTCTTCTGCCAGCAAGTGAAGACTTTTTTGTTTGGTTTGGCATTCTCTCAGTGATGCCTCCTTCCTAACCAATCTTATCACTGCTGTTTTTGTCTTTTGTATTTATTGTAACTCTGTTTTTAATTGCTTTGATGATGTTGTTGAGGGGGGCTAATGGTTTTAAAATGTGGGTGAGCCACCTTGGTGGTCCTTGTAAAGGCAGAAGGGAGGATATAAATTGTGTAAATGAAAATAAAATAAATTTAAGCTCCCCTCTCCATTTATAATATAAAACAGTCAAACTTGAATAAAATCACTAAAGGGACTGTAGATTGTAAAAAACAATGTGAACAAAGCTAAAGATTTCCAAAAAGAAACCGCAGCAAAGAACTAGTAGAAGGCAAAAAGAAAAATGCAAAAGAAATTATCGAATGGCACTTAAAAATGAAAAACCTTGTCACAAGAAGAAATGTTTCGGGGAGGGAGTTCCATAATTAAGGTGCCACAACTGAAAAATCTGTCTGTTTCTGGTGTTCTCCCACCTTACCTCTGAAGAAGGACTTAAGTAATGGGTAAGTTCATAGATGAGCAAGTGAAAGAGATAAATCAATGTTCCATATTAATTTTCGCTTTCTATTGATTTATATTTTTGACTGCTTTCAGCACTGTGCTACTGGCTGCTGGGATAGTCCATTCATTAATTTTGTACATGTGCATTCAGATACTTACAAAGCACATACTCATACATTTTCCAGTATTATTCACAGGTCAGGGATCAGCTTCATGCTATATATATATATAAAATGCATAATACTGGGGGGGGGATCGGTTCAACTGAAATGAGAAATTTGGTGCATGGAGAGAGAAGATGGGTGTGCAAATCATGGGTTTGATATGCACTAGGGAAAACAAAGAGATCTGGTTCATTGAAACAGCAGGGATGAGAAATTCAAAATCATCCCAAAGAGCTGGTCCCTCAGGTACTCTCTGGCCTCAATACGGTAGGGCTGTGAGGCAGGGGAAAGCCTGGCTATATGTTGGGAGACTTACCATTGGTAAGAGCCTTCAGTAATTACATCTCTGGCAACATGCTGATGTCACTCCATGGGCCCGAAAGTGGCATCAAGTGCATCACGAGTTGCATCTGATCACACACTGATGGGCTGAGTTCAGACTGGCAATTTGCTCCGGGAGCCAGTCACAGCAAAAAAGCCCCAGAACAAACTGTTCTGGGGTTTCCCATTCACACAGCCTGGGCTGCTGCCGGAGCATACTGGGAGGAGACGCGCTGGAGTGTTCAGACTGCTGCCCTGGAGGTGTGCTGTATGCGGTGTTTTCCCATTAATTTGGCTGTGGGTGTATGGGTGTATGTGCACATGGGCGCTCATGCAATCATGCACTCATGCACGTAAGCGCATTTTGCCGATTGGGGGAGGACCCCGCAGTACCAGCACCGCATTGGGCAGTAGAGCAGAGCACGGCCAATCATACCGCTGCTGCCTTCTGCCCAATGTGGGTTGCTCCCGGCTTATCGGTGGAGCGTTCATACTTCCAAGAAACGGACAAACACGGGACACAGGCACTCTTCGGGGATTTGCTACCGCTTTTATGAGGTATCTATTAAACATGGGAAGAAAGTGGAACAGCCCTGGTTGCCTACGGGTGGGGAATGCCAGGCAGATGTGCCTGTGTGAACACCCCCTTTAGTGTGGTTTTCAAGCGTCACTGAAACGGGGCTCTGCCGGGGCAAATTGCCAGTCTGAACTCAGCCATGGGCTGCACCCGCAGCTTCAAAGGGAGGTGTGATTGTGCAACTGCAGGTCAAATTCCTCCAGAGGAAATAGCAATGCTTCCCCCCCACACCGTTTTCTTCTGGCGCATGTGACTGCAACCTTTGACATGGGGAGTGATGTCATCCCAGCAGGATGGTATTTTTGGTATTTTTTGAACATATTTGGATCTCTGGAAGGTATCCAGGATATTCCAGAATAGTGGTAAATGGATCCCAAAAAATCACAGAAAAAAGTCGGGCTTGATCAGAAGCAGGCATTCAAAGGCTTCTAGGGTTGGGATTTTTTTTCTCTTTTCCTTCACCCCACCCCCCAGAGTGTCTGTGTCTTCCCAGGTTTTGTACTGGCTTGCCAGGTTGATTTGTGTTTGCTTATATCCCTCTACATTGTTTTATTGACTTTGCAAAGTTATGTTCTTTGCTTGAGTTGCTTTGTGTTGGGTTTGCTTTTTGCTGTAGGTTTTCGGGTTTGACATAGCTGTAGATTCTCGAGTTTATTTTGGCTGGATTCTCTGATTTTACACTTTCTAGACTTGCAACAGCTTTCTTATTATGTTTGGCTTGGGTGATTCTTGGGCTGTACATTGGTGTAGATTCTTTGCTTGTATTTATTTACTTTTTCCCTATAGGAATCAATGGAGGATGGCTGGGGGCAACTTGTTCTGGGGCTCATGGAGTTGGATTTCTTAGTCCAATTCACTTGAAATTTGGGGGTTATGTAAAGGACAGGCACCAGCAGCTCCACTGCAATTTTGGTGCCAGTAGCATTAAAAATTGCCCTTCATTATATAACTGAAAAATATTGGAATTCCCCCCCCCAAAAAAAAAACCTGGGATCCAAACACCAGTTTGGAACATGGGAAACTGGGAACACTGATATTTTTTGGCTCCCTGATATGCAAGTCCAAAAAATACTCTTTTTTTAGCTGTACATCTCTAGTGCTCTCTTGTGCACCAGGCTACACCTGCAAACAAACTGCAACTAAAATACTACTACTGAGTATTTGGTGTCTGCCTTAGGAACTGAGTGGTGCTTCTGAAAAGCTTCTTGTTAGATTTACAGCATTTCAGGGTATTGTATTTAAAGGATAAATTCAAAGATTTTCCTAGGAAGAATCTGGCTTTCATTTGATGTAAATATCCCCTTTTTCTTCAGGAGACGCTTATTACAGATTGATCCTGTGAAAAGAAAATATAAGAAAAAATCTATTGGTTTCTTTTGGCCAATTCTGATGTGTGGCATAAATGCTGCTTACGAAGTTGAAGGCACCTTATACATTTTCTATGGTAAATGTCCTAAGTTCCATGTCTTTTTGGTCCAGATTATCACTGTTGTAAATACGGTCTCCTCAAAACACATGATGGCACTTTACAAGGTACAGATCTGTGCCCCAAGGAGTTTGTTATACATGTCATCCACTTCTGATGGAACACTCAAGACAAAGGCCTCCCTTACCTACAGTGTCAAAGTATGAACATCTATGGAAGCTGTCCTCCACTTGTGCCGTTCTGCTATTCCATCTGAGGCAAAAACAAGGGCCCTCCAATGCCCTCTAACCTCCAATGGAAACAACTACAAAGGTTCCAAGAAATCCTTCTGTTTATAGGAGGAGAGAAGGAGAGGAGATTGGATTTATATCCCACTCTTCACTCGGAATCTCAGAGCAGCTTACAAACTCCTTTCCCTTCCCCTCCCCACAACAGACACCCTGTGAGGCAGGTGGGGCTGAGAGAGCTCTGCGAGAAACTGCTCTTTTTCAAGAACAGCTCAGACAGAACTATGGCTTGCCCAAGGTCATCCAGCAGCTGCAAGTGGAGGAGTGGGGAATCAAACCCGGTTCTCCCAGATTAGAGTCCATGCACTTAACCACTACACCAAACTGGCTCAGCAACTGGATTGCTATGCGAGGCGTACGTGACACAGAAACAAGCATACATAGGAACATTCTCCCTTCCTCTTATGAGGGGCAGGGCAGTCTGGGGAAGGCAAAATGGCCTAGGCAAAAATGGTGGGAATCTCTGTTGCAAACCCCCCTGCTTTCACTCAGATTGAACTATGGCACCTCAGCTGACAGGGGACATGGACGGTAGCAATTAGATGCATAACTTCTTGCAAAATGTGATTTCTGTGATTTAACACCTGGACAAAACATAATGCCATGACCTGGATAGCCCAGGCTGGCCCCATCTCATCAGATCTTGGAAGCTAAGCAGGGATGGGAGACCACCAAGAAATACCAGGATTGTGACGCAGAGGCAGGCAATGACAAGCCACCTCTGGAACATCTCTTGCCTTGAAAACCCCATGAAGGGTCGCCATAAGTCAGCTGTGTCTTAATGGCAACAACAACAAACAAAATGTGAGGGAACAGCACACAGTTCTCTTTGCAGGGAATTTGGTACATGGAGGCTTCTTGGACAGACCTGGGGGGAAGTGTCCTGTCCTTCCAACAGAGGCTTAAACAGGCAAGTGAAACTCTTCAAGACATGGAGATAAATAACATCACCTGGAAAATAAGATCATATTAAGCCTCTATTAAAGGGACAATACCTTGTTCTCCAGGTCAGTAGCCATGTTCTCTCTGCTTCTAATTAAAATACATTCAATCGTCTTTCGGTCTCCTGTCTTATTTTCTTGACAGGACATAGGTACCGGACTGTCAGTGGAAACTTCACAAATCTAAGTTCATCGCAGTTTTTCTACACCCTGGGTCTCCCCGATACCATTATGCAAATGGACGCAGCTGTTCATGACCCAGAAACAAAGAAGACATTGTTCTTTGCAGGCGATGAGTACTGGAGGTGCGTGGAGATTTTCTGCCCAATGGGGGACAGTCCTGAACACTGATTCCTATGTTTCAATTCTTTGCAAGTGAAACAGAGAAGTGGGTATCTCCCACTAGGACAGCACTTTGTGTGTATCTCATTTCCAGCTGCTCAAAACGTTGTGCAAATCAGTGCAGGTGTTGAGGTATGTCGAATGCCATAACTTGCTCGGGCAGAACTGCACTGAGTTTGCATTTCCTTGCATGCAGCACTGGATCCAGGTTCCAGCCCTTTATGCACCAAAGTTGATGATGCCATTTGAGATGTAAGGAGGTTGGATATCATAATTTCAGGTTATACTAGCTTCTACAGGTAGTATAGATTCCACAGATAGCTAGTTTCTACAGGTAGGCTATCATACTTTGGTCACATGATGAAAAGACATGAGTCACTGGAAATGACAGCAATGCTAGGAAAAGTTGAAGGTAGCAGAAAATGAGATAGACCCAATACAAGATGCATTGGCTCAAGTCAGCCACAGACGTCACTTGGCAAGACCTGACCAATGCTGTTAATGGTAGGGCACTTGGGAGGACGTTAATTCATAGGGTTGCCATAAGTCAGCAGCAACTTGACAACACTTAACACACACATACAGGTTGTGTTCCAAGAAAAATACCCCAGTAGCTGTGTCCATTTTTATTTTCTTTAGATATAATGAAGAGACAAAGTCTACGGAGGAGGGCTATCCCAGGAAAATAGTAGCTGACTTCCCTGAAATTGGCTCAGAAGTTGATGCTGCATTTCAGTATAATGGTAAGCCATCATAAGAACATAAGAGAAGCCAATGTTGGATCAGGCCAACAGCCCATTCAGTCCAATACTCTGTCACACAGTGGCCAAAAATACCAGGTGTCATCAGGAGGTCCATCAGTGGGACCAGGACACTAGAAGCCCTCCCATTGTTGCCCCCCAAGCACCAAGAATACAGATCATCCCTTGCCCCAGCCTGAGAGTTCCTATCTATACCTTGTGGCTAATAGCCACTGATGGACCTCTGCTCCATATGTTTATCTAATTCCCTCTTGAAGCCGTCCATGCTTGTAGCTGCCGCCACCTCCTGTGGCAGTGAATTCCATGTGTTGATCACTCTTTGGATGAAGAAGTACTTCCTTTTATCTGTTCTAACCCAACTGCTAAATAATTTCATTGAGTGCCCACAAGTTCTTGTATTGTGGGAAAGGGAGGAAAGTACTTCTTTCTCAACCTGCTCTGTCCCTTGCATAATCTTATAAACTTCGATCATGTCACCCCTCAGCCATCGTTTCTCCAAGCTAAGGAGCCCCAAGCATTTTAACCTTTCTTCATAGGGAAAGTGTTCCAACCCTTTTATCATTCCAGTTGCCCTTTTCTGTACTTTTTCCAATGCTAAATATCCTTTTTGAGGTGTGATGACCAGAACTGTACACAGTATTCCAAATGAGGTCTCACCTTTGATTTATAGAGGGGCATGATGATACTGGCTGATTTGTTTTCAATTCCTTTCCTAATAATCCCCAGCATAGCGTTGGCCTTTTTTATTGCAGTTGCACACTGTCTAGACATTTTCAGTGAGTTATCTACTATGACTCCAAGGAAGTCAGGGGGCCCTTTGAAGTAAGTCCTGGGGGGCAGCCCCCAAATGCCCCACTGTAGCTACGGGTCTGCCAGCAAGGATAAATTAGAGAAGGAAGCAAGTGAGGAAGGTGAAAGTTTTACAATAAGATTTGGCAGCTTTATTGCAATTATCTGTTTCACAATCTTTTCCTTTCTTGTTATTCTTTTAGGAAGTTTGTATTTACTCAGAGGCCCCAATCAATATGAGTTTGACCATAGAACCTATCAACTTATCGATATAAAGAAAACCAACACTTGGTTTAACTGCCAAAAATAACATAGCCAATAACTATGGAGTCCCTGCTTGGCTGTATATCAAATACTGACCGTCTTGGTGATCATTGGCATTCATCAGTCCCTGTTCCTTAGCCATAAAAAAATCTGTAATTGTTGATACACTTTAATCATAGGAGAAATTTAAATTCATTCTCTCTCACACAGACAAAATTATTACACTCATACCACTAATTGATTGATCGTTATGTTGCTGAATAATAAAAATATTTGTGAACATATATTTGGGAGTCTTTGGTTTATTTCTTTCTATGTAAGCATAAACTCACATGTCATGGAGTTCAAACAAGGAAAAGACCCTTCAGTTGACCTCTTGTTCAAAACCTGCAGAAAACCTGTTTTGCCACTGGGAATGCGGAATTTACTCAGCTTGCCCAGGTCTCAAGCTGATAGACTCCTGGTCTTAAAGGTGCCATTGGACTCCAAAGTTGTTCTCCCTCTTCAGTTGTATTTCACCACCCCCTGAACTGCTAGGATAACTCCTCACTGCCACCTGCAGGCCGATAGTTTAGTTTAGTGACCTGCAACCAGACTCTTTGTTCTAAATTAAAATCACTTCTCCTACATATTCAACTGGAAACAGGGATCCTTAGAAATCTCACTCCTGAGAGATTTTCAGAGCGAAGTAGGAATTTGTGTTGAATCTCAGTAAACACGGGCCAAGAAAAAATTATCTTCAGTTGTGTAAGCAGTCATTAGTTACAAAAAAAAAGTATACAGGTGGACAACAAGGGGATTATAACACTGGAGCAAAGTAAAAGAAATAGGCAGCTAAGCACATCCTTTTCCCTTGCACTAAAATGTACACCTTTGAAATGGTAAATAAAAGGCAACAGGTGTCCACATATGGCCTCCCCGAAGTTGCCATTTCCCACCTGCCAGCCATCCAACCATCGGCAACTGGCCATATCCATTGGTATTAATGGGTCAGAACTTCCACCAGTAGCTATAATCACTGTTTTAAAATGTTTATACTGTACTTTTAAACTTTATTGTAATTGTTGAAAGATGATGTGACCCACCCTGAGCCTGCTCGCAGGATGGGCGGGATACAAATACGAAAAATAAATAAATAGGCTGAATACTCTTCAGCTTCAATATTCTGTTCTCAGGCCAGAGCACTGAAGCTCCTTCCTTCCTCTTACCTTCTCTCCCATTTTGTTGGCTATCTGTCTTCACACCAGGATCTCTTGTCTCATCATGTGTTTCTGCAGAATCCATCAAAATGTGTATGCTTCAAACTGTCCCTCATTCTCTTCTCCCTCGCCCCCCAGCTTTCAAGCCACTACTCCTGTGACTTAGTGGAAACTCTCCAGAAAAGAGGAAAAGAACCTGGAAGATTCTACCTTCCACTGAAAGATGAAAACTCTAGCCAAACCTTATTGCTTATATGCAGCTTAGCATATTTGGTCAAACTCCTTAGCCTTTCAGGCAGCATCTATTCACGTAGGAACAAACAACCTATTGCTTTGGTAGGCTGAACCTCAGGAGGAGTTATAGACATTTGGGAACTGTCTTTTTTGTGAGCTATGGTAAAATATCAGTGACCATTGGAAGAATTAATGAAAAACACCAGTAAAACTGAGTTCAGGACTGAAATGTAAGTAATAATGCAAGTGTTATCATGTGTCTTGAGTCTATGTACTAAGCTCAAAGGGACTTAGGATCACAAGTCTTACACTTCTTACATGTTCATTTGCCTTTTCCAGATGTTGAATTAACAACGTATGTGTGGAACACATGCTTATCATGCTACCTGCAATGCTTCTGATATGCTTGGTTGCTGTGCTGTTAGAACAGTACCACTGTACTATTTTGCACGCACATACTATTTTAGTATGCACAAACTGACTATTGGGTTTTCCACAGTTCTGGTTCATGTGTATGGAAACTATATGTGCATGCAAAATATATGGGTTCCCCATTATATGTGCAGATCTGCACACAGTTGGGAGGCTCCCAGTATGCACCAATTTAATGTGTGAAAAGGGCTAGAGTTGTCTTCTTCTTGCATGAAATCCCCCCTTTCCTCCAGAAATAGAAAATACCTCTCTTCAGTCTACCCAAGAGAGTTCAGTATATAATCTATTGAAACCAAAAGTAATTAAACATATCTGACTTTTGCAGCATCTTGGCCATTCTATGGACCCTGGGGTTTTCAAGGCAAGAGATGAGCAGAGGTACTTTGCCATTGCCTAACTCTATGTAGCAATCTTGGACATCCATGGTGATCTCCTATCCTGGTACTAACCATGACTGACCCTGCTTAAGCTGCTGAGCTCTAATGAGCTCCAGCCAGCCAGGACTATTTAAGCTGCCTGGATAAGTCTGTCTATTTTTACTGGTTTAATTGTTTGTAGATTTGCGTTGTTTTAATTGTTTTGTTCGCAAGCTACTTTGAGTTTTGTTAGGAGAAAAGCTGGAGGAATGTATTTTTAATTAAATAATTTGGTGGTGGACTCACATTGTTCCCTGCTGCATTATTGTTTATCTTTTATTATTTATTAAAATATTTATACCCTGCTTACTATCCTTTACAGGAATGCATGCATGAGGCTTCCCAGTCATACAGGAGTACATGTGCAAGGGTAGAAGCAATTGTTTCTATTATCATACCCCCCCCACACACACACACACACACACAAAATGCTGCTATACTGGGGGAGTGCAAATAGAGTAAATATACACCTATATGCAACAGCTCCTAAAGATTTATGGTTCAATCCTGTGAATTTGTTCCACAGATGGCAGAGTCCATTTCTGGCACAAGGAAAGTTGCTTCAGCAGAAGAAACACGTAGCACCACCGGAAGGCCTTGCTTTTCACAGAACAGATTCACAGGATCCAACATTTTATCAGTTCCTTAGTTAGTGTATCTGCTCTTTAGTTTTAACAAGGCATTGGAAAACTGAAATGCATCAAAGCTCTGTGGAAGATAGGGTTCTTAAAACAGCCTCAGGCAATGCCAGGTGATTTGGGGTAGTGGTGTCTGGGGAGGGCAGCATTTGGGGAAGATGCAATTTCTGATAGACACTCTAGGCCGCTTCCTCTAGTCTCTATGGTGTTTATCAAGAAGCTAAAAGAAATTTCTAGTGCATCACTATATGGACACCATTTTTCTTTCATTTCTCAGTTTCTTGGAGTTGAGAAATTGGAGGTAGAGACAGGTAATTCCCAGTCCTGGACTGGTAAATGGGAACCTATTGGAACATCAGAGTATAAAGACAGGTAACTCTAAACCCTGGTCCATCAAATTTGGTTCTCTAAGGTCATTTTATTTGAAGTTCAGTGTTCCCTCTAAGCTGAGTTAGTGTGAGCTAGCTCAGTTTTTTAGCCTCCAGCTCATACATTTTGTCTTAGCTCAGGAAGGATGGCTCCAGAGCAAACTAATTTATGCAGTAGCCAAATTGCTCGCTCACAACTTTAATGCCAGTAGCTCACAACGTACAGTTTTTGCTCACAAGACTCCACAGCTTAGAGGGAGCATTGATGAAGTTGTAACTTTTTGAGCATGAATCTCATGATATCATCCTTCTTTATGACCATCAATGTGTAATCAACTTGCTTATAAGAGAAATCTCCTGTATTTTTTCATTGGGGATATGAAACCTCATTTGTATTGTTTATAAAGCAAAAAACAAAACTTTTTGTTGAAGACCTTGAGCTGCTGTACTTCCTGTGACTTGAAACAAGCCTAGACACTTCAGATCTATGCTTCACATGAAGTAATTCATCAGGTACTGCTCTCTTGCGTGGGATGGTACTCTTATCTCACGTGAAGCAACAACTATTTTATGCCTTGAAGCATACCTTCCATCTTTATCCCAAGATCAGCCAAAGACTCAAGATCCCAAGATCAGCCAAAGGGGCACAATTGCAAAGCATGAGAACCTTGGCATGCAATTACCTGCCTCAGTAGCCCTAAGGGTTATGGCACCTTTAATTAAAACAGATATCCACAAGGGTGTTTTTTTTTTTAAATGAAGTTATTAAGCCATGTTCCTGTGTTTGGGTTGGTACTGATTCTTGACGTTTTCTAGGGTGTGTACTTCACCTTTTATGTGATAACTTTGTACTCAGCTTGTGAAACCAATTTCTTCATTATATGTTTCAAGTGAGCAACCAGCATACTAATTGTACCTTGAGAGAAGGGTCCCTAAATCAGCTGAACAAAAAGTACTTAACAAAATGTGTACAACACATTAAAAAACTGGGGAAAACCCAGTGTGAGTAAGTCCTTTGATTCCCAACCAGTACTGTCTTTTGGCAGTACTGTCTCATCAGGTCTCAGAAGCTAAGGAGGGTCAGCCCCGGTTAGTATTTGGGTGGAAGGCCACCAAGGAAGTCCAGGGTCACTATACAGGGGTATGCAATGGCAAACCACCCCTGAATGGCTCTTGCCTTGAGAATCCTACAGGGCTGCCATAAGTCAGCTGTGATTTGATGGTAATTTCCACCACCACCACAATTGTCTTTTGCTGGGGAGAGTCGCCAGCTCTCCTGATGTGTCCACCACCTGGCCCAGTGGTCCCTCCAGTGTGGTACAACTCCTTCTGTAATTGGCATATGAGGGAAGCAGTGGTTCCAGAGTATTTTCCATTTCCTAGAACCCTAATGATCATGTCCGAGAAAGGTCTATACCCTGGGGGGTCCTTCTGTGGGCACACAAAGAAGGATAAGCAGCATCTGGGAAACGGCAGAGTTGGATGACGATGAATGAGTAGTAAGCCAAAAGTAATACCAGAAGGTGTATGAGGAAACAGACAAAGGAGAATGGTTGCCCTTACTGGGGATATCTTTGTGACAGGTGACCTTGGTTTGCCGGGCTTCCTGGCCCTCAGTGAGCTGCATTCATTGGTAGGGA
This sequence comes from Gekko gecko, assembly GCA_029375565.1. Taxonomy (NCBI): domain Eukaryota; kingdom Metazoa; phylum Chordata; class Lepidosauria; order Squamata; family Gekkonidae; genus Gekko; species Gekko gecko. The sequence goes on along the minus strand of JAPDNY010000004.1, from coordinate 27,048,709 downwards.
TGGGCACAAACCAGCTCACGAGCTATAGTTTGTGACAAATTTTGCCTGGTTTGTGATTCATCAGGTGAAGTTCGTGGCAGGCCAACCAGCACGAACTTTCCACAAATTTTCCAGCTGTTTGTGAAGATTTGTGAATGGATACATTTCTGGACAGACTGTCTCTACTCAATCAAAATGTTTGCCAAAATTCAAAGAAATGAGGGGGGGAGAGAACTTGGAGGGCATGCAGAGGAGCATCTGGGGGAGGTCCCTTGTGACAGGCAGTCATTTCCCCAGAAAGCGCTTTCCTGGGGGCACCTTCTTTAAAGAGCTGTAACTCTGACCCCTAAATCCAATCCTCACCAAACTTGGAGGGCAAGTAGAAGAGAGTCAACTGGAGATTCCCTGTGAGTTTAATGTCTCTAGCACACCAGGGGGACATTCTACCAGGTCATGAACCTCATGAACCAAACCAGTTCATTTCACTCCTAAAAGTTTGTGATGTTTCATGATTTGCAAACCAGGCACGTCATGAACCATGAACATCCCTATTCATTGGTACTCTTGGTAAAGGCTATAGAGCACCAGTCCGTTATAGAATTCAGGACCCTGCTGAGAACACAAAAGAAGATAAAATGACCACAAAATCACTGTGTTATTGTTGATACAGACCCCCAAAAGTATGACATTCCCCTGCTTCCCCCCCCCAGAGCTGTCATATCCAATCACTGTGAAAACACATTTAAATGGCATTTATTTTGAAGAGAAAATGAAGCACATACTTGCATGTGTTGCACCAAAAGCAGCAGTTACCTTAAATATCTTTGGCTGGATTGTGTTCGTTATTAAATGAGAGTGGAGTGGTTAAGAGTGCTAGACTCGAATCTGGAGGACTTGGTTTGACACCCTGTTCTTCCACATGAAGCCTGTTGGGTGACCTTGGGCCAGTCACAATTCTCTCAGAACTCAGAACTCAGGTGCTTGTTGGAAGCAGAGGAAGGGAGCATGACAGTAAGCTACTTCAAGTCTCATAAGGTAGAGAAAAGCAGGGTCTAAAACCTATTCTTCTTCTAAACAATGGAGAGATCCATACTGTTTGTGAATGTAACACCAGATCAACAGATTCATGCTAAGAAAGATCAATTTTCTCCCCCCCCCCAATCGGGGCATATGCCACCATGCAGCAGCAATACCCTTTTGTTGTGTCATATGTTACAATAAGTTAAAGATGGATAAAATTTACACACACACACAAAATCATTTTATTGTCCAGTTTGTCATTGGTGAGCTTCAGAGATCATATGGTGGCTTTAACATTGCCACATCAGTGTACAAGGCTGATTAGTGGAAAGACAATAGAGTGACTGTCCTGTGATCTTCCGGTCGGAGAAAATGGCGAATTGACACACTTTGCGAGGTGTGCAGAGTGTACTGCGGCATCTGACGACAGTCTGGGCTCTATTTGGCCCAGCGCAGCACTCTCCAGGCGGGGGAGTGGCAAGCAAGCAGCGAAGCCTGAGGGGGGTTGAGATCGGTGTGGATAAGCTTCGGAGGAAGCTTGTTTACACTTTGATCTCCCTCCGTGAAGAGGGCAGTTGCAAATCAACTCTACAGATGCCAGCCGGGCTGAGAATTCAGCATAAATTCGCCATCTACCGATCTCTTTATCATCTGATTAACATCGTTTACAGAAGAAGCACCGCGAAACCCCGAGACTACAAGCAAGGTAACAAACAAACGATTAAGCGCTTACCGGTTTAAAGGAGACTGTGATATTGAAACGTACGGATAAGCGTTGAAACCTTTAAGGAACTATTTCGCTTGAATTAAAAGTAAAAAGAAAGCTTTCCGTTAGAGAAAAAGGCTGAAAAGAGACTTTGTTTTGCATTCCTGTGGTCAGCCAAGTCTAAACGTTACGTAGTAGAAACGAAACTAACTGTGACTCTGTGATACAGGAAGTGGGCTAGAGTGGAGGTTTTTAGAGGCTGCTGTGTTTGAAGCGGATGGACATTTTATTGTGTGACACCACCTTTACCGGAAGTTGGATTACAGAGACGGACAGGTGAACAGGAAGTTTGAAAGGAGCCTACTCTAGCCGGAAAACGATAGAGAAATTGCGCCCGACATTTTGGGGAGGACTAAAATTTAAAATGTTATTTTCAAGCCGAAAAAGTGCTTAAACAAGTTCTAAAGGTGGCGATTTGGCTTGAAGATTGCTAACATAAAGTCTGACTAACATTGAAGTGACCTCCAAGACGGATTTGAGAACAAGACCTAGAGCTGCTTCATCACCCAGCCCAAGAATGACTGCAAAGGAAAAAAAAGAGTGGCAAGCAGCTATGGAAGCGATGGAAAAACGGATGACTGAGAATCTTGGAAAACAAATAGAATCACAGCTGCAACAACAATTGGAGCAAATAGAGCAAGTGCAAATCCAAGTACAGAAAAAAAATATGGAAGAATTGAAAGAACTGGTACTTACAGAAGTGTCAGGGATTAAAAAAGATACAGAAGAACTTAAAAAGGAAGTCAAAAGTCTGGTGACAAAATCTGAAGATATGGAACAAAAGGTTAAAAAAACCTTGTCAGAAAATGCAAGACTGGAGACCATGATGGACTACAGGGCTACTCAGAATCACTTGAGATTGAGAGGGATAGAAGAGGAGGAAGATCAAGATCTACGGGCTCTAGTAATTAAGACATTGACAACTTATATAGGGGAAGATGAAGGAGATTTGGATGCAGACTTTGACTTGATTTACAGAGTAAATTCAGCTTATGCCAAAAGAAAGCAATTACCTAGAGATGTAATTGTTCAATTTGTGACAACAAAGATGAAGGAAGACGTTTTCAAGAAACAATTTACACAACCGTTGGAAATTAATGGAAAGAAAATAATAATTCTGAGAGAAATTCCGAGATCGATTCTACAAGATAGAAAGAAATTCAAGAAATTGACAGACAGGTTAAAAGAAATGAATATTAGGTTCAGATGGGAGATTCCATATGGACTTACATTTATGTACAACTCGGTGAGATCAACTCTTAAATCTGAAGGAGACTTATATAGATTTAAAGCGAACAATCTGGACGATTTTAAAGATATTTAATTTAATACCATTATGGATTACAAATTTTTATCTTGGAACGTAAATGGATTAAATTCACCAGGTAAAAGAAGACTGGTGAATCATTGGCTGGAAAAACAAAAATGTAATATAATTTGTTTACAAGAAACACACATAAGAAAACAAGATGATAAATATCTGATTAATAAAAAATTGGGAGAAGAATTTCATTCTTCAGCAGTTAACAAGAAAAAAGGAACAGTGATTTATATTTCAAAAGATTTGGATCCTAAACAAATTTTTTCCGACAAAGAAGGAAGGTATGTTGGCGTGGAAATCTGTATGGATAGAAAAAAGACATTGCTTGTTAATATATATGCACCCAATGGTGCAAAAGAGACCTTTTTTAATGATCTGACTAAAGAGTTGGAATGTTTAAATTATGACCAAATTGTTCTTGCAGGAGACTTTAATGGTACAGTGAACAACACATTGGATAGAAAGTCCAAAGCAAGTGGAGAGACAGTTGGAAAGTTACCAAAAAATTTCTTTCAATTGATGAAGCAAGAGAAATTAGAAGATGTTTGGAGGAAGTGGAATCCTAAGACTAAGGACTACACGTTTTATTCGAATAGACATAATTCCTTTTCTCGAATTGACATGATTTGGATGTCAGAGGAGATGGCGCAAAAAACTTATAAAATACAAATTTTACCGAAAACTAACTCTGATCATAATCCCCTACTTTGGATATCTAAAGCAAAACCTAAACAGTTATTTTGGAGAATTAATGAAGATTTACTGGATCAAAAACAAATTAATGAAATCTTAAAAAAGGAAACGAAAAGTTTTTTTGAACTGAATTTGAATAAAGGCACGGATATACAAGTTGTATGGGATACATACAAAGCAGTAATGAGAGGTATGCTTATCTCTCTGAATTCCAAAGATAAAAAGCAAAAGATCCAGCAACAGAAAGACCTTCATGAAAAAATTCGACAAAAAGAAAAGGAATTAAAAAAAAGACCAGGGAAGAAGAAAATTATTAAAGAGATCCACTTCCTGCAAGATCAGCTGAATGTTCTTTTAAACAGAGAATTATATTGGAATTTAAAAAAATTACAGCAAAAAGCATTTGAGGGTGCAAATAAACCAGGAAAGTTTTTGGCATGGCAATTGAAAAATAGAAAAGATAGGAATTTTATATCTAAGATTGTTGATGATGGAAAGGAGGTGATGAGCCTGAATGGTATAAAAAGAGTTTTCTTTAAATACTACGCCAAACTATTCCAAAAGAAAGGAATTGACCAACAGAGAATCAAGAAATATTTGGAGACGATTGAAGTTCCAGAGCTGGGAAAACAAATTAAAGAACTACTAAATGGTTTAGTAACGAAAGAAGAAGTGACAATGGCGATAGAAGACGCAAAGTTGGGCAAAGCTCCAGGACCAGATGGCTTTACAGCAAAATTTTATAAGAAATTTAAAGAGGAGCTAACCCCTATTTTAGTACTTCTGTCAAATGAGATAAGACAGACCAAGCGGATCCCAGATTCATGGAAGGAAGCAAACATTTCATTGATACCTAAAGAAGGTTTGGATTTGACTCAAGTAAAGAATTATAGACCAATATCGCTATTAAATAATGACTATAAATTATTTGCAAAAATAATTTCAGAGAGATTGAAAAAATATTTGAAAGATACAATAGCGGAAGAACAAGCGGGATTTTTACCAAATAGACAAATTAGAGACAATCTAAGAGTGGTGATAGATGCAATTGAATATTATGACAAGCATCCTGAAAAAGAAGTTGGATTCCTCTTCTTAGATGCGGAAAAAGCTTTTGATAATTTAAATTGGGAGTTTATGCTACAAGTTATTGAAAAAATGAATATTGGACAGTCCTTTTTAAACATGATTGTGGCAATATATTCAGAACAAAAAGCGGCTTTGAATATAAACAAAGAAAAGACGGACTTCTTCCGAGTCCAAAAGGGAACACGTCAAGGCTGCCCGTTATCCCCGTTGTTGTTTATTTGGATATTGGAAATATTATTGACAGCGATAAGAAAAGATAACAGTATTGAAGGACTTACAGTGAAAGGTTTCGCCTATAAATATAGGGCTTTTGCAGATGACGTAATGTTTATGATTCAAGACCCAATTGAGAAAATACCACAATTGATGGAAAAAATTGAAGAATTTGGTGCAGTTGCGGGTTTTTATGTTAATAAAAATAAAACTAAAGTGATGTGCAAAAATATGACGAAACAAAGACAAACAGAACTTCAAGAGAAAATACAATGTGAAGTAGTCACAAAGACTAAATATCTTGGAATTGATTTAACCATGAAAAATATTGACTTGTTTAAAAACAATTATGAAAAGGTGTGGCATAAGATTCAGCAAGATATGAAGAAATGGGATACTTTGAATTTATCATTGATGGGAAGAATCGCGACTGTAAAAATGAATATCTTGCCGCGTTTGATGTTTTTGTTTCAGACTATTCCAATACTAAAACAAAGGAAAATATTGGATTCGTGGCAGAAAGAATTATCCAAATTTGTATGGGCAGGAAGAAAGCCAAGGATTAAAATGAAAATCTTATGTGATGCAAGAGAGAGAGGAGGCTTACAACTACCAAATTTAAGACTGTATTATGATGCCGTCTGTTTAACATGGTTGCAACAGTGGATTAATTTGGAGAATAAGAAGTTATTGGCTCTCGAAGGACATGATAATAAATTCGGATGGCATGCATATTTATGGTATGGAAAAGTAAAAATGGATAAATTTTTTAAACACCACTTTGTAAGACAATCACTGTTCGAGACATGGACGAGATATAGAAAATTCTTCTCAGAAGAAAGACCACTTTGGATTGTACCAGCTGAAGTGATTAATCCATATTCAAGAAATCAAGGACTAGACTGGCTACCTTATAAAAATCTTTTAAAATCTGAAGGGAAAAATTTTGTGTTAAAAGACAGATTTGATGTTGAATTTGAATATGATTGGTTGAAGTATAGACAGATTTATGATTTATTTAAGACCGATAAAAGAGAACATGGTTTTAGAGAAAAGAATATTGAAATTGAAACTGTATGGCTTGAGAAAGATAAAAAAATGATTTCTAAATTGTACAAGGTGTTATTGAAATGGTATACTGAGGATGAAGTTGTAAAGGAGCAAATGATAAAATGGGCAGTAAATGTTAATAATGAGATATTAATGACATCTTGGGAATACTTGTGGAAAAAATCAATGAAAATTTCAACGTGTGTAAATGTTAAAGAGAATTGTTATAAAATGATGTATAGATGGTATATGACGCCTAAAAAAATTGCTATTATAAATGAAAGTATGTCCAACAAATGTTGGAAATGTAAAAAACATGAGGGGTCTTTTTACCATATGTGGTGGACATGTGATAAAGCAGTAAAGTATTGGACAGAGATCCACAATGAGATACAAAAAATTTTGAATTGTACTTTTAAGAAAGACCCACAGATGTTATTGCTAGGTCTTAAAATGGAAGAATTAAATGTAGCCAAGAGAACACTACTATGGTACTTGATTACAGCAGCAAGACTGACTTTTGCTCAATGTTGGAAACAAGATAAAGTACCTGAAACATGGGAATGGATTAAAAAGACGTTGTTTTTAGCAGAAATGGATAAATTAACAAGAAAATTAAACAACGAAGAAGATGAAACTTTTTTTGAAGACTGGAAAGACTTTCAAAAATACTTGTTGAAAAATTGGGACATTAAACGTGGTCTGATTTGTTTTGATAGTTATTAAGTGGAAAATGAAATAGAATTAGATTTCTGAATTGTTACCGTTTGTTAGAGAAAATAAGTTTAGAAATAACTGTAATAGAATAAGAGTGATATTACTGGGGTTGGAGCGGTGCGGGAAGTCTTGTTTGGGGGGGGGAGAAGGGAAATTAGAAAAATGGGTATGTAGGTTGGCTGAAAATGTTTGAACATGTGATATATCCAATAATAAATTGTATTAACCAAAAAAAAAAAAGATCATATGGTGGCTTTAACATTGCCACATCAGTGTACAAGGCTGATTAGTGGAAAGACAATAGAGTGACTGTCCTGTGATCTAGAAGCTTAACACAGGAAGATCTACTCCTGATATTTTCCTCAGCAACCTGGGAAAAGGCCTGAAAGACAGACTTAAACCAAGGTTCAAAGCAAATGTTTACTTGTGCTGGATACAAGATGTTAAATGTCATTTTGTAAGCTTTATCTAGATCGACAGAGCTTGTCAACCTGAGGCTACATAAAATCCTCTGAGGGTACATTTATGTAGGAAGGTATATTGTCTCTACTTTGGCAATTCAGATGGAGTGTTCTGGAAGAAAGAAAAGAGCTCTCTGGAGCTGGACTTCATCTTGTTTTATGTAGTTTGAACAGTGTCCTACACTGGTCCCACTGGCTTTGTCAGAAAATGCCTTTGATGTTTCTCACTGAATCCATTGTTTTATGTTCCCTACCCTGCTTTGCGCTTGCGTAGCTATGCAGGCAGAAACGTGGGAGCTTCTTCCCTGCCGCTTTTCCTTATCACGATGGCCTTGAATGTAGGCTTTGGACTATTCTTGTTTTGCTGAGAATTTTCCAGTCCTGGGAAGGCAAGGGGAGGGGGGGAGTAGTCTCCCGTTCATGAAGTATTTCTCCCGCCGGGAGTTCCCGCGCGAGTGCACAAGTTTCATTTGCTAGGCGCTTCATTGCATCACACTATAAGTTAGCTTGCTTTGCTTCGCCCCCCATTCCTGACAATGACCTCCTACTGTGGGTTTTAGCAAGATAATCCAATAAACCTTTCTTTGTGCAAGAATGACTGGATCTACTTGATTTCAAACCTGACAGAAATTGTCAGGAATCAACATCATTCCCCCACCGTCAGTTTCCGCCGTCTACCACGATGAGCGGAGCTGGCGGGGGAGCCACGGGCGCAGTCCCAGTGACTACTACTTCGGGAGCCACGGGCGCAGTTCCAGTGACTACTACTTCAGGAGCCACGGTCCCAGTCACTACCGTGGCAACTCCAGTGGTCACTGTCCCGACCACCACTGTTGTTCCGGTGACTACAACTACAGTATTGGCAGCGCCAACACCACAATCAGCAGCCGGGTTGGTTACCCCGCCATCGATCGGCACAATGGGTGCTCCGTACACTCTCCCAATCTACAGCCCGGCCGGGCCAATGCAGAGTCAAGGAGGAGCGGTTCCACGAACCTACGTGCCGGGAGCCCCAACACCCTGGGATAAAGGGGTGACCTATCGCAGATCGCGCGATTGGACTAAGAACCTGTTGGATACTACCCAGACAACCTGGACTATGCCGGGAAGCCAGAGCCGGGACAGCCTTTTGGACCCCAGAGGTAGTTTTGGACTTCCCCAGGGGAGGTTGTCTCGAGGATCTCCCAGAACTGGGCCCGGTTCGGATACTGATGCCCGCATGGACTCTATTCAAGAGGATACCCGACGTATGGTAAGGGACATGAGCAAACTAATGCAATCCCTACCACAGATGATGGACCAAGCAATTCGAGCTCATCCGCTGACGCAACCTAGACCGGCACCAGCCCCTGCACCACCGTTGCCACCGGGACGGCCACCTCCTGCTCCCCGGGCCGGGGCCAACCAGCACCCGGGTCCAGGGCCGGGCCAACCAGCTCCCCGGGGCCAGGGCCGGGCCAGCCAGCACCGGTCCCACCTCCACTGGTCGTCCCAGCACCAGGACCTGGGCCAGGACAACCAGGACCTATCCAGCCGCCAGCTCTGCCTCCGCCTCAACTCCCTGCTCCAGCACCCCTCATGCAGCCAGTCCCAGTACCGGTCATGGCGCCGGCCCCCCAGTAATCCGCCCCAAGGACATGCTTGAGATCACGTTTGATGGAGATCCAGAGACTGTGTCCTTTTTCATATTGCAAGTAGGGAAATTTGTGCAGAGATGGGGCTATGTGTTCCCAGACGAAGAGCAACAGGTGGAGTTTATCGCGTCCAGGTTCCGGGGGAGTGCTACTAGTTGGTATGTAGCCCTTCATGATCTGGAGGCAGCGGAATTGGGGAATGTAGATGACTTCATGTGGGCCTTGAGAAACCGTTTCGAGGACCCGGGGCGGCCCAAAAAGCTGAAGCCTTCCTTCGCACGTTCAGACAAGGCAAACTCTCCGTGCGGGAGTATTCAAGGGAGTTTCAAAGGCACGCAGTGAAAATTCGGGACTGGACCGATGCGGTCTTGGCTCAACAATATCGAATGGGACTAGCCGTAGACGTCCGCAATAATGTCCTCAGCTCTCAGCAACCTCGCACCCTCCAGGGTTGGATGGAGGAAGCCGAAAAAGCGGAAAGTCGCTTACGTATGATGAAACTGGATCTATCTTTGGGCAACAACCGTCCGAGTCTTGCGGCAGGCCAGGCCAGACCCAAACCAACGTCCACCCCAAGTGGGATGAGAGATCAGCGTATGCGACAGGGCCTCTGCCTGCGATGTGGGGAGAAGGGGCACTTCGCCGCATCCTGCCCGAAAGGGGATCCCAATAGAGCTCTACCACAAGAGGAGCCCAGAAGGTGGACAACCCCTACCCCAAGGAAAGGTACAGCGAAACCACGCAATACACGGGCTCTTTTTGCTAGCCCCGACCAAGCGGATACCATGATGCTGGAGGAGGAGAGTGAGATGCAGGGAAACGAAATGGTCCTGTTTGTGAATGGCGCTACACAGCAGGACCGAGCACCTGAGGCGCCTAAACTGGTGAGCAGTTACCCCTCTCTCTTCTTTGTGACTGTTCTGGTGATGAACCCAGCAATGATGACCCATATTCGGGTTCGAGCTCTCATTGACTCAGGGTGCGGGAGGGACCTGATAAACCCGTCTATGGTTATGGGGTTGGAGGCAGCCGTGGTCAACTTGAAAGACCCAATAACTTTCACGCAAATGGATGGGTCTCCAATGAAGGAACCATGCCGATTTGAGACTGTTCCTTTAAGAGTAGGCATTGGTGACCACTGGGAGCTACGCTCGTTTGTAATAGCCCCTCAAGCCCAGTTTCCCTTAGTATTGGGTAGCCCTTGGTTACATGGACATAATCCTTACATTCTATGGGAGGAAGGGAGCGTACAATTTATCTCCCCGAAATGTACAGAACACCAATGGGACCCAGGGTGGGGAAATCCCCCATGCAATGAACCTCCACGAGCTTGTTTAGCCACGGAGGACCTTAACCGCATCCCTAAGGATTACCGGTATGTAACCAGGGTTTTTGAGGAGGAGGAAGCTGATGAACTACCCCCCCACCGTAACTCCGACTGTGCGATTGAAATTCTTCCAGGCCAGAAATTACCAAAAGGGAAAATTTACGCCATGAGTCCCAGTGAAAAGGAAGAACTACGCCGCTTTATCGATAAGAATCTGGCCCGTGGATTTATTAGGCCAGCATCATCCCCTTTTGCAGCACCTGTATTGTTTTGTAAAAAAAAGATGGGGGCTCAGACTCTGCACGGATTACCGGGGACTGAACACAGTGTCTGCAACTAATGCCTACCCAATGCCCCTCATCAAAGACTTATTGGCAGAGGTGGCTAAGGGGAAAGTGTTTTCTAAACTGGATTTACGAGATGCCTATTTTCGGGTCCGTATCAGAGAGGGGGATGAATACAAGACTGCATTTAATACCCCGCTGGGGCAATTTGAATATCGGGTTATGCCCTTCGGTTTACAGGGGGCACCAGGGGTCTTCATGAATTTAATCAATGAAGTGTTACACCCCTATTTATTCAAGGGGGTGGTTGTTTATTTGGATGATATCTTGGTCTATACCCCGGATCAAGAATCTCACACTACCCTTATGCGAAAAGTATTGGAAACGCTATTAGAACACAAACTGTTTGTCAAACTGTCAAAATGTGAATTCCACCAGGAGTGCATTGACTTTTTGGGGTACCGCATATCCTCCGCGGGATTAGAAATGGACCCAAAGAAGGTCCAGGATGTGTTGATGTGGGAGCCCCCAAAACCAGGCGACAGCTCCAAAGTTTCCTCGGTTTCGCCAATTTTTACCGTCAATTCCTGCCACACTTTGCCCAAGTAGCCCTCCCCCTCACGGAACTGCTAAAGACTAAGGGGAGGGGATCTAAGGCGTCTGTGCCAGGGGCCCCTTTGAACTGGACCCCCCAGTGTCAGGAAGCTTTTGAACAACTAAAACAGTTATTCACGTCTGAACCCATACTAGCACACCCCGATGAGACAAAAAAGTTTGTGGTCCAAGTTGACGCGTCGGATACCGCTATGGGTGGGGTGATTTTGCAAGAGAATGTTCAGGGGCAACTACAACCCCTTGCTTATGTATCAAAAAATTCAATGATACAGAGAGATTTTGGCCCATTTGGGATAAAGAAGCAGCGTCTATACGTTTAGCATTGATCACCTGGAGACACTGGTTAGAAGGGTCCCAAGTACCTTTTGAAATCTGGACTGATCACAAAAATCTTGAGGTACTGCGGAAACCCCGGAATCTAAATGCAAAACAATTCCGGTGGGCTGAGTTTTTCTCTAAATTTCAATTCACCCTTCACCATTTCCCAGGTAAAGCCAATCATCTGGCAGACGCTCTCTCCCGCCTTCCCCAACACCTCTGTAAGAGGACAGAAATACGAGAGTCTATGTTCACCCCTGAACAATTAGTTGGTGCAGTTGTAACCCGTAAAACCAAATGAGCACAATTGAATCCCATCCAGGCATTAACCTGGGAAAAACAATTTGTCACTGACATCACCACACAGGAAACAAGTGACTTACAAGCCAGGGATGATGTGAAATGTGGTCCGAACGGCTGCTGGTACAGGGGAAATAAAATTTTTGTCCCTGAAGCTACCCGGTCCCAGATGTTGCAGATAGTCCATGACTCAAAATCTGCGGGGCACTTTGGATATGTAAAGTCCTTACGACTGCTGCAACGTGGCTTCTGGTGGCCCCGGATGAAACAGGATTTATCCCTTTATATACAATCCTGTCCGACGTGCAATCGTTGCAAAACCAGACCGGGAAAACCCCCAGGTCTTTTACAGCCTCTACCCACCCCGAGCCGACCCTGGGAAGTAATCTCTATGGACTTTATCACAGATCTTCCCCCTCTAGACATATGACGGTCATTTGGGTGGTAGTGGATTTATTCTCTAAGCAAGCTCACTTTATACCATTCCCCAGTCTGCCAACAGCCAAAGTCTTGGCCAAAGCCTTCCTCCAACACATTGCCAGGCTACATACGTTACCACTCAAGATAATCTCCGACAGAGGGGTTCAATTTGTTTCAAAGTTGTGGTCAGAGTTAATGACTCTAATGGGTATTGAACGTGCTCTCAGTACTGCCTATCACCCTGAAACTGACGGGCAAACAGAGAGAGTAAACCAGACTTTAGAACAATACCTAAGATGTTTCTCTAACTATCAACAAGACAATTGGGTAGATTTATTACCACTGGCGGAATTTGCGTACAACAACTCATGGCACGCTTCAACGAAGATGTCTCCCTTCAAAGCTGCCATGGGTTATGACAGCCCCCCTCTTCCCTTTTTGAAGCCCGGTGAGACTGTTGGGAAAGCCTCAGCATGGTGTAAAACTTTCCGGGACTCTTGGCCCCTAATTGTTGAGACATTGAATGAGGCCAAGGCACAGTACAAAAAGCAAGCAGACAAAAAGAGGGCAGGTGGCTGGAAACTGCAACCGGGAGACTTGGTCTACCTGTCAACCAAAAACCTAAGGCTAGCGCAACAGTCCCGGAAACTTGCTTGGAAATATATTGGTCCTTTCAAAGTGTTGAGATGTGTAAATCAAGTAACTGTACAACTAGATTTGCCTAAATCTCTTAAAGCAATACATCCAATTTTCCATTACAGCCTCCTCAAACCTGCATTACCCCCGACTAAATGGCAAGCTGAGCTTCCGGCACCTCCCCCCTTTGATGGTTGATGATGAGGAGCACTACGAAATTGCTGACATTTTGGACTCTAAGATTCTCCATGGACAACTCCTGTACCTTGTTCAATGGGTACACTTTGGGCCCCAACACAGGGAGTGGGTGAAAGTATCTGATATCAATGCACCTGATCACCTGAAAGAATTTCACACTCGATACCCTAATAAACCTGGGGGCCCCTCATTCTCTCCTTCCTGAGTGGTGGGTGGGTGGTATTTTGGGAAGGGCAGAATGTCAGAAAATGCCTTTGATGTTTCTCACTGAATCCATTGTTTTATGTTCCCTACCCTGCTTTGCGCTTGCGTAGCTATGCAGGCAGAAACGTGGGAGCTTCTTCCCTGCCGCTTTTCCTTATCACGGTGGCCTTGAATGTAGGCTTTGGACTATTCTTGTTTTGCTGAGAATTTTCCAGTCCTGGGAAGGCAAGGGGAGGGGGAGTAGTCTCCCGTTCATGAAGTATTTCTCCCGCCGGGAGTTCCCGCGCGAGTGCACAAGTTTCATTTGCTAGGCGCTTCATTGCATCACACTATAAGTTAGCTTGCTTTGCTTCGCCCCCATTCCTGACAATGACCTCCTACTGTGGGTTTTAGCAAGATAATCCAATAAACCTTTCTTTGTGCAAGAATGACTGGATCTACTTGATTTCAAACCTGACAGGCTTGTGGATGCACAGAATGAATATTTCTGGTCCTCACAGAAGTGTTTAGTCATTTGGATAGATAGAGACTTGTGTATACATGCCTTCTTTACTTCTCAAGAATGCTTGAAAATTGAACACATAAATAATTAATAGTTCAAAACACAATATAGATAAAAGCTAGTGTGATGTCCCTTCCCCACTCACACAGAGTGCCTACCACTATCTACACCTGTCTCTCTCAAGTTTAGGGTTACAAGTAAGTCAGGCCATCACACATCACTACCCTTCTCATCTCTTAAAATCTCTAGAGGTCGATGACCATTTCACCTCTCAGGTCATCTCTCTCACTCACAGAGACATCAGCAGACAGGGTAACCCAGCTCTCTTTAATAAGAGGTCTTCATTCAAACATTTCACTGAGTTATTGAGGTTGGGGCCCATACACCATTCAGTTCACATGCTGCCACCATTTATTAATGTCTTAAAACAGGTATAGGCCAAGATTTTCAATGTGTGCATGTGACACAAAATCCACAGGGTTAAACAAACAAGGAATTAACCTTTATTTATAGTTTGAACATAATACTGAAGAAAGTAAGGTAGAGATTACAATGTTTCTTTTCCCTTGAACTTTTGAACTGTTCCCCTATTCTAGAATTTCTTACAAATTTACTTTTTTCCCATTTGGCTTTAAGCTGATTTTCACCTCAGCTTCGCTCAGGAAGACATACTCTCTTCCCTCTGAGTTCTTCATCTGCCAGCTCCCAGCTGTTCCTTTAACTGTGGTTTTCCAACTGTGTCTCCCCAACATTCCATTGGCTCTCATCGGTCACTCTTTGGGAGAGGCAGAAACTACCCTATCTATCACAGTTAGTTTTGAAAAAAAGTCAGATGAAAATGGCTTTGGACACAGCATTGCTGTTCAATGCCCTGAGCCTTGTGTACTCAGGGGAGGGCGATCTTTAAATTTAAATTATAAATAAAGATACAGAGTGCAACAAAGAGCACAATCACTCGATATTTTCTGTTTACATCTGTTAGATCCAAAATAGAACAAGTTCCACTTCCATTAGGATAAAATCTACAAGGTGCCCCTCTATCTTCTTATAGTGGGTGATGCCAAAATTCCATTTCAGACGTGACAGGGAAGTACGGAAAGAGGAAACACAAGATACTCATGCCTCCTGTTTTTCCTGCCTCTCCATTACACCTGAAGTTGCTCTTATACAACAGATTTACAAAAAAGAAGACCCAACAACCTTGAAATATTGAACATTTTCCAAGCCCTGAAGAGAAGGAGTGTCTTTTGGCGCTTCCATTCGGGAATTTTCCCTTCTGGAAATGTGGATTTGGAATTTTCCAGCACTTTTAATTAAAGATTGTTGGATCATAATTACCCAAGTCTATCTTATCTTAAGAAGGAAAGTTTACTGGAACATTCACCGATCTCTGTTTATTTAAATTCTGCAGCTGTGAATGATGAATTGTGCCAAGAAAGAATCCCAGAGAAATAGCCATGTTTGTCTATAGTAGCATAACAAAACTGAAATCCAGTGGCACCTTAAAAGTGGTGTGTATATGTGTTTGGCACTGTCAAGTCACTTCCAACTTATGATGAGTGACCTTATGCATTAGAGACCTCCAAAGCATCCTATCATTAACAGCCTTATTCTGGTCTTGCAAACTGAGAGCTGTAAGAGCCATGGCTTCCTTGATTGAATCAATCCATCTCCTGTTGGATATTTCTCTTTTCCTGCTGTCAGCTATGATATTATTTATCTGATAACTTTTCCTAGCATTATTGTCTTTCTTGCTTTTTCATAATGTGACCAAATTACAATAGCTTCAGACCCGTCTGACATACAGCGATGTGTTCACATCACTGTCCATGTGACTCAAAAGTGGCGTCATCATATCCGGGACATCGAGGCAATGCTCTGATATTTGGGCAAAACTTCTATGGTAAATTTGGCTTCTACCATAGAATTTTTGCTCAAATACCAGAGCATCACCCCAACATCCAGAATATGATGATGTCACTTCTGGGTCATGTGGGCAGTGATCTAGGCATTTTGCTGCATGTTGGATGGATCTCCCTCTTTTCTGAGGTAAGTTTCTCCCTGCTGACCAGCTAATCAGTAGTGGGGAGGTGGGGCCTGGTACTGGGGGAAACCCGTCTTCAACCAGGGTTCTAGCAACCCTAGTCCACATGTTGTATATAATATAATCCATACTTAACCTGCATACCAAGCCTGCAGACACCCAAATCAGAGGATTGTGAGAAATTACACATTGTCAAAACCTTGAAATAAGCATTGGAGGATGCAGAAGTAATGTCCAACAAGTGTCCCTTTGGTTTAGCTCATTCTGGAGCACAACCATGGTCCAACAGACTGGTTTTAGGTGCCACAAAGATAAAGTGCTATTGAAAAAAAGAGGCAGAATCGGTTTTGAGACTGATGATTCTGGTTCCTTATGGGTTAAATGAAACCCTCAATTTGTTATATCTCATATGAGATGAAAACTGTGTCAGACCATCACATCTCTCTCTCTTAAATTCTGCTGCTGTGGGAACTGTTTTGGCCAGATAGCTATACAGGTTAGTTGGATTCCCCCACTCCAACTCATGGAAGTTTTGGAGTGCTCTATTTAATTTTTGCTTTAAGTCCTGTCTTTCCATCTATAACTCAAACATTCTTATGGAATAGTGGTTCTGGATATTTGTATACATTTTTCACATGGTCAGTGTTTATTGTATTTTTAGCAAATTTCTTAATATTGCTTTTTAAAAGGTAATTCTGTTTATTTTATTTATATTCTTATAGACCCCTTTGAAGATGCTTAGGTGAAACACTTAGGGGGAATATAACAAAAAAAAAATTTTTTCCCCACAGCAACATATTCTTTGGGGTTTTCACCCCATTTTAGGTGTGGCCCTCTTCTCTTGCATGACATGTCCTAGAAACCAAATGCCTCCCTTCCCAGTTCTCCACAACAGGAGCTGCTATGTCTGAATCAGCCCAGATGCAAATTATGTATAAATTATAAATAAATTAAATTATATAATTAATTTATATTATATACATCTAATTTGCCTCTGGGCTGATTTGGACAGTGTAGTTCCTGTACCCCATCTCACAGTCATAATAAAAATTTAAGTCATAGACAATTCAGTAAAAAATATAGTATTTAAACCAATGTTACCATGAGTTCAAGGAGGCAATTGGCTCCATCTGCAAGCATGGACAGCTTCAAGAGGGAATTAGATAAACATATGGAGCAAAGGTCCATCAGTGGCTATTAGTCACCACAAGGTATAGATAGGCACTCTGGGGCAGGTGATGCTCTGTATTCTTGGTGCTTGGGAGGTTCAACAGTGGAAGGGCTTCTAGCATCCTGGCCCCACTGCTGGACCTCCTGATCGCACCTGGAATTTTTGGCCACTGTGTGACAGAGTGTTGGACTGGATGGGCCATTGGCCTGATCCAACATTGGCTTCTCTTATGTATACAAATCCTGAAAACTTGCTCCTTGAGTAATTATAAAATGTCATGTTTCCTCTTAACATCTTGGGTTGTGTCCATACCAGCATCCCTCCGTTCCCCTACTTAATATTTTGTTGCTTCTTTCATTGCTTCCTGTGTTGAATTGCTTCCACCTTTAATTGGATCTCATGTTTTTCATGTTGAAACACAGCACTCTTACACCCCGGTAGAGATGGTAATTGAGAAAACAGCATTCATGACCAAGAAGGGATCCAAATCTGGAGATATTTTGTAGAGCTGCTATTCATTTCAAAAGCTGAGACCATTATGCACAGACCACAACCTTTCTGGAATCATAAAGCAGAGTCATTTTCAATCAGGGAAAGAGCCAAGATTTTAAAACCCTTCCTTCAGTGTTCCATATCCACTAAAGAGAGATATACAGCCACATTTTTGAGTGGGACATCTTCCTCCTCCTCCTCCCTCTGTCTTTTTCTGACCCCATTCCAAATTTGTTTCTCATACAGATATCTGTAGAATATTCATTCCAGACCCTGACTGTACAAGTTGTCATCCACGGTCGTTAAGAAACATCAACATTTGTAATGAAATTTAAGAAACGGGATCCCTGACCTTGATAGCCCAGGCTAGCCCAATCTCGTCAGATCTTAGAAGCTCAGGAGGGTTGGTCCTGGCTAGTAGTTGGATGGGAGACCACCAAGGAATACTGAGGTTGTGATGTGGAGGCAGGCAATGGCAAGCCACCTCTGAAGGTCTCTTGTCTTGAAAACTCTATGGGGTTTCCATAAGTCAGCTGTGCCTTGATGGCACTCCAGCACCACCATGAAAGGGAAATTTGAATCCTTTCCTGTATAATCCAGTCTTTAAAAAAAAATGGGGGAACTCTACATATATTTAAACAGCTGAACTGCAAAGGGTAAAATCTTTATCACCCCAATTATTATGGCCGCCCTAAGAAGCTACCCAATGGATGTGCCAGCACATGGGCAATCCACCCTGGTTCTGACCAAGCTCTTCCTCACTTGTAAGGATGCACAAATTGTGCCTAGAGAGTCTGCCCATCAAGGCCCTCCCCTAATGTCAGACAGCATGAAGTTTCAGGCACTGACACCCAGGACTGTGTGGACTATGAGTCCAAGAATACCAAAGTTCAAGGAGGGGGGGGAAGCCAGGTAACATTGGCGCTTTCTGCACTCTCTTTCTAATCTATGTTCACCACGGTGTCCTCCAAGCAATTCTGCACTAAAATCGAATTAAATCTTCTTTTTAATCCAGGTTTTTTCCCCATTCTGCATTACATGACCTCCCTTCAGTGGTCAGCCTGGTTTCAGCCTGCTTCAGCCCCAGGGCTATTTGGATGTTCTTTTGCGTGGACTTAAATTGCCTCGGCTTGGACACTGAGAAAATCTGGAGTGGCAGGCAAATGCGGAAAGGACCATTGTAATGCAAAGCCATAATGGTGACCCATGGACAGCAAACACATAAGATTTTTTATTTAAGAAATCGGAATTCAACTATATTATGTGCCATTTAAAAATGTTAGTCATTTTGTGTTAACAGTAGTTTGGGTTACAACTGGAAATGAACAGAATAACGCAAATATGTGGGCATATCTTTGCCACTGAGTTACAAGCTTTTGGAAGCCCAGAGCTTAAGGCTATGTTTTGTTGTCTGAGCTCCATGACTCACAAAAGTATTCAAGCCTGGAGGTGAAAAAGAAAGATTCATCACCCTGCAGTATATCATCAGCACCGTCATAGCTCCTTGGTGGAAGAACATAGATGGGAACTGATCTTTTACTATTGCAACATCTGCCAAGGTTGGGGGGCAAAGAAAGTATGTCAAACTCTCCAGGCCAAAACAATCTCTCTCTCTCTCTTTCTCTCTCTCTCTCTCTCCCCCCCCCCAAACACACCACTCTTCCTGATTGGGTAACGTTTGCGACTGAGTCAAGCTATGGCTTATTTTATGAAGCACCAAAGTACTATATAAGTCAGGGTGTATCATAAACAGAGAGCAGCTAGAACTTAGCTTGGAACACCGAAACACTGAACGGAAGCAGAATGAAGGGCACCATATTCATGCTGGTGTGCGCGACAGTTACGTACGCTTTGCCGATACGCTCAAATAGGAGAGAAGAAGAGAGGTCGCGGCTTCTTCAGGTAATAAGAAGGAAGATCTGGGCCCTGCGGGACTTGGCTCAGTTCCTCAGGGCCTGCAAAACTGAGATGTTCCAGCGGGCAGATGGTTGAGAACAGTGACGGTTAGAGAGAACAGGGGCCTCCCAGATTCCTTCCCCCATTCTTTATTCTTTATTCCCCATCCATTACAGACAGTTTGGTGTAATGGTTAGGAGTGCGATTTGATTCCCCACTTCTCCTTGGATCAATCATAAATTCTTTCAGAGCTGTTCTCTCACAAGCAGCTCTCAAAAGAGCTCTCTCAGCCCCACCTAACTCCCAAGGTGTCTGTTGTGGGGAGGGGAAGGGAAAGGAGATTGTAAACTGCTCTGAGACTCCTTTGGGTAGTGAAGGGCGGGATATAAATCCAATCTCTTCTCTTCTTCTTCTTCTTCTTCTCCTTTGTAAGATCCCTCCCGATAATGGAATATGGACTGTATGCCACCCACCCAATTACACTGTGGGATAAATATGTAGCACCATCTAAGAGTAGATTAACTGTTAAACAGGGTTTAATTTAACTGTTTTTATGTATTTTATTATGTATTGCTGTATATTATATATTGTAAGCCACCAAGAGTCCTGCTTGCAGGAAATGGATCGTAATAGAAATCAAATAAACTAAACTAACCTAAGATGCCAATACAACCTAAATGATAAACCATAAGGCAGTAATAAAACTCTAGATTGGTCAGTAGGTCTATCACTTGTGGGTTCAGTATTTGTAGCCTCTAAAAATGGGGCATGGCATGTATGGTTATTCAGAAACAAGTCCTACTGTAATTTAAGGATGCTTATTCCAATGACAGCATGCATAGGATTGCAAGTGTACATGGAAGCTTGAATTATCTATTCACACTTTCTTGGAATTAGTATATGGAGGTATGCAGTAGGTTCCAACTGGACAGTGTGGAGAACAGGACGCTGGCATTGGAGTTTTTGTCTAGGGGAGAGATAAATGAGACAGGATATGATAAACATTTATAAAATTATGCGTGAGATGGAGAAACTGCATAGAGAACTTTTCCTGCCTCTCTCATGATACTTGAACTGGTAGATACCCAAGGAAGGGCAACAAATTCAGGTTGGGCCAAAGGAAATACTTCTTCCCCCAAAGAGTGATTGACCTGTAGAATTTGCTAATGTGAATATGGCGATGGCCGCTAGTTTAGTTGGTTTTAAAAGGGGATTTGGCAAATTCATTGAGGATAGATCTGTACTGGCTATTAGATATGAGGACAAATGGAGCCTTCAAGTTCAGAGGTAGGAACCATCTGGACACCAGTGCTGCATGGATACCACAAGAAGAGGCTTTGGCTTCTGTGTCCTGCTTTTAGGGCTCCTGGGGGCATCCGGTTGGCCACTGCATAAAAGAGGATGCTGATGGATGATCCAGCATGGCTGCTCTTGCATCTTTAAGTCTTGTGATGAAACCTCAGACAATTTCCTACAGTCACTACAGAGCTGGGCAGGCAGACATACCTGGCTACCATTTAATGAGCTGCTATGATTTTTTTTTTAAAGGGCAAATAGAAGAGTGTAGAAAAGGAGAGGTAAGAAGTTGGGGTCCAGGAAAAGAGAAGGCAAGGAATTGAGAAAGCAGTAAGAGGTTCAAGGAAAAGAAATTTGCATGATGGAGTGATACAGAGAATTAAGGACAGTAGAAGAGCAGGGCAAGGGGAGTCTGAGATGGAAAGAATTAGAAGAGAGAATGGAAAGAGAGCAGGGGGGGGATGCACTTGACCATCCTCTACTGAGATCAGGAAGTTCTCATATTCAAGCCAAAATCAATTATAATTCATTTGACATTTTCAGCAGAATGACTCCTTAGTGTGCAGAGAAGCAGAGCCAATTAGAGGAAAACGAAGTAGTTTACTTAAGAACTAAGAGTTGCGTAGAAAAAGAGAGAGAGGCAGCATCCTAACTACATGCTGGTGGGTCATGGGATAAGAGGAGAGAGGGAAAAGAACTCTGAAAGAAGTAGGAAAGAAGTCCTCAGAATTGCATTCTGGGGACAAACAAGGAAAATGGCATTCAGCAGGAGGAAGAAAATAGTGATTCACAGAATCTCCTCCAGAGGAGATTCTCCTCTTCTTGTAAACTAGACATTGCATTAGGGTTGCCAAACCCCCAGTACAGCTGGAGGTTCACCTGATTTTGGGGGCTTCAATTCGCTGCTAGTCAGCTGGCTGGTGGGGGAAGTCCCACCTCCAAACAAGGACATAACTACACCATGTCCCTGTCATGATGACGGCTCCTGGAAGTGATGTCATTGCATTGCATTTATTTATGTATTTATTATGTATTTATTTGTTTGGATTTGTATCCCGCCCTCCCCGAAGGCTCAGGGCGGCTAACAATATAAACAATTTAAACAATATAAACAATATAAAACAATATCGACCAGGTAAAATTATAAAAACAAACAATACAACATAAGCACAACATTTAAAACCAAGATGACGGGAAAACAATGGCATGGTTTTCAAGGTGGAATATCGAAGGTGGAATAGCGGCAGTGGCGGCTCCTACTCAAAAGCCTGGCGGAAGAGCTCCGTCTTGCAGGCCCTGCGGAACTGGACAAGGTCCCGCAGGGCCCGGATCTCCTCTGGGAGCTCCTTCCACCAGGTAGGAGCCGCCACCGAAAAAGCCCTGTCTCTTGTGGCAGCCAGCCTCGCATCTCTGGGGCCAGGAATTTCCAGAAGATGACGGCCCCCAGACCGAAGTGCCCTTGGGGGAACATGTAGGGAAACATCGGGGGATTCCACTCTAGTTTTGGGGTAAACTATGGTTTTGAGGGCAAAAAAACCATAGAGTTTTGCCCAAAAACTACAACGGGACACACACACACACACACCCGATGTTGGCAATGCAATCACATCACTTCTGGATGACCCCCACTGGCAGCCAGTAAGTACTTGGCAACCCAACATTGCATATTCCAACAGAAATAACCAGTCAAAATTTGGGAGACTTACTTCTACAAAGTCTGCCAGGTCACACTGTATACTAATTTTACTAATATGTACACATTCTCTCCCTCTATTAGAAATATTTGGAAAAATATTACAACTTTACCTATGATGCACAACAAGATGTAAGATGGAAAGATGGAAACCCCATGGTTAGAAAAATCAGAGAAATGCAGGAATTCATTGGCCTGGAGGTGACTGGTGAATTGGATTCTAAAACTCTGGAGGTGATTCAGAAGCCAAGGTGTGGGAATCCTGATGTCGGGGACTTTGCCTTTTTTGGAGGACAACCCAAATGGGAAAAGAAAAAATTGACTTACAAGTAAGGTTTCAGTGCAGAGCATTTATGAATTGTGTGGATTTCACTTTAATGGCAGCCTCAGGACCAGTTATTTCCGCTTTAATGCATGCTGTTTTATTTTGGAAGGATACTGAGCTACACGCCAGACATGAAAAAAGTCGATGTGAACAAAGCCATTGAGGAAGCTTTTCGAGCTTGGAGCCAAGTGACACCACTGACATTCAGAAGGTCTGACAAAAGCACCGCTGACATAATGATTTCCTTTGCTCGCAGAGGTAAAAGCGACAGAACGTTTATTTTAAAATTATGATGCTGACAGCGTCGTTATTATGAATTACTTACAGCATGTCTGCATAACTTGAGAAGACGAAGTCAAATGCAGTCCTCCAACCATGGCCCACCAGAATGTTGACACTCACACCTACCCCCTAATGTTTGCAGGCCAAACTAGGCAGAACAAACAGGAGCTTACAGAGATCTGACCATACAACAACTTGGTTTCCTAAGTCACAAGCTCAGGATTGAAGCACATGATTTGTAAATCTCTGGCAGGGTTATCCAGGTGGGGCCTGGAGATGTCCTGGAATTACAACTGATCCCTAGATTACGGAGATCAGTGGCCCTGGCTGCTTTGGAGAGTGGACTCTGTGCCGTTCTATCCTGCTGAGGTCCCTCTCCAAGCTCTAACCCCCAAATCTCCAGGCATTTCCTAACCCAGAGTTGGTAATCATAGTCTGTGGCATCTCCATTTAAAGTTTCTCAGGTAGCATTTGTTGGGAAAGATCTTTATTAGCCTGGGGCCCTGGAGTGCAGCTCTCAGCCAGAGGAGACCATCCTGAATGGGTTGGTGGTCTGATTCAATGTAAAGCAGATTCATTTATTCAGATCTGTCTTGTAGCATGGCACATGTCAAGATGCCAAGATCTGTGGCCTGTATCCTACCACTCCACTAGGGAAAGTTTAAAGCTTCCTCAAGCCTAAGGAGACCTACTTGAACTTAAGTGGCTCTTCCTCCAATGGAAGAACTTCCTCCAGCCTACACCACCCAGCCTCTTCTTCAAGTTCAGAGCCAACCTCACTAAAACCCCTCTACATTTTCAAATCTGAAACATATATTCTATGAATGAACTGTAGCCATGATGTAGACATACTTATACTCACTTGGGTTTCACTGAATGGAACTAAACGGCAGATTTCTGACATAAATTGTGACCTAGTGGTAATTTACCATGCTATATACTTATTACTTTGGTGTGCTAGTACTTTGAGCCCACAAAGACAACTGAACTACCCTACAGTGAGCATGGTCATCCCGGGATAGCTTTATCAGGTATTGTCCAGCTGAGCAGAAAAGTATGAAGATAGAAAGCTACAAAAACTGAGCACAGCTTCATCAATGACCAAGTAACTGTCTTACTTAAGTGTTACAAGAATAAGTAGCTGCCACAAGCAGCAACAAAGAAGGCCCCTACACAATAAGAATGATCTCTTGTGGGGTTCTTGTGACCCTTTGTTACATGTCCAGGGTAATGCTGATTGCCACTTTGGGATCAGGAAGGGATTTTCCTCCAGGCAAGATTGGCCTCTGGGCATAGAGTAGGGGGTCACTGGGGGTAGGGAGTAGGTAGTGAATTTCCTACATTATGCAGGGGGATGGACTCAATGACTCTTTAAATACCTTCCAGCTCTGTGTTTCTTTCTGTTGAGCTCTGCAGCTACAAGAGATGTCTGGTAATGGGCAACATAATGCTTTATTGTATCTTCCTCTATACTTAGAGCATGGTGATTTCAACCCCTTTGATGGGGCTGGTGGCACACTTGCCCATGCCTACGCACCCAGCAGCTCCAGCATTGGAGGAGATGCCCACTTTGATGAGGATGAAAACTGGACCAAAGACCAACAAGGTAATTTTAAAGGACTGGTAAATGTAGGAAGAGCTTTCCTTGGCTAGATGTAAGATCCACTGTAGAGTACTTGCTGTCTTCAACAGCAACTACAGAAAAAATATATGCAAGGATTTTTTTCCTGTTCCCAGCTCTACAATGATATCTGTGGAAAGCCACTACCAGGACCTCATATTAGTTCTTATTAATAGATTAGCACTTATTGCAACTTTGTCTCAGCCTTCTGTAACTGTTGCCTTTTTGAAATATCAAGTAACTAATAAGCAGCACTCTGAATATATCTAAATTTCCTTGGTCAGCAGTTTTTATAGCTTCTCAAGTAGCATTGAGAACACATGCAATCAGGAAATTGTGCTCATGTGCCCCTCCCCAATCATGTGATCAGATTTAGTCAGCAACTTCCTGTTTAGCACAAAACATAGTTTATTTGTTTCAGAAGAACCAGCAATTTATGTTTGACTGGCCAAACCAAGACTGAAAGGTATAGTTTAAAGATGGTTGCGATCCTGGTCTGTAGAGCAGGAATGAGTCTTAATTCCCTAGTTGAGATGTATCAATAAATTATGGTTTGCCTGATCCAGGGAATACCTAATTGTCTCTGAGTTGGGGAGATATATATTCCTGGGCCCACAGCTAAAGAGAATGAGGAATGACTTGAAACAACTATTTATATGAAGAGCAACTAAAACATCTTGTACAACAGTCTCTAAGCCTTGTTCCAGAACAAAGTCAAGTCATGTGATCAATATATAGTCAAGTCATACACACACACACACACACAAGAACACATTCATCTTTACTCCATATTTCTTATGGGAGCAACATGAAAGTAACTTTTTTAACTACTTAAAGGTACTAAGAGAGATACTATCAATGCCATTCCATTATAGAAAATTTGGTGACGCTAATCTACAGGTGGATACTTTTCTTTACAGGCTCGAACCTGTTCGTTGTTGCTGCCCATGAGTTTGGCCACTCACTTGGACTGTTCCATTCCAAAGATGTCAATGCCCTGATGTATCCAGTGTATAAGAATCCCCAGAACAATCAACCTGTCCTCTCTCGAGATGATATTGAAGGCATTCAGCTCCTCTATGGTAATTTTTTAAAAAATATCTTAGCACGCATTCCTCATAAGCACTACCTTTTAAAATATATTTTATACCATGGAGGGATCTCCAAAAATAATCATCATCCAACTCCCAACCTTTTGCCCCAATTAAATTCAGGATGGCCTTCTCTTGGTATACATTCTGTGGCCAACAGAAGATTTCTCTTATCTTCCAAAAGTTTTTTTAGCCAAAATTTTTATCACTGAACGAACATTACACTGTCAGCCTTCTCTTTAAAACTCTGCCCTAAAATGGCAATATGATATATCATTACTTGTTTCAGAAGCCACCAGTGAGGCCAAATGTTAGGTCTTTATAAGTATAGGACTCTTAACTACTCATTACCAAGGAGTGCATTTATCTTTGTCAGCTAAAATGCCTGTTTACGAAATTTCACCAAACATCCTCTTAAGCTCAGGCCTGGTGCAATCCTAAGGGTGTATAATCAGAAATAAATCCCACTGATTTTAGTAGGACTTTCTCCCTAGTATGTGCTTTTTGGACTGCAGTCTTCTTAGGAGTATCACTCCTATCTACGCAAACCCATATTTCTACAAATGCTTGAACATGTTTACATGTCTATTAAGATAAAAATAGCTATTCTCTACTAAGTTCGTACTTCTCAATGTTCATTAGGAGCATCATCCAATCCATCTCAAGGCCGAACAGAACAAGACGAATCAAGACAACCCAGCAGACCAGCCCAACCCGTCTTACCAACACCTTGTGACCCACAGTTGACTTTTGATGCTGTTACTACTTTTCGGGGAGAAATAATATTCTTCAAAGACAAGTAAGCGAGCTGTCTTGAAGAACAATCATATTCCCCCTCACCAACACCAGTTCCAGATATTTAGGTGATGGAGACAATGGTTCATTAACCACTGATAACTCTTTTAGATCAGTGAGGTTGAGTTCCCCTGCCATTATTGTCTTCCACCAGCAGGTGACTTTGTTATTCTTCCAACTGTGTTAAATAAGATAGATAGATGATAGATGATAGATGATAGATGGATGGATGGATGGATGGATAGATGATAGATGGATGGATGGATGGATGGATGGATGGATGGATGGATAGATAGATAGATAGATAGATAGATAGATAGATAGATAGATAGATAGATAGATAGATAGATAGATAGATAGATAGATAGATAGATAGATAGATAGATAGACGGATGGACGGATGGACGGATGGACGGATGGACGGATAAAACACAGAATGTTTTTAATATTTTGATGCTCACTAGCTTGGGGAGCTTGTATCAGGTGGAAAAACAACGTAGAAATGTTTTAAATAAATAGTAAATATTTACTATTTTAGGTCCACAGCCATCACTGTCAACAAGAACTCAGAGCCCTGACATAGCCAGATAGAAGCTGTGGCTCAGTAGCAGAGTATCTGTTTTGCATACAGAATGTCCCAGGTTCAGTCCTCAATATCTGCAGTTAAAAGGAGGATCCAAATGTTAAAGATGTTCACCTGAGATGCTGGAGAGGCACTGACAGTTAGAGTGGACAGTACTGCTCTTGATAAATCAGTGTCTGACACAGCATGAAGCATCTGCACATGTTCAGACTAGACATTTATCTGCTTTACAAGTGTTAAAGTACAGTTTAAAGTTTGCTCCTTTCCATCACTCACATATGAATACACAGGAAGCTGCCTTATACTGAATCAGACCCTTGGTCCATCAAAATCAGTATTGTCTACTCAGACTGGCAGCAGCTCTCCGGGGTCTCAGGCAGAGGTCTTTCATATCACCTCCTACCTGATCTTTTTACATGGAGATGCCAGGGATTGAACCTGGGACCTTCTGCATGCAAGCAGATGCCCTGCCACTGACCCACAGCCCCACCCGTCATCTTCGCTATAAATTCTGCCTTAGTTACTTTTCATGCGTGGTTTTCATTGAACTAAAAAGCAGTCTCTGATACAATCACATTTAGTTCTCGCAATCTAAATTTTCTGCCTGTAATACTGCATATTATAACCACTAGCTGTTGCAAGTGTGAGTGAAACAGAGCACAAATTAATTTGCAGCTTGCAAATGGTGATAGTGAGGTGAAGAAACTAAGTCTAGAATTTTGCAATAAACATCTCTCTGTGTTTATTCTTTTTTTTACAGGCAGTTCTGGAGAAAGCGCCCCCAGGTCAGTGAAGTTGAATTTAACCCCATTTCTTCATTCTGGCTATTTTTACCATCTGGTATTGATGCAGCTTATGAAAATACAGACAAAGATGAAGTCGTTCTTTTTAAAGGTAAGTGTGCACATCTTTCATTGCCTCTGCTAGACAGCCCACTCCAACCTAAGGCCTAGAATCAGAGAACAATAAAGTAAATTGAGAGGATCCAGGGCTCAGGGGTAGAAGAATCATAGATTCACCTTCTGTATTGAGGCACTTATTGGAATATACATATGCTGCCTCGCCTGCCAACCAAGGCAACTCAGATGAGCCTTATAGGCCATCTGGTTCAATCCTTGCCCAGTGTAGGAACTACAAAATCATCTTCAACAGGAAAACCTCCAAGCAAAGAAGAGTCCATCCACCCCACCAGATAACACTTCCCATAAAAGCCCCTCCACTGTAGGCAGAAGGTCCCTGGCATTTCTTCAGAGATTCTTCAGAGATTCAGTAGGCAGAGATTCAGTCTCTGGCATTTCTGGTTTAAGGATGGCAGGACTGGTGGTTGAAAGTGGCATCAAGTCACAGTCGGTTGATGGTGATTCTGTAGGGTTTTCCAGGCAAGAGATGAACTGAGGTGGTTTGCCATTGCCTGCATCTACATAATAGCCCTAGACTTCCTTGGTGGTCTCCCATCCATGTACTGAGAGAGCTACAGAATTCAGGGCTGCTTTGATGGCTCTTTCCTGAGCTCTCTGGGTTATAACCTTGAACTGCCTTCCCTCTACAAGTCAGAGAAGGTCATTTTTGAAGTTCCCCCTCTTGGACAAGAGGTCTATCTATCATGATAATTCCCACTAATAGCAAAAAGTCATTTGTTTTCTCTTACACACGCATAAAATATGTTCCATCTTCTGTTTTGCTACAGGCAAACAGTTCTGGGCAGTGAAAGGCAATTCCAGGCTACCTGGATATCCCAAGAACATCCACAGCTTGGGCTTCCCGGCCGATGTCAGTAATATTGATGCAGTATTTTTCAATGCAAACGAAAGAAGAACATACTTCTTCGTATCTGATAAATATTGGAGGTATGATGCCAAATGCTCTTGGGGAACACTTTAAACTCTTAGCATGAGCAAATTATAAGTAGTCCTTATTAAGAAGTCCTACAGGTGAACACTTATTTTCTAAAAAAAAACCCCAAAATATACTACATTAAGGCGCAGATCTGTTTAGAGACAGCAGCCTCCTGTCAACTCCTATTCATTTCATTAAGGGACGCTTCCAAAATTCACCTCATTTTGGAGTTCCAAATCACCTGACCTCATTCGCAAAGTAGAACGATGTACGAGGAATCCATCATCATCCTTTTTCTTTCTTTTTTTCCTTAGTGCCAAATTTGGTGCAGAGACTTGTGCATGCACCATCTGGGGCAGCTTTCCATTTGGGCAGTTCGTTTGGGTTTATCACAGCACGTTACTGATACGTCTGTGCACAGTGATAAGACCCTGCAAAGCAGCAGTCTCCATGTGGTTATGTGTATGTTTTCATCAAGAGGGTTTTTAACGAACTGGATGTGTGCAAACGCTCTGAAAAACCAGACTTGGTCTGACTGGATTGAGTGGTACCAAAATTCTTTCCATGCAAATGTTTCGCCGAATGCAAATGACACACGCATCACTAACACACTGCAGAAAAAGAACCCTGATGCATTTATACACAAAATCAGACTGCCTTTTTTGCAGTGTTTGCTAAATGGGCATCTGTATGTTGTGGGGGGTGAGGAGAGATGGAAATGAACTGAAGAAACTGAAAGCTTGAAAGAAACTGCATGCTCCAGTTCTGGAACAGTTTTATAACTTTTCTGGTGAAAATGAAATTCAAGAGGAGCGAAATATAGAACACGGTGAGCGAACAAGGTGCAAAAGGAATGGAACAGGGGGATCTGCTCATCCCTAATTTCAGTAGCTTTGCAGAGGGAAATGTTCTTGTCAGGTCCAGATTGGGAAATAGCTGTGGGTTTTGTGTGTGGAGCCTGGGGAGGGCGGGGTTTGGGGAGGGGAAGGATTTCAATGGGGTATACTGTCACAGAGACCACCTTCCAAAGTAGCCATTTTCTCCAGGTCAACTGATCTCAGTTGTAATCCCAGGAGATCTCCAGACACCAGCTGGAGGTTGGCAACTGTATTCCCAGAACTGGGTTCTCTCTCTCTCTCTCTCTCTCTCTCTCTCTCTCTCTCTCTCTCTCTCTCTCTCTCTCTCTCTGTCCATAGGCTAGTTCAGATACCTTAGCCTCCTTCATTGTAGAACAGCCCAAGCAGGAAGCACATGGCCATGTGAGAGAAGGAATGGCTCATCAAGTACATCAAGAAGGTTGCCAACTAGAAATGGGGAAAGGTCTTGTCTCTTTAGTAGGAGGTTTAAGGGGTGGAAATGGGCAGCTGAATCTTTTCATGGCATAATAACCCATAAACCCTCTTTAAATGGAACAGGACCTGTTGGCGACGCTTATTACAGATGCTGCTTTGTGCCAGTGCCTTTTTAAATGTGGGGGCCTATTTTTCAGCTACCAAGAAGGAGCAGCTGCATATGTGGATGACACAGATGAGCTGTCACTTCTTCTACGTGGCTTTGTGGAAGGGCGCTAAATTCTCTACTTGACTGCAGAATTGCCTGTTATTTGGAGCCCTGAATACACCTGCATCGTCCTTGGCAGAAGAGATGTCTCCACATCTGCTGGAGGACCATTTCATAGTTGAAATCTGGTGCAGCAAGTTATTTATAAGTTCAAGTGCCAAAAGATAGTAATAACATACAGTGAACAATTTTATCGTATTTATTACAGAAGCCCTCCAGTGGTTGAAACTAGAGATGCTTGGCCTTTGGCTGTTACAGCAATCTATATATAAAAGCAACAGATATCTGGATTTCTGGAATAGCAATGAACTTAAACAGAATTTTCCAAAGAAATGTACATGAAGGACTTCTACTAGCAAAGCAAAGAATTGTGCTGTCCTATGAATTCATCACAGGAAGTTTGGGTCTTTTCACTTTATAAAAATGACAACTTAGGAAGGACATGATACGTTATATATTATAAAAATTATGCATGGTAGTGGAGAGATAGTGGAGAGAGACTTATCCCTCATGGACAACCAGTAAAGTTGATGAGCAGCAGTTTTAGAGCAGAAAAAAAGAGTGTTCTGCACATGGCAGATAATTATCTTGAGGACGTAATGGATACAAGCGGTAGTGATGGACATTAGCTTGGAAGGAACTTGCCAGATTCATGGAGGAACATCAATATCTATTAGCTATGAAGCCTAAAGAAACCTTCATTTTCAGAGGCACCATACTTCTGAAGCTGGGTCCATGGCTCAGTGGTAGAGCATCTATTTGGCATGCAGAATGTCCCAGGTTCAATTCCCAAAATCTCCAGTTTAAAAAGACTTCTGCTGCACCCTGGAGATTCGCTACCAGTCTGAGTAGACAATGTTGACCTTGATATACCACTGGTCTGATTCAGTATAAGGCAGCTTCAATGCTAGGGGAGCAACAGGAGGAGACTTTGGCCTCCACATGCTGCTTGCAGTGTTCCCTCTAAGCTTAGTGTGAGCTAGCTCACAGTTTTTTTAGCCTCCAGCTCACACATTTCTGTCATGTCTCAGGAAGGATGGCTCCAGAGTAAACTCATTTATGCGGTAGCCAAATTGCTGACTCACAACTTTAATGCCAGTAGTTTACAAAGTGGAATTTGTGCTCACAAGATTCTACAGCTTAGAGGGAGCATTGCTTACTTGTAGGCCTTCCAAGATTATCTGGTTGGCTATTGTGTGAAACCAGATGCTGGATTAGATGGGCCATTGGTCTGATCCACCAGGGCTTTTTTTGTGTTCTTAATCACCATGAATGTAGATGTAGCAACTAAAAGAGTGATCTGTGAGTTAAGAAATCCCAGGATCATGTCTTACCTCAGTAACGAACTCACTAAGTGGTCCTAGGAAAACTGAGCTCTGTGCCTCTTCCATAAACTGTTTACAGAGAGAGAGAGACTGAGACATGGACATCCACATTTGACACAGGAGTGGTCACCCAGCATTGCTCCACTGGAGTTACTGGATTTGTATCTGATTAACCTGCCTACATTGTAAACCTGTTCCTGTAATGGAGGAGGGGGTTTAAAATTATTTATGTATATATTTGTAGTTCAGCTTTCTTGTTGACACTCAAGGCAGATTACAAAATTTAACGATGCAATAGGAACAGTGTAAGACGCATGATAAACATTGTAATAAGATTGGATATCAAAGTTAGAAAACAAGGCATTAGTAACAGCATAAAATATGAAGTATGAAATGCAAAAATAGGATTATAGAAACAACAAAGCAATGCAATATAACCAAGAAATGCAAAAATTAAGTAGTACCAAAAACTGCAGCCCTTATCCCTTTAAATAAAGTATCCTCTGGAACCATTTCAATTTTACTACAGCCCTATTTTCTTTGTGAAAATGCCCTGCTGGACAATTCTGTTTTAAAAAATCTTGCTGTGTTTTTTTTAAAAAACAAAATGGTTTATCAATCTGCTTTGGAGGTTTTCTTTTAAAGTGGCCGATCAATCTATCAATATCACTTTCTGTAGTTATAATGAAGGCAGCCAAACCATGGAGACGAGACCTAAATGGATAAGAAATGACTTCCCAGGTATTAAGGGGCAGATCGATGCTGCTTTTCAGTATAACGGTGAGTAGTAGCAGCAAAGTCTGCTTGACATGCCTTGACTAAAGTCTGCTTTTAACTATCTTTCCCTGCAAGAGGAGCTTGCAAAAAATGTGAAATTTCTCCAGCGCTCACAAAGAAAAAACCAAGTATAAATCACAATCTGTAGGCTTCACAGGCTTGAAAACAGCATGTTGACAAATTTATGGAGGACAAGTTTATCTACAGCCACTACTATGATATCTAGGTGGAACTTGTATATCCAGAGTAGAGGGGCTATGTAGAGGAAGTGACCACTCAAGCTCTCCCTCTCTGTGATCAGCAGTGTTCCAAAATTAGCACTGCTGATCATGGGAGGGAGAGTTCACATGGCCATTTTCCCCATACAGTTGTTGTTGTTGCTGCTGCTGCTGTTGCTGTTGTTGTTGTTGTTTATTCAACTGCGAATGAATAACTGCGAGAGTTGGACTATAAGGAAGGCTGAGCGCCGAAGAATAGATTCTTTTAAACTATGGTGCTGGAGAAGACTCTTGAGAGTCCCTTGGACTGCAAGGAGATCAAATCAGTCAATCCTAAAAGAAATCAACCCTGACTGTTCCCTGGAAGGCCAGATCCTGAAGCTGAAGCTCAAATACTTTGGCCACCAAATGAGAAGGGAGCATTCACTGGAGAAGACCCTGATGCTGGGAAAGATTGAAGGTCAAAGAAGAAGGGGACGGCAAAGGATGAGATGGTTAGACAGTGTCACTGATGCAATGAACATGAAATTGAGCAAACTTCAGCGGACAGCGGAAGACAGGAGGGCCTGGCGTAATCTGGTCCATGGGGTCGCGAAGAGTCGGACTCGACTGTGCGACTGAACAACAACAACAACATTCAACTTGTTAATCACCCTATCCCAGTTTATGCCGGGCTCTGGGCGATGTACAAAGGGGCATAATGCCATAAAAATATACAAAACATTAAAATTCAATACACAATTTGATAAAAAACTAAAAACCAGAATTAAAAAAATCCAAGATTGCATCCTGTAAATTTTCTAAGCCAATTCTGGGCTACCCAATACTGCCGGTGATTGTGTGGAGGCAGGGGCGGGGCCAGCATGCTCAATCCCGCCGTCCCTTCATATGTGTGAGGCTGTCATTTGCAGCTCACTTAAGGCAAGTGAGAAGCAGAGGTGGGCTGGAAGTGCCTTCCTCTGCAGAGTCTTCCTTGGTGGTCTCCCTTCCGAGTACCAACCCTGCTTTCAAGGCAAGTGAGAAGCAGGGGTGGTTTTCCATTGCTTCCCTCTGCAGAGCCTTCTTTGGTGATCACCCTTTCAAGTACCAACCCTGCTTTCAAGGCCAGTGAGAAGCAAAGGTGGTTTGCTATTGCCTTCCTCTGCAGAGCCTTCCTTGGTGGTCTCCCTGCCAAGCACTGACATTGCTAAGCTTCCAAGATCTGATGAGACTGGGCTATACCCTGCTGTCTCCCCTCCTAAGGCTCTTTCTAGAACATGTAAATAGAGTGAACTGGGTGCTAGAGAATCAGGTGGGGTTATGAGATTAATTCACTGCAGGAACCAAGAGCTGCAATAATTTATTCAAGAGTACTAGTTCAGGAGTAAGCTATAGGAGTGTTGCATTCACATGCATACCCATATTATTGTTTTATTATTTGTAGATTAATGTTAATTGACTTTGTTTCTTTTTCCTTCATAGGCTTCTTGTACTTCTTCAGTGGAGCAAATCAATATGAGTTTGACCCTAATACCAGAACAGTCACCCGGGTCACAAAGGCCAACAGCTGGTTTTCTTGCTAAGAAAATGAAACCACTGAAGATGCAAACATAAATCCTATTGGGGAAAAAATTACCAGGATACCTAATCCTAGAAGTATAATATAAACACTGTTGTCCTATCACTGGACCCCTCTTGTCACTGATGTATAATACTAATATTTTTGGTATCATGAATGTACATGGAAACCTACTGGATTGGGCTGAGACTACTAATTAAATTAATTATCATATGGCAGTGTTTGTGGAATAGCCAATTAATCCTGGAAGGGATTGTTTGACTGTTGAAGCTGTAGCTCTTTTTGGCACCACTAGATGGCGAGCTATGCTTACTTTTAAGCTGAGAATTCTGTGACTTGCCTAAGATCACCCAGCTATTTTCACTTGGGGAAGTGGAAAATAAACCTGGCTCTTCAGATTAGAATCCACTGCTTGGTGGTCTTAACCACCACACCAAACTGGCTGTCTACTGAGATTACATTTTCCATTAACAGAAGGCATTTTTCTCAGGGACACAGAACTTCTCTGCCTGTTAGTGGTTCTCAGTACCTTCAGTCATGGTATCCTTCTGGAAATGCTGGCTGGGTTGGGAGTAAGGGGCACCAAGCTTTATTGATTCCAATCAATCTTAACTGGTCAAATCAAAAGGGTTGTGCAGGGAGAGTGTTGCTGGATCCTGGGGCATTTCTGCTATGGGGGTCCCATAGGGATCCATCTTGTTGCTCATCAGGGGATTTGGAGTGAGGTGACATCAACATGCAGATGCCACTCTATTTCTCCTTAAGGTCTGTGGAAGTCCTGAACAGGTGTCTGGAGAAGGTAACAGGTCAATAACTGGGTCATGGTCAATAGACTGAAGTTCAGTCCAGGCAACACTGAGGTTCTGCTGGTTAATGGCAAAGATTCTTGAGGACTAAAGCATCACCTTCTCCTGGAAATGGCTGAATTCCCTCTGAAGGAGCAGGTTCATAGCATGGGGGTAGTGCAGGTTCCTGGTTCAGATCTCTTCTGGGACACATAATATCTTTTTTCAGCTACGGCTAGCAATATGCCAGCTGGCCAGCAGGGGAAACCCCACCTCCAAACAGAGACATCACTGCGTAATGAAGTCACGAGGAAGTGATGTCATCGAGTTGCTGATGTCGGGGGGAGGTGATGCTCTAGTTTTTTGACAAACTCTATGTTTTCGAAGGCAAAAACCCCATAGAGTTTCCCCAAAAAACTAAAGCATCACTCCCCCTGATGTCAGTGATGCGATGACATATCTTCTGGGTGATGTCATTGTGTTGCGCGTGCAGCAGAAAATCATGGAAAGGACCCATGAGCCCCCTGCCAGCTGCCAGGTAAGACCTGGCAACCCTAAGACTGCAGTACTTGAAGAACTGCACTCCTCCTTTACTGTTCAGCCTGCCATTTAAGGCACTCTTCCCAATCCCTGATTTCCGTGCTTCCATCTGTTGAATGTAAGCAGGGAAACCAGGTCTCTTGTTTCAGCAGGAGACCTCCCTTCCCAACTCTGCCCAATGCAGCAGGGGGAAATGGGGGGCAGTTGGAATCAATGTTGGTCAAGACTCTAGCACTCGCACAAACTAAACCATAGAGTTTTGGGTGAATGCTAGAGTGCTGCCAGTGACTTGATCATGTCGCTTTCTGTTCATGCCAGAAGCAACATCAGTATGTTGCCAGGTAGGGCCCTAATCCTGCCCAAATGAGAGTCCTGTCAGTAGCCAGTTTAGGGCTGACAACCCTAAGCTGAAGCTTTGAAATGTCTACCATAGCCACTCAAGAGGTCGAACAAGGCAGGAAATCAGTGTTCCTGTTCAGCCACGTGGAGACCCTTGTGAAAGCAGTGTCTGCAGTGCACAGGGCTCTAGCTTAAGTGTGAAACCCATAAAGCCACAGACCCTCCTTCCATGACTGGACATGCCTTCCATTTATACCAGGGCACCTTAGGATCCAAGCCTATATATTTACCAGTCCGACAACTCTAAGGCTTGGCTTAGAGTAGATGCTTGTATGTATATGTTACTTTTCATATTTGGTATTTGATAATAAAGAATTTTGCTTTGACTTAACATTCGCTTCCTTGTATTCTCTCTGTGATCACTGATATCCTGGTACCTTGAACCACAGGAGACAGAGACTTAAAATATCCATCGGCAGCATGTAAAGAGGCATTCATTAACATACACACCACTTACATCAGGTCAGAGTGAGGCAGCCATAGAACAAGAGGAGTATCAACTTAGAGTTACAGTTCACAGAGTTTACAGATAAAGCTAAACATTAAACTTCACAGATAAGACTGTTTGGTGTAGTGTTTGGTATAGTGCCAGTTTGGTGTAGTAATTAGGTGCACAGACTTTAATCTGGGAGAACCGGGTTTGATTCCCCATGCAGCTGCTGGATGACCTTGGGCAAGCCATAGTTCTGTCAGAGCTGTTCTTGAAAAGAGCAGTTTCTGTCAGAACTCTCTCAGCCCTACCTACCTCACAGGCAGTGTTCCCTCTAAGCTGAGTTAGTGTGAACTGGCTCATAGTTTTTTAGCCTATGGCTCACACATTTTTGTCTTAGCTCAGGAAGACTAGCTAATGCAGTAGCCAAATCGCTGGCTCACAATTTTAATGCCAATAGCTCACAAAATAGATTTTTTGCTCACAAGACTCCACTGCTTAAAGGAAGCATTGGGGTGTCTGTTGCGAGGAGGAGAAAGGAAAGGAGTCTGTAAGCCGCTCCAAGACTCCGAGTGAAGGGCGAGGTATAAATCCAATCTCTTCTTCTTCTTCGGCAGGTTTTTGAAATAGAAAAAGCTGGGAGGGGGATGTTAGGAGTACTCCTAGTTAGTAGCAATTATCACAGCTTAAATAGTAGGGGTATTTAAAATGAGATTCAACATAGTGATCAGTTGTTTGAAGTAGTCAGTCATGAAATATGTCTTCTTTTTTGCTTTTCAAAATGTGGTACTATCAGAGGGCTTCAAAGTAGCAATAAGGCCTAGCTCACTCCATACACATGGAAGCTACATGCACACTGTACAATCACCATCCCCCTTGCTGTACTTTGTAATTTGCCTTGAGTTTCAGTGAGAAAGGCAGGCTAAAAATTAAAGAAATTAAAGAAATGGAGGATTGTCTTTTTTAAAAAACAACAACAACAACACAAATTTAAATCGTTTTTAAGAGTTTTGTAAGTTTGGGCTGCGTAGGGTTGCCAGGTCCCCCCTGGCCACCAGTGAGAGATGGGGGGGGGGTAGGGTTGCCAGATCCAGGCTGGGAAACTCCTGGAGACTTGAGGATGGAGCCTGGGGAGGACAGGGACCCCAGTGGGGTAAAATGCCACAGAGTCCACCCTCTAAAGCATCTGTTTTCTCCAGGGGAACTGATCTGTGTAGCCTGGAGATGAGCTGTAATTCTGGGGAATCCCCAGGTCCCACCTGGAAGCTGGCATCCGTATCTAGGATGCTTGGCCTTTCTTTATCGAATACTGGGGCATAGAGTCTAGCAGGAAAATGAAGGAATTTACTTAGAAAGTCTGCAAAGGAAGTGCAGTTTAAAAGAAAGGTTTGTTCTGGTTTCTTTTCTTGATGCATCAGGGTATAAAGAAAACCCATAAAAAAAAACAATGAGCAAGTTTGTACTGCCTGGAAGTTGAGGACCACCAAATCAAGTCAGCCTCTTTGAAGTCTCCTAGAATGGCTTTCAACACACAAGCTGGGATCCTGAAGATGGGCACAGCTCTTATTTGGGGAAAACATCTTTATTTCTTGAAACATTTACATCCCACCTTCTGCCGTGCTTCTAGGTAGATATTAGCAAAGGGCTTCAGCAGAAGTTATGCTGTGTGCTATCATTTAATGGAACATACTGTCCTAGATAACTGTGGTCATAAGAACATAAGAACATAAGAACATAAGAGAAGCCAATGTTGAATCAGGCCAATGGCCCATCTAGTCCAACACTCTGTCACACAGCGGCCAAAATATACCAGGTGCCATCAGGAGGTCCAGCAGTGGGGCCAGGGCACTAGAAGCCCTCCCACTGCTGCCCCCTCCAGCACCAAGAATAGAGTGCCCCAGACTGAGAGTTCCCATTTATACCCTGTGGCTAATAGCCACTGATGGACTTCTGCTCCATATGTTTATCTAATTCCCTCTTGAAACTGTCCATGCTTGCAGCTGCCACCACCTCCTGTGGCAGTTAATTCCATATGTTAATCACTCTTTGGGTGAAGAAGTATTTCCTTTTATCTGTTCTAACCTGACTGCTCAGCAATTTGATGGAGTGCCCACGAGTTCTTGTATTGTGAGAAAGGGAGAAAAGTACTTCTTTCTCAACCTGCTCAATCCCATTCATAATCTTATAAAGCTCAATCATGTCACCCCTCAGCCGTCGTTTCTCCAAGCTAAAGAGCCCCAAGCATTTTAACCTTTCTTCATAGGGAAGGTGTTCCAACCCTTTTATCATTCTAGTTGCCCTTCTCTGCACTTTTTCCAATGCTATAATATCCTTTTTGAGATGTGGCAACCAGAACTGTACACAGTATTCCAAATGAGGTTGCACCAATGATTTATACAGGGGCATGATGATACTGGCTGATTTGTTTTCAATTCCCTTCCTAATAATCCCCAGCATAGCGTTGGCCTTCTTTATTGCAGCTACACACTGTCTAGACATTTTCATCGAGTTATCCACTACGACTCCAAGATCTCTCTCTTAGTCCGTCTCAGTATTCCAAATGAGGTCACACCTGATTCAGACATAGGTGAGTACTTAAGAAGCCCTAGACATCTAGTAAGCTTTCCTATACCAGATCATTTAATGTAAGCCGCTCTGAGCCGCCTCGGCGGGAGGGCGGGACAAAAGCTTAATAAATAAATAAATAAATAAAATACCTGGCAAGAGTTACACCTCAGCAAAGTTTTTAGTTCGTTATGTACACGAGTAATACTATTGGAGAATCTTTGCTTCCATTTTATCCTTTAATAGCACGTAACTACTTGTGTCTATAACACTGTCTCAAATGAAAATTATTCTATCCATTACTGCTACAAAGATGATTGTAGGGAACCCCATTACAGGAGCCCATTAAAATATCTTGCCCAAAGCAGATCACAAGCAAGGAGCCTCTTCTAAGAAGTAGTTTCTAATCATTTCAGACTCACATGTTAAGGTCACCTTCCAACAATTGTTAACTGTCCCAGTTAACTGTTAATTGTTAACTGATAAGGTCACACATTCTTGGCTAACTATACATACAAAGTTATCCATAATTCAATATCTTGTTAAATTATATACAGACTATTAGTTCATTCTTGCTACTTCTTGCAAAGGCTGTGGTCACACACACTAAATAATTCACTTTCAATCCACTTTCAGTGCATTTTCCCACTGGATCTTACTGTGTGAATTGGCAAAATCCAGTTGGAAAGTGTGTTGAAAGTGGATTGAAAGTGGACTATTTAATGTGTGTGACCACAGCCAAAGTCTGTTTAAAAATAGCGGTTAAAAGATATTAATGCATACAAATGTCTGCTGGTCCTCAACCAATGTGGTCAATAATTTAAATACGTCACTCCAAAAGTCTTTTGCCCTATCACAGTACTACCACATGTGAAGGAAGTCTGTTCTTGATTTCTTAGAAACCCAACAGTTATCACTGATATTGCCGTAAATTCTCAATATTCTAACTGATGGCAGAGGCCACTGATGCTGCATCTTATATATATATCCTTCCAAAACAGAGTTGAAATGGGGGGGAAAGGTCTTTAGACAAAAGGTAAGAGCAATACACCCCATCTTCTGTATCTTCATTTCTATTCTCAGGAGAGCTTCTTGCAACTGGGCCCCAAAACATGCTATCTTTTCACATGGGTTATACTGTTTCTAATCTACAAACAACCATGTTATTATGTTACTCCTTTGTTTCTTAGCTCCTCTCCAAAGCTATTCTATATATATTCTTATCACAAGTAGTCTCCCTATTGGGCATGTTAAGCTAAAAAAAATCTGTTTCTGGCCTACAGAAATGTCCTGCACCATCTTTTTGGCCAAGACCAGCAACTTTCCCCCTATATTCCTGGTCATATCCATGATGACACGAGGACATTATCTGTTTTTGAAAAAAGCCAAAGAGTCCTAGAGAACTCAGTGTATCTCTCTATGACGCACTTCATTACTGGATTCTTACATAACTGAAAAGTGAAGCTGAAAATAGTAGGTGGCTGGGCATCACAACTTTTCTACCTCAGTGCGAGGAAACCAAACCAAATGGTTTTGGGAGCGCTTCACTGACTTGCATGAGAGCTGAAATGAAAGGTGGTCAAAATTCACCAGCCCTTCTGATCTTTCCATTCAAATTTGTGACTGAGATGACTGCTATCAAACAATGGAAACAGAATGCACTTTGAATTGTGCACAGATTATGTTTATCATAAACCATCATTTTTAATAACTAAAGTGCAAATATTAAACAGTCAAAGTGAAGCATACAAGCAATTTTGATTTAGATTCTATACCCTGCTTTGATCCCCAGTGAAGATAACAACATAATTCTCCCCTCCTCTGTTTTATTCTCACAACAACCCTGCAAGGTGTGTTAGGCTGCGAGTGACTGGCCCAAGGTCATTCAGTAAGCTTCTATGACAGAATAGGAATCCAGACCTTAGTCTTCCAGACCCTGGTCTAACACTCTAACCAGAGAATTAAACTTCAGGAAAGGAACTGAAAACAAAACCTCAGGTACTGTGTATGTTCCTGTATAGATCTGTGGTGTAACCACATTTGGAATAGTGTGCACAATTCGGGTCACCATTTCTCAAAAAAGTATATCGTAGTGCTGGAAAATGTGCCAAAAACAGCAACCAAAATGATCGGGGAATTGGAGCACCTCTAATCAGGACACATAGGACAAAATGTTTATGTGCAACAAAATTGTCCCTTGTGCAAAAAAACAAAAATAGACAGCAGACACTTTGAAGTGATCTGAGTTTTCGGTTTGTGAGTAATAACAGGATGTGTTGAAAACCCAGAAGTGTTTTAGTTGGTGGACGTGACAGTGAAGCAATGGAAACAGAACTTGTTTGTTTGATACATCATAAAGAGTTGCATTGCTAACTATTGGATGGTTCAACACAAATTTCTCTTCCTTGTGCCTGAAGCATCCTGTCTTCTCATTCTTGCCCAGAGGAAATGATACTCTTCAGTGGCAGAAGTGAAATAGCCTGGGACCTAGAAGAGATCATTTGAATGGACTACCACTGTTACTTGGGGCTTTAATGATTCATTAAACAAATTTGTGGGTTTTTTTAAGAAGAGAAATTTGGAGGAAGTTGATTTTTATTCATTGTATAATAAATCTGGAAGACCGAGCAAGGGCCCATTAGAAAATACATACTGGTTTAATTAAGCCTTTCAAGTGAGTCCACAGCATTACCCAGATCTTTCCATGCATGGTTCCTCTCACCTAGAATCATAGAATCATAAAATCATAGTCCAACCCCCTGCTCATTGCAGGACCAGCCTAGAGCATCCCTGACAAGGGTTTGTCCAGCCGCTGCTTACAGACTGCCAGTGAGGGGGAGCCCACCATCTCCATGGGCAGCTGATTCCACTTGTCGCACAACTCTTACTGTCAAAAAGTTTTTCCTCATATCCAACCAGTACCTGCTATTTTCTTTCCATTTACCTGCAGCTGAACTCCTCATAACTGGTGGAGAATCTACCAGGGAAAGCAACGTGGTGGAGGGGGTGGGGAGGGTGGGGACCCAGCACAAGATGAAGCTCCCAGAACATGTGCCCTGTTATTGGCACTGGGGAGGGACCAAAGAGCACTTGCTTCCTTCCTGAGAGAAGGGGTGGCCACTCCCACCTTTAAGAAACCTACTCTGGATCCAGGAGACTTCTACCACCCAGTCTCAAAGGCACCATTCTTGAGCAAAGTGATTAAGTGAGGGGTCTGTCTCTCTCTATTGGTGCCTTTCATCAGTAGTCAAAGGCATTCTTGTTTCATCTGACATACTCCC
This sequence comes from Gekko gecko, assembly GCA_029375565.1. Classification (NCBI taxonomy): domain Eukaryota; kingdom Metazoa; phylum Chordata; class Lepidosauria; order Squamata; family Gekkonidae; genus Gekko; species Gekko gecko. The sequence goes on along the minus strand of JAPDNY010000004.1, from coordinate 27,006,399 downwards.
TGTAACAGTTCCTGGCCTTCCTAGTGTTGTTTTTTGTGTGTTTTTAATTGCATTATTTTATCATTAGTGTGTAGTGGTTGTAGTGCTCCAGACTGTACCCATCTGATTTGCCTAGCTCTACTCAGCTCCTGCCAACCTAGCAGTTCGAAAGCAAGAAACTGCAAGTAGATAAATAGGTACCACTTTGGTGGGAAGGTAACAGCGTTCTGTGCACCTTGGTGTTTAGTCTTGCCGGCCACATGACCATGGAAATGTCTTCAGACAGCGCTGGCTCTTCAGCTTTGAAACGGAGATGAGCACCGCAACCCTAGAGTCGGATTCGACTGGCTTTCAAGCAAGGGAAACCTTTACCTTACTCAGCTAAAATTCCCCATGGCTCAAGGTCATTTTTCACTGTCATGCTTTATGAGGCTTATGTGTTTCTGGTAAGGAGAATCCCTTTTATAGCTACAATGGCTGTGAGAATGAAAAGATACTTCAAAGGACCTGCTTTATAGCTGTGAAAACTGAAAGGGCCTTAAAGGGACCAAAGTGTAGAGGTGCTCCATCTAAATGAAAGTCTCTAGCCTTATAAATAAACAGTTCTGATTTCATGTATACAAATAAGGCATTAAAATAAAAACAAAAAAGGCAAGGACTGCTGAAGAGAAGTTTTGATATTTGTACAGGTTATGAGGAAACGGCTTGTTTTCCAGGCTTTTCCTAGTAATGCGGCAGCTCCACCTAGTGAGGTAGTCTGAGTATGGCTCTGCCACCTCCGTTTTCTAAAACGTTATTTAAATTCCCCTAAGATCAGGGACAATACAGAGATAATAAAAGTTGAGATGTGTTAAAGGAACCACATGGTACATTTGTCATCTTAGAAACATCAACATACAAAAGTCACATATTCTCATCCAAACACACTCTTTTAGCAGATCCTACCTCGTCTAGGTTGCCAGCTTCAGGCTGGGAAATACCTGAATTGAATTGAATACCTGGAGATTTGGGTGGCCTGAAGAGGGCAGGGTTTGGGAAGGGGAGAGGAGAGGAGAGGAGAGGAGAGGAGAGGAGAGGAGGGAAATCAGCGGTTCATGATGCTGTAGAATCTACCTTCCAAAGTGGCCATTTTGTCCCGATGAATTGATCTCTGTTACTTGGAGACCGACTACACTTAATTCTTAGAGCTGGTCTGAAAATAACATGGAGGAAGAAATAAATGGGGATGAAATTAGACAGATGGACAAATTGCATCTTTCTCTGAGGACCCCACCATCTCAGTTACCAAATGCATTGGTTGCCTGAAGGGCTGCTTAGTTGCTCGTCTATGGAAGATGCCAAATCATTTCTAACATGCTATTTCTAATTTTAATATAGGTTTTACTGACACCAGTCTCCTCCCATACAAGATGTAGAACTCAATTCCATTTCCCTCTTTTGGCCAAGAAGATGCTCAAGAAGAGGTGATTCTCTTGCTGAAAGCAATGGCTGCCCAACCAGAAAAACAATCTGAACAAAAGCATCAGTAAGAAGAACTAAAACAAGTTTCTGCTAATGATAAGACAATCAACAGTTCGACTCGACAGCTCCAGGGATTGATTTAGTCTATCAGAACATAAGTTCAACACATGGAGACCAAAATAGCTGCTTTGGGCTATGGTCACACATGCCAGATAATGTGAGGGGGGGGAGTGAAGCTATTTGCTCCGCAGTACTTAGACCCGCCACTGTGTGATCAGATGCACCGGCGGGTGAATTGGTTTTTTTCCATCGCCGTGTGTTTCCAGTGCATTTCAACAAGGGATCACTGACACAATGGGAGTGCGCCGGAGCGATCACATGGGGAAGTCCATCTGCAGCCCATCACAAACCCGCTGGATACAGCACTTTCCCTGGTATTTTTTAACTCCACTTCTTCGGCAGAGTGAGACAGGTTGCCGACGGGTGCGTGGCGCTTGCCAGATGTTCCCATGTGATTGCGCCCTTAAAATCCTCCCAGCATTTGTGCCTATCGTGCTGCTACTTCTGCATGTGACCAGGACCTTGGAAGATCAAATGGTGGCTCATTAAACTAGTGTCCAAACTTTACATAATGTTGTGTCCAGTTAAGTATACTAGCTCAAGAGTTTTACTCATCAATTTAATCTTCATGTCATTCATCTTTTAGAAGATCCTGATAAGATAAGAAAAGTGTAATTGCAAGTATTGGTAGCATGACAAATACTGCCACCAGGTTGGAAGGCATATGTAATGCCTTTTCTGGTGAGTGTCAGAAAATGGTGACAGAACTGCCAGGATGACTGATGTGGGTGACAGCCGTTGAGTGGCTAGCAGAAACTATATCCCAGCTCCCACAAAAGAAACTGCAAATATTTGCTCAGCCCTACAACAATCTATCTGTTGTCTGTCCCTCATAACTAGTATAAGTCCTCTGGTATACAGAGGGGATCAAAATATGTTATTTCCTTCCTCTCCCCTGTCACTGGATTGTTTACCACCAGGGATGGGCATGAACAGGGGAAATTGTGGTTTGTTTGATTATACGAACCATGAACTTGCATGAACTTTTCCCGTTTCCCAAACTGATTCATGGCTTGTTCAGTTTATGAGTTCAGGAGGTGGTAGAACAGCCTCCTCATGAGTTAGAAATGCCAAACTCACAGGGAGTCTTCAGCAGGCTCTACTCCACCCATCTTCCATTTTTGATGAAAATTGGATTTGGGATGTCTGAGTTATAGCCCCCCAAACAGATGCCCCCAGGAAAGCTCAGCTTATCCTCCCCTTAAATCAGCCATGCAGCAAGCCATTCTTCCTAACTCGCTCTCACATGATTACTAACTCCTCTCTCTTCCTGCTGCAAAGTACAAGCAGCTGAGTTAGGATGTGGTATATATACAATCTGCTCCCATGGAGCAGAATGGGAGCTCCATGGTTGGGTCTCAGAGCAGCCAATCAAGCTATGCACAACTGCTATTGGTGTTTCTATGGCTCTCCACAAGTCCACCCCCAGAGTTGCCTAGGAATTTATTGAATCGGCACCAGGCTGTCTGGAGACCTAACTGCTCTAATGAATCAAACGAACTTCCACAGGTAAAAGGTGGTTCATTTTTTGATCTGGGAACAACACGACCAAATGAACTGGTTCAAAACAAATCACAAACCATCCTGGTTCATGCTTGAACCACAATTCATTTCTCAGTTCGTGCCCATCCCTATTTACCACCCTAAATTTCACTAAATTTTAAACTTCTAAGTCAGCCTGACCCTGCCTTTCACCCTACCCTAACACATTTCACATCACAATCATCATAAGCATAAGGCTTTCCCAGCACTCTGTAATATATCATAGTGCTATGTTAATACCCTCTAAGATACCTAAAACATACTTTCTGTCCAGCTGTACCATTTGCATTATTTTATTTTAAAAACCTAGTAAAAGCAAACTACTCAATTAGTTGCTGTAGATTTTCCAGGTTGTATGGCCGTGGTCTTGGCATTGTAGGACCTGACATTTCGCCAGTAGCTATGACTGGCGAAATGTCAGGTCCTACAATGCCAAGACCATGGTCACACAACCCGGAAAATCTACAGCAACTAATGAACTCCGGCCGTGAAAGCCTTCGACAAAACTACTCAATGTTGGAAGTGGAGGCCTTTGTGTTGTCTCTTAGCCTCAGAGTTCAGAGGGGGTTTGCAATGAGTCAGAGAGATAGATAGGCATAGGAGACAGAGCATTGTTCCTTTCTGCTCTACTGCTATCTCTTGTGAGTATAAATTGCTAATCTTAGGGAAGCTTGACACCCCTTTCACACACATTGCCAGAGTCTCCATCTCTTGGCACCATGAGAGAAGGACACACATCTTGCATCTCTGGACATCCAGCTAGTTAGATTAGATTAGGTATGCTATCTCTCATCTTTTCTATCTAGAGAATGGAGTTCCTATAATAAACTCCTTATTAGTTTGAAATCTGAAGAAGGCTTTGTGTATCTTTGGTTTCATACTTGCACACACATGGAGCCTCAGCTAACTACATGGCTTTTACAGTGCTTACAGCCTAGTACACTCTGCTAAAATACACGAATACGTTTGAATAATTTCCCGACACTCAATTCGTTTTAAAGAAAAATGTTCTGATCAGGATACATGAGACGAAACATTTACGTGCAATGACAACAAAATAGACAGCAGACACTTTGAAGTGATTTGAGCTTTGAGCTAGTGAATAATAACAAGATATGTTGAAAAGTTTTAGTTGATGCAGAACTTGTCAATGAAGCAAAGAAAACCAAACTTTTTCGAATGATACATCACAAAGGGCTGGATGGCTAATGACTGGATATTTCAACACAAGTTTCTCTCCCCTTTGTGCCTGGAGCATCCTGTCCTCTCATTCTTGCCTAGAGGAAATGACAGTCCGTGGTGGCAGGAGTCAGATAGCCTGGGTTCCAAAAGACATCATTTAGACTTGAATACAGCTGTCACTTGTAGTTTTAATGACTCATTCAGCAACTTGGTTTTTAATAAAAGAAGTCTGGAGGAAGCTGATTCTTGGCCATTTGTTTTTAATTGTTCAAATGTTTTCATGTTCACTGTCTTGGGGACTCTGATCAGGTGGAAAGGTGGCATCAAAATGTTTTAAATAAATAGATTAAATTAATCTGGAAAACAGGATGGGAGCCCCCTTAGAAAATAAACACCAGTTTATTTCCTAAAAACAGGAAAATATATGTATTGGTGGATTTCAGGGAATTAAGAGAAGTCTAGAAAAATTCTAGAGCAGATTATTAAACGCTCTGTCTGTGAGCACCTTGAATGGAATGAGTTAATTGGTAGTAGCCAGCATGGGTTTATCAAGAATAAGTCATGACAGACCAACCTTATCTCCTTTTTTGACAGAGTTGCTAAAATGGTTGACTCTGGCAATGCTGTGGATATAGTGTATCTAGATCTCAGTAAAGCATTTGACAAAGTTTCTCATTATATCCTTGAGAATAAGCTGGTTAAGTGTGGGCTGGATGGTGCAACCATTGGATAGATTCATGGTTGGTTGAAAAATAGTACCCAGTGAGTGCTCATAAATGGCTCTGTGTCTACATGGAGGAAAGTCTCAAGTGGAGTGCCACAGGGCTCAGTCCTGGGCCGTGTTGGTCAATGATTTTATAAATCAGGAGGAAGACATAGAGGGGGTGCTTATCAAATCTGCAGATAACACAAAGTGGATGGGATTGCTAATTCTGAAGAAGACAGAGTCAGGATTCAAAATTATCTAGACAGCTGGAACAGTGGGCTGAGACAAATAAAATGAATTTTTGTAGAGATAAGTGCAAAGTCCTACACTTAGGTACAAAAAATCAAAGGCACAGATATAGAATGGGAGGGGCTTGGCTTGACAGCAGCACATGTGAAAGGGATCTGGGTGTTCTGATTGATCACAAGCTAAACATGCGCCTGCAGTACGATGTGGCTGTGAAGAAAACTAATGCAATCTTAGGATGCATTAACAGAAGCACTGTGTCCAGATCATGGGAGGTGGTAGTTCCATTCTATTCTGCTATGGTCAGGCCTCACTTGGAGTACTGTGTCCAGTTTTAGGCACCAAATTTTAGGAAGGATGTTGACAAGCTTGAGCATGTCCAGAAGAGGGCAACCAGGATGGTGAGATGGTTGGAATCCAAGTCTTATGAGGAAAGATTTGCGTATGTTTAGCCTGGGAAAGAGAAGGCTTAGAGGGGACATGATTGCAGTCTTCAAATATTTGAAGAGCTGTCATGTAGAAGATGGAGCAGATCTATTCTCTCTTGTTCCAGATTGCAAGATTAGATCTAATGGGTGGAAATTACAAGGGAGTCGTTACTAGCTAAATAGCAGGAGAAACTTCCTAACTGTAAGAATGGTTGAGCAGTGGAACAGACTGCCTCGGGAGGTTGTGGGTGCTCCTTCACTGGACGTTTTCAAGTGGAGGCTGAACGACCATCTTTTGGGTATGTTGTAGGTATGTAGGGCTATCTTTTGGCTACTCTCCTGCAGAGTGCAGGGGGTTGGACTAGATGACCTGCAAGGTCCCTTCCAACTCTAACATTCTATGATTCTAACACTATCTATCTGAGTTTTATGAACACCAATACATAGGTCAACTGAAGTTACAGTGCCATCTTAAGCGAAGATATTCTTCTAAATTTACGGAATCTCATTTAGCTTTGGGAGAATGTTACTCTGCTTAGGATCATACTGTGTAGATTAGAAGTGTTAAACCCATTTGTTACCAGAGCCGGATCTGACATAAATGTCACTTTGTCAGGCTGGGCCATGTGTACCAAAAAATATAATGGCATGTACAAGAGATATAAACTTTATAAAGGACACAGGCAAACCCAGTTGATGATATTATTTTTAGTCAAATACAAACAGAGAGTGATGCATTTCTCTAGTCTAGAGGCAGAAAGAGTCTCAGTGCAGCGAAGCAAATCCTACACTTCAAAAACTGGCAGAAAGGTAATTACCAATTTGCCTGGGAAAGGACAAATACAAGAGCACTCACCCACCCCTCCCTCATTCGAAGGTAATAACAGTATCTCAGTTAACCAATTTCGGCATTATACAAACACCAGCAGAATCTGCCCAAAGATTTAGAAGTGACACGTTAACTCATCTGTCTCTGAGCGTGATATGCTCATTCCCTTTTGCTGTGTTTTAGCCAGAATTTAATCTAACCAAATGGTGACCACATGTTAGCTGGTTGTTCTACGTGGGCCATAAAATTCATTAAAAAAAAAGATTTCATATTCCCAATTTTCCCTTCCTTGAGAACCTGTTTTACCATGCAGTAGATTACCAACAAGGTTTGAAACTCTTGGTTTCGACTAGGAATGCCAGCTTCCAGGGGGAACCTGGGTATCTCCCAGAATTACAGTTTATCTCTAGACTACAGAGATCAATCCCCCTGGAGAAAATAGATGCCTCAGATAGTGGACTCTATGGCCTTGTACCCCACTGAGATCCCTGTCCTCCCCAGGCTCCACTCCCAAATCTCTGAGAGTTGCCCAACCTAGAGCTGGCAACCCTACGCCCCCATCCCCCACCAATGGTCAGGGAACTCCAGCCCAACTAAAGCTCCAGCCCAATCCATTTCAAGAAGTATCTTGTTTCCCTTGCTATCCTAACACTTTTGAGAATGCAGAACAAACTGAACCAACATCTTTGTCATTGGGCCAATCTGCATTTAGCACTTTTACCAAACCCACACTGGAACAGAAAAAAGATGCAGTTCAAAACCACATTCAACTATCCCGGGCCAACACTGTGCTGACTGCAGAGTCACCCCCCCAATGGCCATAAAACAGCCATAAATCTATGCAGACAGCCACCATTAAACCAGAGATCAAACGAAGTGAAAGCAGCATGCAGTCTGGACACTGCCATAAAATGCGACAATCAAAGTGAAAGTGGCCTGCAATGTAGATGGGAATTTCTGCTCCAGTGTGGGTTTGGTAAAACAGCGGAGCAAATGCTAGATGCAGATCGGGCCTTAGTCCTCTAGCTCTCTGACCACAACAATACATTGGTGGCCCTTCACTATTCAAATGTACTCTAAGACTAAAACACTAAGATCAGGTCTGCATCTGCAATTTTACTTCAACTGGAGTCCACTAATGGAAATGGAATTCCTTGCTTCAATGCAAAAATCATTTATCTACACAGCCTAAATTTACATAAGAATCAGAGTGTCCACCCGCATAGCAGAGGTTTTTGTTTTGTTTTCCAAATAAGACTGCTTAGCAGAGAGAGACCTTTCTTCAGTTTTTAAAGGGTTTCTATTTCTCTTCAAGGGCACATGTATTTTACCCAAAAAAAACAAAACCAATCCCATTTGATCTGAACAGCAAATGAATTGTTCAGGATGATCAAAGAAGCAATGTCTGGCTGAAATACTAAAATGTCTCTGTTGAGCACTTCCTTATATGCCTAATCTCGCTTTACAGGCATATTGCTTCCTCTTTTATTGGGTGTTCAGAGATTGCAACTATTAAAGCAATTTTTGGCTGAATTGGTGCTCTAATATGCTGAGGTAATTTACGGTGTTGTGACAGGTCTGATTCTTCCACTTCTATAAAAGTACTTTTTAGCATAGTGCAGTTCCTTTTAGAATGATTCACTATTCATGTCGCAAACCAAAGAATATACCATTCTTTGGTCCAATAAATCACAATCTTCCACACATTCATCTGAGAAGCACCAGCATCACATAATCAAGAAATGAGACATCGAATGACGGCTATGCATTTGAAAAGCAGCCAAACGAGTCCAGCAACAGACTCTACACCAGGGATCCCCATCCTTTTCGAGCCTACAGGCACCATTGGAATTATGACAGAACATGGCGGACACAGCCCAAAAATGACTGCCACAGCTTACCTTCAGTCACACAGTGAAGATCCTTGCACTGTGGTGGCAGCAGCCTCCAAAGCAATATTTTTAAAAGCCAATCAAATCTCCAATGGCCAGTCAGGAGCCTTGCTGGGAAAAGCCCAATCTGACCCCGCCTACTTTCTAAAAGCACTCATATGCGGGTGTCAAGGTGCCCATGAGCACCAAGTTGGGACCCCTGTTCTACACAATGCAACTTCTCTCCTCAGCCTGTAGCCTCCTTTTCATCAGAAAACCTTCCATCTCAGTTGCAACCTCTGACTCTTAATTCCTTGGATACATTCTGAGTAGATTCTGGTGCTCTTGGACCCCCCGCCCCCCAAGTCCCAGGGTAACAAATAACAACCTGCTTTCTTTTGCAGGAGAGATGATGAAAATCACATGCCCAGTCTGACCTATTAAAGCTCTGCAGGGCATGCAAGGCAGAGATGTTCCGCCAGGCCTTCGGTTGAGGCCAGCAACAGTTCCCTTACATCTGACCGGCACCCTCCTCTCCCCTCCCCTCCCCCTCCCATGAAAATCTGAATGCTAGATATGCTGTTAAGTATGAGACTTAAGGCAGCAGCTCATAACAAGTGATTCTGCTTTATTTACAAGGTAGGATGAACACAGAACATGAGAGCAACAGGCTCTCTTTTAAACTATCGGGGCTTGGTAGGCCACGCCCTTAGCTGAGATAAGAACCAATCAAAATATGAACATAACAACCAATCAAGTCATTTCCCTCCTGCACCTTTCATGTATCCTGACTGGACTGCTGTGCAGAGTATCCAATCAGCTTGCAGGAGTTACGATACCAGACTTAAATAGGAGATAGAATTCAAGCTCAGGCATTATGTATACCAATACATAACATATGCCATCTTGTTTAAAGTGTTTAAATATCTATGTTGAATGTTTTAATACTGAATACTGTAGTTTTAACTGGTTTTAAAATTGTATTGGATTTTATGCTGTTGTAAACCACCCTGAGTCCCGCAAAAGCGGAGAAGGACAGTTAAGAAATCGAATGAAATAGATAAATAATAACAATGCAATGTCACCCGGAAGTGATGTCATCACACTGGGGATATCATGCAGCAACGCTCTGGTTTTTGGGTAAAACTCTGGTAAAACCAGCCTCAGACCATAGAGTTTTGCTCTCAAACCAGAGCATTGCCACATGACATCCCCAGTGTTATGATGTTATTTCTGGGTGATGTCACTGTGTTGGGGACATCACACAGTGATGTCACTGTTTGGGAGTGGGGTTTCCCTCACTGGCCAGCTGGCTGGCAGTGGGCAGAAGTCCCAAAAATCAGGGGAATCCCCACTGGGACCTGGGGCCTGGCAACCCTACCTGTTCAAAAGTGGACACCTGGCAACCCTACCTGGAAGTGATGTCACACCGTCACTCTGACAATGATTTCCAGCGCATTTTCCGCCCGCCACCCTACTGAGTGGCAACAGGAGATCAGGGGCTGCTGTGGGGAACCCTACATCCCAGCACTGTATTGTCAGTCCACATTGGGCCCTGCACACCTGGGAAGCACAGAGCTCCCAGGACATGGCTTTGAACCTACCCAGGGATGTTCCTTTAGAACAATGCCCAAATTGGGACTGCCCACATCTAGGGGGAAATCTGACAGGGGGAGAATTTTGCAAGCATCCCAAATGATGACAAAGTGCTTTCACATGATGTAAACCCGCTTCCTTTCTAAAAGTTGTAGAAGATTGTGAAAAGAGCCATTCTGTCGTTGTTGCTCAATGAGGAAGTCTTTCTCGTCTTCTGAGGCTACTCGGGTAATGTTGTAGGAGATGAGTCAGACCAGAAAGAAAGACTCAGGTGCTATATAAGCTGAGGATGAACAAAAGATGAGTTGAGTGCAGGAATAAGGTTTGCCAAGCCAGCGAGACCCATCAGTGAGCATAAAGATGGAAAGATGTCAGCTTCTACTGCTCCTGCTACTGAGTTCCACGTATTCCACCGCCTTCCCAGTGGATGCCAGCAGCAAAAGTGGAGACATGCAGTTAGTTGAGGTAAATATGAACTCTGAATGGCTGAAATTCTAGCTGAACAAAAATGTTTTTTTTCCTGTGCAACCATTTTTTCCCCCACATCAAAATTTTAAAGACCACCTTTGAAGCCTTCAGTAGCCTGTGGAGAGCTAGAGGCAGGGGTCTCCTATGGGTCTGATTGATAAAGTTTCAGCCGGCTGCTCAAATAGTTTGGTGTTTGAAGTGTCCCATGATTTGTAAGGTTTTTAATCTGTTGCCCACATTTGTCCCCAGCAGCCTAGGTTAGGCTTATCAATGTTTTAAATAAATAAAAAAGTATCTGAAGGAATAAAGCCGAACTGGCAATAAAACATGGCTTTGAGGTAGACACCTCCAGAGCCAGCCCACTGCAACTGTATTCTGAGGATCAGTTGTAATTCCAGGAATTACATAGCGTCAAGCCAGCCCTTCCCCCACAGTGGTGGCAGAGGCAGCAAGCAGCAGCCCCAAGCAGCACTACCACCCAGCAAAGAAAGGGGGCGCTGCTGCACCCAGCCTGCCTGCTTGGCTGGCTCACGCTTCCTCATTTAGGGAGATGGGGCCCACTTGCTTCCCTGTGGCTGGCTAGCTTGGCGGAGATGCTGGCTGGTCCTTCCTCGCTTGGAGAAGTGTTACTGATGCCTGGCCAAGCCCTGCATAGCTGCCTGGCTCACTGACCCCCCTCCCCGGATAGACAGCACTCACACCCAGCCAAGCTGTGCGCAGCAGGCTGGTTTGGCACGTGGGCAGGCTGCCTGTCTCACTGAGGGGCTGGCTTACCCACTCTCCCATCCTCTCTTTTTTGGAGAGGATGGGCTAGGGGCAGGCCAGGGGTGCTGTTCCCTACCAGACTTGCCCCAGAGCAGTGTCTGTTTGTGGTTCAGTTGTGTAGCCCCAGAGAAGAGGGTGGCCTGGTTGGGGCAGCTTCCCTGCAGCACAGGAGGGGGTAGATGAGGTCATGAACCTGCCCTACACTGAATCAGACCACTGGTCCATCAAGACTGGTGTTGTCTACTCAGACTGGCAGCAGTTCTCCAGGCTCTCCAGCTGAGGTCTTTCACATCACCTCCTGCCTGATCCTTTTTAGCTGGAGATGCTGGGGGTTGAAACTGGAACCTCTCCAACAATTTTTATTGTCTAATTTCATTAAGTGGGCTAGCCTAACTGGAGTGAAATACCACCTCTGAAGCACCTTTAACGCACGCTCTTGTAAACCTCTTGAGATTGATTTGAAAGGAAAGCTCTGGAATATTCGTACCCAGTCCTTATTGTTAAATTTAGTATTCAGTCCTATTTCCCAGTTCTTTTTTAAGAATCCTAGATCTTTTGGTTCGGTTATCTCATTACTGCTATCCAATGTTTGCTTGTTTGTCTTTCTGCTAGGAATATTTACAAAAGTTCTACAGTCCCAAAGGGGAGCCAGTTGCCCAGTCAAAGTCAAGGGATTCTAACTCCGTGACTGAAAAGCTGAAAAAAATGCAAGAGTTTTTTGGTCTGGAAGTGACAGGGAAAGTGGATGCTGAAACACTGGGTGTGATGAAGCAGCCCAGGTGTGGTGTACCTGACCTGGGTGGCTTTACCCTCACAGAGGGAAACCCTAAGTGGGGCAAAACTCATCTGACATACAGGTAAAGTAGATTTTTGTCAGGAATGTGAGTCTCAAGGCACTACTGTGACTTAGGGAGTTTAAAGCCCCTAGTCCTCCATGTGCCTACTTATGAGGAAGTCCCATTCATATTTATGGCCTGCAGTTCTATGCACTTCCGTACATACCTAAACCCATTCATTTCAATGAGATTGTGCATTTTCAGGAGATTGGGCTGTACCTGTTTTACGATGACCCTTGGTGGCCACTGTCTGGACTGCCACATCTCAGGATTTCCATCTGAGCAGAATTTCTGACCTTTTCTAACAGCACGGTCCAGCACATCTTCCACGATTGCGGGATGGGGTGGGGGGGGGGTACACAGCCAATGCAATCGTGTGATTGACTTGCATTTCATATATAATTTTAAAGGATTGTGAATTACACACCAGATTTAGATAGAAACTTGGTGAAAAGAGCAATCCAGAAAGCATTCGAAGTCTGGAGCAACGTGTCACCCCTGACATTCCAAGAAGAGAAGGATGGCATCCAAGATATAATGATCTCCTTTAACAGAGGAGGTAACCCTGTCTTGACTTCCGTCACTTAATGCTTTCCCTGAGCATAAAAATTTCATTGTGACTGAATTCATTTGCTCTTCTTCATTCAGATCATAGTGATAACTCTCCTTTTGATGGACCCAGTGGGGTACTGGCTCATGCTTTTCAGCCTGGACCATTTATAGGCGGAGACGCCCATTTTGATGAAGATGAAGATTGGACCGTACTAGGTGCAAGAGGTATACCTACATAACGTATAGGCTGATATCTTTAAAAGCTCCATGCGAATGACTCAGGAATATTGACAGTTTCTTTAGATCGAAGCTGTCCCCTCCTCTAGCAAATGGTATTTAGTGGCATGATATCTCTAAGTATGTGGGATCCGTTTAGCCACTGCAGATTCATTTACTGTTCATTCAGCATATTTATATGCCACTTCTGTCCTATAGCACTCAAAGGAGGACTCAAAGCGGCTTATAAATCTGAAAGTCATAAACAATCAAAAATAAAAATATAACCATTAACAATCATAATGCATCAGATCCTCATGTCCTATTATAAAACTCAAAAAAGGGAGGAGATGCTATACAAGCAAAAAATAAAACCATATTCAGAGGAAAAAATGTAATAGGCTGGCAGTCCGCAGGCGAAGGGGGTAACAGCCTCTCCTTTCCCAAACCCAATTAATGGGTCATTATATCTTCCCTAGCCAGGGGGGCAGAGTGGCAGTAAGATTGCCAGTCCCCAGTTGGGGGTGGGAGATCCCCCAGTTTGGAGCCCTTCCCCCCATTTCAGGGCTATTGGGAAGCAGGAGAAAAAGGGATGCCAGACCCCCCCATGTGCAGGGAGGGAAGAAACAGGAAGTAAATGCAATGTGCCTATGTCACCCAGATGTTTGAAGCCAATTTTAACATAGAGTTTTGCCCAAAATCCAGGTTGTTGCCCCCCAACATCACCAGTGTTCCTACTTCATTTCCGGGTGATGTAGGCATGTCGTGTTTATTTCCAGGTATGTCACTTTCCACTCCTGGAATGCTCCCTCCACCAACCCACCCTGCCCACAGGTCCAGTGGACCTGGCAACCCTAGCTGGCAACTTGCAGGCCAAGATGGTAGCAGCCATTGGCGGTGGGTAACGGCCTTTGATGCAGCTGTCCTCCATAAATCTGTCTGTTTTATCAGCCGCCTTTCATCCTTATGGATCTCAAGGTGGCTTAAAATATAAATAAAACACAGAGTAGATAAAAATGCATAAAACCATAATTTAAAATCACAGCTTAGAACTGCTTTAATCAAATGCAGTCCTAAACAAAACCATCTTCAGCCACCTCCTAAAGACTAAAAATGGGGGGGGGCAGGCGTACATCCCTGGAGAGGTTGTTCCACGATTGTGGGGCTGACACTAAAAAGGCTCTTTCTCGTGTACCCACCCAATGACCTTCCTTAACTGGTGGGTCGGTCAGGAGAGCCTTTCCCTGTGATCATAATTCCTGTGCAGGAACATATGGGAGAAGACATCCCTTCAGATAGCCTGGTCCTAGGCCATGTGGCTCTTTAAAGGTCAAAAACAAAACCTTGAATTGGGCTCAGGGGTGGATTGGGAGGCAGTTTAATTGCTGTGATATCAGAGTCACATGGTCCCTGGCCCACAGTTACAGCAGGGCCCATGGGACCTGCCCCCCATGGTTTTTACGGGCCCCTCACCCTGGGTGGGGTGGGTTTACCTACCACCAGGAGCCCACTCAGGAGGGGCAGCAGGAGCCACAGCCCCCCTGCCAAGCCCCCCATTCCCGCTGCCTTCACTGAGGTGGAAGAAGTCCAGTGTGGAGGGAGGTCCAGGCAGCTATGAGAGCAACTGTGGGGGCTGGGCAGAGGCGCTGGAGTCATATGGAGCCTAGTCCTGCTCCTTCAGAGGGGGGTGGAAGAGGACAGGGCCGATACAGCCAATGAGAAAAGGTCCAGGGTGCTGACCAGGCTGTTGCCAGGTAAAAGAGCCCCGGAACGCCACCAGAGCGGCAGAATGGCGGAGAGGAGAAAATCAGTCTGACTCCAGCAGCTTCTTGTTTCTCATGCTGCTCCTTAGACCCCCCTCTCCAAGTCCCAGCTGGGGGGTCGTGATGACTGCATTCCCCCCCGCCTCCATTTGGATGGGACCCCTTGTGCCAAAGAAGGCCCCCTGGAAACACCCCCAGTAGGATGAAGAGGGGACAAACAGAAAGAAGAGCAGAGCCTGAGTCTCCGCCAGTGTTCCCTCTAAGCTGGGTTACTGTGAGATAGCTCACAGTTTTTTAGCCTCCGGCTCACACATTTCTCTCTTAGACCAGGAGAAATGGCTCCAGAGCAAACTAATTTATGCAGCAGCCAAATTGCTCGCTCAAGACTTTAATGCAAATATTATTATTATGTATTTTAGTTATTATTTAGAAGTATGAGCATGGCATGGCAGTGCCACACAGACATACAATGGCAGGCCCCCAAGGAAAACATTGGCCCCCTGAGCAAAAAGTTGTTAGCTACAGGGCTGCATGTTCCCAATAGCTGGCCCCATCAGCAGCCTAGCCACCATGTTCTGCATTAGCTGAAGCTTCTGAACAGTCTTCAAGGGGAGCCCCAATCTATTCTTTTTGTAACTGGGGTCGACAGCAGCCCTGTGGCTGCAACCCCAGGAAGCTTTGGGGCTTGGAGAGGAGCCTGAGGAGGGTGAATATCACAGATGCTGTGATGTCACTTCTGGGTGATCACATCACACTTCTGGGACATCACAGTTTCCACGACACTATAGGAATCCCTCGCTGGTCTCAATGGCAAATACTGGCGGTGATTGCTTGGAAGTGATGTCACCAGAAGTTATTTCCTGGAAGTGATGTTTAGGCATCAGCTGCATCGGCCCCCTCCCCTTTTCCCCTCCTGTTGCTCAATGGAGCGAACGTGAGGGACACCGGCAGGAGTTTGCCGACTATCTGTGGCCAATTGGAAAGCCTAATCGTCACTATCCCACTTTTAAAAGGCAGAGTCAACCTCTAAGGTAGTGGTCACCGCAACTCTCATGGCAGTGATTTCCATGCATTCATGATGCATGCTGTGAAGGAGAACAGGAGTGATACAGTCTGTTCTATCACCTCGGAGGGGGACCACTCATTCTGCAGATCTCAGTCAGACCACATGTCCACCCAGCTCCATATTGTCTATTCTGCCTACCACACACAATCTGCACAGGCTTAGGAGTGAGTGTGTGGGGGGGTCCTTCCTAGCTTTCCATTCTGAGGTTCTTTAATGAAAGATGCCAAGGTCAACACTGAAGCCAACAAAAGCTAGTTACAACTTAGACTCGCAGGCTTGGATCCTAGCAGAGATCCGCCTCTCCCCCCCCTGCAGCCTACTGCACCGGGCTCCCAGGAACAGTGTGGGGACAAAGGGGGAGTCTGCAGCAGGAAGGGGAATCAGCACAATTCTCCCATCCCTCCTCCAAATGCAGAATATGCTGCTCCTTTGGAGGAAGTACTGTTGCTCTGCCAGAAGGATATCTTAGGATAAAAAGAAGAAGAAGAGTTGGATTTATACCCCACCCCTTGTTTGGAGTCTCAGAGCGGCTTACAATCTCCTTCCCTTCATCTCCCCACAACAGATACCCTCTGAGGTAGGTGGGGCTGAGTGAGATAACTGCTCTTGAGTGAACAGCTCTGAGAGAATTTGTGACTGACCCAAGGTCACCCATCTGGCTGCATGTGAAGGAGTAGGAAATCAAACTCTGTTCTCCAGTTTAGGGTCCGCCGCTGTTAGCCACTACACCAGACTGGCTCTTTCAAAACAATAGAAACAGGGCCTGAGGATAATACAAGTCTGATGCATTCAAGGATTCCTAGTATCTTCTACTTTTTCTTGGACTGTTTCTTGAACTTCTATATGCAAAGTGTACGTTCTGCCTCTGTGCAATGGTACCTACCAGAATACTGGAGCGGCATATCTTATTTCGATCTTGTAGATGCTCATTGTTCCTTTGAATTCAAAACACGGCTTCTTTGTCTTGCTTTCAGGCTCCAACCTGTTTCTCGTGGCTGCCCATGAGTTTGGACATTCCCTGGGCCTGTCCCACTCCACTGAAGCCGGAGCACTGATGTTCCCCACCTATGCTTATGTAGATCCTCGCGCCTTTCAGCTTCCTCAGGATGATATTGACGGCATTCAAGCCATCTATGGTAAAGGCACCCTCTTTTTTTTTTTTTTAATGAATTTGGCTAAGGACACTTTTAAAGAGAAATTTCGTGTCGAATTTCACTATAGTTTACTTGCTTGCAATTTAATATTTCAAGGCAATGGGTATAGTCCATTGCTGCTCTTGCATAGCTCCTTTATTTTTTTGTGTGTGGCATAGAGCTGAGCTGTGACTGGGGAATAAACTAGACAAGGCATCTGCCACGAGTTGGGTTGGGGTTTCCTGTCCCTACTTACACACAGATGTGATATCAGGTGACTAACATTAGCAAGTGTGCTCGGGCACAGTAGGATTCAGATCAAGATTCCAGAACAGGGGTGTTTTGGCCTCATCCTGTCCCTCATGCTGTTTTCCTGAGCTGAAATGGCCACGGGAGTCCTGTTTGCTCTGGCTCCACCTGCACTGACTGAAGCACAAGGAGCCCCGCAGTGGAGCAGCTAGGGAGGGAGGTGCACGAACCAGCTCATGAGCCAAAATTCGGGCCAAACTTGGGCTACTTCAGGGCTCGAGAACTGATGTTCGAGGAAGATAGACTCTCTGAACATTTACTGAACCTTGGCCAGTTCCATTCAGCAGTTTTGGGCCATTCAGTCTCTCTCCACCAGCTTAGCTGTCTCAGGCTCCCTTGAGCAGCCCCTTTAAATGGGCTAGGTCAGTGTTTTTCAACCACTGTGCCGTGGCACACTAGTGTGCCATGAGATATTGTCTGGTGTGCCGTGGGAAAAATTCCAATTTCATCCGTAGCATATGAACAATTATAAAATAAAGTATTATTATTTCATAATAAAGTAATTATAAAATAATTTCTTTGTGTTTATTTGATTCCTATTCAAGAGAATTACTTTATATATAGTCAATATAGGCACAGAGTTAAATTTTTTTAACATTTTCTAATGGTGGTGTGCCTCGTGATTTTTTTCATGAAAAAAGTGTGCCTTTGCACAAAAAGGTTGAAAAACACTGGGCTAGGTGAGGGAGCCCACGACAGCTGGGCCAACAGAAAGGAGGGGAGGTGAAATGCTCCCTGGGAGTAACTTCATCCCCATATTTAACCCTCTGGTTTTGCTCCCTACCACTCTGAGGGGGGGAGCAAAACCAGAGGGCTAAATGAAGCCTCTTCCCAGTGACCCCCCCTTCTCTTAGCCGCAGCTCACCACAGCTGAGAGAAAGGGGGACAGGAAGTCTCTTCCTGGGCAATTTCCCTTCCCCTTTCTCCAAAGGGGGAACTGAACTTGCCAGACCGGTTTGGTCTGTGTGAAGCTGGTTCGTTCGTTCGTTCGTTCGTTCGTTCGTTCGTTCGTTCGTTCGTTCATTCGTTCATTCGTCTCGTTCATTCGTTCATTCGTTCGTTCATTCATTCGTTCGTTCATTCATTTCTACCCCACCCTACCCCTCAAAAAATTGGCTCAGACAAGCTTAAAAAAACACCTTAAAACAATAAAACAATTGATGGCTGCAATAGATGATAACAACAAAACACGCCTCATGTCAGGTTCAATTCAGGGTTCAGTCTGTGAGCTGCCACAGGCCCCAAACTGCCTTTTTTCAGTCTGTGCCCATGTCTATCTGCAGCCACTTTGGCTTGGGAAAATGACGCAGGGTGAAGGCTAAAACCTCTAATACACCCCCCCACACCCACACACACAGATATCATGTTTCTGAGCTGAATCCAACCCCGTCATGCTTGGGAATGTTAGTTCCCTGATGTCATATCTGTCTGTGACTCGTGGCAGATGTCATGTGAGTTCAACTTCCCATTCGACAATGAAGCTCTCTCTCTCCTTCCCCTCCCTTTCCCAAACTCTGTGGGAACTTATGAATTCTGAGAACATTGTGTGGGCAACACCATAAAATCGCTGCCATGGGCAATGCAGCCAGTCACAAAATGGTTGTGGTGGGAACTGGGGCCCCCCACAAAATATTGAGAGATTGAATGCTAAGTGTCCCTATACAATGAAGACAGTTATTTCCAAATTAACACTCCCTGCAGACACAAAGGTGTTGCCTCCTAGGCTCTTACGAAGCACCAGTGATATGGAGGAGAGCCAAAATGACTCTTTGCTATGGGGGAAGAAGGCCATAGAAGCCAACAATCTTACAGGCACCATGTTGAAGATCAGTGAGACCTAACCTATTTCATACACTTGTTATGAAGGAAAATGGACAGTCAGGAATGAAGTATCGTGCCCTGAGTTCCTTAGAGGAAAAGCAGGATAAAAGTTTAACTGAATTCTGTAATATTTTTGTGTCCACATATTTCTGAATGAAAATAATTAAAATAAATAAACTTAACTGTTTGCATTGCAGCTAGTGTGTCTCCCCCCCACACACACACATTCAGACCTGAAATCCCATAGTTATATTATGTAATAGTGGTTAAGACGCTGAACTGCAGGCTGGAAGGTCAGTAGTTCAGCAGTTCAAGACCCGAGTGCCGCATGACAGAGTGAGCTCCCATCTCTGGTTCCAGCTCCAGCCAACCTAGCAGTTGGAAAGCGAGAAATTGCAAGTAGATAAATAGGTACCACTTCGGTGGGAAGGTAACAGTGTTCCGTGCACCTCAGCGTCTAGTCATGCTGACCACATGACCATGGAAATGTCTTTGGACAGCGCTGGCTCTTCGGTTTGGAAACAGATGAGCACCGCAACCCTAGAGTCAGATTCAATTGGCTTTCGAGCAAGGGAAACCTTTACCTTTATCTTTACCTTCCCCTTAGGAAAATCACAACATGCACAACAACCAACTGGCCCCGTCTCACCAAAAGCTTGTAGCTCCGGGACAACTTTTGATGCTGCCACCACCTTACGTGGAGAAATCATGTTCTTTAAAGACAGGTAAGTTCGAGTTCTTTCCACAATGAGTCATGGTGCACTTCACACATATGCACATGCACACCAGAAAGGACTGGATCTCAGCTACCTCAAGTCAATCCAGGTCCCCAACTGTGCTGCAATGTGCTCTCAGTGCTATGGGTTTGGACTTGCCTGTTGTTTTTAGGAGAGGTGCCAGCTCTGTGCATGCAAAGGAACTCTTGACATCATTGAAATGCCCATTGGAGCCTCTGCATCTACAACTGCATGCTGGACAAGAAGAACTGAGTTCAGCATTGAGACAGGATTCTTAGAGAGTCTAGAGTAAGGATGGAAGGCAGGTGACCTGCTTGGTCTTCTAGGGGTCTAGAAGATGCCCTGGAAACCCTATGAATGTCATTTAGAGCTCCATGAAAGAAAGATGGGGGAAACAATATAATCTAATAAACCATCTTGCAGGCTTACTGGGCAGTCCTAAGGAGAGTTTCATCCATCTAAGCCCATTGACTTCAATTAACTTGGAAGTATGAGAGTCTGCTTAGGATAGCACTGCTGAACCCTCTATGAGTTCTTGGGAACAACAGCTAGGATTTGCTCTTAAGGGCCAGATGCAAGGAGATCCCTGCCTGGATCATCCTAGCATTTTAAAAAATCTAATAAGCTGCCAGATAGGTCTCCACGTGGAACAAAGGGTGGCCTTTTATTTTCGTGGCTAATAACAATGCTGCCTGGAGGGAAGGGGGCATGGTAAAGCCTGAGGAAGGCAATGGCAAACCACCTCTACATCTCACTTGCCTTGAAAGCTCCTTGCTCTTGTGACTTGATGGCACATATGTATGTAATAACAATGCTTTTAACATTCACAGCATACCACAAAAACCATTTCATTTCACCACAACCTACAAGCATGCTGAGGAATTCTGCAACAGTTCCACAAGAAGTAACAATTATTGATAGATGTTGCTGAGCTGTGCTTGCTGAAACTTTAACCCAAAAACCATACATATGCAGAGTCGTTTTTTGTATAGAGTTTCTATTAAGGATATTTTTTTTCTCCAGGCTGTTGGCCCTCCCTAGCAGTCTCACCCATGGTTGCAAGACTTGGACCAGCAAATGCCAGGAGATTTCAGAGGCAGTGCCTAGAGTGGGTGGAGTTTCAGGCATTGTGATGCCACATCCTTTGTGACACTCTAGGAATTTATCCAGTCTCTACGGTAAAGATCATCGGGACTGGTGAAGTTCCTAGAGCATCAAGGAGAATGTGATATCATTTCCAAGTGGCATTTCAGAGAATGTGACATCACATCCAGGTGGCACTCTGGGAATCTCCACAAACTCTATGATCTTTACCACAAGAGATTTGGGAAATTCCTAAAGTGTCCCAATTACTACTATTCCTCTCCTCCATTTTTTCTCCTACTCCTCAAATCATCAAGAGCTGGATATTGGGTAGGGTTACCAGTCTCCAGGTGGCAACTGAAGGTCCTGAGGAATTACAAATGATCTCCAGGCAAGAGAGATCAGTTCCCCTGGAAGAAATAGCAGATTTGGAGGGCAGATTCTGTGAATTCATATCCCCACGAAGTTCCCACCCCTCCCTAAAGAAGAGGAGAAGAAGAGAAGAGATAAAAAATTGGATTTTTACCCCGCCCTTCACTCAGAGTCTCAGAGCGGCTTACAACTTCCTTTCCCCTCCCAGCAACAGACACTCTGTGAGGTATGTAGGGCTGAAGGAGCTCTTTTGAGAACAGCTCCGAGAGAACTTATGACTGACCCAAGGTCACTCAGCAGTTGCATGTGGAGGAATGGGGAATCAAACTCAGTTCTCTAGATTAGAGTCCGCTGCTCTTAACCACTACGCCAAACCAAGTTCAGCCTTCCCCCGGCTCCACCCCCAAATCTCCAGGAATTTCCCAAGCCAGAGATGGAAACCCTACACTGGATGGAAACCCTAGACAGATTCACCCTACCTATGTTGGATTATATATATATATATATAACATTGCAACTTTCATTTAAATAATGGGTGGTGGCTTTTAGAATAGGAGGTTTCTGATTTTAAAAAATGGGCAGCGTTTGGTGGTTGTAGTGCACCTAGACTCAACCCATCTCACTTGGTCAGCTCTACTCACCTTAAATTCCCCCATAATTCAAGTCTGATTTTTCATGATCATTCTTAAGTGATTAGGGTGGGGCACAATAGCTACAATGGCTGTGACAACAAAAAAGGTCCTTCAAAGGAACTCAATCTGCTTTATAGCTGTGAAAACTGAAAGGTCTTTAAAAGAAGCAAATTGCGATTTCTGTAAAGGTCTAAATGAAAGCCTCTAGCCTTATAAATAACTGGCTTCATTTGATATATACAAACAAGGCATTAAAACAGAAGCACATAGATAAGGGCTGCTGAAAGGAAGTCTAGATATTTCTGTGGGTTAGGAGGAAAGCTACAGCCCTGGACTTAGATCATGCGGGGGGGCTGTGTTTGCAGCTCAGGGCTGGGAGCAGGAAGAGGGAGGCCTTTCCACCAGCTCCATGCTTGCAACATGTTGTTGGGGAAAGGGAAGCTGCAGAAGCCTGGCCAACAACTAGCTCTCCTGACTCTCCTCTCAGCTGACCTGGCATGCTTGGTTCCAGCACTGGTCTTCACAGCCCCTCCCCTACTTAGACTAGCCACTGCTGGGGCATGCCCACATTTGGCACCAGCTATCCCTCCCACCCACCCTTTGATTGTTAATGGATTGCATTTTGGTTTACTTTGTTCTGTTCTCTGCAGTTATCATGGCTGGCGGTTTGGGCATTGGGACAGATTCATTGGTGGGGAGGCGGTACCTGCGGACCTGCATCCCACGTTTTAGGGACTCCCTTAAGGGGTCTTGGGGGGTGGAGCCATTCAGTGGGCTGTTGGCTGGCTCTCACCACCAGGTGGCCAGGGAACCACACAACGGCTTGCGCTCATGTGAGATCACAGGGCTTGCCACTCGGTGGTTCCCCCACCCCAGCAGTCAGGCTGGGGAATGGGGTTACATCGGGTGGCAGGCAGGTTGCCCAATGCTGGATCTGTCCCCACGCTGTGCCAATGTTTTTGTGGTTGCATGCAACACATCCGTGGCCTATTTTCCCCAATTAGTTTGTGTGGTGGTTCTTCTCCCTCACCCTCACTCTCTCCCTTGCCTTTGAGTCCTCAATCACTTGTTTTCTAGGCTTTTCCTGACAATGCGGCAGCTCCAGCTAGTGAAGAAGTCTGGCTATGTCTCTGCTCTTTATCTAAGAAGTTCCTTAAATTCCCCCAAGATCAGGGGCAATACAGATATCAAAGAAGCTGGGATATATTAAAGGAACCACGTGATACATTTTCTGTCTTAGAGACAAATAAACATACAACTGCCACGTATTCCCTAATCTACCCCACAGATTTGCTCTGAGAATAAAATGGAGAAGAGGATAAAAATGGGACAGACAAAATGCATCTTCCTCTGAATCTCTCACCATCCCAGTTACTAAATCAATTAGTTGTGCCTGAAGAGCTGCTAAACTGCTTGCCTATGGAAGATGCCAAATCATTTCTAACATGGTATTTCTAATTTCATTGTAGGTTTTTCTGGCGCAAATCCCCTCACATAGCAGAAATAGAACTCAATTCAATTTCCCTCTTCTGGCCAAACCTGCCATCTGGAATAGATGCTGCCTACGAAAGTTATGAAAAAGACCAAGTTTTTCTTTTTAAAGGTAACCACTGGCAAGTCTCAAATTTTGCTGCCATATAACATTGCTGGATTTAAGATATGACACGTTGGCCCCTGTTCCAAGTTAAGCAATACAGGGACAGGGGTTTCAGACAGCGACCTTCATCCCATTAAGGAGCCGTTTCTGAAGCACAGTGGCCATTTTAAATGGTGCCACTTCCCCTCCCCCGCCGTTTCTTGCCATGCAGTCTGCCTCACCCTTAACACACACACCCAGCATTCTAAGTTGAGCACTATAACGCAAAACCAATATAGTCTCTCTATAGCATCAAGGCATCTCAATAGTGACACTGCAACACTGAAGTGCTATACTGATTTCGCATTATAGCTCTCAATTTAGAACGTTCAAGGTGGAAGGGCGAGGAAGATCATGCGGGGAAAAAGGGCGGGGGGAAGCAGCATTGTAGGAAGCACCACGGACATTTTAAACGGCACACCACAGCAATTCAGAAGTGCAACGAAGTGGTGAAAATGGGAGAAAGCAGTTTCCCTCAAAAACGGCTCAGCCCTGCTTTGCCAACAGGACACAAGCGGCTTTGTATGAACAGGTAAATAAAATCCATTAGCAGCCAGTCACTAAAACAGTTGTGTCTGAACTGACGCAAAAAATCCATTAACAACCTGCTACTAAAACAGAATATAAAGGCTGTCTGAAAGGGGCCAAAGTAAGTAACTGAAGAAATTAGCCATCGCTCCAAGTGCCCAGGATGGATCCCTTCCCTCTAGTCAGGCTCCATCCCTGACTGACCTCATCATCTGGTATGATTGTCAGGCTATGCCAGGGAATCGCCAGGAGTTTGGGAGTGGGGACATGGGGGGGGAGCACTGGCATCATGTGTGCCATGACATTACTTCCAGAAAAAAACCCTAGAAGTAATAACACATTGCTCTAAGAATCGTCAGGAAATCTATGGTAAAATCATAGAGTTTCCTCCAGTTCCTAGAGTGGCAGGCCATTACTTCTGGAATTTCCCTAGAAGTAATGACGTGCCAAATACAACACTGGCAGTGGTTTGTTAGTTTGCTTGTTTGTTTAAATCCTCCACTACTGCTCAGAGTGGTGGCAGGCGATGAGGGCTGCCAGCGGGAAGTCTCCCACCACAGTGGGAAGCCTGACAACCCAGCTGTCCAACATGAGAGAAGTGCATGCCCCCCACCCCACCCTGTGCTTGCTGTGGTTTTGGGCCTTAGAGTGCAAGGCCAGGGAACCCAGGACAGGGCAGGGAAAAACAGCCTGATAAGTCAGCTTCACTCCTGGCTTCTTTATTAATGAAGATAGCAACCAACTAAGTAAACTACTTCTCGCAGACATTTCATACCAAACTAACTCTTGTATAAATCTGGCAGGATCTGGCAGAAAACATTTAATTTTACATTTCTTTTCAGGAAACAAATATTGGGCTCTAAATGGCTATGACATTGTACGTGGCTATCCTAAAAGCATCACCCAGTTGGGCTTCCCCCGAAGCATTAATCAAATCGATGCAATATTCAGTGATCCAGAGGCTGGGAAGACCTATTTCTTCGTAGGTCGCAAATACTGGAGGTATGCTAAAATTTTCTGCACTGATAATGTGTTATATATTCAGGACAGAACAGAGGATGTTTCTTTCAGAGATACTAGATTTCCCATCGATATTTCACTGATAGCTCATCAATATTGCTTAGGTGTTTATTCAAAGTGTTTATTCAAGTCTGATCCAACATGGCTTCTCTTATGTTCTTATAGACAGCTTCAAGAGGGGATGGGATAAACATATGGAGCAGAGGTCCATCAGTGGCTATTAGCTACAAGGTATAGATGGACCTCTATGTCTGGTGCAGTGATGCTCTGTATTCTTGGTGCTTGGGGGGCTAGCATGAGAGGGCTTCTGGAATTCTGGCCCTGCTGGTGGACCTCCTGATGGCACCTGGGTTTTGGCCACTCTATGACACAGAGTGATGGACTGGATGGGCCACTGGCCTGATCCAATATGGTTTCTCTTATGTTCTTGAGCATAGACTTCGTTGATGTGGGCTCAGTGAGAAAGGCAGACTATATATAACATAAATAAAAATAAAAATAATGTCATTTTCAGCATGACAACTTTACTGAATCATTTTTGCTTGTCATTCTGTTTAGGATGGCTCTGATTGTCATCACAATCAGTGGTGGAAATAAGATTTTCACATCACTTCATTCTCTTTGGTGCAACTGGAAAAAAACCATTTTTTTTGCAGCCCCTTTCAAAATTGTTGTTATGTCCTCTTTTTCAGATATGATGAATACAGGCAATCCATGGAAAGGGGATACCCCAGAAATGTAGCCGAAGACTTCCGAGGAGTTGGCCCCAAAATTGATGCTGCTCTTATGTATAATGGTATGGGTTGTTTTTGTTTTTTTGTTTTTTAAATGATTGATACAATCTGCATTATGCAATTGGGACTGGTTTGGAATTCAGCACGCATGAAAGAATCACATTATTAACATTTTGTAATTCAGATTAGAAAAGCAGTGAGGAACGTAAACGATGAACCATGAGTATGGAAAGGACAATAATTTTTCAAAGGGCTTTCTCAAAGTGCAAAGAATATTGGTAGCGTGTTTAAAGAACCTCCAGTCTGCATCCCCCAAATTCAGCTGCAAAACCACATCATGCCCATCCACACAACCAGTTGTTGCTTGTACATTTTTCAGTACTTGAACATGTAAAGAATGAAGGAGCCATGAGGTTCTCCATACGTTTGAGAAACATACAGTAGATACACACACATTGATGGCCCTTCGCTATTCTAAAACCCCCGAAGACTAAACTACACTGAGATCTGGTCTACTTCTACAATGTTACTGCAACTTGGAAGGAAAACAGTATTGGTCTACAGTACACAGCCTAAATCTACATAACAATCATAGCATCCATCTGCATAGCAGAAGCTTTTGCTTTGTTTTCTATGGAGGACTGGTCAGGCAAGAGAGAGACCTGTGTAAATTTTCTTTATTTCTGTTTCTCTTCTAGGGTATGTCTATTTTTTCCAAGGAACAAAACTGATCCAGTTTCACCTTAATAGCAAAAGAATTGTTCGAGATGATCAAAGAACCAATGCCTGGCTGAACTGTTAAGGCATCTCTGCTCAATTCTATCTCACATGCCTAAACTTTCTTTAGAGACATGATGATTCCTCTTTTGTTGGGCATCAAAGATTACACCTGGCATTCTTCTCATACTCTACTTTACAGCAAGTTCCAGCTGAACGGGTGCTATAAAATGTTTTGGCAATACACTGTCTTGTGACAAGGTTTATTCTGCCAGTTCCATAAAGCACTTTTTAACATAGCTCTCTTTGTTTCTTTCATTATGACTTCCTAACAATGCTCTACAGCCAAGATTGTACCATTCCACAATCTCCCCCCCGGGCAATACCTTAAGGATACAGTGAAAGAATTAAATAAATTCATGCTTTTGACAGTCTTTTGGCTGGTTTGCACATGCATGACTCAGTTGGATTACTTTTCGCTAAAGGTATGAACTGGGTTGTGTTGGCAGTGTGGTGAATTTTCAGGTGGTAGAAACCATGAGATTTTTGTTATTATTATTTTGTGTGAATATACTACACTTAATAAATCCTGCATCCTCTTTTTGTAGTTTCTTAGTTATTTGTGGATATTAGAGGACTAGCTCCCATCCCATGCTTCTCCATGACAAGGTAAACTCAAATAATCAAGTGGATAGAGAATTATTCAGGAACTTGGTCTAAACATATTTGGTAAATTCTCTGTAGGCTAGCCACCTGTGAGATAAATTCTACTACTGCTTATAAGTTCACTCCCAGCTTCCTCAGGTGCACGTGGAGGTATCCTTCACCTCCCTCTGTAGTTTCACTTTAGAATATATTGTTTCAGAGAGATAGAGATAGCTATAACCTTCCAGTCTACTGTTATAAGAATACAACAGAGAAGTTCTCTTTAAGTTTCCCAAACCTTTGTAAAAGATTATTGGAGCAAACAAATAACATAAAAGACCTTGTTCTGCCCCTTAGCTTTCAAGACAGACTCTCAAGGCTCACCTCAATTCCCAGTTGGGAGTGCCTTTAAATTTCACCATGGGGGACTGATTGGGAACACCACAGCATAGGGAAAGAGGGGATCCTTCCCTCCCAATTTTTCCTCTCCCAAATGGCTCTGGTGGTCATGGCTAAGCCTGTCGCCATTGAGTCCTCCTCCATCAGGGGACATGACTGTGAAAGAGGACAGGACCCTTTCCAGGGATGTCTTGTTTTCCAAGCCCACCCCTGGTCCCACCCATGGCTTTGCTTTATAGAAATCAAGGGTTTGGGACCTACAAAATGGTACCTGAGAGCTCCGTGGCATTTGGATTGCCAAGCTCCCACTAGAGGCAGGGGATCATCTTAGCTGGTGGTGGGAGAAAAGAGAAATGTGGGATGATCACCAGCATCTCAACCTGCTGACATCATCATTTCTGATGCTACCAGAAGTGATGTCAGCATGTTCCCAGAGATGCTTTAGAGTTTAATTAAAACTCTATGGTTAAGCCATAGAGTTTGGGCATAATATTAGAGCATCACCAGTTATGCACTGATGTCACTTCTACACATGCTAAAAGTTACATCAGAGCATCACCAGCAAAGTCATTATGTCACCGGCAAGCCGTCCCCAGCCATTAGTTTCCTATGAATTGGCAGCTGGCAAACTTAATGGCAGTCTCTTCTTAAAGCAGCAGACATTGTTTCTTTTATTTGGAGGAATTTTAACCCCCCCAATATCCTTTTTTTCTAGATTTCAGATTTTTTTCTGGAGGTTTATACAGAAATCCTCCCTATCTGTCTTTAGCTCCATTTTGCAAATCTGTTGATCCACATTATGGTTTGGTTCAGAATTAGATATATAACCCGGGGGGGGGGGGCTGCAAGATCTTGCCAGGGGTATCCCCCTGGTCTGTCCTTTGCTCCATTTTGCTAACTCATCAATCTATATCCTGTATGGCTTGGTTCGGAAATAGATATATTGATGGTTTGGGTTTTTTTTAGCAAAATTACTCCACAGGCAACTCAGTGTACCATGCCTGGGTCACTTTATGACTAGCACTGTGGATGTCTATTGCTGTAACTCTTTTTTGTTCAGCACCACCAATGCACATGAGATTTTACAGAGTATCATAAGTGTTGAGGGAGAGGGAGACTCCTATCTTAAAGAGCCAACAATTAAATTTCAGTAATGGGGGAGACAACAGAGGGAGGGGCAAGGTAGGAGGAACTATGAAAGGGAACAAAGAAAAGAAAGTTTGGTCTAGATTCCACCATACATACACCTCTTCTAGATTGTTGTTTTTTTAATGATCAGGTTGCCAGATTTGGGTTGGGAAATACCTGGAGATTTTGGTATGGAGCCTGGGGAAGGATCTCAGCAGGATATAATGCCATAGAGTCCACCCTTCAAAGCAAAGCAGCCATTTTCTCCAGTGGAACTGATCTTGGACATCTGGAGAGCAACTGTAACAGTGAGAGATCTCCAGGTACTACCTGGAGACTGGCAACCTTATTTAATGGTAAGATTTCACCCCAAGTTCCCAACACTATAATGTTGACCATGTGATGTGGCCTCATCACACTAGGAATTGGCCCCTCCCTACCAGTGGCCATTGTTGATACGGAACAGCGCAGAAGAACTTGCAACACGGTGATACGACCTCATGCAGTGAGCATCTGTAGAACAGGGCTCCCCAACATGGTACCTATGGGTTCCGCGGCACCTGCCAGCACCTTTCCCAATGCCCCCCAATTTATTTATTTTTTTATAAAATAAGCAAGGCCAAATGGGACTTTTGCCCAGCAGGCCTTCTGATTGGCTGTGCAGATTTTTTTGAAGTTGCTTTGGCATTAACTGGGGGAGTGGAATCAGTGGAATCAGTTCACCAGTGGAATCAGCTGCCTGGAGAGGTGGTGAGCTCCCCCTCACTGGCAGTTTTTAAGCAGTGGCTGGACAAACCCTTGTCAAGGATGCTCTAGGCTGATCCTGCATTGAGCAGGGGGTTGGACTAGATCAGGCGTGGCCAAACTTGCTTAACATAAGAGCCACACAGAATAAACGTCAGGTGTCTGAGAGCCTCAAGACATGAACAAGTATTACACACACTTTTTATTGGAAAATATGCATATTTGCTTTTTTAACATTAAATGAGACTTCCCAAAATAAAAACAAAAGGGGTAAAAGCAGATATTGATAATGATATTTATTTGTCCAATGATATTTATTTGTTTGCTAATGATATTTATGTGTCTAAGGTGGAAAGAAAGAATGAAAGAGGTGGAAAGAAAGAGAGAAAAAGACTGAGAAACAAAGAAAGCAAATAGATGGGGAAGGGAGGGCAAGGGATGAAAGAAGAGAGACAGAAAGAAAGAGAGAGAGCAAATAGATGGGGAGCCTCCCCAGAGCCGCACAATATTTGTGAAAGAGCCACATGTGGCTCCCGAGCCACAGTTTGGCCACCCCTGGACTAGATGGCCTGAATGGCTCCTTCCAATTCTGTGATTCTGAGGTTCTATTCTAGTGGGGTGGAGGCAGGGCTATTTTGGGGTGGGAATGCACAGGAAGGAGTTCTGACTGGCTCCCGAGTTGGCCACGGCCAGCAGGAACTCATTAGCATAACAGGCCACACCCAACAGCAAAAACTCATTAGGATTGGCTACACTAGGGCTGTGTGGCCTAACATGCAAAGGAGTTCCTGCTCCAGAAAAAGCCCTGGGTTTTGACAATAAACAAGGTAAACAGAATAAGAAGCAAAAGGTGGGTGTAGCTAGATGACCACACTTCTGATAACATGGGGTGTGGCCTAATATGCTAATGAGCTGTGCTGTCAGGGGTGTGGCCTAATACAGTAATGAGTTTCTGCTGTTGGGTGTGGCCTATTATGCTAATGAGTTCCTGCTGGGCTTTTTCTACAAAAAAAGCCCTGGGTGGAGGTAGTTGTGAATTTCCTGGGGAGTGGGGGAGGGGAGGTAGTTGTGAATTTCCTGCGTTACACAGGGGGTTGGACTAGATGACTCTTGAGGTCCCTTCCAGCTCTATGTCTATGATTCTATTGAACTGCCACCACAACCAAAGGATCTTCACTGTGTGACTGAAAATAAGCTGCGGATGCAAGGAAGTACTGTAAAACAACATGTTCATTCTAAGAGGCATCCTGTTAAACAGCCTGACATGTTGAAAAGTCGCTATCAGAGTTATGCATAACCCCAGTCCCTGACAGTCTGTGGTTGGCTCTGCCTCCGGTGATAGCCATTTTATGGTTGCACTCACCACCTCGTGTCACAGCTTCAAAGCTGCCTGCAAGCTGAAAAATGTTGGAGACCCCTGCTGAAGACCTTTCAGCTCAAGGGTAAAAGCCCACCAAAAGGAAAGAGCTGGGGTGAAGATAATACTGAGGCCAGAGAGAGAAGGAGGGGGCCACAGGGCAAGGGAAGTCCTTCCGCCCACTGCCTGCAGTACACTGGGCCAGGCCCACAGCTACGGTGGGGTATTTGGGGGCCCTCCCCCCTTAATTAAAAGCCCTGCCCCACAAATAGCCTTGAAAGGGAGGTCTAGAAACAGGCTTGGAGCCTCCCCTTTTAAAAACAGACATTCAGATGAACTTACTTAACCGTAATTTAGCTGCCCCCTTAAAAATGTAAATGCCCCCTGAACCAAACAAATCCTGGCTACAGGCCTGCATTGGGCAGTGGTTTTTTCTGGTTAAGCTACTATAAGAGCTAAATGGGGGACCTCACCTACCACATGCAACAAAACAAATGCAACTTTAAACAAAAAAAAAAAACCCAAAAACCAAGCATTGCCTCACAGTGATGAAAGCTGGCCAGAGAGCTGGGACATCTTGCGACAGGCTGTGTTGCAAATGATTCGTTTCGTTCTTCTTCTCATCCTTTCCTGTCCCGTTGAGGTTCTAAGTGCCCTCTGTCCCCTCACAGGGCTCTGAGCATTTTGAGAGCATTCAGCCCTTACAGCATCTAATGCATCCTGTTGACAATATTTGATTCCTGGCAAATGATTTCTAAAACTTATGCTGCAAAATTGCTCCACAGAGGAAATATTATCCTCCTATGGTTAATGACAGAAGTTGTTTTTTTTTTTTTTTTTGCTTTCTCTGTTTTCTGTTTGTTTTTTTCCACTCTTTGTCCCCTTCGGTCTCTCCATGCTCTGACCAGACAAAAGATTCTTGTATGTGTTCCCAGGATAAATTTTAAAAGCTGCTTATACCTATGATAAAGAATAATAAAGCGGTAGTTCTTCCTTTTTCCTGGGGGTGGTCTCTAGTTGCCTTTTGGGGAAGTTTGAGGGGATGCCTTTTAAAAATGTTGTTAGCATCTTATCCAAGGTACTACAGGCTTCTTCAGATTTTAGGCTCCCCTGGCCTTCCATAAATCAACAGTGCAATCCTTTGCAGAGTTAACCCAGTTTAAATCCATTGCACTGTAACAGTGAAGTCTTAAACAGCAGTCTAGTGGCAGTTTGTACTCTAACAAAAATGTATTATACTGGAATAAACTGTGTTCATTTTTAAGGTGCTGCTAGGCTCCTGTTTAATTTTGCTACAACGGACAAACACAACTAAGCCTCTAGAATTAATAGTACGATGCTAGGAACTTTTGTGTGGGAGAAAGCTCCACTGAATATAGTGGAATTTGCTTCTGAGTAAACCTGAGTAGGTTTGTCTTGTATATCTCCGAAGTGGAGGGGAGAGCAAATCTATCTTGATCAAAATGCAGATCTATGCAAACTCATACACGTGGGCACAGAAGACAGTGCTACAGCAGCGCCATTGAGATAGATTGACTCCATTGACTCAATGCATCTCAACGGTGCTGCTATAGCACTACAGCGCTCACCTTGGAACATTTTTTTAAAGTCCAGGGAAGATCACGTGGTGAAAGGGGGGGTAAGTGGCAGTGTTTGAAATGACCATAGCGCTTCAGAGATGGCTCATTAATGGAAGGATACTGGCTGTATGAAACCCCCGTCCCTGTATCGCTTTACTCAAAACCGGGCTGACAATGAATAACATCTGCTTTAGAACGGTAATGTGAAAAGGACCTAAGACAGAATCCCCCCAGTCTTTCTTTCTCTGAAGGTTCAGACCCTATCTGCCTGATCTGACCCTTCTAGCTTTTCCAGGGATGCTGACTGGCTGCCAGCTGCTCTGCTTTCACACCAAATGGGGCTAAAAAGGACTGGTGTGTTCCAGGAAGGGGCAGGACTTTTGCCCATCCATTACTGCAGCTGAACAGCCAATGGAAAGAGGTACATTCTGCACCCCATTGTGAAAGTGATGGCCAGCTTCATTGGTGCAGCACCACCCGGGACTGTCATTTTCTGTGGCCCTCAGACAGGTACTAGAGCCTGCTTCCATTACAGACCACAGTGCTGCTGTCAGTCCCATTGATGGGGAAAAGCAGACAGGCAAAGTGTTTTTGCATCTGATCCCAGCACTGCAGGAGGACAGGCCTGGCTCCACACAAAGTGATCAGTCCACCCATTAGGCCTTTTGGTCCCCTCCAGTTTGGGCACCCTAGCCAATCACCTAGGGCAGCCTACTGGATAGTCTTGTACTGCGTTTGCACAGTGCCTAAGGTAGGATTCTCAACCTCCAGGTAGGGCCTGGAGATTTCCAGAAAAAGAGATCAGTTCCCTTGGAGAAAATGGCAGTTTTGGAAGGCAGATACTCCATGGCATCACATCCTGCTAAGCCCCCTCCCCAGTCTCCAAGAATTTCCCTATTCTGTAGCAACATGAGGTGACACAGGGCGAGGCAAACAGATGCAGTCTGTCATAAATTCATGATGCATGAATCAGGAGTGGGAAGGATATTAACAGACCCATAAAATATCATGGAGCAAGAAGATATCATGGAGTCCAGCAGCACCTTGAAGACAAATAACATCTCCAGGGCAGAAGCTTTCAAGACTTAAAGCTCCCTTTGTCAGATGTGGAGCTCTAGTTGGTCTTTAAGGAAGTACTTCTTCACCCAAAGAGAAATTAACATGTGGAATTCACTGCCACAGGAAGAGGTGGTGGCTACAAGCATGGACGGCTTCAAGAGGGGATTAGATATGTCTGGGGCTGTGATGCTCTGTATTCTTGGTGCTGGGGGCAGTGGGAGGGCTTCTGGAGTTCTGGCCCCAGTGGTAGACCTCCTGATGGCACTTGTGGGTTTTTTTGCCACTGTGTGACACAGAGGGTTGAATTGGATGGGCCATTGGCATGACCTAGCATTGGCTTCTCTTATGTTCTCATGTTAAGGTGCTACTGGACTCAAATCTTGTTCTTCTACTGCAGACCAACATGGCTACCCATCAGAAATATGGTGTGAGGTTACCTGTGTTCTTCAGGTATGTGTGTTCTATGTGAAATGTAAAGTATGATTCGACTTCCAGTTACTAATGATAGTTACAAGGTTCGAATTTTATAGTTTTCCTAAAAATCATATTCTTGCATAGTCAGTAGGGGAGAATTCTTGGGGTTCCTCTTAAATTACTATTTAATATGGGTGTAGTCCTTGAATCTGACCTGAAAACACATGATTTAATAAGCCTGTGGAAACTAAACAGGTCTTCTTACTGTCCTTATGGAAGACTGTCAAGAGCCTTATATATGCCACTTAGGATTTCATGATGGAAGAAATGGTAGATACGCATGTAATAGCACTTTCATTGACGGCATGTCCTAAAAGACATTGCAGTGGATCCAATCACCCTCCAAGTAGCCTTTGCTCAGTCTAACAAGACTTGTAAGCCGCTCTGAGACACCTTTGGGTAGTGAAGGGCGGAGTATAAATCCAATCTCTTCTCTTGTTCTTCTTCTTTCTCCTTTGTAAGTGGCTCTTCCTCCAATGGAAAGATTCCATATACAGGACATTAAACTTGACCCAAAAGGAAAAGAGAGTTATTAATATTTTAATTAACTTGCTCAGTGGAGTGCTAGGATAGGGGTAGGATCCTCCCCACAGCTGCTATTAAAACATTCACCTTGATCTGTTTACACTGCTCTGTGTCAGGAAAAATCTTGGTTTCTGAATTGGGGAATATCTTTGGATTTTCCAAAATGGTGGAAATTTTGACCACACCCCTTTCACATTCACAGAAACGTCTGTGTTTTCATCTGTAAAATGTTGCAGGGTATGTAAACCATCTCATTTTTTGCCTTGAAAACCCCATGGTCCTAGGGTTGCCATGAGTTAGTTGCAACTTGACAACATACCATCATCATCATCATCATTATTGTTGTTGTTGTTGTTGTTGTTGTTGTGATGTGAACCTAGACCAGCCACTGCTTATCAATGGTGTGAATCAGCAGCTCAAGTCTTAACAGCTTCCAAACAGAAAGAAATTAGTTCAGTGGATACTAGAGGCCCTCACTGGAATATTATTAAAGTGGCAAGATGCTATGGCAAGAAAGTAAAATCAGAGGCCATTTTAAAAAGTCAGCCCAGAACTTTTTTAAAGAATGCTATTTATTGGCTGTAAAAATGATTACAAAACCAGGGCTTTGCATTCACTCGTATTGTGACAGCTTCCACTGATGTGTCTGTCTGGTTTTACTTATCAGAGCATGATAAACTATGAGTCAACCAACAGCTGGTTTCATGAAATATAAAACTCAAGGAAGCTCAAAAACAACATTATTTAGAAGGGGAGTCAGAGGGAATCTTCCTCATTCATCTCATCTCTTAAACAAAGAAAGCTTGGGTTTAGGATGAAGAGCCATCTCTTTTTGTTACTGTCTGTCAGCTTTTCTTATGCATTCCCCACACGTCCTGGAAACAGGAATGAAGAACAAAATATGCAGCTTGTACAGGTAATTGCAGCAATCGCTGTTGAGAAATGTTGAAGCCTCTTCTTGTGTGTCTCCATGTGTTATAAGACCAGGGTCTGTTCACCACAGGTAAGGCCAAAGCCTATCAATCTTTCTGGTAACTTTTGGTGAAAGGGCCAAGAATCTGTGCCTGAACAGGGGCTTCTGTTAATGACTGGGTTTAAATGTGTGTGTGTGTGTGCTTGTGTCTTGCTTCTAACAGGGATGCCTGGCTACTGCCTGGTACTCCCGGAAACTTTGGGAGTGGGGCAAAGAAGTAGCAGTAACATTTTATGGTGCTTCAATGTCATGCTCAAGCAAAAGCCCAGACATATTGACCAACATTCTGGAAACTCTATGGTATTACCACAGAGTTTCCAGAGCATTGGCTGATGCGCTGACATTATTACCAGGTTTTTGCCTGGATGTGACATTGCCATTTCACGTGTCATCATTCCCCAGCCCCCATTTCTCCCACTGGCTTGGAGGCAAGGGCAGGTAGGAGGGCCCAGCCAGTAGGGGAGTGTCTGCCAGAAGTAGGCAGATGGCATGCCTGCTTCTAAATATTGAGAACTATTGGTGTGGCTAAAAACGGGAACAGAAATCAGTTATCACACCTCCATCTAGGATTGCCAGCTCTGGGTTGGAAAATACCTGGAGACTTTGGGGGTGGATCCAGGAGAGGGTGGGGTTTGGTGAGGGGAGGGACCTCAGCATAGTACGCCATAGAGTCCACCCTTTATAGCAGCCATTTTCTCCAGGGGAGCTGCTCTCTGTAAGCTGGAGGTCAGTTGTAAAAGTGGAGGGTTTCCAGGCCCCAACTGGAGGCTGGCAACCCTGCCTCCATCCTAAACTCAATAGGCGGTCAGACTTCTCACAACCTTCCAGTCTCAGCCTCTTGCCATATAGGTAGTGTTCTAGTTTGACTGACTGTGCATCAGAGGGGATTTCTGAGGTGATATATTACCCAAAAGGAAGACAACCATGATAGTAAGATGACCCTCCTCAAAAAGTTAATACATAAAAGGTTTTTAGTAGTGTATAGAATTGTAACTTTCATGGGAACTGAAGAGGGCATCCTCTTTTCCTTGACAGTCTGATAGACTTTCTGTCAGGTAACCAGGCTATATTTAAGCCAGACTGAAGAGTCAAGTGAAGTGGAGTGTTGTTGGCATGTTAGACTAGGACCAAGGAGATCAGGGCCCAAATCCCTACATATATCTTACCAGGTGATCTTGGACCAGTTGCTCTCGCTCATTGTAACCTACCTCTCAGGGTTATTGTGAGGATAAGATTAGTGGAAACTATTTAAGCTGCCAAAAGCAGGATATATTAATAGAGGGGCAAAGAGATGTAAGTGTTGTTGTTATTGAGTCTTAGGATATAAAATAGATTAACAATGCAGTCAAAAGGGAGAATTTCTTTAAAACAAAGCAGCCTTAAAAGATGTGGGCGCTGTTCACTTTTAGAGCACAAGTGAATTCAACAGGGCTATCAAATAATAAAAGTGGAACAATCTGTTTTCTATGCACCTTATTTATAAAAAGGGGAAAAAGCGACTAATTGCTTTAAAATGCAGGATTCCCAGTGCAGAAAATTATCATGGATTGGGATCCAGTGATGCATGAACAGAAACCCAAATTCAGTGCAGTTACACTTGTGCGAAGCAATAGTGCTAGATCTACCACAATAACTACAATTACTTGCACACAGTGTCTTGCACAAACAGAAATGCCAATTGGGGTGCAGTAAGCTGAACAGAATAAACTGCCAGCACAGTCTACACAGTCTTTTGTTACATTTTCACTTGTACAAGGGCACTAAGTGCACCGGGAAATCTTCTCCTGGATCCAATACAAGTTCCTAGTCAAGTTTTTCTTTCCGTTACTGAATCCCCCTAGGACCAGTAATAAGTGTATACCTTTCCTTTTTTATATATAAGGAGTACCTAGAACAGTTCTATGAGCTAGAACATGAACCGAAGCCACAAGCCTGGAAAAGCAGCAATTCCTTAGAGGGCAAAATCCAACAAATGCAAGAATTTTTTCAGCTGAATGTGACAGGAAAGGCAGATGCTGACACATTAGCTGTTATGCAGCAACCAAGATGTGGCATACCAGATATCGCGAGCTTTGCTTTGGCTCTTCCTGGATGGAGTAAAACCAAGCTTACGTACAGGTAAATCATCTAATGCCAAATGAAATGTGATTTTGAATCAGAGCCTCCTGCTCAAATTAGATACAGAGTG
This sequence comes from Gekko gecko, assembly GCA_029375565.1. Taxonomy (NCBI): domain Eukaryota; kingdom Metazoa; phylum Chordata; class Lepidosauria; order Squamata; family Gekkonidae; genus Gekko; species Gekko gecko. The sequence continues at coordinate 26,968,979 of JAPDNY010000004.1, read as the reverse complement.
GGTTTCAAAGAATGCCCAGAAACATTTTCTTTCTGCTTGTTATGCATCTGCATGACTATTGCGCAACCTGTGAAATTAATGGTCATTGTCAGAATGGAGCTGTGGATTAATTTGGGCAAAGGTAAAGGTTCCCTTGCCTGAAAGCCAGGCAAATCCGACTCTAGGGTTGCAGTGCTCATCTTTGTTTCCAAGCTGAAGAGCCAGCGCTGTCCAAAAATGTTTCTGTGGTCATGAGGCTGGCATGACTAGACGCCGAGGTGCATGAAATGCTGAATTTGGGCAAAGCAGGAGCCTAATGAATAGATTTGTTGGGTAACCAGGATTTCTGGGCCCAGGCACAGAATTTAATTCCTAGCATGCAATTTCCATGCTTTCCATGAGGAATGAAGAAACTTTCAGTGAGGAATTCAGTCCTCTGTTATAGAGATAAAATGGAAAACAAGTCCTGGGGAATCTCTTAACTCATCAGGAGGCTGAGGTTTGGAGAGGGGCCAAGGCAGAGCATTTGCTTGACATGAGAAGGTCCTGTGTTCAGCCCCTGGCATCTCCAGTTAAAAGGATCAGGTGATAGGTGATGTGGAAGACCATTCTCTACCTGAGTCCCTGGAGGGCCGCTGCCAGACTGAGGTGGCAATACTGACTTTGATGGACCAAGGATCTGGTTCAGTACAAGGCAGCTTCATGTGTTAGACATGTGTTAAGCTTCTGGAGCTGAAAGAGTGGCATTTTGGTACATCATCCATTTCCTTATTGTTTACTCCAGAAGTAAAGGGAGCAGACTTATATGCAGGGTGATGATTCACTCCACAGGGAGTAGAACTACTCATAAGAACATAAGAGAAGCCAATGTTGAATCAGGCCAACGGCCCATCTAGTCCAACACTCTGTCACACAGCGGCCAAAATATACCAGATGCCATCAGGAGGTCCAGCAGTGGGGTCATGACTATGCTGCAGCAACTAGTCAAAAATCTGTGCTGGCCATTCTTAAATTTGCACGCTCCAAGGGAGACATGTATGTACCAGCAGCCCTTCAGTTATTTCAGGCAAAAACATTGCCCCAATTAATGTATGGGACAACTCTTGGACCCTCCTCCTCCCACTTTGCCCCATTAGAAAAAAATTCAATCAGGATTCCTGAGAGCTTTATTTCAGGTGTCAAGCTGTGTGTCCAATGCCAGCTTACATCTTGAGTCAGGAATGATTAAGGCAGAGGCTAGGGTAAGCCTTGCCTCCATTAACTGTTGGTTAAAATTATCACACAACCCACGGGGTTTAATAGCATTAGTCCTGCAAGACTATTTTCAATCTTCTTGGGAGAAGGCCAGTCATCTTAAACTGCAGAATTTGGGCTTCTCTCCTGAATTTGTCTTGCAAATGGGTTTTGATCAAGCAAAATCAATGATCAAACAAAAGTTGTTCGATGTAGAGAGACAAAGAGACATTAACAATGTTCCAAACTTCCTGATACCAGACAAGCTTAAATATGTTGTTGCCCCAGTGCCTTATCTCTCTGTCCTGGAGGTACCCAGTCAATGGAGAGCTTTTACTCTGGTGAGATGGCAAGTCCTCCCCTCTGCAGTTTTAGAAGGGAGATATAAAAAGACTCCTGTGAAGGAGAGGATTTGTCTATGTGGCACTGAAGGGCTGGAGTCAGTCAAGCATGTATTATTCCACTGTTGTTTCCATCATTCTAATATAATTTCCCCTCCACATATCAATTTTCCTGGATGTTCTGATGTTTATATTTTAAAGAAACTTTTAATGAGTGTCCATCAACAGGTTACCATTAGTTGTGCCAATTTTTTTTCAGCAGCCTGTAGAATTCGTAGAGAAATTTTATGCACAGACTTTAACTAATTGTTGCCAATAGATCAGACCAATTTTACTTTCTAATGACATTATTGTAAAGCTTTTATTCTTGACTTGTACTGGTTGTTGGCCAAATAAAGAGTTGGTTGATTGATGACTTATGTGCAACATTTGCAGATATATACCTAGTTTGCTTCACTTGCACGACGTAGCTAGAGTATACCACAATCTGGTTGTGAGCTACAATGTTCATGTCCAAGAACGCTGAACCTGCTGTTTGTTCCTCCACTGAAGGTAGCCTGCCTGTGATCCATCAGATCCTGTTCTTTCTACCTTGTAGCACCTGCTTCATGGAACAGGCTTAGGGTTGCCAACTCTGGGTTGGGAAATACCTGGAGATTTGGGGGGGGTGAAGCCAGAGGAGGGCAGGGTTTGGGGAGGGGAGGAGAAGCGTATAGTGTCATCAAGTCCATTTTCCAAAGTGGCCAGTTTCTCCAGATGAACTGATCTCTGTCAACCTAGAAATCAGTTGTGATCCCAGGAGATCTCCAGCCTCCACCTGGAGGATGGCAACCTTTCCTGAGCCAGTTAGGCGGTACAGTCTTCTGAAAGTTTCAGGGGACATTTCAGTGCCATTTTATTTATCAGGGGGGTTAACATAGATGGCAGGCATCTTTGGGAGGAGGGGGAGATACAGGATTTTATTTTGTATATTTTAAGTTGAGATGGTTTTACTTCATGATCTTTCAAGAGTCAAAACTACCTGTTGTCAAACATCTAATGAATGGAGCTTTGACTCTCCAAAGCTCACACACCCCAAAATCTTGTTGGTCTCTAAGGTACTACTGGACTTGAACCTGGCTGTTCTACTGCAGACCAACAAGGCTACCCCTTGAGAAAGAGCTCATTTCTGTCCTTTCTTCTGCAAGCCTACTCCAAATGGAGAGCTTGTGCTGCAGACAACAGGGGCAGTCTCTTCTGTTCAGCTGTGCTTCTGATCACCCCTCCCCCTGCTCAATTTGCTGAATCTTAGCAAGTCCAGAAGGTAGCAAAGTTTCCAGGATAGGAGATCAGAAGAACCAAACTTCCAGCCAATGAGCTGGTATTCAGCTCCTGATTCCACCTCCCTAAAAAAGCAAGAGATCAGAAGCCAACTCCCAGCTGATCCCTCATCTTCTGATGGCTGTAAATAGCCTCTTCCTCTGAACAGACATGAATAGGCTGCAGACAACTGAACAGCCTGTTGATTAATTGGCTGTCTGATCAGTACCGGTGGATGGGAAGGCAGCCAAGCTGGTAGATGTCTGAGCATCCCTGGCCTTCAGTACCTCTGTGAACTCTAATGGAGAACACAAAGCTCAGCTCGAATGAGCACATCAGACGAACATTTTGCTTGTAAACTGCCTCGAGCAGGACTCTGAAGAGGTGGCATAGAAATTTTCCAAATAAATTCGGCCTGGCGATCACGGTGACAGTGATGAAGATTTTCCTGCATTTTATTATTTTAGGATCTTGAATTACACGCCTGATATGAAAGCAGCTGACGTGGACAGAGCCATTCAAAGGGCGTTCAGTGTCTGGAGCGCTGTGACTCCTCTGACATTTACGAGGATTCATGAAGGGACAGCAGACTTGAAGATTGCTTTTGCAACTGGAGGTAGTATATTCATGCTACAACCACAATGAGATTAATTAACATCCTGGCCCGTTATGATGGCGTTAATAATCATTCTTCTCCTCAGTACATGGCCGCTGTCCTCAGCCCTTTGGGGGGGCCTTCCCAGCCCTCGCACATGCTTTCCCCCGGGCTATCCTTTCCGTGGGAACGTCCACTTCAACGAGGATTACAACTGGGCTGCTGATTCAGATAGTAAGTTTAAAAATCCTTTGCTGAAATAATATCTCAATGTGGATTAAAAAAAAAAAGATGGTAGCATATTTATTATCACATAAAGAAAAGGGAAACATTTTACTGTGCAAAGGCCCTTTCTGCTCTCTCCTTTTAATCCACGTTCACCGTGGTGCCCTCCAGGCAATTCTGCGCTAAAATCAGATTCAACTTTCTTTTTAATCCAGTTTTTTGCCTTCATTCTGCACTAAAATTGAGTTCAACCTTTTTATTCCAGGTTCCCCCCCCCCATTAACATAAGAACATAAGAGAAGCCAATGTTGGATCAGGCCAATGGCCCATCTAGTCTAACATTCTGTGTCACTCAGTGGCCAAAAATACCAGGTGCCACCAGGAGGTCCAGCAGTGGGGCCATTCTGCATTACATTCCCCTTCAGTGGTCAGCCCAGTTTCAGCCTGCTGCTGCCCTGAGTTATTTTGATGCTGTTTTGGTGTGGACTTAAATTGCCTTGACTCAAACAGTGAGAAAATCCAGAGTGGCAGGCAAATGTGGAAAGGACCAAAAGCTGCCTCATGGCCTTCTGTGAACCTACCTTGATCAACTGAAGGATGCCTTTCCAGACAACATGTCTTGGAAATTTTAGCCTGGCCCTTACCCATCGCATTCGACTCTTTGCCTTCCTGATCACAATGGGGCCTCTATTGAATTCCCATATTCTTGCTTTATGATATACAGATAAAACAATCACAACATATAATCTTTGAATAAACTGATGTGTTGAAATTTAATTTGGACATATTTTTTTTCCAGCTGAAGTGAATAATTCACCATATCTAATGAGTAAGTAAATAAGCTACTTGGTAAGTAGTATATTTAGTTTTCCCATTTACTACGTATGGGTGTGAAAGTTCCATAATAAAGAAAGCTGACAGAAAGAAAGTTGATTCATTCATTGATTCATTCATTTATTGACTGATTGGTTGGTTGGTTTCTATCCCGCCCATTCCGGCCTAGGCTGGCTCAGGTCAGCTCACAACTCATTTGGAGTGGGGTGTTGGAGGAGAGTTTTGCAGATGCTATGGACTGCCAAAAAGACAAGTGAAAGGCCAAAGGTTGGTTTATTCAGAGTCATAGACCAGTATACATACAAAACCGGATTACAAAGTTAAAAATTTTGAAGAAAGCCGCTCTAAAATAAGCTACTACAAACCAATAAAATGTTAAAAATATATATACATATATTTTTCCTTTTAAAACCCCTGTTCATTCATCTGTTTGTGAAACTAATAAATTTCTAATCCTTGATGCCAACCAACCGAATCTAGCTATTTGGAGGGTGACCCTAGGAAGCCTCTCAAAAGGCAAAGTCTTTGTCTATGTGTAAGTGGCAATGTCTTAGAAAAAGGGAGAGAGTCACGAAGATCACTGTAGGCTATGCAATCAAAAATAACATGTTCTAGGGATTCTATCCCTTCCCCACAGCATGGGCATAGTCGTTCCACATATGGGGACAAGTGAAAGGGTTCTAGATCAAATCAAACCTGAACTCTTCCTAGAAGCTGAAATGACTAAACTGAGGCTATCATGCTTTGGTCACATTCTGAGAAGACAGGAGTCACTGGAAATGGCAATCATGCTAGGAAAAGTTGAAAGAAGCGGGAAAAATGAAAGACCCAACATGAGATGGACTGCCTCAGTCAAGGGAGCCACGGCCCTCATTTTGCAAGACCTGAGCAAGGCTGCTAATGATAGGATGTCTTGGAGGTTATTCATTCATAGGGTCTCTATAAGAAGCGACTTGATGGTACGTAACACACACACACAAGTAACTTATTTGTCAGATTATTAACCTAGAAATACGCCTAATGGAATCCAATAGAATTTATTTCAGGGACTTGCTTAGAATCAGGCTACCTGCTAACTTCTATATATAATTTTTTTTTTCAGGATTCAACTTGTTCCTTGTTGCTGCTCATGAGATTGGCCATGCTCTTGGGCTTGCGCATTCTGGTGACCCACAAGCACTGATGTTCCCATACTTCAAGTCCACTCTCTCTGTTGATTTCCCTCTCACCCAAGATGATATTGATGGCATTCAAGCAATCTATGGTAAGAAGAAATAAATAAGCCCTAAAAAGAAATCGTAACCAAATAATAACCAAGGTTAATTTATTTTAATTATTTTCATTTTATTTTATTAAAATCTTCCTCTTATCTTTATTAAAATCTTCCTCTTATCTTTAGGAATGCTCATACATCCAGCAGTTCAGCAAGCAGCTATTTAAACAGACAGATAAATCAGTCACAAATCATGTAAACTGGTGCTAAATAAATGCTTCAGTTTTAAAAGAAAAATCCTACCATTTTGTGTTCGGCTAAGTAGTCCTTACTGAAGTTAATGGCCGCTGATCCATTAGGCAGTGTTTTCACCCATGCAAACCTGTTTAGGAGGAATTTGAGTCACTGGGCTGTCCCACATTCTCATCTTCCTCGTTTGTGTGTTCTTGTTGTTTGGGGTGGGGTCTGTTTCACACTTTTTGCTCCCTCTAGTAACCCGATTTGATATGACATCCGTTTCTGTCAGACGTAAAAATCTGCAGTTTAAATCTGCAGGGAGATATGCCAGACATACAGAGTTGTAATATCACATTGACCACTAGAGGGAGGAAGAGGAAATGAGCACAAGCAAGGAGAATGAGAATGTAGAATGTAGAAAAGCCCACTGACTAGCTTACATCTGACTGTTATAGTCAAACAAGTAAATTTGACTGTCGAATACATTCAACACAACATTCTCAGCATTCCCAACCTATTCTAGGACCTTCACCTCACCCACCAAAGGAGCCAGCTAAACCAACATTGCCTAAGGCCTGTGACCCTAAGACATCATTTGACGCTGTTACTACGCTGAGGCGGGAAGTTATGTTCCTAAAGGGCAGGTAAACACAATTGAGTGTTTGATTATCCCTTTATTGTTTTAATGAATTAAAATGCTTATTTGCTAGGACTTTAAATGAGGTGTAGGCTGCCGGAATTTTTGGAGAGGGGGGTTAGTTGGGATTTTATTGTACGTTATATGTTTTAAAGTTGGGTTTGTAAGCCCAAAGCAAAGGTGGTGTATAAATATTTAAATCAATAAATAAACAATCTCTGTGAAAAGTCAAGGATTAAATTTTTCTCACTGCCTGTAATTACAATGATTCCTATTTTCTCTCCTATGACCAAAGTCTTCCAGAAAAGCACTTTATTATAAACCAGACAAGAGAGTTTTTCATCCCAGGGCCAGATGACATTATGGATTGGATCCTGCCAGTTTTTTCCCCACACAATCTCACCTCATCCCCATTTTTATTACAGCTCCCATCCCCTGTGATTCTTGCCCATGCATGTCCCTTAATCCTCAACATGGCATTTTGCTGATCAAAGGGGACCCCCTTGCTCCACTCTTTTTCACCAATAGTACAGTCGCTGTTCCTATTTACCAAAAAAAAAGAAAAATACAAATTAAGTTTAAAGAACTCTTTTGCCTTTTATTAACACAGAATAAGGCCCAATTAGTCTAGCAATTATCTTACTAGATTCAGGTGGGGAAGCTATGTTGGTCTGAAGCAGCAGAACAAAGTTTTGAGTCCAATACACAAGAGTTTACACCGTAAATAAAAACTTTGTTGGTCTTAAAGGTGCCACTGGACTCTAATACTGTTATATGTAATTATGGTGGGATGGGATTTTACAGCCAACCAGAAAAAAAATAGTTGGCAACCATACCAAAATTTGTGGACCCCTGTAGATGGATAGGCTAAAAAAAGTAAAGGTAAAGGTTTCCCTTGCTCGAAAGCTAGTTGAATCTGACTCTAGGGGGCGGCGCTCATCTCCATTTCCAAGCCAAAGAGCCAGCACTGTCTGAAGACATTTCTGTGGTCATGTGGCTGACATGACTAAATGTCGAGGCACATGGAATGCTGTTACCTTCCCACCAAAGTGGTACCTATTGATCTGCTTGCAATTTCTTGCTTTTAAACCGCGAGGTTGGCAGGAGCTGGAGCCAGAGACGGGAGCTCACTCCGTCACATGACACTACGGTCTCGAACTGCCGAGCTACAGACCTTCTGGTCTGAAGCTCAGTGGATAAATATTTGCATATGGGATAAATATTTGTATATTGTATTGTATATCTGGTTTCCTTCATTTATAGCCTCATAACTATGTAACCTTTATTTGGTTAATGCTCTTGGCTATTCAAATTAATTATATTACTGTTGACCTGTATCCTGAAGCTGGAGGGAAGCTCCTTAAAGGAGGGGAAGTCTTCAAACTCTGCTGAGTGGAATGATAGGATACAAACCATTCTAAATATCTTCCTGGCCACTCAGATACATGAGATTCACTGATATGTTTTGCATTCAGCTGGGGAGGTATTCATGAAAACCTGACTCAGAGTACTTATGGCCCTAATTAGACTGGGATCACTGACTGTTCCAGCTCTGTAATTGTAATGTCTGCCTGTTTGTTAGCTTTTTAATAAATGACAATTTAATTTCTAATACAAATAATAATACATTAATTTCAGGCACTACTGGAGAGTATATCCTAGTCTCTCTGAGGTTAATTATGAATTAATTTCTACCTTTTGGCCTTCTCTACCATCTGACATCCAAGCAGCTTATGAAAACATGAATGATCAAGTTCTCTTTTTCAAAGGTCAGCCATCTTGAGATTATCCTTGCTTGTATGGTAGCCAGGTCCCCCCTGGCTGCCAGCAGGGGATGGGAGTAGGGTTTCCAGTTCCAAATTAGGAAATTCCTGGAGATTTGGGGGTGGAGCCTGGGGAAGACAAAGACCTCAGTGGGGTACAATGTCATAAAGTCCACCCTCCAAAGATCCATTGTCTCTAGCGGAACTTATCTCTGTGTTCTGGATATAAGCTGTAATTCCAGGGGTTCCCCAGGTCCCATCTGGAGACCAGCATCCCTACTTGCTTGTATTATTTGAAATAAAGAGAGTTTTAAAGATCACTTCTATGCCAGCAGTGGCTTTCAGCTGTGTTTAGGGAAACTTGGAGTCCTTCAGTGAGAAGATCAGTAATGATGGGGATGCATTCCTGAAAGACTGATTCCTCGCCATTACAGATGTTCTTCTACAATCTTGGGTGATAGAGGTGGTGCTGAGTTCCAACAGGATGGGGAGTGTACGGCCCCTAGAACTTGTCCCCGATTCCTCTGCAATGTATTGTGGCTTTCCAGCAGATACCTGGAAGTTCCTCAGCAGGCTAATTAGTGTGGAAAGCATTCCTTGATGATAAATATTTAAAGGCTCTGCTCTGGTCAATAAAAATCTTATACTTATTTATTTATTTTTGTATCCCACTTTTCTCCCTGATCTGGGACCCAAAGCTGCTTTTCACATTAATCTTCACAGCGACAACAACGTTGTGAGGATAGGTCAGGCTGTGAGATCGTGATGGGCCCACCAGCCAGACTTCCATGGCTGAGCGGGGGATTCAGACCTCGTCATCACAGATCCTAGTCCAGCCTTCTAACCACTGTCCAACACCAGCCCTCCAGATTTGTTTAATCTTCAGGGCACTAAAGCAGTCTATCGATGCCACCGCCTGTTAGATAAACTGAAACCTGCTTGCACAAAACATTTTCTCCCCTTTGAACAGATAATCACTTCTGGGTCCTACGTGGTTTGCAGATGGAGCCTGGTTACCCCAAAACCATTGACCATTTGGATTTCCCACAAAACATTAAGAAAATTGATGCAGCTGCTTTTGATAAGAATACTGGGAAAACATATTTCTTCATTGGTAACCAGTACTGGAGGTAAGGTCTCTGGGGAAAATGCCATTTTGCAAGAGCACAAATGCAGTCCACAAAACATGCTGATACTGGAATAGGAACTGGACCATTGTGGTGAATTGCTTGCATGGGTTACCATATAAGCATGGTGATGGGGAGGGAGGACAGGAATCCACTGAACTGTTATGTCCGCTGACCGCCACTGGGTGCCAGCCGGGAAACACTGAGCTTCACTCCCTAAGAACAATAGGGACTAGGCTCCTGGACGTTAATTGGGGAACAATAGAGACTTTGGCAGGAGGTTCAAACCTACCAATAGGATCTAGGGATGTCCCCAGGTGCTGCATATAGTTGGCCACCCAGCCAGTATTCTGTGTCTAGTTGTGTTCCAGTAAAACCATGCTGATCGCTACAACCGTGTCTGTGAAGGAGAAGAGGAGAAGAGTTTGGATTTATACCCCGCCCTTCACTGCCCAAAGGCGTCTCAGAGCGGCTTACAAACTCCTTTCCCTTCCCCTCCCCACAACAGACACCCTGTGAGGTAGGTGGGGCTGAGAGAACTCTAACACAAACTGCTCTTTTCAAGAACAGCTGTGCCAGAGCTTGTGACTGACCCAAGGTCACATCAGCAGGTGCAAGTGGAGGAGTGGGGAATCAAACCTGGTTCTCCCAGATAAGAGTCCTCACACTTAACCACTACACCAAACTGGCTCTCTCTGTGGTTTCTACATGCTTCTAACCCACTACACAACAGAACCTTATGGAATCTACTGAACCTTGTTCAGGGACTGTGCTGTGATTGTGTTCTGAGAAGCTTTGAGAAACATGTTAGTATGTATCCTACCACTTGCTCAGCCAAGTTTTAAGTTTTCTTCTAGCCAAAGGAGCCTTCCTCCAATTTCATTGGCTCTTCTGCTGAAGGAAGAGATACCTAAGATGGAAAAAAATTACATTTGAGTCAAGTAACCCCAAGACTTGCAAGATTCATTTCAGCATAAGCTTTCATGAGTCAGGAGTCACTTCTTCAGATGAATGAAGTGTTCAACCATTGGGCCTGATTTTACATTCAGTGGGACGGTGGGATGCTGCAAAGAGAGGCCAGTGTAAAACAGGATCCCATTGAAAAACATCCCATTGAAAAAAGATACCATCGTAAAACAAGATCCCTTTTTTCAATGGACTGTTTACATTCTGTAATCTAGAACCAACGTGTTTCCATTTCCAAAATGAATGTAACTACCAGCTGCATTTAAAAGTCATTCTCATAGCTTTTATATGCATTGACATGTTGTAATGGAATGGCTTTTTAAAATGTGGGTTTTGGTTCTAGATGCATTAGTGCAGTTTCAACCATGTGTAATTTTGGAGGTGTGAATTTTGAAATCCTACATGCTAGCCCACAATGCAATATACTGATAGTAGTATACACAGTATTGTCCTGATGTCTACATAGTTCCAAAAATTCCTGTGATGTCTGAAAGAACAAGGCAGAAATGATGCTCTGTGCCAAAGCTAAAATCTCCCCAAATGTCATAAGATGTATCTTCCATTGGAAGTGTTTATAACTATGGGCTGATCTCACAACTTAAAAAGTCTCTGCAGATTCAGTACCTGATGGGAATGAATTCATCTCATCACTTTATGTCATTCAGGTATGATGAAAACAGTCGGTCCATGGACAGGGGGTATCCAAGAAAGACGAGAGAAGATTTTCCTGGGGTTGGCCCCAAGGTTGATGCCGCTTTTCAGCATAATGGTGAGGACAAACAGAGTTTTCTATGTAAACACTTGACAGGGACTTGAAGCACAGAATCACATGATCATTCTTACCTACCCCAGCCCACAATAGCTAAGTTATTGCCCGGTAAGTGAAATCCATGTCTTCTGAAAAGACCCAATGTGTGATAGGTTTTAACCAGGTGAAATCAAAACCATTAGGATTGGACTCTTTCACAGGGTAGGAGCAAAAGTGATTATTAAAGGGCAAAAAAAAATGGAATTACAAACCCATCAATGTTCTTCTTTGTTGGAATAATCTAGAGATCAGTTTTGGATTGTTACAAATCTGCTCATATAATGGTGGGAAATGTGCACACCTCCAGTATCTATTATTGCTCCAATCAGTCCAGCTATGTAAGCTCCAGAGTATAAACAGATGGTCAGACAGGGATATGGGAGCTGTGCATAATTTTTCCATCCTGTAGATTTCACCAGCATTCAGTTGTGTATGCACCCAGGAAATAAGGGTAAGAGATGATGAGCAGAGGAGGGGGATGTGACTTTTGCTGCAATCCTAAGAACAACTTCCTTTGAGCAAGTCCCACTGAGTAACTTGGGACTTGTGTCTGAGTAGGTCTGCTTAGGCTTGTCCCCTCTGTTAAGTCCTGTGGCAACCTATCTGTACCCACATACATTTATTTATGCCCTGCTTTTCTCCCAGTGGAAACTCAGAACTGCATACAGTAAAGAATACAAAAAAATACAAACAGGTAAACAGGAGAAGGAACATAAAGGCTTCGCAGAGCAGAGCAGAGCAGAGCAGAGCAGAGCAGGTCTCTTTCTCTCTTCTCTCTCCTCCTGTCCTTCTGCTGGTGGATCTTCTTGCCACTGCACAGTATAACCCTTAGGCTGCCAGCCAAAAAAAAGAACCCTTTGACTTGGCTTTTGGCTCACACCTCTGGGCCAGGCCTTAAATACCTGCAGCAGAGGAGAAACGCACTCAGCTAGATGTTCTTCAGCTGTTTCTAGCCAGTTAGCAGGATCTTCCCTACTTCCTCCCTTGCCAGCACTGGAGACTGGATCTTACCTAAATAAGTTCCTGATGAAAAGGATTCCTAAAAGGGCTTTTGGGAGGACAACCCAGGAAACATTATTTATCCTCTTTGACAATGATCCTTGATTGCAATAATCTTCTTTCCTTTATTTCTAGGATTCTTCTATTTCTTCCATAAGTCAAAGCAGTGGGAGTTTGACCTAAATGACAAACGAGTGACTCGCGTAATGAAGAGCAACAGCTGGCTTAATTGTTAGCATTAAACAACTCAGTATTTAGTAAGCAAAGAAAAGTTTCCAAAGTGCATATTTTCAGGGGACTTGTTTAATGTACTGTAGCTGCAAAACAAAATGCTTTCAAAAATATGATTACCTGCAATTACTTTTAATATTCAGAATAAAACTGGTTTGGATCCAAACAAATTATTCACTCACTCTTACTCAGTTCCCCTCCTTATTACAGTATATACTTTTGGGTAGCCCAAGGGGACCCTTCCTGTCTCTTCAGTCAGCAAAAAGGCTGATTGGATCCACCTCATTGTATCTAATAGTAAACTGGCTGCACCCCATATGGAGGATGAACGCCGCACAATGTGCCACCTACAAGCAAGGTAGGGAACGCCACATACTCAGGGGCCTCCCCAGGAATGCTCAGAAACATGACTGTTGATTAACAAGGAGGGAGGGAAAGCGATTGTATTCTTATCTTAGGTTTTCTGTGCCTTTAACTTATGTAAGCTGCTTTGAATCTGATGTTCCGGGAGAAAAGCAGCACATAAATATGCTGAATAAACCAAAAAAAAATGCTGATGAGAATTAAAAATGTTCCAGAGGAGATGGAATGTTGAGAGCTTTTGGGTATCACTTAAAGGAAAAAGAAGGAAAAGGAAATCTTTGGAGGTGGGTTGAGATTCTCTGTTTTTTTTTCTGCCATCATATTCCTTGCAGACCCTCAGGTTGTATGTACAAAAATCAAACCAGAGGTAAGATTTTCAGCCAGAAAGTGAATGGTGATGAGAGATTAGGTATACTACTAAAGTCTGTTGACCGAGGTCTCAGTGAGGGTTCAGGGAGCTGAGCCGGGTGCCACCGCAGAAGGTTTAATAGCAGGCATACCTGTTCTAATCATACATCTTATACATCTTCTTTGGAATGTGAGGGAGTCTCAAATGTGCTGTGAAGGGGGCCCAGAGGGAATCTTTGTCTGTAGGCTTCTGGTGGTTCTCCACAACCCCATGACGTTCAGCATTCTTTTACAGCTGCTCTGATATATTAGTTGAATGCTCTTGAAAGAGCATTTGCAATAAAACTTATTCACTATTATCACTGTGCTTAAGCGTTTGTATGGGGGAGGGGAGAGGGCTAATGCAACTCTGCTTCGAATGAAAACAATTGATGAAGCAACGCCTGGTGTTACACATAAAGTGCAGATTACATAAATTGCATAATATGAAATATCACCAGGCAGGGTAAAATAAGTTAAGAAAGGGGAAGAATGAAAAGTGTTTTGGAAATTATATTAGAGGGGAAGAAGAGAACAAGGGGGAAGAGAGAGGAACAGTGAAGGCAGGGTTGAGAACCATCACAGCCAAACTAAATGACTGTTACACAGCACAGCCATCTTTGTGGGAATCCATCCACATCTCCTCGTAGCTGGCTGCAGGGTTTGCAGCTCTGACCCTGTTTTTGGAGTTTCTTTGTATATTCAAATTCCACTTTTCTGGTGAAGCAGAACACTCAAATCAAATTACAGTCTAAAAGTTGAGAACAAGCAAGTACATGTTGCTTAACATGGCTCTGTGGGGTTACATGTGTAGAGGGTATAGTGCCTTGTAATGCAAAAGTGTTGGCAGAGTGCCTATATGGCAGTAAGGACACTGAGCTCATTAAAATAAAGAAAACTTTATTTGTAGAACTAATAAACGGGAGAGAGAGGAGATATCCCTTGCTAGTTGAAAAAGAGTTCTAGAAGAGAAGCCTGCAGGCTGACAAGGAAAAGGCCCTTTAAAAAGAAGGTCCTCCCCATACAGTCCTGTCTAGTTAGAACTTTCTGCCCCCTGCAGGATCTTCTTTGTACACAAGACATTGCCATATTCCAACAAAAAGGACACTGGAAGTTAATAGGAATGTACAACAGGGGATATTAGAAGCAAGGAGTCTCTTAAAGCAGACTTCACAATAGTTTATCCTGCCAAACAACAATAGTTACACTTACACACATCTAATGTATCCCAATTTTAGCTAGCGTCTGCTGAATTCCAAAGTCTCTCTTTCTGTTTCTCTCCTTTTAACTGACAAATTCAGAATACTTTGAGCAATCTCTCTCTATTTCTGCACCAGACTATTATGGGGGAAGTATTCCAAAAGTGGGAGAGAGTTACCCAGGATTATTAAACTTTGCAAGACTCACAGTATGCAAATATGTCATATTCTCAAAGCAGAATATTCAGCAGCCAAAGTTGTCAATGTATTTTTCTTTGACTTTCTTCATCTTGGCATTGCACAGTTTGAGATCCAGTAGAATCTGCAACAATTTAAGGGAGGCAGTTTTGGCCATTTTTGTCAGTAGATGCAGAAACAAGCTTACATCATCTTCCCAAACACCGTTTGCCTCCAGTAATAAAAAGACCAATGTCTGCCACCTAGTGGACTAATTTATTTCAACTGTTCTATTATTTCAGTCATCGGAAATCACAGGAAGAAAGTAGACTTCTTTGTAATGTGATGTTGGAGGAGAGTTTTACGAATCCCATGGACCGCCAAAAAGACAAATAAGTGGGTTCTAGACCAAATCAAGTCTGAACTCTTCCTAGAAGCTAAAATGACTGAATTGGGGCTCTTGTACTTTGGTCACATTATGAGAAGGTAAGAGACAATGGACAAGGCAATAATGCCATGAAAAGTTGAAGGCAGCAGGAAAAGAAGAAGACCCAACATGAGATGGACTCAGGGCTATTTTGGGGCAGGAACACACAGGAACGGAGTTCCGGCTGGCTTCCAAGTTGGCCCTGCCTACAGCCTCCCCCCCGCTCGGGTTCCCCAGGCGCCTTGCAAGCCACGGGGTGCCTGGGGATACCGATCCAGAAACTGCCTCCCTTCCCTCGGGTTCCCCATGAGCCCTGCAAGCCGTGGGGCACCTGGGGAAGCCAGTCCTGGGAGGGAGCTGTGCTGGCAGGGGTGTGGCCTAATATGCTAATGAGTTTCTGCTGTTGGGTGTTGCCTATTATGCTAATGAGTTCCTGCTGGGCTTTTTCTACAAAAAAAGACCTGGATGGACTGACTCAATGAAGGAAGCCACAGCCCTCAGTTTGCAAGAGGAGAGCAAGGCTGTTAACAATGGGACATTTTGGAGGAGATTAATTCATCGACTTGACGTCACTTCACACACACACTTGATGTCACTTCACACACACACAGATCACAAAGTATGTTGTTTGTTTACGTTCTAGTCAGGCCCTGATCTGTGCATGAGGGGGAAAGAGACCCCCGTTTCTAACCATTGCCCTCTCACACTTCTAAAAGTCCATATTCTTAGACCAAGTAACTAATCTGTCTTGGTCACAGGCACTTAATCAGTTGGGATATCTGGATTCCTAGATATGGCATTGATTGAGAAAGAAGGGAGATTGGGAAAGGGTTGAAGCTGACATCCAGTACCCAGGAGCAGACCTGCACATGGAATACCACATGAGAACAGTGCCAAGCAAAGAACTACACTGTTGATTCTGATGGCTCTAGCCTCTATTTAAAGAGATGGGGAACTCATGCCAGGCATCCCCTTCTCCTTCTGCCAGAGGTGCCAGCAACAAACATCTGTTTGGTGGACAAGATCCTCATGATCACAACCAGACCACCAAAACCTCCACTAATGTGTGACTTGAATGAAGTATGAAGCAGACACATTGCAGTTCATCCCTCACCCTGCTGGACCTCCTGATGGCATCTGGTATTTTTGGCCACTGTGTGACAGAGTGTTGGACTAGATGCGCCATTGGCCTGATCCAGTATTGGCTTCTCTTATGTTCTTATGTTCTTATCCTGTTGTCCTGCAACTGACTGTCCAGGCTCCTCTTTCATTAAGAGCTGCTAGTTTTTTCTTCAAGACTTTCAGACATCGGCTTATGTGCAGGTGGGAAGGCTTGGTTATTGCAAGAATCTGTCAGGAGAGAGATGCAGTGAGCCATTGCGTGTTCTTTGCAGGGGCATGTGACAACTGCCTTTGTGATGCCTTCGAGTGAGGGCAAGCCATTCCATCTGAGGGGTGGGAAGGAGAAATGCTGTAATCCTGACAAATGATACACTCCAAAAAACTTATCCTGCTCACAAGGCCGATCGTCTCTCACCAAGTTCTCACACTGCTGTATTTGAACTGCTTTTGCATCAGAACAGGTCCGTGTCTGATATCATCATGAAGATGAGGAGTAGCTGTGTGCATATGCTCAAAACCATAAGGCAAAGCATTGCATACATAGAGCTTCCCTAAGAAATGCAATGCCTTCCCCTGAATGCTAATCACAGATACCTAGTGGAAAAAACAGATATGTGCAAATTCCTGCTGTCTGCTCTTCACAAAAAACAGCTGTGTGATTAAATGGCTGGGAGCCATTTAAACTGCTGCTTTCTGCTCCCTGTGAAAAGCCGTGGAGAGCAGAAAGCAGGGGTTTAAATGGCTACAAGCCTGGGGCTACCCACCCAAGAGAGCCCCTGTAAACAGGTGAGCCACCCCAAGTAGGTTGCTCCCATGGCTCAGCTGTTTTGATGGGTAATAGCTGAGCTGTGGGGGCAGCCTGCTCCTGCAGCTCACCTGTTTAAAGGGGCTTTCTTGGGCAGCCAGCTCTTGGGGCTAGCTGCTCAAGAAAGCCCCTTTAAACAGCTGAGCCATGCTAAGCGAGCTGCCCCCACAGCTCAGCTGTTAAATGGGAAACAGCTGAGCCACAGGGGGTAGCCTGCTCCCTCAGCTCAGCTGTTTAAAGAAAGCACCTTTAAACAGCTGAACTGTGGGAGCAGGCTGCCCCTGAGGCTCAGGTGTTTCCAGTCTAAACAGCTGAGCAGCAGGGGCAGCCAGCTTCCACGGCTCTGTTGTTTAGATCAGAAACAGCTGAGCTGTAGGGGCAGCGTGCCGCTGAGGCTCAGCTATTTCTGGCACAAACCTCACGAACCTGGTTCAGTTCATATGTGAGCTGACTGGGTTCATGAGGTTCAATGGTCCAGTCCATGATTTGCCAAAGAGCCACAAACCAAACCTCATTTTTGTGGTTCATGCTCATCCCTAGCCCACATACCACCTCAAAATAACATGGTGGGTGGAGAATCCTGAGAGTCATGTGAGGACATAGCAGGGGGTGGAGATTCAATACACATCATCTGCAAAAGGGAAAAATATCTGCTAAAAATGGAAAGAAAAGGAATTGCCCTGGGCTGTCTGGAATCTCTGCCGCAACACACAGAATCACTTCAGCAACCAGACAGCCATGGGAAATCACCCTGGTATGGAAGTGCCCAGTGAGGCCGCAGCTGCCGTGACAAATGGCAGGTAGGGTAAGAGACAAAGCAGTCTCAGAGAGCTGCTCCTACTCATAGCCCTTTATTTCTGCCTTACTTCCATGGAGCCGTGTTCTCCATTTCTTGTGTGAGGCAGAGGCAAAAAAGCCCCCACTCCAACTGGGGTGGGCAATGGCCTTCACTCGCTCTCTCTCCCCGCCCCATGCTGCAGTGTTAGATAAAGTGCATATACTGAGAGGGGGGAAAGATACAAATATCAGCAATTTTTTGTGAGTAAACATGTAAAAAGGGGCAAAAAAAGAGAAGAGATAGCAAAAATGCTAACTTATAATTAAGTCGTTTGCTGGTTTGTAGGAATGAAGTTCTTTTCTGAAAAAGTTAGCCTGTCAGATGTTTTCACAGAAACGTGGACATTTTGCATCGTGCATTAAAAAAACCCACGGTGGCAGATACAATATGCAAATTCTTTATTCATCTTTCACCTTGAATTTTGAAGACTGAAGAAATTTTTCAGATCTTTTTCCCCCAGTCCAAATACACTTGTCCACACCAGCACATGGCTTAGAGTAGCCGAGGGACCCGAAGAAAGGTCTTGTCCCTTTAAATGGACAAGTGAAGTTTTTCATCACATCAAATAATTTCATCTCCTAAATGACATCCCATTAAGCCTCTATTAAAGGGACAGGACTTTTTTCCTCAAGGCAGTTGGCAACCTTATACATAAGGACAGAATTGAACAGATTCTCTTCTTTACACAGAATGGGCCATTTAGTCCACTTCTGGCATGCTTCAGTAACAGATTTTATATCCACGTTCACACACCCAACATCTGCGCACCGTCCGCAGCCGTCGCTTTCTGGCTCAAACACCCTTTAAAATGGAGTATCAGGTCCCCAAGTGGTGTTTTCCTGATTCTCCAGTTCTAGACGCACTTCTCTGACGTCTGATTGCTCCTGTGGTGTCGAACCACTTCCGATTTAAACCCCCTCCCCGCTCGAAAGCTGCCCGACGCTTCCACTTTTCGCCCACCATTTTTTTAATGCATTGGTGGTGTGTGCATAGGCAGAGCTCTGCCACCGCGTTTAGAAAACTGACATTTAAACGGTCACTTGTTTTAGCGTTTAGATGAGTTCGGGATCTCACAGAGGCCATTTTCGGGTCAAACATTTAAAGAGAAGTCTTTTGTTGGAGAGGTTGTATTGATTCGCCCTGTTGGTTCTGTGCATGCACCATGATAGTTTCCCCCCTTCTACGGAAGGGCACCTATGCGCATGTGCAAACTGAGGAAAAATTTTAAAAACCCGCTGACACATGCTCCCAAGGGATGCCGGGGAGCAACATGACTGCACGGTGAGGCGGGATAAGGGAGGTGAGTGTGATCACGATTATCCAGAACAAATATAATCTGGTTAGAACCGGAACAGTTTAACCCGCTCTCGGCACGCTGTCTGACCGCACCCAGAGAGTGATTAAAATGTGGGATTCACTGCCAGAGGATTTAATGATGCCACAGGAATGAACAGCTTTAAAAGGAGATTAAATAGATTCCTGGAGGATTAGTCTACTAGCCATGGCTACTAGCCATTGTGACAGAGGGGACTGAGGGGAACCTCCACATTCAGAGGCACTAATCCTCTGAATCCCATACAGCATCAGTGGAAGGCCTTGGCCTCCATGCTCTGTGGTTGGCCCTCCAGAGGAACTAGATGGCTGCTCCCTTTCTCACAATACAAGAACTCGTGGGCACTTCATGAAATTGCTGAGCAGTCGGGTTAGAACAGATAAAAGGAAATACTTCTTCACCCAAAGAGTGATTAACATACGGAATTCACTGCCACAGGAGGTGGTGGCAGCTACAAGCATGGACAGTTTCAAGAGGGAATTAGATAAACATATGGAACAGAAGTCCATCAGTGGCTATTAGCCACAGGGTATAGATGGGAATTCTCAGTCTGGGGCAGGTGATGCACTCTATTCTTGGTGCTGGAGGGGGCAGCAGTAGGAGGGTTTCTAGTGTCCTGACCCCACTGCTGGACCTCCTGATGGCACCTGGTATATTTTGGCCGCTGTGTGACAGAGTGTTGGACTAGATGGGCCATTGGCCTGATTCAACATTGGCTTCTCTTATGTTCTTATGTTCTTAGGAATGGGATGGACTAACAGGAGGGAAGATGACCCTACTGCCAGCCCCCAAAAATAGCTGATAAAAAGCGAGGTTCACCCTTTGTTCTTCGCTAGCTAGTCATCCAACCCTACCCTGGTAATAGAGTCTACTATAGGTAACTCTGGCGTGCTTTCTTGGATCGCGACCAAGAAGCCCACATGTGTTGGCTGGTTCCAACTGTGTGCTGTAAAAGTGTGCAGACTGTTGGACTGGATGGGCCATTGGCCTGATTCAACATTGGCTTCTCTTATGTTCTTATGTAAGATGCTGGACTAGGTGGACCATTGGTCTGATCCAGCAGGGCTCTTCTTATGTTCTTAGGCTGGGGGAAGGGGCTATGTGATCCCTATCTGCATCATCCATACATGCAACATGGCTTAAGACAGCATATACAAGTGGATCAGTCAATACTCAGAAATTCATGAACAAATTCCTTTTTATTTGTGGTAACAACAAACTTGGTTTATTCTCAGGTTCATTTACATTTCCCCATCCTTCACCTTTGCCTTCACATAAGCCCTGTATGCATGTTATAGTGAACAACACTCATACAGGCTGCATGTACATATGTACAATTGTTTCTAAGGAAGAGCCACCATGCATACAACTGAGGACCTCCCCCACTGGTGGCCAGGGGGACCTGGCAGCCCTAGACCAGTACCTGGAGCACAGATTGAGCTGTAAATGCATTGAAAGTAAGATTTACTCACCACATATATAGAGAAAACTCAAGTGTACAATGTACATGGATTGTACATGTGTTTTCATTGTAACCTGTAAACAGGGCCAGTCAGAGCTAAAATTTTATACCGGTTTAGGAAGCCTTTGATCTAGGCAGTAGTAACACCCAAATTCAGGTGCTTCAACAAATAACTGACCAGATCAATATCAAACAGTGGTTAGATCCTGGTTTGCAATCAAAAATACACATCCATTTGTTGAAATGATACCTGAATCTGGATATCACAGCAAATTGAGGTGACCTTGAGGATTTCCTGTATGAGGTGTTAACCAGAGGCACTGTCTTACTCACAGGTAGCCCTAAATAATGGGGCACCCCACTCCTGACCAGGACTAGAGACCCACAATCTCAGGCCAAAAAAGGCGCTCTTGGTTCTGAAACACAGAGCTAGCCAGCTCTGCAAAAAGGTCTCAATTTCAGGTTTTGCATGAGACAGCTGTCAGACTGAGCCCTCATTTGCCATGTTTGTTCACTGTCTGTTTCATGTCACTGCCTTGTTTCATTCCAGCTGGGAATGGGGGGGGAGTATGTGAGGGCGTTTGTGGAGCTGCTTTGCTGAGAGCTGTGCTGGCTTGTAACTGCGTCCATGCAGGGCCTCCCCATTGTGGGAAGTATGCATGCTTGACCTTGAGTACCAGACACAGCTAGATAATGCAATTGTAGGCTTGCAGGTGCTGGGGGAGGGTTAACGAAGCACAGTAGTTTTGGTGGGCTGGATGTATGGGTGTGATTGGCCTGGTCACTGGGGGAGGGGTTGTTTGAATTATGTATAATATGAGAACTGGTGCCAAGGGAGCCAGTTCTGACACAAATTTGTCTATGCTTCAAACCTCTTTCAATAAACGTATCACTGCCAAGAGAGTGTTGTTGGGAGCGAGTTTCTTCAGTACTTGACAGCAGCCTTCCAAGACAATCTCCAATCTCCCCCTCTACCCAGCATGAAACAATGCCGAGTTTCACCAGGTAAAGTATCTACATTTCTAAAGGCTATTCAGAGGCCACCTGGTGAATAGCCCTTGTGTCTCCAGAACTTCATGTAGCCCTTCCGTGTAAAACCTATGTCTATGTGAAAATCCTTTTGTCTCCACAACTGTCATTCCTGCTCCTTCCCTCAAGATACCGAGATAACCAATGAAGCATTCAAATGTTTAGCAGTCCTTCCTGGCGTATATCAGGGATTCATTTCACACCTTTTGCTTAATCTGGGAGCCTAGTCAACCTGCCTTGGCAGGACCATCAGTGGTCATCAAACCCATTCAGCCAGCTCCAATAGAGACATCCAGCACCTGGCTAATCTCATCAACACTATTACAAATCCAGACTCCGTCCCTCTGAAACCTCATTGGTCACACCTCAGCTTTGCTCCTCATGGTGTTACACCCCCCGGAACCCCTCATTGATCCAGGTAATCTTTTGTCTTCACCTGGGACAAGCCCTCCAGGCCTCCCTTTGGTACACATTGTTTTCCCGTGTCTATATCCCCTCAAACACATGGTCTGAGACTTTGTGTCTCTCCCAGGATGCCAATTGGTAGGTCACCCCCAAACTCTGTTTGGGCCATAATCCCTTCTCCATGGACATCTCGCACATCTGGAAAGGTAGCCATAACCCCATCAATACTTAGCCCTCTTCTGTCTCTGCTCTCTCAAGATCACTTCAACACTTTCTTCCTTAGATCTTGAGCGCGTGTGATATTTTTATTAATTAAGCTGAATGTATTAGGGACATTTTCTTAATAAATTTCATAAAAGATATCTCCTGTCTGTTGTCTGTGCTGCTCCGATAGGGTTCTGACTCTGGGATAGCTGGAGTACAATCCCTAACTTGCGCACTTATTAAGCAAATGGTCTCTTAAGCTAATTCCCCCATCATAATTCAGACAGAGACCCAGGTGTTGCGGCTAACAGAGGACCTTTCAGTATTCACCCCGCTTCATTTACCCATTTCCACATGTGATAAAGGGTTTGTTCCTGATATCTAAATACAGCCATTGTGCTGTTTTGTACACATTTTAGAAGGGCACATGGCACCATATTTTATTCTGCCTCTGTAACACACGGACATCTTTTTCTTTAAAAAAATCTTTAAAAATCTCCACTAATGGGGGGGGGAAATCACAAAAGACATGCACACCATTGAGTCTTTGAACTATGCTTGCGTTTCGAGGAGGGCATCATGTAATGAGTGAGCTGCAACCGAGTAACACAAACACATTCCAACATATAATTACAGTGCCTAAAATGGCTCTCTGGGAAAGATAACCTTTTGCCTAACACCAACTGAGATGGTATATTAAAAGGCAGAGGGAGGAATGACTCCCACATTAGGAGCACCCAAATGAAACCATAAGGGAACAATCACAAGGCCTGCTTAGAAGAAAGTCCTATCTTATGCAACAGGGTTTACTTCCAGGAAAATATCCTTAGGGTTGCAGCCCAAGTGTAATCATCAGAGAACCGATACGAGGAAAGCAGAACCTCCGCACTTTAACATGCTAGACTCTCTCTGTATTTTTCTGTCCACTAACTACTAACTAAACAGAATTACACCCTTCTAAATCCATTGAAGTTAATAGGCTTAAAAGGGTGTAACTCTGATTAGCACTTCACTATGCAGGAAACATCTCAGACGGGAAAAAGTTATTTCCAGATACAGTGTGATTTCAATAGGGCTGAAAGGCATATTCACCAACATTCAACACTGTCATGGAAGCTTGCTAGGTGAACTTCAGAGACTCACCTGCTCTCAGCCTGACCTAACTCACTGTCAAGGCAGACCCTGCCTTAGTGCAGTAACGTAACCAAGCTGTACCGGGTTTGGTCTCAGCAACTCTCCAAGTAACACACACAAAATAAAGCAAAATAAGGCTTATTCGAAGAAACTCAGGGGAAAAAAGGATTTCAAAAACAAAGTATATAGTTCAGTGGTAGTAAATTCCACAGAAAAAAGAACAAAGCTAACTAGCTATTACTGGAGTCCTCCTAATGCAGCACTGTTGGGTTTTGGCAGCAGGTACAAGTTGTTTTTTTCCTTCTACCTCCCTCTCTTTGTTATAATCGTCTAACATAAAACCTGAAAAGGAGCTCTGTTGATCTCAAAAGCACACCACTTTATGATGCTTCCATTGGATTTAAGATAAAGTATTACACTCCTGTTACTTTCTGGCATAAAATTAATCCTTTCAACATGGCACTTCAACATAAAGGAAGCTGTTTCAGAGAAAAGTCAGCTATGCTTAGAAAAACATGCTGATATGTATGCCAAAGAACCATATAATTTAGCAGACGGATGCAGTGCAATAACATTGAAACCATGCCAATGCAGCCAGAACATGCTGTCAGTTGTGATTTTACATATCACACCCAAACTAGGCTATAATTGTAGCAGTTGTTCACTAACACTTTTCAAAGTATAACCCAGTAAGCTTCAACTTATGATAATTAACTGTAACGGGAGTGTTACAGACTTCAGATTTCTTAAAGAGTAAACAGGCTTAGAATCTTTCCCTGAAATATTCAGACCCTCAGGGTGTCGTGGTGGTAAGAACACTGTGTTTGTAACAAGGAGACATGGATTCAAATCCCTACTTAGTTAGGTGGCCCGCAGCCTGGAGAAAAACTGTCACTGTAACACAGATGTTATTTACCAGGTAGGGTTACTTACCTATATGCCATAAATAGCTTCACCTGCCCATTTTCACACATGAAGCCTCTATAAAAGGGACGGGACTTTATATTTCATCCAGTTTACCGGCAATCCTGCTACTTAGTCAGTGGGTGACGTTGGGCACTAAAGAGGTGTTGTGGAGATAAAATGGGGAAAACATTTGTGTCCCCTTGCGCCCCCTGGAGGACAGCCAGGGTAAAATACAAGCACTATTTGAACATATTCATTTGTTTGTTTTAAAAATGTCTATGTTGCCTCTCCAGAGAACCTGCTCAAGGCAGCTCACAAGAGTAAAATCTAATAAAAACATAAAATACCACCTCAGATTTCCACAAATCCACAGAGATATATGCTCACGAAGTTCAGTCTTTTGCATTCAGCAGTCCTTCGTGGCAGATTCTCGAGAACTCCTCATGAGTTTAAGTCTCTTAGCAGTAAGGGACCCACATACCTTTGGGACCGCCTCTCTCAGTACACCCCCAAGAAAGCATCACACTTGGGTAGCAAACATCTTCTGGTGGTCCCTGGCCTGATAGAGATCTGACTGTCCTCAACCAGGGCTAGGGCCTTTGGGGGCCTGGCCCCTACTTGGTGGAATTCTCTGCCACAGACCATCCATGACCTGCAGGATTTACTACCTTTCCACAGGGCTTGTAAGGCAGAGATGTTCCACCAGGCATTTGGTTGAGGACAGCGATGGGACAGCAAGTAGTCTGGCTCCAGCCCACCCCCCTTGAGACTCCAGCCCACCCCCCTCCTCACCTGCCCTCAGGAAACTATGGAAGGTTGCAATTTTGTTGAAATTTCTTGCCACCTTGGAACAGTCTGTTTTCTCTATTGTCTGTGCCGTATTTTATTATTAGTTTTTAATTTAATCTAGAGTATTTATTGTTCTATTCTGATGTAAGCCCCCCTGAGCCCTGCACACAGAAAAAGATGGCCTAACAGTCCAATCAATCAATCAATCAATCAATCAATCAAGACTGTCCATTTATCTCACTTTTTCTTCACTGTAATTGTTATTCTGAGTTGAGGAACTCTTTAGTTAGACCTCTTTTATGCAAGTTTAGAGACCAGCCTGATAAAATATATCCTCTATCTGACTGGAACTCTCATATCACTAATCAAGTAGCTTGGTATCTCCTAGCTGCCATGAGTTTCCAGGAACTGATTGTCAATAACTTTTTCCTTTTAAAAAATTTATGATTGTTCATTTATTGTAGGATCTGGTTATGTAATTTGTAATCTATATATCTAATTCCCAAGTGGCCCCCTGTGTGAGGATATCTAAATCCACACATCAGGGGCACTTGGGGGGCAGGGAGATTTTCCTGTGCACGTGGGGCAGTCCCCAGGTGTGCAGAAAAATCTAAAAAGTTGAAAAAAGTATACGGGGATATTTAAATCCCCCCAAAAGTAAAAGAGTGTTCCCTGCGCATGCGCAGGGAACGCTCTGCAAACTGCCTTGCTGCCGCTGCCACCACAGGGGACGGGAGGGCGGGAGAAGGCTTGGCGGGCCGGTTGGCCATGCCGTCGCTGCTGCGGAGGGAGGAAGAAAGGGGGAGGCTTCGGGTGGGCTGGCTTGGCCTTGCCGCTGCTGGGAAGGGAGGAAGGGGGAGGCTTGGCCGACCGGCCTCACCGCTGCTGCTGGGGAGGGAGGGTGAAGCTTGGTGGGCCGGCCGACCTCACCACCACCACTGCTGCACTACTGCTGCTGCTGCTGCTTGGGAGGGAGGAAGGGGGAAACTTGGCGGGCCGGCTGGCCTCACCTCCGCTGCTGCTGCTGGGGAGAGAAAAACTTGGCGGGTCGGCTGGTCTCGCCGTTGCCACCACCGCTGCTGGGGGGGAGGGAGAGGGAAGCTTGGCAGGCCAGAATACTCCCCTCCTGCGAGTATCGCGGGTCCTGCCTCTCGTAAATGCCTAATAGTGGTTTTTGAAAAACATAAAACACCCTAAAACCCCATAAAAGTCATTAACACCTTTAAAAAAAAGAGCATTAAAACAGCCAGAATATTTTCTTAAAAGTATAAAACATTGAGCGGCTTTCAACAATTCTCAAAAAACAGGTCTCAGGCTAGAAATGGATTGTATTATTTATTTATTTGAAATGTTTCTATGCCACCCTTCCAACCAATCTGGGTCCACAAAGTGGCAAACATAAAAAGCATTAAAACATTTGTATAATAAAAATACTGTTAAAATTATAAAATAATTAAATTAAGAACACATAAACAAACAGCACTAGAAGGAGGGCCAGAAACCATTACTGGAGTTAGAACATCAGTAGGGTAGGCATTAGGTGAGCCTCAAGGGAAAAGGGATCCCATAGGGAAAGTGCCACTATTTGAAAGGCCTTGTGTCTGGTAACCTCCTCTAAGGGAAAGGGCACAGAGAACATGGCTTGTGAGCAAGATCTTAATTGGAGGGCTGGATATAGCACTCCATGCAACTGAGGAAGTGGATTCTCAAAAGCTTATGCTATAATAAGCTAATTAGCCATAATGATGCCCCAGAGTATTAGTTAATCAGAAATGATAAACCATCAACAGCAGCTTAGTGCAATCAGGACTTTCCAAAAGTCCTCTGCAAAAGAATCGCCTCGGCTGAAACCTGAAGAGGCAAGGGTTCAGAATTTCAGTGCCACTGTATAGAAGACCCAGGCCTATATACCTGCCCACCAAATTTCAGATAGATGGAGTCTGTGGCTCTGTCCAAGGCAGATGTCTCTATTGTTGCTGAAAAGTCTATAGACTTGCAAGGTGAATTTCCAGGATTCTGTTATGGAAATAATCTAGAGGTATTTGTGTAAAGTGGCGTCAAGTTGAAGCCAATTTACAGCAATCCCATAGGGTTTTCAAAGCAAAAGATGAACAAAGCTGGTTTGCCATTGCCTTTCTCTGTATGGCAACCCTGGATCTGGTGGTCTCCCATACAAGTACTAACCAGGGCCAACCTTGCTTAGCTCTCAAGATCTGCTGAGATTGGCCTGGTTTGGGCTTTCCATGTCAGGGCAATCCAAAATTAGTGGATAATATTTCCAGAATTGCTGGCAAATTAGTTTAAAACTGGTACATAGGAGGACCAGGTCTCCCCCTATGATGGGAGACCTCCCACCCCCTGCTGCCACAATGCTCTCGCTAAACTGTGGAGTTTTTATGAGCAAAAATTCAGGAGGAATTTTCTGGGGGAAAGTGCCATTGTAGCAAAGCCATTATGACATTTCTTGTTGCCTAACTGGAATGATGTCACACATTAATGTGATCTCTAGCAATCCTCAACATCTCAATGGTAAAACATCAAGATTTGGGGGATTGCTAGAAAATCATGGTTATGCATAGTGTCACTTCTGGTTATGTTTTTTTTAATTTTAATTTTTAGTTTTTTAACTTTATAACAACGGTAAAATTGCTTACATCGTCAATACAATAAAGATAGAATAGGTTGAACAGTAAAATAAACAGTTTAAACAGTAACTGAACTGAAAAAGAAATAAACAATTAACTATAGTTTATGCTATATCAACTTAGTTTAACAATAAAAATAATGTGAGTACAGTATTAAGGTAATGGATAGGATCAAAATACTACTATAATGACTTTCTATCTTTGAGGCATTGAGTGAGAGGGAACTGGCGATTTTATAAATGAGGCCTCGATAAAAGGAAGCCATTTAGAATAAAATAGAGATTGTGATTTATAACTATTATTGGGAGGAATAGAGACTGCTATTTTTTCCATAGCATACATTTCCCAAATTTTAACATGCCATTGGTGAAGAGTAAGGGAGTCAGTACCCTTCCAAGCATTAGCAATTACAAATTTAGCAGCTATCAGTAGCATAGAGATTAGTTCTTTGGTAATTTTTGAGATATTCATATCTGACCACAAATCCAGTAGTAAAAGCTCTGGAGAAAGAAGTAAGTCACTATTAGTTACTGATTTAATGGATTTTATCATTGTAACCCAGAAAGATTAAATTTTTTTGCAGGACCACCAACAGTGAAAATAGTTTGCACTTCTGGTCATGTGACTGGAAATGATGTCATGGCATAATGAAATGCTGCACAATACAAAGCCCTGCCCCAAAAAGCTCCCCAGGGTTGTCAGCCTTCACCTGGCAACCCTACTTTTCCCTAAGAAGAATATTAGGAGAGAAGTTGTCAGACCTCTCTCAGGTAATTCAGTTGTTGGGGTACCAGGACTATGAAGGCTCCAGTCCATCTCCTCCAGGGCATTTTACATCCCATGTATATTGCAGGATTGTAGCTCAGTGTTAGGGGGCATGTTCTGAATGTAGAAAGACCCCAATTGTCATTGGTCCTGGGAAAGACTTCTCTACCCAGCATAGTTCCCTCTAAACTGTGCTCGGAGACACTGGCACACAAAATTTTAACAGGCAGCGCAGGGATTTCTATTTCAGCACACAAGGCATTTCCTCTCCATTGGAAACAGTGGAGGATGGGGGCACCTCCTTCAGGGGCCAATAGAATTAGACCCCCTGGTCCAATCTTTTTGAAATGGGGGGGGCTGGAGGGGAGGCCTTTGCCTAAAAAAACAGCCCTCCTGGAGCCCCAGATATCCCTATATCGATTCTCCATTATAGCCTATGGGGCCCATTGACTATAACAGTCCCCATAGGCTACAATGGAGCTGGGGGAAAATGATTTTTTTTTTTTGCATACCCCCATTATACTTTTGGTATGATTTGTAAGCTACCTTGAATCACAGGGAAAAGTGAGATATAAATATTTGAATAAATAAGTAGTTTGGGCAGGTTGATAACATTTAAGCAACTTCCTGTTTGTTAGGTTAGGCAGGGTTTTGACAGTGATTGTTCCTCCTCTGTTATACTTGACCTGTAATGCTGGTTGTCATATTTCACTAAAAAAACACAAAGTAAACTGCAAGAGTCCCCCCCCCCAAAAAAAAAAAAAAGGGTTTGATATGTTTTCTAAGGCTCTGTACAGGGAGACAGTCCAAAGCCAGGTCTACCAATATAGTGGAAAGGGGAGGGTGAGATTATAATGTTTAAATTATTGTTAAAATATAGTTAAAATATAGTTTAAAAGAATTCATGCTGAGTTTTTTACAAGATTATGGAAATAATCTTCTAAAAAAATAATGTATGCAATCGTCAAATGTAGACTCACTCACAACTTTAATGCTACAAGCCTTTTTCACTCACATGGTAGAATTTCTGCTCATGACATTGTGGAGCTTAAAGAGAATATTGCTCTAGGGAAGTGATCCCAACCTGGAACTCAAGGGCATCATGGGCAATGCCCATTAGTATGTCTTCTGATGTCCACTTGCTTCTTGGTTTTAGTGATATAATCCAGAGGAGTTTGAGCAGAATGGCAAATACAGATAGATCACTCCCTTCTGGCTAAACTAACCCAAGGCAGGTGTGTCATAACCATATGCTCCTGGCTTGGACACAGACATAAATTTCCTTATGCCTAGGATCACGCAGGGAGCAAACAATCCCCTTTCTTTGAAAAAATGAAACCAACATTACTTCTTCTCAAACATGGACCCTATCTTGACTTCCTCCACCTCTTTGGTGTATGAGATGTTTCAGAAGAAACCAGGAAGCATCTGCAGGGATTACCCATTGGGAAGTAGCTGCCTGCAAAGGACGTTTGTCTTGCAATACTTCATGGGACCTCCCAACATTCTGTGATTGGCCCCATGCCCAATATGGCAGCCATTTTGTGATTCATGTGGGAGCTGATTGGCCAGCCCACAAAACCAAGGACTAAATACCACTTCTTGCATTCCAAGGCTGTTTGATAGTTTTGAACTATCAAAAGTTGCTGTTCCAAAAGATTCTTAATATAAGATTCTGAAACATCAGTAGTATTTATTTACTTGTTTATTTATAGTTTTTGCCTTTCTCGCTGAGATTAGTAATCCTAATTTCCGCAACGTGAGGCAGATTTTGATCCCAACATTTGCTTCCATTTTTCAAAATAAATATTCAGCTTTCCAGAGGACTGTCACAATTCCCAGATCTAAAGTACAATACAAAGGCAGGAGCCATTATTTAAGAGTTTATTGTACTTGATCCCTTTGATTTCCCCAGATCTTAAGTGTGCTTAACTCTGTGTTGCATTGCGGTCAAAAAATATGTTCAGGTGTGTGGTGCATTATTTGAAGACAGTGGAAATGGAGCTATGTCACATATTGCCCATTTGGAAACTGCAGAATACAGTGTTTACCTAGTTTCGCCAGCACTATACGACGCTTCCTTCTTTTTGCCAATTTTTCTAAGTTAGGAGGGATTTGGCTTTTCCTTTATCTAAGTGCTAGTGTGTTACCCCCTCATCAAAACTTTTAAGCTGTATAATTACCTTCAGAGACATGAGTCACTTTGGTTCTGGATTCCCAAACCAGCTGCTCTCTCTATAAAAAGGGGCAGAGGGTCCTTCTGCCCGGTCTTATCAACACATCCTGTACACCGGAGGAGAAATGGAGCTCTGTTATATGTTTTGCCCACCTTTGTTTCTGGTTCTTTCCTTGAAATATTCCACAGCCGCCCCTGCTCTTTTTGCATTGCCACATTCGTCCAGCTGGAGAGACTTCTATATTGCACAGGTGCGTGATGCTTTGCACATTTTACTGACAATTCCAGAGGCACTTGGCTTAGGAGCCTGTCCCACTGCATGCCGTGAATTTTTCCTTCCAGTTAATACGCATAGGATCAGGCAATAGAGTTGTGACTGTTGG
This sequence comes from Gekko gecko, assembly GCA_029375565.1. Taxonomy (NCBI): domain Eukaryota; kingdom Metazoa; phylum Chordata; class Lepidosauria; order Squamata; family Gekkonidae; genus Gekko; species Gekko gecko. Next base: position 26,937,943 of record JAPDNY010000004.1, on the reverse strand, counting down.
AAGTAGCTTTCACTGGGGTCCGTAGGAGTTACCTCTGACTAAATGGTACTTCAGACCAGGGTTTTAAGACATTAGATCTATATTTGTGGTGATAAGGAACGGATGGAGGTATATGCTCTTTTGTTATTTGCTTCTCCCAGGTAATTGGCAGCTTTAGATTTCTAAAACTGTAACCTTTGTAGCTCTTGAGAACTGCAATCTCAAAGTGGAAATAGAGATCAACAGTTGCTTAAATCCTTACCAGAGGCTGGAATTGCATGGATTGTTGATGGCATATGGCAATCAGCAAAATCAGTTACTAGTCTGCACAAATACTCAGAAATATGGAGAAGCAGGAGAGAGCTCTTATGTTATTGTGAGAATACTGAAATGCTTTTGTACTCAAGATCTCATCATCATTCTTCCTCTTATGATTTACTACTTATATATGCTCAATTGTAGCAAGATCACTGTCTTTACCATTTGTTGTTTTGCACTGCTGATACTATCAGTGGATAGTGTTCTTAGCAGGGATGTGGAATGGTGTAATATAGCCCAGTCTTGTCAGATCTTGGAAGCTAAGTAGGATCAGTACTTGGATGGGAGACCACCAGGGAAGACTTGGCAGATGAAGGCAATGGCAAACCACCTCTGCTTAATCACTTGCCTTGAAAACCCCTTGCTGGGGTCGCCATAAGTTGGCTGCAACTAGTCATCACTTTATACACACACAGGCTGAGTTCAGATGGGCAGTTTGCAGCAGGAGCCAGTCATGGCAAAAAAGCCCTGGAATAAACTGTTCCGGGTTTTCCTGGTCACACGGGGCTGACAGATGCAGGAGCATACCGGGAGGAGGCACGTGGGAGCGTTCAGACTGCTGGCCCGGAGGCGTGGCTGTAAACGGCTTTTTCATCTATGTGTATGTGGGCGCATATGTGCTCATGTGCATAAGCGCATCTGGCCAATTTGGGGTGGACCCAGTTGCGCCGGCACCACATTGGGCGGTAGAGTGGAGCACAGCCAATTCGATCGCTGCTGCCTTATGCGCAGAAACACCCGGTGCACGCTATAGAAGCGAGTTGTTCCTGGCTTTTTGGCTTCGCGTTCACACTTCCAGGAAGCGGAATAACATGGGATAAAGGTGCTCTCTGATATTTGCTACCACTTTTGTCCAGTATCTTTTAAACATGGGAGCAAAGCGGAACAGCACGGGTTGCCTACGGGTGGGGAACGGCAGGCAGATGTGCCTGTGTGAACGCCCCCTTTAATCCGCTTGGGAAACGCGGCTGAAACGCGGCTATAGCGGGGCAAATTGCCAGTCTGAACTCAGGCACAGTGTACCTAGGAGTTGCAAATGCACCTTGATAATTTCACTCCTGCATACCCTATCTTTATTCCAAGGTGTTATGTTACCTTGAACTACACATTACTGACACAGGTTGTTATTATTTTGCCTCTTATTCCTATTCGGTCTTGGCTTTGTGTCTTGTTGTCTTTAAGACCATTTCTTTAGTGTGTATGAGTGTGTTTATTACATGACCAGAGACTACTACAGACTTCTTGCAATACTATGCAGATATCACATGGTTCTCATTTACTGTTTCTTTGTTTCATGTATATTAATTTAAGGGGGGGAACCCTTCCTTTGACATTTTCCTACAAAGAAGGTTCTGTGAATTTATCTAGGAAATTTGTATTGTTTTTCCTTCATTACAGCACAGTACTTTTGGGGCAACACTAGAAAACTAAAATAATGGCTCTCAAACACTGCAATAGTGAATTTCCCAAGAGTAAATGGCTTTAGTTGCTGTAGATTTTCTGGGTTAATAGCCCAAATTTCTCACTAGTATATCCTGTACGCCTATTCATTTTTACTAAGCCTGAGTTTCTCACTAGTATATCCTGTACGCCTATTCATTTTTACTAAGCCTGAGTTTCTCACTAGTATATCCTGTACGCCTATTCATTTTTACTAAGCCTGAGTTTCTCACTAGTATATCCTGTACGCCTATTCATTTTTACTAAGCCTGAGTTTCTCACTAGTATATCCTGTACGCCTATTCATTTTTACTAAGCCTGAGTTTCTCACTAGTATATCCTGCACGCCTATTCATTTTTACTAAGGTAGCTGCAGTATCTCTGTGTTAACGCTGTAATGGCCCAACTACGTCATATTATTACAGGCTGGAATCCACCCTCATCCTGCTTTGTGGGGAGGGCGGGATATAAATTGAAGTAAGTAAGTAAATAAATAAAATAACACATTCTGCAATATTCTCTCTGCCAATCATATTATTATCTCACTTTGTTAGGATTACCAATGTCCAAATAGACCCTGGACTTCTCTCACAAATACAGCTGATCTCCAGAGTAAATAGGTCAGTTCCTCTGCAGGAAATGGCAGCTTTGGAGAGCCGGTTCTATCACATCTCTTCTCCCTCCCTGGGCACCACCCCCAAATCTCCAGGAATTTCCCAAACTGGGTTGGTTAACTCGATCCTTCATTTATGGAGCTCAGAGCTGCGTAAACAATTCTCCGCTCCTCTGTTTTGCCCTCACATCTCAGTGAGGTACCTCAGCCTGAGAGAAAGCAACCTGCCGAAGGTGTACCCGTGATTTTCTTGGATGAGGTGGAGAATTGAACTTGGATTGCCCTGGTCCTGTTCAAAACGCTAATCATCGTACTTCTTTTGAGTCTCAATGTACAGGGCCAACTGTTAGAATACACTGCTGACTGCCTTTAAGGTCCACGTCCTCTTCTCCTCAGGACTCCCCTGGCCAGCCACAGGTGGAAGGGGAAGATCTGGGGCACCCCACAGTAGTGAGAACAAAGATGTAAAAATTTGGGGTAACGGTTGCAACTATAGGCCTCCCTGCTGTCCATGGGGCTGGCAACCAGGTCTGCCCTGCTGGAAGAGGATCTTAGACCACAAGAATGATCAGGATCACATTGGGCTGAGCCCGCCATTAAGGAGTATCAACTAGACATTGAAATGATTTTTTTTTTCTGTTGCGAGGAGAGAGAGAAAGAGTGTTTTTCTCTTTGGCAGTCGCACATCTTGAACTAATACTGTGGAGAACTAGGTTTCCTTACCTCTCTCTGGTTTTAGGACTACCTTGACAAGTATTACACACCGAAAGGAGAACACAAGGTTGGAGAAATGGCAGCGGATGGCAATTCAATGACGAAGAAAGTTCGGCAAATGCAGGCATTCTTTGGCTTGCAAGTGACTGGGAAGCTGGACTATAGCACCATGAGTGTCATCAAGAGGCCTCGGTGTGGTGTCCCTGATGTTGCAAATTATCGCCTCTTCCCAGGAGAACCTAAGTGGGAGAAGAAAACGTTGACATACAGGTAATGAGCTGGCATCAACTGTGCTTGAAATAAGATATTTAAAATGTATCTGCAGCTTTGGGTTTTGTCTTCACATTATTCCACAACCTACACATTTTGTGTGTGTGTGTGTCCCTCATCATGAGAGATTTCTGCATCTCTGGAATTTGAGTGGAAAGACTTTGTTTTGTTTCCCCTCATTAGTCTCTCCAAGCTTTCAGATAAAGGATTGTTGCTTTAGTTCCCATTGTTATCAAAAGTAGCAACAGATGACCTAAATCTGTACAACAGCCACACACATGAAGTATCAGAAACAAAAGTCACAGATGTGGGTTACTTATCAATTCAAAGTGCTGGTTCTTATCTTTAAAGCCTAAACAGCTTGGAACCAGGGTATCTGAAGGATCATCCCCTCCCATACTATCCAGCCCACCAGTTAAGACCTGCCCCTCAAGTCCTGGTCTCTGTACCATGGCCTTTAGAGGTGGGGCAGGTGGTGACTGGAGACAGGGCATTTTCTGTGGTGGCACCTCAACATTGGAATGCCCTCCCCTTGACGTTCTCCTGGTGCCAACTTTTTAGGTGCTGGGCCAAAGCACATCTTTTTACCTAGATTTTTAATGAAGGATTTTATCTTATCAGTTTTCTAATGGTCCATGGATAGTTTTATGTTGTTTGTGTTTTCAATTGTAAGCCATCTCAAGCAGAAATCTGAAGAAGCTGCATAGAAATATTCTAAATAAATACTGCTTCCAGGGACTTCAAGGGCTGGAGGCAAGAGGTAAAGAAGGCTTGCTCTCCAGTACTGAAGCCATCACCTGGAATTGTCTAGGCCTTGAGGTATGAAAAGTAAACCTTCTTTATCACCTCAAGACATTGAAGCCCCCATGATTCCATCTGGACTGAAGGGGAAAGGAGTTTGCCCCCTTCTGCCCCTAAAGCTATTTCAGAGGGCTGCACTAGGCTGAACTTGGGAAGAAACTGGGTATAGGAGACCCAGATAGGGGAGTGTGCATCATCCAAGGCTGAATTCACCTTCAGAGATTAAGGGAAGAATCATTGGACTTGATGGAGATACACTGGATTACACTCGTCCTCTGTGGCACTCTCGCATTCATTTTATTCTCCCGGCTGAATGGAAGCAATTAGTAGGCTGCTTCATTCCTTTCAGCCTAGCTCACAGATGAGGGTAGCTTCTATGCTCCTTTCCAAAGTCAACAGTCCATGGCAACAAGAGGGTAAGGTGTGAGAACAAGGCAGGTGGTCATTAAGAACATCAGAGAAGCCATGTCGGATCAGGCCAATGGCCCATCCAGTCCAACGCTCTGTGTCACACAGTGGCCCAAACCCAGGAGTCATCAGGAGGTCCACCCGGGAGCCACCAGCAGGGCCGGAAGCCTTCCCACACTTGCCCTCAAAGTACCAAGAATAAAAAGCATCACTGCTCCAGACACAGTATTCCATTGATACCTTCTGGCTAATAGCATTCTCAGCTCCATATAGTTATCCAATCCCCTCTTGAAGCTACCTATGCTTGTAGCTACCACCACTTCCAGCGGCAGTGAATTCCACTTGTTAATTACTCTTTGAGTGAAGAAGTGCTTCCTTTTATTTGTTCTAAGCCTACTGCTCTTAAATTTCGTTGTGTGCCCACAAGTTTTGGTATTGTGAGAAGGGGGGGAGAAGTACTTCTTTCTCTGCCTTCTCTATCCCATGTACAATTTTGTAAACCTCTGTCATGTCACCACTCACTTGTCATTTCTACTGCATCAATTAGTCTGCTCTGGAGCCATCTTTCCTGAGCTAAGACAAAAAGGTGTGAGTCGGAGGCTAAAAAACTGTGAGCTAGCTCACGCTAACTCAGCTTAGAGGGAACACTGCATTAGAGAATGAGAAATCTCTGTGGTTGGTCATTCTTATACATACATCCTAGCATTGACCAGGTATAGTTCAAATACAATCCATCTGCACAGCTGGTGACCCTCAATATATCCCAAGCCAACAAACTTGAGCAATCCCTGGCATTCAGCAAAACAGGACATGTAACAAGCTGCTACTTGTGGTCTTTGAGAAGACCTCAGATATTGTTGTTGACACAGCCACATGGCATTGATGCTGCAGAAACACCCAGCAGTCCCTAGGTGTGGTGCAGCAGGTACAGAACCACATTTATGTGGTCATGCAGAGTGGTTTGTTCTACAGACATCTTCTCTATGGGTGGCTGTTAAAAGCAGTGGATAGCCTTTATAGTCTTTTTAGAACAGTGGTGGAAAGTGCCATCAAGTCAAAGCTGACGTAGCAACCCCTGGTGGGGTTTTCAAGGCAAAAGACGTTCAAAAGTGGTTTGTCCTTGCCTGCCTCCAGGTCACAACCCTGGTATCCCTTGGAGGTCTCCCATCCAAATGCTAGCCAGTGCTGCCCCCGCTTAGTATCTGAGATCTGACAAGATTCAGCTAGCCTGGGCATTCTGAGAATATCTGCGCCTAAAAGCAAGGATACCTTCTTACCCTGTTGGAACCATATTATGGAATTATGGAAGTATACAGCCTTCTTGACATTTTAAAATGCAAATATTTAAAAAATGTAGCTCTCTAAATGGAATCTGCTGCGAAATGTTCACTGTGGTGGTTTAAGTTATACCTAGATCCTGTACACACAACCAACCCTGGTTGTGAATGGGCAGAATAGCTTCAACCAATGCCCAGTTTGCCATTCAACCCTAGTCATGCAACGGTCCGGTAAATGCAGGTGGGGTTTGTACATTTCCTGTGACATCAAGGCCAGAGCACTCAGCCATGGTTTATTAGGCCCAAACTAGACATTCAGGTTTTCAAAGAGTTGTGTCTGGGTTCCTCAGATTTGCTGAAGCAGAAAAATTGAGAAAGAATGTTGTCACGGGAAATGGCGGGGGGGAGAGGCAGGAGCCCTTCCTCCCCATGTGGTGGTGTTCCAAGTCCATTTGGGCTTTCCTTTATTTGCTTTTTAAAAAGCCATTCCCTGCAGGTGCTGTGTGACTGCAAAGAACCTGAGCCAGATTGAGGAAACCTGGATCCCACTCTTTAAAAACCTGAACATCTAGTTTGATGTTTAGAAGGATGCAACTCTGCTGAAGATGGCATTGTTAAGAAAATCGGCAACTGAAAATCAAACAGATAACCTATGTTTTAAAGTTTACAGGATTTCAGTGCATAGAATGTTGCATTCTATTGTAGACAAATATGAATGGATAAGAAGTTTGTTTGTTTCTGAGGCTGAAGGCCAGTTTGGTGTAGTGATTAGGAGCGTGGACTGAGAGAACCGGGTTTGATTCCCCACTCCTCCACATGATACTGCTGGTGTGCCCTTGGGTCAGGTACAAGCTCTTTCAGAGCTGTTCTCTCAGGAGCAGTTCTCAAAAGAGCTCTCTCAGTCCCACCTACCTCACAGGGTGTCTGTTGTGGGGAGGGGAAGGGAAAGGAGATTGTAAGCCACTCTGAGACTCCTTTGGGTAGTGAAGGGTGGGGTCTAAATCCAACCTCCTCCTCCTCCTCTCTCCTCCTCTTCTTCTTCTTCTCCTCTGACTGCATTTGATTGGAAAGTCTCATTTATAGATTGTAATGCTCTCTCTCCCTCTTTCCCCCACAGATTGTAATGCTCTCTATCTTTCTTACTAAAATGAATCAAAGTTACATTTATGTAACTCCAGAAGCTATCAAGTTTGGTCCCATTGCCTGACAATAACTTTTTTTTAAAGCCTGAATTTAGACAGAAAACCACACACCAATACATTTATTACAGAACTTTGCAGAAGGATATCTGGATGCTTGTAAGAAATCTATATGACAATTTAGGCAAAACTGAGAGGGAAGAGTTGTTTGTTCCACTGTGTGGAATGTCTTTGAGAAACAGGCACTAAGCACATGTTCCTATGCATGGTTAATAGTATTGTTCAAACACAAAAATAGCTCTTTGCCATGGTGAGTTTGCATATACTATAGAGTTACTATGGTCCAAGTAGATGGCTAGATTTGGTCTAGGGAGGTCTGGGTTAGAATTCCTGCATTTGGGATGATCTCGGGTCAGCTACCTCAGAGGGCTGATGTCTAGATAAACTGGGACGTCCTGCTTAATACATTAGCCCTTTGGGCTCTCAGGCAGCTCACACTTGGGTATAACTGGACTGCCATCACGTATTAATTAATCTGGTTTTCTAGAACTATATTGGATTGTTTTATTGTTTATTGGCTTATTGTTACCCATCATGAGCCCGCTTGCATGGGAGGGTGGGATATAAATCCCATAAAATAAAATAAAATAAAATAAAATAAAATAAAATAAAATAAAATAAAATAAAATAAAATAAAATAAAATGAGGCCGTGGAACTCCTCAAACGAAGGGCAGTAGACATACAAAGTAAATCAGTGTCCAAAGCTTCTGCCATTGGTGCTTGCATCAATTCCACTAGGTGGAGCTATTCATGTGGAAAACCCAAGTCTCCATGAGCACAAGGTGTTCTTTTGAATGGAGTGAGTGGATAGATGTCCTCCTACAATGTTCCGTGAAAGTTCCATTGCTTGATTTATTGATGTGGTTAACAGTGTATCTGCTGCTTTACGGCAGTGTTCAGAGCAGCTAGCAAATGAAAATATCCCCAAGCAATGCAAAACGTCGAAGCCAACGTCAGAAAATCATAACCACCGTCACAGCTAGGATTGCAAGAATGTGACTAGTAGTTTTCCAAATGGTAAGAATGGCCCCGTCACCAGTCCACCAGAGTAATCTTAATGTTGAAGAACTCTCTCATGAACAATGGTGGTGAAAAGCGTCATCAAGTCGCAGACAATTCATGGCAACCCCTCATGGGGTTTTCACGACAAGAGACATTCAGAGGTGGTTTGCCAATTGCCTGCCTTTGCATCAGGGCCCTGGTATTCCTTGGTGGTCTCCCATCCAACTACTGACCAAGTCCAACCCTGCTTAGCTTCCGAAATCTGACAAATCGGGATAGCCTGTGCCAACCAGGTCAGGGCCCAATGAAGAACAGCCTTGCTTAATTGCCAAGATCTAGGGGGAGGAGCAACCTTACGTGCCTCCTCCAACAGGGTGTGTGGGAGCAAGCACAAAAGAGCCACACGCTTTAGGCAAGATAGATAGAAAAAAAACCTGTCCCTGTCTCTAAACTGCTCTATCTGGTATGTATTTCTTAAGCAAAGGAGTTCTTTCAGTGGCTCTGTGTAACTTTGTAGTCTTGCAAGCATATACTGAACAAAGGAGCTCGACTGCATTCTGAGCCTTTAGTGCACTCTGCAAGAGATCTGGACTAACATACCAGCTCCCCCAGTAATTCTTACTTGGGATGCCAGGGATTGAAAGTGGAACCTTCTGCGTGCAAAGCAGAGGCTCTTCCACTGAGCTCAGCTCCTACCCATAATGGCTTGCTGCTCCCCGAATGAACCTGAGGGAACTTCAGGCTTTTATGCTCCTTCCCTGCCCTTCTGTGCTGTTACATAATATGTCTGATAACCAGTATTTTGGGCTCTGTAGCAAGGCTTCTTTTACTACTACAGTTCAAACTGGGAAAACTCTAGGACAGAGTCCAAAGAACTTTTCCAAAGGAGGAAGAGGAAGAGAAAGAAGAGGAGAGTTGGATTTAAGCCTCGACCTTCACTCGGAGAGGCTTACAATCTCCTTTCCTTCCTCTCCCACAACAGACACTCTGTGGGGTAGGTGGGGCTGAGAGAGCTCTCAGAGAACTGCTCAAGAGAACAGCTCTGAAAGAACTTGTAACTGACCCAAGGTCACTTAACAGCTCCATGTGGAAGAGTGGAGAATCAAACCTGGTTCTCCAAGATTAGAGTCCACACTCTTAACCATGATACCAAACTGGCTCTCAAGAGAGAAAAAGAGAGACGCAGGCTACTCTGGGGATCACGGGACTTACAATCCTGTGGGGGCTGTGGCTATAGTAAGGAGAGAGGGTAGGTGAGATTGCTTGGGAAAGCTGTCTGGATCTGATGCACAGTTTGTGCTTCCTTGTGGTTCCAGACTGGAAAGCAACCTCTTGAGACCCCTTCCCTCAGGATCTCCCAGACTCATTCATACGGTGGCAAAACAATGAGTTGCCACCACCTCTGTACCAAGTCAATGGAATTCAGCCAGCCAAGCAGCTCCAACGTCCTAACGGCACTTGAGTCTTTGGAAGCTGGGAAGGGGTGATTTCCGCAATTTCTCCCCTCCCCACTTTGTTGCCTGTGTTCTTTCTGAGGGCCCAATAGTCCCCAAAAATGAAATTTCAGGGGATTCAGGAGGCTGCAGCATGAGGAGGAAGTAGGGAAGTTTCACTCCACGGAGTCCAGCTCTTCTGAGGAACACGTATCTTCTGTTCCAAAAGTCAAACTATTACCTTTTCTTCCTTTTAGGTACTGGAAACAATTTTGCTTCTCTTACCTACATGTCAGTCTCTTTTATTCCCATAGCTGTATAGATATACCATCTAAACTGTGCTCATTTTTCCAGAGTATCCAAATATACATCCACCCTGAGTCATGCAGAAGTGGATAAGGCCGTAGAGATGGGGCTGAAAGCATGGAGTAATGCAGCCCCACTGAACTTTGTCAAGGCAAACACAGGAGAAGCAGACATCATGATCTCCTTCCAAAGTGGAGGTAATGGTTTGCATCAAAGGCTATGGTGTTCACTGCGAAACTCTTTATCTCTATTGTTCTGCAAAGCAACGAAATGTATACTCACTGGGGATTTATAGCCACTAAAGCCGAATCTGCATTTGTCTTTCCCACCAGTGTCCCCGCCTTTTGACTCCGTCTTCAAAAATGCTGTCCACATTTGGTGTTGTTTTCACACTTCAACAGTGCTAGCATACTTTTGCATGTCCACATATGTTTATCGTCCTTTTGGGGCGACTCCACTGTCATTGCACCTCCGCACTGCTTTAAAAGAATCTTCCCCAAACAACATTCAAACAGCCATAGAGAAAGACGACAGCACAGCAGCATGCAACTGATTTAAAAATGCAAATGCATATTCGACCTAATTAGTTTCAACATGTAGAAGACCTCGAATGGGTAGAGCAATGGGTCAGAAAATGATAGAGCGATAGGAAAGGCAAAGATAAGGAGCTTGAGAGCAAATGATACTTCAAATAGTTGCAGGTCAAGGCTGGGAGTTTCACTTCAAGTAGGTTCTCTGCCGGAGATGTGCAGTGTACAGGGAATGCTAGGAAAGGGAGGGACTGAATGACTATGGGGAAGATTATACAGGTAGAGATTTGGGAGGGACGAAGGAGAAAATGTGATTCGCAACCTTTGACTGCCGTCTTCCTATCCAAAGGAAGTATTTCTTCACCCAGAGCGATTAACACATGGAATTCACTGCCACAGGAAGTAGTGGTGGCTGCAAGCATGGACGGTTTCAAGAGGGGATTGGATAAGCATATGGAGCAGAGGTCCATCAGTGGCTATTAGCCATAAGGTATAGATAGGAACTCTCAGTCTGGGGCAAGTGATGCTCTGTATTCTTGGTGCATGAGGTGGGGGGGGGGCAACAGTGGGAGGGCTTCTAGTGTCCTGGCCCCACTGCTGGACCTCCTGATAGCACCTGGTATTTTTTTGGCCACCATGTGAGAGCATGTTGGACTGGATGGGTCACTGGCCTGATCCAGCATTGGCTTCTCTTATGTTCTTAAGGCAGACAAAGGCTGACTGGAAAGCCAAACAACAAACTAAAGGCAGTCACTGTTCAGATGCCTGCACTATCATCCTAATTGATGAGTTGATTATTTCAGTTTTGCACCTAGAATTCTGCAATTGCTGGTATTTTTGCTGCAGTTCTGCAATGACTGCCAGTTTCTGTGGAAATGAGAGGGTGTGAAGACGTCACACGACTGAAACAGTGCCAACCCAATGACTAATTCTACCCATGACAATTCTGAATTTATGTTGTGTCCTTGTGCTCTTCATTAGATCATGGGGACTCTTACCCATTTGATGGGCCACGGGGGACTCTAGCGCATGCTTTCGCACCCGGAGAAGGACTGGGCGGAGACACCCATTTTGATAACGCTGAGAAGTGGACGATGGGGATGAATGGTAGGAGTACAGTTTCCTAATGCAACCCAGTGTATCTAGAATGGACCACTTGAAATAAAATATATTTTAATAATTTTTAAATATATATATTGTTTTTATTGCACAGGATTTAACTTATTCACCGTCGCTGCTCATGAATTTGGCCATGCGCTGGGCCTTGCCCATTCTACTGACCCGTCAGCTTTAATGTATCCCACATACAAATACCAACATCCCTTTGGCTTCCGTCTTCCCAAAGATGATGTGAAAGGAATCCAGGCACTATATGGTAATAACCAGACTGTAAAAATAAAGTCTTGTTTATCCACATTTTTATATCCTTATCTTCCCTAATTCTTTCAGTTTCTTCCATTTAATCCCCTACTGTTCCCTGATGTTCTCTGTCTAAATCTTTTGAATATACTTAGAATATTTGTGTATGTATCTCCAGATACCAGATCTGTCCTTTCCTCCTTCACAGTATCTTGACAATGCTCTGTTTCATTGTCTTAGCATTAATATTAAAAGTGATTTAATAATTATTACTGGACTTTACTGCTCAAAGTTTCCTAAACATATTTACTTCTCATAAGCTTCTTAATGCAAATGTTGAAATATCCTAATTCACCGCCCCAAAACCCCTTTGGGATAATCACACTTAAAAATATTTAACAAGTATGTAAAATCATGATTTTAAAATTCGGATTTTTATCACTGACCTTGTGCTCACATTTCAACTCTATTTCCAGTTTTTTTTTCCCCTATTGTCATGAGGGCTAGTATCTCTACTATTTATTCAAACCAATTATTTCCTAGTTATTTTACATTCAGAGAGTAGCTGTATTGGTCTGCAATAGAATAGTTAGTTTATTTCATCAGAAAGATAAAGACTGGCAACAGAGGCATATATTTGGACTGGACAGTATCTATATAATTATTATTTTAAAAAGAAATCAGTACCAGAATTAAGTGTAGTACACCCTTCTTAATAGAAATGGTTGTGTTGTATGTGATATTTCAGGATCACGACAATCCAATTCCAGAGTCCATCAACAACCAGTTCCCAAACCACCAGCTCCAGTTGATCCAGACCATTGTGACTCCAGAGTCTCATTTGATGCTGTCACAGTGCTGGGGAAAGAACTCCTTTTCTTCAAGGACAGGTAAGAGTTCCAGTTGATTAAATTTGCACTGAGAACAGCACATTTCATTTTCTGTGAAGAATGTACCCATGTGACAACGTGTCAGTCTAGTTCAATTCTGCTCTCAGCCATGATCTTTCTGTAGCTACTTTTACCCATCTCTCTGTGTCTCATAAGAAATGTCACTTGTTGGGTCACTGATTCTGTCACACAGATGGTCCAATCAGAGCCAGCCTGAATGCCCAGTCTCACTGTTGACTGGTTTAACAGATCTGTTTATTATAGTTCCTGGAAATCTCTCCTTATAATAATGCTGTTTTGGTGTGACTCTGTCCTGAACGTTCCACATGCTCTCACAGCCTTTCACTCCCTGTCCTGTCACTCCCACGGTGTGCCAATCCAGTCGCTGCATTCCTGGAGTCCCGCCCATAGAGGCAGCAGAGTGTGTCTCCACATCAATATCCTGTGAGGTGATAGGCAGGGCACACAATCCAGTGGCCAGAGCCTGAGAAGGCTTAGGCTTGTGTCACTGTTGCCATGAGCCACTGTTGGTTGCGGCGACTCTTCCACGAGTGGCCATTCAGGGGAGTGGGGCATCAGCGGCCATGCATGAGGCCTGCTGGAGCCACCGGAGCTGCCTCAGCTCTCTCCTCCCTAGCAATGGGCAAGCCCCCACCCAAAGCAGAGCCCTTCCTCACCACTCCGAGCCAGGAAAACGATGCCAAGGCTTGGCCCACCCTGCTGGTGCCACTCGACCTGTGGGACATTCGCGGCCCTCGTCACTACCTCCTGTCTCTGCCCACTGCCCCTTCCCCCAGTGAGGATGCATCACAGCTGCAGCCGCTCCCTCAGCCAGCCCCATCCTTACCTGTCACCAAGCCCCCCTGCAAGACCAGTGGGTCACCAGCCAGCAAAGGAGGGCTGCCGTTTGGCAGGGAGGTCGACGTCAACATCTGTCTAGAGCCTGCTGTCTTCATTTCACAATGGGCTTTGCTCCTAATGAAGGATATGAAACAGAGACAAGGGGCAGTAGGACAGCAGCTCATAAGCTCCAGGTTGATGTATCCTCACTGCAAGGCCCCATGGAAAGGGAAGAGGTGTACAGGAAAACCCACATGGGCAGAGTGGGGAGCCAGCGATGCAGCGCTGGGCAGATGCTCCCATGTTGCTTCTGCTGCAGACAAGATTGTTCTGCTGCACTGAAACCACAATTGGAGTGGCTCCACCCACTCATCTCCCTGAACAGTCTTCTTTTCCCTCCCTTGCACCAATTGCTCACAGGCCACATAAGAGCCCTGGACAGGCTGGTTATGGACCCTGGGCCTTATGTTTGACACCCCTGCTCTAGCCATTGTGAAGTTTGGATTTTTGCATTCTTTGCTATTGGAATTCTTGGAAATTGCTCCCAGGCATTTTGAAGGAGAACGCAGGAATTAATGCTCACGTGCATGTTTACCAGTTGGCAACAGGAGTATATACTTTGTACTTGCAGGTAGACAAGGCTCCTTGGAAAGCTGCTCTCATGCACACTCCCTTATGCACATAGTTTCATTCAGTAAGCAGTTATAATGGCAAACAAGGATAGCTGTGGGTTAAAAGCAAATTTCCACTTCTTGGATTCAAATATTCTGATACCTGCACAGGGCCTCAGATCAGACACAAGAACAGGATTGGTGGTGGATTCAGTAGGTTGATCTCAGAAGTCTTCAGGTGATCTGAGGCCCAATACTTTGGTGGGTTTGGTCTGAGGACGGAATCCAGCAGGTGTGGAGACATGCTCATAGATTGTCTGCTTACTTCAAATATATATTGGGCTGCCATTGCTGGCATTTCAGTGGCCCTTGGGGAAAAAAGAAAAACTGCTGTTGGTGATGGCATTACATCATTTCTGTGGAAACACTGAAGTGATGTTAGGCCTCTCTTGGAATTACCAAAAACTTTAAAGCTTTACCATAGAGTTTTCGGTAATATGTAGAGAGGCTTGACATTAGCCTCTGGATATTTGCTGGAAGTGACATCAATCATCTCTAGGAGTAGAAAACTCTACCATAGAACCATAGATTCCTAGAGAGGTCTGGTGTCACTTCCAGGGGGAAACAGAGAAGTGATGTCAGTCCTTTCTAGGAACTGCCAAAAACTCAATGGTTCTAGGATCCTAGAGCATCATTTTGTTATCACATGGACAACATAACATCACTTCTGGTGAATACCAAGAAGTGACATTGTGTTACCTGCACAGAGCCATTTAAAAAAAAAAAATCCCAACAGCCCTCAATGGGCTGGCAAGCTAGTACTGAGTGAATTTTACTGTTTTAAGCCATCTTGTAGAGAGGTTTGCTCATTTCATTTTGAGGCTTCTTCCTTCTTTTCTCCTTAATAGGATCTTCTGGAGAAGACAAGCTCAACTAAAAAGTGTGCGGCCTCTCTCCATCACCAGCTCTTTCCCTCAGCTCATGTCAAATGTAGACGCTGCCTATGAAGTACCCGAGAGAGGAGTTGCTTATTTTTTCAAGGGTTTGTTCACATCTCTTTAGTTGAATCCTCTTGAAAGCCTGCCAAAGTATAGACCGTGAAATTATGGGGGAAACTCATTGAAAAGGGGAGGTTTTATAACCTCCTGGAAACACAGTAAGGAGTTTGCTTCTCTTACAAAGAGTTGCCAGGTCCATGTTAGGATGGAACCTGGGGAGGGCAGAGTTTAGTAAAGGTAGGAACCTCAGTGAGGCAGAATGCCATAGAGTCTACCCTTGTGCCTGCAGAAAAGCTAATTTGGATTCAAGCCTCCACTGCCTGATTCAACTAGGGATTAAATTGTTTTAAAATGTTTATGACAAACTAGACTACACACACAAGGGAATTCAAGCTACAAATGCATGGCCAGCTAATGTATTAATATTTCTTTTTCTACTTGCCAGGACCTCATTACTGGGCAACTCGTGGGTTCCAGATTCAGGGGCCCCCTCGGACCATTGCAGATTTTGGGTTTCCCAGGAATGTGCAGCACATAGATGCAGCTGTCTATCTGAAGGATGAAAGGAAGACACTCTTCTTTGTAGGAGAGGAATTCTACAGGTTGCTTTATTATTGCCTCTTACTAAAAATAGATAATAGGAGAACTCAGTTCAGTCATTAAAGGGTGATTGGCAGTAGATTGGCGACTCTGAGTTGGATCCACCAGAAGAGCTTACAGGAGGTGTTGGCCGGATGATTCTTGAGTCTTTGCCTTCCTCACATAGCCTGTTATTTGTGCCAATACACCTCACTGAAAATCAAGAATACCTCAGAAATTAATGTGCCACAAGATGGGGAGAGGCTATAGTAGAGTTCTCAGGAGAAATACGGTGCAGTGCCTGGGGAGAGTGGATTTTGGGGAGGATGTGGTGTTACTTGTAGTTGATGCTCTAGGAATGTTCCCTAATTTCTGTGGTGAAGACCACAGAGACTAGGGGGAAATTCTTGAGTGTGACTATGGAGACTAAAAATGGGATATCAAGAAAAAATTGCCTAAATTCAACCCTTCTGCTGAGAAAAGCTATGAGGGGAAGAGGGGACATGAGGTGATCTTTTCCCCTTAATTTCCCATCATTGTCCCCCTTGCCTTCTGTGATAAATATTATTTTCAAGGTTCTCCTGATCTTCCAAAGAGGAGTTTCTTCAGGTAGCTTGGAGAAGGTAAGGAAATGCCTAATCTGCCAACACCTTATCTGAATTCTTCCAGAGTATCCAGACCTCGGGAAGAAAGGAGGCAGATCTCAGAAGCTAAGCAGGGTCGGTAATTGGAAGGGTGACCACCAAGGAAGACTATGCAGAGAAAGGCAGTGGCAAACCACCTCTGCTTCTCACTTGCCTTGATAGCCCCCTTGCTGTGGTCATCATAAGTCAGTTGCAACTTGATGGCACTTTACACACACATCCAAACCTCTGTTTAGCCAAAGCCGATATATTGGACATGCATCTCTGCTTAACAAAGTCCAGTTAAACTGAGTCTCCAAGCGGTCTACCAAGTGCTTGACAGAGTCAGTTAAAACAAAAATTGGTGCAATCGTGTACATGACAGCATCATTAAATAAGAGCAAACCATTAAATTTAAATAATTAAATTTTATTTATTTATTAATTTTTTTAAAAAAAAAAGAGCAAAAAAACCAATTGCTGATAAATTTTCTGTAGTGCCCCCCAAATGCTTCCCCCATCACCTTTTTACAAGTGTACAGACCCTCAAGTTACGCTGAAGGAGTCTCGCTGGAACTGTTTAACAGGGCTTAGATCAGAAAGTCTGGGATGAAGCTATAAAACCTGTCTGGTCTCTGAATTACCCTGGTGTTAAAGCCATGTGTTTTCTACCTCTGCATCAATTTCTCAGCAGTGAATTTATGAGAATTTAATAAATATTTATTTATTCATTCATTGCACTTATATCCCACCCTATCCCATGATGGGCTCAGGGCACGTCATAACATAAACAAAACACAGTGAATGTATAATTTTAAAAAATCCAAATAACCCTGACCTGGATAGCCCAGGCAAGCCCAATCTTGTCAAATCTCAGACACTAGGCAGGGTCGACTCTGGCAAGTTTCTAGATAGGAGACCTCCTTGGAATACCATGTTGAAAGGACAGGGGCAGGCTTTATCCAGCCACCTACCTGAATATCCTCCAGGCCAGGGTCAGTCACCAGAGGTCAACATGACTTCCAGGTGCAGACACATATACACACACAAATTAAAAAATACCCCCTAAAAAACCAACAACCAGCCAAATAAAACAGGATGGCAGCTAAGAAACATAACATTACTCCAGAGCAGCCCAATATGCTTGCCCATTATCAGCTTAATTGTAGTTTGCTGAGCCTTCCATTAACTGTTTTTTAAAGTCTCAATCCAGTGAAATACTGGATTGCAAACAGGGTTAGTTTGACATCTTTTGTCACCCTGATTCCCTCTTCCTGTGCTGCTGATGGCCAAAGGCAAGCTGAGCCCCTGCAGTGCATTGGGATTCTCTTGACCGTGCCATGACCGTGCCATCCTAAACAGTAGCTCGGATAGTCTGGCCAGAGAAGCAGCCTGCCTGCAGGGGAATGCAAACAAATGGAAGGAAGTAGGCATGTTCAGATTCCAAAACTAATTATAGAATTCCTCAAAGGCAATCATAAGACAAGCCAAGTGGAACACAGAGGACCTGCTGGAGACCAACAAAGAAGAAGTGAGAAATTCATTCCTCTGCCCACGCACAAACGACTGCTTGCAAGGGTTTATTTACAGAACACAGCTGGTGGTATTGATTGCCTCAAAATCTGGTGATGGCCACTTGCTTAGAGGGCTTTAGGTAAGGATTAAGGCAACACTGTGGCAGAAAGGCCCACGGACCACTATTAGCCATGATAGTGAAGTAACAATATCTCTGCACCTTTGAATATCAGATGCTGAGCTCAACCAACAGGATGGTTATCACTTCCTTCCTACTGGACTTGTGGGTATTCAGAAGCATCTGACTAACCACTGTGGGGAACAGAATGCCGGACAAGCTAGACCCTTGGTCCTACCCAGCAGAGCTCTTCCTGTGATCTTATACACAGCCAAAGACCAAAACTGGTCTCCTCCAGCTGGCAATTTGTATGCCTGCTGAAGAGTACTTATGAATCAGCGAAATGTGACTGCTGTTCCAGTAAGATCTTGGGTATTGCGTCAGTATCTTAAATGTGTGTCAAAGTATATTGATAAATGGTTTGGATCCAGTGGCTTCCTTTCCACCACACTGGATTCTATTGCGCTCTTCCATGAAGGATTCCTTCATTGGATGAAGAGGGAGTCACTGGAACCAACCCACTTGTATAGAGACAGTAAATTCCCCTTAGTGATGCCCCTCTCTCTTAAAAGCTTTGATGAAGCCAAAAGAGCAATGGAGAAGGACTTCCCAAAGAGCACTGAGGATGAATTTTCTGGAATAAATGGCAGAATAGATGCAGCAGTGGAGGTGAACGGTGAGTATTTTGCACATGGAGACACTCATTCCTCCTAGTCATTTCATTCTTATATTATAGGGCTAAGCAGGTAAAGGTGTCAAATGGAAGTTCCACAGTGCACAAGCTACCCTGCCTACAATTAAAATGGACTCTGCCCTCAGAACAAGCTGCTTTGAATTGGTTGGCCCACCAGTGGCTGCCCCATCATGATAGAGCACTTGTTTATCCTCTCACCACCATTCCTTTTAAATAAGGCTCAGTTTAAATGTGATACTAGCCACAGGTAAAGCGTTTATTTTATGTAAGCCACACAATTCCAATCTGGTTGAAAAGCATTTATCACATTTGCTGTCCCGTATCCATGCGATATTTAACAGACCGGTTACCTTGGTGGATGCACCAGTTTTGTGCTAAAGTTACAAATCAACTTTACAAAGGAGCCATGCATTTACACAGGCATTTATATGGATCCATGTGAATATGGTGTTTCCTAGGGCTGACTTTCAATGCAATTTTCAGAATGAAAGCAATACATTCAAACAAATGTGAATAGCGGGAATACAGTTTTCACAGCTAAAACACAAGAACCTGAAGCATTCATGAGAGCTGCCTGATAGATGTCCACCTTTCACTCATTGTTAGGTAATATCTTCAATAAAAGCTAGATGGAACTGGGCATTTGAGGAAAGTTTTGGTTACTGTGTACGTGCTCCAATAGTCAATTGCTACATAAGAAATGGGGAGATGCTACTTATACCAGTTAGGAAGCTCCTTCTTCTCCCCTATGGATACTCCAACTGCCATCTCAAGCAGGGATACACCCTTCTAAGTCCACTGAAGTCAGTGGAGCTAGAAGGAAGTAACTCTGCTTAGGATACCCCTGACAATATCTCCTCATGAGTCCTTGCTCAGGGTTCTGTGCCACGGAAGGGCACCAAATCTTTGGCAGATGCAAAAAACTCAGCCAAAACTCAATGGAACCATAGAATTCACTTTCTCCTGGGGCTCCTGGCTCTTGACCTAGTTTTTAAATTACTGTTTTATAACCAAATAGTTAAATTGTCTGGCTGTTGTGTATTAATAGATCAGTAAAACTGGTAGGTGGAAACAGACCAAATGATACAATCAGACAAAGGTGGTTGGGGATTTCACTAACCCTACACTGTTGGATTAGTAGGTGCAGTTTTTCATTTCCTTCCTTTTCTTTTTTTAGGGTTCATTTATTTCTTTCTGGGACCTAAAGCTTATAAATATGACAAAGAAAAGGAAGATGTTGTGAACGTTGTGAAATCCAGCTCCTGGGTTGGCTGCTGAACTGCAGAAGGTGTTGGATAGTCACAGTGAGTCTGGAGTTACTGAGAACTGAAGAGCGTGTGAGACAGAACTAAAGACGTTCACTTCCTTCTTCAGAAATGTGATGACAAAGTAGAGAAAGCAAAAGTCAGTCCAATAAATGACACAACCACATTACGGAAAGCTTAAAAATTCCTCAACCCATAGCTTTGGTCATGTCTGCCCATATAGTTCCAGGGTAGCAAAAGAAGTGTGTCTCGGTGTAAGGAATGCCCCTGCTTTGATGCTATGTTTGTGAGTTGTCCATCTGTCCTCCCTCTTAATGACAGGACAATGTATGAGAACAACTTTTGACACTGCAAGCAGTATATAAATGCTAAATATTAAAAAGTCCCTGATTCTCTATATTCCCACTTTCTCAGTATGAGAACAATTTTCTGTTACAGAGACCTTTTTGTAGGCCCCCAAACTTTAGAACTGGATTCTCACTTCCCCACAATACAGCTTGATTCTTCTTATCTTCTGCGCAGTCTTTTTAGGGAATGCAGAATTGTCAGGAAATGACACATTTTCTTAATGTCATAAAGCACCCCTGTTCCATGGAACATTTGTCTTAAGGAAGCACACTCTGTTGCACACAAGGACCACACCGATGGTCATTGTTCATATAAAACTGTTGTCTCCTCTTTCAACATCTATGTCTCTATTTCCCAAGTGTGGTCCCATCCGCAGATAGCTAAACCCATGGATTGGGGCCACACTTATGCCCAAATAGATTTTTCTGCCAACTTGGGGGACTTCTGGGTTTGCAGAAAAATCTGAAAAGTTAAACAAATCATTGGGGGGTTTAAATCCCCTTGAATTAAATGTTGAGCAGCTGGAGAAGGGCCTAGCACTTGCTGCTGCAGCAGCAGTGGCTGCAGTGGCAACAGAGCCCAGAAGCCACTAGCAGGCCTGGCTATGGCAGTGGAGCCTGGAAGCTACCGGTGTGCTGGGCCATGACAGTGGAGCCTGGGAGCTATCAGCAGGCCTTGCTATGGCCACAGTGGCGCCCAGGAGCTGGCCCGGCCATGGAGGTGCTGGAGCTCAGGAGCTGCCAGCAAGCCTGGCCATGGCTGCAGTGAACTCCAGGAGCCACTCCAAGTACAGCCACAGCAGCAGTGGAGCCCGAGAGCCACTATTGCTTGCTGGCAGAGAAGGGCCTTTCCTAAGACATGATCCTTTACAAGTGGAGATGTTAGGGATTGAAATGGGACCTTCTGCAGGCAATGCAGGGGCATTCCCTGTGAGCCACTGACCCTTCTCTAACTAAATGCTGATTTAATGACTTCAGTTTAACATTCTTTGGAGGCCAGCCTCTTCTCTTTCAAAATGGTAATCTAAGTTTTCCTTTTCTCCTCAGTCAGCATCAATGAACCCTTGAGTGTGATTGAAAAGGAATAACTTTTTTCTTTTGTTGGAAACCCGTAATTGGGTTTGCAACACATGCGGAAACCGGCAAAGGCACAGGTTGTCAGCTGAACATTGGCAACTAGCGGCAGCCTTTGGTGGGCAGGCAGTGATGTTGCATGATGGTATGCAACATCATGACATCACTTCCAGTTTGTACCCAGGAGTGACATTATGATGCTCTAGGAATTTGCTTATATCTCTGGAGGGTTTCACTACCTACCTCCATCCCTTGCTCCCAATGAAGCAAAGAAGCCCAGGGAGGTGCCTGAGTCCATGGGCCAGACTTTGCTCACTGCCCCCAGGGGGTGGCAATCCTAGCAAGGAGGACTCAAAGCAAATGGGAAATCTCATTGTGTCCTTCTGGCTCAAATCCTCTTGCTGGCTCTGTCCCCGCCTCCAACTTCCCATCAGTGCTTAGTCCATTTCTCCCTGCCCCTTGTGCCTCTCCCTCCCATCTCTTCACTGCCTGCTCTTCCCCTTCCTTTCCCCCCTCCCTCTTCCTAGTTTCATTCCTCGTACCCTTCCTGCTGTCTCCTCATCTGCTTCCCCCTTCCCTCCCCTCCCCACTCCCCTCTGCCACTTGTTCAGGATTGCCAGACCCAGCCTGGCAACCAACAGGAGACAAGGAGGACCCAGGGGGTGGCCTTCAGTGTGATGTCACTTCTGGCTTTTCACCTAAGTGACATCACAACTGTCTAGGAATTGGCTGAAACGCTATAGTAAATCCAGAGTTTATACTGATTCCTAGAGAGGACTGGCATCACACAATTTTACCATAGAGTTTTAGCCAATATCTAGAGAGGCATGACATCATTTCTGTGTTTCCCTAGAAATAATGTCATGCCATTGACCAACAGTCATTTCTTTGCTTTTTCTCCCGCTGTTATTCATCCCCTTGCTACTGACTCCTTCTCCTCCTCAGGGTGCTTTTCGCCGGCACCATTGAGTTAAGGTTAGATGCCATTTGCGGTTGCTATGATGCAAAGTGCTGCCTGGATTCCATTTTTTTCAGATATCTGTGCATCGCTTTTTACTTTTTTGGCTTTTTTATGCCTATTTTTTTCAACAAACCTGGAGTTTGCAGAAAGCCATATCCTAAAAGCAGTGAATGCCTGCTACAAATAAAGAAATGCACCTATTTGTTTGAACAGTTGTTAGCAATTCCCTGTTGAAACAAATAGGTTAAGATACTTTGGTGGGATCAGGGCTGCCACCAGCTTTCCTTGCAAACCAAAGTAAACCAAAGAGGGATCCCAGTTACAAGGAAATATAGCTAACAAACACTGTGATAAAAACGACAATAACATTTAATACATCTTATGAACATCACATTATTTTTACAATTGAAACTTTTAGGTCCCGATCACACACAGAAGTAGCCACATTATACGCATGAATACCGGGTGGATTTTATGGACATGATCACATGGGAACATCTGGCAAGCATCCGGCATGCCGTCGCCAACCCGTTTCACACCGCTGAAGAAGCGGAGTTAAAAAATACCAGGGAAAGTGCAGTATCAAATGGGTTTGCGACAGGCCACAGATGGACTTCTCCGTGTGATCACTCCGGCACACTCTCATTGCATCAGTGATCCCTCGTTGCAGCGTGCCAGAAACACATGGTGAAGGAAAAAACCCGATTCACCCGCTGCTGCATCTGATCATGCAGTGGTGGGTCAAATTACTACGGCACAAATAGCCTCGCTTCCCCCCCCCCGTGTTATCTGGCACACAATTGTGACCAGACTCTCTCATTAGTAAGGGAAAGTCCATCATCCTCAATGAGTACCTGGTTATAAACTAATTTCACCAATCTTCCTCAGGGGTAATCCTATTATATTGAAAGGTGCCAGCCTCTTGATACAGCTTAACTTCTTTTTTACTTTCGTCAAATTTTTACAGCTTAACTTCTTTTTTACTTTCTTCAAAGTGAGACTGCCATATTTTTAGGTGTCTTCAAAGGAATGAATGGACAACTTGTAACTTATTCATAACCAACAGAAATTGCTAAAGCCCGGCTGCCAAGCCCAATTGTCTATGTTTATTTTAATGTCTATAAAGTGTTAGCACCAGAAATATATATCTTAAATAAACACAGTTATTATTTTCTTCACTTCATCAGTTCAAAATTGTATTTTTTTCTTTCCATTTCAGAAGCTTTTGCCTACTTTTAATGAACACCTTCCTTCAACAAATAACGGGTTTCTTAAGCTACCTCTTACTCTCATTTAGCACCCTGCCTTGCTCACAGTCAGGATTGCTTAAGCACAGTAAGGGTGATGACAGGGCTGCCAGCCTCCAGGTTTTGCCTGGAGGTCTTCTAGAATTACAACTGATCCCCAGACTATAGGTCTCCTGCAGAAAAGTGCCCTTTTGGTGAGTAGTCTCTGTGGCATTCTCCTGCCAACCTAGCAGTTTGAAAGCAAGAAATTGCAAGTAGATAAATAGGTACTGCTTCGGTGGGAAGGTAACAGCATTCCGTGCATCTTGGTGTCTAGTCATTCCGGCCACATGACCACGGAAACGTCTTCAGACAGCACTGGCTCTTCGGCTTGGAAACAGAGATGAGCACCGCCCCCTAGAGTCAGAATCGACCGGCTTTCAAGACAGGGAAATCTTTACCTCTATGGCATTATACCGTACTGAGGTATCTCCCTTCCCTAAACCCCACCCTCCCCAGGCTGCATGCCCAGATTTCTAGAACTTTCCCATTGCGGAGCTGGCAATCCAAGTGGTGGTCATCTTGATACTGAGCTAGAGATGGGCATGGTTGGGTATGTCAGGTGGAGGAAGTTTAATAACAGAAGAGGTATCCTGCTAGGTGAGACCAGCAATCCATCTCATCCAGCATCTTGTTTCATAGGGTGGCCAACCAGTTGCCCTGATGGGCTAATAAGGCACAGGTAGATCTTATCTGTGGAATCTGTAGTCAAGGCCTTTGCCTAATGTTGACTTCTGGCATTCAGATTCCAATTTTGGAACTGTGTTGCCTCAATAAGTTAGAGGACCACCAATGGAAGAATGGGGTACCAGCCACCACTGTGGGGGAATTTTTAACTAGAAATTTTCCTATTCTAAACACCTTTCATTCTTTAAATAGAATCTATAATGGGGGGGGGATCAAGATTGGCTGGGTCATGCATATTATCCTAATTTCTTTACTTCAGTAGACTGCTCCAATAATCCATGTTTTGCATCTCAGAGGGGAGTTAGAGGTTCCAGATGAGCATAGGCCATCGTTGTGAAGATACAGTGGATCTCCTTGAAGAACAGAGTGGAATAAAAATTCACTAAAGAAATAAAGGAGTTCCTGCAGTCTATATAACAAACAAAGACTTGAGAGGGAGCGTTTTTTGTTGCACCTTTGCAGCACCATTGACAACCATATCAATAGGTTCTTTGGCCACCCACTCCTGTATAGAAGTCCCCCACCCCCACCCCATCTGTGTTCTCTAGGGCTTACTCCAAAGTGATCACGCACCTTAAAGCAAGATGTTCGTTGCCCAACCATTTCCAGCATTTGGCTCTTGGGAAAACAAAAGGAAATACTGCCCACGACTGAGAATTTCATAATGAACAGCTGACTTCTATAAATGTTTTTAAAGGTACTTCCTGGTCTTGGGGTTCGGTCTGAAACATTCGATATGAGCTTTTTATGGGTTAGTCAGACTGTTCAGGTCATGGAATATTTATTCACTTGGATACCTGTGTGTGTGTGTGTGCGTGCCAATGTGGATGTATAGAGGGTGCTGAGAAATTCCTTCAGCCACTTGTTAGGTGTGGCAGAAGAGAGGAAGGTGTTCTCAGCATTCCACATCTGTGACTCATTTTTCAGAATATTGTTTTCCATGCGATCAATGAAAGGATTCAGTTAATATCTTGCACCATATTTTCATATATCTCCTTCTCTTGGGTGGCCATAGAGTGCAGACCAAGTGATGTGCACCACGGGGACAACCAAAGAACGGGGGAAGTTGTTTCTGCAAATCTGGAAACTTTAAGAAAGGAAAAACTGGGGGCAAGGTATAAAAAAACCCCTTTTTTTAAAAAAAAGGATAGCCAATACTATTTTGGTTCACTGTGGCAAAGCAAAATGCCACTGCCAATGGAAAGAGGAAAGGGACCAAGCATCAACAGAGTAGGAGGGATGTCACTTAATTGGGGGGGGGTTGATTCATTTGTGTGTATGTGCTTGTGAGCCTGAAAGTCATGGTGACTTCTGGTGAACCTTAGGTTAGGACATTTCAGAAAAGTGGCTTATATTATCTGCTTCTGCATCCCAGCCCTGGTATTCATTGGCGGTCACTCTTCCAAGTACTTGCCAGGGTTGGCCCTGCTTAACTTCTGAAATCTGATGAGTTTGGGCGTGCCTGGGCTATCCTCAGCTTGCTGAAGACTATGAATCCTCCAGTCAGCACTAGTTAAGGATGAAGGCACTGGGCAAACAATGGAAACACATCTGGGTTAGGGCAGATGTGGCTTAATTTTAATTCTACCCACTTTACTAATCTCTCACTTTTAAAATATGTGTAGCACACATCATAGATAGGTCTTATCTGTGGAATCGAACACACTCAAAGGCAGAGAATAAAGGAACCTTGTAATACGCCCATAGCTGTTACTGTATGTGTTTCTCTTATAAGAAAAGAAAAAAAATTCAGTCATGCAACTAGCTTCTAGGCAAGTCACATGAACACATGAACACAAATGAAGCTGCCTTCTACCAAATTGGACCCTTGATCCATCAAGGTCAATATTCTTTACTCAGACTGGCAGCAGCTCTTGAGGGTCTCAGTTCACAACAAGAACTCCAGTTTATGACAACTCTACATTATAAATCTGAACCAGTTTCCAACCTGCAAAAATAGGAGAAAATAAAAGCTCTATCATTCTTCATTCATACTCATGAAGTCCTGAGTAAGAAAGGCAAGGGTGGTAGATCTTCACTTTTGGGGTTATGCATGTTGTGAGCAGGGAAATAAATATTTTTATACCACCGAAAATGGTATCTCCATGACATGTCCTCCCCAGTAACATGTAGTAATACTCACTGTGCAATCTGAATTTTTAAAAATTAAAAATGCCTTTAAAAAGCAGCAGTTGGAACAAAAGTTAACATCTAAGGCAATTCCCAGCATGTTTGCCAAACAGCATGTCAGATTTGCTGAGTTCTGAGGGTTTGGGTCTCCAGCCAAGAGAGTAAGTCCCCAAGGTACACCATGGCGCAGCTTGTTCCCTGTATGTTTGGCCATGTACAACACTTATCTTTTCTCCCTCTCTTCTCCACATTTGTAACATAGTGGGCGGGTTGGCATTTGGGCCAAAAAGGCTGCCTACCCCTGACTGAAGGACTGAGGAAAGGACCATTCACACCATTGTTTCCCTAGTGCCCTCATCCTTAACTAGTGCTGACTGGAGGATTCATAGTCTCCAGCAAGCTGGGGTGAAAAAAAAGCCTCTTCCCTCAGGACAAAAACATCTGGTGCTACCTAGCTCCAGTTCCTAAGTGGCTCATTTTGAGGTTCGGGGCTTTTAGTGAAAGGATGTACCATTTGGAAACATCCCCTTTTATTATAAGGAAATGATAGAGTTGTCCGATAACATTGCCTTAGTTTGTTCTAGAACAAGGTTTAATGTGAAATGAGATCTTTTAGTTGCTGTTTAAGCTCTTTTAAGTTATTCTTCCCTCTGTTAATCTGTCTGTCAACCCAGAAATATTACAGAGTTATTTCCCTCACAGGTGTTTTAAGGATAACCGCATGTACGTACGTTAAAACCACCTGAGGGCCAGTGTCACGCAAGGAGAGTGAGAAATTGAAAAAACAAAGTACCTCATGTGTAAGGACTCCAAATTATGACATATTCAAAAGCCAGTGTGTGGCAATGTTCAAGAGTTCACTGTACACAATGTACACAATATATATATATACTAGGAATAAGCCCCGTTGTGGAAATAAATACAACGGGCTCTAGAAAGAGGCTCTGGGAGAGTGCCCCAGCTTTGGGCACTCAGTGACAATTTGCTGTGGCAATCTCAGCAGGGTATAATGACAGAGTCCACCACTTTCTCCAGAGGAACTGATCTTTGCTACCTGAAGAGCAGTAGTAATTTTGAGTGATCTCCAGCCCACCCCCAAGATTGGTAACAGTGGTTCCCCAGGAGGGAGTGGCTGGTTTGGAGGGTGGAGTCTATGGCATTGTACCTGTCTGAGGTCCCACCCCTCCTCAACACTCACCCTCTCCAGGTTCGACCCCTCAAATCTCCAGGAGTTTCCCAACCTGGAGTTGACAACCCTATCTCCCTCCCAGCCAACCATCAACCTACCTTTAGTTTTCCATCTCCTCTCCCATCCCTCCTAGAGAGCAGTTGTAATTTTGAGTGATCTCCAGCCCCCACCTGGAGATTGGCAACAATGGTTCCCCATCAGGGAATGGCTGGATTGGAGGGTGGAGTCTATGGCATCGTACCTGTCTGAGGTGCCATCCCTCCTCAAACCTCACCCTCTCCAGGCTCCATCCCTCAAATCTCCAGGAATTGCCCACCTGGAGTTGGCAACCTGATTAGGACTGGGGCCAATGAGTTTTCTCCCTAAGGCCAACATAGGTGTGGAAAGGGCCTTTTACTGACAGAGGAGAAAGTACAGGTGCCAACTTTGATTAGGGAAATACCTGGAGATTTGGGGGGTGGATCCTGTGGAGGGCAGCATTTGGGGGGGGGTGGAAGGACTCAGCAGGTTATAATGTCATAGAGTCTACCCTCCAAAGCAACCATTTTCTCCCGGGGAACTGATCTCTGTCATCTGGAGGTCAATTGTAACAGTGGGAGATCTCCAGGTCCCACCTGGAGATTGGCAGCCCTAGGGGAAAGTCAGCCGCACAGCGGGGAGTTGAAGAAAATGGTCTGATGGTCGCTGGCCCACCTCCTTAGCCAGCCAGCCATGCTGAAGCTAAGCAGGAGAAAGAGCCTTTTTCCATTTATTCTGACAGGAAAGTGGCCATTGGGGAAGGGGTTATGGGCGGGGAAGGGGGTTATGCTGAAAGTCCTTTGTTTTTTTACTCACAGAACCAAGTTTGGCTGTCTACCAACAGCCACTGAGGGGACAGTCCCTCACAGGAGTCAAGAGAACTGTCTTCCTCAGGAGAGAGAGCTGTCTGCCAGGGGGAGTGGGTGGGGAAAAAAAGCAGACCCAGCACCCGGCCAATGGCACGTGAGTACTCTTGAGTGGTGGCTGATGGGCCAATGGCTGAGGGAGGGCATTTTACAGCCAATGGGAGCGCATGGAATCTTGCGAAACCAAAAGATAATTATTTATAAGGAGAGATACCAATGTATACGAATGTAAGTTGTCAAAAACCTCTCATGAATACTACACTGCATTCCTTGCCAAAAAGAAAGATGTAGTTCCCTCAGCAATTATTCCCTTAGGGTCCTCTATGTCTCTGGGAAACAGTGAAACCAAAAAGTACGTCACTTGTAACTAATCAAAATTGTAACAGGTACAAAAATATGGTATCTGCCAATTAGCAAGAGTTCACTGTACACTGTGTACATAATATAGCTGCTAGTGTACAAAAATGTAACCTGTTAAAAGCCATTTATAAATGAAGCTTTGCCCCTTGGCAAATGGAAGGGCGTATTTCACATCCTGAGGTGTCATTCCCTTGGGGTGCTCTGCCTCTGGCCTCTGGCTCTATATACAACTCAGGGTAGACTGAAATAGCAGCTAGTCTTGTTAGGCCACAGAAAAATCTAGACATACATAACAGAATGATATATGTTTGTCAGATAAGTTGATCATGGCCCTTTATGTAGCTATGTTAAAAATTCAAGCATTTATTTCACTTTAACCCTACTCAGAGGGCACAATGTTTGGGCATTATGTACATGGATCATAATGATAGATCATGATGGGTAGTCATGTTAGTCTGTCCATAGCAGTAAAAAAGAGCAAGAATCCAGTAGCACCTTAGTAAAAAGCCCAGTAGCACTTTTAAGACTAACCAACTTTATTGTATATAAACTTTCAAGAAACACAGCTCTCTTTGTCAGATGCATCTGACAAAGAGAGCTATGTTTCTCAAAAGCTTATACTACAATAAAGTTTGTTGGTCTTAAAGGTGCTACCGGGCTTTTTACTATTTTGCAGCAACAGACTAACTCCTCTGGATCTATGACCATGGAAAGTAGCACCTTAGAGACTAACAAAATTTGTGGTAGGGTATGAGCTTTCATGAGTCACTGTTCGCATCTTCAGACCACTGGACTCTTGCTCTTTTCTAATAGATCATAATGTACATTATGTACATGGATCATAATGAAAAATCTACATGCATGTCCTAGCAAAACTATACATAGGAACCAAGCCACTAAAATATCCAGGATATAGATTGTGTGCATTTCTGTATACATTATTGCTTTTGTGCATCGATGAATACGTGACAAGTTCATAATTAAATACATAGTATACATAGATATTGTGTTGCACATTGGACCACAGTGAGCTTCCAATGCTGCAGCCATAATATTTGACTTAAACCTTTGCTTTATACTTAGTATACTTTATTGCTATGCTAAATATTTCACTATTACCCAAAGGGCGGCCTTCTGTGGGGATAATGAAAGCAGCACAACTGTTGGCTTTCACACTAGCCAACTGAAGGTCCTTTGCAACATTGCCTGCTGTGAGCATCTAAACTTATGTGAGTTCTTGTGGGGGAGGGGTGTCCTTCAGGTCATCCTTTACCACCCAAGATGTTCTGACTATTCAGGAAATGAAAGGGCTTCATGAAAAACTGCAGTGCATCAGCAGTTGCTTGTTCACTAGCCAAAATACATAGACACCACCAGACTTAGTCCAGCAAATGTTGTTAACTATAAATGGTCAAAGTGCCTTTGAGGAAGAAGTAATTGAGTCATCTTTCTTTGCTTCTGAACTTACATGGTCAGTGATATGTTTAGTGCTGTTCAACGGAACGATTACTGTCCTTTAAGGTCAACAAGTTTTGTTATAGATGACATGAATGGAACCTGTTCAAAGGTCGTATTGCCCCTCTGAAGAAAGCAACACTCCCATACCTCACTGTTAATCTATTAATCTGATGCTTACGGTCATGCGGATCAAACTCTTCCGCATATTATTAGGCACATGTCATGACAATTCATGCAGTAAACATGCCCTTTGAGTGCTGAGTGGTGTGTGTTATTTTTTGTTTCTACTTTGATAATGCTGATTCCTAAGCAAAGGTATCTTGACACTTTATAGTGCTTATGAATTAATAAATATGCCCTTTGATGGTGTTTAATTTGCATTTATTATTTCAGTAATGCTATTATTATTATTGCCCTGACTTGCATGGTCCAGCCTAAACCAATCTCATCAGATCTTGGAAGCTAAACAGGGTTGCCCTGGTTAGTATTTGGATGGGAGACCACCAAGGAAGCCCGGGGTACAATGTAGACACAGTGAGGGCTTTTTTTCTGGGGGAACATGCCAGAATGGAGCTCTAGAATCCCCTTTATGGCAGCTGCATTAACTTGCTTCTCCAGTAACAGTGCTGGATAACTCCTAGGCTGAGTCAGCGTGTCAACTGGACTCCATCAATGGTGGAGAGCACAAGGTCCACCAAAACTTCTGTCTTCCCAACCAGAACTACCTCCATTTTGTCAGGATTCATTTTCAACTTGTTTACCCATAGCCATTTCTAGATTGTCTGGATGAAGGATTATGATTACGGGGGTGGGGACAGGAAGCATCCAAGCCTGCTTACAGAAAATCAGTACTAAACATCGTAACTTTAGGCTGTCCTGCAGAATGGAAGAGTAGACAAGAGCAAGAGTCCAGGAGCACCTTAAAGACTAACAAAATTTGTGACAGGATATGAGCTTTCGTGAGTCACTGCTCACTTCTTCAGAATGGAAGAGAGCTGCTTTCCAGACTTGCATTGCAAGACCAAAAGACAGCCTCGTGATTTTAACTGTCCGTACCACATTACGGTGCATCCTTTTCCAATGCGGTCTGTTATGCTTTATCATTGGAAGACAAATGACACATTGCTGGTTTAAATAGGTTGCAGACACTGGCTCACTGCGTTATGTGCAAATTCCAGAAAAGCTGATAAGCTAACCAGCTACAAAATCATAAAAGGCACCATACACAGACAAAGGTCCTTCTCGGTTTGATCTTCCAGCCTAGGTATTAAAAGCCGCCTTTATGGATGTTTACATCAGTTGAACTCTTATCCCTGGCAGGAACCATCAGATTCTCTGGAGCTTTCGCCCAAAATGTAGACCTATAAACAGTAATTTACCAGGCGGAATCTCAGGGAAATGTCTAGTGACCTCATTGTTTTTCACACTCCTTTGGTTTCAGACAAGCCTAGGCAGAATGTGGAAATGAACAAGATGGTTATTTTCCGCCATCGAGATAGCAGAACATTGTCGGCCTATTGCCTGCACTCTTTTAAAAAATGAAACTGCTATTTAGGGGCTGGGTGGAGTCCCACTCCCACCCATGGTCCGTGACTTTTCTTCGCTGACTGTTGCTGCCCATGTGCTGGATTATGGCTCCGTCACTTTGGAGCAAGTAGCTAAAACATCCTGGCTAATCCTAAAGTGTTTCCGTCCCAGCACAAGGACCTTCCTTCTGCCATACCCACAACCACACCACACATTCATGCCAAGATTTTAAAGTCTTGGTCTCATGTATTCTGCTAACTGAATGTCACATCACAGGGTGAAGTGGTCTATACCAGTGACCTTCAGCATTTCTCTGGGTCCAGAACCCAACTTTCAGGAAAGGACATGACTGCAAAAAAAAAAAAAATTCTTAATCTCCACCTGATTCTGGGTTTATTGAGCAAGAAGGGGCATTTCAAGATGACTTCATTTAAAAGAATACTGCTGAGTCACCTGAAGGCCTAAAGAAATGCAGAACAGTTGGCTTTTGTGGGAATTACACATATCATGACGCCCTGGGCCAAGATCCTTCTGAGTGCTACAGCCTTGGAGGTAACCAAAAGCAATGGCAATGAACTATCATAGCAAGTTTTCAGAGACAATCTCCCTGCTACCTCTGTTAACTTAGGACCTCATGAGTTGATCCATACTACACAAGTCAGGCTAGGGTTCCCAACATACAGTCATATATGCAGTCAAGGAACTAACATTCCCAAGGGCTTCAGGGCTCCATTCTGCTCAGGATCATGGTGTGCAGGAAGTAGGAACTTTAGCCTTCCCTTCCATGCTGTTTTCCCAAGCTGAAACAGCCATGGGGGCCCATATGTTATGACAGCAGGGCAAATCCTCTTCCCTGAGGAAGAGAGAAGGAAAAGTGATTTTAATTGATTCCCCCTTTCACTGCAGCTCCTCCTCCTCATGATGGACCTGTTGGTCCACTGACCCAACTTCAGCTGGTACAGAACACATCAATAGGAGGCAGGAAAATTCCTGTTTATGAAGTGTAGCACTTCTCATACTGCATAAAACCCAAGCCAGAGACTCATTAAGATGCCTTTTCAGGATACTGTTGCTAATTTCAGCAACCTTTTGTTCGAACAGCCTGGTCTTTATGTAAATTAAAATAACCAGCAGTTATGCTAGCCATGTAATAGTTTTGTCTCCGGCCGAGTACAGACTGGCAATTTGCCCCGGGATGGGACCCGGGCTGACAGCGACTCAATATCGGATTAAATGGAATGTTCACACAGGCACATCTGCCTGGCGTCCCCCACCCGGAGCTTACCGGAGCCCTCGCGCTTCAGTGCCGGATTAAAAAAACACCTGATAAAAGCCTTCGCAAATCCAAAAGCCTGCGTTCGTCGCGCGTTTCTCCGCTTCCGGGGAGTCTGAACGTGCAGGCGAAAAGCCGGGAGCAACCTGCATTGGGCACGAGGCAGCAGCACTGTGATTGGCTGTGCTCCGCTCCACTGCCCAATGCGGTGCCGGCATTGCAGGGCAAAAAAAAAAAAATCGGCAAAATGTGCTTATGCGCATGAGCGCTTGAGCGCATGAACGCTCATGCGCACATACACTCATACACCCACAGCCGAATTAATGGGGAAATGGCGAATATAGCACACCTCCGGCGCGGCAGTCTGAACGCTCCCGCGCGCCTCCGTCCCGTATCTTCCGGCAGTGGCCCTCGCTGTGTGGACGGGAAAACCCGGTATAGTTTAATCCGGGTTTTTTTTGCCGCGAGTGGCTACCGGGGCAAATTGCCAGTCTGTACTCGGCCTCTATGTCTCCCACCATTTGAAGTATTGGTTCTTGTCTTTAAAATCCTAATCAGCTTAGGTATACAGTACTTGAATGACTGCCCAGATGTGGAGGGGCTATGGCTGAGTTCAGACTGGCAGTTTGCCCTGAGATGGGTGCGTTTCAACAGCATTTCACAACCGGATTAAAGGGGCCGTTCACACAGGCACAACTGTCCCGCGTTCCCCAGCCATACTCAACCCATCTTGTAACACTTCCCTCCCAAGTTTAAAAGATACCTGGTGAAAGTGGTATCAAACCCTGGAAAGTGTGTCTATCCCACATATATCCCACACCAACAAAGTGTGAACACTAAAATCTGCGATTTTGATTGTGTGCTTGTGCGCTTAAGCATAAGCGCATATCTCCAGATTAGCAAAAAAGAAAGTCGCGCCTTCGGACCAACAGTGTGAATCCTCCCTCACGCCTCCTCCCAGCATGCTCCTGCATCAGTCGGCGCAGTCTGACCAGGAAAATCCAGAACAGTTTGTCCTGGGGCTTTTTGGTGTAGTGGTTAAGTGCATGGACTCTGATCTGGGAGAACTGGGTTTGATTCCCCACTCCTCCACTTGCACCTGGCTGGATGACCTTGGGCAAGCCATAGTTCTGGCACAGCTGTTCTTGAAAAAGAGCAGTTTCTGTCAAGAGCTCTCTCAGCCCCACCTACCTCACAAGGTGTCTGTTGTGGGGAGGGGAAGGGAAGGGAGTTTGTAAGCCGCTCTGAGACACCTTTGGGCAATGAAGAGGGGGGTATAAATCCAATCTCTTCTTCTTCTTTTGCCATGACTCCCTCCAGCTTCAAACTGCCAGTCTGAACTCAGCCAATGATTCACTGTTAAGAGCACATGCTTTGTATATATAAGGTCCCAGGTTCAGTCACCATCATCTATAGTTAAAAGGATCAGGTGGTATAAATAAATAAAAAATAACAGATGATGTGGAAAGACCTCCCTCTGAGACCACTGAGCCAGAGTAGACATGACTGACCCTGAGAGACCAATCATCAGACTAATTTTAAGGCCATATCTGCTTCCATACCATGTAGTCCACCAATTATGATCTGCTTCTCAAGTCCTGTTCTGTGTGCCATGGAAGAGAGCAAGGTGGCATCAAGAGACAGGGAGTTTTTGGTGGGTTCCCCAATTCTGGAATTCGCTCCCTTGGAGATATACCTGGTACCTGCTTTCTTGTCTTTCTGGTACCAGGTGAAGACATTTTTATTTGCTTATTATGGTATCAAATTTATCAATTTGTACTGATTTTTATTTAGGGATTTTATCTGCCATACAGTTTTTACCTGTTGTAATTTTACTGAACTAGTTTCATTTGTTTCAGCCTTTTGTGCTGTTTTAAATTGCTTTTATCCTTCAGTTACACACTATATGTATTTTTATCATCCTGTGCCATGCTGAATAAAATGTGTTTCTAATACTGCATGTTGCTTTTATCGTAGTTTAGCTGTTTTGTGATTATCGTACTTGTTATTCTTGTTCAGTTTATCTTCATTCTATTTTTTTTTTTTTGCACTGTCATAAGCAGCTGTTTTCTGGAGAAGTGAACAAGCAGTGAAATAACCAAATAAACATATACACTTCCAATAATCCATCCTGCATCCACTTCATTATTGCCTTCTTATTATAAGGATTTATTTCAGATTTGTGTTGGGTATTGCACACAATTTTGCTTAGCTAACAGCAAAAAGCATGAATCAACAAGGAAGGAACAATCTGTGTTGCAAGGATCTGGGAAGAGATTTGAAACAATTGTGAAGAAAACTGGTTTCTATTTAAAGCATTAAGATGAGAAGCAGCACTAGACTTAAGTGGACAAAGGACTCACATGGTTTTTTCTGGTTTGTGGTCAAGGCGGGATAATAGCAATTACTTAACTGCACACCGAGATCACGTACAGTTTATGTTTTTGTCCCGGTGATGCTTCTGGGGTCAGATTTCAGAGCAGGTTGACATGAAAAGTGTTCCTGGTTTACTTTATTAATTTGCTGTATTTCCCAGCTGCCTTTCCATAAAATGCTTTGAGCAATTTACCAAAAAAAAAAGCAAATTCAATAACATAAAAGCAAATCTAAGTTGACACTAAAGCAATAAAATAATCCAGTGTTAAGTCTGCCGAGATTTTAATAATGTCTGTCACATCATTTAGAATAGTTAGATTTGAGTCCAGTAGCACCTTAGAGACCAACAATAGTTTCAGGGTATAAGCTTTTAAGTATCCAAGCTCCCTTTGACAGACATGAAAGTTTATACCCTTATGACAGCCCCGTCCACTTCCCTCCCTCAGAGGCAAGATTCTCCCTGTGTTTTTCTTTCACTTTACTGACTGAGCCACCCAAGTAATGTGCTTTTTCTTTGCTGAAGAACTATGGCTGTCCCACCCTGTCACCATATGATATTTTGGCTGTTGGCTCAGCTCAGAAAAGTGAGGGAAGGATCAGGGCCTACTTTAACTGAAACAACTTAAATGGCACTCAAAACGTTTTGAAATTCAAAAATAACAAAAAAAAAATTTACATAGAGAGGAAAGGTCAGATGAAATCAAAGGTTGAAATTTCTGAGATAAAACCAGTACATGCACAGGCTTTAGTTCTTATGTTTCAGGCTAATGAGAGTTTTGCAAGGAGATCAAATCATTCAATCCTAAATGAAATCAACCCTGACGGTTCCCTGGAAGGCCAGATCCTGAAGTTGAAGCTCAAATACTTTGGCCACCAAATGAGAAGGGAGCACTCACTGGAGAAGACCCTGATGCTGGGAAAGGTTGAAGGCAAAAGAAGAAGGGGATGGCAAAGGATGAGATGGTTAGACAGTGTCATCGATGCGGACATGAAATTGAGCTAACTTCAGAGGACAGCGGAAGACAGGAGGGCCTGGCGTGATCTGGTCCATGGGGTCGCGAAGAGTTGGACTTGACTGTGCAACTGAACAACAAATGAGAGTTACTTAAGCTGTTCACAGTTACTTAAATCTTTACGTTGAGAGGCTTTTTCCCGGTGTTTTCCCCAAACGTTCCAGTACATTTTCTTTGAGTATTCTGTAACTCTTTTGGTTTCCAGAAGGCTGGTGCACTCTTTCCAGTACCCAAACCCCTTTTCTTGAAACACCAGTACTCATCTTGAGTTTTTAACTGACTCTTAAGGCCTCCAACGGCAGTTTCTAACCACACCAGACCAGGAATCTCTGTACTCTTCAGAACTAACTCCCTGTTTGACTGGGTAGGAAAATTCTTCTCTCTCTAGAACATCTATCCCCTTTCCTTGGCCCAAATGCCAGTCTCTGTCTAACTATCCACCAGTCCTTGCCACCTTTCCCCAGTTCTCCTGTCTGTGTTAAACTGCTCTCAGTCAGGGCTGAATTGCGAATGAATTCTCCTCCTTAGCATTCAGCTCTAAAGTCGCTCTCTGTTCAGCTGATACTAACCAATCAGATTGCTTGGAGCAGCCTGTCGCTCAAGGCTCTCTGGCTCTGTGAAGAATTAATGCTTCAGAGTTCTTTATCTATTTTACAGCATTTCTAAGCTTTTAAAATTGCAGTCCGTCACAACCCTGAAAGTCTCTAAGGTGTTACTAGACTCAAATCCAACTGTTCTACTGCAAACCAACATGGCTACTCTCTGAAACTATCCCTTAATTTAAAAAAAAAGCATTTTCCAATGACACAAATAATGGGAACTGGTGGACCTCCCTTGACAGGTATTCCACCCTGTGAATGTTCTGCTCCTTATCTGATATCAGTGTAGAAGCAAGCATATCACCTAGTGTTGAATGTGACTATCTAGGGTTGCCAGGTGCCCCCTGGCCACTAGTGGGGAATAGGGGGTAGGGTTGCCAGATCCAGGATGGGAAACTCCTGGAGGTTAGAGTATGGGGCGTGGGAGTACAAGGATCTCAGTGAGCTGGAATGTCATAGAGTCCACCCTCCAAAGCATCCATTTTCTCCAGGGTAGTCTGGAGTCTGGAGATGAGCTGTAATTCTGTGGGATCCACAGCTCCCACCTGGAGGTTACCATCCCTATGGCTATTACTAGACCATACAAGCATGGTACAAGCATGGTGGTGGCTACAAGCTTGGAGAGCTTCAAGAGGGAATTAGATAAACATATGGAGCAGAGGTCCATCAGTGACTATTAGCCACAAGGTATAGATAGGAACTCTGAGGCAAGTGATGCTCTGTATTCTTGGTACTTGGGGGGGTCAACAATGGGAGGGCTTCTAGTGTCCACTGGTGGACCTCCTGGTGGTGCCTGGTATTTTTGGCCACTGTGTGACGGACTAGATGGGCCATTGGCCTGATCCAGCATTGGCTTCTCTTATGTTCTTATGTTAGGCATAACTACCCTGAAACACTGCCCTCCCCAGGCTCCACCCTCAAATTTACAGGAATTTCCAGGAGGACAGGTCCATCAATGGCTACTAGCCCAGAGAGCTAAAGGGAACCAGTACATCCAGAGAGAGTAAACCTCTGAATAGCAGTACTAGGAGGCAACATTGGGGAGGCCTTGGCCTCTGAGTCTTGTTTATTAGCCCTCTGGGGCTACTTGTTGACCACTGATCTGATCCAGAAGAACACCTTTTATGTTAGCATGGCTTCTTCCCCCATGCAGACAGTATGATGCCCCTGCAGTTTTAAATAGCATTTAAATGATACCATGCCCAATCCAAGCACGTATTGTGTGTAGCACCATGTTGGGGACCCCTGAAAAAAAGATAATCAAAAAGCTTCTTTTCACCCATGCACGTATGCAAGTTGCAAAACCCTAAAAGAAGCAAAACTTTCCACTTAAGGATGAATGGATGAGGAAATTGTGGCAAAGTAGTCCAGTGACTAATATTGTGCTATATAATGGACTAGGGAGCAAAGCCCGTTGTGGATGTAGACAACGGGCCCTAGAAAGGGAGGGAAGGAGGGAGGGAGGGTGGGTGGTAGATTGGATAGATGATGATGATGATGATGATGATGATGATGATGATGATGATGATGATGATGATGATGATGATGAAGATGATAGATAGATAGATAGATAGATAGATAGATAGATAGATAGATAGATAGATAGATAGATAGATAGATAGAGGGATTTGGAGACAGAGAGAGAGGAAGGTAGGAAGAAAGGAAGGGAGAAGGGTGAGGGGGGAGATAGAGACAGACAGTCAGAAAGGCAGACAGAGAGTCAGTGATGAAGGGGGGAAGAAAGAGTGAAAGAGGGAAAGAATGAAGGGAGATAGAGAGAAAGGGAGTGAGGGGGGGGTTGCATTGAAAATGTGGCCGCAGTGGGCAGCTCAGCGGCGGCACTGGCACCCCTCGCAAGTCGGGGGGAGGGTGGAATGGGGAAAATGGGCTGGCGGTGGTTGGCTCGGAACCACCGCCACTGCCCCTTGCTGTTCCCCCCCATAAGTTTGTGAAGGTGGGGGGGTGGAGCGGCGAAGATGGGCCAGCGGGGGTTGGCTCAGCGCCACCGCCGCTGTCCCTCGCCTGATTCCCCCTGAAAGCTTGTTAAGTTGGGGGGGTGGAGTGGCGAAAATGGGCTGGGGTGTGTGGAGAGGAAGCCTCTCTTCACCTGTCCGGCTCAGTGGGGAAAGAGGGGGGTTGGAGGCCTTCTCCCGTCTGTCCAGCTCTCTGGGCATCCAGGAGAAGGTGGCTTGGAGAGGGGGCTTGCAGGGTATCTTGTAAATTTGGGGGTGTGACAGGCCGCACCATTTCCATGGGCGCAGTGCTGCCAGTGAGGCCCTACAGCATTCACCGGCCCCATAGGACTCTGAGTGTTATTTGAAGGTGGGGGTGGGGTGAAGACAGGTGGCTAGCGTGCAGTGCGGTGGCGGCGGTGGAGAAGCTGGATGCTGCTCGCCCCTCCCGGAGGCCTCACAGTGGGGCACGGTGGCAGCAACTGTGGGTGGGCGGGCAAGGGACGAACTGAGTAGGGCTTCCGGTGTTTGGCCACAGCAGTGGCTGTTTGGGGAAAGGTGTTTTGGGGGCGGCTGGAGTGCTTTGGCTGGCCGTGGTGGGCTCAGGCTCGGGTGGAGACCTCCCCCCCCCGCATAGAGCATCTGTCCTGGGTGTCATCCGGCCACATGCTGCTCAAGCAGCATCTGCATTGGGGTGAGTACAGCAGCTCCTTGAGGCTTTGATCCCCGGGAAGTGGAGCGTCTGTTCTGTCCAGGCGCTCCATGGAGAATGAGGCATCGTCCCTCCCCTCCCAGCCAATGGAATGCCCAGAAGGAGCCAGCCAAGCCAGCCAACGTCTTCTGACTGGCAGTTCTTGCCACCTACCACTGTTGGCGTGCATCAAACGTTGTGGGACCAAACCTCAAATATTATAGAGAGAGATTCTGGGGAAAATATGAAATATGGATACTTGTAATTTTTGGGAGATTATGTTCATGTTTATAATCTATTTTTTTAAAAAACAGAGCATTTGAGAAAGTTACACTGTATTGGCTGATGTGTCTTTTCTGTTCTGTTTCTCTCATCCCTTGTAATTTTTTTTTTAAATACAATTTTTAAAAAATGTCAATAGCACATATCAGCTGCTCTGCAGTAGCAGTGGAGGGGGCTACATTGAATGCCTACTTCCCTGCTAAACAGCAGGACATTCCTTTTCAGGCTCAGCAGCTGAAGAAGCAGATTGTTGGAGGATACTTTATTACAGTAAACAAGCCAGGACCTAAAATAGTAACAGAAGATAAACAGAGATACCCTTAAATTTGGCCCTCGGTTGTTAAATATAACCTTCACAGGTGCAAGTTGCTCCCAACCAAACTAATTAACCAGCGGTCCCCAACCTTTCTGACTCTGCAGGCACCTTTGAGATTTGTAGTATATCCATGGGGAAACCCAGACTCAGGGCAACCATGTGCTCAGACCGGTTCTGACCGGTCCGCCACGCAGCCAGGCAAAGGGCCTGAGCTTCGTTCCTTTAGACAATAGAATGTAGGCTCCTCGCATTCTTCCAATCGGGGAGCCCGGGGTAACTCAATTAGCTGTAAATAGCGAATCACGGGTGTTGTGTGTGTTTCGGGTGTGGGTTCACTTGGGAATAAAAGCCGGCCTGCGAGTCGGCTTAGTTGTCTTGTTCCTGTTCTAATAAAGTATGTGAGAGCTGAAATCACTCGTCAGTCTCAGTACTTTTCAGGATTCTAACGCTGCATGGCGGGTGCAGCCACAAAATGGCTGCTATAAAATGGCTGTCATGGGAGGAAGAGCCAGCTGCACAATGGCTGCCGCAGCTTACCTCCAGTCAAAAAGTGAGAATCCTTGTGCTGTGGTGGCAACTGCTGCCAAAGCAGCTTTTTGGGAAAAAACTGCACAGCTAATTAGGTCTCAAATGGCCAGTCAAAAGCCTTGCAAGGCAAAAGTCTTATCCGGCCACAGCCACTTTCTAACGCACTTGGCAGGCACCAAGAAAGGTGTCGGCAGGCACCATGCCACACACGGGCACCATGATGGGGACCCCTGCCTTAATCAAACTCCTCATTGGTTCGCTGCCTAACTCAACCTAAATTCGGACTGCTGGTTTACCCTTAAAAGATTTCTTCACATTGGAAATCTGTGTATGTGAAGCCAAGCAGAGAGCATTCCGTCCCTTAGGGCTAAGAACAAAATAGGGTTGCCAGGTCTGGTTTGGAAAATACCTGGAGTCTTTCGGGGAGGATCGGGGAGAAAGCAGGGTTTGGGGAGGGGAGGGACCTCAGCATGGTACAAGGGTCCACCCTTCAAAGCAGCCATTTTCTCCAGGGGAGCTGATCTCTGTCACCTGGAGATCAGTTGTAAAAGCAGGAGATCTCCAGGCTCCACCTGGAGGCTGGCAACCTTAGAACAAAATGAGACAGGATTCAGCATCAAACCTGATAAGACAGTGGGGGAGGGGTTATGTTAAAACAGCTGGGAGGGCCCCTGATTCTAGCAAATGGACCTAATCCTTTTCACCTGCACAGTTTATAGATGCAGCCGCTCTCTGGAGTTGCAATTTGTTCTGCGACAGAAAGCATATAGCTAGCATGCAGGAAGTCCTCTGTTATTTTCCTGTGGGGCAAACAGCAACTCAGTGTGCGTAAAACTCACTAAATGCATCAAAGGAGTCAGTGCTCTTGATGGACAATTTCACATAATCTGATGCTGAAGTTTCTTGCTGAAGTAGTCAAAGTTAGATCTGTTCTAGTCAAGGATTGACTCATATTGTTTATTATGTTTTATATATCCATACCATGTTATTGTACATCTATGTAACTTACTGCTATGCCATTAAAGGTCTTTGACTTTGACTTATAGCGCGCTCTCGCTCTCGCTCTCTCTCTCTCTCTCTCTCTCTCTCTCTCTCTCTCTCTCTCTCTCTCTCTCTCTCTCTCTCTCTCTCTCATGTTTTCATCCTACTTGTCTTCCAAGGAACTCAGGGTACAATATCTGGCTCACCCCCTTTTTTCCCCCTCACAACAGCCCTTTGAGGTAAATTAGTCTGAGAGTGAATGGCTAACCTAAGGTTACCCAAGTGAGCTTTACGACTGACAAAGAGAGTTCATTCCTCACTGCTATGGTGTAGTGTTTGAATAACTGGACATTCACACTGGGCTTTTAAATGTGTTTTCTTTTTCTAACAAGAAAGGTCCAACATGAAACAAGAGCTTTACGGC